>OX366518.1:13026492-14423936 GCA_947256265.1 Acronicta leporina | reverse complement strand
ACACATATTAAGATTCAGACGATGTAAGCACAAGATGCAATAACCTTTCCCTGTTATCCACTCATGCTTACAGGAGTTAACGTAACATACCATCACGCTTGTATTCCTGACGCGGTAGGCAGATGTCTAATAATGTACAGCAACAGTTTTTAATTCCTGTCTTTAGTTCAACATGGCAGTTTGGCTTGATACTTTTGCTAGCACATCATGGTATCCAAAACTGTCAATTTTTTCCAATCGATTTTCAATTTGATCTCCAAATGATAGAGTTTATTATCCATTGGGGAAATTTGACAGTTTGTGGCTCACAAATGAGGTGAAATTATTTTCGAACCACTTACTTCTTGTACTCTTCTCTGCTTATACGGCGACCTTTGAAGTACTAGGGTCAACCCATATTCATCGTTCGACATTTGAACATTACAACACAATACTTTGTTGTCAACGAAAACAATGAAAGGCATACCGTGACCGTGGTTTCAACATACAACGTGACGAAGCAAGATGTATGGTATTGTGGATACACCCAATATCTTGAACAATAAGGTTGAAATTTTGCTGGCAAATATTTTGAACACACGCAAAATTAGTGCAGGGAAATATTTTCGAACTTAAATGTGTTGAGCAGGATAACAATGATTTTAAAGATTTTGTGGGATATTTAAACACAAAACACTATAAAAAGCAAAAGTTATTTGTACGTAAGAAATCTATTGCCTAAAATACATAACACTATGTTATTTGGATTTACAGCAAGTAAATAATTATGTTATTAAGTTTGTTTAAAAATACTTATTACGTATGAAAACGCATCCTTCGTGATTTATCCCTGAAGGTCTATGGTCTAACCCAACATATATCTGAGCTTATTGCTAGAACGTGAAACTATGTGAGAATGGCTCATAACGTATGTCTTATTTGTTGAAATTCATGACTACGCGACCAATATGGTTACAATTACAATTTATAAGGTGAAAATTCAATTTATCAACACTCAGTCAATGCACGACATAAACTTAAACTGGGCGTTTTTTAAGTACATATAAGCGACCAAGCTAGGTAGCTTGGTCGTGTTAATACCGATATTTTCTTTGTAACAGGTGTTACAAAGAAAATAACGGTATTTACACGTTTTTGTACCAGCGGTTACCTTTGGTTATGGAAAAATTAACGCAGGTAAAGTAATGCAGATTCCGCTTTACCATTGAAAATAAAACGCAAAACAGGTCCAACAAATACGAAAGTTTTACAAACTCAATTGATTCCCACGGTATTACCAGTAAAAGAAAATTAAACGCAATATTATAGAAAGTCTCCGATATGAGACACGACATAGTAACAGTAACAATCACAGTATTTGTTCTGTCTCGTCGAATCGTCACGACTAACATCCAACTAATAATCGCTTGCAATACCCTTATGTATTGCAAGTATTTGTTTATTTTCAACTTCACAAATACATAACGTATTTTGGAAACTTGTGGCAAGAAACAAGGGTTTCAATTGAGGGCGAGACGTGCATAAAGTAAATACATAATAATAATATAATCACTATTGACTAAAAAATATTAAATTATAGTAAGAATTGTTATAGTATAAATTATTGGCAATACAGTAAATTGCTACACAACATTCATAACATAACATATAACATAACATACCATCACGCCTGTATTCCCCGAAGGGTTAGGCAGAGACGTACTAATGTACACCCACAGTTCGCCGGTATGTTTAGGTCCCATGTAATAGGGGGCGAGCCTATTGCCATTAACCGGGCACAAATTCCTAACTCCGAGCTGCTACTGGGAATTTCATAGAAAAACCCAATAACACTTTGCTCGACCTGGGAATCGAACCCAGGACCTCTAGCGTAGCAGTCGCGGTCAGGACCACTTGGCTATAGAGGCAGTTACATTCTTCTACACAACATTCTTCTTCTTTAATTTAAGAGCTTAGCTCTTGTCGGTGGAGCAAACGCCACTGTTCTCTATCTTCTGCTTTCCGTTTTACTCTTGATACGACTCGATCGCAACCCTTTCCTTCACTTGTTCCACAAAACTTCGTCCAGGTCTTCCTCTTCCTCGTTTTTCTTCAATTTACCTTCTAGTATAGTTCTGAGAAGATTCACAACATTGATAAAGTTATTTATAAAAAAGTAGAAATATAATTAAAATCATATTCACAACTATAAAACACGACTGTGTGTATATTATCTCATGAGTGCTCTACCAGAAAAGGCACGCGACGTTACCTTTTTGGAAGATATTTTGTGAATAACAATATTCCTGATGAATTCAAGGTTAGGTTAGGTTAGCATTTCACTGTAGAACTCTCCAAGAGGCCTCTCCGCGGACCAAAGGACCAGATCTTTACTTGTTAATATTAAATCATACTTATATCAAAAAATTCAGGGTGACAGTAAGAGCAAGAAGTGTGTTGAAATAAATATAAATAAGCTTCAATAGCATTACCAAAAATATGATTTTATAACTAAAGATAGTGGCGGTAGCCTAATGGCTAGGGCGACGGACTTGCAATCACGTGGTTGCCGGTTCGAAACCCACCCATTGCACTCCAACGTGAACCCACTCGTAATACAAGCATTTAGCATAGCACGAGGGGTTAACGCGGTGTGGCATTCGTGTGGCAGTGACGCGGCAGTCGTCGTCCACTGCCGCGTCACTGCCACACGAATGAAAGTTGTATATTTACAAGCCCACGCACACATAGGGCCGCGCGCACAACTGAGTTGAACTATCTGTAGTAATGTGCGATCCACATTGCTATGTGATTTTTTCGAAGAAAAAATAAATAAAAAAAGAGCCTCTCTGTTTTTAATGTCAATTTTCTAAGATGATTCATCTACGTATCAATTCTCAACTAGCGATTGTTTTAAGTTTTTCCTCTGAGTATTTAGAAGTGAGATTTCAAGAGCAGTGTGTGGGTTTATTGAACTATAACTTTTTTTTGTAAGATTACATTAATGTGGGTCGCACATTACTAGTAGGTATTGTTGTTAACCCCTCGTGCTAAGCTAATGCTTGTGTTACGAGTGGGCTCACGTCGGTAGTACAATGGGTGGGTTTTGAACCGGCAACCACATAATCGCGAGTCCGACGCCCTAGGCTACCGCTAGTGCTAGTATTTTATAATTATTCCACACAAAACCTTGCTAAATTTAACTTAAACCAGATGCTATTACCTCACCATCACCTTGCAAGTTATTACATGCAAATTACGTTTAGTAATCCCTTAATTGAGGCGAGGTCTGGCGTTAAAACAAGCGATGCAAATTAACACCCCCGGCGTCAAAAATAACAATTTGAGATGAACATCTGTCAAAACATCGGTGCTCTCTGTTTGACGCAACGTAGGGTGTAATGAATTACTGCAGAATATTGACGCAAATGTGTATCAGCTGTAGTGTGTTTTTGTGGCAGGGCTATGGTGACAATAATTTTATTTAAATTTTAAATAATTATATAATCCTTACAAATAATAAATGATTCGCCGCGCCGGTGTGTTTTACGGCGTGTCTGAATTTAAGATTTAAATTTAAAATATGCTAAGTATTTATAAGAATGTTTTGGTTAAAAATATACTTAGTATTCCACCAATAAAGACAATTGCCCTGGCATCCATAAAAATGCCATCAAATTAATCAAACCATTTGGCTATATTCTACAGAACTTGACGGGCTTCATAAATGTTATATAATGATTCTTAGTTTTCATTTAATTACATAATAACATATAACTACATGTTTGTTGTTGGTTTGATGTCGTGGGTTTGAATCCCATCCGAGACAAATATTTTGGATTCCATTATGGGTTTTGTGAACAGACTCTGTGACGTCTACCACACAACACAGGGTCTATTCCCTGTGCAGGAGCATCTTGAAAAAAGGGAGGAAACTAATCATTCAAAGACGAACGTACTGTTCGAAGGATACACTAGTTTCGGGATTTTTCGAGCTCCTGGTTTTCACTAACGATAGTCACAGGTGTTCTTATGACAATCGGAATCGACGGCTTTACGTACCGAAGCAAGGAACTCTGTTGAGTTAATAATTGTTAATGCTGGTCACCCATCCACAGACTGACTGCGGCAATCGTAGCTAGACGTAACCTGAAAAACAATTACTGCACACAAACAAAAAGACAGTAATAGTCAGGTTTTTATAGCTCTTATCACGTCGCGGACAGCCTTCATAAAATCTTCTGGATAATTTCCAGTTGATTGTGCAAAAGCCCTACTTAAGATAGTTTGACCAACAACGCGGTAAATTAAAACTCGTAAAGTCTATGGAGAAAATGTTAAGTTGATCAATAAATTGTACGTATTATTACTGTTATCCACAGAAATTATAAAACAAAGTCCTCCGCTGCGTCTGTCTGTCTGTTCACGTTAAACTCAAGTATTACTGAAAGGATTTTCATTTTAGACCGATTGTTTTATGAGGAAAGTTTCAAGCTATTAAACATCACGCCATGACCCTTAGAAACGGTGCAACGCGGGTGAAACCGCAGGTCAAAAGCTACTTATAAATGTAAAAAAATGTATTTCGTGAGTGAAACTAGTTTTAAGCGTTTAATACATACATAC
Source organism: Acronicta leporina (assembly GCA_947256265.1). Classification (NCBI taxonomy): domain Eukaryota; kingdom Metazoa; phylum Arthropoda; class Insecta; order Lepidoptera; family Noctuidae; genus Acronicta; species Acronicta leporina. The sequence goes on along the minus strand of OX366518.1, from coordinate 14,419,331 downwards.
ATATTTTCGCAGCTGTCTCCCATTGTGGTAAGCAGAGACAATATCGTCGGTTTAGAGTGCCCTTAACCTGCCAAATTGGTTGTTTGCTCAGGTTAGGCCCTTACAACATAGACGTGTTTACATACCTTAGATATAGTTATTAGGAAGCAAAGACCAGAATCTGCTTTGCTGCTAAGGTAGGACTGGTGACGGAAGCAAGATCGACAATTAAAATAACTAAACAAAATTTTACTCAAAAACGTTTGTGATTGTAAATGTTTCTCATTCATTAAAACTATACTAATCGATCTTTTTGTTGAAATTTGCGTGCAGAAGGATCTATATTATAGCCTTAGTTTGATGCACAAGAGACGATTTTAGGGACCGCAAGGTCAAGGACGGTATTAAGTACTACTCTCCCCTTACTAAGCTCCCCAAAATTTACGTCTATTCACATAAGCCCTATATTCAATAATAAATAGTATCGGGAAGTCTTCATAAAATGTATCGGTTTCACATTAGCTTTAACCTTGTAAGGGTTCCAGTTTATTTTTATAGCAACCCCGTTGTGGAATGGATCAGTTTTCAAAGGTCCATAAGGCTCCCAAAACCGTCCCATGACAGTTTTGAGGGTTAAATACGTTTTTGGATGCGTTGGCAAATCGTTTTGAAGGGTTTGGACGTATGGGCGAAGTCTTTATATCATATGGCAAATGTTTAGTGGGTCCTTCATGACTCGATTTCTATTATCTTAGATTTAGGTCACACAATCATAAATCTTGAAAAAACTACAATGCTTTACGAATATACATAATGTGAATTGTATCTATGCATATTTTACTTTTACAAAATACACGCTTTGATACAATTTATTTGTTTTGATTGGGATAATTTTAATCCCATAATACAATCATAAATGATTTCAGTACTTTTATTATTGTATACATATTTTTTTTTATCTGTGGGACCGAATTAACCGTAATGCAGCTAATTCTTCGCCTAAGCTTTGGAAAGCGAAACATTGTTATATATGTACCTTTTTAATAAACTTTGTAAAATAAACTTTGTACACACTACATATACACAGTCTGCCAAAACTTTAAGCCCTTTCATATCCAATATCTCACAATGTACAAGATTAAAATAGAAAAAAATTTAAAATATGCTTTCACGCTACTACGCCATTGCAACAATATTATTATGGTCACAGATAATAGAATACGGTGAACCCATGACCTAAGCAATACTGTCAAAAAGCGTTTGCCACATATATTTTATATGTTATTACACATATTATGTCCCCGGCCGGCCGTCTTGTGGAGGCGGTTTTATCGTCTTAATATACTCCTTTATTGTGACTGAAGTAATCGTTTTTTTCGCGGAAGTGTATATTCTTATTTTATTTTTATTACTATGTACGGTTTTATTACAAATTGTCGTCGATTTTCTTAAGTTATTGTCTGTGAAAATCTCCCCGATCTTTGTGATTTTTTTGGTCTTTTGATCCGTGGAGTTAATTCATTAATTCATGATGCTTTTTTCACTCGTGTTACTTACGAAGGTCTGCTTTCTGATCTTCATATTTTAGGGTACTTTAAATATCGCAACTTTCTTTATTCCTTATCATTCTTTTGAATAATTTGTACATACCTACGTTAATCTATACTCTATACTTATCTATACTAATATATAAAGCTGAAGAGTTTGTTTGTTTGTATGCTTGAACGCGCTAATCTCAGGAACTACTGATCCGATTTGAAAAAATATTTCAGTGTTAGATAGCCCATTTATATAGGCTATAATATAGCCTTCTAAACGCTAAGACTAAGTAACTATTCCACGCGGACGAAGTCGCGGGCGGAAGCTAGTTCGTATATAGAATACCACCATGCATAGACATTCATACATCTTGACATATACTCGGTCACCGTTGGGCGTTGAATTATAGGCACTCCTTTACACTGCACCGAATCCAGATAATATAACAGCCATTAAACAAGTTTCTGAACGAGTATGGACTTTAACAGAAAGCGTTAAGGTTGGTATACTTTAAAATACTAGTAGATATAACTTGGGATCACTCCAACAGTTCTGCGGTTGAAACGTCTTTGAATAATTTATTGGTTAGATTTAATACCGGCTATTGTATTGCATTCGGTAGTACTTGGCGTGTTTCCATTGACTTAATGGTTATTGGCGATTTTAATGGCATGTACCTCGTATGAATTGTGACTTTGTCTAGACCGACATTTTAGTCTTGTTTCTATTTTACCTTTGTTTGAAACTCTATCAATTGGATAAAAGTAGATATTTATTAGGTGAAAAGTAGTAATGTAAGCGTGGGGGAGAATTAGGCCATCCTAATTCTGTTCTCATTTTGAGGGGAGCCCTTTGCCCAGCAGTAACTGTAAATGTATTAAGATTTATTTAGTTACAACTTATTTATTTATTTATTTTATTCTTTATGCACAATTAGTGTACAGAGGCGGACTTAATGCCTAAGGCATTTTCTACCAGTCGACCTTAGGGTGATGCAGAGACAGGAAAAGGTAGGTGCAACAGTATAGTGGTTCTGTTGAGTTACATACATAAATGTGATAAATATATACATATATAAATAAATACCCACTTTATACAACTACTAAATATAAATATATAGAATATTGTACTTATGAATAATATATAGACATATGCAATTGTAATATTTAAAACTAGCTTCTGCCCGCGGCTTCGCCCCCGTGGAATTCGGTCTGTCATCACATCCCACGGGAACGGGATAAAAAGTATCCTATGTCCGTCTGCTGGTTCTAAGCTACCTCTCCACCAATTTTCAGCGAAATCGGTTCAGCCGTTCTTAAGTTATAAATAGTGTAACTAACACGACTTTCTTTTATATAAATGAGCTCGTTAGTTAGTCATTTCTTAACTGTTACGACAAACTCTTCAGACTAACAACTAATCATAAATATATTATTTAAGACATCCCTAGAAAATACGTTTCGTTGTGCGTGCTCGATTTTTCAAACGCGTACGTCATTTTCATACATTGAAAGTTATATTATACAAGCTTCTGCCCGCGGCTTCGCTCGCATGAAGCTCAAAAACCAACAATGATGATCTATTCTTAGTATGGGTCTTTATACATTTGAGAGGTCAAGCTGTATCTAAGGCTCAGTTTAATTATATGAGATAAGAAGTATACCAGTTTTTAATTTGGAGCACATACTTTCTAAAACTGATAACAAAATTGAAATCTATTCAGTAGTTTTTGCGCCAACCCGTAACAAACAGACAAGAATTTCAAAAATCACATTTTTGGGTTCGGAGACGTTTATATACCCTATCCACGTGTTTTTTTTAAATATCTTCAATGTACAGACACCGCTCTTTTTTCTCAATTTTATAATACTTAGTAGAGATTGTATTCGATTAACGTTTATGCCACTTGTCTACAGATACTAGGAAAGATCGGAATCAGAAACCCATCTATATATACTTGCGCCCTATGACATGGGACCTAAACGTACGACGTTTCTTCTATCTATCATCATCATATCAGCCTATTGCCGTCCACTGCTGAACGTAGGCCTCCCCCAAAGAGCGCCAACCATCCCGGTCTTGGGCAGCTCGCATCCATCCGCTGCCAGCCACCTTCTATCTATGGTGTAATGGTAACGGTGTTCCGATGCAATCGTTGATCAGCAGATAGAACGCGTATGATCAAGTGCGTCATCGAGAACGCGCGCTCGCCACAAATGAGCTCTTATTGAGATTAGCTAATGTGATATAGTCAGCTATAAATGCGTATCCTACAGGAAGATCTGTTTTAGAAGTCTAACAAACTATCACGTTATCTCAAATCTATACTTTATATACTAATATATAAAGCTGAAGAGTTGTTTGTTTGCTTGAACGCGCTAATCTTGGGAACTAATGGTACGATTTGAAAAATTCTTTCAATGTTAGATAGCCCATTTATTGAGGAATACATTTATTGAAGAATCACGCTAAGACCAAGTAACTATTCCACGTGGACGAAGTCGCGGGCAGAAGCTAGTTGCTTATAATGTGTGAGGAATTCCAAATACTAAAGAGTTGAGAGTCTAATTACTACTAAAACTTGCTTGCGCAGTCGGTATATTGTGATAATTTAATTTATTAATCACATTTACAGAGCGCGCTTACTCTATCGTAGATGGTAGTGCTTAACATAAGACGAACTGGTTGAACTAATACTGCCGTGGTAATTGAGAGGGCAGTGGGTCAAAGGTGACCACCAGGTGACTTACTGCCCTCTTGATTACCACGGCAGAATAATCATTGACACTAATGAATACTTTAATTGGCCTTAGTCAAACAGCGGTATAAGTTATTATAAAATAGGTGGTATATTAGTATTAGTCGGAGTACCTATATATTATATGTATGTATGTATTGTATTAGACTATTAGTCGGAGAGCCATGCTTCGGCACGAATGGGCCGGCTCGACTGGAATGATACCGCGGCCTCCCAGAAAACTAGCGTAAAACAACACTTTAGTTGTGTTTCGCTAAGTGAGTGACGATACCGGAGTCCCAAACCCTTTTAAAAGGCGAGCAACGCACTTGCAACTCCTTTGGTGTTGCGAGTGTCCATGGGCGGCGGTAATCGCTTATCATCAGATGACCCGTCTGATCATTTACCTCGCTATCCCTTATGAAAAAAGTAAAGGCCTAACAGAGGGCCACGACCACAGACTACAATAAAATAGGACCACTAGGATATAAAACAGAAAAGGTCTAGACTCTAGACTAGACTATGGAGTAAGTACTTATATTTTCTTGTCAGCCAGAGAAATGTTTTCCATCAGTGCTTGTTCTAAGAGCCACAATAAATTGCAGTATGAAATAGCATCTGCAGCTAAGCATCTCGTAATGGATGAGCTTGCAACTGTGTGTCTCAGCCAGTTTATACGGAGACAGCGGATTTGAAATTGATGTTTTTTCTATTGTTGTCTATGCTTGGAATTCAGTGATGCGGTATTTATATAGTAACAATTTCATTACCGATAGTGCATCATCAAATTTTTTTTTGATTTTTAGTACCTAATGTAGGTACGTAGGCAGGTGGGTAGGTACTATGAAGACGCATTAATTTGATTTTTTGTGATGTTTTATCTTTAGTTACTTACGCATTTGTTTTTTTTTGCTAAACATAGCATATCATTATTTACGTTCATATCTCTGAAAACAATTGTAAGTACTTACCTACCTATCAAGCGATTTGAATGATATTTTACTGATTCACAAACTAACAGGAGACAGATATTTTTTTTACTTCTTTATAGTCCCTATTACTTATTATTATACTTACGAGTAGTCAGACCGTTGACCATCAGGGTGGCCCTTAAAATTTCATGTAAGTATTTGGATTAATAAAACTTTTTCCACAAATAAAATTTACTCTACTATTACTTATATTAATTTACGAATTTGCCTTATTCGAATATATTATACCTAGACAATGCTATGTAGATAATATGAAATTATAACATTCGCCGCAAATTAAAAATATTAAAATTTAAATGAAATTAATATTAAGGCGGATCGTTTCGCTCAGCCCGCCAAATTAAAATTACAATTGGTTTTTCGCAATTTGTAGGTCTATATCACATTCTAGATTGCTAGCTGTAGTAATTGCGCCATTAGCTATACAATATTCATAACTGAGCATTTAAAAACTTTGCTTAATAAACCTTAAAGAAGCTAAAAGTAGGTACGATTGTACGTACTTTTAGCTACAATATGGATTTACAAGCAAAGATTTTTAAAAGAAAGTAAAACCAATTGAAATTTGAATTTGGCGGGCTGAGCGAAACGATCCGCCTTAAGCATTAAAAACAGTATTTTTATAATAACCTCACCAACACTCACCTGTCGTTGCAAAAGAATTTTCCTTTTTAAAGGTATCTTTATTACAATAAGTACAATACTCTCAGATCAAAAAGTTTTACAATAGTTGTAAAACCTAGTGCTGCCACCTACGGGGAAACTTTGAAACAACAGTAAAAGTTGCACAAAGTTTGAAATAGAGGTTAAGTTGAAGTCTCGCTAGGTGGCGCTTTATATTACTATAAGCTCTGATTCGCTAAAAGCGCCATCTATGTGAGCAGACATGTACTGTTGATAATTCAGTCATTGTAAATTACTAGCAGATGGCGTTGTAGTAGGTACGACAGTTCTGGGACATTTTTTTTTTACACAGCACCATTTAGTCCCAAACTAAGCAGAGCTTGTACTATGGGTACTAGACAATGGATATAATACTTATATTTATTTTTTTTGTAAATACATAAGAAACACCCAGACAAACACTTATATTCATCACATACATTTTTGTGTTCTGTGGGAATCGAACCCGAACAGTTGAACTATAATTAAAATGTATAGTTTATTGTAATAATGTATAATAATAATTATAGTATGTATACTATGATATGATTTCAAAAGAGTTGGTAGTTTATTTAAAATAACTCAAAATTCAATAATTATTATAACGAGGTTCCGAACAAGACTGCTACGTTAGAGGTCCTGGATTCAAGTCCCAGGTCGAGCAGTGTTATTGGAATTTTCTATGAAAATCTCAGTAGCAACTCGGAGTTTGGGATTTGTGCCCGGTTAATGGCAATAGGCTCGGCCGTACTTTAGTGGTTAAGCCTGCGGCTCTACCTAACACTTCGGTGAATACAGGCATGATGATATTAAGTATGTGAGATATTTTCTACACTATACGTATTTTCGCTAAATATTCCTGGGGAAACCGGGTTAAAATGACCATACAAGTCTTACGAACATGGCAAATTAAATTAGTAGGTAGGTATAGCTGCAAACGTTTCATATATATTTTTTTTATATTAGCAATTGCACTGTAGTTCCTGACTTCAAACCCATAAACAGTGCATTTTAAATACCGTCTTATATCTACACCCCAACGCATAAGCACTTATCTTTCGGTTTTTATAGCCTCAGTAATCGCCTCGGTTTACTATGTGCACGCACGCGATACAGAGAAGCGTGTGTGTGCGTGTGTTTGAACTTGCACCCCACAATGCGATGCATAGTAGTCCTTATGACACCACAGGTAAGTAGGGTTGGCAGTAGAAAAGTAACTGATAATTTTTAGGCAACTACATTGGACCCAATTACATCTAAACTGAACCAGGATAAAAAAAACCTGCCCTAATCTTTGCTTGCCATTGCAACTTATACAATGCTGAATGAATGGTAGCAAAATACTGGAATAAATGGTAGTAAAAGACTTGCTGTCAACTTTCAACCCTAATAGATTAGGACCAAGACAGAAGTATGACGATGACTTCGTTTATATGTAAGTAATATAAAAAACACAAAACACAAGATTTCATAATCTTATATCTATAAGTTATTAGTAATTATGGTGGCACATTACTAGTATTCTTGTTAACCCTCGTACTAAATGCTTGTGTTACGAGTGGGTTCACCGAACCTCGTTGGTAGGTACTGCAATGGATGCGTTTCGAACCGGCAACCACATGATCGCAATTCGGACGCCATAGACATCTAGGCTAGGATAAATATTTCAAATCTCTTGAAGTCCGCAGGAAACTTACTTGGTCATAATAGATTTTTTTATAACTACATGCCTATGATCACCAATATCACTGCACCAAGATATCGCTAATAACAAAAAAAAACAACGTGATGAAAATTCAAAGAAATTATTACTTAATAATGTAGGTCTATATAAAACTGCCTCATTAGCCAAGTGGTCCTGAGCGTTACTGCTACGCTAGAGGTCCTGGGTACGATTCCCAGGTCGAGCAAAGTGTTACTGGATTTTTCTTTGAAATTCCCAGTAGCAGCTCGAAGTTAGGAATTCGTGCCCGGTTAATGGCAATAGGCTCGCCCCCTATTACATGGGACCTAAACATACCGGCAAACTGTGGGTGTACATTAGTACCCCTTTGCCTTACCCTTCGGGGAATACAGGCGTGATGGTATGTTACTATATAAAATAGGTGTCATTGCAAAATAGCAGCATTCACGCGTCATACGCTGAGGTATGCCTTGTGCCGACTAAAACCACACTTATATTCCCCTGGCCTATAGACCAGCCCTGCGTAGATGCACTTGTACGTAAAACTGAGTTGAGACACGTCCGCAGGCAATTAGACATACATTCGCACCCTCCGTGTCGCGTCCCATTCTCTATTTGCGTCTCATTGTACTCAATGATCGCTGCGACCGCGGTGCGGTGTTTCTAAATATTTGTTTTTTTTTTCTGGTGTTGTGCTTGCTCTAGATACGAAACTGTTTTTATTTCTCTCTCCATTGTTCTTGTGTGGCCTTTGTTGTCCTCATGTTCCAGTGCACCAAAATTATTTTTATCTGCTACAGTCATATGATCTTTACGAGTATTATTAAAGGTACCTACTCTTACTCTATACATTTTTATACATTGTCACTACCTAACCCTAGAATAGATTCTATTAAAGAGGCTGAAATGTTGTAGAATAGTTTATTATTTTTATAATACTTAGCTCAAGATCTTTTGTAATATTTACATATCAGCATTTCTACTGATGCTATACTTTAAATATATAAGTATGTAAATATATATTTTTAATACGTTTTGCTTACAATGGATAAATTGTTTGATGTGATTAAAAAATGATACGGAGACCCTAAGTAAATTTTGAACTTCTAAAACAAAAACTAACTTCGAATGTATCTTCCAAACTTACGATCAACATACATAACAAAATCCTTTGGCTTCTAACGAAAGCGCAACAACAAACTTGACTACCTATTCAATATCATTCACATCTGGACCAAACCCACACAACACTCTCCAAACTACATTAAGGAGCAAAACAACATTGATTCAATGAAGCGTGATTCACAGTAACAATTGTTCACAGTTGGCGTCCGGCGTCCACTTTGATCTGAAATCTCTCTTGGATCCTGCATGATATTGAGAGGAAACAGGTGCCGAAATTTATGATCGACTTTACTGCACATGCTTCAATTGAACACGGAATTAACAATTATAATAAAAATAACGTGTTAACTTGAGTAAAAGTATTATTGGGTAATAACAAAGTACCTGGAACTTGGTAAGAGTTTGTAAGTATATGTTTTTATGACTACCAGGAAAAGAGTATTTAAGCACCCTACCTTACATAATAACATCATTCCTGTATTCCCCGAAGAGTAACTAATGTTATACGTACATTGTAATATAGGTACAAGTTTGTCGCTTCTTTTAGATCATATGTCATGCCATGCAAACTGGCCACAAATTCTACCTTCGAAACGTAACTAAGAATATTCAATGAAAATGAAACAGATTATACTTAACGGAGAATATATATGAAAAGCGATGCTTATAATTGCCTAGATCCCAGAAACTATACATCCTCTTAAGTATTCTTAGTAAACAAATATTTTTCAAAAATATCTTCAGCAAACACGTCTACATCATCATCCTATATGGCGTTTATAAAAAGAAAAAAATAACATCAAGATAGACCGATGAAACTCTAATAGTTTTAAATCATCATAAAATCCCGAAAGAGTCTCAAACGGGTCTATAAATAGCTCTGAGTGAATCCTAACAAAATTGTAAAATGAAAGTAGAATTACGTCTTTAAACGTTAAAAAGCAAACGTAAGCTGGAAACGGCTTAATTAAAGGCTACTTTTTGCTAGTTAATTAGCTCAAATCTAAACGATGCAAGGCATTCATTACTGAGCTGGCTTTTGAAAGAAACTGAGTCAGTACCTCAGACAAGACTGGTTCGAGTAGGAGTACTAGTGTTATCTGTTTTTTTTTGTAGCTAGGAAATAGCAATTTTATGTCTGTTTAAGCGGTTAATAACTGTGTTGTTAAGATTAATTAAATATACTACCTAGCTTATTAATGTTGTCCGATTTTATTGGAGATCACTAGGGAAAATAGTTTTTAGTATGAAGCGTGTAGTAGCACCTGCATATTGGACCATAATTATTACCCTAATTCAATCAAGGATAGTATCCCTACATCATTTTAGATTTGTTTTAACTGCGAAGCAAAGCATCGTGTCATGAGGCTACATAAAGTTCCGTAAGTAATATGATACCATAAAGGAATTATAGTAAATAATCAACCGCTGTTAGTTAAGTTGTTAGTAACCGCTCTAGTTTCTAAACTACTGAAAAAATACTGAAACATTTCTTCATCGTACAAGTTGATAAGCAGTTTACTAGGGGCAAGGCAGAGAGTACTTTACTAATAAATTAATACTAACCTTTCAATAAATCAATCAAAGTAAGTAAGAACTCAGTCAAGTAAATAACAATCGCATGTTTTACGTAAGACGGTGACTAAATATAATAATTTAAAAGAATATAAATTTTAAAACATTCTATCGCCTATGTTAATCAAGGATAATGTAGGATTGTAATGGTAAAATAATTTTGGTGAAAGTAGTTTCAGCGCCTATTCAATACAAACAAACAATCACATCTTTCCTTTTTATAATATAAGTTTAGATGAACAAGATTATACAGGTACATAAATTATAGAGGTGTGTATATTGTTCCCAACTTCCCCTGCTTCCCCGAAAAGAAAATAGTAATAAAGAAAAGTAAAAAAAATGAGGTAAAAAATATTCGGAAATGCCTAGCTTCGCCAAGTACCCATTAAAACCTATAAAAAAATAAAATAAACTAAAAATATTACCAGATCTTGCAAACGAGACACAAATAAATAACTGTATACTAATTTTATTATAACAAGAGCACAATCGCACGTGTCTTGCGCACGCTCCGCTACCGGAACTACATGGCAAGATCAAACGGAACACCGGACGCGACGACGCCGCCATATTGTCCTCGTAATGTGCATCGGTAATTTACAAGTAGGTATGGTTATTTTGCACTCACGTGTTGTGAAAATGCAGTTAGAAGTTAGCATATTCATTAAAAAAACTAATTCTAAATTCGAATAATTTAGAATACATTTTTTAATGAATTAAAATTTATTTTTGTATTTAAGTACATGATTTTTAAAAAGACTTTTATATGTAGGCGGTAAGTATAGATGACGCCGACTAATATAAAAATAATTAAATTTATAATGGATTTTAATTTAGAATTTTTGAACATTAGGTTATCTGCACATTTTTATCATCACTAAATTACTGAACTAATTTTGATGAAATTAACTGTAACAATCGAGAATGGAAAACAAATTTAAAGAAAGGACTAGTAAGTGGGTAAACCCTATCATTTCGTATTGCAAACTGTAACAATCAGAATTACCTACTTATCAAAACAGTAGATATAGATTATATAGGTACCTATCTACTTCATTTATTTTCCATCTTGTTTTACTTGTTTAGGGTTTCGGGCTTACGTGGCCTCGTAACTACGTAACACTATTGTAAACTGTGGTTAAAAGTCAACCCAGCAAATAAATAAGTAGTTAATTGAGTAAGAATTTTTATTTTCGTTTTTGTAAGAAAAAGTTTTAAATAAATTGTGTTTTTATTTAAATTTAATTATAGTAAAAAATCTCATTAGGTAGTGTAAAATAAGTAGGTAGGTATGATTGTAGGTTGTAATTCGTAATATTACTTCCTAATTATATCCTAAGTACCACAAACGTGATTTGCTTATTAGAGATAGAATGTCGACATAATTTATACGTATTAAGATACGTATAAATTATGTCGACATTCTATCTCTAATAAGCAAATCACATATATCACATACATTTAACACTCTTTGAAAATCCTATCTCTAGTTAATGTAGGTGACTGTATTTGCTATTGGGATCGGCTGCTGCACAATCAATAACTAGGTACTAAATTGTAACAGCACTTTTTAAACTGAAGACAAAAATAATAATAATTATAAAAAAATCTTCTAAGTGCTTTCTAGTAGATATTATATCACTATTTCGAACTGTTCCACAACGTCAGGATGGCCGAGCGGTCTAAGGCGCTGCGTTCAGGTCGCAGTCCACTTCTGTGGGCGTGGGTTCGAATCCCACTTCTGACAGTAACTTTTTGTGATCTTTTTCCCAATTGATTATTATTTTTTATCTTTTTTTAAATTAACTACAAGTGCGTCAGCGTCAGATAAGCCTTCTTTATATTAATGTATTCGTTATAAATGAAACTATTGTTACTTAGTATGCGTTATCTGTCATGTGTGGTTTCTTTTTATTCACGTTTCAACAGTGCATTTATGAAGCATCAATGGATACTAAATATAAAATTGATCATAAAATACTATGTAGGAATAATTTATTTGTTTTTTTTTTCTGTTGGAGGGACAAAGGAAATCAGTAGATTAGGTATACGTAGTGCGAATATATTTATAAATAGGTAGGTAGGTATCCATCCTTCCTTTTGTTCTGATGTCCGTGATAAGTAATTTGAATAAATTGTAATAAATACTTCGTACTTTGTAATGTAACATTGAATGTAGGTACCTATTCAATGAGTAACAACTCAGCAAAAAAATCTCTAGAAAACAAAAAAATATTAGTACTTATCTAAATATTGTTTCTTTAGGTTTACCTAATGTAAACAAGTATAATATTTTAATCCAAGCGTCCGCGTCTTTGTGTCGTGGAACCGCTTAATTTGTATATAAAATAATAAGAAAAAATATAAAATAGTAAAATAGCAGCTATTCTTAGCATAAACAAAATCATGCTTCAAGACTAATTACGATTCTGGCAATATATGAACACACAGATACACATGTAAAACTTGTATCACCCCTATTTTTTAAAATAAACGTAGATATCAATCTTTTAAGACACATCTCTAAAGTAAGTTTGTCTCATGGAGCGTAGGTGCATTATTTTAAACAAACAAATCTTATAAGTACATAAGTACTTACTTACAAATATTTATTTTCGTATGAAAATCGAACCCACAACCGCTACTAGCAGCCAATTATTAGATCACTGCGTTAATTGAGTTGCGCGTCGGTAGCAAATGGTAATTCCATTAAAACCTGATCTCTCATTTAGCGGAGAGTCTTTATAATGGGAGGTCATCTTATGCTGGGACCACATAGCTTGATGTTTAATGTGTAGGTACATCAGAATTACATATCCCAACATATAATAAAAGAGGTTTTATATCCAGTACCATGAACTCTAATGGTCGTGGTTCTAAATTACGAATAGGGGCTTTGTACCTACTTATAGGATATTTCGTATTGAACAGATTCATACGGCGTATTGTCCAAAGAATGCCTGTATAATGACCGCTTCAATGGTTAATGCAGGTTGAGGTATAATGTACTGTAGTACTTCAGTTACTGGATGTGGCAGAGTTAAATTTATACAGTTATGATCTTATGAAAAGCGACGTGGATGCTTCTATTGACGCATGTGTTGATTAATCTGTTTATTTTATAACGTTAACCACACTTGCAGGTATTATTTACCTTTACAAATACCACATTAGAGAATAGTGCTGTAGTTATCATACATTTAATTTGCAACTATTGTTTCATACACAAAGCGGCGGTAGCCTAATAGCTAGGGCGGATTTGCGATGTAGTTGCCAATTCGAAACCCACCCAATGTACTACCGAATGGGCGTCCCACAATGCTAGTAAGCTTAAAAAAAGTAAGTAGATTTAGTCTTAAAAACTCAACTCTGTAATGCCACTTGAACCATTCCAATCGATACACTTAAACAACATTTTTATTAACGTATTTTATCTACATATTCTTATTGAAGAATATAAACATAATATAAGGAAAGCATATTATAAAAGCAAAGCAAAAGATTTCATACACCTTATTTACTAACGGCCGGTCCCAATATCAAATCCGTCAGGGAACTTGCTTACTAGAGATTAAATTTTGACATAAGGTCCATAAATAACACAAGTAATGTCAAAAAAGCCTAACTCTAATAAGCAAATCTGTCGATGTATTTGTTTTTGGGAAGTGCCCTAAGAGACGACCTACTTAGCTTTTTTTTCAAGATAGGTTTAAACCACACACTTACGCTCCAGTTTAAACACACCTACGCTCCGTACCTACATAAACAAAATTTTCAAGCCACATCTAGAAGCTTTACATCGCAGTATAACTACGCGACATCCGCGTGAGTCTGCTGATGGCACTTGAATGCTAGCCCGGAGCAGGCGTGCATTTTTTACGAGAAACCAACTAACAATGCCACGGTATGGCTACTTGAGGATCCTTAGCCTCTTGTACTGTAGGCTGAGGAGTTTGGATCTTTGCAAAGAGGGATCGGATTGCAGGGAGAAGTTAATGAGGGTATCGGCTCAACACAGTGGACATAAAGTTATGTTTTTTGCTTTATTTATGGATTAAGTTGAGTCTTGTACTCTAGAATCCACAATTTTATGTAAAAAGCCCCAGTGTGGGAGTTTTAGGTAGTATTAATTCAGCGAAGCTCGTTGGGGTAAATTGCTTACGCCTTTTGATATAGCCGTTGGTACTTATGTTTACTATACTTATGATGGCAAACTCATAATGTCGATTCTACGAATTCCGTAGTTGGTAACCGGGACTTGAAACCATTTTTGTTCTAACTGATACAAATAAACTTTATGAATACTTTCATAAAATTCGTAATTCAGCGAACATAATTCGCGCGAGATGAATGCATCTAATTCATTGCGTGACGTGAAACCGCGTCGAAATATGAATACCTTGTTTATGAGATATATCTATTCATGGTTTACGCGGACGACACGTAAACGTTAATAGACTGACGGTGGTTGGGGTTACGTTGGCCCAAGACATTGGCGACAGCGTTCGCCTTTAAATTAAATGGATTAACGTTTTACGTGGTTTTTAATGGTTGTTTTAATAGTTGTATATGTGCAAATAAATAAAAAAGAATAAAAAACAACAGTTGTATTTCAGTTGCAATCCGTGTCAGCCACACTGCCGATTTTCAAAAGAAAATCATGTGATTTCCTTGGTTTGCAAACGCTTGGTTTGCAAACCTTGTCTGACAGTAAGGAACACATAAAAATAAAAAAGCCAAATCGGTTGAGCCATTCTACAGTGAAACGATACGATTTTTATTTATGGTAAAAGCATTAATCTCCTAGTTAGATAATATAAACATATCACAATATAAAAACGTACTAGCTTGAAAAAAGAAATAGAAAGCAGCTATTAAAATATTATTATTATAATTTATTATAAAATATTTAACATTATTTTTAATCAGTACCTATTGCACATTACAGACAAGGATTTTATTATTATATTATTATTTTGCGTTAGTTTTAATTATCCCATTCTTTAAAACACATTTCGCCATATCGCCGCTTTTTCTCCCTTTGCACCACAATGAGCGTTCACCACACGTGCATTATGTTTGTGTGTAGCTGTCATCGAAAATGCACAGACTATACCAACTTCACAGCTCACGTGAGCATTAATTTTTAACACGCATTACTGCGGTCAAAGTTAAATATTTATTTTTAAAGAGCTACCCGAAAGGGTTGCTTTACGGACAACCACATCTGGCTGCCTGTAGGTACAGGCAGTCCAATATATCTTGACACTTCTCAGCTGCGCTGCTTGTAAAGCAAAGCGTCACTAACACCTCTAATTCAATACATTTGACTTTAGTTCTCTGTCTCACCGTGTGTCAACATATACTGGTCGCTCGTAAATGATGAGGGCGTGAATCGACCATTTTAACAAAGGTTAATAGAAATAGTTTTTGCTATAGATTTAATTAAATGGCATCTGTTGAGTTTTTGTTTGGTTTTAGTATTGTACCCGTTTAATTAATGTCGGCTTCAAATTAATAGCTAACTATAGATATGTATGTATGATATCAATCTTTTGGGCGTTTTGTGAAATCTTGTTGGAGACTACAGGAACAAATCTTGTATTTCCTATAATCAACTTGGGCTCATAAATTAAGTTTACATGAAGCTTACTTTAGCTTATCTCTTACCTGACAAACATACCATTACGCCTTTTATGCCCGAAGGGTTAGACAGAGGTGTACTAATATATATCCACAGTTCGTCTGTATGTTTAGGTCCCATGTAATAGAGGGCGAGCCTATTGCCAGTGGCCAAGAAAATCCAAACTCCGAGTCACTATTGAGAATTTCATAAAAAACAAAACAATAATAACACTTCCCGATCTGGGAATTGAACCCAGATCACGATATAATAATATATAATAACGATAGAATTTCATTTTCTATTTAACAAGTACTCTATATTTAGTTACAAGAAAGCCATCGCGTACTCTACCAAATTCCTTGAAATCCAAACTGGGCACTTATAAGACTGCAGTTAATAACTTTGTAGTTTAAAGTTACATGTTAGCATTGTGTTGGACTTAAGAAAATACAGCAGACTTAAATATTGTTTCCATTTAAAAGTATGTCTCATTTCTAGAACTTTGTGATTTTCGTTTCCTGTTTGCACGTAAATAAACATACTTTTATCTTATCTTATGCTTCTGTCCGCGACTTCGTACGCGTAGCGTGATGATATATAGCCTATAGCCTTCCTCAATAAATGGGCTATCACACTGAAAGATTTTTTCAAACCAGACCAGTATTTCCTGAGATAAGCGCGTTCAAGCAAACAAACTTGCTGTTGTTGCTGGATTTAAAAATTTTGTGGAAGGAATTTTCTATTGAAAATTAACCATCGCGTGTAATCTATAATGCTCAGTTAGAAAGGTCGGTTTCAAATTTTCCCCATAAAATTGATCAAATATTATTACGTATTTGATACTTTCAGTGGCTAATATACTAATGAAAAAAAAAATTTTTCAGTAGGCTCCATAACTGATTAAGTTATGCAATGACTGATGCATGCGTGCCGTCAGTCGAGACTCGTTTACTCAAAGCTATGTTTCATTACTAAAAAGCCATTACAAACAATCAGCTGCATTATGACACTAATATAGATAGGTACTATATTTGACAGATACTTTTATTACATAGACCCATAAGTTTGTTTCAGCGTTTCGCCTCAAAGATCGTCAATTTGGTACCTTAAAAATCGAAAACATCGATTTGAGAAAGTATCCTTCTACTTACCGAAATAAATATAATTTTTATTTTTTTTATTTTTTATTTATTTGTTTATTTTAGGTGACATAGACCCATAGAAAAACAATACATATATATACAAAACATAAAAATACACTGATACATAAAATACTACATTAAAAACTTATACTATTGACTACGCAAGGTCGGCGACGTAGTGCGCTGTGTCGTGGTGTCATATAGCCTTCCGCGAAAACGCCGATACATGACTCCCTTCGGCCAAAATTCCTCTTTTAGGAACGTCTCCAGGTGACTATTCGGGACTCGCACCACAAAAGATGTAAAGTTAACTTTGTGGCGTGGCTCCAGCTTCTCGACCCTCACGGTGATCTTGGTTTTTATTTTAATATACTCCACGATCTCCTCTACCTTCGTGGTGTAATGTAACCGTGACACGTAAAGTTGCGTCGATGGAGTAGCCGGGGGCAACAACATGTTCGGTCCGGTCAATGCAGTTCCGCACTGATTACGACTAGTAGGCATCTTCTTCTTCTTTTTCTTCTCTACCTTAATGAAGCCTTCTTCATCGGCCTGTCCACAACTTGCAGTAGCTCTGCTCTCTGGCGGTAGCTCGCTGCGAACGCGGACAGGTGGCAACTGGGCAGATGGAGGTTGCCGCTGGTTATTTGTTGGAGCTGTAATAACGGCATCCGAGTAAGCACGTCTTGGTGATGACGTGCTAATGTTCATCGGCATCCACACAACGGGGGACGCGGGGAGGGCGTGGTGAGGATTTGCAACGCTTGCAGTGACCGCGGCCGGCGACGAGTTGAATTTTGCTGACTCGAAGCTCAGCTGCGATGCATTGACCTCTCCGTGACGTGTGTTGTTGTTGCTCGGCTCGTGTGACCTAGATACCGAGTTGCGCAAATCTGCCACTTCACTACGTAAATCAGTGATAGTGGATTGCGATGCTTCCAACTTCAACTGCATTTCGACTAGACTTGATTTTAGAGATGTGATATCCCTCAGCAGCCTGGTGACGTCGACGTGGTCAAATGTGACGGGAGGCAGCTTGCGCAGATCCTTTGCCACAAAAGTGGGTACGTCGTCCGGTTCGGTCTCCTTTAACACTTTTATAATGTCTTGGAGACTTCTCTCTCCCTTCTCATCCCTCCTGCGGGACGGCATCCGGTCAGCTATTACCAGCGACTCATACAGCAGAGTTTTGGCCCTGCGTATATCCTCTTCACTGAAGTTGGTAGTGCATATTTGGGTGACACTAACCTCGTCCATGACATCCAGCTGGTATTGCAGGAACGCCAGGACCTCGTTCACCACGAGTTCTTCCGAGCGCATGGTGAAATAGCAGCGGCTCTCGCCGCACTCGACGAAAAATAATTATTATTATTGCGTACGACGTAAGCGCGTCTGTTCTCAACGGTGGATCGCACTGAACTCAATTTATCCCTGTGGTATTTTGGTAAGCAAGTGTTGGTTTAGCTAGATCTTTTTTATCTATCTATATCTATATCTATACTAATATATAAAGCTGAACAGTTTGTTTGTTTGTTTACTTGAACGCGTTAATCTCAGGAACTACTGGTCCGATTTGAAAAACTTTCAGTGTTAGATAGCCCATTTACTGAGGAAGGCTATAGGCTATATATCATCACGCTACGCGGACGACGTCGCGGGCAGAAGCTATCTATACTAATATATAAAGCTGAAGAGTTTGTTTGTTTGTTTGTTTGCTTGAACGCGCTAATCTCTGGAACTACTGGTCCGATTTGAAAAAATCTTTCAGTGATAGATAGCCCATTTACTGAGGAAGGCTATAGACTATATATCATCACGCTACGCGGACGAAGTCACGGGCAGAAGCTATCATCTATATCTATACTAGTAATAGTTTGTTTGTTTGCTTGAACGCACTAATCTCAGGAAATACTGGTCCGATTTGAAAAATTCTTTCAGTGTTAGATAGCCTATTTATTGAGGAAGCCTGTAGGCTATATATCATCACGCTACGCGGACGAAGTCGCGGGCAGAAACTAGTACTAATAATATATAAAGCTGAAGAGTTTGTTTGTTTACTTGAACGCGCTAATCTCAGGAACTACTGGTCCGATTTGAAAAATTGTTTCAGTGTTAGATAGGCCATTTATTGAGGAAGGTTATTATAGGCTATTCCCTTTCAGACCCTGTACTCACTTTTGTGAGTATGACTTTACGATTTTTTATACGCTTACTAGGGAACGGTAAGCGAACGGGGGCGAGCTCGCACAAATGAGAGAGTAGTTCTTTATGCCTTCGTATTTTTTCGCGGTGACAGCTAGCATCTTTGTGGGTCTGTGTCCGTCCGATGCCGCGCGGGGTGAATGTATCGCGACCTGTCATCCTGAAGATTTCATTTTTCGTTCTGGTAAGCAATTTATGTGTCTGTTTTTGTTTTATTGTGTTATGAATGAGTGGAAAATAGCCTTGGAGATTAAAAATAGTGGATTAATGATTAAGTTGAAAGGATTTTGGTCCCGCGAAAATAACCCTCACAAATGTGAGGGCTCGGTTTGAATTTAAAAAAAATTAAGTATATTGATACAAATAAAAAAACTGCTTTGTGCTTTGTTTTAGGAATTGTTCCAATGTTAAACAATTACTATTAGTAGAACAAAAATAGTACTTGAAGATGATGCTGTTTTGGACGCAATAAATGACTCGGTCTTCGGTGACAACTCTGATGAAGACAAAAATTGGATGGAAGATGCCCAGGGGAAAAGCCCGAAAGCCCATCTGTTAAAGACCAGGAGGAACATGCAAGGGTTCCTGTTGTAGCAGCACCAGCTACTAGAAATACCTGAACCAGACGGACGTTTCGGGTGACAAACCTAGGCCTTCAGGGCTTTACCCGTGGAAGAGATATGCATTTTTTTTAGTAATCGTAACTCAAAATTTACTTTTTTCATTTTTCAACTCACGTTTTAATTTTTTTTGGAACCTATTGTCGCCTACTGAACATTTGGAGAAGTATGTACTTCACAGAAGTGTTCGAACAATTCGCACTGTACAAAATAATGATAAATAATGACTAAGACTTTAAAAAAATCCTAAATACGTAACAAATGTTAGTTTTGTTGAATATGCCCAAGGAAAAAACTGCTTTAAATGTTAAATAATTAATACAGTTAATTTTATAATAATTTTTCACTGTTTTCATGATAATTAAAGTTTAATTTCTTGTATTTAATGGCCTTTTTGGAACATGGAAATGGGTTCACAGTCATACGATACTGTTGTCTCAAAGCGACACAAGCATATCAGTTACAATACGTGGTGATGTTTGTCAACTTAACTATTATAAATGGTTCTCAATAGATTGTTTTACTCCTAATGATTGCTCTGATTTCATGGGACACTCTGACTTTAGCTTAAATTTTGTTATGGCGATTACAATGTCGAGAGGTTCCAACTGAGGGATTCTATGTGAAGTTACAAAAGCAATTTTAATTAACATGAATATACCTTTATCTTTACAATCTTAAAAAATATACCAGATACCGCTAATAAGCTGCGTAATTGTCACATGAAATGAAATCTATACTATATCTATACTTAATATATAAAGCTGAAGAGTTTGTTTGTTTGTTTGCTTGAACGCGCTAATCTCTTCGGTGTTAGATAGCCCATTTATTGAGGAAGGCTATAGGCTATATATCAGCCCGCTAAGACTAAGTAACTATTCCACGCGGACTAAGTCGCGGGCGGAAGCTATTTGTAAATAAAAAAGGATAAGATAGACCATACATAGAACCGTGTAACTAGTTTATAATAATTTGAAGTACTTCTCTGTAAAATAGTCTGCGGGACTTTAGTTTTGAAAACTGAATGGCACTTATAACTTGCGACTTGCATTCTTCTTCCTATCGTATTATATCTTTTAAAATAATATTATTATTGACACGTTATGATTCTAGTTGCACGGTTCCAAAAGCTTGATCCTATGGAGAAGAATCCAGCAAGAAACTCCATGGATACTTTTAAAATAAATTATGTTACAATCTTCACTGGCAATAATGTACATTATTGCGATAACAAGATGTGTGGACGTTGAAGGCAGTCCAAGTTTGACCGAAGTCGATAATATCAAGCGAAGGTTCACATTATTGGAGATCTCGATGTCATTTAAGATAATAAATAAACTAAGTATGTGGTAAAAAGCACATAACCCAATGCGATAAATAAAACTGAGTGTCTACTTAGATACAACGTACACACTTTTACATTTCTGTTGTGGGACTGACAATACTAGCTAAAATTTACCAAGTAAACTAAATTAAATCACAAAGGAAATCCGAAAGTAAGATCTGAAAAAATAAATAAAAGTTATTAATAACAGTATACAAGAAAAAGACGACTACACAAACAACAAAACTAATTTAATGATAAACGGAAGACTTACGAATATAATGGGAGGAACAAATTTCCTTTTCATTATTATTAATGTAGATTAGATCATGAAAATGCGAGAATTGTAAGAAGGTTTCAATTTACACGAACAAGGGCCAAAGTTCACAGCTTATGGAGTCCCTCCCAATCTCCGGTCTGTCCTTGCTAAGTGTCATTAGAGTATTTGAACGAGGAATGATGGAGTCCTTTGAGAGGAGCCTTTGTTATCAGCCATTGTTTCCAATTTAGATTATAATAATGTCTAGGTAATCTTTGTAGCAATAAAATTCGAATACATTATTACAAACTGTAGACATTATTATTTTATAGTTCATCTTTGTTGAAAGAAAATTCGACTAAAGAATTGATTGCACACACAGTATTAGTAGAGAGACGAAAATAACGTTAAAACGTAACGTTATAAATATTATCAGTACTGTGGGCGGTACAGTACAGAAGGGTTAGACATAACATAACATACCATCACGCCTGTATTCCCCAAAGGGTTAGGCAGAGGCGTGCTAATGTACACCCACAGTTCGCCGGTATGTTTAGGTCCCATGTAATAGGGGGCGAGCTTATTGCCATTAACCGGGCACAAATTCCTAACTCCGAGCTGCTACTGGGAATTTCATAGAAAAACCCAATAACACTTTGCTCGACCTGGGAATCGAACCTAAGACCCCTAGCATAGCAGTCGCGCTCAGGACCACTTGGCTAATGAGGCAGTTAGGGTTAGACATAAGTGCATAAATGTGTGTATACCCACAGTTGTTTCGGTCCCATGCAATATTGGGTGAGGTAACCGTGCTTTCATCCAAAAAAAGACTAACAACACACTGCTCGACCCGAGTAATCGAATTCCGAACTAGGGATGAGACGTATTTACTTTACTAGGTAAAACCGGGGCTTTGTATCGAAGTAAGCGGATATTGAAGAGGCAAAGAGCATCATAATAGTTGGTGAGGTGATCATCCCGACTGTGACACCAAATGTGCAAGACATCTGAGAGCCCAGTGTGAGATGTGGCAGAGTTTCTTTTCACTTTTACGCATTGATTGCGTTCGGCTCTCTGATTGGTGAAGATTGGTAAAGGTCTCGGATCACGCCAACCAGCACGCTGACCGCGCTCGATGAACCAGTAAAATCAAACTCACACTGAAAAACTGCGGTATGCAGTTTAGCACATACATGCATAAATACACTCACGATTATTGCATAGGTACTTCTTTTGCTTCTGCCACATTCATTACATTTATTTACTGTTATTTTACATCGCAACGGCTTATCAGACCACAACACGATAAATAGTACCACACACCTCAATGTGGTTCCATGACCTCCATAAAGCGTGTTGAAATTTGGTTTATTAGACCACTCTGGTGAAAATATGGGTTTTGACAGAGTTAGGCAGTTTTACGTTATTCCTTCCTTCGGGGAATACAGGTGTGATGGTATAATGGTAGATATCTACATGATATTTGTATTGAATCTCAATGTTTTGTATCCGTTAATAAGTCTGTAAATTGTATGTAAAGTCCCCTACGACTTCTGTCAGAGCTAGCGTGGTAGATTATATGGTCTAATTTCTCTCATTCTAAGAGGAAACCCGTGCCAATATAACAGTTTGATGATGATGATGATGAGAAAAATGTAATTTGTCATTATTGTATGTCACATTGCTAATAAAGTTTTTTTATGGGATAGGGGGGCAAACGAGCAGACTGATCGCCTGATGGTAAGCGACTATTTCCGCCCATGGACACCCGCAACACAAAAAAGAGCCTTTTAAAAGAGTTTGGGCCTCCGGTATCGTCACTCACTCAGCAAAACACAACAGGGCCCCAAGTCTGCTAATTTGTCGTGTCAAAATGGTCACTCAATGGCTTCAGAATTGTTGATTTTTGACAGTTTTGTCTACGAAATCTGTCAGTTCTTATATCATTTAGTGCCATTGAACGATCATTTTGATACAACTGAATTAGCAGACTTGGGCCCCAGAAGTGTTGTTTCACGCCGGATTTCTGTGAGGCCATGGTATCACTCCGGTCGAGCCGGCCCATTTGTGCCGAAGCATGGCTCTCCCACGATCAAATTTCACAAATTGGTATGACTCCGTACACACGATGCATGCAATCAGACAACCCTGTTAAC
This sequence comes from Acronicta leporina, assembly GCA_947256265.1. Classification (NCBI taxonomy): domain Eukaryota; kingdom Metazoa; phylum Arthropoda; class Insecta; order Lepidoptera; family Noctuidae; genus Acronicta; species Acronicta leporina. The sequence continues at coordinate 14,395,708 of OX366518.1, read as the reverse complement.
TATGTGATTATGCAATTAGCATGCTGATTGTATACTCACACGGTTATGCTGTCTGCCTGCTAAGTAACCTTTGCAGAATTGGCTAAATGACTGTGATATTTTTATGTACTATAAATAGAGCTCATCAACAACACCTATCCAGTGGTCCTAAACGCGACTTCAATGCTAGAAATCCTGGGTCCAATCCCAAGATCGAGCAAAGTGTTATTGAGTTTTTCTATGAAATTCTTAATAGCAGCTCGGAGTTTGGATTTGCGACCTAAACATACGTACCTACATAGAAAATTACACTAGGTTTACCAACTGTTTCATACTTTACCTAACCCTTCGGGAATTACAGGGTGTGATAGTATGATAGTTACGATCAACAAAATTAAAAGAAGTTATACGTAAGCATTTAAATTTTATGCTAGACAGAGAACATAGTAGTGCGGTTTGTGACGTCACAACCCAATACGCCATACCAATTCTTTACTAAGACCTCGTTTTGCGGAAAAGAGACAAAGCATGCTCCCTCAATCTTCACTGAAAACTTGAAACGCATTTATCTTAGAGATCTAGTAGCCGATTTCAACCGAAAAGTCAGAGGTGCGCCTTCGATTCGAGCTCAAGACCCTTGACTTGGCAGTCCACTGATCATATCACTAATAAGTACTACCTACGTTATATATAGGTATTATAATACTTAATACATAGCGAAACTTTTTATAATTACTGATTGCTTCTTCAAAGCTTCTGTAAGCTCTTTTTCTCTCAATAAAATAACTAAAAACATGCTAACGTAATACAATTCTAATTTTCTACTTCGCACTATCGCAGAACGCAAGCAACATTTTACCTGGGCTGATGTATAGTTTCCTTGGGCGGCGGCATGGGAGTGGGGATCCTGCGGCCGCCCCTCATCCCGCTGCCACTCATCCTGGCTCCGAAGCCTCCGATTGTCCTTAGGCGGAACTGAGAAAAAAAAACATAATTCTTTAGAACACTCTAACGGATGAGACAAGGGGTCGGTCGTATTGAAATCCTGTGGCGAAACGCGTTTTAGTTTTGCTCTCCTTATTTTCAATGCTTTTGTGTTTCCTGGTTTTTATTTTGTCAATTAAAATTTGCTGTAATAAGGGCGGAGGCGAAACGGAGCCAAGATAGGCTTTGTTACGTAAGAGATTTTGCATAACTGTGAACTTGACTGATAAGTTTGTCTGAGGAAATTGCAGTTGGTAACTGGCTGAATTTTGTTTCAACAAAATCTAATTTTTGTATTCTTGAGTTGTTTTTTTTTATTACTCATAGACTTACGCTTGAACGTTTGCCTGATGTTAAGCGACACTGCGATATACGATTGAGGGTGCTTACCTTAAAGAAACCGTTTGCCGACCGACCAAAACCTACTGTAATGATGATGATACTTTTACTTTAGGTATTTTATATGGGACTCTAGAAGTCTATAGCTTAAGTAGTAATTAAAGCTAGCTTTAAGACTCAGCTCCGGACACTAAGTATCCATCGGCGAAATTGGCATTCCTTGTGAAAAAAACTGATTCTCCGAATTGCAGAGAATGTATTCAGGTTGAGGACGTACAACGTTTGCTGATAGATTGTGTCCGAAACAGACAAGACATAACAACTTATTTAGTTTTAGCTCTTTCAATAACTATTCAATTATATTATTTATATTTAACTATTCAATTATATCTTCATTGCCAAAAAGTGAAGTGATAAATTACATTTATTTCTACAAATAAATCTTTTAAAGACCCCTTTACAAGTCAATGTTAATTTTTTTTAAACTAGATGGCATCGGCATTTCTGATCTGACTACCTCTGAGAAGAAAGTACATATTGCATATATACCTTTAAACCCCATTTGATTTACATATCTACAAATCCTCGTACTAAATTCAGTCTGTAAACATTTATCAGCCCGATATTAGTACAAAACGTCTATTTTCATATCTTCCACTATCGCTCGGTCTAATTGTTGAGCACGGAATGAATACTGAAAAAGATCGTACAACAGAAACCTTATCTACAGCTCATAGGGTTGAAATTCCTTTGGCATATTTCGGCTGTATTTTTGCAATGTCCTAGGATGTATCAGTCAAAGAGAGGCACGGTCGGTACCGGCATTGTGACGCCTCTCAAAGCCTCCATTGGAGTCGTGGGTTTGTTCTCTTATAACAAGGAACCTAGATTCATGATGATAGGCAGTTTTTGTTTTCTAGTTTTCTATAGGGTTTTGTCATTTTTGCGATATCTGCGGGAATATCAAGTAGGGTACTGCCTCAATAGCCAAGTGGTCCTGACCGCGACTGCTACGCTAGAGGTCCTGGGTTCGATTCCCAGGTCGAGCAAGGTGTTATTGGGTTTTTCTATGAAAATCCCAGTAGCAGCTCGGAGTTAGGAATTTGTGCCCGGTTAATGGCAATAGGCTCGTCCCCTATTACATGGGACCTAAACATACCGGCGAACTATGGGTGTACCTACATTAGTACGCCTCTGCCTAACCCTTCGGGGAATACAGGCGTGATGGTATGTTATGTATTATGTTTATCAAGTAGGGTATATTTCTATTGCTTTTAGTATGGACTGGCTGTTGCCCTAGGTTTCGCTCGCGTTTAGCGTATCGACTAAACATGCACCAGATTTTAAGTTAAACCTCCAGTAATACAACTGTGACATCCACATCCAATAAATATGTAATAATGCGTGCGTCAGCTGACATGTAGCAATGAATAAATTATTAATTAAGAATTAATTTATTCCCAGCGAAAGGAGGCGGTGGAGGGCGGGCGTTTTGGGGGCTGTCTTTAATGTAAAAATGATTTTCAAAAAGTAGGCACCTACGACACTAGTATCGCTACGATACTAGTAGCACTAGTATCTTGAAATCTTGAATAAATGATTTTGACTTTGACTTTATCAATTTCGTGCAGTAGTTTTTGCGTGATGCGCGTTAAGACAAACAAATAAAAAGATTAATTAAGAATTTTTTTGGCTCTAATAAGGCCAGTTACAATTTTATTTTAAGTATTAATTAGTATGATAAAGACCAAATAATTATATTGCCTGAAGCATTAAACCAACGTCACACACTGCATCAAATTTCCGAAATTGTGTTTGCACAGAGTGAACTACCAAAATAATGTGCTATACAGTAATGAAGTTAAACTGGCCGCTATGACCAAAGGCTATGATGGAACAAATTATAAACTAACCAAAACGCTTTTGTAAGCCAAACATAAATAAAAACACTAAAACATAATATGTATTATATCCATGTAAGCTTCGTCAAGAAGCCGACCAGAAGAATGCGCTTGGGCTGGGTGGTATTCGGGAAGCTGCGTGATATCTTTGAATCGTCAATCCCACAATACATAAAGATGAGCGTCTACAACCAGTGAGTCCTATCCGTGATGACTCACGGAGTTGAAACATGGCCACTCACCATGGGACTGGTCCACAAATTCAAGATTGCTTAGCGTGCAATGGAGAGAGCAATGCTTGGAGTTTCTTTGGTGGATACAATTCGCAACGAAGTCATTCGCCAAAGAACTAAAGTCAACGTTATTGCGTGAAGCATAAGTGAAGTGGAAGTGGTCCTGCCACGTTTGCAGATGCACAGAGGATCAAGCTGTGAGAGGAGTTTTGGACGTCAAACTTAACGTAGTGTGGGACGTCCTGCGACATGATGGATCGATGATTTGGCGAAGGTGGCTGGCAACGGATGTATAAGAGCTGCCCAAGACCGGGTTGTGTGGCGCTCTTTGGGGGAGGCCTACGATTAGCAGTGGCTGACAATAGGCTAATATGATGAAGCTTAAGCAGCAGTGTAATGATGTAGGTACTCTTATAATTCAACGTCATTTTTAGGATCTATATAATGGAGAACCTATTACCTTCATAGAGATTTTATAGATTTTGTACATATACAGTACATAAATTAGTGGTGATACAACAAATGAGATCAATACCTATCTCAATATTAGTAACATTTAGGTATATCTAGTACTGTCGTCTATGAAAAGAACTGAAATCCCACAAGGAGATTCAACTATTCAAACCCAAGTAAACATTAAGAGTCTTGATGCAGTGTGCATTCATCACAACATGAAAAGATGTAGACCCAGCAGATGTTATCAGCGCCATCCAAATGACGCGCTTAATGACTGACCGACTTAAAAAAATGAGGGAATGGTACTGATGTTTTCAGAAAAACCCACAAAACCATGCATAAACTATAACATCACTGATGTAAACAAACTGACGGTTAAGAAAATACCATCATTCCAGCCTGTATTCCTCAAAGGGATAGGCAGAGGTGTACTTCCGTACACCTACAGTGTTCTTAAGCAAACGGCATCCTACAGCACGGGCAGTAAAAAAATGTGTGTTGGGGTAAAATCGATTGACCCGGCTGATTGACCGTGAAATTAAAACCTTTGTTTATATAGGAACCCTGAGTGAGTATTTAGATTAGGTTTCAAATAGAATTCGTTTTAAATTAATATTGGTTCCTACTACTCCTAAAGTTATATTACAGGACTTTTCGAAATTGGATTGGATGGGCAGACAAGTAGGATTGTTTGTTATCGAACCGAACTATAGAACATTTTTGTGGGCAATTCATGCCCCACTCGATCCTTATGGATGCTCACTAGGTGTTTATATTAAAGTTTATTTTTTAAGTACGAATCACGAACGTTAAGTAGATTGAAAATTTAATATCACTTTAGGTCGCGAGTGAATCCGCAGGTAACAGCTAGTTATGTATAAAGGGGTAATAGCTAATAGCTACTGCGGATTCTAAAATTAATAATAAAATTTGAACAATAATAAGGATTATAATACAATAAGATCTTATATTAGGTCCTGTTCCTACACTATAATATTTAAATTCCCTATTCGTTGAGCTCCCTAAATAATGGTTGAGCTACACGATGCCTGATGTATGCATGCCGTCAGTTAGGACAGGTCAACTCAAAGCTGCTATGGCTCTTTCTTCAAAAGGCCTGTCCAGATATTGCCCTACATAGTAACACTTGCATAGTATCTAATAATATTATTATTGTAATATCAACTACCTATTACTGTCTGGACTTTAAAAGAGACCATGATTCTCTGAGTTTGTTTCGGTGTTTCTTCTCATAAGTTAGGAAATGCCGGCGCCATCTAGTTCAAAAAAATGTAAAACATTGACTTGTAAAAGTGTTTTTAAAAGATCTATTTATAGAAATAAATATCTTTTTTCATCATTTATCATATGTGAACATCTCTTTACTTTTGATTGATAGTAAATTATTATCGTAAAATTATTCGGTTGCTTTTAACAGTTACTTTTATCACTGTTAAAATGATACCACTGGTGAACGTGATAGGGCATAGTTCTGCCTATTTCACAGTTTTAGACTTAATTAGATATTAGCATTTAAATAATGAATAGGGTTGCTCGGCATGAATTCGTAATGAAGATGCTACATGAGCTGAATTAAATTATTATGTTCTTATCGAGTTACGAAATGGAGATGGATTATTTTTGTGACCTTGAATTTTCATTTAAATTTCACAATAATGTAGTCAGTAAGTAATAGGTAGGTATAGTTTATTTTTAATTTATCGTATGACTAGCTCCCACGATTTCACTCGTATTTAAAGGACTTTTTGAGGGAAAACGTTAGCCTTTCCAAGTTTTATTCATCAAAATTATTCAGCAGTTTTGGTGTGAAAACGCAACAGATAGAGAGATAGTTATTTTCACAGTTATAACTATAATTTTATTGTCTAGTACCCATAGTACAAGCTCTGCTTAGTTCAGTACTAGATGGTGATGTGTAAAATGTTAGAGAATATTTATTTATTTATTGAATTTCGCTGGTAAAAAGCAAAGTTAGGTACATACATACATAATACCTACACTCACGCCTTTCTCCTACAGGTAGTCAGAATCTACAGACCGCCTCTAGCAACGACTCTTGCATATTTTTTTTCATTTTTCCACATTCCTACATCGTCTAATCTAATACATACAGGCCGGTTGCGAATGTACTACGCACCTGACCATTTTGAAGGACCTCGCTAATAAGATCGGTGTATGTTCTTCTACGGCAACCTCGTCCGACGCTGCTGCTGATATTCGTCTTTCATTCATTCTCTCGCATAAAATTATCAGGTCCAAATAGATTTTTCAGTAACTGGATTTTTTCGTAACACTGAAGGACTGAAGGATCCTGTCGCTATCGCGCCAAGTTTAAAACAAGACATTATGTTTAATAAAGCACAATGAAGCATTATGTTCAACCTATAAAATAAACCAGCCATACATAACCATGACCATCTCAGAAAAAAATCGCAAGGTTTGAATAAAAAATTAAAACTGTAAAATCTCGAAACTGGTTTTCATTCCTAGAGAGAGATTAAAAGCCAGACTGTTGTCTTGACGGTTGCAAGCGGTAGAGCGTGATAGTATCTATTTACTATGACAGCTGTACCTAGCTTTTTAATCTTTTTTTTAATTTGAGTAATGGAAAGTCTTCGTTAAGCACTATCATGATTAAATATTGATAATAAAATATACAGCTAAATATTTGGAAGTTGTATTACATCATAATCTTCTCTTATTTCCTCTCTCTCCCTCTCTGTCTATTATTATTGTTGTACTTAAATGACAAACAAGCGAAGACGCCGCCAGATAGTCATGTCAGCGGCCTGACATCCGCATCCTACAGACGCCAGCCAGCCTCTTGAGACCTCAATAGTTAATTATCATTTATTTTGCTAAAGAATTTTTAATAGAAAAAAAAAGGTATAAGAAATCACATAATAATACTCATCAAAATTGCCATCCTTTATTTGTTATTTATAATAATTAATAAACCTTTTTTAAAAATATAATTTTGGTAAGTATGATCAACTGGTTGTTGACTCGTTTCAGACTTAGGCCTACTTGTACCAACTTCTTTAATGTGTTTAAATTGTATTTAGACACGAAATTTCTATGAAAAATTGTGTTTAAATGCAATTTAAACATAATCAAGAAGTTGGTGCAAGTGGCCCTTAAACTTTTGTCGTTAGCTTAATTAATGAAATATTTTAATGACTAATGAGATAAAAATAAGGTAGTCAGGGCTGGTGTTTTTTTTCAATCTAGAACACTCAGACATTGACGTACATAATCCAGAATTTGTTACAAAGCAAATGCAGTTCGCGTTCGCAATTCAAAATGAATAAAACAACGAAGCCGATTTACAGTTTCACATTCTATTCCAAATACAAATACGTAACATTCATCTGTTTCATATTATTGGTGCTATTCATCTCCCGCCATCATTACCTTTGAATATCAAGCTCATTACCCGTCCTCTTTGCTCATTCCCGACACAAAAGAGAGGGGCGATTGCGAGGGAATTATATGCAATTTCATTGACTTGATATGAGAATACCGTTTCCCAAGTCTAGTCCGTTAAACTGGGATATTGAATTTTATAGTAAAAAGCCTTATCTCCTATACTTTAACTACTAAGCTTTTGTCTCAGTATTTTATGCATTGATTTAATGCAGGGGGAATTGCTTTCTAAGTGGGTATAATGAAAAAGTGTCTGCGGGAATTTTATTTTCAATCCTTTGCCGTGAAATTGATAAAATGTTTGACGGGTAGTATCGCTGGTTAGTCCTGACAAGTACGTTTCCTTATTATCAGAAAGAAAAACGGTTATTGAAGTGTCGCCGTTAGAATATTGAATTACTCAGAAATTTATATTTAGTGCCGATCAGAGAAATTCTATATTAAAATAAATTAAATTGAACAATAAAACAATATTGTAATGATAATTATAAGGACACTGATAAAAGGTTAAAATTCGAATTCAATAATTATTGGACTTCTGATTATATGTGTTTATAATTTAAATGTATTTTCATCACAAATTCAAAGAAGTTGCTACACCAGTTGTCCAAACTCAGTCAATCATAAATGTTATTCATATTATTCTATTTGACCAGGCCGTTCCTAAGAGTTCCTAACCTGTCCTGTTTATAATATTAGTGTAGATAATGTCTAGTCTACCCAATTATTTATTTATCAGCATCTCATTACATACTTGCACTGTGTTTATGAATAATTGATGGCACAGTACATCGATCGTGCAAGTTCAGCTTGCACTTGACCGCTATTTATGTTTACAATGTAACCCATGTCCTTAGTTTGAAAGTCTAACTGACAGTCATAGCAAAGACTCTACTACGGTTATAGAATATCTTTTGAATATACAACGTGTAATTGAATTGACTCAAAACTTGAAACTGGTTGTTTCAGAATCGATAGTTGAATCATTACACTACATTTTAATATAGGTTAATTTTTATGATATTTGGCATTTTCGTATATAAATTATTTTTTGTGTTAAGTATACCTTTTTAACGGTAATTTTTTGGCTATTCCTTTTGTCCTATCTTCCTCACAAGAGGGTATTTACTAAACAAAGTTATTGCATAATCGAGCACGAGCTGCTACTAAGAATTTCATGGAATTCTCGACCTGGGAATCGAATCTAGGACTTCCTGTTCAGACCTACGCGTTGCATATATCATATAGGTATCACAACATAATAACAACTTCAACAACAAAACTTACGCATGAATAAATGCAAAACTTCGAAAACAGTTGTTCTAAATATTACTTAGCGTCTTAACTTCCTTCTCCAACAGAGCGTCGTTTGTATTCATTATGCTATATGTTACACTTAACTGATTTGTGCACCTAAACTACAGGAAACGCACAAAGTTGCGTTTCACCGAACGCTGAGATGCACGTAACGTAACAAAACATCCGCGTGTTCAGTCAAGCGTTCAACATTGTTAGGTAAGTTTTAAGATAAACAGATTTTTTTTAACTAGGGACTTACAAGTACGACCTGGTGGTTGCTGGAAATCGTTGGATGCAGGCGGCATATAACCGGTCCTTGTGGAAGTCTTTGAGGAAGGCCTTTTTTCAGCAGTGGACGTATTTTGGCTGATATGATGATGGTGATGAAGTTACAATTATAGCCTATTGAGTGGGTTCTGACGATACCTTACACTATTCTATTAATTTACAAAGCACATCCCTAATTAAGCCTTAAATAGGACATGTTTTGATGACTGGAAAATACCATTTCACTAATAAGAGAAATCTTATCGTCTCATCTAGATTCATCAAGCTTAAAGCCTTTTTTAAGGGACAGGGGTCAAACGAGCAGACCGATCACCTGATGGTAAGCAATTACTGCCGCCCATGAACACCCGTAACATAGGAGGCGTTGCCCGCCTTTCAAAAGGGTTTGGGCTTCCGGTATCCTCACTCACTCGGCGAAACACGAGATAACCCTTAACTGTTGTTTCACATCGGTTTTCTGTGAGGCCGTGGTATTACTCCGGTCGAGCCAGCCCATACGTGCGGAAGCATGGCTCACTCACGATAAAAAAAATAGATTAGACTTATACCTCTGATTCTGAAAGGAGACCAGAATTAATAGCTAGATGATGAGACTGGTAAGTAGAGGAGGCATGAGGAGAAGGGTGTTCTTTGAGTCCGTTATTTGTGAGGGACTACTCACGATACAGGTATTGTGCGGAACCTGCTTTTAAAAAGAGTAAAAAACAAAACAACTTAGTAGCCCCTATAATAACGAACCAAAGTCGTGATTCTTTAAATGCGTATATACATTCAGCATATCTAAAGGCTTGTGTACCCTGGCATCAGGCCAAGAAATGCAACAAAGAATTTCCGCACAAAGTAAATAAAAACACTTAAATCAAATGTCATTCATTGATTGAGGGAATTCTTGGTGTGCGCGGAATGTCGCGTACGGGATAAGGTGCAAATTGCGAATTGCCACTTATAATTTTATCGAACAACCTGATAACATGACTATTAGTTCTTGACATCGCTCGGCTTGGCAGCAATACTTTACGATGAGAGTGTAGACCATTTGGGCTATTATCGGATTCAAGGAAGGGATAAGGGACTCAAGTCCCCCTCAAATCCATCGATTTGATATTATCCTACCTTCTTAGTATTTAGTCCCTTCCAAACAAACGTCCCAGATCCCTACATCACTACATATTTCACACATTCCGATATTTTCCTTTCAGTTTCAAATAGCAAATACTATTGTAACAACAAATAATGCACCCTATGTAATTAACAACATGAAGCATTTAGTACATATTCATATTATTGCTTGCAAATAAATCCCCCTCTATTTGCTTAGGCACGTCAATAAGCCGGCCATTTTGTTCAATGTTTGTTTAAAAATCAGAGTAAAGAGGAATTTTCTATGTGCGTTCGCAAATACCCGTGTTTGTTCACTTTTATTTAGTTTTTGGAATATTATTTGCTAGAAAAAAATGTTTGGGATGTCCGATTGTGTATTTACTCAGACCTTTATTGGTTTTTGATAGTCGGAAATTCTATCATTGTACAATTTGTAAAAACTATTCAAAATTTTTTCTATTCAATTTTAGCTCTACTTCTTTAAAATTTCTAGTGAGCTCGCTTTATTTGTGTGCATTTTTGTCCATTTGTCTATAAATTTTATTCTCATAACCTGCAAGTTATTGTAATAATCTAGAAACTCCTTAAAGTTACAGTAGAAAGATGGATATGAATAATGCTCGAACATAATATGACTAACATACATAACCTATTTTAATCCTCTAGTCTCAGCTATAATTAGTTAGTATACTTTAATTAGGTAGGCACATACGATTTAGAGCTATAATTTGTAACTTTGCCCATAAATTTAGAACATTTAACCCTCTCAACGCTAAAGGGATCTGTTTTAATATTTCGTCCCAAAAATAATACCGAAATTAAAAAAGTATGCAGCTGCAAGAAAAACAATATACCTTTCAAAGGGTTACAAGAAAAATAACTTTTAAAAAGTCTAAATATAATAAACAATGACTGTTTTTACTTTTGTTTACAAGAAGCGGCTTTTACAAAGTAACCTGTGGTTCACTGACTCAAATGTTATTCTTACACCTTGATAGAGTTAGACTATATAAACACTGGGGGCGATTCGTTTGTTTACGAGATGCGCCGGCGCAAGGTCTCGCGCCGATTGATCCGCAGTTGGAATGGAAATGACTGAAGTTAGATGTTCGAATGAAAATTTTACCTTTTACTGAACAAATCAATGATCAGTTGCTACATTTTTAGACGCGTGTGCCAGAAGACATCAATTTACATAGATTTAGATAACTCATAAGCCTAGTGGTCCTGATCGCGTTTGCTACGCGTGAGGTCCTGGGTTCAATTCCCAGGATAGAAAATCAAAAATCACTTATGAGCAAAGTACTATATTGGGTTTTTCTATGAAATTTTCAGTAGTAGCTTGGAGTTAGGGATTGGTGCCCGGTTAATGACAATAGGCTCGATCTATATTACCAATTTGTTTGATTACGCATCTTTTCGAGGCAGATACAAAACAGACGTTCTACAAAAACTGTGTTGTATTTTGTTTGGCTTTTGATATAAGAATTTGTTTATATAAATATCTATTCTATAAATACGAAACATTATAATATAATTATGAGACTTCATTATTAATTCAACGTTTACCGCTTAATATTGTACATCTAGTATTAGTGTAATGTGCTCTATTTAATTATGCATGGATGTAACAATTGTTGGTAAACCAATAAAATAAAATAAAATAAAATATTTTTTTCATTTAATTTCTAAAAACTCACAAATCAACAATCCGCGAGCTCGTTATATTTCTATACTATTTGAAGGTATAAAATCCATTGCGTCAGTACTTAGTTTGTGTGTATTTGTTTAGAAACTAATTGAAATTTTGTTTTATGCAGCGGGTTTCTCATAATGAAATCCGTGTTTTAAGACCTAGATGATTTGAGGATCCCATTAACGGGTGAAATGGAAATGTAATAACGTTAGTGCTAATGCTCAAGATATTAATAACTCTGAGAGTCTTATGAGAACTCCAGAATTCAATCTTCGTAAGTGACCGCAGAAAAAGCCGTAAGTTGCTTAAAAAATGAGATTCTCCATTTGTAATGATGTGATTCCTATGTGCGCAACATACACATATTTCTCTAGAGATCTTTTTTATTTTTCTGCGTGGATTATTTTGAAAATAACGTGACAGTCGACGGTTAAATCTGTTGGCTTTTAGCGACTGAGTTTTTAGATCAACAAAACTGAACTATATTTACTGCACGATAAAGTTAAATATGGAAAACTAGCTTCTGCCCGCGACTTCGCCTGCGTGGACTTCAGGATTGGGTCCGAACTAGATAAAAAGTAGCTATTATTCCAGGCTATAATCTATCCAGATCCTTTCAGCCGTTCTGGCATGAAAGAGTAACAAAGATTCATCCATCACTCCCCACCACAAACTTTTGCTGATTGTTCAGGTACTATTGGCTAACCACCCAAATATTATTGTTTGGAATAAAAACTGGAAAATGTGAAAAATTCCTGTTTCACATTTTCTCAGGAGTTGTGAATGCCATTCAGTTTAACATTAAAACCTTTCATGAATCATTTCATGTTTTTGCTGACACCATAAATGAATAAAACTATCAAATATAACTGAATGAAACATATTTTGCAGGATGGCTATTTAAAATTACATGCAAACGACAGACGGAATGCAGAGATCGGCAGATTTTGGAATTTAGCTCGACCGAGCTGGAAAATAAAAGGGCCCAATTTGTAAGTTCAACAAAATTTGGAAAACGTGAGCAAGCGAAATATATAATGGAATCTATATGGTAATAAATGTATCCATATTAATATTACTTAGAATAATTGAGAAATTATCATATCTGCTACATTTTTACGCTGCAAAGATTTCGATAAAATTTGGCAAGAAGATTTGGCCAGGAGGAAAGACTAAGAGCACTGACACCTATCTAGTACTTAATATAGACTAATTTACTAGGGATAGATGCCGATTAAGCATTATATTATTAATTTAAGGCGTAGTGAAAAATACTCTTCTCAAAAATCCGCGCACTCCAAATTAGTAAATGTCTCCCATATGTAGTTCACACAAGAAAGGACCCGGCACTTTGGAGATTAAAACCCACAAATAACTATTACAGCGACACAGGCACACGCTGGTTACTAATGAACATTCCTTTGGTCCAAATAAAAATGTGCCCCACATGAGAATCACGATGTATTTAAATATGAATGTTCCAAAATTTGGTACGAAAGAAAAATATAAAATGCATGCGTCTGCTGGGAAAATGTGGCCTAACGAGCCAATGTAGTGTTACCTTATGAGAATGCTGGACAACTTACTCGTAATTCAGTGGTAAAGTGTAAGTGAGATGGAGATACAAACCTGGAACTTAGCGTTGAGATATCTCTCTCACTCGTATATTTCACAAGTGTGGTGAAGCGCGATACTGCGACTCGTTAACTAGGGCCTCGGGGAAGCGAATGTAAATACTAAGGCAACCTTACTCTGTTTCAATTTGTGTTACTACAAGTACGGGAATTTCACATACAAAAAAGTTTTTGTTGTTGATTTTGATTCAGAACTATTTTTGTAACAGTATTAAGTTCTTTTTACTTTAATACCCAGCACAGAAGCGAATAAATTAAAATAAATTAACCCCTTTGTGCACTGTATAAACACGGGGCCCAAATTTGGGACGTAATAAAAAACCTAATATTCAATAATCCTCTTCAGCCCTTCGCAGTTTACAAGTAGGACTAATAAAAAGTTCAAAGTTCGATTTGTACAACAATAAGTAGGATCCAATTTAAGTTTCTTTGTTTGCCGTTCGAGGGTAGAAGGAGTTGCGAGTTTTTATCAAAAGTACCACGCGGAGTACAACTCACCCCACTTGATGATTGACGTGTTAACTCGGTCGCGTGCGTAAATTAGTTTTGGCTTACATGATGCCAAAAAAAATATTTTTTGTTCGTATTCTGTGGTTTAAGTTTTTTAATTTACTAAACTAAGTTTCAGCACCTGTATCTCTTTCATAAAGCAGTCATTTAAAAAGGATAGAAGATATTAAGAGCTGGAAAAATTAAAGAAGAGAGAGAGAGAGACAAGACTCGTTAAGAACAAGGAAAAATATTTCTTCCAACCTTTGCATTGTTTTTTGTAAAAAATTTGTATTTTTTATTTGTATTTTGTAAAAAAGAGATACAATGAGACCATATTCGTTACTTGGTAAATAACAAAAACATCTGTTACCTATAACTATAATTTAATTTACCTAATTTTAATATAATTTACTTAGTTTTAGAGATTATTTAGTTTGTAATATCAATAAATCATTGTTTTAATTGGTTTTACCAGAAAATACTGAACAAATAATACTAGCATAATACAGAAAACAACATGTGCAAAACTATTGAAGCTAGTCAGTAGCGGGCTTCCACTGAAGTACTTTCAACATCCCTCACGCCTTGTCAAAAGCCCAAAGCTTTTTTGAGACGTGCAAGCTTTTAATGCATTGTAAAAAGTCTATATTTGTACTTATGCCACTCCCTAGGTGTGGCGTAGTGTTGTCGAGTAGCTGAAAATGTTGAGTGCTATAAATCTTACCCTATGTTCACACTACATAACATCAGCTATTGCTATAAGTAGGGTTACTGAAATTTTATTGATATAAACTACTAGAGCGGCGCATCAAACGTAGGTAGGTACCTATTTTGGTATTACGTTTTGACGTGACCCTTAAAAAATGTCTCTTTATTATAAAAATGTCCGCAGTTATGTAAGTATCTTGGAAAAAAAATCTTGGAATGAAAAAATATAATTTATACGAAAACGTTGCTATTGATCAAATTATATCTTTATTGTTTCCAAGGAAAGCTGTCGTGCCTATTTTATTATTCAGATTTCTCGCTTCGAACGGTTTTCCGATATTTTTATTCTTAGTAAAAGTTCTCAGTAGGACCTGAATTTTTTCATTCAGCATTGGTGAAATTTTAATTCATTTGTTATTCATGAAAGGTTATATCTGACATGGCTTTAAAAATTAGGCAATTTCTGAAAATGCTATGAAAGTAAACTAAAACCCCGGAGTAGGTATAAAATAACTAATAGTACTAGGAACAGAATGGCTACTCCCCCCTTTAAAGCTCCGCATTGTTCCCACTTCGACGTGTCTTCGTTGTCCCTAAAACAAGGATCAACGGCCGTCTGAACGCAAAACAAAATATCGTATAAACATGGACAAAAAGGCAACCCTATCAACTTACGCACACATTTGCACATATAAGCACATAAGCTTACTTATGTATGTAGTTGGCATCGGCATTAGAGAGATATATAGATACTATGGAGCGTCCGATCTCCAAGCTAAATCATCATCAGCCTGTACTGAGAGTTAGATCTGTATCTTTCTTCATCGAATTATTGCCACTTTGCCAGTAGCCTCCAACAAGCGGTGTCCTACACTACTTCTTGACTCGAGGCACTTGTTCCGAGAGATGTATAGACACTTGTCACTTCAACTCACTAAACCTTTGAGCTATGATAACTCTAGTAACTAACCTGAAGGATTATTTCGTTAAGAATTTTATCCATCAGCTAATATTAATTGTACACCAAATCTATATTAAATATATATAAAGCTGAACAGTTTCTTTGTTTGCTTGAACCCGCTAATCGCAGGAACTACGTACTGGTCCGATTTGAAAAATTCTTTCAGTGTTAAATATACCATGTATTGAGGAAGGTTATAGGCTATATATCATAACGCTACGCGCACGAAGTCGCGGGCAGAAGCCGCGTTGAAAATATGGTCTATTTACACACGACGCTGGGTTTCCCGATCGCAAGCTGTCACCGTCGAAAAATCCGAATGTAAACACTGCCTAACTATTGTTCTGACTTTTCAATAGTTCTATTGTGGACGCCGACACAGCATTGTGGGGTAGGCAGTAATGGTGCGTGCTGGTCGAAACTACTGTGTGCTGCCAATTTGTTCCTACCGCCATGTTTGAGGGGAGAATGTCGCAAGTTCTGCCGCGTCTTTGCTATTTAATGGAGTAAAGTCTAAATTTTATTAAACGCATGGATGTTTTATGACGTTATATAACTTCGATATTTTGGTAGGGTATTTCGTTATATTTTATGGCGGAGCATTTTAATTCTAGAGATGAGCTATATGTGCTTATGACAGGTAAACGTTTATCATCAAACTACCTTGCTGATGAAACCAATTTCAACCAAAAATTACTTTACAATCTGATCAGTAAAATTGGGTCGAGTTTGAATCCAGGCGAAATGCTTCGAACTTTGCTAAATCATTTTCGGTTCATATATCACTAGCTTAAAATATAGAGGATTCGTTTAAAAGTCGTTGAAAATCATGAAATTTGTTAAGACACACAAGGACAGCATTCGCATTATCTTATAAGGCATAAGGTAATGCGAATCCTGTCCTTGTATGATTTAAGTAGCGGGATGTGTTATCATGCCTCTGCTGGATAATAATATAGCTTGACCTGGCAATCGAAGCCAGGTCAAGCACCTATGGCATGGCAGTCACATCTACGTCCACTAGACTAATGAACTGATAGTCTTAAGTTAGTCTGAGATCATTCATAAACGATCGAATTAAAACAGATATAGACAACGTTGTTCAACTACTAGTACTCCTCTTTTTATGTCTAGGTTTACTAAGTAGTTTTAATCAAGTTATTATTTTATGGGTTGACCTGGCTTACTGCCAAGGTCCGCTTTCGACTGACTTTTCCCATAGAC
This sequence comes from Acronicta leporina, assembly GCA_947256265.1. Taxonomy (NCBI): domain Eukaryota; kingdom Metazoa; phylum Arthropoda; class Insecta; order Lepidoptera; family Noctuidae; genus Acronicta; species Acronicta leporina. Next base: position 14,378,966 of record OX366518.1, on the reverse strand, counting down.
ACATAATTTATACATTACACGCTTTGTAAATTTTGAAAGAAAACATCCGTAAGTGCATTTCTAGTTGCAGTAATGATCTTAACTTAGATAAGATGCAGTTATGATAATTCAAAGACTGTAAGCCAACCTTAATTCATTCAGAGGTTCGATTACCAGGTCGAGAAAAGTGTTATTAGATATTTCTATGAAATTCTAAGTTGCAGCTCAGAGTATGGGATTTTGGCCCGGTTAATGGCAATAGGCTAGTCCTTATTACATGGGACCTAAATATACTGGCGAATTGTGGGTTTATATTAGTACGCCTCTGCCTAACCCTTCGGACAATGCAGGCGTGATGATATGTCGTATTGATATATGTCAAGCCAACCCCAACATAGGTCAAACATAGTTGGAATTATAACTCCATCGGCCTCGGTAGTCATATGGTCGTAAGCGCGATTAGCTATACTTAGCTTGAGATCCTGATTTCTAATCCCAGGATGAGCAAAATGTTACTTTGTTTTTTTTTATAAAATTCTCATAATCTAGTCACTACTGAGAATTTCATAGAAATAATCGATAGCACCGACCTGAGAATCAAACAAGGACCTCTAACATAGCAGTCGGAATGAAGCAGCCTACTCCAGCATACTTTAATTTAGTAAATTTTCTTATTAATTAATTCTAGAAATCTCACATCCACCAGTTATGTAGAAAATTTTGGCAAACTTTACCTCACAATAAACAACTGATAATATTGCCTCCACAAGCACCTAAAACTCCGCGTTCAGTTTACATACGATATTACGAAAACTTTTACAAAATACCTAGGTTACTACACCACAGCAAGACCTAGCATCCTAAGACGTAAAGGAGAATTTACCGGCGAGCGTGAAATGAAATTTTAGTATCCTGAAATATCCTGTATTCTTGTCGCCGCAAGGTTGTAAAAATGATTTGTTCCAACTTGTGGGGATTCGCCACACATAGGGTTAGTAATGGAGTTAGTTGGTCTATATTGGGAAGGAATTTTGTAACTGATGTATGGGATGGGTTGTATTTTGTGACATCCGATTTTGAGCCATATTTGCTGTATCACGTGCTTTTTTGGGTACGGAACTGGAAACTAAGAGGATGTTTTGATCAGAGATTGAAATAAAACTATTACCGTGAACGCTGTAAAGGATCCCAAACGACGAAAATTAAATAATATCAATATATATTATGTAGGTTATACAAAATATATTTGTTCCGTGCGGGGATCGAGCCCACAACCCGTGCTGCCGAAGCCGATCGCTCAGCCACTAAGCCAAACATCGGAGAAACCAAAGGCGACTTATATAATTATATTAATTCTTAAAGGCGACTTATATAAATATAATTATTAAACTTAAATAAGTCACTAAGTCGTTATCAGAAACATTAAATTATTCTTTTTTTTCTGTCGTTATTTCTATAGTAAGTAAGTATCTGAATATAAATTAATATTAATTTACTAACTTTTAAAAGATATTCTTTCAATTTATAAATATTTTGCACGCATACTCTTTTTGTTATTTGTCGCAGAACCCGCTCTCGGTGCTGCAGGCATTAGCCCACCAACGCATAGACATAAACCAAAACGTCCGTCTACCTATTTGTAATTTTTTGCGCAAAATTCCGGGGGATGTGTTCAAAATTTTTCTCTTTGTACAGACAGATGAACGGTACTCAATATTGACGTATACTTGTTTCCTGTACTCTGTCAATGATGGATTGCTACACATGGATTATAACTGGATGATACTTACATATACCTATAGTACAGACTGGTTGAAAGTAGCAGTGTATAGCGGCCTCCAACGAGATGTACTGACGACCTGGTAAAGATCCATAAGAATCTTCAGATGCTAGGTGGTACATAAACGGACCTTGTGGAAGCGTAGAGTCGTGTAAAATGAAAGACATAGGTTGTAGGTAGTCGCGCCACTAGGACCACTAGGCTAATGAGGCAATTTTCCTCCATCAACTTCTAAAATTATCATAATTATAAGTCTTCCCCTTCACTCTAAAACTGTCGTTTAGTAAAATCAAGTAAACATTAAAAACAATACGTATATTTCGCAAATTGACGAGCCAGACGTTACAAATTGTTTAATTAGTGTTTGCGTGACGTACTCAATCTACCGTACTAAGTTTTGTACATTTTAATTGGATATGGGCGCCAAATTTTTTTTGCTGTTTCTCCTAACAATCCTAAGTTTTGAGTCAGTTGGAGCAATTAATTTGTCGAGATTAGTCATTTCTTTGTAGCAAAAAGTGAAGGATGAGACAATGGATGGATGCGTAAATGATAAATAAAGAAACATAATTGGTGCTGGTAGATATGAAGCCCCTTATTCTATAAAGAGAGAGAAATAAGGTGTATGTATATGCCATCATTTATATTTTAAAGTATAATTAATTAAGTGAACTCGCTTTTGTTAAAATTTCCATTTATTCCACTATTATCGTATCTCTATCAGATCAGATCTACTCTTGTATCACAAATCATTGTTAGAACTTCTATTTAGCTGAACTGTTATGTAGTTGATCGAGTTGATCGTTCTTATGGACAATTAGCTTCGCTTTCAAACAGAGTGGGCATTAAGAAGACTTCCACGCAAAAACTTTGATCGCGATTACATTTGATTCCCTTGAAGGAATTCCTTGCCTGAAACCGCTCTTCCAAATAACTTTTAAACTAGACAGAGGGATTTGTTGTCTATGGTTAACACGATACTTATTATAAATTTAGTTCTTCATATCAAATCTGTCGCTAGGTCTTTCTTGCTATAAAAGAGCTGACTAATATCCTTTTACCACTACCTGAATATCGTTGCTCATGCCAAGTTTCTCTGATGGCTTCGTGTATTTCCTATGGATCTTCGGCAATCACTATTCGTTGGCGCATAGTCAGCTATAATTATTATCTCATCAAGGTCAACCAGTCGCAATAATGTCAGAAGCAGTTAGATGCAGACTGCACCCTCTCGTACCCGCTACAGTCATGTGCACTGCGAATATTGTGATATCGAGTACTCATAGAGTGCTTATGACATGGACAAAAACAGTTAGGTACTTATGTATCTGCGCCATCATTGTTGTTGATTTTATATCAACAAATCTGTATTTTTATGAGCTTCGGTCAGAAAATATAGTACGTAGACTAAAATTTACAGGCTTATTTTGAACATTAAGAGAAGACAATAAAACCAGCAAATACATTTCATAATTATGTGATGAAGCGGGCCTTTTGTCTCCAAAAGGCTTTTGTATCGAAAACTGATGTCCAAAAACTACTATCTTGAATACATCATTACTGACTTTTGTATTAAAATCTATAGCACTTTCTTGTACTATTTCGGAAATGGATGAAAATATAGGAATACCAATACAGACCTCCTTTGTGCGGAAGCCATAAATGTAACGGGGAATATCGGTTACTACTTACAGCGGTTGCCAGCAAGTTTGTATAGAATGCTATTTTCAATATTTTAAAAAAGTTCCATAGATAAATTGTTTGATATTGATAGATAAATAATTGTCCAATTGAACTTCTCAGTTGAACATGTTTTCGCAACTATTGCTTCCGTAGTAATATTAGTCGTCAATTAACGATCATAATATATGTTTGTGTCATAATTATCATCCATCCCAATAGTAAGTTGACTTTTTTTTTTAATTGAAAAAGACTACAAGTGTTATATATTTTTATATCTACTAATTACTTACGCCGCATTGCCGAATAATCTCCGCTAAGCAATATTGTGCTGACATTATAGTGTTCCGATATGACACTTAGCTATTTTACTTAGCAACTCCAGTCTCAAGATAATAGCGCACTAGTGAAAACCACTAGTGCGCTAAAAAAATGTAACAAATATTAAAACAATTGAATCTTACAAGTAATTAGTTCTTTAATTCCTAATTCAAAACAGCCAGCAGTAAATCCTCTAAGCAAATTATAGTATAGAATTCCATTTAATACGAAGCACTAAATTGTTTTAGATTAGGTTAGGGCGAGTGCACATGACGGACGGCGAGGCTCGCGAGGATGGGGTGCAACGTACCTACTATTATTACACAGTTCGACAGCACAGATGTATTGGCGTTAATCTGTACAGTGTACATTTTTATAGTACAAATTTACGCTTGTGTTGTTAAAGCTTTGATTGTTGCAATGTTTAAAGTGAATGAAGAGTAAGACGGCGAAGACGAAACATGGTATGATTACGACGTGAGGATATGCAAAATATTTTCTTTATGGAATGGGGGCAAACGATCAGACCGCCGCCCATAGACACCTGCAAATCAGAGGAGTCACAAGTTCGTTGTCGACCTTTTAAAGTGTTTGGGGCTCCGGTACCCTCACTCACTTGGCGAAACAAAAAGTAAGCGTTATATCACTCTGGTCGAGCCAGCCCATTCGTCCCGAAGCATAGTTTTCCCATGGTAAAGCCAAAATTACCAAATTGAAAGGACAGAAGTTTTTTTTTTAATTTCGTGGAACAGTTGGCTCTAAAAAAGATGCAACGACACTGTATTTTACGTTATCTAACAATGATGATGATGATACCATTACCCAAATGAGTAACTAAGAAGAAGATAAGGACAATTTACGCATGAGCATTAGACTGCTAAGCTAAAAAAGCCGCTTCTGATAAAGGATATTATTATGATTCACCTTACAAAAATCTGTATAATAGAAATTGTCAATACAGTCTCCACATTTCTTAGCTCATTGTAAAACCCCAAATCGATATTAATGTAGCTTTGAATCCTAAATTGTTTATGTAGCCTGGGTTCGTAGCAACCACAGAGACCACAAAGGCAGGGGAGATGAGATGCACTTCAATCCCGGCAGTATCAGTACTTGTACAGAAACATTGTACCATATGTTTTAATAAATTATTATGTGTTAAGGGATTTAATTAAATTCAGTTAAGCTGGAGTAGTGTCATTTGATATAGATAGGTACTTAGGTCTCCCCAAACTCATCGACGTGGAATCGACTTAAGTCGATGGGGAAAATACTTAAGTTGACGGCATAAGGGTGTAAACGTCGTCGACTCTGCTCGGCTCGGCTCAGGCGACGTGACGACAGCCGACGGGAAACACAGATTTGCTTGGATTTTTCAAGCAGTATGGTCGTACGCAGTTGGCTCAAGCAGATTCCACGTCTATAGGTGCGTTGAGAAGTCCCTTACAAAACAGGCAAAATAACAGTCTGCCATTCTCCGAGGTATGTTTTTATAGTAATTAATACGAGAAATAAGCATACGAGCCACCTAATAAACCGCGCGTTATCATCTTGAGACCTCAGTTGGTTAAGTCTCATATTGCCAGTAATTTCACTGGCTACATTAACCTTCCAACTGGAACAAAATATTGCTTAACAGCTGAATATTTCCTAAAGCAGTGATACCAACCCAGACGAACTCAACAACAGACTTCTACCACCTTGCGATACTGCAGAATTACGAGAATTGTAGTCATCAATGTAACAGTTCGCCTGAACTCCCCGTCACGTAAATGTAATGTAATTTATCGAGCCTATTGACATTGAACAGGCCACTATTCGTACTCCGAGTAGCTACTAAGGATTTAATGTTTTTTCTTCAGCCATTGCTGTCCTACTGCTGTGCATGATCTCCGCAAAAAAGATGCGGAATCATGCACAGCAGTAGGACAGCAAATAAGTTCGGCAAGGCGGCACAAAAAAGTCTTGCTGAGAGGATACTCATGCATACTTAGGTACTAAGAAAAATCCCAAGAATACTTCTCAAGTGTAAGCGCTCGCCACCCATAGACTACTAATTAATGAAGTATTCGTCTGTAGCTCTATGAGTTTTAATGCTCTAAAGTTTCTCCCTCACCGGCAATACTGCTGACCAAAATATAATAATGTAGGTACTGAGTGTAGATATTTTTACAGTGTACCACTAAGTTGTTTATATTACGCTCAGCAAGGGTGCAACTGATGACCGCAAACGTGGGGGAGATGGAGCTGTTTAGTGCACGGCTCAGAGCAGGCGACCAGCCCACCTTAGGAAGACGAGGAATATTATTAAATCGGGATGATTTTAATAGTAGCTGAGTGTTATAGCATGAAATCTTATAGGGTTTAAGATTAATTAAGGCTTTGGGCCTTAATTAATTTGGGCTTTTTATTGCCTCCATGAACTTAAAAATACTTATTGTTTTTTCATTTTCATGTTTCAAAATTATTATTATTTTGCCGTTAGGCAAACGTTCCGAAATCAGATTGAGGACGTTCTGAAAAATGGCTCGGTCAAGAGTACCCTAAACCGACGTTCATGTATGAAAAGATTGATGAGTGTGGATGAAGCTAAAGAGGTATGTCAGAATCGTAGCAAGTGGAAGTCTGTGGTCTCTGCCTACCCCTACGGGAAAGAGGCGTGACTTTATGTATGTATGTATGTCGTAATTTTCAGTTCAGTAGTTTCAAAAAAACGGCTGCCGATTGATTTTAACATAATGCATTAAATAAGAAAAGGCTAAAAGGGCAGATACACTTAACCTAATCCATGTTAATACAGAACTTATAATTTTATTATTCTTCTTACAATAATTCTGGTACATAAAGTTTGGTCTACATTATCAGTAATTATATTTTATATCCAAAAAGTCAATAATTGCAAATTTATTTGACTGTGTAGTGCTAATATTGTTTATATTGCACTCGAATGGGGTGCACATAAACTAACAGGAGGGTGGGACCAAGATACAAAAGAAAGAGAGAGAACAGTTCTTTATTTAGCGAAAAATTTAGCGCAAATGCGCGTATTCGTACGTAATTTAAGTTACAATTATTATGAATGAAAACTTTGCTGATCAATTAATGTACGATTTTCATTTGCGCTTGCCGTAGTTACTCTAATGGATTGCCTCTGGCAGCCTTCAAGTGGACAAGGTAATTTTTCAAGGTCACAATGAATCTTCATGGATATCCTCCGTCCCTTGAAAGAGAGGCGGAGGGTTATGTCGGACTCCTACCGATTAAAAACACACGGCCATCTACAGCATAAACATCTAACAAAGCATCTAATAAACGTCCGGTGGTCCCTAACAGCAATAGACAGAGAGAAGTGGAAGGAGAGTGAGGAGGACTAATTGCCACCCTTCTGATCCTGTTGAGCCCCACTACAGGCTTTTAACAATAATGATATACATATAATAGTGACATAGTGTAGGAAATCCAGCCGGAAGAAGTATCGATCTCATTGGTATTACATAAATGTTTTATTGACAACACATGAAACGGTACATTGTCTACATTGCACTCAGTTGGGGAATAGGGTGCACACGAAGTTAAAATAGGGGTGATGAAGCTCTCATCTACCCGCCAAAATATTAGAGGAATAACTGACCTTATGAATTTATAATATTGCCATCCTTGTTTACTGGTGTTTGAGATTTTAAGGTAACTAGATCTTAGGGAGGCGTTTAATTAAATAAAAATCTTTTAGGGGGCGCAGTCCTATACAGATGGAATCTTGTCAAAAACTCTCTCAGACTCTCAGAGTACCTAATAATACAACATAAATGTCTGTACATTAAAGATATTGAAGAAAACCTAATATGGGGGACATTATTAGAGTTAGAATTTTTATCTGTATGTCGGTCTGTATGTTTGTACGTGCACCAAACCGCACCTGTCTTCTCTCATCCTATGTATTAATCCGGGTGAAAATATCCAGTATAAGTCAATTGATCTATGGTTTATGTATTATAGGTAGGTACGTTATTATGACGTCTTTACTCTTTTTACTTTTTTTTGTACATTCGTTCCTTACAAAACAGGCTAAGGTCAGAGACCATGCTGCCTCCTCTTTTTACCTTTTTACCTTAACTAAATTGACACAATTTGCATCGTTAATCGCGTTCAGAAATCGACTACTGACGGGATTTTAATCTATGGTAATAAAAACGGTCGATTATTCAAATATATTTTTTATGACCAAGTAAAAAGTCACGCTAAATTTATTTTACTTTATGTTGATAAGTTCCTGTAAGTAGGTCCCATTAAGAAAAACATAATTTCGTGTCTTTTTAATTTTCCTAACATTTATCTTTGCCACTATTTTTAAATACCTACAATTATGTCATTCTTGTATTCCATAATGGTTGGTTGTTTGAGTGACTTATTTCTAGTGCCTTATCAAGGTCAGAAATTATCAGTTCTGATATTACTGGAATCTTCACTGATAAAAATGTCATTAGCGTTTTGTCTTTGCTGTTTATATTTCATTAGTAAAGCTAAGGAAAAGAGTTTTAAAACTACCCACAAACTTATGAAAAAGGTATAAACGTAAAAGATTGTAAAAATCATTTATCATTAGAACTAAATAATAGTAATAATTGAAAATTAATTGGAAGTGCCATTACTTACCTATAGTTTTACGTCCAACAAATGAAAAATGACACAAAACATCACTCACACAAAACCAAAATTTTAAACAATTCGAATCGAACGGAATTCCAAATTCAAACTTCGATGTAAGTTCGTTACGCGGCAATCGATCACGCAGCGAAGGGACGCGCGCTCCCGTCGGACATCGCACGAACTCTGCCGGGATATCAGGCAGGAATGATTGGACAGGGAAAAGCGGGAAAAAGTGATATGCAGGCTTCCGGTTTTTTACTTTTCTTTTCGAATTTTAAATTTCGGTAGCTTTGGTATTTTGTCGGGATTAAAGAATTGTTTTGTATAGGTAAATTTATACTTCATTACAATATTAATTATATTGATTGAAAAATATTAAAATTGTACTTGTTTCTGAAACTAACATTTTAATAAAACTAGGTATTTTATCGCGTTATATTGATATTATCAATTAAATTCCCGATGTTCCGGATACTTTACATACAGCATCCATTATTAAAATTGGTTCAACATTTTATATTTCCAACTTCTAAAATAATTTATATTCTCTAATAATATTTATTACTAATTAGGCATAATAAAGCCTAATTAGTAATTATACCAGCAGCTGTGTTTTTTTTTATTGATTAGGTCGGCAAAGGAGCCACGAAGGCATGTAAATAGTCACCGCCGCCCATGAACATCTGCAACAATAAAAGAGATGCTGATTCGTAGCCGAGCCTAGAGCCCCTACGAACTGCAGAGTTGCAGACTGCCAGAATTCAGCAACCGAGGGGGAGTTAACTCTCAAGCAGTGAAGTTAAGTGCTTATATTATACAACTTTAACTATAGGACCAACCATGCAATATTAAAAAGAAAAACAGCTGTTTCATATAAAAATACATTAAGATACTTTTAGAAAATTTCTTTTTTTTAACATAGAGTTGGCATCTTATTGATAGTTGTTTTTAATGATTTAATTTTTTCAGGGGGTGAAAGTAGATCTTTCACCCCCTGAAAAGTAAACCGTTGAGTAAAATACCTCGTGTATAAATAAAAAAGTCTACTTACTTAATAATTAGATATGGATGCATTACCGTTTCATAAATACGTCAGTAATGTCATTTAAAAGTAAAAAAAAAAACATTAACAAATAGGTACCTAAAAAACATTTGGAAAACTTTTATTTTCAAAGTATCTCCACCTTTTACAATGTCACAAATAAAATACAATGTCATCTGTTATGTACGTTAGGAACTTGAGCCTAACTTGAACTTGAATTCACTTCAGCCAACTTAAGTGCTGGCATTTACAATGTTTTTCTATAGATGGCGTTGTTTTAAAGTTTGAGTTCTGTACAACGTACCGTAGTAAACGCGAAATACATCAAGCTACACTCTTTTCCAGTATAAGACTACGCATTGTACAGATTCCTTACAAGGACAAGGTCAGTTTTTAAAATTATCATCAAGAATTGCAAATATTTACTTAAAAATAATGTAAGAACAGAGTTAGTGATACTGGATTCCTATTTGGTAGGGAAACTGTAGAGACATAATCATACATACCATCACGCCTGTATTTCTCGAAGGGTTAGGCAGAGGTATACTAATACATGTACACCCACATTTTGCCGGTATGTTTAGGTCCCATGTTTTGTAATAAGCTGCTAGCTGCTAATGAGAATTTCATAGAAAAAACCCAATAACGCATTACTCCTCCTTGGATTCAAACCCAAGACCTCAAACGTAGCAATCGCGCTCGGGACCACTAATGAGCCTATAATATTGCCTTAATGGCAATAGGCTCGCACCCTATAACATGGGACCTAAACATACCGGAGAACTGTGGGCGTACTTTAGTACGCCTCTGCCACCCTTCAGGGAATATGGGGCGTGATGGTTTGTATAGGTATGTATGTATGTATGTATACATTAATCTGTGGAGTCCCTAAATATATTAAACATACCTGGTCTACCATGTCACACACTTAAACGTTCAAGTGTTTTTAATCGATATGTTTCATTTAAACGTCTTGATAACAAATTTTAATCCCAGCTCTAGGCTGCTGAGTCATAGGTGTTCTTCGTGGACAAAAACATAAAATCAATTTTAATCCACGAAAAACAACTGCCAAAAATATTGGTAGGTTGCGCTGGGTGGACTACGTTTAAGTAATTTCGGACATAAAATAGCCAAAGAGAAAATATAAATAAAAAATGCTGTTTCGGCATTAATATCATTTATTTTTCTTACATTTGGTTATTATGTTTTTTCTTCATTAGGTACATATTTATTATAAAGAGTGTTCATAAAATACATTAAAGTTAAGACATACATGAGTAATATTAAACAAAACTTTGACGATAAGTTATGATGTGCAGTCAGTAATGATAAAGATTATGGAGAAGCTGGAAGAGCGTTTAAGTCATAACAGTCTCTGTGTAGCAGTCCTGTCTCCGGGTCTACATTGTTCAGGTCGTAGAGGCAGTACTGCCAGGCTCCACAGATGCACCGGCCTTCCATCACGCAGGTTGCGTTGCAGTTCCAAACACCTCCACAGTGGCCCGGGCATCGGTCAGCACACTGTTCCCAGTCATCATAGTGTTGTTCGCTCGGCTCGTTTCCAACTGGGCAAGGATTTAAAGAAGCTGATATGCTCAATGCCAGTTTCATAATTGTTATCGGTGTTCGGGCCGCACCTTGCCAGCCTAGCGTGATTATTGGTGGAAGCGCTTCGTTAGCCCACACCAATACGACTAGGAGTAAGAACGCGCAGCGAATGTATGCAGCCATCTTGTGCTTGCTTGATTTTCCGACACAAATAAATGATCAGAAAGACGCGATAGGAATGGAATAACCCAGCCAGCCTGGATGAATTTATATAATAGCCAAGTTCAAAGGCTATCGATGTTATTCTTTACTGTGAATTATTAACTTATTTTTAGCCATCAAAGCGGCGATCCTGTTAACTTTTTTCCTTTCATTTATTGCAAGGACAAGTTTACACCAGTAACATGTAGGGACAAAATCTTTACACATACATTGTAACCAGTAAAATCGTATGTCAAATAGTATGTCACGCACTTACAGCAATAGTCAATAAGGCATCTAAGCTAATTGTACCTGCCTGAATATTTTTTTCAATGTTTACATCGTCAAAAGTATTATTTCTGAATTAAAACATATACATCGGAATATCAGGGGGCTATACCCGTCTCTTAATCAGAAGTGTAAATTAATCATAACCTTAGTTGGCGCCAGAGTGTATCGTGCTGGTTCAAACATTAAAACACACATTTAGAAGTCATTAAATCTCTTAGTAGTACTATTGTATGTCATCATCTTCACTGGGAGACGAAGCCGCAAGAAACACCCAAGCACTTATTTTGTCTGTTTCAAACTATAACGTTTGCAATAGGTATATAAGTAGGTAGGTAGATATATAAGAACTCACGTTATCATGAGTCCTATTATGATGACGTGCGCATAAGTCAACCCAGGATGTAAAGTGCGTCTCTGCAGCTCGCCTTCACCACTGGAGTGATAGCCCCTTCCAACTGTGTCGTAATTGATACCATTTATTACCACCAGGCGCTGTCGTCTCAATTGTTCAGCAGATCATCCGTAATCAAGTCTCGCTTCGACACATACAAATTTTAAAACACGTGAACTAAATATTGCGGAAGGAATGTCATAAGTTGTATAAAAATTCAACAGCCTTTTTCTCGAAATTGTCCCCGAAACACTTTCTGATAAAGTGCTAGTAGGTAATACAGCGAAGATATTAGCGTAGGTGATTGGTCAAATTGGGAATCAACCTTAGAACTCCCTTAGATTCACGATTGGACCCGGTAAGTAGATGGCGCCGTATTATTATTCAACCCGAACAAAGTCGGGGCGGGTCGCTAGTTTAGTGTATATAGCGATACAACCAAGGTGTCCTTTTGTAACTATCTCTCAGTGCAGTTCATTTATTGCGGGTTACAAGAACAACCTGTTTATATACCACATTATCTAGTAAAGGTTAACAGGTTGACATTTCATATCAATAACAAAAGGATTTTATGACTTTATTACATACTCACGCTTTTCTCCCACAGAAGCAGGCAGAAACTATAGACCGCCATTTGCTACGATTCTGCATACTTCTTTTGCTTCTGCCACAGTCATACATCTTCTCGTACATACGCGCCGATTGTAAGTACTACGCACCTGACCGTTTTGAAGGTCCTCGCTAATGAGATCGGCGTATGTCCTTCTATGATGACCTCTTCCTACGCTGCCGCTGATTTTTGTCTTTAATCGTTTTTCATACATTATCTCAACATGTCCAAACTATCTAAGCATATTCTTTTCGATACGTGTCACTACCTACATCATCTTTCAGTCCACAACGTTGTCTTATCACACTGTTCCTCAATCTATCATTCCGAGTTACACCGCACATAGGTACTTTGCAAGGAACGCATTTCACCGCATTTATTCTACTTATATGCATCTTCTGCCACACCCAACATTCACTTCTAAACATTAGGTGTAGGTGCCAGCAGACCATTTTTTTTTTAAAGCTTACTAGCAATGCGGGTCGCACATTACTAGTATTCTTTTTAACCCCTCGTGCTAAGCTAGATTGCTTGTGTTACGAGTGGGTTCACGTCGGTAGTGCAATGGGTGGGGTTCGAACCGGCAACCTCATGATCGCAAGTCCGACGCCCTAGCCATTAGGCTACCGACGCTTTCTAACGGTGTTAACAAAATTAAAATGTATTGAGTAGTTTTTGCGCCAACCCCGTAACAAACAGACAAAACAGACAAGAATTTAAAAAATCACATTTATGGATTCGGAGACACCCTAACCCACTTGTTTTTTTTTTTAATATCATCAATATACAGACACATCTTTTTTAATAGTAGAGAAGATATTCATGTCAGTGTCAAAAAATCTGTATAAAAAAAACATAAAACGTCAAATTATTATTATAGTTTTCCTTCGCCGATTCTGCATATGATTATTAATTATCTAATTTTTAATACGCACATGATTGCAAAAAGTCTAAGGTGCCTGCCTGCCAGAGATTTGAATTCGAGCCTTACTACCTACTTGGTAACAATAGTTAAAGCACTAGTTCAACTAATAAAATTAAAGTAGGGAAACAAAAACGAACGAGTAGGTAAGTGTTACTACCACGTAACCGGTAAACTGGAACAAGACAAGCAGTGTTATGAAAACATAGATACTATAGGTGTCGCACACACCCGCACTCATAAATAACTCAATATCATAATTATAATTAATGACTAATAAAGTGGTTTCTTTATAAGGGACAGGGGGGCAATTCATCAGACAAGCGATTACCCATGGACACCCGAAACACCAGAAGAGTCACAAGTGCGTTGCCCGCCTTTTAAAAGGGTTTGGGCCTCCGGTATCCTTACTCACTCGGCTACTGTGGGTGATTTGCTAGCTATACATACTTAAGATACCATCACGTTTGTATTCCGCGAAAGGTTAGGTAGAGATGTAGGTACACCCACAGTTCGGGTATGTTTAGGTCCTAGTAATAGCTGGCGAAGCTATATATATCTGAAGTACGAGATATTTATTTACCATTGAAAAAATATGATTATAATACAAAACTAATGACAAATTATTGAAATAATATAATCCATTTTAGACTAGTATTTATTTTACAGACCCATCTAACGGCAAATGGGGAACTAGTTTCAAATTTATTGTATGAGTTTTGAGAAACAGTAATAGTTAAACCGACTTAACTTTTGTTACAATTATTATGCACTGGCATCTATTACGTACACACGAAACTTGTTTAACTTCAGTCAAATAAATGCTTGCATTTGCTGAAGATTCCACTAGACGGCGCTGTTTATGAGTTTGTGCTGGTAGTTTTTGACATAAGTGTATCTAACGATTAGTCTGACGTACCGAGTAGTAGCATCAGTAATTAGCGCCAAGATTTGGGTCAACTTTAAATTGCAATATAAATATGCAGTAGGTATCTCAGTACTATATAATCAATTTATACCTATTATACCATCGAAAACATTCCTTACTTTTGGATCCGTCATTTATAAATACCGCCTCCAAAATATTAAAAAAAATATCTTTGTGCGAAATAGTTTTGGAAGTCGGTCGCCATGGCCTAAATGAAAGATCCAACCGACTTCTGAAACTGTTTCCAACTAAACATTGTTTTTTATGTTTTTGAAAGCAACTTAACTTTTTGTTATTGTATGTAAAGCTCAAATACCTATTTGAACATAGTCACCAATATCATTTTTAATATTTCATAACACTTTCAAACATTTATTGACGTTTTTAGAGGCTACCTCTAGTTTTATAGCTCTATAATATTTATTGCTTACTTTATTAGGTACATTATCATATGGGATATTAGGCTGGAAGTTTCTCTCCGATTTCGTTGTCCGATTGATTAATTGAATCGTTGGTTAGTAGCTATTATATTATTGGTTGGATTGGATTGGATGTTTTTCACGTGGGAGAGTCATGCTTCGGCACGAATGGTCCGGCTCGACCGGAGTGATACCACGGCCTCACAGAAAACCGGCGTGAAACAACGCTTGCGTTGTGTATGGTTTTCTGTGAGGCCATGGTATCACTCCGGTCGAGTCGGCCCACTCATGCCGAAGCATGGCTCTCCCACGTTGGAAATGTTTCTTCATAATGCCTATCCTTTTGCAGTTTTAATTTCCTTGCGGAATAAGATATAACTGTTTACTTTGTACTCTGACCGAGAAAATTGTTATTGGACAAGTATTTTTTTTTTATTTTTGGCGTTACAGTACTAATTATTTTTATAAATAATATGCTTTTTTTATCATTTATTTAGTTCAATAAAATTTATTGAACTAAATAAATGATAAAAAGCAGTAATGATTAATAAATTAAAAGTAATGATTATTGGTTTGTCACTTAAATTGTTTGATGGAATAATAATATTATGTAGAAGCCTATTTATTGGTGTTCGATCACAGTTATATTACATCGCATATCATTGTCAAGTGAATGCCATAAAATATAAATCTGGCAGTTAGATAGGGGGCACCCACGCATCATACTGTAGTTTAGAGGACACGACTCTCTTGTCGATGTAATACTACTTGACCCATCGACTTTGGTATATAGTACGGTGCGATGCTGCGAAAATTGCACACAATATTGTTTTACATCCGCGCCTCGGAGAACACGTAAAGCCATCGGTCCCGGTTGTCATACGGACATCTGTGACAATTGTTAGTGGTAGTCAGAAGCCCAAAAAGCCTGATAACCAGTCTATCATCCGAATATTAGTATTGCCCAGAAATTGGGTTGCGGAGGTCTGATAGCAGTCGCTCCATGTAAAATACTAACATTCAGAAGAACAGAAGCGGCGGTAGCGTAATGGCTAGGGCGTCGGACTTGCGATCATATGTTTGCCGGTTCGAACCCCACCCATTGCACAACCGAAGTGAACCCACTCGTAACACAAGCAATCTAGCTTAGCACGAGGGGTTAACAAGAATACTAGTAATGTGCGACCCGCAATGCTAGTAAGCTTTTTAAAAAAAAAAACAGCCGCATCTGGGTTGACTGGAAGCCGACCCTAACAAAGTTGGGAAAAAGGATCGGACGATGGAATGTCTTACATCGATATTTTCAGATAACCGCAGCCAAATATAGGATCAAATTCCGGGTCACAAGTATTAAAATAACACAGTTTAACTGAAGGAATTATGATGAACTTTGTTGGACTGGATGAGGAAGTGCAAAATCCGGATGCTATAGTTGAAAATGGGGCTGTCCAGACTGTGATAAAATAAGTTGCTGATGTGGGTAATGTATCAGAAAACAACGTTCTTAATTATGTATTTCGCCATTTTAGGGAGATCTTCGATCAAATATTCGAAAATTTCGAAATGGTAGAGTAGATACGACTACAAATAAGTTTACTTTCTGCAGATAAAAGTGGACGTCTGCCAAAAGATTTCACTGCGCAAAATCTCAGATAGGTAGTATGAAAATTTGCCAAATTCGAGTCCAAAGCAATGAAAATAAACTAGGTAGGTACTTGTGCGCAAAAATACGTAGATACTCTCTCACAATTTTTTTTCTTTTTACTCTGAACGAGATAGAGTCATTAATTCAAATTAACTTCTATTTTCTTACAGATACAAACGAACAGAAACCCATCGGGTAGAATACAAAATCGTTGTTTTTGAAGCTTACTAATAATTCCACAGCTAATTTTGGTAATGGAAACCTAAACAGAAGCGAAGTACGTAATAAAATTTTCTATTCTACTGTTTCAGAGAAAATTTGCCAAAGTAAAGAAGTAAGACTGCCATGAAAGTTTTGGCCTGATGTCCAAACTACACTAATTGAATGAGCTGATTTTAAAATCGCAAGCATCTAGGTTCCCGATGGGTCTACAAATGCTGGTTTCATTAAGACAATTACACATGCATGGGAACCGGTTACTTGATATAGAGTCTGACGTGTTACCAGGCATACGGCACTGACCAAGGAGAACAATGCAACGGGAGGGCCACCGTAACTGCAAGGCATGCCGATGGCGATGCCGACCAAACCGTGCAAGTTCTATTTTTGAACGCGGTGTCGAGGACCGATACGCGCATGACCGGTAGCTATCTGTATTATTCTGTGAACTGGGTTTAGTCCGCACGCCGCACCACCGAGCGCGGCCGCGCGCGCCGCGTACCGTCAACACAAATAATAACAAACGCGACGCATGAAACGAACGTGCCCGACAAAATTTAAGTGTGATCCAATAAGTGAAACGTTCCTCTTTTGAATTGTTTAAAAAAAAATACACAATGCGACGAAACGTCAAAATTCTGTTCCTAATCGGAGCTGTGTGGATGTTTTTCCTATTTTACTTTATGCAGCCAGATTCCACACAATCAAAGGTATGTTTATAAATTATTGTCTCTTTTTGTCTGCATTTGGAATCCAGCCAAATTGTTGGTGGCGTTGTTTATCAATGATCAGCTGTTAGGCTGAGAATCTCTGCAACCTCCGGTAGGGTTGCACCGCGCATGCGGACCGCCTACGCAAAGTGATAACTGCAATTTACAGAATAAAAATACTAAAAACATTTGAAAGTGTTCTGTGAAAGTGTGATTAATTGCGCTTAAAAAATTAAAACTAGCCTAGACACGAACCATCTTCAAAATGTAATGAAAAGTGCGTGAGGTAGTTGTTGCGAAATAACACAAAACGCTAATTAATACACAGTTCTGAAGACTACAAAGACTTGAATGATTTGTGAAATAGAACCTAAATAACTTTGAATTTGAAAACGCTACGCAAAGCGACTTATAAGATGCAAATTAACTGGTGCATCAAGCAATAGCTATCAATTACTCTGAATAGAACTACTTAAACAAGCTTGTTATACGTTTCAGCGGAAATGCAATCAATCATTTTGATCGTTGCTATAAAAAAATAGAAAAAAACTATAAGGTTGGATTTGCTGATTTCCGTGCATTACTGTAAAAAACGGCAAGATGGAGTGATGATTTGCGAAAGGCTGCCGGCAGTAGCTGGATGCGACAGGCCGAGGACAGGGTGAAATGGCGCACATTGGGGGAGGCCTACGTCCAGCAGTGGACTATTATAGGCTGATGATGATGATGATGATGATGACTGTAAAAAACTAAGAATAGTCATCAAAACAATTTTTGATGGTAATTTTGTGTTATAAGTGTGTTTATAGATCAAATTTGTAAAAGATCATGTTTGTTTTTCATTTTCCGGTAGAAAATCTTGCAAATTTTTCTTTCTGACATTATCCGTATCCCAAAATTAATTTTCATCACATCTTTCTAGTCCTTGTTCAAACGTCATTATATGCTTTACGTTTTTATAGTTTTAGTGACTATGAAAATAATAAAGGTGACTTGTATTGATTTGCCTACCGCTTCGGTACTACCTACCTAAATTTTAAAGCTTAAAAATGTAAAGATTTGGTAACACTTTTTTAAAGTTATACGATCATCATCATATAAATATGAATGTATCTATTTAATGGTTATATGCGGTACATGCCTAATTAAGTACTTACACAGTTTATGCAAATGCGCTTAATTATTAGACTATGTGAGATTTATTCAAGAATTATTTTCTCCTTCTGTTGTAAGATAATAAAATGGCTGCAATGGTTGCTGCCATTTTAGTTCTTGTATTAATGTCTGTCTGTCCAGTCTTAATCTAGTTTACCTTGAGAAGATTTTTTCCATACTTGATCATGGAATCGGTAAACGATACACCTCGGCATAAAGTAATCTGACACTTAATAGCTGAACTTGTTTTTTTCCTGTTTCAATGTCTCTCTGATATTATTTCCTGAATGATTTATTAATATTCTACTGCTTGATCTTTCCAAACCTCGCGATAAATTACCTTAGTGAGATAGGGTATAGTGGAATTGAATAATTCCACTCACAGTTGGAGCTGCTGATTGAGGAAGGCTCTCTACCTTGCAGAAAATCGTAGTCAAATAACATAGCTCCGTACTATGTTGTGTTCCTAACGTTGAGCAAGGTCGCAAAAACTCCGCGAGGGAGCGTTGTTGTGTTGACCTGTGGTGTTTAAGCATAACACTTATCCTGTCAGCCCAACTATTCCTCCTTAATCTTTACCCCACCCTCTCAAAAAGGGTGTGGGAAGATTTTTACGGGGTCAGCAACGCGCGACTAATACTCTTGTTGAAAGCGTCCATAGGCTACGGTAACCGCTTACCACAAGGTGGGCTTGATACTTATTTGCCACTTAAGTAGTATAAAAAAGACTCATTTTAGCGAAAGAATCTTCGCACCTTGCGACGTTATACTTTTATATGTTTCCGGTTTCATCTTCACTGAAACTGGTTGTCCATCGTTGGTTGTTATAGTTAGATCATAATGTTTCTTCTTGTTCTTGTTTTTTATCGTCATCATTATCATTATGTTACTCATTTATGTCATACATACCTAATTCCTGGCCTGAAATCAATGGTTGAATTTATATCTGTATGATAATAAGTTAACTAAATGTTGGTCACTGCATTTTTAAAACACTTGATATCTGATTTTAAATGACTCATTTATTTAGTCGAGTGCTCGTGAACGACTGCTTTGTTAGTGGACTTGCGTTCAAACCCCAGGTCAGGCAAAGTGTTATTGGTTTTCTATGAAAATCTCAGTACCAGTATGGATTTGTGCCCGATGAATAGGCTCGCCTTTACGAGGGACCTAAACATATCGGCAACTTGTGGGTGTACATTAATACACCTCTACCCAACCCTTCGTGAAATGCAGGCGTGATGGTATGTTATATTATCTTACTTATCCAAACTTATGTCGTTTTAATCAAATCCTCCTACTAATATTATAAATGCGAAAGTCTGTGAGGACGGATGGATGTTTGTTACTCTTTCACGCCAGAACGGCTGAACGGATCTGGATAAAATTTGGCACAGAGATAGATTATAGTCTGGAATAACACATGGGCTACTTTTTATCTGAAGTCCACGCAGACGAAGTCGCGGGCAGAAGCTAGTATGTAATAAAACTAGATGATTTATTCTTTGCTTGGACTTACATATTTACTATTGTGATCACAATACAAGAAATGTCAATCGCTGTTAATGAGCAGTTATCGGTATGAGATTCATGACGTTAGTGACCCAACCAATCGTAACTCGTAATTGAAAAATCATTGTCAGGAATTAATGGAGTTACCGATCACCTTTCATCAATTCATAGTCGATAATATCTTTATGTTATTGATATATTTTCAGTAATTATGTTATTGCTGCTCAAAATGAAGTGTGGATAGAAGTTTCACAAAATAATGTAAAATTTAAAATACAAAATTTAAGCGCTTTCAAAAACCTAAGGAATATCTTTGCTTGCTAGACTCACTGTATACAATAATGAACTTGCAGCGCGGCGATGTAGAGTCTCCGGTGGAAATTAATTTCAATAATTCTGTTGTACAGTAATTTGTTTCCGGCCTGGTATAATTAATCTGAGATGTTAATCTAAAACATAATGACAATTGGAATTGCATTCCTCACCTCCCAACACATAATTTATTTATATATAAGATAAAGATTTACAGATTAAACTTAATTCGTCATAGTTTTGATGCAGATCAAAATATTATTGGTGTTTATGAAAAAACTTAGGGTCCGGCGGAGCTTAAATTTCCCACAAAAATGTAATACTAAAATAAATCATAATCTAAACAGTATTTTATGAAATTCTGTTATTATTTTGATAGAAATACCGTTAATCTAGTTCCAGTTTCTTCCGTACCATTTCGTCTACTAATAATTCACTGGAAATAAACGACCGGAAAATCGTTCCAAACTTGGTAAAATGATCAAGAATTGCATTCGATTACATTTATTTCCAGTGAAGTAGATTTTTTGAATGAAATGGTAAAGCATGTCCCTAGATTAAAGGTATCGTATCTGCATAATAACACACTGATTGAATTGTGTTTAAATTACGATTTAGATTGATATTACTTTTGTATGGGAAATTCGGTCAGACGGACTCTTAAAGAAAACTACATCTGAAATCTATTTCTCAATAAAAATATTCGACCAATAAGATACAGGACCATATTTTACATTTCATAAAATCATCATAAAACAATATCGTACCTTTTACCACTTTTTGGGTTGAAGCCAAACATTTTTGGTTAGCACTATTTTATTAATTTGCATGTTGCATGTTCAACTTTCATAAATTCCTACTTCTATCATCTTGGTTAACAATAGCTATAGACTTTGACGTAGAAATTGTTTCCTATTCGGACCACTACTGACATAATCTAATGATTCGATGTGAAGGTGAAAACAACTTCAGGTTACGCTGCAATGTCTATTCGATTGTTGGTCTCAAATTATAGGTTGTGTGGTCCGATTTAACTTGCACTGGCGCGTTTTGTATTATTCGTTATCACTATTGATGATGTATATTTTGATTTTCTTTCATCATCTAAATGACATATTTAATTCAAATCCCATAATATCGTCATCGGATTTATGGTCCCTCAACAAAATACCAAATAAATATTTGAAATTAAAATGTAAACAATACGAATATACTTACTTTAAATAACAAGAAAATATGTTCAACATATTTTACATATTTTACAACGTAAATATTTTTTAGCGCGAAGTGTCATAATATTAGTTAAACATAGAGTTAAAATTAGTCTTATAAAATATACGTCTGCTCGATTACGTCATTATATCACGTAACATAATCGCGTTATGTTCAATCTCTAATCCAATTATGTTTCCTTATTTTTTTTTTTTTAACGTCAGTACTTGTTTGGTAATTTTACAATTATGTTACCTTTGAGTGACATTCAAGTCTGATTTCGTATGTACGTGAACTCAGGCTTAGAAACGTCGATGTAAAAAACGTAACAGGTTCACATTCACTGTCGTGCCACAAAATCAAATCGTGTCTAAGGCCATACACATAGTGCCAAGTCGTGACAGTGCTTGAGTAGTGTTTGAGTGAGCAACTTAATTTATATTTCAGTAAAATAACCACTATTACCTATATACATATATCTGTATCATAGACGTAATAATGACCTCGTTGTTGAATTAAGTAACTTACGTTCTTTTAAAATAAAAATAGAATTGTATCAATTACAAAACCAGAAGATTTAAGTAACTGATATGATATTTTCGCTTAGTTTCCAGTTTTTTATGGTCTTGAAGAATATCATTAGCTCATTGACATACTTATTTTGTAAACCATAAAATAACGGCTCACATTATTCTTAAAATTATTGTCTATCACTAAAATGTTCGTTTCGAAATTCCGGTCCTTCTAATTTCAATTTTTTCTTAATCCCTCCCAGCAGATCCTAGACTTTTGTCAGGAACACTAAAAAAACATACCAACTGTGGTTGTTTGTAGATTTGCTGAAGGCAGCAGGGAATTAATAATTGTATTTACCATCAGAGTCGTGGTCAGCATCGTTTTTAACACCTGGAACAAGGCTTCTGAATAATTGATTCGTTTCTTTAAATTTGAAATAAATCAAGTAATTTATGCGCATATTAGCACTTATGTACATTTTTACATCCACCTTCTATTGAACTCGCTTTGGACCTGTCAATCATAGACAAGACTTTTATGACTTGAGTAACATACGAACGCGGAATCGTGAATACATAATCGTATACTAAATAGATGTAGTTGTGTGTTATTTCCTAAACAAAATTTTTCCAACCTCCATTGCAATTATCTATTTACTTGTGTTTTTCTCGCAACCAGATATTTAACTTTTATTAGTTTTATAGTATGTAGTTCTACTAGAGATAAAATTAGGCTAAAATTTTAGCTATACCATAATATATTATAATCATGCAATAAAATCCCAGAGTCAAAATCAGTGTCCCAGGGAGCTATCTTAGGCCCCAACATAATATCACGCCTGTCATGTTTGTTTCCCAATGCAATAGGGGCTAGCGATATGACCTCAATCGAGCAAAAAGTCAAGCATTGAGCTGATACGGAGAATTTCTTAAAAAAATCTACTAACAAAGTTGCTGCTACAAAATTTCACGTTTAGTACTTAACTGTTCCTTACCAGACCTTAGATCAATAATTTTACTTTACGGCCTCTAGAAAAACAATTTCGAAGAAAACATTGCAAGATTTAGGAATGAAAATATCGTATTGTTTTAGAACCTTGTACAAATGAACTGGATATTACTATCTATTGTTGTATTATAAACATCAAAATAGTAAACTGTTCCCACTTTCAATAGTGTTGATATAGGCCAAGATGATATCATTACTCTAATCGTGATATCGTCACGCTACGATACTACTAATTTGAAAATATTTTTATGATCGTATCGATATCAGAGCCATATTGTGGCGTGAACTGTAAATATTTCCCATTGCTTCTTGTTTTTTTTCCTAAATCCCCCCAATCCGAGCAACACTGTGCACTATATGCACTGGCATATAGCAGTAATCCTTTCCTATTTCTGGCCAACAAAATGCTTTGTGGCTTAAGGCCTATCTGTACTATCGCACGATATCGCCGGATATTCCCAAAACTCGCTCGATATAATTTTGTTTGATTCGTGTTACTCAATGCTCAGCAGTTAAATTGCGCGAGATGCGAGAATAGAATTGCGAGATATAGAAGCAGTTTTATTGCCGAGCAAATAAATAGGTACTTTAAGGCTAAGGGCCGAATCTTAAAATGTCCTTCAACAGTAATCTGTCTCAATGGCAGTACAGTCACGAGCACAGATATCTATACACTTGGCAAATTTCAAAAGCGATTTTCTCTTCATTGAAATTTTATGATGTTATGAACATAGTATTTTCGAGCCGATGCCTTAATGATATTGTTATTGTCTCAAAGTTTGCAATCGTCATTTCATAAGAAAACGCTTTTGAATTTTGGTAAGTGTATACATATTGATGCTCGTGACTGTAAGTACGTATTGAGTTTTGAGGGACGTATTTATTGACAGTTCATGTACCTGTCTGTTTCTATCATTGCTGTTCAGTAAGTACCATTTTGGAATTCGAGTCTTCTTTTTTAAAAGCAACCTTACGTGTACACAGCTTATCTTTTTAAAAGAATTTAAACAAAGTAATGTGTACCTTTTAAACGGCTAATAATGCGTTAATATTTGTTTTAGGAATTGTTTCAACCGTTTCAATGGCTCGATGGGGTTGACTCGACCCGCGACCTTCGAGTTGACCGTCAACAACTGAGTCTAAGCTTTTGTCTTTATCACAATTTACTTACAAAGTTTGAACTACGGAAAGTTTCTTAAGTAAGCCGTCATGTCCCGAGGTATGTAAAATGATTGACCAGTAAACAGGTTGAAAGCGAAACTCAGAGTGTGAAATGTCCCCTCATAAACTATATATAAAACCAAATCAAACTGCCTCATTAATCTAGGAGTCGTAAACGACTGTGCTACGCTAGAGGTCCTGGGTTTGATTCCAATTTTGAGGATGGAGGATTTTTGCGGGAAAGACATGGGAGTCGTTGGATATTAATATCTACATCAGTAAAATGATGAATATTAATCCCAAATTTCACTTTTAAAGTGTTTCTAAAACACACATGCAGGGATGTGCATAGAATTTGTAAATAGCATACTTTGTTCATTTATCGCCTTTAAACCTTTTTAGAGAGGTAGAGGGAGACCAAAGAAAAGATGGATGGATTGTGTTAAGGCCGATATGATGGGAAAGGGAGTCAATGGTGAGATGACGGCTGATAGGGATGAATGGAAGAATAGGACATGCTGCGCCGACTCCAAATAGATTGGGACATGGGCAGGAAGAAGGAGTAGATTATGCGAGGATTCAATTCCTTAATTGAGTAGTGCCATGAATTAGACTTGGTTGGTTTCTACATAAGTACACCAATAAGTACCTACTTAACTAATTGGCTTATCTATACAATAAAGACCTAAAAGTTGTTACATTCAATTTGAAATTCAAGCCACTTAATCTGTATTAATTCGTCTAAACGATGAGACGAATGATCTTAAGGTGAACTACTGCATTAGGTTATATTCCTAATTTGCAGGGTTAATTAAATTACAACATCTGGCTGGTGATAATATAAATAATGAGAGATTTAAATAATGTACATCTATGTAAGCTTCATTTGCAGATAATCTTTATTATGTCGCTGTGTCGTGTATTTTTTAAATTGTGGGTGTTTAAGTGGTTCATTTTAAGTGGATGGTTTAGATTCACAATTGGATCCGAAAATGGCGCTGTATTATGTAAATATACCTATGATATATCATATGTATTCAAGCCGGGCCAAGTCGGGGCAGGCCGTTACTTTAAAATAATTCATATATTATAGGTACTAATCCCACTGATGGAGACAGAAAAAATATAAACAATGTGATGCACGATTCATTTATTGATATTTTAAGCCAATAATGTTTAATTTACTTCAAAAATGACCCATAATTGTTAAACAAGGGTACTTAAAACAACGTAATTTTGATTTGTAAAACTAAAAATTAAAACTTTATAAAAGGATGTTAAAACTAACTTGTAACGTACTAAAAACTTACCTAAGAGTTTGTTCTTGCTCTTAAAATAATATTCCAACAAGTGCAGAGAGAAAGAGAGATGAAACTATCGTGGAGAGAGAGACGGGTATAGCTGCTGACTACCCTAAGTTAAAGGTGCCTTAGGGCGATTGGATCAATATGGCCGGCTAGGGGTGTATTGGTGTAAGTTATGATAGGAATGGCGGCAGTTCATTCACATTAAGGCCCACTTGCACCAACTTCTTAAATGTGTTTAAATGTATTTAAAAAGTTGGTGCAAGTGGCCCTAAGAGGAGTATAGTTAAAATACATTCTAGGAAAAGTACCTACTTAATACGGTAGGAGATTGTAGTCTAGCTGGTATAACAAACGACATTATACGCTCTCGGGAGACGCCATTTTATATAAATGCGTGTAACATAGCATAACATTCCCCAAAAAGTTAGGCAGAGGTGTACTAATATACCCATAGTCCCGTAGTTCGCAAGAAAACCGCGTCGCTGTTGTCAAGGTTGCGGGCGAGTGGCAACAGCATCCTCAAAACTGTGGCGGAGAGTATTGACTCTCCGATTAAAATTGGTTTTGTGAAGAGGACAATCGCTAAACAGTAAGTGGTGGTTGTCTTTTTCACAATACTATGTAATCTGTTTTTTCTCCTTTTTATTTTAAATTTCAATTATTTTAGTACCTACTAACACTAGTAATAAGTTCGAATATTGTTTACTAACACTATGGATCATTGTTGTTCGAAAATAATCGTTTTATACATACATAACATACATAAAGTCACGCCTCTTTCCCGTAGGGGTAGGCAGAGACCACAGACTTCCACTTGCTACGATTCTGACATACCTCTTTAGCTTCATCCACACTCATCAATCTTTTCATACATGAACGTCGGTTTAGGGTACTCTTGACCAAGCCATTTTTCAAAACGTCCTCAATCTGATTTCGGGACGTTCGCCTAGGCCTTCCCCTTCGACCGGAGTGATACCACGGCCTCACAGAAAACCGGCGTGAAACAACGCTTGCGTTGTGTTTCGCCGAGTGAGTTGAGGTTACCGGAGGCCCAAACCCTTTTAAAGGCGGGCAACGCACTCGCGACTCCTCTGGTGTTGCGGGTGTCCATGGGCGGCGGTTATCGCTTACCATCAGGTGATCCGTTTGCTCGTTTGCCCCCCTATACCATTAAAAAAAAAAATTCACTTGACTCTCGTATATCTGTTTAGTCAGTCTCCTTTCATTCATTCTTTCAACATGACCAAACCATATATAATATATATCGTTTTATATTATATTATATTAAGTATATATAGTTCACCTGTATATTTAGGTCCCATGTTAACCGGGCCCAAATCCCAAACTCCGAGCTGCTACTGAATTTTTTTAGGAAAAACCCCTTATCATTCGATTCTGGTCGTCTTGAAATGTTTGCATCAATATACGAACATTTCAAGACTACCTCTGGACTCCTTCTCTTCTCTCTTCTCTTTCTTCTTAGAGATAAAATCTCAGATTCTCAGTAATAACATCAAGCTAGAAAGACAAGCTTACTTATATTATCAAAAGTTCAATGATAAAGTAGATTAAAAAAACAAAAGTTAGGGTTTGGGCCTCCGGTAACCTCAACTCACTCGGCGAAACACAACGCAAGCGTTGTTTCACGCCGGTTTTCTGTGAGGCCGTGGTATCACTCCGGTCGAGCCGGCCCATTCGTGCCGAAGCATGGCTCTCCCACGTGTTGTCCGTATGAAAATTAATGAAGCATGTTTTAATCAATATTATAACCGATCCGCAGTGTATCTCGACTCGAACATTCCATAATTTCTCATGGGTATCGTACGAGAGGATTAAAGGATTGCAATCAAAATAATAAATTGGTAGGAAAACACACCTGTGTTTTATATTAAACTAGCTTCCGCCCGCGACTTCGTCCCCGTGGAATAGTTACTTAGTCTTAGCGTGATGATATATAGCCTATAGCTTTTCTCGATAAATGGGCTATCTAACACTGAAAGAATTTTTCAAATCGGACCAGTAGTTCCTGAGAATAGCGCGTTCAAGCAAACAAACAAACAAACTCTTCAGCTTTATATATTAAGTACTAGCTTCTGCCCGCGGCTTCGCCCCCGTGGAATTCGGGGATAAAAAGTATCCTATGTCCGTCTCCTGGTTCTAAGCTACCTCTCCACCAATTTTCAGCCAAATCGGTTCAGCCGTTCTTGAGTTATAAATGGAGTAACTAACACGACTTTCTTTTATATATATAAGATCTGTGATAAATTCGGTTCTTTGGTTCTTTTCAAGTTCTTAAAGACGTGATTGATGAAATAGATACAATAACTTTAATTAAACATTAAAATGTAAGTCAATATTCCTTTCCATATAAAGAACTACATTCAGTTTTTATTTATTTTGACAACCTCTGTGGTTTAGTGGTTCGAGTACCGGACTGCTGACCATGAGGTCGTGGGTTCGATTCCCACAGGACATAAAAAATTATGTGATGAATATAAGTGTTTGTGTTCGTCTGGGTGTTTCTTATGTATTATAAGTATATATTTACAAAAAAAAAGTATATAAGTATTATATCCGGTAATTATATTTGGTAATTGTATAAGAGATTATACAATTACCAAAATATTCAAAAATTTAAATCCGAATTAAATAAACAAAATTGGCATGAAATAATAACAACAAATAAAACCATAAACGAAAACTACCACACATTTAATAACATATTACACAACATTTTAAATATATGTATCCCCCTACAACAAATTAAACTAAAAACTAAATATAAAAAGTACTGGTTAACCAAAGGTATAAAATTATCCTGCAAAAACAAAAGACTACTAAAAATCCTTGTAATGAAAACAAATGATCCTATTCTAACAAAATACTATAAAAAATATGAAAAGGTTCTAAAAACATCTGTAACAACATCAAAAAAATTACAATATATAAAAACAATAAAAAAATCCACAAACAAAGTTAAAACCATGTGGAGTATAATTAATGAAAAAACTAATAAAATAATAAAAAATGAAAAATTCAATATAAACCTACAAATGAACAATAGCCTAATGACCGAACCTAAACAGATAGCTAATTCCTTCAATAATTTTTTTGCGTCCATTGGGGAAAATACCACCCGAGCACCCGGCAGCGAACCTAAAGGAGCCCCTGTGGTCTGCCCTACAGAAAACATCATGTTTCTCACCCCGGTCGACCCCTACGAAATAAACAAAATAATTAAAAACCTAAAAAATAAAAAAAGTTATGGATTAGACGAACTCCCTCCGTTTCTATTTAAACACTGTGCAGACGAACTTACACTACCGTTTTCTAAACTAATTAACCAATCTTTTGAAGAAGGAACATTCCCAAATGAACTCAAAAAAGGACTAATAAAACCTATCCATAAAAAAAATGCAAGAACAGACCCAAATAATTACCGCCCTATCGCGCTACTGCCAACAGCATCTAAAATCTTTGAGAAGGCTATGTGTGACCGCGTCTATTCCTTCTGCGAAAAATTTAAAATTCTAGACGACTGTCAAAACGGTTTCCGTAGGAACAGATCTACAACTTTAGCAGTCTACAAATATGTACAAGAATCACTTAACATTATAAATAGAAGGCACTACGCCATAGGAATTTTACTAGATATGACCAAAGCATATGACAAGGTACAATTTAATATACTGTTACATAAATTATACGGAATAGGGATACGAGGAAATGCCCATAAATGGTTTACATCATACCTCAAAGATAGAGAACAACTGGTAGAAATTGAATATTTCAACAACTGCACAAAAGTTATAGAAAAAATAAGATCCGACAGTAAAACAGTTAACGCGTCAATCCCTCAAGGAAGTGTAATAGGGTGCCTTCTGTTCCTTATTTACATAAATGACCTTCCAAAGACAATAAACGAACCATGTGTCTTGTTCGCAGACGACATATCCTTGCTCACCTCATGCCAAAATATTATAAATTTAAATGATAAACTAAACCACCTTCTCACTTCAGTCACCAATTGGATGGACAACCATAACCTAGAAATAAACTTCACCAAAACAAAATTAATTACTTTTCATCCCCATCAAAAAGCTCCACTAAAACTAAATTTCACCTTTAACAACACAAAATTAGAACAAGTAAATGAATTCAATCTTCTCGGGCTATCATTAGATACGCATATAAACTGGAAATCCCACATACAAAAAATTGGATCAAAACTTTCAAAATTTTCATATGCCTTACGTGAGATCAAAAAGACTACAAATCTGCAAACTGCGCTCATCACCTACTACGCGTATGCCCAAGCATGGCTTAACTATGGCATTATACTATGGGGAAGTAGTACAGACTCACCTAACATTTTTACCTTACAAAAAAAGCTAATCAGAATAATTACAAACATAGAACAAACAGACAGCTGCAAACCACTTTTTCAAAAACATAAAATACTAACGGTCACATGTCTTTACATTCTCGAAATATGCAAATTTGTCCGAAAGCATCCAGAATTTTATAACACCCGTGAAGAAATACAAACTAAATACACGTTAAGACACAAAAATAGATTAAACTTACCAACATCCCAACTTAAGATACACTCGTCCAGCCCTTTGGTTATGTCCATAAAAATTTATAATAACTTACCCAAAGCCATCAAAGAGGAACTTAAATACAACACATTTACTAATAAATTAAAACACTTCCTGATTACTAAATGCTATTATACAACATCCGAATTTTTTGACGATAAATCATTTAAAAAATAAAAATTTACACAGCTTCCTTACTTCCTTTCTTCCCTATATAAAGACATTATTAAAAACCTAGCCTTATTGTAACTACCAAAGAAAATGAATAAAATCACGATGCAATATAATACCATACTAAATATAATTTAAGTAATAATTAATAAAAAATATAAGTATATAAATGAAAACTAAACATAATTTAATAAATAAATACAACGTTATAAATAAATACAATTAAATGATAATAAATAAATACAATTATAAATATAAAAAGTAAATTCACTTATGAATGTTACAAATAAATACAAAATTTGTGTTATAAATGAGTTAGAAATGAGATGATAAGAATATAAACACCATAAATATAATATTTTAATGTATATTTTTTAATGGGCAATCAATTTGCAAATGATGCTAAACCCTCTTCCTCTCTCCTAATTTTGCTGTGCCCGACAGGGTCCATAATGATCTAAGTTATCTATAGTCCACCTTTATAAAACATTATGGAATGCAATAAAGAATTGAGTATTGAGTATTGAGTATCCATTGTCTAGTACCCATAGTACAAGCTCTGCTTAGTTTGGGACTAGATGGTGCAGTGTAAAAATGTCTCAGAATATTTATTTATTATTATTATTTATTATTTGGTGGTATAAATAATACATAAGCGGAATTAATTTGTGCTTGTTTGATCCGCTTAAAACTGAATGTAGTTCATTGTAGAGAAAAAGATATTGACTTTACTTCTGGCTCAAAGTGCAAGACTTTAACGAGAAGTAGTTCTCAATTTACGATTGTTAAACGGACAATCAAAGTCTTTCTAGACCAAGTTGAAAACATTACCCAATGAAACAGTAGCTTTTTCTTAGTAATATTTTTTATGGGATAGAGGACAACCTAGCAGACCGATCGCCTGATGGTAAGCGATTGCCGCCGCAGCACCAGAGGAGTCCTAAGTGCGTTGCCCGCATTTTAAAAAGGTTTGGGTCTCCGGTATCCTCACTCACTCGGCGAAACACAACGTAAGCGTTGTTTCTAGCTGATTTTCTGTGAGACCTGCTATCACTCCGGTCGATCCGGCCCATTCATGCCGAAGTATGGCTCTCCCACGGTCAAAAGCAATTATTAAAAACTATGTTTAAAACAGGCATGTAATCATAATCAAATGTGTCAGGGCTAAAATCTGCAAGAATACGAATGTAAGATGATTAATATTTTGTTCAAAACGGCCTATTGTTACAAGGGCCATTAAAAAGATTATCTATTCTATGGGTAATCCAAAATGGCTGTATGTTATCCAATAAGTTTTGCTTTAAATAATAAGGTAACTTTTCTTCAATTTAAAAATATCTTAAACAAAAATCTAAATTATACAAAAAAAATATATTATTTTACAAGCTTTTATTTAGTATCATTCTATCTTAGATGGTGCAAACTAAGCTATTATTATAATATTGTCTTCATGTTTTTCAAATTAATTTATGAATCTCCCCCCACCCCTCGAATGAATTCATTTTAAATATATTTTCAATATAAATGAATTAACAACTCACGACATTTATCTTCGCATATTCCGCACAGCTTTGGAGGCATAATAAATACAGTCATATTTCAGAGTTTATTTACCTATATTGTACAAAATACTATGTTTTTTATAAAACGCACTTCACGCTTAAGATCACTAGCCTAATGACGCAGTTTCTCTTTATAATATTAGTCTTATAATTAGACTAAAAGCTAAGTGGCATAGTAGAAGGAATATCCGAATCTTTATCTTTTTACATCATCTAAGGAGGCTGAACGCTGACTAATGTAGGTTTATTTACATTCAACGAGGTCAATCACCTGCTATCAGTGCACACAGTGATAACACTGAATATATTACAGTAGCTTATGTAAACACGCAAATTTTTTGGTTATCTTAGTTTTGTTTGGGAATAACTGTAGTTATCGCTGTCAGCAAATTTTTTTTTTATTATGGCGCCACACTTTTGTGTATTTGCCAGTGTCAAGTATTAGAGCAATCAAGTAGGTAATATTTCCCATCATGGGATTCTATTATGGCACCACACTTTTTGTGTTCGCCAGTGTCAAGTATAATATATGTTGTTCAGTTGCCCCAATAAAACGGTAGAAGCCTAAATAAAGTTGAGGCTTCGATGGAGTTTAGGAGTGAACCCAAAAAGTCACGATTTTAGATTTTATATCATTTGCCTACACTCTCACACGTTCACGAACACTTAATAGTTAATTATCCATCATAATTAAATATTAAACTTCGGGGAAATTCAAGTTTTGATAAATAATATAAAATCGACAATGTGCACTTTTCATTTTCCGGCCTAAACTCCAATTAAATTTCAGTATCATTCGAATTGGCTGACTTCCCCATTAGTCTAGTGATTCTAAGCGTGACTGCTCAGGCCCTGGGTTCGATTCCCAGGCGATTCCCAAGCAGATTCTCAGTAGCAGCTCGGAGTTTGGATTTATTCCTGGTTAATAACAAACAGCGAAACGTGGTTGTACATTTGTACACCTCTGCCTAACCCGTCAGGGAGCACAGGTGTGATGGTATGTAATGTTGATGTTACGGAATTAGCTATACTAGATGTATTAAAGGTAATATGAGGGATAGAAACATTTTCTACACACAAAACACAGTATTACTGTGGGAGAGCTATGCTTCGGCACGAATGGGTATGTCGACCGGAATGATACCACGGCCTCACAGAAAACCGGTGTGTAACAACACTTACAAGGAGAAAATTTTGGCAAAATACCCCACCATAAGCAACTGATAGCATTGCAACAAAGAAGAGGGTTGCATTCAAACCTTCAAGAAAAGAGCGTACTCCCTTTTAAAAGGCCGGCAGCGCACTTGTGACTCCTCTGGTGTTGCAGGTGTCCATGGGCGGCGGTGATCGCTTACCATCAGGCGATCCGCATGCTCGTTTACCTGCTATCACATAAAAAAAAAATTGCTGCCACAACTTTGATTATCTCCACAAGCACTTAAATATATTACGAAAACTATTACAGATTACCTAAGTTACACCGATCCTTCTGCTCATTTGCTCAATATTTATATAAAAAAAGTGAGGCGTTTCTAAATAGAGTTTTGCAATTTGCAATTCCTCGATTAATCTCGTATCGAATAACTCCTCCTATAAATCCTTCTTTATATTTCTACCTACTGACTCGTAAGTTTCCTGTTTTATAACATTCATTTATATCATTTGCCCTTTTTCTTTTCTATGTTGCGTGCCTTGTAGCAACCCCTACGAAACTCCCCCTCGTGTTAATAACCTTCCCTTAGCATACGAGTAGGTGCTCCTTTATTGGACAAGCAGTAGTGTGAGAGCACCCTTCATTTTGATCCGTTGTGAAAGCGTTGATCCTGAGTGTTGAACATTTTAATTTTGTAAAATATTTTCTTCAGATGAACATTATATTATTCTTTAAGTATATTATACAGCAAGTAGACTCAGCATGCATCAAAAAGCACCAAAATAACTTTATAATCTTAGCATGAAAAATACAAATAAAAATACAATAAGACAGTTTAATACGTAAGGTGGCATCGTACGACATCGAACTAACTGAAAGTAAGTCATGTCGATTGAGAAGCAAAGTAACTTGCTTTTCAATAGTTGTCACTGACGTCATCTATAAAACTTAAATTCAGATTGTGAAGGCAAAATTCGACATGGCAGGTAGGACTCGCGGTGGCTTAGTGGTCATAGCGTCTGGTGTATCTAACCAGAAGACGCATGCTCGAATCCTGCCTGCAAGGCGAATTTTGCCTTCGCTAAAAATATTTATTTAGAATAGAGCTTGTTTGAAGGCTCGGAAAAATATATCTATATAGGTACTAATATATAAAGCTGAAGAGTTTGTTTGTTTGTTTGTTTGCTTGAACGTGCTAATCTCATGCATGTTGTTATATTGTACACGAAGGGCGTTGTACGACCGTTGGGTATATCTAGCCCACAGGCTGCACGTGTAAAACGTTGTGCAATAAGCTCGAAAGAGAGTAAGTTTGACTTTAAGTGAGCAGCGTGCAAACCTGCGAGCCAGCATGTTTGCCCTTACCGACAACGCCCTCCGCTCTCGCTCAATATCTATAATGATGTTTCGTGTGATGCGATGACATTAACCCTTCCACGATGCTCACATAAAATAATAGAAAATAAATCCGAATTTAATAGTTCGTAGTGTTTCACTTATTATTTACAACGCCAGAATTATTTTTCTACGAAATTGTCTAAGGGCCACTTGCACCAACTTCTAAAATATGTTTAAATTGTATTTAAACGCAAAATTACTATGAAAATTTGTGTTTAAATATAATTTAAACATATTTTAGAAGTTGGTCCAAGTGGCCCTAAGAAAGCCAAGACTCTATTTAAAATAAATAGGTACTAGGTAGTACTTAGTATCGATCCCGTAATCTAAATTCCGTATCAACAAGTATTAAAATCCAAGTATTTAACCATTTAGTGCTGCAATTCCGGATCTCAAAAACACGGTATTCCGAACACGATTAAAAAAGCGACCATTTTAATCCGAGTCACGATTCTTGTCGTAAATAACTATTAATAAAAACGTCATTTTTGTTTATCCTCGTTTGGGAATATCCTGTCTATTATTTTTTTTTTTTTATTGTTTGCTTGCGGCTATAATGTCACTGCGACCGAAAATGGTCTATTGTGATCGCCACTCTTTGAGTTAGAGTTCACCGCTGAATCCTGCAGCTACTATGAACTGCAGGATTCAGCGGTTTTCTCCAATCCAAGGTGTCATCCGTACCGTGCCGAGGGATGCGTGGCTGGGGGGGAGCTCAGTCGTGAACGGTGGCTGCTCGAGACCAGGACAAATCGGGCAGTATTGTAGTCCTCTCGTCGGCGGCATGCGGGGCTCTGCCGGTGAGAATTATTATTCCCTAGCTACTCGTGGGATCTACATGGAAGAAACAATATCCTGTCTAAGCCAATCTTGAGCGTTATTATGTAATATTAAATTATACGTAGGTAAGGTCCTCCTTTTACAAGCCTTCATACTTTGTAATATGCTGGTAAAATAAAGAGTTTTTGTCAAAAAAAGAAAAATTAACATAACATACCATCACGCCTGTATTCCCCGAAGGGTTAGGCAGAGGCGTACTCGCGAGGCGTAAAAGAAAAATTACTTCATTAAGGCCCACTTGCACCAACTTTTTAAATATGGTTAAATTCCCTTTAAACACAATTTTTCATAGTAAATTTGTGTTTAAATACAGTTTAAATATAATTAAGAAGTTGGTGCAAGTGGCTCTTAAACTGTGAAAACCCATGAAGGGCTTGATCATGATGTCAAAAATTGAATTGGTTTCATCTGTCTGTTTGTGTTATTATTTTTTAATGGATGTCCCATCTTTTAGAGCTAAGTATATCAAGATAATCGTGAATTTGTGACAACAACTATTGTGTATCAATAAAGTTACCTACTTTTATATTTTTATAGAGTCGTTTTGCAGTTCTCGCCGACGTAGACTGAAAATGTGGCCTGAAGTTATAAAAAAATAAACTGGAACTGTTAGACCGTGAAGCCAGATGTCGTCAGGTTTAAAAGTGTCGCATTTAATGAGATTTCTTTCTGTTATGAATGGAGTGAACAGAGTTCAGTAAATATAGAGAGTAAGCAGTTAAGGAAGTAGAGTTTTTTTTTTCTTTAACGGTTTTTCCCAGCCCTATATTTGAAAAAGTTAAAATGCAATCTTAAGTGTAGACTTTAACTCTGACTTAACGTTATTTTAAAATAAGGGGTAAAATAATATAGTTTATAAGCATTTTTAGGACAATTTTCAACATCTATCTTTTAACCGTTTATGTTTCTTTAAAAGAGAGAAATTAACGAAAACCTCTTAAAGAAAGTGATTTTTTTTTTCTTTTTTTTCTTTTTAAACTCATCGTGTAGGTAGATCATTAAATTGTACCGCAAAAATGTATATATTATATACTTATGTATATCGACAGAGTTAATTGCTAAAATAATCCAAACAGTCTGAGCACACATTACAGATACCTTTTTCAGACCCTTAAAAAGTAAAAAATGGTAAACCACATAACATGTTAATATAAAATTTGATGGTTTAACTGATAAACCTTTTATCGCACGAATTACGTCTGTTCAAGCGGTTGTAACTGAATCGTTCGGTCGAGTGGCACTTGTTATTAAGTGGCTACGGTGTTTGCACCAAAAACATGTAAGTGTCTTTATCGATCGCTAATCGATACGTGCCCATCACTGTGTCAGCGTTGATCGGGAAAATTTTATATTTTAAAGCAATAATTTGACGTTTTATGTTTTTTTATACAGATTTTTTGACACTGACATGAATATATTCTCTACTATTAAAAAAATTGTAAAAATGAATGTGTCTGTATATTGAAGATATTTAAAAAAAAACAAGTGGGTTAGGGTGTCTCCGAATCCATAAATGTGATTTTTTAAATTCTTGTCTGTTTTGTCTGTTTGTTACGGGGTTGGCGCAAAAACTACTCAATAGATTTTAATTTTGTTAACACCGTTAGAAAGTATATGCTCCAACTTCAAAACTGGTATACTTTTTTCTTAAATAATACAGCTTGACCTCTCTAATGTATAGAGACCCATTAAAAGAAGAGATCATCTTTGTTGGTGTTTGAGCTTCAAGTGAGCGAAGCCGCGGGCAGAAGCTAGTACTTATATAATATATTCATCAGCAGGTAGGATTCGCGGTGGCTTAGAGTTATAGCATCTGGTCTACCTAACCAGAAGACGCAGGTTCGAATCCTGCCTGCGAGTAGAATTTTTTCATCACTAAAATAACTTTATAATCTTAGCCTGAAAAATGCAAAAAAAAAATCACAAAATGGAGGATTTCTGTCTCATTGCTTTACTAATTGCGATCGCAGTTCACTTCCCTGGTCGAGCAAAGTTTTATTACACAAAAAGTGTTAGGCCAAGGTCGGTATTTAGCAATGAATTAGGTACATGCGTTACCCACATATTTTATGACAATATAAATCGTAAATATTTATTCAGATCTTGCTTACATAACTAACTCAGTGGTAACCTTTCACCTTCTAATCTGTCGCCATTCTGCAATATTATTGACATGTCACGTAAATAATGGTATTAGGTATATGAATATAATATTTATATTAAAAAGCCTTTTATATACTTACAAGAGAATATTTTAAGATTTTTTGAAGTGTGTTCAAGCTTCAGACTGACGCTCTTTATGTGCCCTTTTAAGAATACCATACGAGAGACCCCCTTAAATATTTTGTAGTAGGTACCTAGTAATATACTTACCGTGATTATAAATTTATTTAGTGAAAGACGGTTTCGGTCAATTGGGTAACTATACCTACCTACATGCAATGAAATGAAATGAATTAGAAAAGTATTTACTAAAATAATTATAATTCGACCTACGCATACTACTATTTATGTGTGTTTTATGGAACATAATAATAATATTTCGCAAAAATATGAACACAAAATAGAAGGTATTGAAAATTTAAAAAAAAAACTCATTTATTTCATGCATTTTTTTAGATTTCATAAACCGTCTACTAATGTATACGTAGGTACTGTCTACGACTAGTAAAGAACTAAGTACTAGTTTACGCACAGAAAAGATAGTGAGCACACAGCTTACAATATAAAATATAGAGCACAGACTATAAAATAAAAAAAGAATGAACCATAAATTCAACCTTCACTTTTCGTCGACATCGACAACTTGGCATTCCTTTCTATAAAGTGAGGTCACCAAATTTCTTATGTGAGGCGCACTGTTCTTCCAATTTCGTTACTAGTCACGTAACACGCACTTTCCAAGTAGCATCATAGAAAACTACGTCAAATACTATAACCTCGTATTGTTAAAATTCCGTGTCTGTTTATCAAAATGTTACATATTTTAGCAGTCCGAAATACTAATACTGTTAAACAAATAATTAAAATAATGCCTGCACGCAATATGCTTGATACTTTGCATGACAAGTATAATAAAAAAATATAATCGCTTAAACTTAAATAAATTAGGTAATCAGTAATAATAAATTAATAAAAAAAACGAAATGTTATTAAAAACCAAAGAGCAATATAAAAATGCAACCAGCGTAAAAAAATAATAAAAGCAAATATTTTCCTTCATATTTTTAAATGAACGGAACTCGAAAAACAATAGGTGATCGTGCATTTAAAATTGGGTGGTCATTAGAAAACAAAGCACGTGGACTGAACTTTACTCAGTGGACTGTACCCACTAACCTAATCTGTGCCCGTTCTAAGGAAAACTTCGTGAGAAAATGTCAGACGTTGTCACGTCATGGTATTGTCATTTGTTTTTTTTTATTTGAATAAAGGGCAAAGGAAACGTAAAAAGAAGTCATACCTAATGGGATTTTAATGACATATTTTGGCTTTGTTTTTATCAGTAACATCATTATACAAGTAATTAAGTATCTATAATTAACTTTTTACGTAATATCTCATGATGTCGATGTAGTTTTTGATATATGTGAGGAGAATGAATGAACGGGTTTTATTATCAATTCTAGTTAGTTTTTCCAGGCCTATTTAGAGCTAAGTAAAAGTAATTTTAGGCAGATGTGTACTAATGTACACCCACAGTTCGCCGGTATGTTTAGGCCCGATGTAATAGGGAGCGAGCCTATTGCCATTAACCGGGCACAAATTCCTAACTCCAAGCTGCTACTGGGAATTTCATAGAAAAACCCAATAACACTTTGTCCGACCTGGGAATCGAACCCAGGACCTCTACGTAGCAGTCGCGCTCAGGACAGTGGTCCTGAACTTAGCCTAGTGAGGCTAATGAGGCAGATAAAAAGAACATAGTTTATAATAAGGTAAGTATTATGTCATGGGATATAGAAATAGGTCTATACCTAGTAAGATATAATTAAACTTACCTACCTACTAAGTTAAACACATTATACAACTGAATAATTATGTGATATTATAATTATATGAGATTATAATCACATTATGTGATACCATTATAAATGCCAAATACTTTAACTACTTAAGCATAATTACAACATTCATAATAAGGATACCAAGGCCCCAGTTACGATCTTATTATGAAGACTACGCGTGGTGAATTAATTTTATTATATGCGCAGTTATTATAGTAGTAATAATATTGTATAACTAGCCTATGCCCGCGGCTTCGCTCACATGAAGCTTAAAAACCAATAGTGATGATCTCTTCTTTGTATGGGTCTCTATACATTAGAGAGGTCAAGCTGTATCTCAGGTTCCGTTTAATTATTTGAGATAAGAAGTATACTTACCAGTTTTTAATTTGGAGCACATACTTTCTAACAGTGATAAAAAAATTAAAAACTATTCTAGTAGTTTTTGCGCCAACCCGTAACAAACAGACAAACAGACAAGAATTATAAAAATCACCTTTTTGCGTTCGGAGTACTTGTTTTTTTTAAATATCTTCAATGTAGTCACAGCTTTTTTACAATTTTATAATAGTAGAGATGTTGGTATGTTTGCCGCCCAATTTGCACAAATGATGCGATATTTGGCCAAACCTTTGACCGCTATGATAGTTTAAGCAAGACGCCTGGATTAGAAAAAATATCAGAAGTATATTTATGTAACTTTAATTTTAAGTATAATTAAGTGTGGAGAAATAAATGAATTATTTATAATTATTTGTTGCCTAAGAGCATAATATAAACTTCAATAGTTACCTTCTAATATAACTATAGTAAAATTGTATCTCAAAGATATTTTTTGACCCATTGTTTTTATTGATTTCCCGCACTTAATATATACATTTCCATTACATTTCACTTATACACCTCCTACTGTATCTGTACCTAATGGTTGATTAAAAACACTTCAGATACTACGTCCTAATTCAGCAACTAGGTCGAATAATAGCGTTGATCTATTTTGAGAGCGTATCTGGTATAGCTATCATTGATCTATGTATACCATATATATACACGTTATTTTGTCGCCGAGTACGCTAACCTAGATTATGTCACTTTAGTTTGAAGAGCACAGAATTATTGTGTAAACATAGTGTTGTTGTGGATTTCCAAAAAGAGCGTAACTAGCCTAAAAAGGAAGGCTCTTTAGTAACTGATCCCGCTGGAACTATCCCCGCGGGATCAATAAGGAAAAAAAATCTGTTACAACGATGTTGTTAATTTACCTAACGCTTATAATTAATGACTCAGCACAGACTAATATGGACACGGCCTCATTATATCGTCATTAATTTTATACCACATACAACTAAAAGAAGGAAGTGTGGCCTACAAAAGATCGCTATTCTAATAATATTTATAGATATTAATATTGTTGGATAACTCAGTACAGAATTTCATCTAGTTACTTTCGTTGTACCTCTTTGAAGAACATTCACAGGAGCAACTTTATAAGCTTTGAATATAAAACATCGTTACAGAACTTAGGTATGTATGAAGTCTTAGAGAAGTTAGAGACGTGTCCTTGTTATGCTAGCGTGTTGTTGGCAGTTATGTACTTTTTTAGCCCATTTTATTTCAATATTTTAGTTGAAGAGTGTACAGTATTAAGTATACATACCTAACTTTTAAGTATCTTCCTTTATTATGTCTCAGCAGGTTTGTTTAATGATATGGCAAAAATCAATCAAATTTAGAAGCTGATCACATCTTAGTCATTACAACTATGATTATGTGTGTACTTGAAAATAGTATGGGTGCTTGATGACAATTGTTATAAATATTTCATTAACAGACACTGGTAAAAGTAGAGTCATTTTGAAATTATCTTAACAAGCACCCCACGCTTTTTTATATGAAATACAGGCGTGATAGTATGATATACATACATACCATCACGCCTGTATGCCCCGAAGGGTTAGGCAGAGGTGTAGATACTAATGTACACCCACAGTTCGCCGGTATGTTTAGGTCCCATGTAATAGAGGGCAAGCCTATTGCCATTAACCGGGCACAAATTCCAAACTCCGAAATGGGAAATTTCATATAAAAACCCAATAACACTTGGCTTGACGTGGGAATCGAACCCAGGACCTCTAGCGTAGCTCGCGTCGCGCTCAGGACCACTGGGCTAATGAGGCATTGGAGACAGAAATGCACAAGAACGTCTTTGTTTGCTTGTTTACGTTGTCGTAAATACCAGCTACAGCGTTCTTACATAACCAGCCCGATTGTGTTTAGAATTTAGAGCACTGCAAGTTAGACCATTTGGAATTTTACTCAGTTATTAGAACACCAACTTGAATGAATTGAAACAATTTAAAAAATCACCGACAGTTCGCTATCTGTCTTTTTCTAAGGTATTATGGTACCACTTGAATGTATTATTGTGTTGAATACGCAAGACTTAATCCAGGAACACACGGATCAGGAAAAACAATCTATATTTTTTGGAATGTAAATTGCGACCTATTTGTGTCGCAAAAAATAATTGGACCACGGCACCGAACGTGTCATCATTTTAAAAAGGTTCTTAAACGACGCTCAAATTAAAGGACCCCGCCCACTTAGGAAACGTTTCCCTTTTAGGGACATAACTTGACCTTAATTCCTTTACCATTTTTTTTCAGTCTTGCTAAAATTAAGGGTAAGCTCTCTTGACATAGTTTGGCACTTGACACAGATATTCGGTGACAGCCTTTTTAATTTCCATCTCTAACAAAAAGGAAGAGTAGAGCTAGACACGGTATCGACAAAGTCTCTCATCCATACACGTTTCCTGATATTTCGCTGTTCATCATAAATTAATAATACTCATGTCATATTTTACTTACGAGACTACAGATCGTGGTAATTAACTCCTCATAGAAATCTAAAATTATTGCAATCATTTTCTGTCGACATTAAGGTGAAGATATCCTAGGTTTCAAGACAGGAGGGTAATTGCGACATTTTCCGTACAATATTAACAACTAATACCAAAACCTATTAAAAATAGATGTTTTCTAAATTGATATTTTTGCTAGTTGGCACAGTTTTCGGCGATGCTATTGTAACAATATACAGATATTATTAGCAAAGGTTTTTTTTGCCAGTTATGAATATTTTATAGGTAATGTTGCTAATAATGCCATGACCCTAAAATTTGCGGAAAACAAAAAAGATAAACTAGGTATTTGGTTTAAATAATGATCAGCCTTAAGCTAAACATTTTTAATAACATCATCTTTACAATGTCTCCAAAATACGAGGAAACTACAAAGGAAACAGAGCGTGTCAAATAAAAAGTAAAAGATGAAATGTTATACAATCCACTTTGAATAATCAATAGATCAGATACGATCCAGATTCGACGAGATGCAACTGCTTGAACCAATCAATCCGTTTGTCAATTCATAATGACATGCTTGATTGGTTCACTGTTTTTACTATTATCCGGCTATTAAGGTGTTGATAAAGCGAGAACAATAGATTGCGTAGAGTGCCTTTTACAAGCTTTTTTTACTATTATATTATACGTGAAGAGAAAACTTTATACCCCTATTGCGCGTGGAGGAGTGAGAGATTGTACATAGTTAAAGATTTTATGGAGGAGAAGTGCAGAATACTAATATTTTGTATCTATATACTATTACATAAAGCTGAAGAGTTTGTTTGTTTGCTTGAACGCGCTAATCTCAGGAACTACTGGTCCGATTTGAAAAATTATTTCAGTGTTAGATAGCCCATTTATTGAGGAAGGCTATAAGCTATATATCATCACGCTGCGCGGACGAAGTCGCGGGCAGAAGCTAGTTAAAAATAAACCTATTATACACACTACTTACCATGCGACACGCAACTTTTGTTTATGGTTAATGTATGAAGGTTGAGAGAGTATGAAGTATATTAAGGTCAAATTTCGAACACCGGGCGATCACTAGTTCTAATTATTTGACAAACAAACTTTACAGGCCACTTTACAGGTACGAGGTAAACGCAGCATATAAACGCCAGAAACACCAATAGTATCAATAGTGTGTTAGACCTCAGTTGTCTCATTTGCAAAGTAATTTCCCTGGCTTTATTTCCCCTTTAAATTAATGATGTTCCACATTAATAATTGGCAATGCGTGGTGCGCTTGGGTTGGTACTACAACCCAAGCAAACAACCGAACCACCCCAAAACAAAAAACGTCTGTCTCGAGTTTCAAGTTTCAACTCAAAGGAAAAATTACCTTAAAATTATTGTTTATTCCTAAAACAACCAGACATAAAGTAATGGAACCTTATTGTTTTGGCCTTAGAAAGAGAGAATTAAACTCTGTTTTACCACACCAACTTAATCGTTGAAAAAGTCCACTGAATTGAATAATAATAAAAATGATGTATGAAATCATAATTTATTTCAATTTTAAATCAATGAAAGGGTAACATTTTCCTTCTTTTATTGATTTTTTCGGTAGGTCTTGTGCGTTTACAATCACCATGGATGAAGCATTTTTTCATCCATGCAATCGCAACCGCAAAAATCGAGATCTAAGGGCTATCTAACGCGCACTTGTGATTTTTAGTCGACCGATAGTTTAGTCGCTGTAGTAGTCGTGTATAATT
Source organism: Acronicta leporina (assembly GCA_947256265.1). NCBI lineage: Eukaryota > Metazoa > Arthropoda > Insecta > Lepidoptera > Noctuidae > Acronicta > Acronicta leporina. Next base: position 14,335,086 of record OX366518.1, on the reverse strand, counting down.
TCATGTCGAATTCTAATCGTCAAATGCGCGCACTACCATATAACTCCATAGTGAATCCCAGAACGATCAAACTATCGCCCGACTAAAAATCACAAGTGCGCGAGCGCTCTAAACATACACCGGACCCGGAACAACACTGGTAATACAAGAATCAATCGATTTGAAAGAAATAATCGATTTCTTCTGCGGCTTAGGAACAAAAGTCTTATAACTCATAATTTCACCATAATCGAAAGCGATCCAAGGGGAAAGTGTGGTGAATAGTCATTGTCACCGTGGAATTGACTCCACCCCATGTTGTGAACAACGGTCTCACCGTAATTAATCTCTGTATAGTCACTTAATTAAAGTTTAAGGCAGTAAACTCCGAACTGTTTTGTACGTATCATTGAAATCTCACAGTTTAAAAGAAAAGTTCGTCATGTCAAACCTTTTGGAGTTATTGTTGGCCTTTATTCGAAATAATTCTTGTGTTTTACCTGCCTCATTAGCCAAGTGGTCCTGAGCGCGACTGCTACGCTAGAGGTCCTGGGTTCGATTCCCAGGTCGAGCAGTGTTATTGGGTTTTTCAATGAAATTCCCAGTAGCAGCTCGGAGTTAGGAATTTGTGCCCGGTTAATGGCAATAGGCTCGCCCCCTATTACATGGGACCTAAACATACCGGCGAACTGTGGGTGTATATTAGTACGCCTCTGCCTGACCCTTCGGGGAATACAGGCGTGATGGTATGTTAATTCTTGTTTTTTTTTTGTATGGACGAAATAATTTTAGATATCGCTTATTTCGTACCGAAACTGGCTGGACATAAGATAAAATGGCAAAAAACATTAATGCAGTACAGATGGCTCCTTGAACATCGCAGTAATATCAAAGCCGCTGCGTTACTGACCTTGAAGAGTAGCCTGAGTTCAAGCAGGGTGGGATTCTGAAGTAGGTAGTACTTACGCTCTGCAATACTGGTAAACTCAATCATCAGCGAAATGCCAGTACCTATTTTGCGCTGGTATTCCGTGAATATATGCTCTACCACAGAACACAAAATTACAACTTCTACTCCAAATTAAATGTTTTCGGGTTAGAATTACTCACTGCCACTCCGGTTAGGCATCTCGTACGAGACGAGAAATTATCTGACTTGCTCGCTGGTAGGACCTCTTGGGGTCTGACTGGCTGGCGACAAACCTTACGTCGGAGTCTGTCGTAGAACTGTTTTTAGACTAGCTCGTAAGAGTCAGCAACCCTCTGTTGCTGTGGTTCTGGCTCTTAAGGGTCAGCAATGCATCAACAAGTCCTCTGGTGTCGCTGGTGTCCATAAGCGACAATAACTACTTACCACCAGATGGTTCATCAGCTCGTTTGCCGACTTAAAGAATAAATAAAAATTGTACATAATTATAAAACCGTTGTACAGTCACGAGCACAAATATGTATACACTTGGCAAATTTCAAAAGCGATTTTCTCTTAATGTATTAATTGAAATTTTATGATGTTAAGAACATAGTATTTTCGAACCAAATGCTTTAATGATATTGTTATCATCTCAAAGTTAGCAATCGTCATTTCATAAAAAAACGCTTTCGAATTTTATTAAGTGTATACATATTGATGCTCGTGACTGTACATTTAGACTAGGTTTACGAGACGATTAGAATTACGATATCAGCCAGTTTATTTCCATTACTTATGCGTGTGTAGGTATATCGATTTTCCTTAAGGTTAAAGAGGTCGCTTTGAAGATACTTTGATATTAGATAAAGCAAGTTATATAGTTTACAACTTGATAATATTAATATCGAAGTTAATACAAGCCACAGACAAACTTTTCGAACCTACATACATAGGTATGTATATCCATCCAAAAATATGTTATCCTATCATAGATAATATCGCAAAAGGTTACCTCTTTTTTGGGAGTGCAGAAAATCCTCATAATAATGGGCCGGCGCAAACGGAGTGATACCAGAACACCAGCGTGAAACGACGCTTGCGTTGTGTTTCGCCGAGTGAGCGAGGTTACCGAAGGCCCAAACCCTTTTAAACGGCGGGCAACGCACTTGTGACTCCTCTGGTGTTGTGGGTGTCCATGGGCGGCGGTTATCGCTTACCATCAGGTGATCCGTCTGCACGTTTGCCCCCCTATCCCATAAAAAAATCCGTCTGACACCTAGGGAAGCGGCAGGGTAGCAAGTCAGACCAACTAAAAACCACATTTGTCTTCCATTAGTCTATAGTCACGGCCATGACGGGCAGGAAAAAGGTTATCTAGCTAGATCCATAGTCATTTATTTTGCACTGTAACGACAGGTCGAACGAAGCATCCAACTAGTATACAGGGTGAAATTGAATTAACGCAACAAGTTAAAATAGGTACCTACTTTTGTATGTTATTCTATGTGTAACTTGAATAAGGAACATAATTGTACTTTTTTTGTATTTTAAAGAGAGTTTGGCAATGTCTTGCGCCTCAACTGCTATTTTTCTCAAGAATAGAAATAAATTATAGTAGGTAAGTGCAAATCATTATTACTACGCGTACTAATTGTCTGCTTATTGAATTCATCGGGCGCGCTGAGCGAATATTTTGAGCACAAAATTATTTATTTGTGTTCTTTATAGATAGATTATAGATATGCCTAGCTGAAGACAATAGCTTAGTCCTACGACGCCTTACTAGTCAATATAATAAGATCTTTCATAATACCGAATTCTTTGCTGTTCCTGCCTGTAAATTTCGAAAATATGTGCATAAAACCATATGTAACACAAATAAATTATGTACATTTATTAATACTCAGGCTCCAAATCTATATATATTACTAATATATAAAGCTGAAGAGTTTGTTTGTTTGTTTGTTTTGTTTGTTTGTTTGTTTACTTGAACGCGCTAATCTCAGAAACTACTGGTCCGATTTGAAAAATTCTTTCAGTGTTAGATAGCCCATTTATTGAGGAAGGCTATAGGCTATATATCATCACGCTACGCGGACGAAGTCGCGGGCAGAAGCTAGTTTTATATAAATCAATTTTCCAATCAATTTCAAAGTCATCCTGTATATTGTTCAATTGTCTCTAACAAATGGCGCGAGAGTGAAATTGCCGCTCGTATCTCGCCAAACGAATTAAATGGGGGACCTAAAAGCTAGTATCGGCGAGGCCTAGCGTTTGTACGATCGACTATAGAAACGAATGCAACTCTTAAATATTGTAAAGATTTTTTGGGAAATAAATGTATTGTATTGAATATTGTGGAAACTCCAAGGATTAGTATGATTGTAATGAAATCTTATTATAATGAAACTATAATTAATGATATATTGCCTCTTTAGCCTAATGGTCCGTAGCGTGACTGCTATGCGAGAGGTCCTGGGTTCGATTTCCAGTTCGAACAGTGCTATTGCAGCTTACATGGGACCTGAACATTCCGGTAAACTATAGGTGTAAATTAGGTATCTCCGGTTTTAATTAGAATTATATAGGTGAATTGCTAATGAGTTTTAGCTCCCATGAAAAGAATGTGGAAGGACAGAGGATGGAAGGAGTAACTATGATTGCGGACGAAAGAATGAACTCCAATCAGTTGCAGAATGTGCAGTGACGACAATGGAAGTCTTTTGGAATGCATTCGATTCAGAACAATGATCATAGTAGACTGTAGCTAGATCACTTAGTAAGAATTTATATTAACAAATATTTGATGTGACGGCTAAGAGAGTTCTGTGAAATAATTTATCTGAAAGGTAGTTATTTGTTAGTAAATACACCTGATTGTGAATTTTGGCATCTTACCAGACACAGAACAAAGAATTAATTAATAATCTCTACTATTATAAAATTGTAAAAAAGCTGTGTCTGTACATTGAAGATATTTAAAAAAAACACGTGGGGTATGGTATATAAATGTCTCCGAATCCGAAAATGTGATTTTTTAAATTCTTGTCTGTTTGTCTGTTTGTTACGGGTTGGAGCAAAAACTACTGAATAGATTTAAATTTTATTATCACTGTTAGAAAGTATATGCTCCAACTTAAAAACTGGTGAACTTCTTATCTCAATTAATTAAATGAATCCTGAGATACAGCTTGACCTCCCTGATGTATAGAGGCCCATACAAAGAAGAGGTCATCAATGTTGGTTTATTCATTTTTACTCCTGATATAGCTTCACGTGAGCGAAGCCGCGGGCAGAAGCTAGTAAATAATAAATTAATTAATCAATATGTAACTTAAGTAAATATATTCCTTGTTACCAGATGACACCCAGACTTAATTGTCGCTTCTAATCATCATTGTCATGCCCTGCATCTTAAATTATATTTATTTCTGTAACTAGATCTAACACAGGTATCGTGCGTCTTAATTTCTGTGCGAAAATAAATACTTATTGTTTCTTCCTTAAAAGATTCTTCGATGACAATTTCAGAATCTAAAATGAGCAGTACCAATATTGCCTGATTCTTTAAGAATTAAATTAGCAAAAAAATTATGATCAAGTCAATTATATCCATTGATATGGCGACGTATCGCTACTTTTGATAAATCATATTATGATTCAACGTCACATAATAACACAACGCGATAAACTGACTCCATAATATAAACATTGAAAGGTCAGCTTATAGGTACTGACAATGTATGCCACGTTGTGTAGCTGAGTGTCCGTGAATCATATTATGATAAAGTCATCATAATTATATGTACCTTCTGTTATTAAGTCTATGCGTAACAATCTCTTTAGTTTCAACAGCTGCATTAAATTGTTTAATTAAAATATTTCATTATAGTTACAAATGAATTTGTTTCTTTTTATTATATTCTGTTGTAATACTATGTTATAACTATTGAATTTCGTCCAATGTGGAGTTAGAACATTCTATTTCGTGTGACGTGTATCTTGTAGGCCATCTTGACAGCTCGATTGGCGAGGCGGTTGATAGGATTATGCGCTGCGGGTAGCAGGTTCAATGATGTAATGGTATGGTTTGGCCATTTAGTTACTCAAATAATGTAAGGATATATGTACAGTATACAATATTAGCTTTAGTAGATAGTAGGGTCTAGTATTTTTATGTAAAGAATCTATATATCTACAAAATTTCGAAACTATATCACCAAAAATCACAAAGTTTTATTGTCTTACTTGGTTATCCATACAAAAAAAAACATGCTCATCTCGTCTTATCAACCCCGCCCCGCTGTGCGCCCGCGCCTAGTGCCGCTATGAGCTGCCGTGATTTGTGTTGTGCGTGTATGATTGCGGAAAGATGTTTAAGTGTAAAAATTATTGAAATCAATGTAGTTAGTAGTTCTGAAGTTTTTTTTATGGGATAGCGGAGCAAACGAGCAGACGGATCACCTGATGGTAACATTAGAGGAGTCACGAGTGCATTGCCCGCCTTTTAAAAGGGTTTGGGCCTCCGGTATCCTCACTCACTCAGCGAAACACAACGCAAGCGCCAACGCCGGTTTTCTGTAAGGCCGTGGTATCACTCCCGTCGAGCCGGCCCATTCGTGCACTCGTGCATTCGTGAATTTGTCCTAAAAATATTTAAAAAGATTACAACCTTTTTAAATATTTTTAGGACAAATTCAGTTACTTATTCTGAACAAACTATATTCAGATTTAGCTTATACTAAAAATAGTGTTGTATAATAATAATGTTTTGCTGAAGAATTATTTCAACTATACTATGCAATTTCATTTGTTACATATTCACAATTTGAAATTGTAAGCTGAACATATATTTCCAATAATGACTATTCTCTATTTGCAAATATTATGCAAACCACTTTTCTTATTAACATAACAGTACTAATAATATGAATTTCACGCCTGTTTAATTCAGCTAACCACATCTGTTTTTGTTAAGTAATGTTGTAAGATGTTGCATTTTGCGTTTCAAAATATTATGCATTCCGTGTCTTCACTGTGAAATACTTGTTTTGAAATAAAATTGTTTTAACAAAATTCATCTTGTACGTACAAAATGATCTAAGATAAAATAATTTTAAATTTATTTTTCTTTGTTTTTCAGGTAATGTTCGTTTTGTATTCTGCTGGTTTGAGAATTGAGAGGGCCATTCATGTAAGTTACTAATATATAAAGTTGAAGAGTTTGTTTGTTTTTTACATTCTGAACTTACGTCTTAGGGTATTTCCCAATTATTATGTATAATAATTGGAAAATACCCTTCCCCTGACTAGGAGACGTCTCAATTAGAAAAAAGTATGTAAAACGTTGATATCTGTGTTTTGATTGCTTTAAATTGTCCTATTATATTTCAAGTGCAAATCTTGTAATATGGAGGTCTGCACAGTTCATAATAAAAAAAGTATCATTTACATAAACACAGAAGTATGTATTTTTAACACTAAAACAAATATGAAGCTTGATCCGTCTTATATATAAATTTACGACGTAAACAAAGTAACCCGTTTGTTTTTTGTTTAAGCTTGTCACGCGTGAAATTATTTTTTAGACCGAAACTGACTAACGCGACGAAAATATTGTAAAGAATCGCTTCTTTATTACAATTGTTTTTCTGTACGCTTGCTATTTTGTTTAAGTATTAGGTACTTACGTCAATTTGTTTGGTGTTGAGAATTCGCGTGCTTATTTGTATACGGGTAAGGTTTTTTATACATAGAACAGCTATATTTTTAGCAATTACCTACATTATTATTTTTATATTCGATTGTCTATGCACATCCACGTCATAAATCTAGGAGTTCGTCTATGTGGTATAATAATATTTATAAACGCACTCACAATATAGGGTAGAGTAAGGTTTATTTAAAAAAGAACCTACGAAATTAGACTAGGTACCTTTCTGAATGTACGGTCAACAGCACCTCACGGTATCTGAAACTGTCAAATTTCTTAAATCGATTTTTTATTTAATCTCTAAATAATAGAGCTTATTATTTATTGGGGAAATTTGACAGTTTCTGGTTACATAATATGCTGTTGACTGTACATAAAATTATGAAACACATCATGCACTATTCCGTCGATTGCAGCAATGAAATAAAAGTCTCTTCTACTCATATTATAATAATTAGCGTGAGACACCCAACCAGGTGAAACGAAGACCGGAAATTGTGCGCAAGGTGGCAAGCACATGCATGCGGGAACTGGGAGATAAAACTATAGTGAAAAGGTACAATCAGTCGAAATAAATTCTGTGTTACACAGTGATTTTATATATAATCTATATAATTTTATAAAAACTAGCTGTTAACCGCGATTCCGTCCGCGTGGTATTAAAAAAATGCCTAAGTTACTCTTTGTTACATGAGCTATGCAGCAACCCAGAACTGCTATTAATAATTTCATAGTTTAATAGGAATCGAACCTAGACCTTCTAGCGTAACGGTCGCTACAACGACGGCCACTAGACAGTATCGAGGCAGAGTTTTGTATTTTTCTTGCCTCTTCTAGTACCTAATTATTTTGGTATTTGTTCCTGACCGGAAGGTCACACAGAACGCAAAAAAGACCTTGAGATTTAATAGTTGTTTTAGTCAATATCACTTTTGACATTATATAATTTCTCTAGCTAACAAATCTACAACATAAATATGAACACGAAATAAGTATGAAGGTACTAACAAGCTTGAATTAATTCTCTTTGGTAAAATTTTAAAATTGGAATTCTTTGACAGCGATGACAGTGACAGATACTTTACTGTGTAATTGTTTGTCGCAAAAACATGTAAGTAGGTATATTAACACAGCTCTGTTGACAACTTAGATATTGACGGTTGAAAATAAAAGATGAACATTGAACAAATTGCTATGAAATTTCGACTACATCCTTTGTTTTGACAGGTCAAACAACTCATGGCCGGTCTCAATAACAGTAAATAATAAATTGCGTACTAAAGATAGAACTTTGACATAAGTAATGTCAAAATCCTATCTATAGTAAGCAAATCTATCGATAGATTCGTTATTGTGATCGGCCGACCCATCAATCAATATCTGTCAAAGGTGGGGCTCGTAAGTAATAACTATACTGATCAACCGAAAGCTGTATCCGCCGTAGTCAATCTGTGGATATGTAATCAACTCCTTTCTGTACTGTAGAGCACGTAAAGCCGTCGATCTGGGCTTTTTAATGGGATAGGGGAGCAAACGAGCACTCGGATCAGCTGATGGTAAGCGATAACCGCCGCCCATGGACACCCGCAACACCACAGGAGTCACAAGTGCGGTATTCAGAAGTGGTCATAAGCTCAAACAGTAATTCTGAAATATCAGTATTACTATTTCAATAGAAACTTAAGACATAAGTGGAAATATTCGTTTATTGTAGTATCTTTATCTGAGCTCAATTACAGCTTAAGGTTTTAAGCGGGTGGTTACCCAGCCAAGCTGACATATGCGCCCCGAAATAAGTTGTCGTCGAGAATCTTGAGGCAACTCAATGGCGAAGGGCGAGATATTGTGACGACAAAATATGTCGAGAGATACACAAGACATGTCCACTAACGAAAGGGTTCTAAAAACATCAAAACTCTACCCACATGTACTGTAAACAAATTCAGCTATTGCCTGTACAATGTAGTAAACATGATTGTGAGAACATATCGATTTTTTCGACCATCACAATCCCGCACTTAAAACGCAATGCAGCACTAAACGCACGTTACCGATTAATTGGTGAAAATGTCGCAAAGTCGTGGGAAACGGGCCAATGCACAGACTAGAAAAACGTTGAATAATTCCATTGTTCCGTTGCGATATGGAGAACTGTTGTACTCATGTTTTTTGCTTGGCTGTGACATTGGTATAGATAGAGACCGTTTGCTGATCTTGATACATTTTCTCTCTACATTAAGTAGGTATACACTTTTACTATCTGTACAGTGTTTCACCATTGAATAATGTTGAAAGATTTAATGTAGATATGAATCAATATTCCCACACATGTTTACGTCTGTTTTCTAGGTTTTTCCTATCTATTCCGAAAGAATTATCAAGGTATATCCATACTTTATAGACATAATTTTCTCGAACATAAGCAACCTTTTCCGTTTTTAATGCCCGTTATACTTTTCAACTTCCACCTATCCAACTTTTTTCAACCTCAAAGTAGGGACAAAGTCTAGTAGTCTATTCTAGTCTAGTCTAGTAGTCTCATAATGGGCTCTTCGTGACTTCAAGTAAATATTAATTAATTTGTGTGTTAAAATGATATAGAATGTTAAAAATATTTACACGTATACGCACCAATATGAATTAAATTGGGTAATAACTTCAAATCTTCATGTAAAATTTTAGTCCTTCCGCTAAACATAATAATTCTTATCTATTATTTGAGTTTTATTTTATTATTCCTATAAAACTAATTTACGAAATGCCATCTAATATGTTGTAAAAAATACTATATTATTATTAAGTATATTGATAATCGTCGATGTAAATATCTCAATAATACATATATATTCTTTGTTAAATTTCCCATGTATTCAACATAACATCATTAAATTAAATACCTACCTATTGTTGTAACAATAAACTTAAACAATACAAGTAAAATCAATAACAATTCAGTTTCTCTTCCTGTATTACGATATTTTGTATCGTTTTTTCAGCAAATCTATAATAATGTTAATTGAAATATATTAGAAAATAAGAAACTTATTCAATAACAATTATCATTTAAATCGATTAGCGAGCGGTTAGCGATGAAACTACCATTTAGCTATTATAACAATAATAATTTTTAACATTTTATGTAAAAAAATTGATAATTAGTAATATTTGAAGGAAATTTGAAACATCAATCAGTTATTAAAATTTCAAATTAATAACAATAATTATAGATGTATTCTGTGTTAATAGTTTTTAAACTTTTGATACGTTTTGGAAATGACTGTGTGAAACAATGACGCAACGCAAGATTTCTTGAAATTCTTGAAAGGTATGAAGTGTGTGTATGTCTGTTTGTATGTCAAATAATATGTAAGAAACAGCTCGGAGTTGGCAAAAGGCTCGACCATATTCCTTCTCATCCTCATGTGGGCAGAGTTCTCCTTTTAAAAGGGGTCGGTAGGGACTTATGTCGGTGGTATAAAGTGTAGCCCAGCCCAGCCTGCCTTATGCGGACTGGCAAACACCCTGTATACTCTGTCCAGCAGAACTGATGCATACTGTTTTCCTCGTGATGTTTTCCTTCACCGTTTTAAGCGCGTTTACGCACATGATTTTGAAAAATCAGATATGCCTTTAATTAGCGATTGAGACCTTGACAAATGAATGAAATATGGGTGTAACTACATCAATACACGTCTACCTTACCCTTCGGGGAATACAGGCGTGATAATATATTTATTAAGTATACAAATCAGAGGGCTGGTTTATTCTTTGGTCAAAGGATTAGCATTGCCATTCAACGTGGCAATGCAGCCACGTTGAATTGCAATGCTAATCCGCTGCTGATTCCAAAAGTGCAATTCAACACCTGGCACGATGCACCTCGACTTTTCGAGGTAGATCGATAGCCTACACGATAATTAAATCTTTACTCAATCTTTATACCCGGCACAAAAATATTAAAATTCAGTGGATCCCATCACACATCGGCATTGAGGGGAATGAGAAGGCAGACAATTTGGCTAAGCTAGCGTCCTCAGATGGCATTACTACCCTGATAGAACCGCATCACTCTGATCAGTTTCCTATAGTAAAAAAAATGGTGTTTAGAAGAATGGAAAGAATATTTTGATATTCGTTCGCGTGAGAAAGGTATATGGTATAAAACGATCCAATCACAACCGCGATACCAACCTTGGATTAATGAATCTAGGCTTTCCAGAGCTGACTTAACATTATTGCTACGCCTTCGTTCCGGACATATGCCACTAAACCAATTTGCATATTTAATAGGAAAATCACCGTCCCCAAACTGTAATGTGTGTAATGACCGCGAAGATACATATCATATTTTAACTAGATGTTCTCGTAACGAAACCGTGAGAAAAACGATAAAACCTGAAGCCACTCTTTCCGATCCTCATTCCATACATATAATTTCAATTTTAAACATGGTTAAAGCAGCTCTGAAAGACTGATCCATCGTTATTCATTAAAATAATTGTATTTAATTAATCTTATTGATTGTATACGAACAGAGCGACATATTCGCAAAAAGCGAAAAAGCTCTGTAATAAAGAAAAAAAAAATTATAGTTGAAAGTTCCTTGTTAAACTGTTAAGTTAATTTCAATAAATCACATGAAATAATAAAAATTTATATAATATATATTATATTAATAAAAAAAATATTATCTACATAACTTATTATTTAATATAAATGTCCTAGAAATGTAGGTCACTCTCACTGTTGCCTGAAGTCAACCACTATAACTGGCAGTTAAACAAAGTGTCACGTTCTTATTAGAACCGTTTAGAAGTGCCAAGTGTTTCCCACACAAACAAATATAATACTTAGCACATAGCAACGTAATATGCACGCGATCATGGACCCTATTTCAGAAATCATAAGGAAGGAGTTTCAGTGAAAACAATATAATATATTGTGGTCTATATTTTTTGTTCCAATGTTGATTTGTCTATTTTAGTTGTAATCGCAAATCTGTGATTTATTTCGGGCAGATTTCTCTTTGTAGGAAGATAACTTTTCGTAGTGGGTAGGTTACCTACATAATAGTTTCAATTTGAAGAGATATTTCTGGTGCTCTATTTAATTAGTACCTAATGTTTAGTAAGCAAAAAGTAGAGTCAGTCCAACGATAAGAATCGAGTTATAAAATTAAAGAAGAGATTAAATTATTTTAGTGAAGGAAAAAATCGACTCGCAGGCAGGATTCGAACCTGCGTCTTCTGGTTTGATACACCAGACGATATGACCACTAAGCAACCGCAAGTCCTACCTGCCATGTCGAATCCTGCCTGCGAGTCGAGTTTTTCCTTCACTAAAATAACTTTATAATCTTAGCATGAAAAATGCGAAAAAATCACAAAAATATAGAAGAGATTAATTCTAAACAAAGGAATCGTTTAGGGCTATTTTTATCATGAGACTCATTGATAGGAATACATGCCTATTAAAACCTTTGTATTTGGACCTTATATAAATACAAATTCAAACCAATGTACAGTCGCGAGCACAAATATATACGCACTTAGCAAAATTGAAAATATTATGTAATTTTATAGCGTTATGAACATAGTATTTTTGAATGGTATTAATATAGATTGTAATTTCATGAAATAAATCACTTGCGAGTTTTAGCAAGTGTATACATATCTCTGCTCATGAATGTACTGTATATTCTATGAAAGCAATAAAATATTAGAACTTGTAGATTGCATATTATATTACTTAGACTAAATGGAATTGCTTGAAACTGAAATCATTTCCTTATTTACGATACAGAAGTTTAATAGAGAGGGCGACGCTTTATTTACAAAATAACATACAAATATAACTACTTTCAAGTTATTATGATAACATTGGTACCGTTCACCTAGTAGCTAATAGAGCGCGTGTATCAGTTACTAATCACTTCACTAATGTGGGACTCGGTGAAGTGGAACACGTTGTTAGAGCTGTAAATAATAGTATAGGAAGTTGTCATGCTTAGGCGCCATTGCCACAGGTTAGATAATACATTTTTGTACCAGTGGTTGAACTTTGACTAACTGCCTCATTAGCCAAGTGGTCATGTGCGCGACTGCTACGCTAGAGGTCCTGGTTTCGATTCCCAGGTCGAGCAAAGTGTTATTGGGTTTTTCTATGAAATTCCCAGTAGCAGCTCGGAGTTAGGAATTTGTGCCCGGTTAATGGCAATAGGCTCGGCCCCCTATTACATGGGACCTAAACATACCGGTGAACTGTGGGCGTAGGTACATTAGTACGCCTCTGCCTAACCCTTCGAGGAATACAGGCGTGATTCTATGCTATGTTATGTTGTTGAACTTTAGAAGAAATATATCGTGTGTTTTACTGATTAAAAACTGTATGAAGTCTGAACTCTGTAAAATGTTTTCCTTATTGAAACGCAATTGCATGCTTATTGTGTTAATATGCAATGGCCTATTTCAAAAGGGAAAATATTCAAAATATTTGAATTCCATTGTTTTTTTTTAATAATTAGTGCGATTATTTTAAGTTACATTTTTGCCATAGATACATAAATTATAAATACGAAAGTAATTTTTGTCTGTTACCCTTTTATGCCCAAATCGCAGAACAGCTCTCGATAAAACTTGGCACGGAAATAAATTGTTTCCTGGAGAAGGAATTAAGGCTACATTATGTGTCGAAAATAGAATAGCAGGTAGATAAATCTCTTGGAACGGGAGCAAGACCGTGGGCAATACCTAGTAATTTCAATGAAAAATGCCTGCTAATGAAAAATGCCTGCTAATGAAAAATGCCTGCTAATGAAAAATGTTAGTTGTTTTGGTTATTTTGAATATCACAACAGTCGCATGTATATAATATTATATACTTTTAAATTATGTCTAAATGAAACTCTTATATCTTCTTAAATATTATACTTCGTTACCGCCCGAAATTCCTCTAACATGCTAACCAAAAAAGGCTTACATTCATATAAATATTCGAGTGGCGTGCCCCCCCTGACCTACTGCCGTCAGCCACGGCTTAACAGCGCTGAATTACATAAATATTTAAAATTGGAGGCTCTCTGTGCCCTCACACGTCCTCACGTATGGATTAACTTGTATTATAATATCTAGGTACTAGAACATAAAATACCATCACGACTGTATTCCTCGAAGCGTTAATGAGTGGCCTGGTGAAAACTCGCACATTATTGAAACTGTTTTCAAAGGCATATCATATTCATATTTTTCAAAATTACGTATCCTTCAGTTCTGCTGGACAGAGTAGACAGGGTGTGACGTTTGTCCGTCTGCATTAGGCGGGCGAGCTGCTATAGACTACTGACATAGGTTTCTGCCCAGATGATAAATATTTAATGGGTTGATGAGGATGAGAAGGAATGGGCCACCCTTTTGCCAACTCCGAGCTGTTTCTTACATATTTAACACACACATACATACACTTCATACCTTTCAAGAATTTGAAGAAATCTTGCGTTGCGTCATATTTTACACAGTCATTTTTAAAACGTATCAAAAAGTTTCTTCTTGGATAGAAGGTCTAAGGCCTTACACGTCAACATAAATATGAAAGTAACATGGTAACATGTATTTAAGAAAAATTAAAACACTAGAATCAAAAATCTAAATAAAATATATTATGTAATGTAATTTTTACGTATACATTTATGTTTAATTAATGTACATACATTTAGAGTTTATACATTTATCTAATATAATAAGCTTTGTAATCGAGTGTAAGTGGATTAACAAACAGAAGTGAGGTCTCAAGATGTCAACACACGAGTGTATTACTTATATGCCATAAAAAAACAAATTCTTCTTCCTAGTCGGGCACTCTTGACAGAGTGGTCGTGGCTGTCGATGGACATTGCTGTGTTTCATCGCTGGCTTTCGAGGCCACTGCACTTCGCGCGATGTCCCTCCACTTCTGGCGACTTTGAGCACTGCGAGCACATTGTACTGCAGTGGATTGCGTGGATTTGGTGATGACGTCAATCCAGCGAGTTGGGGATCGACCACGAGGTCTTCTGCCTTCTATGCGGCCTTGTACTACAAGTCGCTCTATCGAGTCTTCGTTTCTTGAGATATGCCCAAAGAACTTCATTATTCGTAGCTGAACAGTCGACGAAAGTCTTTCTTTTATGTGGAGCTCTTTGAGGATAGAGTTATTGGTGCGGAACGCTGTCCAGGGTAGTTTGAGCATGCGTCTCCAACACCACATCTCCAGTGCATCGATTTTCCGGCGATCTTGTAGCCTAAGCGACCAAGTTTCCGCTCCATAGAGAAAAATTGGAAAAACTAGACATTTCATTAGTCGAACCTTAGTATTTTTCGTTATTCGTCTGTCTTTCCAAATTTTTCCCAGTCGCTCTACTGCTGACCTTGTGATAGCGGATCGGCGCTTGATCTCTTCTTCACATCCTCCATTGTTCGTAATAGTGGAACCGAGGTAGATATAGCTCTGTACTACTTCGCAGTTTGCTATACGCAGTGTACCTGTCACATTATGTTCAGCCCACACAGTGAAAAAACAAATATTAAAAGTTATATGTATAGTGAAGGAAAAATTCGAGTCGCAGGCAGGATTCGAACCTACGTCTTCTGGCTAGGTACGCCAGACGCTATGACCACTAAGCCACCGCGAGTCCCACCTGCCATGTCAAAATTTGCCTTCACATTCTGAACTTACGACTTAAAGGTGACGTCAGTAACATCTATTGAAAGGCAAGTTACTTTGCCTCTCAACCGACATGACTTACCTTATGGTTAGTTCTATGTCGTACGATGCTACCATACCTAATAACTAACTTTTTGTGATTTTTTGCATTTTTTATGCTAATTTTTAATTAATCCTTCACTATATAACTTTATAAAAATTAGCATAAAAAATGCAAAAAATCACAAAAAGTTAGTTAAAACAAATATTCTTATATAAGCGACAGAAACTCGCCCTTAAGAGTCTGCAACCATTCGCCCTTTTCATCTACTGGATCCCTCATAAATCGTATCAAAGTACTCGCTTACTATCTGACATGTTGAATGCTTAGAGAAATCGTCCGTGAGATACCGGACCACAAGTACATTCCAAGTCTACCGCGATTGCTTCCCGAACGTGTATATTTATTTAACTAGCCTTTACCGCGGCTCTGCTCGGATATCCGGTGCTTGTTATAAAATATGTGTTTACGTAACGCTGGTTTCCTTTCTAAGGTCATTATGGTTTTGTTATTTTTAGAATGTGTGTGAATAATGACGTATTAAATACAAGGTAAAGTAAGTACATCATGTATAAATATGTATATGCGTAAATAAGCTATGTAAAAGAGTTAACATTGATTGCCTAAGTTATTCTTTTTTAGATATGTAACATACCTATCTACTTATTTTCGCTAGTTAATTGATAACACAAATGAAAAAAAAATGTGTCGGAATTAAGATTTATTATTTTTAACAATCAGTCGTTAAAACTTATGAATTTATATTAGATTTATTATTATCAAATAAACGTTGCCTAAGTTTTCATTTAAAGTACCAAAGACAGCCTATGTCCTTTTTTAATGTTAGATAATCTATCTCTAGACCAAAATTAGATAAAATTGGATCAGTGGTTTAGCCGTGAAGAGGTAACAAACAAACAAACAGAGTTACTTTATAATATTAGTGCGAATCATAGGAAACTTCGTAACGTTAGTACAAATTTCAGAAGATATAGAAAGTATCTGCACCGGGCTCTAAACAGAGAAAGCAAGGACATTAGGACCACTTTCGTACGACACTGAAGTATTACGACATTTACGCTAAATGCGTAAGTTACGTGCCACGAATCGCTATTAAGGCCTTTACTCACTCCACTTTATCTGATCCAATGGTCGACTTGCTGGATCGGATCAAACTAGTGTTTACGATCCAGATAGTGATGTATCATGCGAATGGCTATGTTGTTCACTAGCTCTCGATCAAATATATCTTTGAAATACGCTAATGATTATTCAAGTTATAATTGTTTGTTTTCGTTTTTGTTACAACATAATAGTATCGGCGTTTCTTCTCAGAGGTCGTCAGATAGGAAATGCCGGCGCCCTCTAGTAAAAAAAAATTATGTAAAACAACTTGTAAAAGTGTCTTTTTAAGATCTATTTACAGAAATAAATATCATTTATCATTCCATAACAAGTGTAAAAATCCATAATTTTTGGATTGTGGGCTTTATTTAATGCGTAAAGCATCCCTTCCTTTCAATCCATGTAGTATTAATGGAGTTTCTTGCCGGCTCTACTCCATATTAACCCACTATTTGGAAACGTGTAACTAGTTTTTGGCATTTTAAATGTAACTATAGATAATAATGGTCTAGTTAAATTAACACATTTTAAATTTTCAATCGTAAAACGACTGCACGCACCGCTCTTGCCTTCGACGCCCAGGTGAATTGTTTTCCATGCTGGGTCTTAGATATTTGATAAAAAAAGACATAATTTTGCCTATAACGCAAAACTATGATCAGGCAATCGGATCAGATGAAAGCAAGCCTTCTAAACTTTTTTTTCGTCGAAGCGTTGTGGGTTCGAATTTGTGGATCGGAATGCCCGGCCCGTGTGAGTAGGCCTTTAGACGTACTGCTATCACATGTCTTGCTGCTGTCACACTTAATGTTTGACAGACAACTAATAAGGTTTTATTAACACAAACTTAATGATATTTTCTTTTTTTTATTGCGATGACGAAAGTGAACGTGGGAATTAAAATTAAATGACATAATTTCCGTTATTGTTTTTAGTTTCGTGAGCAATTTCACGACGACACGCAATGAATAAAATGGTCGTGGTTACTCAATTTGAGAGAAGACTTTTGCTGTGCACTGGTACAATATAATTACAGGTTTATTATGTGAATGGCAGACATTGTAATAACGTAAAAATACCTGATAATAAACTAGTTTTTCCTCTAAGCGTATCGGTCCCGTAAGGTTTGGGCAGCATATCATCATATCAGCCTATTGCCGTCCACTGCTGAACGTAGGCCTCCCCCAAAGAGCGCCAACCATCCCGGTCTTGGGCAGCTCGCATCCATCCGCTGCCAGCCACCTTCTTTAAATCGTCGGTCCATCGTGTCGCAGGGCGTCCCACACTACGCTTGCCCAAACGCGGTCTCCACTCTGTATTCTTGTTAACCCCTAGTGCTAAGCTAAATACTTGTGTTACGAGTGGCTTCACGTCGATAGTGCAATGGGTGAGTTTCGATCCGGCAACCACATGATCGCAAGTCCAACACTGCCAGGCTACCGACGATTCTCTTCTTATTTGCCAGTTCTATGACTTTGGAGTCAGTCAGTATGATAGAGTAGAGAGGAGATAGAGTCCAATAAGCTAAATATGCTTTGAAACTTACCGAAAGATCGCACGATCTAACTTTCATAATAATGGCTCATATCTTTAGATTTCTTTTATATTCCACTAGCTTCTGCCCGCGACTTCGTCCGCGTAGCATAATGATATATAGCATATAGCCTTCCTCAATAAATGGGCTATCTAACACTGAAAGAATTATTCAAATCAGACCAGTAGTTCCTGAGATTAGCGCGTTCAAGCAAACAAACTCTTCAGCTTTATATATTAGTATAGTTTACTATCCATCTTAATTAATCTAGTCTATAGTCTGATACAAAACATGTAGTTTCTTCCAACTATGAGACTTGGTAGAACGACTGCCACACATCTGCTTTCTTCAAACAAAATACTGGTACCTAGATATTTCATAGACTGATTTCATATTAACCTATTAACAAATTTTATATTTTGTGGGAGAGCCATGCTTCGGCACGAATGGGCCGGCTCGACCGGAGTGACCGGCCTCACAGAAAACCAGCGTGGAACAATGCTTACGTTGTGTTTCGCCGAGTGAGTGAGGATACCGGAGGCCCAAACCCTTTTAAAAGGCGGGCAACGCACTTGTGACTCTCCTCGGTGTAGCAGGTGTCCCTGGGCGGCGGGAATCGCTTACCATGAAGTGATCCGTCTGCTCGTTTGCCCCATTATTCCATAAAAATATATACAAACATATAATTACGGCTGTATTCCCTGAAGGGTTAGTCAGAGATGTATTGCTGTACAGCCTCAAAAAAGCACCCGGAGGGAATCTATTGCCATTAACTGGGCCCATATCCCAACTCCGGGATGTTCCTGAGAAATTAATTTCACGTTGGAATCGAACAGCATCCACATTGAATAAGCTGAATGAGACCAAGAGAGAGATACAATTTTATATAACCCATTCAAACTGAACTAATGTATTGTAATAAAATGATATAATAAATATGTCAGTCACTAATGGCTGAATAAAACAAAAACAATGCCACATTTAAAAAAACAATGACAACGAGAGTGTCTAATGAAGCAATGACGTAATAGTAAAAGTGGCATATAATCATGTAACAGAATGGGCGGTCTCAAATTACTGACCTACGCATCGCTGTAGCGGTAATTGGCTGCGCGCGAGTCGGGATTTGGTTTGGTTGATTTAGATTTGTTAGGCGTGATTGATACGCGAGTAACAGTTCCGTATTACCTATGTTTAAAACTTATATAATGTGTAAAAAGTATTGAATTAGATACGTATCTAAATATATTTATAAACGTATGAAAATCATCGCTTGAGAACGGATTTGGCTTTTCTGTTTTGTATAATTAGGAAGCGGCGTGAACCCACTCGTAACACAAGCATTTAGCTTAGCACGAGGGGTTAACAAGAATACTAGTAATGTGTGACCCACATTGATAGTAAGCTTTTAAAAAAAAATTGTCAGGATTAGATTTTCATGAAAAAATAATCTTTTAGAAATCCACAGGAAAGGTCGGAAAACTATAAGCAGATGAACTGCGCACGAGTCGCAAAATTTTCTCTTAAATATTTTTTAAATAAAATAAGGTCTATGTTAAAGTAATTATAGTTTAGTACTTACCTATATGATGATGGTAGCAGAACGGGTACAAAATCAAGGGCGAAAGCTGGAACAATCGAGAGATAACAGAATTAAATGCCGAACCATTATCATCGCTTTCGACAAAACGAATAGACTCATTCAATTCAAATTCTGAATACATGATAATTCAAGTATCAACGATTACGAATTAATTAATATTTATTCAGGTCAATTGCTCGAAAACCCGTGCAATGTATTTACATAAGATAGTAAAAGTTACGGAGAAACATTACGATCACTGACCTACGTAGAAATCGAAATTATTCATGTTCAACTAACATTACAGACGTAGATCTACTAGATGTGGCATTATGTCATTATCATCATATCAGCTAAAAGAATTCCACCGCTGAACAAAGGCTTCCTCCAAAGACCCACAAGGACAGGTTGTATGCCGCGAGCATCCAACGATTCCCAGCGACCTTCACCAAGTCGTCCGTCCATGTCGTTGTAGGTCATCCCACACTGCATTTTGCGATGAAATAATATCTACCGTTGTAGGCGACACGGGGATTATTTAAACTAAATATGTATTAAGAATGTTAAACTATCAAGGCATGTAACGCCATCTATTTTTATTTGTATTAAACCCAGCCGGAGGGGCACGCGAGGGGTGCGGGGGCGCCGCTCGCGGGTCGCTCTGTTTCCGCAAAGATGGCGCAGTTTGGTTTTGTGTCGAATGTTGCAACGGCGCACGTTATGTTTTAATCCGCGTCACATAAGTTTCTATAGTTTTTTAGTCAAAATAAATGCCTCTATTTCGTGAAATCGTGTTATTCAATCAAGAACACCTACGTGCCCTCCTTCAACCGTATTGAAAAGAACAGCTTATTCTAATTAAAATAAAATTATCCACACCCCGAATAGACTCAGTGCTGATTATAGCCGGTCTTTGCTTATACCATATTTTCCGGTCCATTTTTTTCGACACTATACTTGTATAAAATTTATATGGATGGCGGTAAAAATACATTGGTCTCGCATTTCATTTGTGGTTCACCTTGAAAAATATAGTCTAGTATGCTTTGAACGCTGTATGAAGTACGATACCTACCTTACCTGGCTTTCCTTTATCAATGATGCCTGATGGGAACCAATCAATCCAGATGAACCTCTTATCGCAATATTGAAAAAAATTTTACTAAAATTAAGACGAATATTTCACCTTTCATTTTTACATTTTATTGAAAAATCCTTCTTTTGTTACAGGTATGAATCAGAAGAATAATGGAAAAGCTTTTTGGGATGAAAAACGGCACTTGTCATTTGAGACGTAATCTCAAATCGAACCAGGCACTCGCTTCGGTGACTCGATTCAAAGAGAATTCTTTTAGTCCAGTATTTATAGATATCTACTAGTTAGTTATAGGTATCTACTAGTCTTTTAGTTATGCTCGCACATAATGATAAAATAATATTTGGTTTTGGAAAATATTTGATAGGATTATTCTACTTTACTTAATTTAAAGTACGACGCTATATTACTTTTTCTATCGCAAGCACAAAATGTGACTGCAAGATTGGTATGTAATTTAAGAAAGCTCAAAAAAAATATTTTTTATCTGTTTATGCAGATTTTAAGTTGATTTAATTGTTTTGTGCCGAATTATTTATAATTTATGCACAATAATGAAACAGCAACAAAAAGTCATTCACATCAAATTTAATACATCCGGATTTCCGGTACTTACACAATATTAATTATGACATTGTTCAACCGATTTAAGACCTTTATGCCACACAAGTATTTTAGATCATGGTCATTATAACGATTTATTTTTATTTAAATAGCGAGACGGATCTAGTAATTGTATAGCTGTGTTACGTTTAATCAAAATGTCGAGTTTGATGCGTCAAAATGGCTGAACGTTTAGCGTTATGAAACGGCTAAATTAGAGCGTGGTAATAAATTATATTGAAACAAGATCTTGGTACTTAGAAATGAGCACAAATGGATGCGAAGATTTAACTGCCGTTATAAAGAGGAAGTAAGCAGAAAGTGGAGAGAAAGAAGATTATACGGATCAAAGTTAGCTCAATGAAATGGACTGCAACTCCTCTTAAACATAGCAGTATTTTGAAATATATTAAAGGTTTCCCTTCAATTAGGATTTAAAAAAGGAGCAGGTAACTCTCTCTAAGACTTGTGTTACCTACATTTATGCCATTGATGTCGAAGCCATCTAGCTATAAAAAAAAACAAACCATTGACTTGTAAAAGTGTCTCTAATGATCTACTTACAGAAATAAATATCATTTCATCATTTCATATCATTTCATTTCATCATTAACAAACATCAATGGCATAAATTATTTTTTTTAATTTTATAGGTTACAATGTAACCTATAAAATATTAGAAACGTAATTCATTGTTTACAACCTGTGTTTTCCAAAAAAGGAATAAGAAAAATAAGTTTGATCAGCGGCTAAAAAAATTTATAAAATAAAAACGAAAGCGTATAAAACTAAAAACCAACTAACTAGGTACGAAAAAAATCAACTGAAAAGTATAAAATAAGTAAATTTATATAAATAAGCCGTTGACACTTATACTGCAAAAACGAATCAATCGACACCTCATTTGTTAAAATCTGTTGAGTAGTTTTCGAGCTGGGATCGAATATGGGGACCTGGGACCATACATAGACTAAAAATCATAAACCCTTTTTCCGTAGTCGGGTTAAAAACAGTATGAAACCATTTCGAGCAGCGAGTAACTAGGTCTAGTATCTGTTTAATTCATTTGTTTGAGCGCTCTCCCAAAATAGTTCAAAGGCTGTTTGTCTTGGAGTGAATGTGCTCAAGCTAAGAGCGGGATTTCAACCCAGCAAGTTCAAAAATGTTGCCTAACTTTTTTGTGAGGAAAATCTTCTTTTCTATCACAAAATATCACGTGTCAAAACAAGAAAAAATATACATCAATACGATAGGTATAAGAAGTTTATAAAACGTTAATTTTTTTAAGAATTAAACCTCAAACTGCAAACCTACTCGTACAATTGACAATTCAACAAGAGTTGACGTAATTGCGTAGAAAAGAAATTTGTGTTGTTGTGAGAATTAACTGCACTGCATGAAAGACTGCATAACATACATCACGCCTGTATTCCCCGAAGGGTTAGGCAGAGGCGTACCAATGTACACCCACAGTTCGCCGGTATGTTTAGGTCCCATGTAATAGGGGGCGAGCCTATTGCCATTAACCGGGCACAAATTCCTAACTCCGAGCTGATAATGGGAATTTCATAGAAAAACCCAATAACACTGCTCGACCTGGGAATCGAACCCAGGACCTCTAGCGTAGCAGTCGCGCTCAGGACCACTTGGCTAATGAGGCAGTTGAAAGACTGCACAGATTGATTAATTATGTTTCTGGGTTAAGTTAAATGATAACAAGATAAGACTATATAGATAATACAGAAGATTGTGTGTAACGTAAGATTGCAATACTGCATAACAAACGTGTTGCAAGCACATAGCCTTAATGAATTCGTACACAAAAGAACAGCATCTTGCAATACATTCTGGGTTTGTTTTATTTACTTAAATGCCTCGTTAGCCTAGTGATCCTGACCGCGACTGCTACGCTAGAAATCCTGGATTCGATTCCCAGGTCGAGCAGTATTATTGTTTCTTTTTAATGAAATTGACATCAGCAGATCGGAATTTTGATCAGAAGGCTCGCCCCCATTACTTGAAGCCTAAACATATCGGCGAATAATGCTTTAGATTTCAAGTTCAATTTGTCCCATCGCTGGGCACCGGTGTCCACTCAGTATAAGAGGGCTACTCCAAAGAAATAGGATAGTCCATAGACATAAAAAAAAATGTATTAATCTGACAAAAAATTGGATATATCTTTACTCATAATAAATTTGTAACAGGCTGATCACTGTACAATCTTTCCTTAAAAGAGCAATGAAAGATAAAACAAATATTTTATGTTCGTGTAATAATTTTTGTTCGTTTGCATATTTGTAGGTACGTGCATCACGCATGAAATTGGATGGTTTTTTCACAGTTGAACTGCTGGATTGACTTAAAATTAAATTCATGTTTCATCTTGACACGCTGCCTAGAAGCAGAGTTAAAATAAATCCTTTTGGGACTCAAGTGAAACCGTGAACAACTTCTAGCTATAATCACTTAATCTCACAGAACTGAAAAACCGGCGAAGTGCCAGTCGGACTTGCGCACGAAGGGTTCCGTACCATTATCGAGTCTGACTCGCACTTGGCCGATTTTTTAGTATGTGTGTGTATTTCATCAGTGAAAATTTCAACTGTCTCCCTATCGCGGTTGTTCTTATACAGCCTGGTGACAGACAGACGGACTGACATACAGCGAAGTCTTAGTAATAGAGTCCCGTTTTTACCCTTTGGGCACGGAACCCTAAAAATTATATATATATTTATATACAGCTGTTAAAGGTATTACGCAAGTTAATTTCCTAGGCATAGCATCATGAAAGATCGCATGCGTCGAGGTTCACCGATTGTAACCTTGATTCGTTCAGAGTTCGCTCGCGTAATGCGCAAGAGATTGTGAAGATGCACTTTGTGTATGTAAATACATAATTATACAGCCAAGTGAAGAAATAATTGTACGAGTATGTTACTGTGTTTCATGTTTTTTCTATAATTATCTTGATTGACTTCTTTTTTGTTATATCTTGATTAGATCACGCTTGATTGCCAGTTCGCCTGATGTTAAGGGTCACTGCGGCCTACGATGGAGCGCGTTTGCCTAGTAGAAACCGATTCACTCGTGATTTAAAGATACCCAGATTATATCTATCGGGGAAGACCCACTCGGGAAGCGCATTCCACACACATGAAAAGCGTACTCAAAGCGTACGTTATAATATGCTAACTTTATTGTGCCTCAATTACCACATTAGCCTAGTAGTCCTGAGCGTGTCGACTGCTAAGCTAGAGGTCCTGGGTTCGATTCCCAGGTCGAACAAAGAGTTATTGGGATTTTCCATGAAATTCTCAGTAGTAGCTCGGAGTTTGGGATTTGTGCCCCTCACCCCCTATTTCATGGGACTTAAACATACCTGCGAACTGTGGGTGTACATTAGTAGGTACACCTATGCCTAACCCCTCGGGGATTACAGGCATTATGTTTATTTTATAAAAAACCAGTGCGAGTCGGGTTTCTTACTGTTAAAAAAATATTCTTTTCGCTATTTTTCCTTTAACTGTGCTTTAGGACGTTGCTTCGTACCAAATTTCAAGATTCTGAGTTCACGGGAAGTAGGTCCCCTGTAGGTTTTGATTCCCTTGGGTCCTGACAGACTGACAACAAAGTGATCCTATTAGGGTTCCATTTATTTCCTTTTGAGGTACTGAACCCTAAATAATTTTATTTTAGCTATTTTTTATGCGTGAGTTGTCTTTGGTTGTAACAGTGAAGTTACTGAGAACATTTACGATTTGTATGCAACGGAGTTGTGACCCATCGTTATATATTGTTAAGCTGTGTTTGCATTCAAATACATGAGCTCTTATGTAATATACTAATCCGATTCTGTGAACAACTTATTTTATTGCATTATAAACTGAAATAAGAACTACTTATATAAAAGCAGAATCACAAGTTGATTATTTATGTACGTATGTATTATGCGTATAGTACAGATAAAATCATTAAATATCCATAGAACATAACAGACTTCCTACTAATATTATAAATGCGAAAGTTTGTGAGGATGGATGGATGGATGTTTGTTACGCTTTCACGCCAGAACGGCCGATCGGATCTGGATAAAATTTGGCACAGAGATAGATTATAGTCTGGAATAATACATGGGCTACTTTTTATCTGAAGTCTACGCAGACGAAGTCGCGGGCAGAAGCTAGTAACAGATACTTAATTAAACAGATACAGCATCAAATCATTTTGTTCTCTGACACTATTAAATAGAGAATCTAATCACAAGAAAATTCCTTCAGATGATACAAGAAAATAAATAATCAAAAGTTCAAATAAATATATTAAATAAACTGGGCTTTATAGCAAACCGGTTGCTACACAAATTCCAAAATTCTAGTGGCAACCTTCGCGTATTTAGAACAACGCTCCGAAAAAACTATTACCTATCGCAATCACATCTAGACAAGACAATGCACTAATAACACCTCATACGGCTAGACGCTCAGTCTCTCAGGCTATCTACATCAGACCTTTAATTACCTATTGCGTATTGGATCTATAAGGATACGGTATTAAGCTCGTTTTGGAGCGGCGCCGAGTCTCGCAACCTCATTGTTGTGCAGACAATGCAGCATTTCGCCACATCACAATCTCAAATGTATCGTGATTCACATCACTAGTTGCCACAGTTTATCTTTGGTTTATCTCCAGCCAGTTCTAGCTTGTGGCTGCCAGTTTTACGCCTAGTTGGAAAATAAATGCGAGTGTCACTGGAATTGTTTCAAACGTGGAATGCATAATTAACCGGCGCATTTTTGGTTTTGAGTAAAATAAAGTACTTAAATAAGATTATTTATTTGTAAAAAAACACGAGTATATCAGCAGACATGCATGTTAAGAAAATAATTGTTAATAAAAGTAGCTACAATATTTTGCTAATGGTGGCGTACAAATATTTTTGAAGCTAAGGCTCAGAAGTAGCGGCGTTAAAATTATAAAAAGGTAGGTACAAATAAATTCAGTTCACAATTATACACAATAGTTACAATTCAAAAATTCTATACATCAATAATTAAATTATGAATTAAACAATAATAACAATGTCAAAACAAAAATGATGTCAAAGCATTATAGTGTCCAACTGGTATTTTATAATAATATTAATTTTATTGTCGGCTTGAATGTCTAAATAAAGATTAAGAAATGTCATTGTATTTGTAATATGTAAAGTTATGTATAAATTAGTATTGTACGAAATGGAATATTGATTTCAAGATACGTTGGTAGCGCTTAAAGCCATAAATTCTAACCAAAATACGACAGTCATATACAATTTTCACGTGGCCTCAACCTTCGATTCGATTCTTGTCGATCCGATAAATCGGATAACTCGGATATAGCTGGCTACAAAGGTAAGCCGTCTAGACGTCGATATCGCCGTAAACACGCCGATGTAGACTTCTGGCAAATTCGATTCTTGTCGAATGTAGTTTCGAATGATGGGGATCTTGTTAAAACATATACAAAAGTTATCTTGATCGTCAAGTCGTAAATCTTTCTAGATGAACAAGTAATTCATTACATAAAGGTATACCCTCAAGGTAAGTAAGTAAGTAATAAAGGGCATCCAAACAATATTGTAGAAACCTACAAATTCCAATAGGTCAGCCATGACTGACATTCATTTTATATAGATAGACAAACTAATAATAGGTCTTATTCCTATGTATAAATAGTTGCATTTGTAAAGGCTGGATTCCATCTAGGATATAAAATACATGAGAACATTCTCTTCCTCATTTCAAGTTCTATAAACCATTAAGAACTCCATCTGCCTTGAGGTACGGTAGATTGTAGAGACATTAATTTGTCTTACAACATCAGAGGCCGCATCATCATTTTTAGTTTGTGAGAAAGAGATGGTGTTATTCAATATGTAGAGCGATATCTCTCTCTTTCTCTCCCGATTGCAAAACGATTGCAAGAGCAAATCATGGTATGGTCTCAGGTAGCTGAGATGCGGGTAAATTAGCTGTAATTACCGTTTGTCATTATGTAGCTACGTCATGACAGATCAGCGTATTAATAATCAGTTTGCTGTCATATTAATGCATTGTGTATTAAATAAAGGAATAATTTATCGAGAAAAGAAGTACCTATCTATCTGTGCAGGAATAATAATAAATATTTTTTTTCTATACAATTAAATTAACATTATAATATTACAATATTTAAATTCATATTTTTTAAACAGTTCCGTAAAAAACCTCCTTTTGTTTTTCTTCATTCACCGAGAGAGCTTTACTAAAAAGTATTAATGTGCACAATGGTTTTTATCACCAAAGAGTTTTATTGCGCAAGAACTGAGGACTGGATTTTTCAAGGAATCACAATTAACATAAGCTCCATAGATTTAATGTAATTTAATGCCTGATGTAAAGCATGATATAAAGTTTACATGTGTCTATCTTACACTCTAATGTAGAGCACAAATATTCAAATTAGGTATTCAAATATTTAAATAAAATTATGAGAACCGCTATTATATTTTTAATTACAACAAATAAGGTTATATATATATATATATATATATTCTAAGCAAAACTAAAATAGAAATAACTTAATTATCTCCATAAATAAACAATAAACTAACTTAAATAAGACTAGAAAAATATAACTAAAAAGAGCACCAAAGAATTCCTCCGCATTGCTATATCGCTATCAGCCGGAAGGGTACCCAGCAGGCTGGCTGCATTGCACGTTTGATGGCAATGCTGATTATCTGACCAAAGTATCATCATCATCATCATCATCAGCCTATATTCGTCCACTGCTGGACGTAGGCCTCGCCTAGTAAACGCCACAGAGCCCGATTTTCGGCTTTCCTCATCCAGTCACTGCCAGCTGTCTTCCGCAATTCGTCACTGGCCAGCGGGAGCCCTACACTTCATTTGCCACTCGAGAACTTATACGCCAGCCCTTATTATCAAAGTATTATTTACCGACTTGAATTCTTAATATTTACTTACTTCGCATTTGAATTTCGCTCTACCTGTCACATAGGCTCTGCCTACACATGACGGAAGGCATAAAAGCTTGAAGCTGGTCTTATGTGAGGGTAATAGCTAACACAGTAGATCATTAGAATTCTACCAAAGAATCAGTATCGTATAAAAAATACATTAAAAAAGTGTTTTCAGTGACTCAACCAGATGACGGCATTGACCCCGGAAACAGCTGATATCAGACATTATTAGCTCCAAGTAAAACTACATATTAATGCAATTTAGTAGTGCCCGTAATATGACTTTTAAGGACAGAATTGTAAAGTTCAAAACGGATCTATTCAGTTGGAAGACCTATGACGTTTTGCAAATAAAAGTCATCGGACGCCGCTTAGTGCTGCAATGTTCTAAGGTGATAGCATTTAGTGGCTATATGATGGAGAAAATCTTCACAATCCCCAATGTCGTAAGAGAGAGACTAGGTCTGAGGTATCTGCAACGCAAATGCGATTGTAATTGCAACTCTGAACCATTTAGACTGCTAAAACGAAAAAAAGGAATATTTTTTCCACTTTTTTAATGTTTGACATAACACACCATCACGCCTGAATTCCCCAAAGGGTTAAGTAGAGGTCCTGTTTTCGGCATATTTAGGTCCCATCTAGTATGGACCTATTTATTACCATTAATTCAATTTAAACTCTGAGCTGCTAGTGAAAATTTCACAGAAAAATCCAATAACACTTTACTTGACCTGGAAATTGAACCCAGGACCTCTAGCGTAGCAGTCCACTTGGCAGTTGCCATATATTCTACAAATATCTAAGCACTAAAATATTTACTATCAATAAAGTAACAATAGCAGTGTTATTCTTTGGAACCGGTCCTCATGCAAATAGTGACAGGTTATAAAAATAAATACGATGACTTGCTTCTTTGTCCTACCATTAAAGATGCCATTGAGGTATATTAAAGCGTACATTTAAATAACAGATATCGTATAACGGATCGAGCGCGATATAATTGGCTTTCAGTCGTCAATCACTTTCACTGGCACCTGTTATTTGGATTTGCTCTCTAATTGTAGGAATGTGGTTCGTAGTTGAATGAGCATGAGGTATGGATTCCTAACGCCTTTTTCTGTGCTCTAGTGGAATACAAGAACGTGTAACCAACTGCGTTATTAGTCTAGGATCCTAAGCACCACGCTATTTCCAGCAAAATTTTAATGGGTTTTTCTATGAAAAATACTCAGAAGCAGCTAGGAGTCCGGATTTTTGCCCGGTTAGTGGTAGTACGTTCGCTCGCGTAATGTTACATAGGATTTAAATATATCGTCGAACAGTGGCTGTTCACACTCTGGTAAATTTTTTGGAGAATACATCTGTAATGGTACGTTATGGAAATATCAAATCCAATCAAGTTGGGGCTGTTGTTGTCGGCCTCGTTTACAAAAAAAAACCGTGTTAAAACGGGATAGAATACTGTTCCTCACTTAAGGATAATAATATCTGTAGGACCAGCTCTTGGGGTCTGACTGGCTGGCCACAGTTATGTCGGAGTCTGTCGTAGAGTATTTTGGTCTGTGTTTCGACTTTTGTGAGTGAGAGCCAGTTTCCCTCAGTTGCTGTGGCTTTGGCAGTCTGTAGGGCTCTTAACTCTTCTGGTGTTGCAGTTGTTCATTGGCGGCGCTAACTACTTAGCATCAGGTGGCTCGTGTGCTTGACATATTCAATAAAGACACAGATTTCTGGGCGGTTCCAACATCTGAAGAATAAACTGTACGTCAGGCTTTTCGAGCTTACTGACTACCACTTAAGATTGTCATATCTAGATGTACGTGTACCCTCAAAGGGACAGAGTATTATGAAGTGAAGAGAATAGAGAAAAAACAAGAATTTCAACGATACGATTTGTAATGATGATGTACACACACTACACAACCGTGCAAAGCCCGAACGGGTCCCTAATTTCATAAAAACTTCTCTGAAAGACCAAAAATTGCACAATCAAATTAATAACATATCGATGCAACGTTACGTCACTAGCTGCGGTTAGGACTGTCACGACTCACGACACTCACGACTGCATTTGATTGGTCCGCACGCCAGTTCGATGTTGCGGTCATCCACTGAACGTACGACCTGATTCTATCTAGATTCAACGTCATATCGATGTTGTGGATAGCTTGTGACGTGTGGTTTTGACTCCGGAGGTACTTTAGTACCATGAAAACGGGATATCACTGCGACACGAAAAGTCAAAGTTTATTAGGTTCACAACGATTTGCTACGGTCTTGTCACATTACTTTGAAGCTTTGTAAATCCAGCGAAAGTGAAGTGAAAAGTAACCCCCTAATTGATAATTTTTTTTTATAAATCTTACTTAATACCTATATATTTTTTCTATGGTATTTATAAAGGAATCCTGCTTTTATGAAGGTGTGTTTCAAACTTCTGGACTAGGTCTCTAAATCCTATCATATCTTACCTTTCCATTATCTTGATCTTACCATTACCAAGCACCTTCTTACTATACTAACTAATAAGTATTTATCTTACAAAGAAAATAGAACCCCTATATTGGAAATGTGTACAATCATAGAGATGTATATATATATATATATCTGTACCATTTTAATTATCTATCTGTTCTAAGATAAGCAGTGATAACCCAGTAATATGACCATGGAGTTCCAAGTTATAGATCACGTCACGAGTTCAAATCCAAGGCGCGTATCTATAAGATTTCAAATCATTATCAATTTATCACTCGCTTAAACCGTGAAACCAAGAGATTTTCTCGACGATATGGCCTTCAAGACTAGTTAGTTGTTCACATTATGAGAGGAGAAACGTGGGTCATCTCTTGATGTGTTTTTCTTTTTTATTTCAATCAGGGATTCTACCTGATGCTAAGCGCCAACCGCACCTCATACAAATATATCATCAAGACCAGTAGTATCACTCGCGCGTTGTCATCTGGAGACCTTAGTTATTAATTCACTGGCTAAATTACCCTTCAAACTGGAAGACAAATAATGATAGCACATTACTGCTTAGCGGCAGAATATTTGTCCCAAATGCTGACAAACTTGTAGTGAGATCTACCACGCTACAAACCAAGCTTGCAGTGCAATTTACATTTATATACAACCGCTTACATCAACCGTAGGGCCGTGGCCCGCCCGGCTAAACACCTGCCTGGTCAGTGGATCCTCCCTTTGGTTGGTTGAGCAACACGCCTCATCCTTCCAACTCTACAGCAGAATTCTACCACGTCAACATAAATTATGGACTGCATAATGATCTAATTTAAAATTAAACAAGTGTTGATGTTGTTTCATGGTGGCGTAGGGTTAGAAAAATGCATTCTCATGTTTACAACTTATAAAACAACGTGCGATGTCAATCAATACTATTTATATTGTTCAACCTTTCAAACAATCAGTGAGTCAGCCGCTATTCTTCGCGCGACCGGCCTGGACAATTAGTTATGTACGCAAATTGTATTCGATCGAATGCCATGAATAAATAATAACATTTCTGTTATATAATCCGGTAGAATTTGTTCTAAGTATTCTACCTAGGTATAGGTACATCTCTCGAACTATCTACTACAATATGTTTATATTTTTGCATTCTTAACCCAATTCTTGAGGACGGTTATATGTCCTTTGGCATCTCGCTACGACCCTTAGGAGCTGGGCAACCGCGGGGCTCAGCTAGTTAAATAGTTATTTGTTAAGCAAGGCTGCAAAGTTGTTTTTTTTTTATTTTAGTGTTTATTTATTTTAAAAATTAAAAGTAAATTTTTTACAATTGGTAATGTTGAGTTAATTTTTTTTTTGAACTTTAATCGTTGTGTTTGTGACTTGTGTAGCAAATTTGCGTACCTACTCAATTTCATTTTTTCATGCAGTCGTCTTACTGGCCAGTGCGATTATTTTAAAAATGTGGTTGGCGCATTGACATGAAATAAGTATTTATGCATTTTCAGTGGACCCGGCGGTATAGAAAATTATTGAATAGAAAAGGTTCGAATTTTAAAAACTCTTTCCACGCTAGCGGATAAAATGCAGATTTCGAATGACAAACAGAATCTTTCCGAGCTTGTGAGGTGAAAAGGTATTTTTTTACTTATTGTTGATTTTTAAGGCGCGGTGAATAGACGATGTTTAGGTATTGGAGGGGGTGAAGCAGGTACGTGGGGCACAACTCAGAACAAGTACGCCCGCCCACTGCGGGGCGCCTCGGACGAATTTCGGCGATGCGCGACGTCCTTTTAATATAGAAACGTAATTTCGAAACATTTGTTAGATGTACGATTGGCTTAGCGCGCCGCTGTCCGGCTTGACACCGCATATCGCAGACACTAGATACTAAGTTCGAATCTCATGATATATAATATTCCTTTTTATCTTTTTTTTTAAATTTAAAAATGTACTAACTACTCTTTTCGTATTTTTTAAATAGTAAATCAATTATTATTATTTTCTAGAAATTTGAATAGAATATTGAGAAAGTTTTAACAGATTCATCAGATGAGTAATAAATAATTAATCATTCAGAAATAAAATGGCTTGGGCGTAGAATTGCCAATTCTAGAAATGGCAAAGTGTCAAAATTGTGAAAAATTTATATAAACAAGCATTTTTATTCCCCAGACTAGCCCCTGCCCGTGGCTTCACTCACTTGAAACTCAAAACCAACAGTGATGATCTCTTCTTTGTATGGGTCTCTATACATTAGAGGGGTCAAGCTGTATCTCAGGTTCCTTTTAATTATTTGAGATAAGAAGTATACCAGTTTTTAATTGTGAGCACATACTTTCTAACAGTGATAACAAAATTAAAATCTAATCAGTAGTTTTTGCGCCAACCCGTAACAAACAGACAAGAATTTTAAAAATCACATTTTTCGGTTCGGAGACGTTTATATACCCCAACCCATTTGTTTTTTTTTTAATATCTTTAATGTACAGACACAGCTTTTTACAATTTCATAATAGTAGAGATATGCATTTTTTTCAGAATCTAATATAAAAACGGTCACCAAGCCCAGTGGTTTATTCGGGAGAAAAATAATATAGGTACCGACATGTAGGGTGTCACAAAAGACTGTAGTAATTTGAAAGCAAATAAATAGCGCAAGCCATAGCACCAACCAACAGCATAGCCACACAAACAGCTGTTTAGTAGGTACATATTTTCTCGACAAATGTCGTAATTAGGGTTTCCGGGCGAGAATTCCCGAAGCGAGAATTCCCGGGAAATTTTGCTTTATTCGATTCGAGACGACAAAAAATGGGTCGATAGCTTGAGAAATCTGAAGACCATAGAAAACTTACAAAATTAACTAATATCGTACCTAAATATGAAGATATGTATGTACACACATCAAAAAAAGTTTGCGATCACTTTGAAAAATCTAAATCTCTTTTTTTATGGTAATTTCAAACAGGGTATTTCTATTTAAAGAAAACACACAAAAACATTTTTTCTTGATAAAGTTGAATTTAAAAAGTTATATCAGCTTAAGCTAGTCGCAATTTTTTTTTGATGTGTGTATAAATATTAGTGCACGAAAAGTCGACTCAAAATGTTTAGCATGTTTTAGAACAAAAAATAACCACTGATTTCTAAAGTTTACGCAAATATTACACATATTGAAATTGAAAAACTATACGGATTCTATCGCCAAACAAAAAGAAGCATAAGGACCCGTGTAAAGGAACACATTGCTCATGTTAAGAACCGTCGTCCCAAGAAGTAAGCAGTTTGTGAATACATAGTTGACATGGCCTAGCACTATATCATATTTGATACCACTTTGGAGGAAGTCTGAGATTGGGGCAGACCTAATATGGTCCAATTTAACCCGAAAAAGACAAATATGCGAGTTCACTGCAAAAAAAACTGCCGTTGGTCGTATTTTCTCGTTTTGAGAGCACCGCTTAATTGCCTCAGCCAATATTGGAATACTTGGTGTCGACATATGAAATCAAGTCATTTCCGCGGTCATTTAGAGGTTAAGGCTAAGTTAGTCTCGAAGAAGCTTGGCGTGCTTAATAGATAGAGAGGGTATTTCACTCGGGCCCACCGCCTATTACTTTATAAGGCGCAGGTCTGGTCTCATATGGAATACTGTTCTCATCTCTAGACAGGAGCACCCCAGTACCAACTGCTCCCTCTGGAGCGCATCCAACGAAGAGCGATTCAAATCGTAGACTACCAATATAATTCAAACCGGCTAGACTCTTTGACGCTGTGTAGAGATGTGGCCTCGCTATGCATCTTCTATCGCCTATACTATACGGCTTGCTCCGAGGAATTGTTCGAATTGATCCCTGCAACTACTTTTCGCCGTCGTTCTACGCGACAACAGTTCCATCCCCATTATCTTGATGGCTGACAATCCATAACTGTCCGTTTCTCTAGAAACTTTCTGCCTCACATAACAAAACTGTGGAACAACAGTGTTGTATAGCAGTCTATGGCAGTGTGTCGACGGCGCCGGACCTATGCACGGATTCGTGACGGTTTACATGCGCTGATTCCAGATAAAACGCTACTGAGCCGTACTTGGCCGATGTCCCGGTGGTTTTGCCGTGTCATGTACAAGCTCTCACGTTTTTTCAACTGTACGGCAAGACGTGGACCTCCGGCCAGTTTAACACACTGGTTTAATCATTCCAAGCTCGCTTACCAGTTACATGTACTAGTATCATGTAGCGTAGAGCGTAAAGCTGTCAGCGTCGCTTGAAATGCTTCCATTAGTCTATGCTACTAAAGGAGTTATTTCCAAAATATTTAATAGACATCTGCTGTGCACTTATGTGTGCCGATTTGCTGCGATATGTACCGTGTGCGTTACGTTTCTTTTGTCATTCAAGGTCCAATTAATGTTAGTAAGTTATTTATTTTTATTAAGTTTACAAATAAGTTATCGCATTTATCATGATTATCACTCGTTGTGAACTTGAGATTTTCAGTAATTACTTTAAAAAATGTCGAAACATTGATCTTGTCGAGATTATCCCTCGACTTATCACACGAGATCTCTAGTTACTAATCTAATAACCAGAAAAATCTAAAAAACCAGTAAAGTAGATCAGTCAGTTCTTACAACCTGTCAAGTCTTATATACCGTTCCAGTAAGACAGTCGTACCCCTGACAAAGCCCAGTACTATGTCAGATTTAATATACTGCAAGTCCTTGCAAAAGAAAGCAGATATCTGCCCAAGCTGATTCGCAAGACTATTTAAAATACAAAATTTCATTACCTGCTTGGAACCCCATTATAATTATGTAGATTCCATTAAATCTAAATCCAAAGACAAAGGATAGGATTTGCTCATTCTATGTGAATCGGGTCGCAAATACTTAACAAAAGTGAAAGCTAGCTGTTAGTGATTCGACATCTGAATCTACTGGTGACCATGGATACTGTAGCCTATAATGGATCCAAAACGTGTGTAAATAAATAAAATAAATAAATATTCTGGGACATTTTTACACAGCACTATCTAGTCCCAAACTAAGCAGAGCTTGTACTATGGGTACTAGACAATGGATATAATACTTATATACCTTTTTTTTTGTAAATACATACTTATAATACATAAGAAACACCCAGACGAACACAAACACTTATATTCGTCACATAAATTTTTGTGTTCTGTGGGAATCGAACCCACGACCTCATGGTCGGCAGTCCGGTACTCGAACCACTAAACCACAGAGGTCGTCAAAATAAAGTAAATATCAATATAACACTTGTCTTCATAGATTTTCTTGAAGTCCCGGGAATTTTCGGGAAATAGTGATCGAGAATTCTCGATTCCCGAGAAAACAGATGTCGAAAAATCAGAAACCGAAGTCGCAATTGAAAGTGCTGTCCCAGGGTTCTCGTGCTCAGAATCCTTTTGTAATCGAAAATTGACTTTTTGTGAATTTTTTGCATTTTTCATGCTAATTTTATAAAGTCAAATTTCAAATTTCGACATGGCAGGTGGGACTCGCGGTGGCTTAGTGGTCATAGCGTCTGGCGTACCTAGCCAGAAGACGCAGGTTCGAATCCTGCCTGCGAGTCGAATTTTTCCTTCACTAAATAACTTTATCGAAAATTGAGATTAGATAATGATTTTAAATTTTGAAATACTACTACTAATTTTATATCATGTGATTTTTTTGATAAATTTTATCAACATAATTATATTGTGGCCATCTGCTATCGTCTAAACTATAGTTTATTATTACTGAACTTATTACTATTTCGCCTTCAAAGTTGTTCATATAATGTCATTATAAAAAAAATACTATGGCTCCCTAAAATCATGAAAAATAATCTGCCGCTCCTCAATGACCTCCTATCGAATTACTAGTTGTTACTACCTATAACATGCTGTAACACAATGTAGGTACATAATTATTATATGCTTATGTACTCATAAGAAGTTATCTCCGATGGTTCATGGATAGCCCGGTAAACTTTTATTTTTACTATAAAACAAAGAACAAAAAAAAAACAAATTAAATAATAATCACTGAAAAATTATTTCTAAAAAGAAAATGAACAAAAAGTTAACATATCGAAGCGGGGTTTGAACTCACGCTTAGTCGCACATAACGCAATCTTCCTACTGCAGAAGACCGCTAGACCATCCGAGCTATAGAATTACGCATCGAAATAAAGTATTTATAGATAATCAGGCAGGTATGTGCTTACTTTACAACTTCCACCATTTATTTTTGTTTCATAGAATAAAATACAAATAAACAATACATAGAATACGAATACGATACAATCAGATACAAAATATTTTTGAGCGGCGGGCGGAACAAAATGATACAGGTCCATCAGGCAGCGCGCCTCAGCGATCACTGTCGCTCCGCCTAGAAATGAAAGAGAAGCGAACAGACGCCTCGATGGCGCGGTGTTTCGTTCGACTCGTGAGAGTTATTTATCATGAAATTTATTAATTATTAAAAATATCTTATTTCAATCGATAAATAAAACCGCTAGCGTACTTTATTATTATATATTACGTCAGTGTTATTAATTTTATCAAGATTTGTTTGTAAGTAATACAGTTACAATTGCAATAATTTTGAATTCAATGGCTACTTTATGATTTTTTTCTATCGAGAAAATTTTCCGCAAACGTGTTTTGGACCGGTTAGTGTACTCATAAATATGATCAAGATTAACATATATTTTTTTCACTGCTTGAAACTGTATACTTTTTGCTAAATAACTGCTTTAAGAAGCCTATTTTGACTATTCACAGCGCCTAAGAAAAATAAATGTCTAGGTCTTTGAACGCTTTTAACAACGAAGTCTATTATATATTTTTTTTTAAAGTAATACTTATGTTTTAAAACGTCATCCTAATATAACACATACCATATAACACATAGCATCACACATAATATAAAATTATCACATTGCATTTTTTTTTATAATATTTTTTACCCCATGCTAAGCGTTTTTTATCTCCTGTCTCGGTAGTTAGCTAGCTAAAGTTGGCTAAAAGCGTCCGGTGTGCCTACTTAACCGGAGGCTTTCCCTGAAACCGATTTTTTCTTCCATTAAAATGTTTATCATTATGTAGGTGATAATATACATTAGAAAATTGCTAAAGATCTTACAGAGATATGAGAATAAATTCCAAATCTGAATTAAGAATTGGCCAATGTCTTCTTAAGCCAAAATACTAATTGTAAATATATATCTATATCTTTCTACCCAGTTTGAACCGGCTTATTGGGCTTTAGACATTTTATTGTCTTTCAGTGTGCTAGGGGACGCTCCTTTCGATATATCGAACCCAATCCCTAATTCCAATTCTGGGCTGAAGCCAAGTTTTTCCGATAGAAAAACGTAATTACGATTTTCGTCGAACCCGTATTGCCAAGTGAGAAGCCATCTTTTATTTATTGTTTTGAATTCCGGGTGGAATAATAATCGTTTTTCCTTTGCCTATTTTTATTAACTGACAGAAACATAAAATTGTGCATGTATGCGGATCGTAACATTTTAATTTTTGTACTGATTCGGACCATTCTGTCATTAATCAATTAACTCGCTACTGCCACGGTAAGGTCATTTATAAACAAAGTTTTGTTTTGCGTTACACATTCGAAATATACCTAAGTATTTTCTCAGTTAAGGTAACTCAAAAACTCCTTTCACGATACAATCAAACTATTAAAATCTATAGGTACTCACTAATTATATAAAGCTGATGAGATTGTTTGTTTGTTTTTTTTGCTTGAACGCACTAATCTCAGAAACTATTGGTGCGATTTGAAAAATTCTTTCAGTTTTAGATAGCCCATTTATTGAGGAAGACTATATATCATCACGCTAAGACTAAGTAACTATTCCACGCGGACGAAGTCGCGGGCGGAAGCTAGTAAATAAATAAAACAGTTAGAATAATTTCTAATGCCTCAGAGCTCTCAATGTTAGTCCATCCTTGCTTAGAAATCTATTTAAGAAACTGTGCCATATAGTGCGTGTGCGCGTTGAGATGATCTCTCCGTTGTATCCGCTGCGAACCAGATACTTATCTGTACCGGTCCCACGGCTTAACGCAGCCGTACCGAGCTTTTACTTTTCGTACTTAGATACAACGCACGTTAAAAGATTTTATGGGCGATTATTTTGTCGGCCTTGAATAATTTTCGCATGAGATCCACCAAGCGACTATTAAAATAACAACCGTATCAACCAGTTAGCTTAATTAAGGGTGATTTTAATATAACAGATAACTCTAACGGAGGAATAAATTCGATTTTTTGACAGTTTTCCTATAAAAAATCTGTCAAATGTAAAGTTTATTCCTCGGTAAAATTTTATCTGGGGATGGAAAATCGGCCCTTAAAAAAGTTAATCTGTGCTAAAGCAAACAATTGTTTTTTCCTTAATAAGTACCTATATCATACTGACTATCTTGGTTAGGTACCCACCATACAAATGCCTGGAATCTTTCTTCAGCTATTAAAATTAATCAAGAGTTTTCCCAGTAATAAAAATTGACCAAGGGTTGTCTATAAATTATCATCTTCCTGACCCTGTCCCAATTTATTTGGGATCGCCGCAGCATGTCCTTTTCCTCCATTAATCCTTTCCACTCGTCATCTCATCATTCACTCTCTTTCCCATCATATCAGGCTTAACACAATCCAACCATCCTATAGCTTTGGTCTCCTTATTATATAATACATAATATTAAATAACGAAGTTCACCTTACTTCAATTATCCGATAATGAAAATAGCTTGTATTTTACTGTGTAACTGGAAAAACAAGGTTAGGTACATAATAACAAAATATATATAGGTATTATGGTTTGTAATAAAAAAAACTATTATTTTACGAAATATCGCTAAAATTGTATATAAATCCGAAGAGCTACGTTTCACGAGAATAACCGTGACTGATGCAGTCACGAATGCACGTCTTTGGAAACTACAAAGTTCAATAAATTGTGTCACGATCTGTAATAGATAGAATGGCTTTTTATATTTAGTTTATACTGGAAAATTTAAATAAATTTATGTACATCTAGGGCCCACTTGCACCAACTTCTTAAAGGTGTTTAAATTGTATTTAAACACGAAATTTCTATGAAAAATGTTGTTTAAATACAATTTAAACACATTTAGGAAGTTGGTGCAAGTGGGCCTAAGTGTCTTTAGTCAGTCTCAGTCAGTCTATATAATATCATTCTTCTTCGTATTCGTTACATAGACTTTCCATGCTAAGTTTATAAAGTTATTTTAGTGAATGAAAAATTCAACTACGGACAGAATTCAAACCTGCGTCTTCTAGTTAGATACACTAGACGCTACGACCACTAAGCCACCGCGAGTCCCATCCGCCAGTGCCCAGCCAAAGGAACTTGCTTTTCAATACATGTTACTGGCGTCAAGATGTACCTAAAATCAGAATGTGAAGGCAAATTTCGACCTGGCGGGTATTTCTTCAGTCATTTAATGTTTTTCAATTATAATTAGATACCCGCTCCGCTTTAGAGGGTTACATATTGATCTATGCTCCGCTTTCTCCCGGGTATTCCCATAAATTATACCTATTTATAATATGTAGGTACCTAGACATGTTTGAAAAAATCAGTCGCCAAATAATCGCTCATTGAGATAATGTGCGCCTCACCTTAACCCGCGCGGTCTCTAACTCTTTACATTACGTATTTTGTTCTAAACGCGCAATTGTTACATAAACACAATTAACTATACGTTGCGTGTTATTTATGTTTTCTTGACGGTTGATTATAATCCGGTTATACAAATTTAAAAAATGCTATGTAGGAAAACCCCTGCGGGGAAAAGGCGTGAATGTACATAATTATGCATAAATTAAATAGTTAACAATCAATACTTATAAGATCACTTCGCTGTCCGTTTATCTGTCAATCCAACAATAGACTTTTTCACAGGAACGTGTGGAGGTATCAAATCTAAATTAATGAACGCAATTATAGTATAAATACTTGCGGCATAAATGGTTGTATTTTTCCATTGCATTTATTTTAAAGCTGCGGTCCGTGGGCCTTATACATCAATATTTTTAATCATGAATATTTATGTATTGAATAAGTATATAGAAGTTATTGCTTGTATTTTTAACATAGAACCAGTCGTGCATTTTATGAGTAATGGGTTCTTCATTAGGTGCTCAACAACCGAGTAAAGTAAAAACTTCTTAGAGGTGTCCTCCCTAGCGTATAATAACTCAATGTTACATAGTTTATTCATCATAGCTATCCGCTAAATACTGTCCGATCGTTTATATTTGCATATAAGGACAATGCACCAGACACATCTATTCTATTAAATCAGGTTTTGATAGCTATGCTATTCTAATCTTAATGAATTACGTAACAAAGTTTAATTTGTGTTGTATTAAATTGTGTGCAGTTTGAGGTTGTCCCTTTATCAATAGGCCTTTTTAATGTTGTTTTTCTTTTTATCATAAGGTAATTTCATATACGTAATATACTACCTGTGTCCCGTGGTATTACTCGCAATTATCTCGTTACTTCCAATACTGTGAAAAAAATCCTTTAATAACACCTACGTGCACTTTTTTTTTTTTTAAAGTTTACTAGCAATGCGGGTCGCACATTACTAGTATTCTTGTTAACCCCTCGTGCTAAGCTAGATTGCTTGTGTTACGAGTGGGTTCACGTCGGTAGTGCAATGGGTGGGGTTTGAACCGGCAACCACATGATCGCAAGTCCGACGCCCTAGCCATTAGGCTACCGCCGCTTTCTAGGACTTCTAGGAACCCAATGAATATTTCCGTAAGAAATTTTCTGTCAGGAGCGTCTAACGTCC
This sequence comes from Acronicta leporina, assembly GCA_947256265.1. Taxonomy (NCBI): domain Eukaryota; kingdom Metazoa; phylum Arthropoda; class Insecta; order Lepidoptera; family Noctuidae; genus Acronicta; species Acronicta leporina. Next base: position 14,293,454 of record OX366518.1, on the reverse strand, counting down.
CATTGCCTAACGCATTGAGCATTCATTATTATTTAGAGAAGAGTTGCAAACAACATTGTTGGACTTGAAGTTACTTACATTATGTGCTTACATAACATATACATACATAATCAACCCATTATATGTCCCACTGATCTCCTCTCACAATGAGAGGGATCAGGCTATAGTCCACCGCGCTAGCCTAATGCGGGTTGGCAGACTTCACAACCGGCGAGAAAATCTCTCAGGGCTCCAGGTCCCTCACGATGTTTTCTTTCACCGTTTAAGCGCGTGATAATTAACTATTAATAGGCACATGACTTCGAAAAGTCAGAGGCCTTGGTCATATCACTAAGCTATCACTGTTTATGCTATTGTGTGCTTACTTTAATTTAATTTGATCAGTAGTGACAGCCCTTGTGTGCTTGCAGCTTGCTCAAGCTGGATCGTGACTAGCACGGCTGAACAACTCACTTTCCAAACACGTTTAGCAAATCCGAACCATTTCTAGAGAAACCGGCAGTTTATAAGGAAATAGATATCTAAGTACGTGGAAATATCCTATAATATGCGCTGGTAGACGTGGGAATGTCAATTTTATAAATAACTAACTGGTATTCTCGATTTCACTTCCATCCCTGGAATATCTTTATGAGACAAAGGCCAAGTAATCCTTCTCCATCGTCTAAAGATCTCTATACCAAAAATCTAAATTGTTTCAGCGATTACAGACAGACAGACATTCATAGTTACTTTTATATTATAACGTATCTATCTATACTAATATATATAAAGCTGAAGAGTTTGTTTGTTTGTTTACTTGAACGCGCTAATCTCAGGAACTACTGGTCCGATTTGAAAAATTCTTTCAGTGTTAGATAGCCCATTTATCGAGGAAGGCTATAGGCTATATATCATCACGCTACGCGGACGAAGTCGCGGGCAGAAGCTAGTAGATAATAAGAGGTTCGGGAATGTTTAGTTTAAAACGATATCATCACGCTACGCGGACGAAGTCGCGGGCAGAAGCTAGTAGATAATAAGAGGTTTGGGAATGTTTAGTTTAAAACGATAACCAGTATATGAATAAAAAAACTAGCAAATATAGTACACGTATTATATAGTTAGTTATTCAAGGGAAAATGTTATAGTTTCAATAAAGACTAACCAAAAATTTTGTACCTATAACTAAACTCCTTTTAGAGGTACATATAATATATTTCATCTTAGCCCTAAAAGTTCAGTAGGCTCAATAGAATAGATACTGATCTTGTGAAATATGAAATTTTAGTTAGATTCTTTTAAATGTAGAGGCTTCTGATTTGTGACTGCTAAGCACATTTGAATCGGTATGAAAACACAATCTATTGAAATAACGTCACAAATACCCCAACCACTTTGCTTCGATCCATTAACCGTCCCTAAAGACCCTTACAGGAAGGAAATGCTATTAATAGCCGAGGCCACAGCCTCGAAATATGTAGGACATACATTTAAGTACTGCTAACCTTAAAAACAAAATATTTTAAAACTCAAAGCTGTTAATGCAGGTCAGGGCAAAGCATACCTTAACTTAAAGTTAAAAGAAACATGAAAGCCTCTTGATGTCAATCGGTATTTTTTTATTATATAGGGAAACCTTTCGTCTGAATACTTCTGTAGAAGAAACGATGGCATCGTGAGCATTTTACACAGCAATGCAGGGCATTGCTGTTTTTTTTTTATTATTTTACCGGCAGACACAGCATGGTCGAATTCTGCCCTGTTCCAATAATAAATGGAATTAACTATTTTTTTTTCTTTACAGGTAAATGATTCATTCCTGGTTCCTTTGCTGTAGTCTGCAAGTATTTTTATCTATTTCTCACCTTTACGATATCACTGCCGCAAATTTTCAATCTAAATTTATATGTAACTTAACAATACCATTAGCATAAATTACCAAAAAACTGTAATAATTTTACATAATTCGGTTTATTGTTAAGTAGCGACATCTATTGCATAATTTGAAGTACGTCACAGTGACGTTATCGATCAACTGACAATTAGCTCATCAATTACGAAGCAAATTTTCTGTAAATAGATCTTTTAAAGACTCTTTTACAAGCCAATGTTTTAATTTTTTTAACTAGATGGCACCGGTATATCCCAAATTCCCAATCTGAATCTGTCCTCTGAGATGAAACATTCAGAGAATCATAGTCTAAAGTCGAGACATTAGTAGTACCTATCTAATAGTATAAATAGTATATTAGATACATGAGTTTTACGATGTAGGTAAAATAACTGAATATGCCATTTGATAAAAGAGCCATAGTAGCTTTGCGTGTACCTTTTTGTTACGTGTGGAAATCCTCAGGGATTTCGCCTCATAGACGCCGCTCGAGGAACGCGACTGGGGGTATCCGCCTGCACTCAGACTGGGGGGCCTATCAACTAAAAAATGGATGTCTCGCCTCACCACTTTTTTGCTGGGGTTACCAGAGCGAGATTTCTTTTTTTAGAGCTTTGAGTGTACCTGTCATAACTGACAGCACCTGTCACAAAGATGTCTGACGTGTCTGACGTCAACGTTCCATTCTTGATTAGAAAATCCTCCATTCGAATATAAAAACAGTACATCTCGACCTACTTCGACCCTCTTTATAACCTAAACTTTTCTGAGTATTTGTCAAATGGCGCTGTCACAGTTTTGTGATGTTGCCTATGAAAAATCAACCATATAGGCATAAAGCTTTAAAACCTTGAAAGTACGTATAAGATAGGTTTAAAATCCGTCTTTGCTACCAATAACAGTTAAAAATGCTTTTTGATGGTGGATGTAAAGGCAAGCAAGGGCCAAGTCCCTATATTACCGTAAATTACAGAGTATCATAAAATCGCACGCGACCGCTAGTAAATTTTATGAACCAATTTATAAAGTTGGTTTACTACCTTAGATTGGCCCAATAGTTACCAATCCCGTTCATGGTTCACATGCAATAGTTGTCGTATTTCATGGAGGAGCGTTGTGTAACTTAGTATTGACACGATAAAGTTCAAATTCGAATGATTCACATATACTATTACACGCGTTCTCAGTTATAAAAGTATAATGTGCTATCTCCGAAGAATTATTGGGAATGTAATGGGAATTTCCCAAAATCCTGTCCAATTACTACTTAGATGAGTAGCAATTCGACAAGATTTTTTCAAGAAGCTTAATGTCATGCACAAATATCAGCATTAGAATAGCAAAATTGGTATTTAATAAAAAGACAAGAAGGCCTAATATACCTAATTAAGAAATTGCTCGGATATTATTACAAAGGTTCTTTGGAAAGTACGCACAATTCAGTCTATGCTTCTCTAAGCAAACTGCCGAGCTGCAATTCATCATTTCTAAGTGGACTTACGACTTCCGCAGTCTAACAAGCCCATAAGATACGCCACTCGTCTCATATATCCTCAAATGAGCGTGTCAGGTCAAGAAAATATGGTGGAAACGACCTTGTACTTGATATCATGCTGAAATACTGAAGATCAAACCTTTTGGTACTTATAAATAGAAGCGGTCACGTCTCTCGGGAAGCTGTGAGGGTCAAATTTATGACGAGTGTCCATTTATAGATGCCTTCTTTTAAACTAGGCATCCCTAGTGGGGTCACCCACGGTGTTAGCTATTGCATTTGAAGCATTGACCTTTACTTGATGTATTGGTCTACTGGGTTCAAAATGATGTGTAATTTTAAGATTTCCTTGGGGAATGAGTCCCAATTAATAAAAAGGCGCATACCTAAGTACCTACATACCTACACAATTTTATTGCAAAAAGGATGCCAAAACCACGGACTAGAAATATAAAAAAAATGGAGTGTTACAGTTAAGTTTACTTGTAAACCTAATTTTGAGTACCTTTTATTCATAGTTATAACAGTTTTATTTAGGAATTAATAAAACCAATAAGACTTTACTGCGAAAGCTTCTGCTTCTGCGTAAGTAGTAAATTTAGATAGATGTTTAAGTTGTTTTTGTTAATTTAAAAAAAATATGCTTACTAGCAATGTGGGTCACACATTACTAGTATTCTTGATAACCCCTCGTGCTAAGCTAAAATGCTTGTGTTACGAGTGGGTTCACGTCGGTAGTGCAATGGCAGGGGTTCGAACCGGCTACCACATGATCGCAAGTCCGATGCCCTAGCCATTAGGCTAGCTATGTTTGATGTTTCAGTTATTTTTTGTTATATCGTGTTTCGTATTATATTACATTATAACTAGTATCATAACAGGCAGTCTCACTATTACTGATGTTCCATTGACTACATAATGTAAGCCCACAATTTCAATACCTCCTACGATCGCCAGGTCATGTCAATACGATAGTCGCAATATGAGCACTCCATTTCCGTTTTACTCCTTGTCTACATGGCCTCCGTTCCACGCGTGCACTTCGCAAATTCACAACATCCTCTCACACGAAAATGTTAGTCAGCAAACATATTAGCCTGGTAAACGAGTTTTAAATTACCTGCGCGTGTTTTGTACAAGTTTTATACAATTTTATGCTTCGCGGCCTTAATTGGACGAAGAGGTTTTTGAGAAAGTGCCCAATAAAGTTTAGCGAGCATGTAAAGTGTTGATAAAATTGGCAACTTCGCCTTAAAGCGACGATTTTCTTGGCAGGATTTATTATAAAAAAATATTGTACATGATCATTTTCAATAACTTCTGTATTCTTTTTTTTGGTTGTGAATAGGTACCTAATCCTAATGGATCGTCTGTTATTTGAGGAGACGGCAGGGTATATCGGACTCGGACCAACTTATTATATTGATGCCAATCGCCACGACTATGGCAAACCGTCCAGCCACATCAAGGGAGAGGCCTACATCACATCCTGTGAAATTTTATATTCTTATCAATTGCTAGCAATAAACTTTATACCGATTATCATTGATCATGACCCTAGCCTATTTCCCAATGTGTTGGGTTAGAGTTATACTCAAACACGCGTCACCATGGTCACCATCCTATTTTCTTGAGACTATAGTCTATTACGCTGTCCTAGTACGCGTTGGCAGACTAGTATGTAATTACCTAGTAGACTTCATAAACCAAATTTCTAGGTAATGCTTCTTCTTCCTGCCCTTGTCCCAATTTATTTGTGGTCGGCGCAGCATGTCCTTTTCTTCCATTCATCTCTGTCAGCCGTCGTCTCACCATTCACTTCCTTTCCCATCATCATCATCGGCCTTAACACAATCCATCCATCTTTTCTTTGGTCTCCCTCTTCCCTTCTGTCCCTGCACATTCTTATTCATCATCCCTTTTAGTCACATGCGAATGCCGATATCATAAAGATAAATAACTGATCACGCTACTTATTTAGTCTGCTGACTTCCAATGTCGTGTTCGGGCCGTTCTCTCCAAAGAACGGTGCTGATGTAAAATGAATTTAATATAATAAAAAATAAGTAAGTAATTATTTATGATTGATGCTTACATCTTCTATACCTGATGTGTAAACTCAAACAGTACATTGCAATTAGTTACGACATGATTATAAAGTCTTATATAAATGTCAGATTCATAATAATAATAAAAAGATTATCAAATTGGTCTAGACAACGTAACTTTTTTGTCTAACTTGTTCTAAATATGCTTTGACCACAATTCATGAAAAGCTTAAATGAAATTATAAGTATTACATCTGTCTTACATAACATGGATATTAATCATATCCTCATTATTGGCTAGCGTCCACTCATAGATTTTTTGCCAATGCTAACTTTATCTTTTCTATTAATAAGTATTATAAAATCGTAAAAAATCTGTCTGTACATTGAAGATATTTAAAAACGTTTATATACCCTTACCCCCTTGTAAGGGTATATAAACGTCTTTAAACCCAAATACGTGATTTTTAAATTCTTGTCCGCTTGTTACGGGTTGGCGAAAAAACCACTTAATAGATTTTTAGTATATTTCAGATTTAGATTTAATTTAATATAGTTTTTATAATTATTATCACTGTTAGAACGTATATGCTACTTAAAAACTGGTGAACTTCTTATCTCAATTAAATGAATGGATACTGACACACAGCTTGACTTCTCTGATGTATACAGACACATACAAAAAAGAGATCACCACTTGCTTTTTGATTAAATTACTTTTGGGATCCATTTTTAATCTTAATATAGCTTCTCCATTTTTATTCTTCTTCTGAGCGAAGCAGCGGGCAAAAGCTAGTTTTTATATAAATGTTGCCACACACCTGATTTTTCTTCACGATAAAAACAAAATCTTAAACACAACAACCGTAATTATCAAATAAAACTTTTGATAAAAAGTTTGATTAAAAAATTTTACTTGTGCAAAACAATTTCCGAAGTCGGTGCCTTGATCGATATTTTATTTTGTTTTCGCCACCGACTTCCGAAATTGTTAGCCGCTGCCTTTGACTATATATCCAAATACATATATTCTATTCTATTCTATAGTCAAAGGCCGCCATTGTCTATGTTTCTGCTAGCGGCCCGCCCCGGCTTCGCACGTTTGGATAAATCCTTAATTTTTTTCAAAATATTTTATAGCCTATGTTAATCTTGAATAATGTAGCACTCAAATGGTGAAACAATTTTTGAAATCGCCCCAGTGGTTTTTGAGTTTATTTGTTAAATACATACACACATACAAATAGAATAGAATATCCTTTATTTGTACACCAAAATCTAATGTCAAGTATAAGTTATCAATCATAGAATAAGGGACAATGATGGAATGGTAGAATATGTTCAAATCTTTCCTTTCCTTTCTTTATAATATTACTATAGATTTCTTAATTCAATTATCCATTTAACTTGTCAAAACTTCAAACGGTACAGTATACATTATATAATCACTATTGCATTTAGGGCCGATTTTTCCATCGCCAGATAACTTTATCGGACGAATAAATTCGAATTTTTGACAGTTTTCCTATACAAAATCTGTCAAACGTCATTTTTATTCCTCCGTTAAAAGTTATCTGGCGATGGAAAAATCGGCCCTCTGTAGATTGCCGCTGTCACAAGGTCAGTGCATTTGACTTTTGACACGTGTAAGTGTCAATCGCGTCAAGGCACAATTCTAATTATGTATAATTAGACATTAATAAGTTATGTAATTAATTCATATGTTGTTTTTACTTCTATGCATGCTAAATATTTTTAATGATGAAAATCGAGTCCTTCCAGGAAGCTTATGTTAAGATAGGTAAGTTCTGATGTATGTAACCGGATTCAAATTCATCCTGGCTAGGATTGTTTTTACTTTCGCTAAATTTTTTATAATATTTTACTAATTAATTGTTTAAAATTTTTATAGTTCAGTTGTTTATCAGAACATTGTTGTTTAAAAGGATAAGTTCTAGAATTAACAAATTCTATAAAAGCTATGTTAACATTCTTTTCTTTCATTTATTAATACCCTTAAAACTTAACAAATGTTCAGGTCAACAATATCGTGCATTTTTAATATAAGTGTACTAAAACATGATCACAAAAAACACTTTTGCCCTTGTAACACTTACAATATTCGGAACTATGACAATTTGATGACGTCGGTCATTACAACGTACCACTGCTATTTTCTACAAAATTGGTATAAATTGCATCACGTAGTCTGGCGCATCTTAGGATTTATTGAGCAAGATGACTGATGTGTTCTAGTACTTAGTGACGTAACTGCTAGCCTGCGTACTGAGTGCTAAATTACTTTGTGTTCGAGCTATCTCGATTTTCGGTCGAAGGACGCAGGATCGTTTCTTGCCTGAGGTTAAATATTCTTACGCTGAAATTTATAAATTTAGAATGATTTAGCATTTGTTGCTTGCCTTCTTTAGCAGTCTGGAGAAGATATTTACTTTATTTTATTTATCACTAGCTTTTGCCCGCGGCTTCGCTCGCTTGAAGCTATAGTAAGTAGGATTAGAAATGAATTCCAAAAAAAAATATAAAATCCAACAATGATGATATCTTCTTTCTATGGACCTCTATACATCAGAGAGGTCAAGCCGTATTTAAGGATCCGTTTAATTAAATGAGATAAAAAGTTCACCAGTTTTTAAGTTGGAGATTTTAATTTTGTTATCACTGTTAGAAAGTATATTCTAACAGTGATAACAAAATTAAAATCTATTCAGTAGTTTTTGCTCCAACCCGTAACAAACGGACAAGAATTTTACAAATCACATTTTTGGATTCGCAGATGTTTATATACCCTATCCCACTTGTTTTTTTTTATATCTTCAATGAACAGACACAGCTTTATACAATTTTATAATAGTAGAGAGAGATTAAGATGGCAAAACAAAGAGATATGGTCCTTTATGACAAACAGTAACCAGTACCCTATGGGCGGAGACAACACCAGGGTCATTTCTGATAAGCCCTTGGGAGTACTTGTATTCCTCATTTGCCCCAAATTACCTTACCTGCCAATAACGGTAATATGTCCAGTAAGGTGACATTATTATCTACATTTACTGACCACATTTACCCTTCAACACAGGACACAATAATATTAACACACGATTGGTTTTATCCAACCGCGGATACACAGTTTGGGTTTTTCTTGCAAATTCGACGTAGGTTACTTTGGGTGTTAGTACATCTCTACCTAGCCGGGAATACATGTGTAATATTTTGAGAACCACTGATTATCGCAATATAAGGCCTCGCTTGTAGGCGCTATTTATAATTTAGAAAGTATAAAATATTAAAATTATTTACATTTTAATCTATCAGTGATTGATCAGTACCTAGTTAATCTCAAGTTAGAATGGTTTGCGTGACTGCTATGTTTAGATTTAATTAAAAGAGGTTTATTTCTCTGCTTGCTTTTAATATCGCTTCATTGGTCAAGCACGGATCGTATTCACGAGGTTTTAATTTAAACATTTGGTTACTTGCTTCAAATAAAAATACCGAAATATATATTTGTATTTCAGCAAAATAACTTTAAAACGAGTCTTGGAAATCTTAATTAGTTCATAATTTGTTATCTTCATAATTTATTAGTAGGTTCCAAAATCCAATAAACATTCCTTTTTGTGCCACTCACTCTTATTTAGCGGTCACTCTCGACGGATCAGGGGATCATAACGTTCCACACTTACCTAATTTCCAGTATAAACTGACCTCTAAAAGTACGAAAAGCTCGTATTATGTAGCCGTGTATCCTCTTCATCGATCATATTATAATTCATCAAGAGTAGCCATTTCAGCTTCTCTGATATTGTCAACCCATCTTTTATTTAAGCTCCTCTGATATTATTATCACTTCTTTCATTTAAGCTCTTCTGGTATTGTCAAGCCATCTTTTCATTTCAGCTTTCTGATAATATCAACACTTCTTTCATTTCAGCTCCTCTGATATTGTCAACCTATCTCTCATTTCAGCTCCTCTGATATTGTCAACCTATCTATCATTTCAGCTCCTCTGATATTGTCAACCTATCTCTCATTTCAGCTCCTCTGATATTGTCAACCTATCTATCATTTCAGCTCCTCTGATATTGTCAACCTATCTATCATTTCAGCTCCTCTGATATTGTCATCTTTCATTTCAACTCCTCTGATATTGTCAACCTATCTATCATTTCAGCTCCTCTGATATTGTCAACCTATCTATCATTTCAGCTCCTCTGATATTGTCAACACTTCTTTCATTTCAGCTCCTCTGATATTGTCAACCTATCTATCATTTCAGCTCCTCTGATATTGTCAACCTATCTATCGTTTCAGCTCGTCTGATATTGTCAACCTATCTTTCATTTCAGCTCCTCTGATATTGTCAACCTATCTCTCATTTCAGCTCCTCTGATATTGTCAACCTATCTATCATTTCAGCTCCTCTGATATTATCAACCTATCTATCATCTCAGCTCCTCTGATATTGTCAACACTTCTTTCATTTCAGCTCCTCTCATATTGTCAACCTATCTATCATTTCAGCTCCTCTGATATTGTCAACCTATCTTTCATTTCAGCTCCTCTGATATTGTCAACCTATCTATCATTTCAGCTCCTCTGATACTGTCAACTCATCTTTCATTTCAGCTCTTCTGATATACTATCAACACTTCTTTCATTTAAGCTCTTCTGGTATTGCCAACCCATCTTTCATATCTTTCACAGCAGTTCACTGTTATTCCATCTGCTCCACTGAATTCTACTAGAAAGTAGAACCAATGCTTATATAGAAAGCGATAAAAGATGAACTGACAGGTACAGGAAATACTGACCACTGTTATAGGTACATAGCGAAAGCTAATAAATAGGTAATAAATAATACCCAACATTACCATAATTCCTGATTTCTTTTCATTTTTACGATACCGGATACTTATTAGTAATACGTTCTAAGTATGCACATCGTATAAACAATAAATTCCCATAATCATTTCCTTAATTATTTCCCACACTCGCATGTGTCGAATAACATAATTTCCTACAGTAATCAGTCGAAAGTTATCTTTTGCAAACTCCCATGGTCTCATGGCCAAGGGAATTGCCCGTGACATTGATTATACCCACTCGCTAAACTGTAAAAACAAAATACTTGTTTTATAACTAGTTATGGAAAGCCAAAGGCGTCCCGCTCAGACCAAGGCAAAGATGGAGGGACATGGTTTACTCCTATTGAAAGGACCGGCCCTCGTTAGCAAAGAAAAGATATGGCAAAGGGAAAGAGAGAAAGAAAAAAATTTTCCAGGCACGACTTGAACATGCTTCCTTCAATATTGTACACGCAGACAGACCTTTTACATATCGTTCCTCAGGATGCAATCAATCTCTGTTGATATCTACCTAACCGTTTTCTTTATGGGATAGGGGGCGAACGATCATCTGCTCGTTCCCCCCTATATCGCCTGATGGCAAGCGATTACCGCCGCCCATGGCCACTCGCAACACCAGAGGGGTCGCAAGTGCGTCGCCACCCTTTTAAAAGGGTTTGGGCTTCCGGTATCCTCACTTACTAAGCGAAACACAACGTAAGCGATGTTTCACGCCGGTTTTTTGTGAGGCCGTTGTATCAATCCGGTCGAACCGGCCCTTTTAGTCGCGAAAAGGTAACAAACAGACAGACAAGATTATTTTCACATAATCTTGTCTGGCATAACAGTAGGATTAGTTATAATGAAGCAAAAATACACAAGCATCTAAATTAATATAATTATCTAATTACTTCAAAAATAATTCGATCATAAGGATACGTCATACGGTCACTTTCACTATCACGTGTAAACTATACGTAATTGGATTTTTATGGCTTAAGCATGTGATCCGCCTTAGAATTTCATTAACTCTTATTACCATTAGAATAAAAGAAAAACATAATATGATACGATATAACCCGATGTAATTACATTTTTTTATAACAGGAAGCATTAATAATTTTATTTCTGATATTAAATTGATTTCGTGTTAAAAATCGATCATTTCAAAACAAATTTAAAATGAATGTCATGATTAAAATTGTATTTTCAAACTAGGTTGTTATTTTCTACGGACTTTAGACTATGTACGGACGGACGGAATATGTACCTACCTACATCAGATTCTTGATATAATATGTAGAACTTTTATTAAGTCAGAACCCACTGGTCCCTCAATATTCGTCCCCGGAATAAAAGTTGTAGAGTCAGCCCCTATATAGGTGCCCATTGGTCCCTTAATAGGCGACCAGCCTATATTGATTTATTTTTAAGGCACCTACTCGCCTCTTTTACTTAGCTGTTGATTAATTTCACAATCAAGACCGTACACTTTCACGGAACATGACTTAATTAGAATATTAAACCAAACTTCGTAATATGTTCCCTGAAATTATTTTTTATCGATTGAAATCATTGGGAAATTGCAACATTTAATCGGTTTCGTAAAAACCCTTGGATTTTCTTTCTTACATGAACGATTAACATAAATAACATTACTGTTTTCTCTTGCATGGGAACTAGAATTATATTTTTTGAAGTTACGGGATCGTAAGTTCTGAGAGTCAATAGATTTTTTTGTTTGGAAAATATCAATAGGCAATTGAACAGATTAGAGTTTGGATTTCTGGTTATTTGGTTTAAGGGTCCATTCATTTACAAACGCTTGTTATTTTCACACAGATCAGATATTAAAGAAAGTAAATCTGTCTGTTTGTTGGTTACATTTTTACGCCTAAGCCGCTGAACCAATTTTAGTTAATTTTGCTAAAGAGACAGATTGAACCTTGGAGACTGATATCTTTAACGTTGCCCCACGCTAAGATTTTCTCCTGTATCGTGGGTGCGTTTACAAACACAAATTATCACATAGGTACACAAACACCCAGACCCGGAAAAACTACCTGTAGATCATATTAGCACCGTGTGGGGATCGAACTCACAACACGCAGAAGCCGATGGCTTAGCCGCTACGTCAAACGTGTCGTATTTAATAATGGCTATCTTTTGTCTCAAAAAGTCTTTTAAATTGTGAGTGAAACCGCGCGCTACTGTTAGTATTCTATAAAAGTGATCTTCATTGCGCGTGCCCACACGATATTAGTCAATACTAATCCATTTACTGATACGATACTGTGCGATAGTGAAAGCGGTGCGCGGGCGGCGCGGCGGCGGTCAGCAAGCGTCCTTGACTGCGATTACAACACCGCATTACTGAGATCCGGTTCTGCTGAGCCGTAAAGCCTAATTCAGACCGCGCTAGTGGTCTACAGGCCGTCATGTCATCACGCCTGTATCCCCGAAGGGTTAAGCAGAGGTGTATTAGGGTTCACCCACAGTTCGCCGGTATGTTGAGCGAGCCTATTGCCATTAACCTTGCACAAATTCGAAACACCGAGGTACTACTCGTACTGAGAATTTTATAGAAAAACACAATAACACTTTGCTAGACCTGGGAACTCAAACTCTAGCGTAACAGTCGCACTTGAGACTACTAGACTAACGAGACAGTTTACTCTGGCTATTCTTATAGCCATTTTCATGGATCATTATGGATCGTCTGCCTGGGGAGGCATTAAGTAGGCTATATTAGACTCGTAATGTCTAATTTATATACTTTTTGTCTTCCTTTGCCTATAAATAGTCACGGCCATGTGATTTTTCTTTTTGTACTTATATGGTGTACTACCTCGTGTAATCTACAGTTCGTAAACGAGAGATTTTGGGTTTCGATTCCTACGTGAAGCAAAGTGGTATTGGATTGTTCAGTAGTAGCTCGGATTTGAACTGTGGGTGTACGTTAATATACAGCTATACTTTCAGAGAATACAGTCGTGATGGTAAGCTATTTAAATTATGTTAACGAAAGGGAAAATATTGCTTATCAAGATTTTTTTTCATAATGGAAGAGCCATGCTTCGGCACGAATGGGCCGGCTCGACCGGAGTGATACCACAGTCTCAGTGAGGCCTAACCGTAGATTCGATGTTTTAATAGTTATTCTGCTCATCAGGGTGGAGACAAACCCAACAAATCAAAGATCATAAAAAAGATCCAACCGTTCTTGAGTTATATACCTATCGATATATAAAATTAAATTGTGTAACTCACACGACTTGTTTTATATATAAAGACGTAGGTATATAGATATACATACATAAATAGAATTTACTTTCAAGCATCACTGAGGTGTACCCACAGTTCGCCAATATGTATAATTCCAAACTACCAAATTGCTACTGACAAATCCTTAGAAAAACCCAATACCATTATTCGACCTGAGAATCGAACACAGGACCTATATTCTATTTTTTTTTGTACCAACATCAGACAGACACTATAAACTCTTCTGAAATCTTTTTATTCGATCTTCAAATGGAATATTAATGTTGTAATATCCTGTGATTGTAATCAAATTGAAATCTAATAATTTATATTTTTCTTAGAGTTATGGCAACACCGAAACGGATTTTGGCAAGGAATTGAAACACGTTTTGAGTAATATTATATTTATTTTGCAATACAGTAAATTGACGAATAGTCTAGAATTCTAGATCAATTTAAGAGATACTTTCTCATTGAAAAAGTCCTTCATCCATTTTAATATTTAAAAAAACAATATTGCCTTTTGTTTTGATGGGATATTTCACTATTATACAATAGTGTACTATTAGGTATGTGTACATAAATAGCCTAAGTATATATATATATATAATATAATAACAAATAATACTTTGTCCGACCTGGGAATCGAACCCAGGTCTTATCTAGGTCTGAGGCAGCAACAACGTAGAAGAGTTTTCTGGTTTGATTCTTGTGTGAACATGGTATGTAATGTTTAATTGAAATTCAACCAACTAACAATATAAAACTGACTCATAAAAATTATGTTAGTACAAGCCGCCTATGGTGACAGTTTTCTTTGGAAATCTCGTCATTAAATCGCCAACGCTTTCACGTGGCCACAGCCCCTAACACTGCAAATCCTAGATTAAAATCTGCGATTTTCTCGCAGATTTTAATCTTTATTTATATTCAACACAGCGTTTTGTTTTGATATCACGAAGATTAAGAACCGGAATACTGGCGGAAATAATAATTGCACCACAATTATAGAATCACACGTCACCATGAATATGGCAGACAGTGTACGGATACACTCGCTGCCATATTAATGGTAAACATTTTACAGTTTGCTCAGCGAGCGGTATGTATTCTATAGGGCTGTCAAAATTATCGAAATTAATGATGTTATGTAACATCAAAGTCGTTTTAACAACCAACCAGCCCAAATCTGTATAATTTAATCGGGCTATTACAAACATTTTTAACTTAATAGTGTTAGATGATTGTTATTATTTTGTAAACGTTTCCACAGAGGAAATGTCGGTCCACACTATAATAAAAAATGAATATAGATAAAATAATATAGTAAGTAGGTATATTTTTATAACCTTCGTCTCATTCTTTTTTCTAATATAATTAGAAGATGGTTAAGTAATCAGATGGGTTAAAAGGTGGTTAAGTGCGATATAGTGGCACGATGTAAGTTCACTTAGAAATTTAATTGCCTAGAGATCGTTACATAAACACGTTTAGAGTAGGTACCTACCAACTATTAAAAACATCAGTGCTAGCTAAAAATAAAAAAGTCAAGTGACGGTTAATTTGTGACAGTGGTTAAACGATTGGCTTTTGGTAGTTTGTTCGATTCCCGCGCGGAACAAATATTTGTACTTGCAGTCACGATAAGTACAGAAAAAAATCCTAGAGTGGGGTAACGTTTTCCATATAGGTATATATAAGATAATTATACTGATAATTTTACTGCGTACAGAGGCACTATGTTCTCAGGTGGCAATGACATAACGGCAACCCTATCATGCCGCCAAGCTTGTCAAGCTCAAACCGCGTCGGTCACGCCCTACGGAGCACGACACTACACACGCATTACACTTCAGTGCTACACACTTGTACTTTCAATGCACTGCACTGTACCGCTTCCTAACTACCGCTTATTGTTGGAAAATACAGGGTTTTCTGTGAGAGCGTCCCGCCTTCTTGATACGTAATTGTATTTAAATTGCACGGCAGTGCATGCACACTATTGTAAGGTAATTTATAACCAGTTGTCGGTATACTGTAAGTTATTCGTAACAATATTGTAATTTCTAAATGCTCTGAAAGTATGATGATATTTTGTCGATTAATATTATAATCGATCAGATCAATCGAATCAGTTTAATAAACACAAAATTACGCGCGACCACCTATCCCTACTAATAATATAAATGCGAAAGTAACTCTGTCTGTCTGTCTATCTGTTACGTTTTCCCGCTTAAACCTCTCAACCGATTTTGATGAAATTTGGCACAGACAATCTTTAGACCCTGAGAAAGGACATAGGCTACCTTTTATTGCGATTTGTACTAAGTAACTATTCCACGCGGACGAAGTCGCGGGCGGAAGCTAGTATTAAATACTAGCTTCTGCCCGCGACATTTCAAATCGGACCAGTAGTTCCTGAGATTAGCGCGTTCTAGCAAACAAACAAACAAACAAACTCTTTAGCTTTTTAAATTAGTATATAGATTGTGAATCTGAAAGTTAACTTTGTTCATCAATCTGTTTCTCTGTAACATTTTCTCGCGAAGCCGTTGAACCAATTTCGATAAATAACATAGGCACCATCACGCCTGTATTCCCCGAAGGGTTAGGCAGAGGTGTACTAAGGTAGACACACAGTTCATATTTTTAGTGAAGTGGTAGTAGAGAAAATGGTTGGGTAGGAATCTAGATTAACGGTATCTGAATCCAAGTAATAGCACAAATTGTTAAAATTGTATTTGAATTACGATTAATTTTGGTATTACCATTTTATGGGCAATTCAGTGGACCCTGGACTATTGTTGAAATTCCTGTCGCGTTCGTCTCATCGGATTCTACCCGTGACCATAGAATCCGAAGAGTAAAGGATCCAAAGAGTTGGGAATTAAATATTATCAACCCATATACTATCCCATTGCGGGCACTGGTCTCCTCAATGTATTCCTTCACCACTTAAGCTAGCGCATATGATTCTCCAATAAAAAATATTAACAACGTGATAAAATCCTTGAAAGTAATCTTATTTCAATGTTATGAAGATCTTTAAAAATTGAAAGTCCAATATGACCTTTAACCCAAGCAATAAAGGCTACGCATTACATTTTATGTATTTATAAAATCCTATAATTCTAATACCAGCAATGCGCTTTCACTGCATACACGTTTGGCTAGCTAATCCAGCAGGCACGTAGAAAGCTTGGCATAATACACCAGCTCACTTTATCGCTGCGTTTATTAGCAAACAGGACTTAAAGGGTATGCAGAATCAATTGCATTCCTCGCTTAATTGCGTCGGTCGGGAACTTGAGAGACGTCTATCGAAGAGAAAACTGTGAATATTGATCGTTGGATAGGTTTCATGCGCAGGATGTTGGCCGGATGTCGAGATTAAGATTAAATTATGGCAGCATAGTCATATAGTCGTCTATATTTTTTTTTCTTAATATAGTTTATTTAGAATCATATTTAATGTAATAAATAAATTCTATTTATTTATTACATTAAATTCTATTAC
Organism: Acronicta leporina; assembly: GCA_947256265.1. NCBI lineage: Eukaryota > Metazoa > Arthropoda > Insecta > Lepidoptera > Noctuidae > Acronicta > Acronicta leporina. The sequence goes on along the minus strand of OX366518.1, from coordinate 14,276,392 downwards.
TTTATTAAATTATTCTATTCTAATAAATAAATTTTAATGTACTAGGTACTTAATAAGTAAGTTCTATTTATTGTAATAAATAAAAAAAATAGAATAAGTAACTGAATTGATTCCAATAATTTATTTTTGTTTTATTTTAATTTTACTTTATTTGGGAAACAAACAGATGCAATAACAGATATAATTGTAACTATATAATTACAATTATATCTGTTATACGATATATTTACAATTATATAATTATAACGATATAATTGTCTATAAGAAATATAGTTGTAACAATATTCAAATACAGTTTCCACAGATTACACTTATTTGCATTATTATGCAGGTTGGAATTTTTGTAAGGGTTAACCCGGATGTGTTTGAAAAATTCGATAAATATAAACATTTCCAATCTGCTAGTAGGGACCCCACTAGAATAAGTTTGCCACAATGTAAAACAACCCTATGTCAACGGAATTGCAACATAATAACAGTAAAAGTGTTTAATAAGATACCAAAGGCTATTAGAGAACTCCCATTGAAATTATTTAAAGTGCAACTTCACACTTGGTTAGCAGAACACTGGTTTATGACATGAAAGAATTTTGGGATGTGAAGTAATTGTGTAAAAAGACGACGAAAATTGGGTAATAAGACGAGATGAGCATGGTACAAGCTCAACAGTTTTAAAACTTTGTACATAGATTACATAAAAATACTAGACGTGTCTTCTGTTATGCATATACCTACTAAAACTAATGTTATATATATATCTTTGTATTTTTTTAGCATTTTCCTTGCTAAGATGATAAAGTTATCGTATACATAACAAATAATCTTTATTAATTAATCCCTTGGTCACGGCATCACGCGTGAACAGCTAGACCAATTTCGCTAATTCTTTTTTGTGTTTGTTATTGTAAGGAGAAGGTTCTTATGATAGAAAAAACTAAGAAAGTTGCGCAGAACATTAGAAAATTAAAGAAAATATTTTTGTTTTTTTTTATTAATTACTAGCTGTTAACCGCGACTTCGTCCGCGTGGTATTTAAAAAAATAAAAACGTAGCCTAAGTTACTCCTTGTTACATCAGCTATCTTCCAGTGAAAGTACCGTCAAAATCGGTCCAGCCATTCCAGGGATTAGCCGGAACAAACAGACAGCCAGACAAATATTTAAAAAAAATGTGGTTTGTACCGTGTATACATCTAAAAGCACTTAGTAAAAAGCGGTTATTTTAATATTACAAACAGACACTCCAATTTTATTTATTTATATAGATATCGATTCGAATTTAATATTCATAGTTAAGATAGGACAAAGTCTGTTGGGTCAGCTAGTTTTTTTATAATGATGAGTACGACGGCCCTTTACATTTTTACGGTAAATAAAAAATATGGTTGCATAAATATTGCTCATATAACAGTACTTATAGGCAATTATATTAACATAGCTTAATTAAACTATTACGTTTCTTTATAAATTAAAGTTAAGAAAAGACACACTGTTTGCCAGTTAATTTGATAAAACACAATAAAGATGACTTTAAAACCAGAAAATTAGCGGACCATGGATACCTCATAATAAAAAAAAAGACATTAACTGTCTCTTTTACATTGCTCTTTTACTTCATTTTGACAGGCTCGCGTCACAATGACATAAATTATTAGAGCGTCACTCTCAAAATGGCGACAAAATTAGACTTGACTTGCAAGAAAAAACCTCGACACAAAATCTATAAAAGGAAAAAAATATATATTATACCGGAATATTTTTTATTCAGTGCGCAAACTTTGACAATTGATACTTAAACGACTTTTATTAAACACCAATTTGTTATTTTAATATGTCTTAGTACAAAATATCGAAGTTATCGTTAACGAAAGATGTTTACTTTGAAACTGATTTTATGGTTACTCGCTAGCGCACGGCAAAGCGCGCGCGCCTTAGTACCTACATCAGCTGTACACCGGCGCGTGAGTCGGCTGGCACACGTGCATATTGTTATTATTGCGAATAGATATTATGTGTCCATATTTTTCTGATTTCAAGCCGGATAAAAATTTTAAAAAAAGTTTTGAACTAATAATGGGAATGTGTTCTATTACTGATACTGAACTACCAAAATTTTTTTGCGCACTGCTCAAAAAATATTCCTGTATATATATGTTGTCTGTTTACGTTTAATATAAGTAGAATATTTTAATCCAAGCGTCGTGGTGTCGGGGGCCCGCTAAGTATATAAAATAGTAAGTAGAAAATATAAAATATCAGCTATCTTTATATACTTAGCGTACACAAAATTATGCTTCAAGACCGATTTTCTACTACTTAGCGGTCCTCCGACGCCCTCCCCAACTCTTACGTCAGACCTAATAAGAGAGCTGGCTGGTATGCCCATTGCTGCAGTGTTACAACATGCCCAGGACCGTGTAGAGTGGAAGCGAATGGGAAAAGGACCTTCATTCCCGGGATTTAATCATCATGTTTATGATTCCCGGATTTTAGAGGTATTATCAACTCTATGTTACTTACTTCCGGATTAAGGTAAATAAAGGTACCCTACCTATTCCGATCTCTGCTAATAAGAGATAAGTAAATCTATAAATCATAATTTACAACAATCGTGATGGATAAATTAGGCGCACAGTCATAAATCAAATGATTTCTAGATTAAATTGGTTTAAAACAACTTAACACATAGAGAACAATAATTCACTTAGCTAAGTGATGAATTGTTACTCCCAACTTCTAACTGTAATTTATCAATTTAAGTTATATATTAAGGGTTCGATAAAGGAGGATATATCTAATAATTTGACTATGGCAGTGCGATTGTCACGTTGACTGGTTATCGTTGATTGACACCTGCAATACAATTAAGATTTTTTATTTTTATCAGTATTATATCTATCCTCTTTAGTCTAGTGGTCCCAGGCGCGACTGCTACGCTAGAGTTCCTGGGCTCGATGTCCAGGTCGAGCAAAAAGTGTTACCTATTGGTTTTTTTTTATGTAGGGAAGCAAACGAGCAGACGGATCACCTGATCGAAAGCGATTACCTCCGAACATGGACACCCGCAACACCAGAGGAGTTGCAAGTGCGTTGCCCGCCTCTTAAAAGAGTTTTGGGCCTCCGGTATGCCAGTTCACTCACCGAAACACAACGTAAGTGTTGTGTCACGCCGGTTTTCTTTGAGACCATGGTTGAGCCGGCCCATTCGGCGCATGGCTCTCCCACGGTTTCTCTATATTTTTTATTGATAACCCTCAAATTTATTAATAACTACTAGACAAACAACACCTGCACTCCTCTAGTATTGCAGGTGTCCATGGGCGACGATGAGTACCTCCAAGTGACTCATCAGCTCATTTGCCGACGTAAAAAAAACATGATTGTGGTTTGTAGTCTATTCAAATCCAAAATGTTAAGAGACAATCTCTAAATTTCTCTATAATATTATGTGATTTATAATTTTACTACAAACTTATGTATAATTTCACACGCTTGATGGCTTGAAATATGCTTATGATTCTGAGATTTCTTTTAGACCTAACGATGCCTGTTATTTTTTTCTGAAAGGTATAATCATGGTGCTAGTTAAAGAACGATTAGTGCTAACTCTCCGTAAATTACTAATATCTCCATAAGGAATCTTGAATTGTACGACCATACGTAATCAATAAGCTTTCTACATAAAGCAAATAGTTATGACACTTATGATCATAGCAATAAATCATTAAGAGGTTAGACCAAAAACATCATATCGTCATAATATCTCTGAACTACATAGACTAAAAATATGGATTATTTGTGTCTCAGATATGAGACGCTTATAGTTATCTTTTAAGTTTAAAACATGATTACAATCTAATATTAGACCTCTAAATAAACTTCTCATCAACAATAAAACATTTTGCGGATTTATTAACCTTTTGCCTCTTTAGCCAAGTGGTCCTGAGCGCGACTGCTACGCTAGATTCGATTTCCAGGTCGAGCAAAGTGTTATTGGGTTTTTCTATGAAATTCCCAGTAGCAGCTCGGAGTTAGGAATTTGTGCCCGGTTAATGGCAATAGGCTCGCCTCATATTACATGGGACCTAAACATACCGGCGAACTGTGAGTGTACATTAGTACGCCCCTGCCTATCCCTTCAGGGAATACAGGCGTGATGGTATGTTATTTTATATTGAAAATAAGAAAATAAACTGATCTTAATTCTTTCTTTGAGTGGAAGGCTTAAAAAACGTAATATATAGGTGTTTCTGTTACAAAACGGATGATGACATTATACCTAAAACCAGTTAGTACATTAACATACCGAATGTATACTAATGAAGTAGGTTAAAAGACGATATGTCAAGGTTAGTGAAACGGATGGCCACTGGAACTGCCAAGGTCAGCCGTTAATCGGTTTTTACGCAATATATCAATATTATCTGATAACATAAATTCCTTTTTGGTGCTACAGCCTTGCTGATTTTCGGCATTATGTGCCAGATTCCCAAACGGAGTAATCGTTTCCTTAAAATGAACTTGTAGGTAATCATAATGTGTCCACTGCTGGGCACGGGTCTTCTCAAGGATTGAGAGAGATAAGGCTATAGTCCACCACGCTAGCCTAATGCAGATTGACAGATTTCACACGACGACGAGAAAATCTCTCAGGCATGCAGGTTTCTTCACGATGTTTTCGTTCACCGATTAAGCGCGGGATAATTAACTGCCTCAATAGCCAAGTGGTCCTGACCGCGACTGCTACGCTAGAGGTCCTGGGTTCGATTCCCAGGTCGAGCAAAGTGTTTGGGTTTTTCTATGAAATTCCCAGTAGCAGCTCGGAGTTAGGAATTTGTGCCCAGTTAATGGCAATAGGCTCGCCCCCTATTACATGGGACCTAACATACCGGCGTACTGTGGGTGTACATTAGTACGCCTCTGCCTAACCCTTCGGGGAATACAGGCGTGATGGCGTGTTTATGTAATTAACTATTAATACGCGCATAACTTCGAAAAGTCAAAGGTGCGTGCCTTTTATTTGAACTCGAGACCTTTGACTTGGCAGTCCCATGGTCATATCACCAGGCTATCGCTGCTTGTTTTAATGAACTTGTAATACTTAGTGGTATTTCCACGGTTGTGTTTCGTTCAGTCAGGAAGTAACCAGTGGAGTAAGTATTACAGATTTACTTTCTTTCAGTCTAAGCAGATGTTGAATATGAGTATTACACACGAAGCGACTCCCGCGTTTCAGTAGTAATCAAACTTCTCGTGAATAATGAATATCGATAAAATGATAAAACTATAAAAGACTGTAAAGACTCCCTGACTTGCGAGACTTTCAAGATGTTCGGGAAACATCCAAGGATGAGTATTTTCATACTGTTAAATGCATGGTGTGCAATTAGCCACGAAAAATTATATATTTTTTTATTTATCAAATATACAAGATACAAATGATAACAATTTTATTCTGAATACTTCCAAACCGCTATGCAGTTTGTCGGCAGCAGTTCTCGCTTCACAGTAAGAAGTGTACAAAGTTATTAGGTTTTATTTTGCTTACATTAAGCTAAAGTCAAGAACAATATCCACAAATTCCGACAACCGTCCTGGCAAACCATAACCTCAAAGTGAACATTGTTTGCATAAGACACAAGACCAACTAAGGGCACAGTGAAAGATAATGTTTCTTCAATTTTTTTCTATAAATAGATCAGATTTTAAAGAAACTTTTAAAAGTAGATGTTTTAAATATTTATGTACAAGATGGCGCCGGCCATTCCTAGTTGACGACTTCTGAGAAGAAACGCCACACGAACTCAGGTCTTTATTATCAAGTCCAGACAAGCACAAGAAAATAGCGAACAGAGGCCCTATATATTAGTAAATTTTCTCAAAAGATGGTACAAAACAAAACAGCATTATTTATGTTTTCTTTACTATTAAACGAAGCTTTTAGATGTATTTTAATTAAGAATGCGTAAAGCGAGACGAGTTCTGAGAATTAGTTATTAGATCGGTATGTACTAAAACATTTCAGTACAGTCACGAGCACAGATATGTATACACTTGGCAAATTTCAAAAGCGATTTTCTCTTAATGTATTAACTGAAATTCTATGATGTTATGAACTTTTTTTTTTTTTTTTTATATTCTTTTGTATATAGGGGCTTTAGTCGGTAACCGATTATGTCAGCCCCGTTATGAACTTTCGAACCAATGCTTTAATGATATTGTTATTATCTCAAAGATTGCAATTTTAGTAAGTGTATACATATTGATGCTCGTGACTGTACTAGATACTTACTCAGGTCCAAATTGCGTCTGAACTAAGGTAAGGTCGGTTATTGGAAAATAATTAAAATTTACAAAAAATATACATAGAATACTCTTATACGAATGTAACTAAGAGAGCCATTTGCTAGATATAATGCATATCTCTGAATAACAATTACCTTAATATCATACTTATAATATTCACAGTTTAATAATAATTAGAGAACGATACGGGTAAACAATTAAGATTATAATTATGAAAAATGCTTGCTTGTAGAGGTTGTATTTGACAACCACTAGTGCTGTTGCATCTTCATAGTGTTGGGATGGCGTTGTCCTTATAATTAAAACATAGACATAAACAGTGTTACATAGTTAAGCGGTGTTTTATTTATTAAAGAATAGTTGTATTGAATAATAATATTAATAAATTATTATAACAACTGCCTCATTAGCTAAGTGGTCCTGAGTGCGACTGCTACGCTAGAGGTCCTGGGTTCGATTCCCAGGTCGAGCAAAGTGTTATTGGGTTTTTCGATGAAATTCCCAGTAGCAGCTCGGAGTTAGGAATTTGTGCCCGGTTAATGGCAATAGGCTCGCCCCCTATTACATGGGACCTAAACATACCGGCGAACTGTGGGTGTACATTAGTACGCCTCTGCCTAACCCTTCGGGGAATACAGGCGTGATGGTATGTTATGTTATAAATTATAATTTGTATACTTTTTTTATGAGATCAGGGGGCAAACGAGCATGCGTATCGTCTGATAGTAAGCAATTACCGCCGCCCATGGACACCCACAACACCAGACTAGTCGCAAGTGCGTAGCCAGTCTTTTAAAAGGGGTTCGGCTTCCGGTATCCTCAGTCACTCGGCGAAACATAACGTAAGCGTTGTTTGATCCCGCATTTCTGTGAGGCCGTAGGGCCACTCGTGCCGAAACATGGCTCTCCCACGGTCAATCATACTGAAAAAATGATTTGAATAGACTAAATAAAGTTAAAAGATATTTAGATAGCGTTTAATGTTTCGGGTAGTTTAAGATTGACAGGGATGCTCCGTCCCTTTCCTCCAAAATGAGTGTAAGAACTTAAATACTTTCTATGGTGCACGCACGATTTGACGTCACAACATGCTATAATTAATATGCCTATAATTTCCTAATTTTTTATGTTGTTTTTGTTGCTCGGCTCTATAATTGGTAAACTTTATGATTGTGATTATTAGCCTGTTGTTTTCCAGTTGCCCAATTTTTTATAAGTCCCTTATTAAACAGTAATTGATGCCCTTTATTAAACATCTTCTCCGCCTTGTTACAGGAAGAAAACATAGCTCTTCGTCTAATCAAGCAGCATTCAGACGTCGAAGAGCCAGAAAGCAGTCCCGCATCACCTGAAGAAGTCTTTAATACTGGCAACACTGGGACCACAGGCCGAGCGTACTTCGACGAGGCCGGCTATGTGGCGGGGGGGTCCAAAGACTCGGACCCTTACGTGAGGAATCGGTTCAACCAGGCCGCGTCCGACAACCTGCCCAGCAATAGACCGGTGCCAGATACTAGGAATGCTATGTGAGTTTGACCATTATTACGATGTGATTTAAGACACAGATTCTAATTTCCCATTTCGCATTTCTAATGACTAGATACTATGATTTTTGAAAGACCATCACCATATTTGCTTGATTAGTACAGCTACAGGTGTTTACGTGGCAAATGTGTCTTTTTAGATTCATAGCAATAGTATTTGCAAAATTAACCATACAACATATCCAACTGAGAACTAACACCTTTGCTTTATAATCCTTATCAAAGCAAAAACTGTGTCAACGGCTGAAATTGTCGATTTAACTACACTACTTTTAGCTACAATAACGATTTTGAAGGAAAGGTTTAAATACTCGGTTTTGAATATTGTATATTTAATGTTGCAATTACTACTGCCATGACTAGCTTCTGCCCGCGGCATCGCTCACTTGAAGCTCAAAAACCAACAGTGATGATCTCTTGTTTGTAAGGGTCTCTATACATTAGAGAGGTCAAGCTGTATCTCAGGTTCCGTTTAATTATATGAGATAAGAAGTATACCAGTTTTTAAGGTAGAGCACATACTTTTTAACAGTAATAACAAAATTAAAATCTATTCAGTAGTTTGTGCGCCAACCTGTAACAAACAGATAAACACAAGAATTTTAAATATCACATTTTTGGATTCGGAAACGTTTATATACCCTAACTCACTTGTTTCTTTTAAATATCTTCCATGTACAGACACAGCTTTTTTACAATTTTATAATACTAGAGATAAATGGCGAAAAACCAATTTAAAATTGAATTTGACGGCCTCAGGTCAGATCAGTCTTGGTCAGAATTTTCACAAGTAATATGATTTGCCATTAGCAATACAAAATCGTCAATTTCAATTGAGAGAAAAATTAACAAATCATGTATTAGCCGATGATAGCCTATGACCAGGACTGCCAAGTCAAAGGTCTCGAGTTCAAATCCAAGGCACGCACCTCTTACTTTTCGAAGTTATGTGCGTATTAATAGTTAATTATCACGCGCTTAAACGGTGAAAAAAACATCGTGAGCAAACCTTTTCAAGGAAGGATTTTCAGAGGAGACCCATTCCCAGCAGTGGGACATATAATGGGTTGATTATATATATTAGCCGTTCTTAACCTTAAACTGCCTCATTAGCCAAGTGGTCCTGAGCACGACTGCTACGCTACAGGTCCTGGGTTCGATTCACAGGTCGAGTAAAGTGTTATTGGGTTTTTCTATGAAATTCCCAGTAGCAGCTCGGAGTTAGGATTTGTGCCCGGTTAATGGCAATAGGCTCGCCCCCTAATACATAGAACCTAAACAGGCACTCATCCCCTCTATGGAGATCCTTAGTTAAGAGGGTGATTTAGGGTAATTACTTTTATTTATATTTTCTTTTTGCTTATATTTCTATGGACGGTGTAAAAGGTTGTCTGAAATCAAGAATATTTTATTTATTTATTTTAAACATACCGGCGAACTGAGGGTTAGTACGCCTTTGCCTAACCCTTCGGGAAATACAGAATTCTTATCCATAATCTTACGCCAAAGAAGTGCAGTGTCAATGTATGACCTCAATATTACGCAACGTCATACATGAGTCGTATGCGACCTCCCTTACACCGAAGCGGCCTTGCTGTGTCTTCAGGTCAATGTCTTGAGATGAGGTAGAATCTGCAATGCTGTTAAATGATGCTTATAATGATCAGAAATATAATACACCGAAAGGTTGTGAAAGGGCTTGCATTAAATTATTTTGTAAAGTGTTATTAGGTAAGGCTAAGTCAAATTGAAGTAACTAGTATATTATAATCATGTTTTACATTGATTTTCTTTAATGACACAAACGAAAATGTTAGTAGACCAACTCAATTACTGTGCATTACATAATCTACTTGAAAGGTAGAAGATATTTTGGCGTCCCCTTTGTGGTTTCATATCTAAAGATATTTTTTTTATGAAAAAAAAAATCTTCTATTACAATTTTTGTCTGTCTGTCTGTTTGTTTGTTCCGGCTAATCTCTGAAATAGCTGGGCCGATTTTGACGGGACTTTCACTGGCAGATAGCTGATGTACTTTTACTGTTGTTGTACTTTTATTTTAAATACCACGCGGGCGAAGTCGCGGTTTACAACTAGTTCAGCATAATGCAAGGTTGTAATAAGACAAAGTCTTTTTAAAGCCGCTATGGTTCTTTCTTCAAAAGGCCACTTGGCCCTCGCCTATGTATTGTACTATATCTGGACTTTCAGAAGATAACATAATAATGATCTTAGTTGAATTCCGCGTTTCTTCTTCAGTTGAATTCAGTCATCAGTTGGGAAATTGTCTTGGAAGTTGGGAGATTGTCTAAGCTGAAATAACGCGCCCCACCTTCGCAAAGCAAATTTCAAATATGGACGCCGGCTATCACCCGACTAGTCCACCGTCTTGTACACGTGCAGATCTTAATTCACTGAACAATCGACGCTCCCACACAGATGAAGTGTCGTCATTAATATTTGCACTCACACATCTACATAGACTAATTAAGTCGTGAGGCGCGTCATTTCAGCTTGGACGAGCTATACCATTTACCGCAAAAAATCTAAAACAGCGTATTTCAAAGATGTATAGAAATAATTACGATTCAGGATTTTTTTGAGAACATATGACAAATTGGAATTGGAGGTTCAGTAACCTTTACTTACTCATTTTAAAATGTTATTTCAATAATCTAAATTGTACCGAAAATTAATTTATTTTTCATCTTAGATCGTTCTTAAACGTCGTTCTAATCGTCTTCGCCCGATCAATTCATTATGCAGATAGTTACTACGTGAAGTATGACAACACTTTTACTTCAAAATCACTTACCAATTTTTTTCTATTGACGAAAAAAATTACAGTAAAGACGCACGAGACGTTGCCAAACTCTTTTCAAAATACTAAAAAAGTATTATTCTTTCCATAATCATGTCCTCTAAATTTTCCTTGTTACACATAGAATCATATAATTATTTTATTTTGTCACGTCGATTCAATTTCCTCCGGTATATACAAAATATGTAATAAACCAAGTGATTTGCTTGCAGGTGTCGATTAAAAAAGTACGACGATGACTTGCCGCAGACCAGCATCATCATCACATTCCACAACGAAGCCAGGTCAACCCTCTTGAGGACTATCGTCAGGTAAGATTAAAAAAAATTTCCATTTATTCAGTCGAAGAACAATTGAAGAAACCAGAGAATTATTTCTTCACGAATTGGGAAAAGAAACGCACAGGACCACTCAGCTAATGAAGCAGTTTTGTCTTGTGATATGATTTTTAGACCTTGTATAGGTATGCTTTCAGCCAGACAAATCTAGGGTCACGCAATCATGTCAATGGAATTGGTTGACTAATCAGATATTATGAATGTAAGGCTATTTTAAAATGATATTCTAACTTCACTAAATAACTTTATAAAAATTAGCATAAAAAATGCAAAAAATCTCAAAAAGTTAGTTATTAGGTATGGTAGCATCGTACGACATAGAACTAACCGTAAGGTAAGTCATGTCAGTTGAGAGGCAAAGTAACTTGCCTTTCAATAGATGTTACTGACGTCACCTTTAAGACGTAAGTTGAGAATGTGAAGGCAAATTTCGACATGGCAGGTGGGACTCGCGGTGGTTTAGTGGTCATAGCGTCTGGCGTACCTAGCCAGAAGACGCAGGGTCGAATCCTGCCTGCGAGTCGAATTTTTCCTTCACTAAATAACTTTATAAAAATTAGCATAAAAAATGCAAAAAATCACAAAAAGTTATGATATTCTAACATTCATAATATCTGATCATGACATTCTATGAATGCCAGATTCTATGAATGCCAAATTCTAATATAAACGCCAGATTCTAATAATGTTAAATTCTATAAACGCCAGATTCTATAAATGTCTATGAATTCTATGAACGATTCTATAAAAAGAAAACCTTATTACAATATTCTTCAAACATAATTGTCTCTGATAAGAATGACTATTTTTATTTGGCTACGGTAATGTTGTTTCTTGACTTTTTCCAGTTCATATTACTAATTTAATTTAGTAATATTTTTTTGTTACAGTGTTCTAAATAGAAGTCCGGAGCACCTCGTTAAAGAAATTATTCTTGTCGACGACTTCAGCGACAACCGTAAGTACACAATGATTAAAAATCACATACTATCACGCCTGTATTTCCCGAAAGCTTAGCAGAATTGATTTTAGACTAATGTTCCTCATCCATAGTTCGCCGATATGTTTCAGCGATATAGTTCTAAGCCAGCCTGTTGTCACTTACCAGGCATTAGTGTAGTAGAGGTATTAAATGCTACTGCTGCGCAACAGGTCCTGGGTTCGATTCTCAGGTTGAGCAAAGTGTCATTGCACTTGTCAGTAGCATTTAGGAGTTAGATTTGCGGCCGGTGAATAACAATACGTTCGCCTTTTACATGGGTCTTAAATGTATCGACCAACTGTGGGTGTACAGTCGTACGCCTCCAGTCGTACTCCAAAGAATCCCATGTTTCCCTATCATGGGCTGTTTGTATCCAGTTTGAGCCCGACGTTTTGCTGATAATTAACTAACGCACATGACTTCAAAAAGTCAGAGGTCTTAGATTCGAACTCAAGACCTTTGACAATGCAGTCCAATGGTCATATCACTAGGCTATCACAGCAATTCAATATACAAGACACCTAAATAGAATGACCGAACAAAACACAAAGAATATCAAAGACGGTTAAATTGACGCAGGATCGCAGGTTCAATCTATGTAACCTACGTAATTACTAAGTAAGAATCGCAACGTCATCTCTTACGTACTTTATACATAGTAAAAGTATGTTTTACATCTCTTACACAATATTCTACTAACTCGAAAATATAATAAATCTATTCTAGTGAAAGGCATCGTACCAGAAACAAGAATATAGATCACTTGCCAAGTTCATCGTCATTGAAATATTACGTTTGTTATTTTTGTCCTTACTCATATCATTTATTATTTACATGTTCTCATTTTATTATTTTTGAGTGTTGAACTTCAAATAGGATTCTTTTTTAATTTTGAATAGGATTATTCTTTCAAAAAAATCTTTCTATAATACGCTACGCCACCGGTTGTAAGTGGTCATCTATATATATAAAAGAAAGTCGTGTTAGTTACACTATTTATAACTTAAGAACGGCTGAACCGATTTGGCTGAAAATTGGTGGAGAGGTAGCTTAGAACCAGGAGACGGACATAGGATACTTTTTATCCCGTTCCCGTGGGATGTGATGACAGACCGCATTCCACGGGGGCGAAGCCGCGAGCAGAAGCTAGTTATTTAAAAAAAAGTAAATATAACTTAGAATATATATACAATATATATATTAAAACCTAATTCTGATAATGTGGGTGGATAAATTAGCTCTCCCAATTTTCTGTAGACACCAAGACAAAAGCGAATTCGTAAGGGCTTCTGTGCAACAACTGAACTGAATTTTATTATTGATAGGTGAAATTTCTGTTAACTATAAGTTGCCAAGAAAACTGACAAAGCGCTTTTAGGGCTGACGGTACAAGTATTAAAGTCTTAATATTTTTAAAGACACTGACCGTAATATAAGTCCATATTATCATGCGAATATGAAAGCATATAAATGTGTACTTGGCTGGCGCTCTGCCAAGCATAAGAATGAAACTAAAATTCCGCTCTCATATAATCAACATTTTCTCAGAAACAATAGTAAATCATTGTTGTGAATTTTACTTACTTTGTATTTAATACAACAAAACATTTCATACACTTAATTATGAAGAACAATGGTTGCGTTACCAATTCGTTTTCGTTTCTCATAAGTATTACAAAACTGTGAAATCGTAAATTTTAATTGGATTAATTTAAACATTGTTCGCAATTTAGGTAAATGAAGATTGCCATTAAAATAATTACGAACTAGTTCAGTACATGTAATCTTTACTAATATAAAATTGAAAAAAGGTGTGTCTGTCCATTGAAGACATTTTAACAAAACCAAGTGGATTAGGGCATCTAGAGGTCTCCGAACCCTAAAAGGTGTTTTTTTAATTCTTGTCTGTTTGTTACGGATTGGCGCCAAAAATACTGAATATATTAGATTTTAATCTTGTTATCACTATTAGAACGTATATGCCCCAGCTTAAAAACTGGTGAATTTCTTATCTCAATTAATTGAACGTAACAGTATTTATAATTTAATGCGGATCGCCCACTACTTAATTTATGAAGTGGTCGAATTAAATTACATGAATTAAAATAAAACAAAAGTACAGTGGCGTACAAGTGTCAAAAGTAATCTAGTAGTTACATTGTGATCTTATTTTGGTCGCGTTATACTATTTTGCTTGACATCTAATAATACTCAGTTGACATTATTTCGATGTATCTGACATTTGACATTCAATTCATTTATTATCTGTTTTAATTTAAATTTCTGAATTTGTTATAAATTTAAATGTATATTCACGTTTTCTGACAGCTTTGAGTATTTTACATGACCTACGCAAATGTCTTGCTGATCTGGTATCGTCGTGCGACAGGTCGTTGAGCTCCCTAAATAATGGTTGAGCTACACGATGCCTGATGTATGCGTGCCGTCAGTTAGGACAGGTCAACTCAAAGCTGCTATGGCTCTTTCTTCAAAAGGCCTGTCCAGATATTGCCCGTAACACTCGCATAATATCTAATAATATTATTCTTGTAATATCAACTATTATTGTCTGGACTTTAAAAGAGACCATGATTCTCTTTTTGAGTTTGTTTCGGTGTTTCTTCTCAGAGGTCGTCAGTTAGGAAATGCCGGCGCCATCTAGTTCAAAAAAATGTGACAGACCGAATTCCACGGGGGCGAAGCCGCGGGCAGAAGCTAGTATATTATAATTAAATGTCGACCATGACCCAAAAGTGGCACTTATCAAATCGAGACTAGAGCCGGAACAATGTTCTGAACATTTTTAATAACCTGAATAGGTATTGTGTTTTATATGACTTGAAGTTACATAATGAATTATAACTGCAACAAATACCTACATTCGATTCAATGATTGCCCCACAATCTACGGTCACGTTTGCCAACCAATCTATATAGAAACATTTAGACAATGTTTCAAACAGTTTGTAGTTTCAACATTTATATCTAGTTCCTAATTCCTTATAAGTGAGTATATAATGTTTTATGATAGTCGTGAGTTCCCTTGTAAAATGGAAGTTTGAAGTAATGTATTACTTATTTTTGGCTAGCCTCGTTGAGATTAGTGGTCGCAAACACGGCTACTGGGCGGAAGCCACTGCATTCGATTCTCAATTTGAGCCGTACTTTTCGGGTTTTTGGGGAAAGGGAACAAGCCCTGTATCACGTTGAAAGTATGTGCAATACTTATAACAAATCCCATTTATTTTATATTTTAGTCTCTGTTTGTTCCGGCTAATCTCAGAAACCGGTGGATCTTTCTTAACGGGACTTTCACTAGCAGATCGCTAATGTTATAAAGGATAACCTAGGCTACTTTTATTTTAGAGTTTAATTAGGGTTCCGCGCAAAATATAGTCAATCTTTTTGGAATGCGAACGAAACAACTATGTTGTTATTATAAACGATGGTGGTTTTGTCTACAGCTGATGACGGCGCCGCTCTCCGCGCAATTCGGAAGGTGAAGGTGATACGGAACTCCAAGCGCGAGGGTCTGATGAGGTCCCGCGTGCGAGGGGCCGACGCCGCCGTGGCTCCCGTGCTCACCTTCCTAGACTCCCATGTGGAGTGCAACACACACTGGCTGGAACCACTGCTACAGAGAGTTAAGGAGGTATGTACTTTTATAAATCATGTTTACTAGATGCTGTTAGGAACTTCTAGCTGACGACTTCTGAGAAGAAACACCGAAAAACCCAGAGAATTATGATCTCTTTTAAAGTCCAGACAATACGGCAATATCCTAACCCATACCTGTGAAAGTAAGAGCTGTACCGGCTTTGAGTAGACCACTACCATCTGATGGCGTGCCTGCATCAGTCAATGCGAAGCTCGAACGTAATCTAGAGAGCTCAACAACTAAATAGATACCAGTACAGTGTAACAGTGCGTCTGCATCAGACCTCCGGAACCCAAATTCTGGGCAATAGGTACCGATATTCGGAGGATAGACTGGTTGTCAGGCTTTTTTGGACTTCTGATTACCACTAACAATTGTCATAGACGTTCGTATGACAACCTACAACCTGTAACAAACCATCTTATAATATTATCTACAATTATGTGAAAGGCGACTTAACATGAAATGTAGCAACTAAATAGTTGCTACATTTTATCTATGAACAGAACATTCTAGAAAACGTTTATAAAATTGGATATATCAGCCCTGTGAAGACACGTCATTAATGACATTTGCGACCTTTGAAAACCTAATAAAATAATGTCATAACATAAAAAATAATTTGTTCGTAGCTCCTGTTAATTAATTTCTAGAAAAAATCCAAACTGTAATACTTAGCTGTGTAACTGTCATAATGATAAATGTTTGATGGTCAAACAGAGGTCGTAAAGCTGTGCAATTGGATAATTTTTAGTGCATTGCTATCTCCCTAAACTTATATTTTATTTTACGAAATTGTGAAAAAAGAATAAAATAACCTCGTGATTTTTTATGGGATAGTGGGGCAAACGAGCAAACGGATCACCTGATGGTAAGCGATAACCGCCGCCCATGGACACCCGCAACACCAGAGGAGTCGCAAGTGCGTTGCCCGCCTTTAAAAGGGTTTGGGCCTCCGGTAACCTCAACTCACTCGGCGAAACACAACGCAAGCGTTGTTTCACGCCGGTTTTCTGTGAGGCCGTGGTATCACTCCGGTCGAGCCGGCCCATTCGAGCCGAAGCATGGCTCTCCCACGTGAAAAAAAATTATTTTGACGAACGCCTTCACCTGCCTATTATAAATTTAAGACTAGGTTAAAAATAAAATTCACTTATCAATATTGAAATACCACTACAAATTATACTACCTACTATGTATGACTATGAACATAGAACGCAAATTGCTTATTGCTTTAACATTAAGTTAAAGCGCGAATTGATGTAGCGAACGAAGATAAAATGTCAAGATGTGTCGAAATTACTGTACCTAATCCACTTTATGCAATGCACAAACGATATTGCATTTGTCTGAATTATTTGATACATTATTGCAATAATGTAAACTGTGTTAAGAGTACCTATAGGTAATGTATAATGTATAATTCGCAAAATTACAAAATGTATTTAACACTGCTTCCTACACGGGAAAGTTTGTGAGGATGTACCTATGAATGTTTGTTACTCTTCTACGCAAAAACGGATTTTCATTAAACTTTGCAATACATAGCTCATACATCTGAATAACACATATCAGATAGATAGACTATAATTAAAATATCTACGAGGACGAATTTTCTCAGGCAAAACCTAGTTAAATACGACGACACGTTTGGCATAGCG
Organism: Acronicta leporina; assembly: GCA_947256265.1. Classification (NCBI taxonomy): domain Eukaryota; kingdom Metazoa; phylum Arthropoda; class Insecta; order Lepidoptera; family Noctuidae; genus Acronicta; species Acronicta leporina. Next base: position 14,259,083 of record OX366518.1, on the reverse strand, counting down.
ACTGAGCGTTCGGCTTATGTTGCGGGTTCGATCCCTACACGGAGTAAATATTTGTATGATCTCTACAGTAGTTTTAGTTCCGGGTCTGGGGTTTGTGTATGTGAGAATTGTGTTTGTTAACGCATCCAAGATACAGGAGAAAGTCCTAGTGTGGCGCAATGTATTTCAAAATAAAACAGAATATATGAAAGATTTTCGATCTATTAAAATTTTTAAAAAAAATTGATTGTAGTTTTCTATGAAACTGTGTATTTATTGGTCATACAGTACATTTTCATTTAAAACATTTTCTAGCCAGGGTTTTAAACTAGCATCATAAACGAAGGAAAATAAAGTTGTTGAACAATGAATCGGTATGTTACTCTGAGGAATCGGTAAGTTACTCTGAGGAATCGGTAATAGTTTTTTTAAGTCCGACGCCGTGGCCTTTAGGCTACGGCCGACACAAAGAATGATAACATAACGACCTACATAAGTAAAAAATTCAAAGTACCTAGTAAATTTTATTTTATTAACCTTATTATTTTATTAATTTATTTAGTACCTAGTAATTTTTATTTATCGACAAAATTCTTATTTAGCTAGGGTTAGTAGGAATTTTAATGAAGTGTGTCAGAGTGTTGATATTGACTTGTTCTCTACCAGTGTTCGAGAACTTAAAAAAATTTTGAATAACAAATTTTTCAATGAACGTTAGCTATTTTTTGCTTTTCATTTAATTTTAAAAATATTAGTTTTGAAATGTCTTTCTTTGATTTGTTATGTTTACTTGACATTATTACTGGTTACATAATGTGATATTAGTGAAAACTTGTAATTGGCCATATTTTACTACTCTTTATTTTATCTTTATGTTAGCTGTAAGTTTTCTAAAGGAATAAAATAAAATAAAAATAAAATAAAATAAAATATTGCAAGGGAATGTATAAGGCGCGCCTAGTTCCGTTATTCCATTAAAATGCGTCGATTGTTTACAAATGGACGCATACTTATATGCCTACTTACTTAAAATACCAAAATAAATGCCAATGTCATATATAATGTAGTTGATGTATCCGAAACATTTTGCACTCCACAAAAAGATCAATAAAAACACATTCTACGATTTGAATTCCACAATTTTTTAATTTCGAAGTCAAGAAGTTCTATTGACTTAATTTGAAATTTTCATTCGAATATCCATTTTTGTTAAATAATTAAATATTTTCTTGACGATTCAAAACTGACAATAAATATCGTTCAGTTCCAAGTTTAAAATATCGCGAACAGCCAGCGATTGGTAAGGTAATGTCAAGGCTTTACGAGAACGTGACGGCATTTGCGGTGCCGCAGCCAACAAGAAAAATATGACGCTTTATAAATTGACTAGATTTAAGGCGAAAACGTGCTTATAATGGCGACGGGATATTAGGAATGAGTTATGATACCTAATTTGGTCCCTATAAAGTAGATAACAATTATATTTGTTTTGCATTAGATTGCGCTCAAAAATATAAATGTTTACATTTCCCAAAAACCTCATTAACTAGTAACAATATAAAAACATCATTGTATATAATTGGTGCTTATATGAAATGTCCAATTTAATTGTCAATAACGGAGTGAAGGAAGGAAGAGAAGTGAAGAATATATCGTACTGACTTGAACTATTCAAATTAAACTAAACTAACTCTCGGGTGGTTCCGTTAGACATTAGCCAAAATAGTATTACTGCGTGTATTATTTAAATAACATTTCTTTTGTACAACACAACTAATTGATTTATATTTGAAAGTCATCATTTATTGTTTGTATATCACGAATTCATTCTGAGTTTGTGTTTTCAGAGGTTATCACAGAAACAAAATATTACCGTGGGACATGCTTTGGATCGAATGGGCCGCTTTGACAAGAGTGATATCACAGCCTCACAGGAAACCGGCGTGAAACAACGCTCCCATAAAAAAAACATTAATATGAATCAAGATAAAGAAAAATAAACGAAAAAAATTACAGCTTGGTTTCTTTCGAACCATCCGCAAAACTCATATTTAAAATTGAGAAACTTTTTTAAACATCAACGAAGAGGGAAATAAAACCAGTAAATGCGTTTGTAGACAAAAGAAATTTAATCTCAGAATTTTAATCTCGTTATTTTTTATTTCCCAAATACACGCGATAGCTTATTTTTATAAAGTAAGACTGCTTCGACTTCCTCATGGCGTGTCGGCGATTCGAGAACGAATTTCGTACATTTCGTATACACCCACAGCTCGCCGGTATGTTTCATAGAATGTAGAATAGAATATCCTTTATACACCAAAAACTAATGTGAAGTTTAAGTTATCAATCATAGAATATGGTACAATGGGTCGTCTTATCGCTGAAAGCGATCTCTCTCTCTCATGTTGAAATGAAATGTTGAAAACTCCAAATTGCAACTAATAATTTCATAGTAATACTACTAGTATTTTATTATCTGTGGTAATACTCAATAACACTGCTTGACCACGAAATAGAAGCTCTTACGAAAACTAGACTAACAACACTGTTTGTCATATTTACTTAAATATTCCAGAACCTTTAACATGCAAGGCCGATAAAATATATATTATCTCGTACTTATTTTAGTGAAGGAAAAATTCGACTCGCAGGCAGGATTCGAACCTGCGTCTTCTGGCTAGGTACGCCAGGCGCTATGACCTCTAAGCCACCGCGAATCCTACCTGCCATGTCGAAATTTGCCTCCACATTCTGAACTTACGTCTTAAAAGTGATGTCAGTAACATCTATTGAAAGACAAGTTACTTTGCTTCTCAACCATGACATGACTTACCTTACGGTTAGTTCTATGTCGTACGATGCTACCATACCTAATAACTAACTTTTTGTGTTTTTTTTGCATTTTTCATGCTAAGATTATAAACTTATTTTAGTGAAGGAAAAATTCGACTCGCAGGATTCGAACCTGCGATATATTATCTCGACTCATATTTACAAACTTTAGTATCCTCGTCCGTCGAGTGCTTTTCAAGTGTTACCAGAAGGTACCCGCGCGTGTTAATTCCAGTAAATATTTTCCTTGAGTAGATGTAAAAATAAACGGTCCGTCTACTAGCACGACTGAGTCTACATAACGGAATGACCTTGAGTTATCACGACCTTTGTTAATGAAGCGGAAGTTACCAGGAGAAACATTACGAGACGTGGAAGTTATGAGCCTTAAGTGTCAGAAAAAATTGATACGGAACTACAGAAAAGGAACTTTTTGAACTTTATAGAGAAAAAAAAGAGTATTTTAGAATATTATTTTTATGGGATAGGGGAAGCAAACGAGCAGACGTGGTACTCAGAAGCCCAAAAAAGCCTGAAAACCAGTCTATCCTCCGAATATCGGAACCTATTGCCGAGAAATTTAGTTGCGGAGGTCTGATGGCGGTCGCTTCGTACACGAAGCAAAATGGTTTGGTTTACATACTACTAGCGACCCTAGCGGATGATACAGGCACCGGTGTTGTCTAATTCAATGTGTGCGTATCTACGTACAGTGCGTATTATGCACACGCTCAAGCGACGATTAATAAAACGACTTGCACACAACTATAACCAAACCAGAAATTAATCTCATACATAAAATGAATATGATGCAATATTTTAGCTGACAAGATAATAGCTTCCGTGGCGTTACGGTGAGGTGACTGGAATCGAAGCACAAGCGGCGTGTCGTGAGTTCAAATCACGGTAGAGGAAATTATTTTTGTCATTTATGTCATACTTTTTATATTTTAAAAAAGTAAATTGTGTAAACTCTTTTGGTTTAATTGACTTGTTTTTATTTGTGTTGTATTGATTTGTTTGTTATTGAAATAAAACAACAAAAATTGTATATTAAAACATTTAATTAACTAAATAACGGATCGATTAATATACACAATAAAAAAACAATTTTATCGAGTCTCGAGGCAGTTATTATTTATTTATTTATTATTACACACACTACTCGTATCGTTACAGGATAACCTCCACTACAATAATGGTTGAAAAATCAACTTACAGTTAATCGTTTCTTTAATGAAACGGTTACTATTTTATCAGTTATGAATACAAAGTTTTGTTTGATGGGTAAGTATGAGCGTAATATTTTGTTAGAGGTGATCAATTTAATCAAAAATAAAGACGTCAAGTAAGTAAATAAAAATTTACAAGTTAACATTTCACATCATAATAAGACAAAGTTATTTTTGTTGGATATGGATGGACGTAATATATTTTGTCAAAGTATTGAGTATGGGTATATCAATTTAATCATAGTAAAATAAAATGTGAAGTGAATCAACATGTTACAGGAAGAAATTATGGCAATTTCTAACCTCAGGAACAATAACATCACTCACATTACAAAATGGCTACATATTAACTAAAGACTTTCATTATTTATGATACACACGTCGTTTAAAACAGTGTGATCACTTTTAAAATATAGTGTGAAAAATATAACACGTCATGGCAATTATTAACCCGTAGCGACTCCCAAGTGGACGTAACTAGGTCATCTAAATTAGATTTTGATCTTGTATTCGATGAGTCCCAGTTTAGCACCATGTGACCCCATAGGTTTTCTATGGGGTTTAAATCTGGACTTTTAGCAGGCCAGTCAATAATAGTCATGTTTTCTTGGTTGTCAAATCTTCTGTGCTGGTTTGCTGCATCGTAAACCAGCTGCACGCAAGTGGTTTCGCACGGTTTGTAAGCACACATGAGCTGTTGCGGTTATTCGGGTGGGGAGGAATGGGTCCGCTCTGTGCCTAGATATGATGTCCCGGAGTCATTTGAAAAAATCGCCGATGGTTTTGGCCCACGTCGGCGATGGTCTACGTCACCGGAATCTGCAAATCGTCGAACCCATAACTGCACGGTTCTTCTCTGTAATAAAAAAGAAATGCTCAGAAACCAGTAAGTATATAAATGCTGATATGTGTAAATAAATATTAATCATAATTTAACATGTCATATTAATATAATTATAATACTCAAAACATTGATTCCAATGATATACCTATTATTTGTATCATCATTAGTAAACATAATTAATATTAGTTACTTAATTCGAATAATTGAATCTTGGCTAAAATCCTATGCCATAAATTTAATTTATTTATATATTGTGTTAAGTCAGTATTATTTATATGACACTTTCCTAAATGAATTAATTATTATGTGTTTTAATATACTTACTATATTAATTAATAATATAACTAATTATAAGTATTATGTGTTATATATATTATATATATATATATATATATATATCATATTATAATATATTATTAATATAATTAATTAATTATATTATTAATTATAGTTTAATAAAACACATAATAATTAATTCATTTAGGAAAGAATAAAATATTTAATATACTTACTATATAATATAGTATAATTTAACATTTACAGGCAAGAAGAGCATAGGTTCATAATGAAAATGTCCATAAATGTTACTCACCGATATCATTAATCGCCTCGCTATTTCACTAATAGAAATGTTTTGCTCGTGTAATACAACAATTTCGGCCTTCTTAAACATCGTTAAATGTTGCATGATGAAGCAATAAAAAATAGGATAACACCGCACACAAATTATTACAGGAGTTGTAAGAAGCAATCTATGCTTAAACGAAGGTCGTAATGGTTAATGCAAATAGACTGGACAAATGACGACGTTCAATTCTTATAAAATAAAATAATTGAAAAATTGTGGGTAGCTTTGTCTACTAAGGACACAAAATAAAATGCTTAAGTAGTTAGTTTCGATGGCATATCTCAAACGTTGCAAAACTTCGATTGTCTTATGAACTGGATTAATAGTAACTTGTAAAAGATTTAAATAATATTATAAAAAGAATATAATTCGCAAGTGTGGTTTGATCATACGGCATACGATTTACCAGTCAGAGACATTAGCAACGGTGCTAAAGCTGCTCTAGTAAAACTGTTTGAAATAGTGCAATGCATTCAACCACACCAATTAGTAATAAGGACTATTATAGCGTGTTAGCCATGCCTAAGTATTGATGTAGGTGTGTGTGTAGTAGAACTCGCTCGCTTGGACGTTAGTATGCTTACTGATTTACATCGTCTTATTAGTTTACGCACACAATAACAACGGCAGTTATCCATGTGTTGATGTAAACTAATTAGGTGGTTCCACTGTACCTATAAAATACTAAATATAATATACTAGCTTCTGCCCGCGACTTTGTCCGCGTAGCGTGATGATATATAGCCTATAGCCTTGCTCAATAAATGGGCTATCTAACACTGAAATATTTTTTCAAATCGGACCAGTAGTTCCTGAGATTAGCGCGTTCAAGCAAACAAACAAACAAACTCTTCAGCTTTATATATTAGTATAGATTCATTGTGACTTTGTGAACTTTAGGAGATAAAAGGATTTATTTACTAGACCAACACTTACGAAGTGTATCTAATAGTTAATATTCCTTCTGGGGCGCGAGTAAAACCGCGATAACAGCTAGTAATAACAATTTAATCCGTAGTAACGCAAACTGTTCTAACCACCAGTATTATGTAAAGCTGAGCTAAGCTAAACTGGGCTATAGCGGAGCGATTAGATAGCAATGAGGCTACTCCGCAGCGTACTGGAAATCTCAAGTGAATGTATTGATGTCGTAACGCACTAGTACTAGGTATTGCTAAGCGCCAATAATGTTCTATAATGGACATCAATGTGCTTCGCGGTTACTCAACGATTACACTGTAGCTGATGTAGTTTATTGATAATGTATAATAATCTATACTTGCAAAATAGGTGGTTTCCGTTATTTCAAATATGTATAAATACTAGCGGCCCTCCCTGGCTTCGCAAAGATGGAGAATCCCTAACTTTACTTTCCCTGTCGAGTCTCCCGTGAACCCTTATCACTTAAAAAAAAAGATAGTAGCCGATTCTCAGACCTACTGAATATGCATATAAAATTTGATAAAAATCGATCAAGCCGTTTCGGAGGAGTAGGTATGGTAACTAACATTGTGACACGAGATTTTTATATTTAAGATGTACCTACCTACGTACAAGCAGCCTGGTGATAATAATATGACCATTGAACTGCCAAGTCAAAGGTGTTCCTGAGTTCCAAGGCACTCACTCTCACAAGGCACTCTCTGACTTTTCGAAGTCATGTTTGTATTAATAGTTAATTATCACGCGTTTAAACGGTGAAGGAAAACACCGTGAGGAAATCTGCATGCCTGAGAAATTTCTTTACCGGGGTGTGAAGTCTGCCAACCCGCAGGTCAGGCTGGAGGGCTATAGCCTAATCCCTCCCACATAATAATCCCCCAGCAGTGGGACAGAATAATGGGTTGATTATGTAGTAGGTATGTATTATATAAATTAATATGTATACTTAGGTAACTAAAGTATAAAAAAAAATAAAAGTAATTATTGCAATAATTACTAATTACTCATTACTCGCCCATATCAAGACCATGGTCTTGATATGGGCGAGTGATGAGGAGGGATGCAATGAACAAAAGAGGATGATATGAATATGGAGATCGGGGGAAACCATAGGACCGATGGATGCATTGGGTTAAGGGCTGTATGATAATGGAAAAAGGAGTGTATAATGAAGTGACTACTGACAGGGATGAATGGAAGAAAAGAACATACTGAGCCGATTCTAAATAAATAGTATAATTATTATAAAAAATATTACTAATTATAATGCAAATAACTTGTCTTGACTCAGGTATTTCAAAATATTCAAATGATTAAATATTTAAAGATCATAATATTTTTTGTAATGCTCGGGATGTTGAATTTATTTCAAAAAGCAAATATTTAAAAGCCGCTTTCATGGACGTTTTTCCAAAGGCCACTTTTTCTTTCAAAGAAAAACTTTCCCTAAAACCTTGACTTTAAACCATCATTAATCTTCGCTAAAGTATTTGAAACAAATAGCTTCTTACCTGGGTCCATTCATCACGTTTTTCTATCGAAAACTTGGTAATAAGATAAAACAAACATGGCGGCCGTTGCAAAATGTGTAGCGTTGGAAAGTAAGTTGCTTCACGTAATGTTACAGATACCAATGCAGTAATTGTGTGGCACAAGGTTTAGGAGATGAGCGGGCTAGAATTTATGCGTCGGATTTGAAGTCCCTAAATTAACTTAACTGGTACAAACTAGAATAGGAATAAATAAAAATAAATATTCTGCGACATTTTTACATAGCACCATCTACTCCCCAAACTAAGCAGAGCTTATACTATGGGTACTAGACAATGAATATAATACTTATATACTTTTTTGGAAATACATACTTAACCTATCCTATCCTACTAATATTATAAATGCGAAAGTTTGTGAGGATGGATGGATGTTTGTTACTCTTTCACGCCAGAACGGTAGAACGGATCTGGATAAAATTTGGCACAGAGATAGATTATAGTCTGGAATAACACATGGGCTACTTTTTATCTGAAGTCCACGCAGACGAAGTCGTGGGTAGAAGCTAGTAATACATAAGAATAAGCGACCAGTGAACTAAAAATAATTTGATTATTAATGATATATTTCATATTTAGATATCAAATACTTATGCAACTTGGAATTATGTATTGGTGTCTAAAACGCTTTAAAAATATTTTTACCATTTCCAACCATTATCATTTTGAGCCAATCTAGCTAGTCTTTCTACAGGACGACACTTCATCGTCATTCGTACAATATTTAGAAAGTTTTAAAAAGATAGAAACTACGAGTATAGTCAGTGCACAAAAAATATGGTGACATGAAAAAATGTAATCATTTTTATATCGCACTTCCCGTATCCAATATCCACGTATTTTTAAAAAAAAGCTTACTAGGCGACGCCCTAGCCATTAGGCTACCGCCGCTTTAAATTTTTGTTTTCATGTGAAGACTGCAGGACAAAATGGCAAAATCATTAGGTACTATATGAACACAACGTATCTTACTCTAAAATATTTTTAGTGTCCACCGCTCTCATAATAGCCCACTACCACTAGGTAATTTTTCTCATAACTGTTCGCTCCTATCCTGGGTACTCGCGGTATTTAGAGTCTCATCACCTTTACTAGCACATTCTTGGCTACACCACAATTACACTTCATCTCTCACATAAATAGCACTGTGACAACTGAAACACCCAGCATATTATACACCCAGCATATGGTATGTGGTGCATATTCCACATAAATAACTGAAGAATTATCTTTTCTCATGCATACCGCTAGGGAGTGGAAATCTTTATCGAAGTCTGTCTCTTCGATTACGTATAACCTGGAAGTCTTTAAGTCACGACTCACGAGAGAATAGATTATTTCTAGATAAGATAGATAGATAGTGGTCAAACTCAACCCTATCCCGATATTAATGTATGGGTAGGAGTCATATTACGCTTTCTCTTACACCTTGGTCCGCCCCAATTGCTCAAGCGTGGTGAACGGAAGATAGTATACAGCGTTGTGCAATGCGGATCATCGGGATCCCTTCACCCTCGCTCCCGGCGCTACCTAGCACCTACTGCATCTCGCAACTCTTACACCACATTAGTGATGCACGGACTTTTGAGTCAGGCGGGCCGAATTTCTCATACAATCGTAATACCAAAATAAATCGTAATTCAAACACAATTTAATCAAAGTGTGTTACCATTCGGATTCCGATACCGTTAATCTAGGTTCATGCTCTACGATTTCATACAAAATACTTCATTGGAAATAAATTTAAGCGAATGCTTATAAATTCTTGAGAAATTTGCCAAGTTTGGAACGATTTTCCGGTCGTTTATTTCAACTGAAGTAGTAGTACAGTAGACGAAATAGGTAGATTAACGGTATCTCTATCCAAATAACAGATTTTGATTCAAAACAGTTACTTAAAATAAGTATACCTACGCGGAGATTATGCAAAATTTAACGACCGACTCGTTAGTAAGTATTACAAATAACATCTTATTACAAACAGTAATTAATTTTCATGTAACATCTTGTGAAATTACGTGAGATGATTGCAGTAGAATAGAACAGTAAAATGTATTAAGGTTGAGTACAATTATTTTTATAATCTACTAATGGTGCAACTGAGGAACAAAGCGTGGCTCTATGGAAAGATCAAAAAGTCCGAGAACAAATAATAAATATATTTTACTCAAAAATGCATGTAATGTTGTCATTATTTTGACAACCTTGTTTGAGCAAAGTCGACCTTGCCGTTCTGTTTCAAGGACCGGCCGGCAAAGTTTTGCTGGCCGCTCTAACAGGCCGGCAATATATTGCCGGCCGCTATTTTGACATTTCAACGCTATTTCAACGTTTTATTGTTGTTGTTAATATAATTCGCCAAAAGGCAGGCAAAGGTTTGAACCATACAGCCTTGTCTTATTTTATTTTCTTTTTCCCAAACCCAATAGTGGAGTTTAGGAGTGAACCCAAAAAGTCACAGTTTTTAATTTTTATATCATTTGCCTACACTCTCACACGTTCACGAACACTTAGGCCCACTTGCACCAAATTCTTAAATGTGTTTAAGTCATATTTAAACACAATTTTTCATAGAAATTTCGTGTTTAAATACAATTTAAACACATTTCAGAAGTTGGTGCAAGTGGGCCTTAATGGTTAATTATCCACCATAATTACACATTAAACTTGAAATTCAAGTTTTGAAAAGTAATATAAGATCTACAATGTGCACTTTTCATTTTCCCGCCTAAACTCTTCGTTTTAAAAACTCAAATCCAAAAAGATTTTATTTAAAACAGCTGTTTTGTTTGTAGGTATCTATAGAGATAGGTACAAATATATTTTTTATTTAAATTACTTGCTGGTTTTATTTAGATTAGGTACTTGCATTTTTGAGTAAAGCACTATACAAACCTTGGCCCATAATGACTGCTTCGCTGGTCGCGCTGATGATGGCCGACAGCGCAGCGTAGCGCAGCTCCAGGCCGACACAGCGCGGTCAGCGTGCAGCACTTGATGGACGAGCTGAGATAAAGGCCGAGACCGTAGATCGAGGCCTTTACAGCGAGGACAGCATAAATTCTGAAAGGATAAATTCGACTCTCAGGCAGGATTCGAACCTGCGTCATATGGTTTGATACACCAGACGCTATGACCTCTAAGCCACCGCGAGTCCTACCTGCCATGTCGAAATTTGCCTTCACATTCTGAACTTACGTCTTAAAGGTGACGTCAGTAACATCTATTAAAAGCAAACTATTTTGCCTCTCAAAGTTTGAGAGGCAAAGAGAGGACTCGCAGTGTTTTAGAGGTCATAGCGTCTGGTGTATCAAACCAGAAGACGCAGGTTCGAATCCTGCCTGAGAGTCGAATTTATCCTTCACTAAAATAACTTTATTTACCCTGCCTTCTTCGCTACATACAAAAAAATATATAATACATATAAATAGTTAATATATATAACAGTTACATATATATAAACTACCTACATAATTATATTAAAATGTAAGTACTTAACATGTAACTTTAAAACATATAAAAGTAACTTTCGAGTTCGATATCATTCGCTTCAACAATTAAAGCAAATATTATGAGAGGGCGGCGTGAGAAATTTACCGACACACACTCGGCCAGGGCGGTGGACCCTACTCCTACCCTTTTAATACACGAGCCTTCTCAAACACGTATTTACGTAGGTTAAAGAAAAAATAATTTACTAACGCAACTTCTATTCTTCATCATCACAAATCCTTATTTAGTCTACTTATATCATTTTCATTTCACATAGTAGATAATATAGTTCTCTCAAAACACTTTTTACAAAAGCACAACATAGATCCAATAACTGCACACACACACACACACCTATTATGCAAGAACACAATTTCGCGAACTGAACAGACATCAAATAACAAAATCCTATAAATTTCTAGGTCCTAAAAGGTTTAAACACTGGGGTGATAATGTTGTATTCGTCTAGATACGCGACACAACAGTGAAGATAAGGTTTAATTTTGATTGAGGTAGGTACCTACACAACATGTTTCTCTAAAACAAAATAAATTCTACCCGCTTTACGGTTTGACAGTATTCCATTGACATTCGAAATTCGAATCCTGCGAAGTGCCAGGTGTCCTGTGTATTTCGTCATAGACAAGGGGAGCATATTGATCGGTTCTATTTTATCCACTGATTATAAAACTAAATAATTTTGAATTGATAACTTAGACTTCCAAATTAATATAATAAATATAGGTACTTAACATGTTTTGTAATCGTTATCACGAATTCATGACTGTATTCCGTGAAGGTTTAGGCAGATGTATTGAAATGATATAGTTGTAGTAGGTATTAAGTAGGTAGGTATTATGCATTATTACGTAGGTATTCCGAGTTTTTTTGATATTTCTCGGCTGTTATGATCTTCGACAACAAGGCCTAATTTGAAGGTGAAATTAAAGTTTATTCAGTCGATCATAAACCTACGCAATTGCCAATTTGGCATCCAATAAAAGGCAGCCATAATAATTCCAAATATATAAAAAAAACATATTGCCAATATGACGTGGCCGAGTTGTAAAAGAATCGCAATATTTCTGTTTTTATCTTGAAATGGCTTTAATCTTCAAAGGTGTGTACAGGTACAAATTATTTTACATTTTCTGTGACACATACTATGACGTCTGGAAATTTTAAGTGGCTATTTTATTCTGGCGCTTTGCACTTTGAAACTTGATCTTTAGACATAGTACGTAAGTACCATCACGCCTGAATTCCTCGAAGGGTTAGGCAGAGGCGTACTAATGTACACCCATAATTCGCCGGTAGGTTTTAGGTCTCCCTCCAGGGATGTGCCCAAACAGGCGTTGCACAGGAGGGTTCTGGGGTTGTCTTTTAAGAGGGCACAGTGCCCCCAGTTTTGTGCTAATGGTGGCCAACGGGGTGGTTTTAGTGGGTCTCATGTAATAGAGGGCGAAGTCTTTTGCCAATAACCCAGCAAAAATTCCAAACTCCGAGCTGCTACTGGGAATTTCATAGGCAACAAAATAACACTTTGCTCGACCTGGGAATCGAACCCAAGACGCGTAGCAGTCGCGTTCAAGGCGACTAAGCTACTGAGGCTGATTTTTAGACCTCGCTTATATTTTGTTAACTTATATTAATTAAAAAAAACGTCTATCTTTCAATGTTGTAAAAACCAAATCCATTAAAGCTATCTTCAGTGTTATAGTAAATGTTATACAACGACTTGACCTCAAAGTTTGTAACCAATCAGGCGGCCTGAAAGTACGAAAGATTACTTCACGAATATCGGGTCAAGGCAATTTTATTTTATTCCAATTTTTGGGGTTTTGGAAAACCCTCATGGATCCTCTGCCATCTGAGGAGGTTTTTAGGACTCGTAACGACTAAAATCAGCACTTACCTTCCCTTCTCATGTCCCTTTTGTCATGGCCACACGGACTAGTTTATTATTAAACCTTACAAATTATTACAAGGTTTAATAATATAATGTTTTCATTAGAATATGATTTTTTTATAATGCTGTTTTGTGTACCAATAAATATAAATAAATAAAAAAAGACAGAAATACTAAAAGTAACAACAGCAACATCCGGAACGAAAGGCTTTTATCGTCCGTAATTGATATGTAGAATGCGCTTAGCATCAGGCGAACTAGATGTCAAGCATAAACCTATCAAGAATAAAAAAAACATGTAAAGAAGTATAAGCAGATAAAAAAGTTGTATGGAAAATTCAAAAATAAGTGATACTTTTCCGCGTTATAATTATAATACTAGGTATTACATTTATTTAATAAAATAATTATTTTAGTCTCACAATCGCGTGTGTCAAAATATCATTTGTGTGGAAAAAAAAAGAAATGTCAAATATGAGTGACGAGTTAGTTAACAAAAATAAACTTTAATCGCTTGATTTAGTAACTTCAATGTAATACCTACGTACTTATATAATAGCAACATTAATTTATGAAATACTCGTAGGTATGTCATAAATTTGTTTTGTCACGAATAGGTTAAATTCGTGATACGAAATAACGACGATGTTAAATTGAGCATGACATTATTTTAGCTATAATTTACGATTTCCTGGCAACACTGGTAAAACCAACTGAGGCAATATTTCTGTACCTTAACAGACGTATATATTTATTGAATTTTAATACTCGTCCCACGCAGAATTTCATAGTACCTATCCCACATAAACTTGTGGAAATGTATACTGGAATTATTATGAACTAATTAGAAACTGCCTCATTAGCCAAGTGGTCCTGAGCGCGACTGCTACGCTAGAGGTCCTGGGTTCGATTCCCAGGTCGAGCAAAGTGTTATTCGGTTTTTCTATGAAATTCTCAGTAGCAGCTCGGAGTTTGGAATTTGTTTCAAGTTGATGGCAATTACTCCCATTATTATATGGGAGCGTACTGTCGGTGTAAATTAGTAAACCTCTGCGTAACTCCTGATGCTATGTTATGAATCATATTATCTTTCACGAAATTTGTTCACAGGACCCAACGCGTGTCGTCTGTCCGGTGATAGATGTGATCAGCATGGACACATTCCAGTACATTGGTGCGTCGGCGGACCTGCGCGGCGGCTTCGACTGGAACCTGGTGTTCAAGGTAAGCCGCTCACTGGCCAACTGTCGCTAGAATGTACCTACGATTGGTCTGTCTCTGTAGGTGAAGTGCCGGATATGTGGAGTTGAAGGCTTTTTGGGTGCAGTTGTTTTGCGAAAAGGAGACGTATGAATCGCGTTTATAGTGACTGAATTAGCACGCGTTATAACAGCGAATATTTTTTGATATAGGGTCTGCAGGTACTTAGGAATTATTTATTGCAATATCTAGGTACTATTGGCTAAGACCTGCTGTTGATCCATCGACTCGCCAAAGCAATCTAAAGAATTTAACTACGGTTAAGGTAAATTCGACTACCCTTTTTCATGATATTGGCTAACACTTTTGTTTAAAGAAAAATGTAATAGTTATCTACTCAATAAAAGTAAAAAAAACTATAAATAAAGATAAATTCATGAAAATTCTAGCAACATACCACCACATTTTATATAAGTAGGTATCCTGCAACTAGTCAATTTTAAGAGCAAACTTTTAGTATGACATTAATAATAATTAGTTACATCTCTTTTTGTTGGTAAGTATTTAAAGTATTCAATAAAAGGTAATTGATTTCAGTGGGAGTATCTGTCTCACGCGGAGCGCAGTGCTCGGCTGAGCGACCCCACACAGGTGATCAGGACACCCATGATAGCTGGGGGGCTGTTCAGCATGGACAGGAAGTACTTTGCCAAACTCGGCAAGTACGACATGAGGATGGACGTCTGGGGAGGAGAGAATCTGGAGATTTCGTTTAGGTGAGCAGTGCTGTTCAAGCATTGAAGCTTGTGTTAAGGATTGATTAATGAACAATTATATTTGTATGCTGGTTTCTGACACTTACGAATCTTAGACACTTATATAAGTTAAAGTACTTTTCACAACGGATAAAATCCATTAAAAATATTATATCGCACTAGTGCACTAGTGTCTGTATTAAGTAAAATAGGTGGACATTTACTTATATCAACTTCGTCTAGGCACAAAAGTAGGCACGCTTGAACAATCAAAATTTCATAAGTCCTAAGCGTACATATTATTTTAGTCATTAGACTATGACAATTCAATTAAGGCTAGGCATTAATCTTATGTTTCTAAAGAACTGAGAAAAAGGACAAAAAAATAAGCACAATCCTTCAAGAGTCGATAATAATTCCTGCATTCTATATTTCAGAGTGTGGCAATGCGGAGGATCTCTCGAAATAGTTCCCTGCTCCAGAGTAGGGCACGTCTTCCGCAAGCGCCATCCCTACACCTTCCCTGGAGGATCCGGGGCAGTGTTCGCGAGGAACACCAGGAGAGCTGCTGAAGTGTGGATGGATGATTACAAGGAACTGTACTACCGGTCGCAACCGTTGGCCAAACAAGTTGACTTTGGAGAGTAAGCGTTTGTTGTTTGTTTGTTAATACAATTTCTAACTTTCTACTATTCTTCATCATCTGTTTCTTATTGACTTGTTTTATCTTTTACTTCATTTTATCCATTTGGTATATTGTTTATATAACTAAATAATTTTCCATCCATACCTTTTAAATCTTTATGATATTTCTTATATTTAGAAAAAAACCTCATTTCTTTCGCAGCATATCAGAGCGCGGCACCCTTCGTCAGAAGCTGCACTGCAAGCCATTCCGCTGGTATCTGGAGCACGTGTACCCTGAACTTCAAGTGCCAGCACTTACCGAAGTCTCACACGTCATTAAGCAAGGAGTACGGTGTCTAGATACCATGGGACACCTCGTTGATGGTACCTTAGGTAAGATTCGACCTTCTTAAGAAAAGTAAAGTAAAATATAGTCAACTGTTTCGAAAATCCGCCATGATGTTATGATAGCTATAACTAATAGTAGTAAAAAGATCGATCTTCGGTCCTGTAATGTGGAACTAGATGACGCTTTAGAAGTATGATACCGAACTTATTACTAATTATTGCGTCTGTGTATAGTTATTGTTGTGTATAGTTAATTCTTCTATACCTGCGAACCATGCCTGAGCAAAATTTCTTATTGTAACTTTCAGGCATGTACCCCTGCCACTATACAGGTGGCAACCAAGAGTGGCGTTTCGACAAAGGTCAAATCCGTCACCACCGTCTCTGCGTCTCCCTTTCATCAGAAGACCGGGTAACTGCAGTCCTGGCTGCCTGTGACCCGGCAGACGATGCCCAGATCTGGCGACGTCAAGGCCTCCTGATCAGGCATGCCAAGCTCGACGCATGCCTCGATACGGAGCGACCGGCGCTTTACTTGGAGCAATGCGATGAAGATAAGTCCAGCCAACAATTCACTTTCTAAGGCAAAAACTTCATTGAACTTGGAGAAAATCAGAAGATTGAGATTGGAGAAAAGTTATGCTTTCAGGCAAAAGAAAAGTGAACGCCAACGATAAAGAAACCGTAAGTTTCTTTAAATAACACTATTAACTCTCAAACTTGATATACACAATCATGTAATTTATTCCTGGTTCCAAAAATAAAAGAAATTTAGCAATTAATAAAAATAATACTAATTTAATTCCTAATCATCCTCATTGTCTATCTTCTACATGATTGTAACCGGGAATAAATTATGAAAAGAAGAACGTTTAATTATCAATAGCTTCTAAATGAAGGTTTACGTACTGAGTGATCTTAATTATTACTCATGAATTTCTCTGTTTCTTATTTTACGTAAAATTTTAATCACAATAGTACCTACGTCACTTTGGTCAAAATACAGTACAACAGAAACGTTTTTTAATTTAATTAATAATGTATTATTTATATTTTTATCAAAGGTACCTAATAAATAAAAAACAAACATTACATACATTTTTAAAATTTTACGTAAAATAAAACGTCAGACATTTGGACGGCCGGTGTTGTCCTTATAGAAATTATGATATCGATCTAAATATTATCAGGGATATAGTCACAAATAAGACTTGAAACACTTCGCTTTACATCACGTATTAGCTTCGGTACTTATCACTAGTACCTTTAGTATTAAGGCACCATAAACTCTCTCACGCGTAGAAGGTGCCAAATTATTTTACAATTTGTAAATATTATTTTAAGTTTCACACTTTTAACATTCCATTTTTTTATGTATAAAAGACACTTCTATCTTTTACTTTCTGTAATTATATTTTTATTTTTATTATGATTGTCAAGATAATTCATAATTATAATTTGTAAATTAGATATTTATTTAAGTATATTATCATAATATTATACTAATGTTATATTCAGTAACTAAATTCTTAGTATAACGTAGTTACCATAATTATAGTTAATTCACTATAAGTGCCGGGAATGTGGAATGTGGATATATTTGTAAAGAATTACATTTAGGAATTACAGAACGAAATTGACTGATGTCGGAACCGTTTATGTTATTTTTATGGAGGCCGCCTATTACACCGTAGCATAATTTATTAAACAATAACAACTGCTAATATTGCAAATCAGATCGATTTTAATCGCCCCACCCGTTTAAATGCTTCTACCTTTTTCTAGGTCATCGGTCACTGTATGTTACGGTATAATGGACGAACTCTATTAAATTGTATCAATTAATAAGTTTTATTGACACGAATCAATTCCATTATCCATTCGATGCGATCAACTGAGGCAATAATAAAGGTTTTCGAAATCTTTATATGTATATTGGACGCATAACAAATTTTCTAAGAACAAA
The DNA here is from genome assembly GCA_947256265.1 of Acronicta leporina. NCBI lineage: Eukaryota > Metazoa > Arthropoda > Insecta > Lepidoptera > Noctuidae > Acronicta > Acronicta leporina. Next base: position 14,240,776 of record OX366518.1, on the reverse strand, counting down.
GTTTAGTGCTCAATTTTTACTTTAAGTTATTATTCTCGCAATAACTTTTTCATTTAATTTGTAGTATAGATGATTTGGATTTTTCTGCAGCTAAGATCGTGATTTTAAAGTATCTCATACTTTCATTATGATAAGTTTTAACAATATCTCATATAATGTTGTGGTTATTTTCTAATTTAATCATCAATTTATTGAATATCACAATATTATATTAAATCAGAACATTATGTTCTCGCCTTACAGTACAAGCTATGATCACAATGGGTAATTTTAAGGTTTTATCATAGGTTTGATGAATGATTAATTTGATTCTAAGAGACAATTAACAATGTTGTCTTTTACAATTATTCCTGATTAAGTTTTAAGAATAATAATACAAAATCGTAAGTCAAGGCCTAAAATAATGATCATGTATAATCTCGAATCTGTAAAGTAAGTTAATTGTTTAATACTCGATATGTTAAGTTAGATATGTTTATTTACAATTGTTACTTTAATTTCTCAAAGAAGTATTAATTTATTGTAAATACTGACTTTTTGTATTTTTCTATTTTTCTTTTATATTGTATTTTAACACGATATCGGTGAATGGCCAACAAAAGTGTAAGAAACAAATGAATGTTTTAAAGAATTGTTACCAGCTGTATAACGATTCATCTTAAATAGATCATCATAAAACTGCCATGATATTGTATTGGATTTTCGGATGGATTCTTCCACCAAAATATTCCGAATACAATATTACGTATAATTATATAATGTATGCTCAATTTAATCAGATACTGAAACTAAATAAACGAATTTTATATTAAAAGACAATATCATATTAACTAAAGATACAAAAAACCCATGTATTATCAATTTCATATACACGAACTAAAATGTCATCTAAATAGATAAACTATTATCAAGCAATATAAACGGAAAAGATGCTTCGCTAAATTTAGTAACATAAATGTTTTATATTGATGAAATCCATTCAATTCAATCAAATAAAAGATTATTTATAATCTTTTATTAAAAATGGTTCCCTTTCTCTCGAATTTTAATTGTTAATACTACCTGATAATAACCTTAATATGTATCTAGTGTTTTCGTATGGCATTAGAACATTTATGGTATCAAACACTTTCTCATTAAATATGAAATTATATTTGAATAGTTTTAGGCAATATTTCTTTGCCTATATTTTATTTAGATCTGATAAACAAATAAATCGCGTTTAATTTACGAATTCGAACATTCCCTTGTAATACCTACTTATATAGTTCAAACATCATTTATGTAAATAATTAAATATCGATAGCATTACTATGTACTTATGACAAAATATTACTTACAATAACTATAGAATCTAAACTATACGATTTATATACTACACCCAGTGCACGATAGCACCTAGAGCACAATAAGTAGAAAATAATACGAAAGTTCTGAACTTTATTGAAATTATTATTTTTGTTATAAGGCAAATTGACTGCCCTAGTCAGATTTTGTTGAGAAGTTTTTTTGTTCATTAATTAACAATTGTGCGTGATTTTATTTAGTGAGAAATCCATTTGGTAAATAAAATACGTTTGAAGAACAAAATTGGTTTTATTTTTTCATTATGGTTCAACCAAATCCTTACCTTATTTTAAATAAGAGTATACTGACGCCCACAGAGTATTTATTTATATACTTAATTAAAATTCAGATATCCAGGATTAGTTAGTGTGATAAAAAATATATTACAATTACTGCTATAAATACCCAAAAAAGAGAATTATTATTATTAATCCCATAAGAAATCGTATTCAGACGAAAATGGGACGAATCACATAACAAGAACCCCAATTTTAGCAACAAAACAAAATACAAACACAAATAATATATAGCACAAATTAATAAAACAAAGTATCTCTAAATTAAAATTGTGGTCCAATTCATTCTTGCCTAACACGGAACTTACAAGGAATTTCCTAAAAATTAAAGTTTTTGGATATTTCTCAATGAACTTCCTTGTACTCGTAATAATTTATAACACTCACTCAGGGCCACAGAATTTTCATTATACTTGACATTTGTATACATTAGACGTGTAAAAATACTTTGATTTATAACTATATAATTATTAATTAAATGTTATTTTCGTGTATAATAAACTAGGTAAAACCAAGAACATTATCTGATGCATTTCAATTTAGTATTTCAAGTAAAGAAGATGGCATACAATCAGTCTTAAAATTATCCTCATCCTTGAAAATATAAACTTATGAATTAAACACTCCTTTATCTATAGTCATGTTATATACTATATCGTACCTCTTAAGCTACTTCTTACATTAATAAAGTATCAGTAAAACCTACTTAAAAATAAATTCGATTACACTGGTATATCTTTTACTTCCTTTGGTTCAAATTACACACAAAATTGGCACCTAAGTCACTTTGTAACTGGTTTTCTTAGATCATGTTCACTGACGTTGATTTCACACACTTCAATAAAATTATATAAAAATTTTAACCTTAACCAATAGAATAGAATTTGGAAATGCCGAAGAAGAAATAGGAACCACTTTAAAACTACTTTATGCTATCACAGTGGTTTAATCTTCACATTCTTTGAATGCAACTAGCATAAAAAAAAAACATAGCAAAAAGTTTCTTCAAGAAAGCTTATTGCTGTTATATAAATATATGTATTAATACTAAACTATAACTACAGTAAAAAATGAATTCACCGTACTGGGTATCTTATTTACATTATTTTTTAATCGGACCAAAATTGGGAAATGGCTTCTATGAATACGAACTCATTTTGGTCTTAATAAAATTGCCTATCACTTTGATGGCTCTGAATGCGTAGTTAGGTGAGAGACGCTGTCGGAGAAGATAGTATCCAGTGAGGTTCATGGCAACCAAAATGAAGAGTAATACGCTGAAATCCACCCAGAACGATACTCCAGACATACCCATTAGTTTGACGAAGTAGCTGGAAATAAAATGTATGTTGAAGAAACTTAAGATATCTTAAACAGAGCCAAGGTTATTGATTGAATTTCTTCTCATAAGTCTAGTGGGAATTTACTACGCTACAGTTCAGATATTTAAGTCCCACTTTGAGCAGTGTTAGTGGGCTTTTCTACGAAATTCTAAGTAATCGTAGGCTGCATTTGTGCCTGTTTGGCTATTGGCTCATGGCCTATTATACCTATAGGACCTAAACATACCGGCGAACTGTGAATGTACATTAGTACGCTATTGTCTAACCCTTCGGGGAATACAGACGTGATGGTATGTTATGTTACGTTATCAAATCTTGAATAATGAAATCGAAAATATAAATGATTATATGCTATAGAAACAATCGTTCACTTTAACCGCTATCCAGGTCCTTCGCGAAGTGATGTAGGAAAACATCGATATGGGACTGCCTGCACGAGACCAACGCGGTAAATTAAAGCCCGATTCCTCTCATCATGAGACTCATTCTGATAAGACAGAAAATTATGATAACAAATCGTAGTATAGACCAATCAATTATACTTACGCAACATTCTTATATTCACAGTAGTCGACGTGTTCAGGGCATACAAGATCGTTTCTGGGTGGTCCGTATATCGCGGCTACCAGACCCTCGATCCCATAGCGCAGGAAGGAGCAGGCCCGGGCCAGCCGCCACACGATGGGCAGCGGGTCATCTCCACTGCCGATACCATACACCGCAAGCAGCATCAGAGGAACACTCATCGCTGGGCCCATGAACACTGAATTCTGTTTATGAAATTAATTTAAGTTAAATTTTAAGATAACCAAAACATCCAAAATTGGACATGCTTATAATCCGATAAAAAAGAAATTTCCTTGGAAATTGACCAAAATAACATCTATTCAGATAGCACCGCAGGACACAGATTGTTAAATTCTTAAGGTAACAAGAGGTAAAGATTAATATTTATTATAATTTACTGTATAATCTTAAATTCTTCTGTGTGTCTTTATAACTGTGAATACTGTATCTTCTACTTTAATACTACGCTAATGTTGTGCATGTCTGTAATTGATGTAAACACTAGTCTATATCTTTGTCTTTAAAATATCAATGTTTGTGTCTATATTGTTGATGTACCTTGAATAAATAAATAAATAAATATGTTTTTACGAATGTTTTAACATGTTTAAAATAGTGTAAGTACATACACAGGAAAACGGAATATAAATACATTAAAAAAGCAAGGATTAGTCCTTGCCTTGTCTTTGCTTTTCCGCAGTAGAGGTGCATATTCGAAGAAAAATATCTATACATATAAAAACATTGTAAAAGGACGATATCTGTAAACTATAGGCATTGAAGAAAAACTAATATGGGGAAATTTTATTGTAGCATCAGAAGCCTCGTAGTCTGTATGTATGTTTGCAAACGCATCACGCAAACACTACTGCATGGAATCTGAAAATTCACGTCTTGAAAAGTCAAAAATTTTGATGGTAATATTTTCGCATCCAAAGCTGCGCGCGAGTCGCTAGTTTAAAAATAACAAAATGAATTTTATTTTAATACTTACAACAACACTCAACATGGATGAAATGACGGTCCCCATGGATTCCGATATAAGCGCTGTCAGGATACACGTGACACTGAACATGACTATCCTATCCAGCTCCATAGGCTGCGAGGTGATAGGGTACGTGATGACCAGGTAGATCAGACTGAAGAATATGGTGGCGGGCGTCCGGGAAATCACAAGTGCAGCGTAATAAGGTTTCAAACCGTACCACCGGTTGAAGTACTCTCTTTTAACCAGTTGCACTTCTGTTGGAACTGAAACGATAATTACAAACTTTTATAAAAATAATAAACGTCTTATAAACTTCCTATAGGTGGAGCTGGACTGGCCATGTGTGTCGAATGTCCGATGATCGGTGGGCCAAAATTGCCACTAAGTAGAGCCTTGATACCGATAGACGGGTTTGTGGCGAACCAAAAAAGAGTTTCCGTGACGATTTTGATACCATAAGTGCAGATTGGGTCCAAATAGCACAAGATCGTGATAGATGGAGACATGAGGGGGAGGCCTTTGCCAAGCAGTGAGATACAACAGGCTAATCATAATATTTTTTTTTATATACCTTATCCTTAACCAGAGAGAGAATGTTTAGAGTGACTGGTGATTCTATAGCGATACTTAACGAGCGTCCTCGATACTCGATTCTCGTTCTAATTATGTAATAAAAATAGGTACTTAATTTATTGTCCTTATGTAAGTTTACTAAGTAGTTAATTAATTTTCAAGTATTTGTTTTTCTTCTAAACTTATTTTTCTCGTCCACGGGTATCGTTAATGTCTCACCAGTCAGCCTGCATTAATATAGTAATACACCGGAAGGTTTCCACACTGTAACCCCAAAAGCTGTCCTATTTGATGGAACAAAAGAATATGCCTCTGACACTGAAGCGAATCATTTAGTGTTTTTTTTACGATATTCATTTATCGCGTTATATTGATAATTCCTCATTCCCCATTTATTTTCCCAAAGGTTCGGATCCTTTACAGCATCAATGCTCATGATCTATATCCTGTTACATTGATATTGTAAGTGCAGTTTTACATTTTAAATATTTAAAATTAATATATAATGTCATTGTAAAATTTCTCATGTTTTTAAGTGAACTATGTATGTTCTTTGTGAGAAATAAAGTTTCTTTAAACCGAACCGAAAATATTAAAGTCCACTTTACCCTAAGTGATTTTGAAGTGAACTTGAAAATGTATGCCATTCATTCTGTTCCATCAGAAAGACAACTTGATGGGGCAGTGTGGAACATTCCGTAAACAAACGTACGGTTTGTCATATTGACAGCGACCACTACAGTCTACTCTTGCAACACTAGGGGTATCGCAATCAAAACCTAATCATACGAATTAAGAAAGCTTGTTTGTTGCTTTGTTGGTTATGTTGACCTAGAGTTGTACGTTTTCCTTCCCAAATCTAACTTTTTCAATGCCACAATTATTAATTTTGCATATTTGACCATCGTTTGTTGGTTTTTAAAGAATATTAATGCAAGTTTTATTCATATTTTACGTCGATATTTCGCATTGAATAAATTTGAATATTAGTTAAGTCTTAACAATGACTAAAATAAGAAACTATTTTTCAGTACATGGAACAAACAATAAATCCTCAATATTTCTTTTTTGATTTCGCAATTTAATTGTATTTAGTTAAATTATCAAATGTAGGTAGTTGCAAATTTGGTTACCTACGTAGAATTTATAAACCTTTATTTTTAATTTTACTGTCCATAAAACCGATCTATCGTTTCCTTAAAAAACAAGAACATTAATACATAATATATACATACAGGCAAGTAATACAGGCATCATAGGAATGTACAGCATGGCAATAATACAGGCGTAGCAGAATCCGAAGTTGAATATGGTCTTGGACGCGTCATAGCCCATCTTGTTGAACAAGCTACTCACGATGAAGGCAATGAACAGATGCATTCCGACCCGAAGCCAGAGGTAACTCTGGAACCAGTTGAAATTCATCAAATTATCTATAATTAGGCTGTATTGCTATAATGCTATTTTAAAACATTTAAAAATCGTTATATCACTAGCATATTATGATAATATCCTCAACATCATCATAGCAAACTCTAATAATCAGTAACAATTATTCTCAACCAATTTTGCAATGGTTTTATGTTGTTCTAATGACAGTAAAAATGAGCAATTTTCTTGTCGTTTATGTCAAAACAGATAATTTACATTCATAAGCAAAAAATACGAAACACCTGTAGTTTTTATAGTAACAATGTAGGTAAAAACAGTACCTTGTTTCTGACTGTCTGTAGTAACATCCTCTTTAGCAATACAGTAAATTGCTGGCAGGGGGAACACCCATGCTTGTAGTTGTGTTTCTCCACTCCTCCCGTATTTAGCTGTTCTATCTCCATCTCTTCAACCTGCTCACCCAGACTATCTTCGATAGCATAGGTCCTCCATCGTTGGTTTTTGCCATTTTCTATCGCTGACACCATCCTGTCTACGTGAGATCCGTATTCACCACTTGACACTTCGATTACTGGAAACAAAAATTTAACGTGATTAATATTATCTATTGCAGAGGGGAGTGACAAGACGAGCTGTTTTGTAAATGTCTCATCGCATTCATGCTAAAATGTTGACCAAAATTATTATAGAACAAAGATTCTAAGCTCTGTACTGATACGATTTAGATTCCCATCTACACGTTTTGCTAGAGAGAAGAGTAAACCGAAAATAATTATCAGTGACGAAAGATGCACAAAACGAGTTTTGTTGAGATTGAATTTAATTGGGAAAAAGAAGTTGGGATTCGCATGATTTTACAGTACTTTTTACAGTAATCTCGAACAGTCACGTGTCTTAACTATGCGATATCCATAAACGAGATACTTGATCAATGTATTTGCGTTTTAAGTGCAAGCCTACTTGTATGCCAAACCCTATTCTAAAAGTGAAAGTTAACACATTTAATTTAGATATTTGTTGTTGCTTATAATATCTGCTAATAAAAAGCTTCTTGTATTGACTACAAACATTTTTTTTTTTTTCAATTTAATGTTTAATAGGTGTCACAATTGTACACAGCTTGCAACAGAATTAGTTATGTGCTTTAAATGTGTTGAAATTAAATTGAACGCTGAAAAAAGAGTTTTTTTTTTAAAAAAAAGCTTACTAGCAATGTGGGTCGCACATTACTAGTATTCTTGTTAACCCCCCGTGCTAAGCTAGATTGCTTGTGTTACGAGTGGGTCCACGTCGGTAGTGCAATGGGTGGGGTTCGAACCGGCAACCACATGATCGCAAGTCCGACGCCCTAGCCATTAGGCTACCGACGTTTAAGATATAATGTTATTGTAATATTATTTTACTGGTTTACTGGTATTTAATTGTATAATCTAATATGAGAAAACACAAACTTTATTACTCCGAATATCAAGCAGATATACTCACGTGAGCAATTATTCAGTTGAGTAATACCTAAATATAACTGTATATTTGCTAGCTGAAGGGTAATTCTCGTACTAAAAAAATGATAAAAAATTAATTTAAAATGAATGATTCTCAATGTCGTAAATGTCAACGTTTTGTGATTTCATTTTTTACAATATGTACCTATATTACATTATTTGCGATACATATAACTGGGTACGTTGATTATTAATTTAGGAGATCCTTCGGCATAAATATGATACAATAAAACCAGGATGGTATTATATTATAAACGCTTAATAAATACCAGAACTATCTATTTTTGTCTGAAAAAGATGAGATATGAGATAAAATCTAAAACATTGTCAGAAATTTAATTCACAAGGATTTTATAACTTGTAATAAAGCAATACAACACTAGGTATTTTATCAGAATAATTATAGTAAATTATACACATTTTGTTGAGCCATGACCATAACCCTTGCGACGCGAACTATATAATATGTGTCTAATTGACCAATTTTTCTTTCATTCTTGGATCATTATGACAAATTATCCTTACAATGTTGTGCAATTAAACTCTGACTTGTTTTCCGTTCCTGTTTGTTTTTTCTGTTATCAAGAGGCATAATGGGAGTGGTGAAGTCTTTATAACCATAATTATTACCTATTTGCGTTGTTAATTTGAAATTAATCATCGTCTATCATTGGCAAGATGTGTTAGATCAACAATATTTTAAAGTTCTTTCCTGATACAGGGACCGGTTTCCATTTTAAAACCTTAACATAACATACCATCACGCCTGTATTCCCCGAAGGGTTAGGCAGAGGCGTACTAATGTACACCCACAGTTCGCCGGTATGTTTTTTTTAGGTCCCATGTAATAGGGGGCGAGCCTATTGCCATTAACCGGGCACAACTCCGAGCTGCTACTGGGAATTTCATAGAAAAAACCCACTAACACTTTGCTCGACTTGGGAATCGTACCCGGGGCCTCTAGCGTAGCAGTCGCGCTCTGGACCACTTGGCTAATGAGGCAGCTATAACCTTAAAAGGCTCCATTTGTATGAGAATGAAACACTTCTTTCTTTGTCAGGAATAGAACCACAGAAAAATGTAGGACCTGTACCCAACGTGTTCTTGCGATTGGGAGAGAAGGATACAACTCTACATGTTAAATAGCGCCATCCTTTTCTCACGATCTAAACATGATCGCGTTAATATTTTGTGGTTACAACCCCTGTCTTATTTTCTTGAATAATAATTTTATTTGCGTTAAAATGAGGCACGGTAAATAAAAAATACAAAGCAAGAAGAAATTTAATTCAGTTGGGATGTTTATTGTATTTGTATGTGTCTATTCTCATCATTCCATTAATTAAAGTCAAGATACCGAGTCTTTTTAGATGTTATATTCTTAAATCAAACTAGACGGCATTGAGATAATAAATCCTATTCAAAATATACTCACTAAAATCAGCCGGATTGTACGTCTTGGGGCACGGCAACTGTAGTTCATTCAGGAATGGCACGACCCCTGCAGAGGTTCCCTGGTAAGCACAACGGCCTCCCGCCACCACGTATACATGGTCGAACTCGGCGAAAAGCCTTGCGGAGGGCGTGTGGAGGGAACAGATGACGGTGCGACCACCACGAGCCACCCTCTTGAGGAGCGACACACACGTCGAGGAGGAAACGTCGTCAAGACCTCTGGAATTTCGATGGAGGAGTTGAAAATGGTGGCAAGTGGCATTTTCAGCAAGAGAACGGCTATTTTTTAAACCCAGAACCACCCTTAATTACTTTCCTTGAACGTGGCATGGATGTTAAAGTTTTTGTTAAAGATTTGTTGGTTGTAGTATCATTGAAAATTATATAATTAAGATATATCGTATCGTCATCATGATATCACATAGATATCATCTATAGCAAAAACTTGAATAGGATCACAAAAAAGTTGCCCAAATGAATGAATTAATTTGTTGAATTCATTCACATCAAGATTCTACGCTAGATAAATTCATTGAAACACATTTTCATGATATTTATATTGGTATTCCATTAGAAAAAACTGTTTATCTAGTGGCTGACTTTGAGTGGTAGACTCAAAAAAGTTATTAGATTTTTGCATATTATGTAAATATTTAGATTCTCGACTGTGTAAACTCCACTTAAAACAGAACTCACTTAACGTAATGCCCTTAACAATTTCACTAGCCAGCCAAGTTTTTGCCGCCTGTGTAAATCGCTTCGAGTCTAGAATGTTACGCTTGTTTTACGTAAAAGACTTACGTAGTCGGTTCATCCAAGAATATAACTGGTGGGTTGTTGAGCAGCTCCAACGCGATTGAAATTCGTTTTCTTTCGCCGCCTGACAACCTTTCTGTTGTTGTGTTCCTGGCTTTCTGTAACCTTAGCAGTTGGATGATTTCTTCAACCTGACAAATAAAGATCAATTTATTTATCAATTAACTAGCTTCTGCCCGCGGCTTCGCCTCCGTGGAATTCGGTCATCACATCCCACGGGAATGGGATAAAAAGTATCCTATGTCCGTCTCCTGGTTCTAAGCTACCTCTCCACCAATTTTCAGCCAAATCGGTTCAGACGTTCTTCAGTTATAAATAGTGTAACTAACACGACTAACTAACTAAGGAGACGGACATAGGATACTTTTTGTCCCGTTCCCGGGGGATGTGATAACAGACCGAATTCCACGGGGGCGAAGCCGCGGGCAGAAGCTAGTATATATGTATATAGATAATAGTTATTCAACATTTGATATTCATTAAAGGTTTTATGTTTGATGTTGTACTGTTTTTTTGCTTGAATGAAAAGGAATGTAAGGTCTGAGATGATGCACGAAGTTCAAGTAGAAACCCATTTGCAGACCGTCTCTTAAATACCTTAAAGAACTGTGTAACTGTGGTCTTAAATGTGAGAGTGGCAGCAACTCAGGCGGTTTATCATATACGTATATTAGTATCAGTAAGGACGGAAATATTACGTTTAGGAGCATTTCATATTCTAATATCAATAAAGGGCACTAGACATAGTAAATACCACTGTAACAAAATATATTTTTTTATTTTATAGCGGGGCATGTGGATTGACTGATGGTAAGCGATTACCGCCGCTATGGACACCCGCAAGACCAGAGGAGTCACAAGTACGTTTGGGTTTGGGCCTCCGGTATTGTCACTGACTCGGCAAAACACAAAGTAAACGTTGTTTCATGCCGGTTTTCTGGGAGGCCGTGGTTTCACCCCGGTCGAGCCGGCCCATTCGTGCCGAAGCATGGCTTTCCACGGTAAAAATCCCCAAGATACACCAAAGGCCTAATGCACCTGCCCCTCCTAGATCTTTTGAGAGCTAGACAATTTTACTTAATTTAGACTATTTATCCCCAATACTTTTCCTATCAGAAAATGTTATAGCCGTGTTTTGTATACAAAAATACGAGTAATCACGTACAATTATACCCTTCTTCGCCTTGGAAATATTGGTGCCAAGTTTCAGATCTGCAGCTATCAGCATGGCCTCTTCCACCGTGATGTATGGCTGCAGCAGATCCTCCTGCATGATGTACCGGGACAGCTTACTGAACTGTCGGAGGTCCCGAGGCTCGCCATTTGTGGATATAACGCCTGATGCACCAGCAACCCTACAGTAAAAAAACCAAGATGAATGCTTCTTCTTTCCTTACGTTGAAAATATTGGTACGTAACCAGGTAGGTATCGTTGTTAAGATCCTTAAATTATGATCGAGCTACACTGATCCTTGCTGGACTGGTAAGATGGGACTGGTCTACTAAAAGCTGCTATAGTTGCGTCGGTAAGCGTCGGTAGCCTAATGGCTAGGGCGTTGGACTTGCGATCATGTGGTTGCCGGTTCGATACCAACCCATTGCACTACCGACGTGAACCCACTCGCAACACAAGCATTTTAGCTTAGCACGAGGGGTTAACAAGAATACTAGTAATGTGAGACCCACATTACTAGTAAGCTTTTTTTAAAAAAAAAAAGTGTTTCTGAGAAGGCCATTTCAGACATAGTTAATCCTACATTAAGCCACTCACATATATGTATTCTACTATAGCTGGACTTTAAGAGAGACCTTGATTCTCTGTATGTTTTAGTGTTTCTTCTCAGAGATTGTTAGTTATTCAACGCCAGCGCCTACTACTTTTAGAATATAAAAAAAATACTTGTCCTGGTGTCTTTAAAGGAGTCTATTATTTACAGAAATACAATATTTTTTAGGAAACAGTCACCTAAGGAACTAGATTTTCCATACAAAATATTTCGCAGATATGTTAGCAACTAACCTCATTGTTAAGCACAGGGCAATAGAGGAGCTATGTGTTATTATAATGATACTAGTATACCGTTGCTGGCGGAGACTCGCTCAGGTATGAATCCCCCAAGTATTACAATCATAGTTCACTGGGTTTTTTAAGGTCCACTAGCTAGAGAATTGGTCTATTGCCAGCCACAGATCCAAACTCTGAGCTGCCAATTACGTATTTCGAATAAAAACCCAATTTTCAATAACTCGAACTGGGAGTCGTAGTAGGATCTCTAAACTTTGCGGCACATCTTACATATAATAAGAATGTAAGTGAGCCGTGTCTGTACATTGCTTATATTTACAAAAAAACTAATTTGGGGGACTCAGAATCAGTAACACAATCCATTTCTATTATTTTTGGAACTTTTGTCTGTCTGTTTGTCTGTCTGTTTGTCTGTCGGTTTGTCTGTCGGTTTGTCTGTCGGTTTGTCTGTATGTTTGACCGCGCATCAAATGAAAACTACCGAAGAGATTTGGAGGAAGTGGACAGGAATTCATAGCCTGTTTCTTGGATTAACATTTAGGCTATATTTCATTAAAATCGGTTCACTCTATCAAAAGTTATTAACATTTTAAGGATTGAAAACGTAGAATTTGAACAATAACCGTTGAAGCAAATTTCCTTTTTAAGTATTTCCGTACTAGACTAGCACGGGTCAAACATTATAACAGAATCAAGAAATAAAATTAAAGAAATACACTCACAGGTACTAAATAAGATAAAACAAGAAAATAAAACAAAGAAATCAGAAACCATTATTGTGAACGGGAATTGATTATTAGTACAGTTATTCTACCTCTACTTATATAAGGCATCACGGGACATACATAGGACTTATCCAGAGAGCATCAGCCGGTGTAAAAACTAAATATTTGAGTAGGGTAAAGTAGTAAACAAAGAATGACAATTTATTCTCTAGAAGACTAACACGACATCGTTATTACCTCAATGAAATTTGATTCCATAACAGGTGTCATTCTGAGTTGACAATTTTGACAATTATTCTTTTCTTCTTTATAGCATCCAGCTTTAAAGTAACTAATTTTATAATATGAAACCTCCATAGTGTAGATTCTAAAGAGTTTCCATCTAATCAAATCATAAATTATATACCACGTATGTACCTATGTATAATAAATTTAAAAAATGGGTCTATTAATAATAATTGCAACGTACGTTAATCTTTACTGATGCCGTAACAGTTATTTGAGGTTTTTATCTATGTAGGTATGTCTGTTTATATTTGCGAACATTTTTTTAAAATTAAGTAATGTAAATTAAGTCAATGGCGCGAAGTGTATTGAAAATATGGAAAACCAGAATCCTTTTTTCTATGTGATTTTTCGAGGTAGTTAGTTGAAACTTGGAGAGGACAACGTCTCTCAGGTCAGCTAGTACATAATAAATTCCAATTAAAACAATTAGCTTCCACAAAAATATTGCCAGTTTGTCTAAAATAAGCCTTGTTTGACTTGTTGTGTCAGTCAATTTAAATGTTATCGTCAAAATTACCGAATATAATTAATTTTGTTATTTTTTTGTAGCTGGTGCTTAGTTATACCCATAAAAGGATTTATAACGTATTATATTAAATAACATCAAAATACGAACGTAATTAGGTATTTTATTTCCTTTAAAAACATATACCTACCTAGATAAGTAGAGTAATTAATTGTTTTCGGATTTTGCTCAGAACTGGTTGTAGTTGTGATTGAGTTCGGGATTTTAATTATAGGACAATCAATTTTTTGTGATTGGTCAGACAGTGTTATTAGATTTTGATAGGAAATTATCAGTAGATAACATTCCGCAGTTTAGATTTGTCTCACCATATTGAAGAACCCCATAAACATCGAACCGATCTATGATTCGCCGTTATATATCATATCACGCCTATATATTCTATATATTCCTCGAACGGATAGGAATCCCATGTAATAGGGGCGAGCCTCTTACTATTAAACGGGCACAAATCCCAACTCCGAGCTGCTACTGAGAATAAAATACTAAATGCTGATAATACTTACACTACCTAGGAATCGAAACCACGACCTATAGCGCCAAAAATATTTCATATTCTAGCTATTGCCCGCGGCTTCGCTCACCTGAAGCTAAGGATTAGAAATTGATTCAAAAATAATTTAATCAAAAACCAACAAGGATGATCTTTTCTTTATAATATGGCCTCTATACATCAGAGAGCTGTATCTCAGGGTTCGTTCAATAAATTGAGGATAAGAAGTTCACCAGTTTTTAAGTTGGACCATATACCTACCTACTTTCTAACAGTGATAACAAAATTTAAATCTATTCAGTAGTTTTTGCTCCAACCCGTAACAAACAGACAAACAGACAAGAATTTTAAAATCACATTTTTGGATTCGGAGACGTTTATATACCTTCCCACTAATTTTTTTTTAAATATCTTCAATGTAGAGACACAGTTTTTTAGAATTTTATAATAGTAGAAAAGATAAGATATAATATTATAATTACCATACTTAATAATACATTAACATTATAATTAAGATTAAATTAAACTTTTATTATTTTATTTTCAGTCACGCGATACAAATAGGCTATACAAATATTACTGGCAATTAACCCAGTCTCGGGCATACTAGAACTGCTATTTATGGTCGATGACGTTCAAATTCAGTTGTTAAGTACATTTTAGATAATTGTTACCTTATGACTACTTGAGGAAAAAATCACAATATTATCTCCGAGAGGGGGACGGGTAATGACTTTAGTAGAGTATCTGGCAACCCTGACATGGTCTGACGTGTGTATTTCGCTATATAGGTACTTTTCGTCGCCTGCAAGTTCAATTTACAAGTTTTTAGATTCATTCTTTTAGATAACTGCCCCGTTCGTCTAGTGGTCCCAAGTGCGACTGCTACGTTAGAGGTCCTGGGTTCGATTCCCAGGTCGGGCAGTGTTATTGGGTTTTTCTATGAAATTCTATGAAATTTTCTATGAAAGTGTGGGTGTACCTTAGTACACCTCTGCCTAACCCTTCGGGTAATACAGGCGTGATGGTATGTTATGTTATGTTATTTTAGATTCATTATTAGTCTTTAAAATAAAACAAAAGTTAAACTAAAACCGGCCTACGGAAAAAATAACTTTTTAGTTGATTTTTTCATAGCATAAAACAAGTAAATTTTCTTATGTAGGTAATTTTATTTTCTTAAATGCGTTTAAATTGTATTTAAACACAAATTTTCAATGAAAAATCGTGTTTAAATACAACTTAAATATAATTTTGAAGTTGGTGCAAGTCAAGCCCTTAGTATATTACGTAAACAGGGCTGCGGCTATAAACTAGAAACATGCATCCGCATGCCGCTATGACCTGTGGGTGCGAACATAATAAAAAAAACATGAATAATTACGGTGGCTTTGATAAATATGCTAAGTTGGTTTGATGAATTAACTCATGTATGACCCTTCCTCTTTTTTCGTAGTCCATTAAAAAGGAAGTGAATTTGTGCAGAAAAACTGGAGTTTATACAAATTATTTTTAAATTCAATATTTAAACTAGTGTTTTTACACAGTAATTTACATTCAATATGTAAAATTACTGTGTCTAAACCATTTTTTCTGCTTATCTAATTGGCATCAAGTTCTTTACAGTCATTTATCGTTAATTTCTTTTCCTATACTATTTAGACATTATAAGTTTTCTTCAATTACTATTTGTAAAAGCTCTCTTTGGCCACTAATATACCCGGGCTCATTACCCGGTACCCGGTCGAAGCCTAAAAATTTCCGGAATACTCCGGATACTGGATCTAAATCGGGTACCCATCCCATCTCCAATCTCAGTACCTATCTGGTCACCTACGAAAAACTACCGTTTTGTTTTGTACTATCAACTTCTGTCAAACTTGGACATCCTTCGAAGTTCACACATCTTGTTATCGCAATATTGTACCAGCGAAGATTGTAACATAATTTATTTTAAATGAGTGTTCATGGAGTTTCTTGCCGGATTCTTCTCCAAAGGATCAACCTTTTGGAACAGTGCAACTAGAATCATAACGTTTCATAAACGCTTGTAAAAGCTTATTTGAAATAAAAATATTTGAACTTGAACTTGAAATTGTATCAAAGTTGTTAATCTCGTTTCATGAAAAATTCTTTCTAATTCTAGTAAATGTAAGTAGGTATATTTAATATTTGTTGTATTCTTGGGGTTATACTTCCTCCAAATTTATAATTTCAAGGTCGATCAGTTAGGAAGTTTGTTGTTCAATTCTAATTCATTTTAATTTAGTTTTTTTAGGTTACTTATGTTATATCAACCTGTCAATGATTCGGTGGCGAATACAACCACACTTTTTATAAGAATAAAAAACTAAACTAAATAATAAATCATCTTTTTTCAATTGTCTAAAGGTAGAGGCATTAATAATACATTATGTAAATGGATTTATAATTTTATTTTTAAGATACATATTAGGATATTATTAAGTTAATTAACAGTGACTTTATATTTATTATTATAGTAGGTATACTAGCATTTGCCCGCGGCTTCGCTCACATGAAGCTATATTAGGAGTAATAATGGAAAAACCAAAATTGATGAACTTTTATTTGTATGGGCCTGTATACACAGAGGTCAAGCTGTATCTCAGAATCCGTTCATTTAATTGATATAAGAAGTTCGCCAGTTTTTAAGTTGGAGCATATAACTACTTTCTAACAGTGAAACAAAATTTAAATTGAATTTTGAATTTGAATTTTAAATCTATTCAGTAGATTTTGCGCCAACACGTAACAAACAGACAAGAATTTAAAATCACATTTTTGGGTTCGGACACCTCTAAATACCCTAACCCACTTGTTTTTTTTAAATGTCTTCAATGTACAGACAGCTTTCTTACAATTTTATAATAGTAAAGATTATGCATTGTGACATGTCTAATAAGCATTAACACAATACTTAGTTTTCCGTATTATGCATTATACAAGGCTACTTTTTCACTTGAAATCAAATTTGCACAGTGATTCAGAATTGAGTACCTACCTAAGGCACTAAGTTTCCTTGTAGTTACATAATTTGGCCAGACATTCTGTCAACTACCTACCTACCTACGTTTTTATTTTGTGCGGCAAATGCTCATGGTTTATCTGCCACCAGGAGAGGCGATCAGGCTATACCAGTCTCTTGCAATATTGAATTGAGAATCGAAGATTTTTTTCAATAAATATTTTATGCGATCCCTCCAACAATGTTTAAACTGCATTTTGATATCTCAATCTCGTCTCCAAATGCATAAAAAGAAGTTGGTAATTTTGCGTCCAATAAAAGTAAGTAATATTAATTAAAAACTACACTTGAGTTCTCTTCCTCTACGGTTGGATTCTTTTTCATTGGTCACTCTATGCAAGTTCCCAGGGGCCTGCAATCCATTGGGCCTCCTAATTCTTACTCTTTTTGGTTTCGTTAACAAAACAGTCCTCTATCATAGCGTAGTCATAGGTAGGCCCCATTATCAATGCCTCCTGTAGGTTAAAGATGGCTCTGCTAATAGTCATGGTACAGAGATCGTGATCACATTCAGTGCGATCCTAAAAGATTCTGTACGTGTATCTACGTGTTTATCGGCACGTAAAATACGCGTTTTGTCGTGGACTTGCGGAAGATAGCCCGTATACCAAAAGATTCTGGAAAATACCTAGCATCTTTGATAATTTTAGGTTCCGTGTCATTGGCAAGATTCAAATTCATTGCCATAACTAAAAAAAATACAGAAAAACCGAATAACACTTTACTACACCGACATGCTAACTATATAGCATGTCGGTATTAAAAATCTATTAACATGTTAAGTCATTTTATTTCTATTTATAATTAAAAATCTCAAAGTAGGTACCTGTATCCAGCTAGTATGTTGAGGAGTGTGCTCTTGCCTGCTCCGGAGGGTCCCAAGATGGCCGTCAGCTGACCCGAGCGAAAATCGCCATTGATACTGCGCAGGATTATCTTGGAGCCTAAGAAAAATATATTCGTTAGCTTAAATTACAATTATTTATGTGTTTGTTTGTTTAATTTTATTTAATACTAGTTTATGCCCGCGGCTTTGCTCACTTGAAGCTCAAAAACCAACAGTGACGATCTCTTCTTTGTATGGGTCTCTATACATTAGAGAGGTCAAGCCGTCAAATTCAAATTCATTTATTTTGTGAATACATGGTGTTAACGACTAACGCCATCTCGTGACCATCGAAGCGAACTAGCGCACAGAATGGTGGAAGGGCGTGCGTTGCGCTGTGTCATTCCACTGACTACCTTTTTACGACGACCGAGTGTCACCTTCTAATTAATATAATTTGTTCTGTACCTGTACTGTTCATATACGCAATATATATTTAAATCTCAAATAATACACGAGTCATTTGTCTATCGCCCATTTGTTCATCCTAAGAACACGGAAAGAAATCGCACTCAACAAGCCAGCCTGACAAAATCACCTAACATATTTTGGACCTACGAACCGGATCTTCATCGAGAAGCAGCACCACCAGGAGTTAACGGTCAGGCCATTCAATCTTTCCTTCCCAAATCCTGTGCTCAATTTGTGCTCACGTTGTCGCTTTATGCAAAATTGCAGTGTTCTCGACCGGTGAACAAGTGCGCCTACCTACATCGCGTGCAAGTGAAATCATCTACAAATCTACGAAACTGTAAGTGCTTGATTCCTGTTTCTCACAAACACCAAAATGACAAAAAAGAGGCATTCGCTTGTAGATATTGAAAGTACTGATGATATTATGCGGGATTTAGTTAAGAAACGGGGTTCAGTTAAAGGGAAATTTACGTTATTTGTTAAATTTGTTGAGTCATTAGATGAGTCGAATATAACTGAAACTCAAAAAGCCGAGTTACAAGAGCGTTTTCAAAGGGCAAAATTGTTATTTGATCAATTTTCGAATTTTCAAGACGAATTAGACTTGATAGTTTCGGGGAGTCAAGTAGACAAAGAATTACAAGAGAGAGAAAGTTTTGAAAATCAGTTCTATTCTATTGTGGCCAAATGTAAGTGTATTTTAAAAGAAAAACCGCAATCTGAAAACATTCAAAATCGTAACTCACACGGGATCAAATTACCTACAATATCTTTGCCGAACTTCGACGGTAGCTACGATCAATGGCTCGAGTTTCGCGACACATTTTTATCTATTATTCACAATAGTAATAATCTCGATAATGTTCAAAAATTTCATTACTTGCGATCAGTTCTCACAGGTAATGCACTACAAGTGATTAAAGCGCTAGAATTCTCATCAGATAATTATTTAATTGCTTGGGATTTGTTAGAGAATAGATATAATAATAACCGTTTGCTAGTTCACAACCATGTAAAGGCTTTATTTTCTGCGCAGTCATTAAGTAAGGAATCAGCTTCGCAAATTCGCAAACTAATTGACACCATAATGAGAAACATTCGTGCATTAAAATCCTTAGGTGAACCTACTGACTCATGGGATACATTAATTATCCACATAACAGTCTCAAAATTAGATTCATCGACGGAGCGCGAATGGGAACTTCATAAAAGTACCCTCATAAATACATCCTCAGATAAAAAATTGTCGCTGTCGGATTTAATGACTTTTCTCAAGGATCGAGCAGATTTTCTAGAAACTGTTAAGCCTTCTCAATGCAAACAAACAGGCAAACAACACACACACTCAAAACTCACACATTAAAAAACCGTCGTCTTTAAAATCACATAGTCATGTAGTCACACATAAAAATTATAAGTCTTCAAACTCATCACATTCGCAACGTTACAAATGCAATATGTGCGAGTCGAACCATCCTTTATATTCGTGTGAAAAATTCCTTAACTTATCACTTAAAGAAAAAATAAAACACATAGAGGATAAAGGGTTATGTCGAAATTGTTTACGTGTCGGCCACCCAGTCACGGAATGTTGGTTCGGACCGTGCAAGCATTGTAACAAAAAACACAATACTTTAATTCACGACTTCAGTGTCGCTGGTACGTCATCAGCAGTTGGAAACGCATCACAAGCATCAACTCAGTCCGGTGATAGTATCACGCACACACATATATCCCAAACGGCATCTCACACATCTCACACGCTTTATAAAGAAGATAATATTACTTACAATCATTTCCACAATCAAGTATTATTATCAACTGCCCTAGTCGAGATAGCTGATAAATACAACAAATATCACACAACTCGAGCGCTCTTAGACAACGGGAGCCAACATTGTTTCATATCGGAAACATTATGTAGTACCCTTAACATTCCATTGATACAGTCCACTGTTCAGGTAATAGGAGTAGGGAACTCCGTCACCCAATCCACACAATCATGCAACATTAAAATGCGGTCAAAAATAAACTCATATACCACACGCTTAAATTGTTTACTTTTGTCCCGTATTACATCACAATTGCCATCACTAGGTGTCAATCATAAGATTGAAATACCAGATAACCTGCAACTTGCTGATCCCGACTTTTATTTGACAAATGAAATACATTTATTAATTGGTGCAGACAAGTTTTGGGAACTGCTAAATGAGGGTTTAATTCGTTTACCCAAAGGTCCTTATTTGCAGAACACAAAACTTGGCTGGATTATATCAGGATCAGTTCAAAGACATACTTCACACAGTAATCGAACTCAATGTAATCTCACACAAACATTGGATACTGAACTTAAACGTTTTTGGGAATTAGAAGAAATAACTTCAAGTTCCAAGAAATATACAAAAAATGAAATAGCATGCGAAAATTTATTTAAGAATACTACGTTACGCGACGATAAGGGCCGTTTCTCTGTGCGCATTCCGTTACGTGAATCAGCTGATGCACTACACGATACTTTTTCTACGGCAGAGAACCGGTTTCTTGCACTCGAACGCAAATTACTTCGAAGCTCACCTCATTATAGACAAATGTATAATGAATTCATGAATGAATATTTACGTTTAGGTCACATGAATCGCATTTATGATTATTCGTCGCCTTGTTTTTTCTTACCGCACCATGGCATCTATAGGGAACACAGTTCTACTACCAAACTGAGGGTAGTATTTGACGCGAGTGCAAAATCAACGTCCGGCAAGTCGTTAAACGACATACAACATATTGGGCCATCGTTACAGAATGACATTTTCTCAATACTACTTAGATTTCGGCAGCATAAATATGTTGCATGTGCCGAGATTGAGAAAATGTACCGCCAAATCTTAATCCAACCTGATCAGAGAAATCTGCAGCTAATCATTTGGAGGGATAATCCATCTGAGCCCCTCGGTATATACCAACTCAATACCGTCACATACGGGACGGCATCCGCGCCTTACCTAAGTATAAGATGCTTAAAACAACTCGCGTTAGAATGCAATGATGACGTCATTCGACGGGTCATTAATGAGGATTTTTATGTCGATGACCTGATTACGGGACATCAAGATCAACAGAAGTTATTAGAAGTATGTTGTAACATTTCTAAAGTGCTAGATTCCGGTTGTTTCCCATTAAGAAAATGGCTATTTAATTTTGATAATACACAGATACAATCATCCTTTACGTCCAAGGAATTGTCATTAGGCGACAACTGTCACACAAAAACCTTGGGTATGGGTTGGGTTTGTTCCCCGGACGAACTGTATTTTAGCACAAAAATCGATTATGAGTTAGGGACTAGTACTACTAAGCGCAGTATCGCTTCAACTATTGCACAAATATACGACCCTTTAGGTCGACTTACTCCTACAATTATTATTGCTAAGATCATGTTGCAAAGATTATGGTTATCGAAAATAGGTTGGGATGATCCGGTCCCCACGCTTATTTTATCAGATTGGAATAAATTCATAAATAAATTACAGTATTTACAAGATATAAGAATTCCGCGCTATGTGCTACAAGGTATTAACACACAACACACAAACAAAATAGAATTGCACATTTTCTGTGACGCATCACAAGACGCATATGGTGCCTGTGCGTACTTACGTAGCTATACAGGCACATTGATAACAGTTAATTTATTATGTGCGAAGAGCAAGGTAGCTCCCGTAAAACCGGTTAGCATACCGCGCTTAGAATTGTGTGGCGCTGTGATAGGTGCAAAATTATACGCAAAAATAATAAGTTCATTAAGATTAACATTCGACAACGTGTACTTTTGGTCAGACTCGACAATTGTTTTAGGATGGCTTAAAATGTCACCTAATTTATTAAAACAATTCGTACAAAACCGTATTATAGAAATTAATGAAATAACAGGTGATATGCCGTGGCTTCATGTCGCCGGTAAAGAAAACCCGGCTGATTTATTATCGCGTGGAGTGCATTTAGATACACTTAAGTCATCTGATATGTGGTGGCGCGGACCTCCATTCTTACATGTTCCACACACGGACTGGGCACAAGATATTCACAATTATAATATAAATCCTGATGAATTGCCCGAACTAAAACCTACTAAAATTTCATTATTGTGTCAAACAACACCAATGTTTCCATTTGAACTTT
Source organism: Acronicta leporina (assembly GCA_947256265.1). Taxonomy (NCBI): domain Eukaryota; kingdom Metazoa; phylum Arthropoda; class Insecta; order Lepidoptera; family Noctuidae; genus Acronicta; species Acronicta leporina. The sequence goes on along the minus strand of OX366518.1, from coordinate 14,217,914 downwards.
TTTCTTGTTTTAACCGTATGAGACGTGTAGTGTCATACATACTGCGCTTCATTAATAACTGTCGCAACAAAAGTAAGACACATCGCGTCACAGGTTGCCTTTTAGTAGACGAAATAAATAATTCAAACAGTATTCTAACACGTATTGCGCAGCAACAATCATTTTCAGATATTTATGACGGATTAAAAAGTAATCGATTGATAAAATATCCTCGACATTTATCTAGTTTAAATATATTTTTAGATGATCATAATTTAATTAGAGTAGGAGGCAGACTCACGCATTCCATATCATTTTCTTATGATAAAAAACATCCATTGTTGTTATGTTCGAAGCACATATTTACACAACTCCTCTTTCAGTACCAGCATAAAGTCTTATTACACGCAGGGCCTCAATTGTTATTAGCGTCAATACGAGAAACTTGGTGGCCTATCAGAGGGCGCAACTTAGCAAAACGAGTGGTGCATACCTGTGTGAAATGCGTACGTATGAAAGCTAAACCTTTAACTATTCAGATGGGTAACTTACCTTCTGAAAGACTGGAACCAGGATATCCATTTATGCGATGCGGTGTCGATTATGCTGGGCCAATTTTTATGTTAAACCGTGCAGGAAGGGGGGCAAGATTAATTAAATGTTATATCTGTCTCTTTGTATGTTTTACAACACGCGCTATACACTTAGAATTGGTCACAAATCTCACTAGTGAAGCATACATATTGGCATTTAAGCGTTTTATCTCTCGGCGTGGTAAGCCGATGCAAGTGTATTCCGACAATGGTAAAACCTTTGTAGGAGCTTTAAAAGAATTTTCAAAATTTTTAGAAGACACTGAAAATGATATTGTTAACTTTGCTACTAATCATTTAATTAAATTCACATTTATACCGCCATATTCGCCCCATTTCGGTGGTTTGTGGGAGGCAGGGATTAAGTCCTGCAAATTTCATTTGTGTCGTGTAGTGGGCAATGCACGCCTAACTTATGAGGAATTAAGTACAGCGTTGGCACAAATTGAAGCCGTCCTAAATTCCAGACCTATGTTTCCAATGTCCACAGACCCTAACGATTTGCTCCCTCTTACCCCCGCTCATTTCCTGATTGGCCGACCGCTCACAGCACCTGCCAGCCAGGACCTCACTACGGCAACTACGCAAAGTCTTTCTCGATATGATCGTGTGGAGCAAATGCGGCAGAATTTTTGGACACGATGGTCTAAAGAATATGTATCCGAGCTTCAGAAAAGAACAAAATGGCAAATGAACGAAGACAGCATCACTCCTAACACACTGGTTTTGGTGAAAGAGGACAATCTCCATCCCCTGAAGTGGCGTCTCGGACGGGTGCTCCACACATTCGCTGGCAAGGACAACATTGCACGAGTTGCAAGTATCAAAACTGCTACGGGCATCGTTCGACGATCATTTTCGAAGATATGCCCGCTCCTGTACCCGCATGAAGACCAAAAGCTGGTGACGTCTACCTCGTTGGAACCTGGCACGTCCAAGGCCGGGGGCATGTTAACGACTAACGCCATCTCGTGACCATCGAAGCGAACTAGCGCACAGAATGGTGGAAGGGCGTGCGTTGCGCTGTGTCATTCCACTGACTACCTTTTTACGACGACCGAGTGTCACCTTCTAATTAATATAATTTGTTCTGTACCTGTACTGTTCATATACGCAATATATATTTAAATCTCAAATAATACACGAGTCATTTGTCTATCGCCCATTTGTTCATCCTAAGAACACGGAAAGAAATCGCACTCAACAAGCCAGCCTGACAAAATCACCTAACACATGGTTATAAAGATGTTACAATAAATTTTAGTCCCATACCATGTTCCGCCATAAGGCATACAAAAATAATTATATTCATTACATACCTACAATAACATAAATGTCCAATTAAATAATAAGAATTAAAGAATGCACTGATGTCACAATAAAACAATAATAAACAAATGCAATTAATAATTAAATAATTAAGTAATGCAATTAATAATTAAGTAATGCAATTAATAATTAAATCATCAATTAATAATTTCATTTTATTCATAACTAATTATTACCTATGTTGAGTCATTCAAAAAGTCATAAACTGAAAATAACATTTTTCATACAATAGAGCCCTTAATTTCCTTCTAAATAAATGTATATTAAGACTATGAAATGTCTTTGGAAGTTTATTATAAATCTTGGGTGTTAAACAAAATACTTTTTCCCATAAGAGCTGTAGCACATGGTCGAATACATAGTTTATTATTATGCCTATTGCGAATGATAATATCAAACAGTTTGGGAAATAGATGCTGTTTCAAAAAACAATGTTGTACTGTATCTAAGGTTCCGATTAATTATTTGAGATAAGAAGTATACCAGTTTTTACTTTGGAGCACATACTTTCTAACAGTGATAACAAACTTAAAATCTATTCAGTAGTTTTGCGCCAACCCGTAACAAACAGACAAGAATTTTAAAAATCACATTTTTGGGTTCGGAGACTTGTTTTTTTTAAATATCTTCAATGTACAGACACAGCTTTTTTACAATTTTATAATAGTAGAGACTAGCCTTTGCCCGCGGCATCGCTCACCTGAACATATAGTAGGATTAGAAATGGATTCCAAAAGTAATTTAATAAAAACCAACAGTGATGATCTCTTCTTTGTATGGGCCTCTATACATCAGAGAGGTCAAGTTGTATCTCAGGATCCGATGAATTAATTGTGATAAGAAGTTCAACAGTTTTTAAGTTGGAGCATATAGGTACTTTCTATGTAACAGTGATAACAAAATTAAAATATATTCAGTAGTTTTTGCTCCAACCCGTAACAAACATAGGTTTTATGCAATTTTATAATAGTAGAGATCTAGTACGCAGCGAAGACAACATTTTTTACAGGATCTTTAGTCACAAGAAGTTACAAAACGACGGGATAATGCCAGTCTATATATCGCGATAATTTCTCTAAGTTATTTAATTTCACTGTTTTTAATATTCTGCCAATTAGGCGGTGCGCGGCGCCGTAGCAGACCAAAAAAAAGATTGCGTGACGATTTCAGATTGGATCCAATTAGCACAGGATCTAGGTAGATAGAGATATGAGGGGGCAATGACATTATATAGGGGGCCTTTGAACGGCAGTGGGACACACCACGCTTGTCGTTTAATTAAAAAAAGTAACAGGAATTAATGCGCAATAAATATAGTTCGCGCAAAATAACTTGACCCAAAACTAACGGAGAGGGGGAAAGTTTGCGCAGTACATTTACGAGCAAAATGTACTAAAAAACGACTACTGCGCATCCGCCATTTTGGTTCAAGTTATTTTGCGCCAACTGTACCTTTGAATCACTTGAGATTAATCTATCTATACTAATATATAAAGCTGAAGATTTTGTTTGTTTGCTTGAACGCGCTAATCTCAGGAACTACTAGTCCGATTTGAAAAATTCTTTCATTGTTAGATAGCCCATTTATTGAGGAAGGCTATATATCATGACGCTAAGACCAAGTTACTATTCCCCGCGGAAGAAGTCGCTGGCAGAAGCTAGTTACTTATATTACGCAATGCGATAGTATAAAAGTTGGGATTCGCGTAATTGTTAGAAAGCTGTAAGTGTAAGTGATTGATTACATTGCACTAAGTGTCGTGGGTTCGAATCCAACCCGAGACAAATATTTGTGCGATGTTCTCTTGGGAGTACTTTAAGACAGCTTTTTTTTAAATTACTAGCTATGTGGGTCACGCATTACTAGTATCTTGTCCTCGTGCTAAGCTAAATGCTTGTGTCACGAGTGGGTTCACGTCGGCAGTGCAATGGGTGGGTTTCGAACCGGCAACCACATGATCGCAAGTCCGATGCCCTAGCCATTAGGTTACCGCCGCTTTTAAAAGTCCTGTTTTAAAAGTCCCTGCTACATAGAGACTGTTCCCAAGTGTCTAGTCTTTCAAAAAATGTTACATAATCGGAATAAAAGCTTGTAATAATGATGTTATAACATGTTTCCATAATTCAACCCTGAAATGTATGTATGTATGTAATATAGGTAAAGTAGGTCACCTTGTTTTCGATGTCGCACAGCCTTCAAGAAACAAGCACATTTTTTTAAATAAAAAGGTCGTCTTTCTTTGACTAGCACACACACTGAATACCGTATTACATGGATACACAAAATGGACAGTCCGTGGCCAAAATTTTCTAAATACGAAAATATATTCCGCATCTCACTGTAGCATTACTGTAGTGGTTTTTAGCAGGGCGGTATTACTAAAGATAAGCACATGTATTATTGGGATTCACTATAACAATTTAGTTTAATTTTAGTTAGGATTTAACCTCGCCCCCTACGAGGATCCTAAACATAAACATTTGCCTAACCGGTCGGTTAAATGGTAGTCATTTCTGTAAATATTTTTTTACGACCCTTTTACAATTGGCTGTAGACAAGAAACTTAACAACATATATCATTGTCAGTAAGTTAAAAAAAACTTTTGACATTAATTCTACTATGTACAAGGAAGTACCAAGTAGGTACCTAAACCATGGAATGACGTCAACTGCCTGCTAAATTATATCCGTAAAAACGTCTCTGCAACAGTGATCCGAACATGTTCGTAATAGACTAACATCCCGCTGGTGGCTTCGATTGCATGTAAGTGCATGATGCCGACGTACAGTCGAAAAATCAATTAAGTATACAGGTAATTAGCAATATCTTTGTTTTGACAAAGATTCGGAAATTTGTGGGACTCCATCAAGGACCGAGCTTGTTGCTCAATTTGAAATTGACACGCCCCCAATTTGGACTGTCATATTATTACGTAAGATATTATCATGACTGTATTCCCGAAGGGTGTACCAATACACATCCGGTATGTTTCTATCCCTGGGAGCAATTTCTTCAGAATTCATAATATATAACATGGCTTCTTAGCAATAACTCCTTAGCTGATTTATTACATCTCTTACTTAAGAGGCATAATCCTCTTTTTAATAAATGCCTAATTTATATTGGAGATAAGAGGTAGAAATACCAATAACGCACGCCAACTTCTAATTTCCCAGATTTATACATAGCCATAATCCAAAAGCGAATACACCGTGCAACAGATCCTAAGTAAGAAGTATACCTCTGCTTAATCCTTCGTGGAATACGGGTGCAATGGTATGTTACGCTTAAACGGTGAAAGCAAACATATCGGATTGATCTTGTTAAAAGATATTGATAAAGGATCTCATTATATATTTATATGACGCAATCACATTAAAATACTTATTATATTTCATTAAATAACATTTATTTATTAAAAACTGCCAACCTTTTAATTTACTTACATATTTAACTTCCTGGTAACATGTAAGCAATTAATAGGTACCTATGCATAAGTAAGCAGTGTATCTTATCACAACGTTTTGCGAGATCTAGATCTAACATTATAAATTAGATACTTTATATCTTATTAAAATGGTTTGTTTAAACTAAATCTCGCCTCCTGTTTTTAACCCCCGACGAAAAAACGACGGGGTGTTATAAGTTTGACGTGTCTGTCTGTGTGTGTGTGTCTGTCTGTGGCATCGTAGCTCCCGAATGGATGAACCGATTTTGATTTTGTTTTTTTTGTTTGAAAGGTGAATAAGTGGGGAGTGTTCTTAGCTATGTTTGATGAAAATCGGCCCAAGATGGCCGCCGCCACAAGATGGCGGTTTACATATTTTTTCACAACTCCCACAATATTGGTATCAAATGAAAGGGCCTGACTAGTAGAATACTATACACTATGAAAAATTTCAAATCCAACATGGCGGCCTCCACGAAATGGTGAATTTATTAAATTTTTTCACTACTCCCTCAATAAAGGTATCAAATGAAAGGGCTTGACTAGTAGAATACTATACACTATGATAAATTTCAAATCCAAAATGGCCGCCATCACAAAATTGCAAATTAAATGTTTTTTAAAACCCCCTCAATATGGGGATCAAATAAAAGGACTTGACTAGTAGAATACTATATAGTATGATAAATTTCAAATCCAAAATGGCCGCCATCACAAAATGGCGCGTTAAATAAACGAAGAAAATACCTAATTAAACACTAAATTACCTGGATCTTAAAACGCAAGAAAATAAAAGAAATTAAACAAAATAACTAAGGAGTCCCTATAAAAAGTGTGAAATAACAAATTAAATTAAACGGTCCCCCGACGCGACAAAATTTAATCAAAAAACTTCATACGTACTTACGAAGCGTTATAATTTCAAGATTATTTTTTTTCTTTTTATAGGGATTCAGGTTTATACCTTTTTTGTTCTATTTGTGGTTATTTCATCATAGTTTTTCTTTTAGGTTTTTATTTCCTATTAAGTAAACGAAATGACACTAGTGCTAAATTCATCATCCACCCAATCTTTTAACAATTTTCTTGAGGGCCACCAGTCTTACCAGATGCGGCTGAATATCTGATAGATATTTAGACAAACCTACTACCATGAGACTATTTCTGGTTAATCCTGGTTATCCTAAGGATTAACCCTTTGGGCTCTTCAATTCAAACTGTGTTTTTATATTTGGGTCCGACCGGACCCAACAAGAGCCGAGTGTGTCAATCTACCCTGATCAATCGATCTGCAAAGTTAAGATACACTTGCTGCGGTCGATCTATAGACGGGTGACCCTTCCGCACTTCAGTGTGCACGTAACGTCGTCTATCACCTATAACAATCGTTAGTGGTAGTCAGAAGCCTGAAAAGCCTGACAACCATAGTTAATACCAGCTACCAGCTCCCGAGACCAAATCCTAAGATTATAAACATTACAAATACATATACTTAGGCTAAGAATGATAATGGTAAAGACATTACCTACGGGCTCACAGTAATGTTTCATCATGTGTTAGGTTGTACACTGGTACAGTCAAGATAAGAATAAGGTATACAGGTAACTAGCGACATCTGTCATTTTTGACTAGTTGCCTACATACTACACTCTTTAGCGAATAATAACTAACCTAACTCTTTTGTCAACTGTACACGTTATTTGCAAGTTCATTGTAAAATGGCAACAAACACCAGACAGAAAAACTCACAAGCACGAACTTTATAAATATCTAGTAGTTAGAACATCAATCAAAGTGCACCCGCTGAGCCAAGAGGTTAATATGGCCTTGCGAAATCTTAATTCGTGGCTCGGTGGAGAGATTGTTGGTTGCTGCGTCTGTGTAGGTATGTTTATTACGGTATGGGGCTCAAGGATTGAGCATTGACGATTGTGTCTCGCAGATTTTAGTCATTCGTTGATAAAACGTAAAGGAGCTCGCAGTCAAGTTAAAACTACGCTGGTCAAACGATCTGCCTTGGCCGCGGCTAGTCTGTGGATGGGTGACCATTGAGGCCACCTCCGTGGGATGGAGAGCAAGTCAATTCATCGGTCCCGGTTGTCATATGACTATCATGCCGGACACCTATGACTATCATTCCCGAAGTTTCGGAACATTTTTTAACCAAAATACCTAACTCTTGTTTATTTCATTGGAGAACTCGTTACCTACTTATATTTATACAATTCTGCCTAGATTTAGAATAAGTTGAACGTGTAGCACATGTGTATTTAGAATATTTGCAACGATCATTTTATTAAGAAAAAAGAACCACTTCACTGTCTGTCCGTCTCTCTACTTATCCATCTCTCTGACGGCATGTCAAGCCCCTTGTTCTTAGCAACGCCTGGAGATATCAAGTTGAAATTAATAATAAAACAGTCTATGGTTCCTTGGATGCAAAACATCAATCTTCAATCATATTTTGACACTCGTAAATAAATCAAAATGTATAGAGGATTTCCCGTTGACCTAGAATCGTTAAAATTAGCCAAAAGCAAGGTCTCACATCACAGGTGAAGGAAAAAATCATAAAATTTGTAGTAATATAACATTTAAAAAACCGGCCAAGTGCAATTCGGACTCGCGCACCGACGGTTCCGCACTTAAAAATGTTTTTAATTATATAATGTACTTAACTGAAATTTTACGGTTTTCGCAAGTTTTCCTTTATCTATGCTATAAGACGTTGCTTCGTACCAAATTTCAAGATTCTGAGTTCACGGGAAGTACTTTGTAGGTTTTGATTCCCTTGCGAGTGTCGATTTTGCGGCATAAACGGTTGTATCTTTTGATTGCGTTGGCTTAGAAGTTTGAATTTTTCACAGCTCCAAGGGACAGTGTCGACCTGAGTGTTTGATATAAATTCCAGCTTAATACCTCCACGCTTTCCTGAGAAAAAAGGTCTTGACAGACAAACAGACGGACGGACAACAAAGTGATCCTATAAGGGTTCCGCTTTTTCCTTTCAAGGTACGGAACCCTAAAAAGATGTGAATGTAATCTTTTCGTTTCTTGCCGGATTCCTCTCCATAGGACCAACCTTTTGAAATCGTGCAACTAGTATTATAAAGTTTAATTTAGGTACCTACGCTTGTACTACCTTGAAGACGTACCTACATAGAAGTATCGATGTAAAGAAGATCAGTTTTTCCACTAAATTTGTCCTACAAACCAACTTAGTTTTTCGTAAGAGGATAGATGTTGGCATACTTAACAAGTTCGTACGGAAGCGTTGATTATCAGAAATCCGACTAGGTAACAATTGTCGGGTTTTTTTACACGTACCTTTTTATGGTCTTCGGCAGTATCCTACTTTTTATTTCTAATGAGAAATATGTCTGAATGAGAAACAAATAGTGATAATTATCTTTTTGTCTAGAGCTGTCATTATTTCAATTTCGGGATGTTAAAAGATAAATAAGTACTAGTAACAAAAACGTCGAGACCATGGGTAGTTAACGCACCAAAAAAATATTTAAAACAAAAAATTACAATACCTATTTCTTTATTTTATTTAAATATTCTTCATCTGTTATTTCGCATTAAAAAAATAGGTCTTAGGTCTTAGGTCATGTGAAGTCAAGAACAAACGATTGCATATTAACAACGCTCTTTGAAATCATTTATTAAAGGCCAGACTACACAAAATGCAGAACATAACCAACGCGTAGACTTCAATATGACACTATATTAAAGAACTAATTTTGAACACTTTTTCGATGTCTAAAATGATGTTTGGGTAAATATTTTATCTCTTTACAGCATTACACATTAGTTATTTTTTATAAAACTTAAACATTCTTAAATGCATAATTTTTTAAATGATATACTTATAGGTACAAGAAGATTCTATCTTAGGAGGGATTCGAACCTGAGTCCTTCCGATCGAATTTTGCTTTCACTAAAATTTATATAGTTCACGTTAGATGTTTTTATTAATTTAGGAGAATAATATTTAAGACTTACTTATTACTTACATTTTAAACTATCTGAATCGGCCTTTTAACATCACTATAACAATTCACAAACAGTTTAATATAACAAGTTCTGTTTTTCACCAACATTATGTATGTCCTCAGCTTTAGAGGTAAATATCTGCTCATGTGCAAAGTACATTCAATGTATTGTTTACTTTGACAATACTTGTCGGGTATAAAGGTTGATGGTTACTTATAAGTACACTTCAGCCGTTATTTTATGATAAAATTTAATGAAAATAATCAAACATAAGCAGCATTTCGCAGCAATTTGTGGCCGAGACACATAACAGTGCTTCTTCTGATTTCACACACGCAAAAATGTGAGAAGATATTTTTCAAAAAGTTGCAGGTTATTGGTAAATACTGTTGGGAACTAGGAAGGACTAGACTTATATTTTAACTTAATGGTTATTTTTTTAAGGGGCGAAGTGTTAATACAGCTGAAGTCTGTCCAAGACTGTCTCAGGCTTGACATTCTACGCATGTAATAAAGTTTTGAATGACAATTTATCTATACATGATAATAAAAGAGTAACAGAGCGATGTTTGTGCATTGTAGATATTGAAAAAAAAAACGAATATGGGATAATAAACTACTATTTAGGGGACAGACTTTATTAGAGCAACAGAAGCCAAAACAATAATTTATAATAAACCGGGCAACTATACAGGCTGACTGGTGATTCACTGAAGAGTACTCTCTTACTTTTAACTTTCGGTTGTTTACTAAGTAGTCAATTAATAATATTTTTAATGTTTTTTTTAACCAATTTTATCGCCAAATATATCACTTCCTCGAGTATTGTTAGTGTCTCACCGGTCATCCTGTATACAGTATAATGCAAACTCCTTGCACCGGTCTTCACAGTAAGTACCTAACAGTGACACATTTTATGCCAGAAGAAAAGAAAAGATTATTGAATAAGGTCGATGCCCTGACCGTCATCAGAAACCCTTTTACCTTCTTTACTTCAAACATCGTGCATTGAATATTAAACAGCAAATACATTGTATGTGCATACCTATAACAATTCTACACCGGAATGGAAGTGACTGTGGATTTTGCGACGACGTGGATGTGGGTCCCGTACGTGTTCATATTTAGGTTGTGAGAGAGATAGCGCTAGATAATCTGAAGAGCGGTATCCCTTTCAATTTAAAAATAAAGTCTCGGTATATCAAAATGAAAATGAGAAAAAATTACAATGTTGTACAAAGGCCGAAAATACCAACGTAACATATCGTCGCCCCTATATTCTGGAAGGATTAGCAGAGGTGAACTGATGTACCACAGTTCGCTAGATCCCACGTGATTAGGGGAAAGCCTATATTGTCATAAATCGGGCACAAATCCAATATTAGCTGTAACTGAGAAATTCATAACAATGCTCAACCTGGGACTGGAAATTTTACACAGAACCTCACACCAAGATTTCTAAGTACTTATATCAGAAACGGTAATATAATTATGTGAAATTACTTTTCAAGTTGGTTCTTTATATGGAACTAGCTTCTGCCCGCGACTTCGTCCGCGTAGCGTGATGATATATAGGCTATAGCCTTTCTCAATAAACGAGATATCTAACACTGAAAGAATTTTTCAAATCGGACCAGTAGTTCCTGAGATTAGCGCGTTCAAGCAAACAAACAAAAGAACTCTTCAGCTTTATATATTAGTAACTAGCTTCTGCCCGCGGCTCCGCGGCCGTGGATTTCGGTCGGTCATCACATCCCACGGGAATGGGATAAAAAGTATCTTATGTCCGTTTCCTGGTTCTAAACTACCTCTCCACCAATTTTCAGTCAAATCGGTTCAGCCGTTCTTTGCAATCGGTTCAGCAGTTATAAATTGTGTAACTAACACGACTTTCTTTTATATATATAGATATAGATATAAAGTTTAAGTAATAATTAAGCTTCAACTGATCTGCTAGATTAAGCTGCGATCGCTGAGATCATTGTGTGGATGGATGACCAATCTTAAAACAACGAAACACCCCTTTGTGCCTCGCACGTAATACCGTCTGTCCCAGTTGTCAAACAAGCATCTATGACAATTGATAGTTGTAGTCAGAAGCCCAAAAAAGCCTGACAATCAGTCTATCCTCCAAATATCGGTATTGCCTAGAAATTGGGTTGATTGAATGGAGCTGGTTAGACTGGAAGCCGACCCCAACATAGACTTTTAGAGTTCTTTATTGAAGATAAGTTTAGAAGCTTAATAGTAAGTATCTTCAATAAAGAACTCTAAAAGTCTATGTTGGGGTCGGCTTCCAGTCTAACCAGCTCCATTCAATCAACCCAATTTCTAGGCAATACCGATATTTGGAGGATAGACTGATTGTCAGGCTTTTTTGGGCTTCTGACTACAACTATCAATTGTCATAGATGCTTGTTTGACAACTGGGACAGACGGTATTACGTGCGAGGCACAAAGGGGTGTTTCGTTGTTTTAAGATTGGTCATCCATCCACACAATGATCTCAGCGATCGCAGCTTAATCTAGCAGATCAGTTGAAGCTTAATTATTACTTAAACTTTATATCTATATCTATATATATAAAAGAAAGTCGTGTTAGTTACACAATTTATAACTGCTGAACCGATTGCAAAGAACGGCTGAACCGATTTGACTGAAAATTGGTGGAGAGGTAGTTTAGAACCAGGAAACGGACATAAGATACTTTTTATCCCATTCCCGTGGGATGTGATGACCGACCGAAATCCACGGCCGCGGAGCCGCGGGCAGAAGCGATGATCATGCGTACCGAAGATCAACTTTACTACACTAATGATTATATGCAAAATTGTATTTGTCGTTAGTTTTTTGGTGAGCAAATAAAAAATATTGTGTCATGGGTGTGGTTCTTATTAGGACTGAATTGAAGGAAAGACTTTATATGTACCTGAAGAGATTTTAATAACAATGTTCCTAATGTAATCCACAATTATTTCTTCATAGGGTTTCACAATTGTAGGATATAGGGCTCATTAACTTAAAATAAAATAAAATAAAAAAACACAAAAAGACAATGATGACCCCCAGTATCGAACTCTAACCCTACGCGGTTATAGTCCGGACGCTCCGCGCTAGGCTAATTCGCTCCTTGGCAACTGTGGCGAAAATGTCGATCTATACTTCACCGGCACTACGGTATCTTGACTATTATACGAATTCTCTCGAACGTGAAGGGCGTTTCCACAAGCTGAGGAAAGAAGACATGTCATAAATGTCAACCCTCAAGAGAATCCCCTAAACATGAAGCTAAATAACAGTTATTGAAGTAAACACTCACCCCGTGACTTGATGACACTCGCACACAAATAGTAAATATTCAAACACTACTTTAATGCAGTATCGACTTGATCATTATTGAGTAAATAAATCAATTAACTATATTTTCTAGAAATGGCCGAAATTACAACGAATTAAGTTATGACGCACTTACACCTTCAACCGACCGTTCGTTCTCCCGTCCTCTGTCGCTCCGGTGGAGTGACAATTCTCGGTTCATTTGTTTTCGAGCCACCCTCAGTTTTTGTGACAATCGAATTATTATGCTATCGAATCTATTCGCAACGTACCTAGTAACGCCATCTATGAATAGGTCATACATGTAAAATGACAAGATCATTACAATTGATCAGCTCGTTAAATATGTAAAATTTTTTATTTGCTTCCTTATTATTATTAGCATTTTTTCCAATTCGTTATCGATAACGCCTGGGCGCTTCACTATTCGTCGATCACGTGCAGCTTTCTAAATATTAGCCAATGTTCTCTGGGCAACGGTAATTACACACGCTGCTGCAACTGCACCACGATTGTGTGTCATATATCTTTATTTATTTAGTGGAAAAGTTAGTCTGTATCCCTATAGGATTTGGCAGGCAGAAAGTAACTGATGCACACCAGATTAATGGCAACAGGGCGAGCCGAAAAAAACGATCTTCTGTTGAGAATATTATAGAAAAACTCAACTATAACTTTGCTCGACGTGGGGAATTAAACCCAGGACCACACTGACGGGCTCTTTCGACCTCTAGACCAATGATACAGTAATAAATAATGTACAATAATAACAGTGAAAAATTGCTTGAATTGCTGTGAATAATTTCAAAATGGAGTTAGTTAAAAGCTCTTTCGCTCATTCGCTCTTTCTATAATTAATTTAAAGTTACAGTAGACTTGCATGCTTAACTGAAGTGCGGTCTTGAATTGGGCTAAAGTATATTATAGGATATTTTAAAGAGCTTCCAATTAAATATGATTAATAAAAACACATAACATACCATCACGCCTGTATTCCCCGAAGGGTTAGGCAGAGGTGTACTAAGGTATCTTATTCCCACAGTTCGCCGGTATGTTTAGGTCCCATGTAATAGGGGGCGAGCCGCCGCGAGCCTATTGCCATTTTAATAATTAATAATTAATTAAGTAATTAATAACGTGAGGCCAACGAGAAAAGTAGATTTGAATAAAAATATGAATTAATTAAAATAGAAATTAAAATATGTGAAGGCAAACCTGTAACACTTATTAAAAGGTATTAAATTAGCTATAAATGAATATTTATAATCAGATAAGAACTTATGTTTATAAATATAGCACATTTACTTTAAGGTCTTATCAAAATAATTAATGACTTTGTTTGCGAAAAATATAGAGAGAACCATAAATTAAATCAGGTAAATGTACTGCGAGAAAATAACAAAGATCTGTCTTATTTCTCATTAACAAAACATGACATAACATACCATCACGCCGGTATTCCCCGAAGGGTTAGGCAGAGGCGTACTAATGTACACCCACAGTTCACCGGTATGTTTTAGGTAGGTATGTAATAGGGTGCGAGCCTAATGCCATTAACCGGGCACACATTCCTAACTCCGCGCTCAAATTCCTAACTCCGAGCTGCTACTGGGAATTTCATAGAGCATAATAACACTTTGCTCGACCTGGGAATCGAACCCAGGACCTCTAGCGTAGCAATCGCGGTCAGGACCACTTGACTATTGAGGAAGTTATTTCTTATTATTTTAAAGCAGAAACCTAGATTAATGGGTATCTATCTCAATCCAAATAATAACACACTATAAATAAATTGGACCTATTTGAATTACGTTTTTTTTCCCGGACTCTTAACCTTTTTTAGAAAATAACACAAATATATTTTTATTTAGCCATATTTAGTCATTTCTACCCTGACTGACAACATTATATCGTAAGTTAGTAACGAATGAATCTTTTTTTTATGCGATAGGAATCGAGCAAACGTATAGCCTGATGATAAACGATCACCTCCGCCCAAGGACACCCGCAACACCAGAGGAATCATGCGTTGCGGGGCTTTTAAAAGGGAGTTCGTACTTTTCTTGAACCTTATCCTTATCCTTTAAAGATATTTCTATCGATTCTATGTATTAATATTCTGTAGTTTATTTATATTTTTATAAACGTGTAACGTTAACGTTTGCCGGGTCAATATCCTTTAACCGCAATGTTATTGATTAACCGCAAGTATGCAACGCACCCGTATTGCGTTACATAATAATTTAATGTTAAATAATAAATACACATAGGCTCACTATGTTCATAGTTAATGGCGTGTTTCAGGTTACGAACTTCAGGTAACTGCCTCGTTAGTCTAGTGGTCCCAAGTGCGACCGCTACGCTAGAGGTCCTGGGTTCGATTCCCAGGTCGAGAAGTGTTATTGGGATTTTCAATGAAATTCCCAGTAGCAGCTCGGAGTTTGGAATTTGTGCCCAGTTAATGGCAATAGGCTCGCCCCCTATTACACGGGACCTAAACATACCGGCGAACTGTGGGTGTACCTTAGTACACCTCTGCCTAACCCTTCGGGGAATACAGGCGTGATGGTATGTTATGTATGCTCAGGTTACGAATTTGTAGTGTCAACTGAATTAACATTCCGAAATAAAATAACTTTATGGATCATATCGCGTTACATTAGTATCAAATACAATACAAATCCCATAAATAATATCAAAAATAGGGATTTGTATTGTATTTGATACTAATGTAACGCGATATGATCCGTAAAGTTGTTTTATTTCGGTATGTCTGATGTTCGCGTAAGCTTCAGAAATCAATATGAATTAACATTATTACAAGACACTTCAATTAGAGTAGTTGTAGAGTGAGAGAGAGAGTAAAGAAGTGGTAGAGCACAGATTTGAATGCTATATTACAACTTGTCTTCAGGCCTTCAACGTATTAAACACATACCATAACGCATATATGTCCCGAAGTCAGAGCCTATTAGAGGGCAAGCCTATTTCCAGTACCGTAACCGAGCACAAACCCAAACTCTAAGCTTCTCATTATAGAAAAACCCAATAAGACTTAGCTGGACCTGGAAATTGAACTCAGCACCTCCAGTAAAGCCGTTGTGCTTACGACCAATAGACTAATGAGGCAGTAAATTTGAAGCGGCGATAGCCTAATGGCTAGGACGTCGGACTTGCGATCATGTGGATGCCGGTTCCAAACCCACCCATTGCACCACCGACGTGAATCCACTCATAACAAGCATTTAGCTTAGCACTTACAAGAATACTAGTAATTTGTGTGTGACCCACATTGCTAGTAAGCTTTTCAAAAACAATACAGGGTTATTGGTAATCAATCGTAAAATGCAAAAGGGCTACTTCTCTACACCATTTTAAACATCTTTTGTTCTACGACTTCAATATTTTCTTTTTATTTATTTATAATTGTTTGGACCTTCAACAAGATATATACATAAAACCATTTACTGATTCATCTACACATGTGGCCACAGCGTCCAAATTAACAAAATTAAAAAAGTATCCTTTGGGTATTACATAATTAAGAGCCGTTATAAATACTAAAAATACTTCAAAAATACATATATAATAATAAATAATTAAGCAATACATTATTATATATACAATACATTATTACATTAAACATGCATTACAACATTAATTTAAAGATTATACATACATTACATTATCATAAATTTGAACATTGAAGTAGGTAGAGAAACAAGAAAAAAAAACAATGATTTCAACAAGTTGATCCACTACTAAGATAACAATATTTGCTTCAAATTTTTCTTAAATTCTTCTTCTAATAAATGTATTAGGTTTTGAGAAAAGTCTTAGTAGTCGTAGTAATAGTCTCTAGAAACAACAGTTGTTCGTTAAGATGTAGAGAAGTAGCCCACACGCGTTCTACGATTGATTATCCATAACCCTGTATAATGTATATAGCTATAATATTTATGTAGCTACTTACTAGTCAAACAAGACACTACATAGATTTCTTATCGCTAACATAAAGGAATGTAAGCGACAAAAAACACCCAAGACTGTATAAGTAGGAAATAGGTACCTACAAACCGTGTTAATTATATTTCTAAAATAGGAACACTCGAAGAACTTGTTTATGTTAATAAATCCAATTTTAAACATTTGCGTCAATATATATACTACGTGATAATGTAATCTGTAAACGATAAAATTACTACTATTATTTTCATAGTTCTCTTTAAGTATTTGTTAGTTTAATTCCCAGGTCGGTGTTATTGGGTTTTTCTATGAAATTCCCAGGAGCAGCTCGGAGTATGGAATTTGTGCCCGGTAAATGGCAATAGGCTCGCCCCCTATTAAATGGGACCTAAACATACCGGCGAACTGTGGGTGTACAGTGTCAACTCAACTGAAATGAAAATAACCTTATTAAATGATAAACCCATAGTTTACCGACCGTACAGATTATCTTTTTCAGAAATGAGTCAGGTTAGGGATATAATAAAGTACGCCTCTGCCTATCCCTTCGGGGAATACAGGCGTGATGGTATGTTCTGTTATGTTTAATTACCGTTTTAATTATCTCACGGTACAACTAAACTATCAAGGTCTACATCCGCGATGCCCGTGAACAAATTGCTCAGTTTCGTAACCTTAGCAAAGTATCATAACTCATAGCCATGTTTTTATTATAATTAATTCGTCCAACAGAATGCTATAAATTATCTATAGTAAGCGTGAATGCCTATTATTACCTTGGTACTAAGTTTTGCTATTTATTTAAACACTATGTTTTAAATAAACACATCTGTCACATCACCAAATAGGTAAAATAAGAAACAAAATATTCATGAAAGTAAACATATAAATGAAGTTTAAATCACCATTGCCGTGCCTAAATTACCGCAATTTTAAATTCTAGAATTTAAAAAATATGGTAAAACCATCATCATCATCATGAACTTTAGTATGTTTGGCACCGCCACCGTAACTATGCCCATTGAAGTTTCCTCGTTTTATAAAATTTTATTAGGAGTATTTATTTTACTTGAAAACTGAAAGCATTTCTCCATTACATTTGCAAGCTAATTGAAATTCAGAACAGACATGGGAATGGGAGTGCCTGACGGTTTTTTTTAAATTTTGAATTTTATAAGTACCTACCTACTTCACCAATAGGACACGAAAGTTATGCTTCCACTTTTAAAATTCAACGATGACTTCTCCTGTATTGCAATACAAATACACTGAAAGCCAACCTTTATACTAACCTAATTACAGTGTAGTGACAGCTGCTACATTGGCGGACATTAAAACGGAAACAATCCGACCTTATTACGGGCTCGATAACGTGGCATCTGTTTAGTTATCGCTCTCGTAACCTATTACTGTCTTATGCTAATTACTTTTTTAGATAAATAACTTTTTTTGATAAAGAACAGTGAGTCAAGCATTTATTTGGTCTGATGGTACCAATTATGAAACAAATTACACAAGACTTGTATGTCTGAATGGTAGTGATTTGAGGAACTGTACTCCACACACAGGGTAAAATCTCTAGACGTTTATAACACAAACCAACAGTAATGATCTCTTCTTTGCATGGGTCTGTATACTTCAGAGAGGTCAAGCTGTGTCTGAGGATCCGTTCAATTGAGATAAGAAGTTCAACAGTTTTTAAGTTGGAGCATATATTTTCTAACAGTGATAGCAAAATTAAAATCTATTCTGTAGTTTTAGCGCCAGCCCGTATCAAAAAGACAAACAGAAAAGAATTTTAGAAATCACTTTGGATTCGGATAGGTACGCTTATATACTCTTACCCAGTTGTTTTTTTTTTCGAACATCTTCATACACTCCATCAAGAACCATGATAAATTAGTATAGAATCTAATGGATAATAACTATGTATAAATAAAAGCCGGAGCGAACCCAATTTACACAACAGATAAAGTAATTCCTTCGTTTATTTTTAAATAAAAATTAGCGCAATGACACACGGCGTTTGTGATAATTGTAATTGAGTGAGTACACAAAACAATTCGTCATTGTTTTTCAAATAATTAATCAGTGCAGTTGAATCACACTTCAAGTTTATTCCAGAATGAATAGAAACAGCATAGCTTTGTTCACGTTCTCCATACATATAAAATGTTATTATTTATATTATAACTAGCTTCTGCCCGCGACTTCATCCGCGTAGCGTGATGATATATAGCCTATAGCCTTCCTCAATAAATGGGCTATCTAACACTGAAAGAATTTTTCAAATCGGGCCAGTAGTTTCTGAGATTAGCGCGTTCCAAACAGACAAACAAACAAACAAACTCTTCAGCTTTATATATTAGTATAGGACCAGTAGTTCCTGAGATTAGCGCGTTTAAGCAAACAAACAAACAAACTCTTTAGCTTTATATATTAATATAGATTACCACAACTGACTTCTGAACACAAGAGAACTCAGCTGCTAATCTGTCGCTCATCGATCATATGCTAACGTTACGTATTGTGTTTTGGCTTGAAAAGTAAGATTCCATTGAAATTACGGGGCAACGGGTACGGGTAAACGGCAACCCAGAGCAGGCAATAGACGCCACTAACATAGTCTTGTCATCTTGATGATACAAGATGACAAGACTATGCCCCTTGTTAATCATCAATGTTTATCATCAAAAAATGGAATTAAGAATACTACTATATCCTATGACTCGGTTTTCATCACCAGTCTATAATCGACTGTACGTTTGATGTATCATCGCCAGTACCGTTGCGCCGCGTGGCCCACAGATATCTATTTATCGAGTCTGGATATACTTTGTGTCAGATAGGCTTAGGTATGCCTAAACTTAGGTACTTCGACGAAGTAATTGTGGAAATTCACCGAAGTTCGAAGTTACGTTACTATGCCCTCGTGTAACCTCGTCTGGAGCCTTGGAGTCCTTTGACTCGGGCGCAAAAACCGACAACAATCGGAAGTCGCCCAGGGCCAGGCAAAATTGCACAGCACTCAACACTATCGTCTTCGCTAAACTTCGATCAACTTCGCGAGTAGTGTAGTGCGATTAGATACGTCTGTGAAGTGCTCCGCGATACAGGGCTTGTGCATGGGATGTCTTGTTTAAGCAATGCATCTAATGCTGGACATGGAAGGTCTGGAACTCTACGAAGGTCAGTCTCATAACTGTTGGCAAATTATGTTGCGGGAAGTTAGTCCACCCCAGGGCAAGTTCACCTCTATCATGGACGACAATGCTAATCTTAAACTAACTGACTGACTTACTCTTTCCAGTCTGCACAGTGTAAGAGAGGTCCTGGAAGGTGAGGTTGACGGGGGGGCGCTGCGGTAGGTGCGACAGGTGCGCGCGCCCCAGGGCACGTGGGTTCACCTCTACCGAAGTCGACATATTGATCACATGCACATCCTCTGATGAGATAGCCCTGGAAATAAAAAAATACATCAAACATTGCATCCATTATAAAACTAGGAATTCTGAAAGATAGTAGTAAATCATTTAAGAAATAATCGATCTCAGGCAGTATTTAACCCATTTTTACCCACGATGGGACGGAGAAGGTAATGCGTTTAGGATGACTTCCCCTGTTGCATGTAACCTATGTTACGATGTAGATGTACCTACTACATAAATTCTGGGTAAAACCTTCGCCGTAAGTTCAATCTAAAGACTATTTTTTTGATGGTAAGCGATTACCGCCGCCAATGGACACCCGCAACACCACAGGAGTCGCAAGTTCGTTGCCCCCTGTTAAAAGGGTATCGTCACTCACTCGGCGAAACACGACGTAAGTGTTATTTTCTGTGAGGCCGTGGTATCACTCCGGTCGAGCCGGCCCATTCGTGCCGAAGCACGAAACAAAACATAATAATGATATATTCTAACAATGAAAAGATATTATTAAGCTATTGCATAGCTTTTATCGCAGGCTTTGAGCGCGGCGACCGAATCAAGAAATTCCGTAACGAAAATAAAACACTAACACTCGTTTCAGTTCGGCAGACTTCGGCACGGTGTTTGTGTGCGTGCGACTAGACGTATGCGTGTAGACTGTACGAAGCTTACTTTAAAATTAAATGATAACTACTGAAGAGATTTGGAGGAAGTGGGCAGGAATTCATAGCCTGTTTCTTGGATTAACATTTAGGCTATTTTTAATTCAAATTCTCTATCAAAAGTTATTAACATTTCAACCATTGAAAACGTTGAATTTGAAAAATAACCATTGAAGTGAATTTCTTTTTCAAGTATTTCTGTACTAGACTAGCACGGGTCAAAAATTATAACAGAATCATGTAATAAAATTAAAAAAATACACTTACAGGGACTAAATAAGATAAAACAAGAAAATAAATCAGATAAATCAGAAACCAATATTGTGACCAGGAATTGATTATTAATAATCAATGTATGTCCTATGTATGTCCCGTGATGCCCTGTATAAGTAGTTATACAGGGCATCACGGGACATACATAGGACTTATCCGTAACGTTAACGCTAAATATTTGAGTAGGGTAAAGAAGTAAACAAATAATGACAACTTATTCTCTAGACGACTAACATGACATCGTTATTACCTCAATGAAATTTAATTCCATAACAGGTGTCATTTTGAGTTGTCAATTTTGACAATTATTGTTTTCTTCTTTATAGCAGCCAGTCATAAAGTTACACATTTTATAATGTGAAACCTCCATAGTGTAGATACAGTGCGCACAATATATTTGAGAAACTAAAGAGTTACCATCTCTCATCCCCCGCCCCGCTGTGCGCCCGCGCCTTGCATCAAGGCGCGGGCACACAGCGGGGCGGGGGTAATAATACGTGGTGAGCTAAAAATTAAAAAAATATTAATAAAAGTGGTCAGTGGTCAGTACCACTGACTACTTTTATTAATATTTTTGGGATAAACTAAAACATGGTGTAAAAGTTATTGCAATCGATTCATTTCGTTAATTCTGAACATACCGTACTCAGGTTTTGCATATTACTTATACTAAAAATTATGTCGTAGAAAGTCCAATGTCTACTACCTCTACTATTTCACAAGTTACCATGATACCAAATCTATACAAATAAATATACTGTCTGTCTGTTTTCACTGGATCGATTTTGACGAGACTTACTGGCAGATAGCTGATGTAACAAGGAGTATCTTAAGCTACTTTTTTTAATACCAGGTGGACGAAGTCGCGGGTACCAGCTAGTAGGTATATAAAATTCCAATAACTATGAGAAAACATAAGTTCAAGTTTCAAACTGTAATGACTGCGGGGTCACATTCGCGCAGTAGCGAATTTTTAAAATAAACTAGCTTCTGCCCGCGGCTTCGCCCCCGTGGAATTCGGTCTGTCATCACATCCCCCGGGAACGGGACAAAAAGTATCCTATGTCCGTCTCCTGGTTCTAAGCTACCTCTCCACCAATTTTCAGCCAAATCGGTTCAGCCGTTCGTGAGTTATAAATGAAGTAACTAACACGACTTTCTTTTATATATAAAGATGTATAAAATAGTTTCTGAAATTTTGTTTCTAAATAAAAAAATTAAAAATAAAATGTAAATTCTAAAGCATATCGTAATTACGCTTTTATTTCTAAAGCATTATCATTTCAAATGTAACCAGAGCATTCTCTTTCTCTGTAATAAACAGAACATTTCACGGTCACCTGATACCTGATTACATTAATTATATCAATTGCAGCAACAAAAATGCTCAACAAAAACTTTGCCAGTTAAAAATAATATTACGTGAGCAGACAATAGACGCGACATTGACACAGAAGGGGGTCAAGTTTGTATGTATGTCTGTACATTTTATGTAATACTAACATTATTTGCAAGTCATCTATCTAGATTCTAGGTATTATTAGCAAACTACAGGTAGGTACACAATACGTTAAAAACCCAGTCTGTTCCGTGAACGAATTGTTAGGTATCGAGGAAACTGAAATGGCAAATCGCACCTTCATCTTCTGGCTAAATACACCAGACGCTGTGACCACTAAGCCACCAGTGAGTCCTACCCGCTAGATCGAAATTTACCGTCACATTCCGAATTTACGTCTTTGTGGTAATGTCAGTCAGTAACATCTATTGAAAATCAAATGACTTTGCTTCTTATACACCGTCCTTGGTGTAGGTATTTATTTATGGCCTCATGAAACTGTTTTCCATAAATTGAGACTCACTCAACAAAAATTAAAATCAGTTCAAATATAGCTATCATCATCATCATCATCATCAGCCCATACTAGTCCACTGCTGGACGTAGGCCTCCCCCAATGTGCGCCATTTCACCCTGTCTTCGGCTTGTCGCATCCAGCTTCCGCCAGCAACCTTTCGCAAATCATCACTCCATCTCGCCGCAGGGCGTCCTATGCTACGTTTGCCGAGTCGCGGTCTCCACTCAAGAACACGTCTACCCCAGCGGTTGTCAGTTCTTCTACAGATATGGCCAGCCCACTGCCACTTCAGCTTGCTAATTTGGTGCGCTATGTCGACTACTTTGGTTCTCTGTCGGATAACCTCGTTGCGGATTTTATCCTTCGGAGAAACTCCGAGCATAGCGCGCTCCATAGCACGCTGAGCGACTTTAAAATGATGGACTAGCCGTACTGTGAGTGTCCACGTTTCAGCGCCGTAGGTCATCACGGGTAGGACGCACTGGTTGAAAACTTTCGTTTTCAAACTTTGCGGTATGGGTGATGAGAAGACTTGACGTAGTTTTCCAAATGCTGCCCAGCCTAGTTGGATCCTCCTCTTGGCCTCCCTCTCAAAGTTGTTTTTAACTAACAGCAAGATCTGCCCGAGGTAAGTATATTCTGAAACAACTTCAAGAGGATGACCATTTACAGCAATAGGTCTCAGATCAATGTGGTCATTGAACATGACTTTGGTTTTATCCAAATTCATGCATTTCATTCATTCATTCATTCTAATATAGCTATAACTGGTGCTAATTCTGTAGTGGCAAACTAAACTAAAATCCGACTAATTTTAGTTTAGGCGTCATTCCTATTCAGATAATACGCGACTAAACTAAAATTTGGTTTGACAGGACTAATTTTATTTTAGTTACTCAATTTAGTCTAAATTGTCATTTTGGTATTCTGTTGTACGTGGTTTACGTCAAATTACGACTTAAATTGGAAACGTCAGACTAATTTTAGTCGTCATAGAAATAGGTGTCTACTAAACTAAATTTTATAGTCGTAGGCGGACATTTGTAACAATTTGTAACATGATCTAGTTAAATGTTCTCAGTAAAATTTTTTTCGTGATTATAATGGCAGGATATGTAATTGTAGCTCTTCCGAATTCATTAGAGGTAAAATACTCAAGGCAAATAAAATAATTCATGTACCTAAACGCGAGAAGTTATTTTTTCAGAAACTATCAAGAAAGGATTCGTCTGGAAGGACTTAGGGATAGTCGATCTAATAAAAGCTCTCTTTGCTTTTTATTGGCTCTTTTCGTAGCACTGTTTGCAGACGCCATTTTTTTACATAAAAAACGGAGTAGATAATATTTTACTTGATTGATAATAATTTAAATTATTATCAATCAAGTAAATTATTATATAGGTACCTATTCTGTTTTTTTTTAATATGGCGCCGCACTGTTTGTGTATTTGCCAAGGTTAAGGCTGATCGTTTACCTGAGCCCGCCAAATTCAAATTACAATTGTTTTTTTGCAATTTGTGGATTCTAGATTGATAGCTGTAGTAATTGTGCCATTAGCTATACAATATTCACAACTCATTTGTGAAATTGTATAGCTAATTAGCTCAGATCTACAAATTGCGAAAAATCAATTGTAATTTGAATTTGGCGGGCTCATGTAAACGATCAGCCTTAAGTATTTGGAGTTATCAAGTAATACTAGTTCCCATCATGGGGTTATATTATTGCACTACACTTTATGCTATATTTTCACAAAAAAAAAATCATAAAAAATTTCCATTTAAGATTGTCATTCGTTCATTACGATATTTCATAACAAGATCTTAGATAGGACCGTCTGATCGTGCCGGAGCCCCATAAAGGTAAATTATAATACTTAAGACTGGCAACACTAAATTAAGTTTTTACTGGCAACATATCATAGTCAAGTAAAATAAGGCTTTAAGGCGGATCGTTTCGCTTAGCCCGCCAAATTCAAATTATTAAAAACTTTGCTTTTCAATTGATATTGTAGCTAAAAGTAGTGTAAATCGTCAATTTTGGCCAAAATTCGAAAAAAAATACGATAAAGAAAATTATGTAGAAAACTGATTTTCTCATCCATTTTGTATCGGGAATAGATTACTGATTACATTGAAACAACAAACCGACAATAATGAACATGGCGTTGTAAGTACGTTGGTTTCGGTAATCCCAGTAAATGGCATTTAGTACATTATCCTTATACAGCCGTTTTTTTTTATTTTATGTTTAAGGCGGATCGTTCACTTGAGCCCGCGAAATTCAAATTTAGATACGTTTTTTGAAATTTGTAGGTCTACAACACATTTTATATTTATAGCAGTAGTACCTACGTAGTTGCGTCATAAAACATCCACAACTGAAAACTAAAACCTTTGCTTAAAATCCTTATCAAGCCAAAATCTTGTCTAAAACTGTGCCCAGGCCCGTATTTCCCCTTAGGCCCACAAGGCCCTGGCCTAGGGGCCCAGCCAGCCTAGGGGCCCGCCAGCCTAGGGGCCCCAGTTCGTGGCGGAACCTGCTACTTAATTTTCCGGTTAGGGCAAGGAGTTCGCATATGTACAGGCAGATTTTTTTCCTTGCATAATTAATTGTAAAATGTTGTACTTATGACCTTCTTGCTAAAAGGTAGGAGATTCCTGAAATTTCAACTTGAGGTATTGGCCTTGCATGAATACGCATAAGTGGACGCATGGTGGACGTCGCGAATTATTTTGCATTTAAAAAATAGATTCATATTCGGTTTCGTGTTGTCAATTTCGCATCATGAAACGTGGAATATAAAGTGCCGGTTTTAGCATCACCTGGGCGAGAATTTGATCGGCACCAAACCCATACGAAAAAAGGCAAAAAATATACATCTCTACTATTATAAAATTGTAAAAAAGCTGTGTCTGTACATTGAAGATATTTAAAAAAATGGGTTATGGTATATAAACGTCTCCGAATCCGAAAATGAGATTTTTTAAATTCTTGTCTGTTTATTACGGGTTGCAGCAAAAACTACTGTATAGATTTTAAATTTTATTATCACTGTTAGAAAGTATATGCTCCAACTTAAAAACTGGTGAACTTCTTATCTCAATTAATTAAATGAATCCTGAGATACAGCTTGACCTCTCTGATGTATAAAGGCCCATACAAAAAAGATGTCATCAATGTTGGTTTTCCATTTTTACTCCTGAAATAGCTTCACGTGAGCGAAGCCGCGGGCAGAAGCTAGTGTTATATATAAGCACATCAACCAAAATCTAGGGATATTTTAATTCTAAATTAAGGCTGATTGTTTCGCTGAGCCCGCCAAATTCAAATTACAATTGGTTTTTCGCAATTTGTAGGTCTATGGTCAGGAGATGTAATAGAACTGCATACGTACAGGCAGAAATCATGATACTTCTCCAAGACCTATCACGATTTCTGCCTGTATGGTCGTAGTCGAAGCATATCGGTAGAATTGGTGAGGCTTGAGCGCCTTCCTTCGGGAAGTCGTGCGTTCTGGTCTCTTGCCAAAGTTCTCGAAGAAAATTTCTGTAAGCCATCCTTTTCACCTCTACACATGGGAAATGATCGTCGCTCAAATCCCTCAAACTACAGACCGATAGCCATAACTTCCCTTTTCTCGAAGATAATGGAGTCCATTGTCAACTGCCAGCTCCTTTGGTTCTTAGAGGATCTGCTTCGTAACCAGCAGTACGACTTTCATAAGCGTCGATCGGCTTTTGATCTTCTATATGGTATACCTGACATGTGTCAGGTAAGTCAAGCTTAACGATGTCGTTAAGCTTAAGCGATCGAAACTAAGGGGGAAGCCTTGGCGTTCAGTTTGGACATAGCGAAGGCCTTTGATCGGGTATGGCACAAAAAGCTTCTTTCGAAGCTTTCTTCCTATAGGCTTCCCGAGAAACTATGCGAATAAGTCACCAGCTTTCTTGCAGACAGAAGCATGAAGGTCGTAGTCGACGGTGAATGCTCGGATTCTACACTTATAAATGCTGGTGTCCCTCAAGACTGTGTGCTATCGCCTACTTTGTTCCTCCTCTATATCGTCGACTGCCAAGTTATTTCAAACCGACAAGACCCATTGGCGTTGCGAAGAGATTTGGCCCCGCTATGTATCTTCTATCGCCTATAGGAACGATCCCTGCTGCCTCTATCTGTCATCGTTCTACGCGACAGCAGGTTCATTCCCATAATCTAGATGGTTGGCAGTCTACAACTGTGCGTTCCTCTAGTAACTTTATACCTCGCACAACAAAGCTGTGGAATGAACTGTCGCCAGCAATATTTCCGGACAAATATGACCTTCAAACCTCCGAGAAAAGAGCGTACTCTCTTTAAAAAGGCAACTGGCAACGCACTTGTGACTCTTCTGGTGTTGCAGCCGTCCATGGATGGGGGTAATCACTTATTACCATCAGGCAATCCGTCTGCTTGTTTTCCCCTATCCCATAAAAAAGACGTCGTTCTCTCTATTGAATTGTTTTCTCTAATTGCATAATAGAAAGAATGGAACTTGTGCAAAGCCCGCTGGAGGATGACCAGCTGCCAGTAACCGACCAAGCAGTGCAAAAAAGGTCACATGAAGTCGGTTTACATTGTAGAAAATCCTAAGTCTTCCAGCTCTTTTACCTGGCAAACGCGATATACGACCGTCTTTCACGGGATACGGGAACATTTAATGTGGTCTGATCAACAAAGGGCACTGTGTGTCCATAGTGAGTCTCGTTTTGGATTTCATCCTGAGTCACAGAAAATATGTGGTAAATAAAACACCTGACAGGGTCTGCTGTCTCCGACACCCACAGGAAGTCCATCCGTATCTAGGTAGAAGAGATAAGAGGACGGTAGTAGAAAATGTACAAAAATACCACAAAAAAAATCCAATTCGGTTTATAAATGGCCGAATAATCGCGTAACATACAAAAAAAATTTAGACGAATTGAGAACCTCCTCTTTTTTGGAGCCGGATAAAAATGGGTGAGGGGGGCCCCAAATGCCAAGTGCCTAGGGGCCCTGGCTCCCTAAATACGGGCCTGACTGTGCCAACAGCCAAAATTATCGATTTTCGATTTTTAGCTACAATAACAAGCTATATTAAGGAAAGGTTTTAGTTGTCAGTTCTAAAAAGAGTATAGATACAGTCGCAATTACTACTACCATGAATCATGAAATGTGAGATCTCCAAATTGCGAAAAACCAATTGTAATTTGAATTTGGCGGTCCCAGGTGAACGATCAGCCTTAAGTTTAAAGGCAGGACAACGTAGTATATAAATTACAACAAAACTTTCTTTATAAATGATCCGTATTCGAGTATAATTTAGAGAAGGAACAAGTTTATACGACTAAGGTCTGCGTGCAGTTCCAATTGAGTGGATTGTTCCTTTCACTGCTCCATTCAAATAGTTGCTACAAGAAACTATAGTCAAACCAGTTTCACTGGTTTCGACCTAAGACTTAAGGTAGGTAATAGAGGATCCTGCGAAATTATTGAATCGGGAAGTAGTTCGCTCACAATAACAGATTTTGACCGAATTGTACTTCTGTGTGCGTCTCTGAAGTTAGCCATTAACCATTTCTTGAAAAAATGATTTAAACAAAAATATTATTATAATAATTATTATTTATTTGGCCGGCAGTTGAGACAACTGATAGTAGCCTGTATCCTGCTATTCACGGCCAAGTAATTTATTGGAGCTGTGATGTTCGTCCAGTCTATTTTTAAATTGGTTGACGTTTTGAGCTGCGATTTTGATGTAACGCGAAACATTTACAAGCCCAAACGTCTTTAAACCGAGTTTTTACTATTTCAAAACCACTCGCGGACTCCATCAAACGCACACATTCACACGCCCGGATTTTCTAACCTGGCTCAATAATCAATAATATTGACTTAATTTTTTGACGAACTCTGTAGTTTAGTGGTTTGAGTACCGGACTGCTGACCATAAGGTCGTGGGTTCGATTCCCACAGGACACAAATATTTATGTGATGAATATAAGTGTTTGTGGTCGTCTGGGTGTTTCTTATGTATTATAAGTATGTATTTACAAAAAAAAAAAAAAGTATATAAGTATTATATCCATTGTCTAGTACCCATAGTACAAGCTCTGCTTAGTTTGGGACTAGATGGTGCTGTGTAAAATGTCGAAGAATATTTATTTATTTATATTTATAAGTGTTTGTGTTCGTCTGAGTGTTTCTTAAGTACTTATTATAAGTATGTATTTACAAAAAAAAGTATATAAGTGTTATATTATTATCCATTGTCTAGTACCTACCCATAGTACAAGCTCTGCTTAGTTTGGAACTAAATGGTGTTGTGTAAAATGTCGCAGAATTTTTATTTATTTATTTAATTACTCCTTGTCTCCACTACTACTTAACGCACCTATCTATACTAATATAATATAGCTGAAAAGTTTGTTTGTTTGAATGCGCTTAACTCTGAAACTACCTGTCGGATTTGAAAAAATAATGTAACATTCCTTGAGGATGATTATATGCTAAGCTGTATAACATAACAAACGCAAGAACGGGATTAAGCGAATGGAACTGCCTGCCAGAACCAGTATATACTGGATTTATATATATACTATTTATATATAACGTGCTTATTACAGTCTGTATATTACGAAATACACTCAAATTTTAAACACAAGCTCACACGTACCGCATTTCAAAGGCAAGCAACCGAGAGCGCTGGCTGCTAATTAATTCAGCAATTCATAAGTAATTCAAGTCTGAGTAGGTCGCACAACTAATATTATGTACAAAACACAGCGGCCGTGAACGCATTTTGTAGTGCATCGTACTATTTTCACATTGCCATTGGCTTTAAAACTCGTTATTTTATACACTTAAGGAAAAATTCCACTTCGGGCGGGATTCGAACCTGCGTCTTCTGGTTAGATACACCAGACGCTTTACCACCAAGCCATCGCGAGTCCCACCCGTCAGCTTGAAATTGAATTTGAACTTCACAGTCTGAATTTACGTATTAAAGGTGACGCAGGTTCGAGTCCTGCCCACTATCGATTTTTTCCTTCACAAAAATTACTTTATAAGTAATCATTAAAAGTACAAAAAAAAATACAAAAGATTTAGTTTACAAGAGAAGAAACTCTTAAAACAGGTGGGGCTCACAGCTGATTAAGATTACGCTGATCAATCGTTCTGCAAAGTTAGCTGCGTTTGCCGCGGTCAGTCTGTGGATTCAACACATGGAAACCCCTTCGTTCATCGGGGAGCACGTTAGGCAGTGTTGGGTATTAATTGGGGATAAATCTATTAACATTTCAATCAATTATTATTTAATTATTTGCTAGGATCCAACATAAGAAATCTATATATATAAAAGAAAGTCGTGTTAGTTACTCCATTTATAACTCAAGAACGGCTGAACCGATTTGGCTGAAAATTGGTGGAGAGGTAGCTTAGAACCAGGAAACGGACATAGGATTTTTTATCCCGTACGCGTGGGATGTGATGACAAACCGAATTCCACGGGGGCGAAGCCGCGGGCAGAAGCTAGTATCTACATAAAACACACTTACATAAACTTAGAATCCTTTCTTTTTCATAGCCAGGAAAAAATATATCATCTTATGTAAGTTTTTTATTTCCGTTATTCATATTAGGTAAGTCCACATCAATTATACAAATTAACACTTTAGATATTTGCTATTAACACATAGTGGCTATTTCTCAAGGATTATAATCAAAAGTAACATGTATAAGACTTCCTCAGTTCAAATATTACAATAGAAGCAAGAAAAGACATGGTCAAGTGACCTTTTTTAAATAGTTAAATACATGATGGTACTCATTTAACTAAAGTTGTGTTGGCAGGGGGGGACCGGTAGTATTTAAGCAACACTCTTATTGTCTTCTATGCTGCCAGCCGAACTATTCCTCCTAAACCTTTATTGTCCCAATTATGGGCACGGTTGCACGAGTAAGGTTCTCCAAAGTATGAGGCGATCATTTCTTTTTTGCTTTTTTTTTTGACATGCACATCATAAGCTGTTGATTCAGGGAATCTTAACAGCGTAACTGAGCTTGAGCTTGAGGAAACCGGTCGAGGAAACCTCTCGGAAACATCCATCTACTTTCCACATACTTATTAGTAAAGGATCATAATAATAAATGCTTCGTTTATTTCAGACAAAGTCTGTTCCCAATTACTGAATACGCTAATGTCTCCAGAAGCGATATTTTAACAAAATACTGTAGCAATTTGGCAAGAAATGGCAAGACCATTTTACTTTAAAAATAGAATCTAACTCAATGAAAAGTTAAAAAAAAAAACAGTCATGTTTTTCTGTATCATGTAAATAGTTGTAACAAAGAGGTTTAACTGCTTTGAAAAATAGCATATGAATTTCAAATGACGTTGTAAAGTCAAGAGGTTAACTATCTAGGTATTTTTGACATTCCTTGGTAGGTGATGTAGCGGTCAAAGTACGGTATACAATTGAAATTGTTTTTAAAGTGGATGTATTTACATATTATAGGGTTTTCTGACCAAATTCAGGAATCAACCAGTATTGATATATGGAATTCTTAATTTATATCTATACTATCACGCTACGCGGACGAAGTTGCGGGCAGAAGCTAGTCTATACTTCTATCTATTATATACTAATATATAAAGCTGAAGAGTTTGTTTGTTTGTTTGCTTGAACGCGCTAATCTCAGGAACTATGGGTCCGATTTGAAAAATTATTTCAGTGTTAGATAGCCCATTTATCGAAGAAGACTATAGGCTATATATCATCACGCTACGCGGACGAAGTCGCGAGCAGAATGGTGAATTAAAATAATAACTAGCCGATGCTCGATGGCTGAAAAAAATATAAAAACTAGGTTTGTGTTTCAACCTGCTACGGATGTATCGATCGATAGAACAACAAATTGTTTCTCTCTTCTTATAACTTCACTTCATTGACTTACTATTACATAGTCAGGATATATTTCTCATAGTTAAGTAACCCTTGACAGCGTGTTGCAATCGATAACTTGCAGAATGCAACGCCTATTCTAGGATACGATCGTAAAGTTTCAACTATTGCTAACGGATAGGTTAAACTTACATGTTTAAATGTATAAGTACGAACAATCTATTTGTAATGCAATTTAGCATGATGGATAATATATTTATCGCTATTAATCTTTGGGGACTTATAGTCAAGCCACAGATTATTTTTAACCACGGAATCCATCCTCTGGTTTCAAATGTGAGCAACGGCAATATAAGAAAACTTCTAATAAACATATAATTATATATCTTATTTTTATATTCATATTAAATATGTTACTTACCTTCTCAGTTTCAACCAAATTCAAACTCGTTTATTGCGAACATTATGTATTACAAGGATCTTAGACATTAATAAAATTCATTTCATTATATTGATGTAGGAGATTATTTATATATTATAACTAGGTTAATGACTAAATTACAATATAAACCGCAAAGATATTTAAATATTAGGACAACACGAACCAAATCGTAATTCTACTACTACTTAGGCAACAGATTCCTCTATCTACCTAGTATCTATACGTTAGTCTGATACAATAGGCTCGCTCCCTATTACATGGGACCTAAACATACCGGCGAACTGTGGGTGTACATCAGTACGCCTCTGCCTAACCCTTCGGGGAATACAGGCGTGATGGTATGTTATGTTATGTTAGTCTGATACAAAGAAATCAAATTAAATTTGCTGTGTCAAAATGTTCCCAATGACAGCTCTATAGTATATGTAGTATATGTAGTATAGTGTGTATGTATATGTAGTTGAATTCCATCTTTCCAGTAATAATCAAAATAACCGAAATCATTACGACAAAAATTAGGTTAAGACAATTACTAGATAATTTAAACTTATAATTGTATTTGATCCATAACAAACCATCATTTTGTTTTTATTTTAATGTATAATTTCCTAATTAATCCCAATTTAAGTTTACTATCCATGATTCTTATTACTACTTCATACTATAAGATTAATGTAATAAATTATTATATTCATGTAATCTTGGTAATATCTCTGTTACTTTGTATTGCAAATATTGTATTAATTATAATTATGAGAAAATTCAGGGATGAGCGCTGATGTCTGAGACACAGATATTTTTATCTAGTTCAGACACAGATGTCTTTGTATTGATTAGTGAATAATAGCGATATATTTTATTTGGCTGTATTTTGTTCTCTTGACAATGTAACCTTTTTGTATCAAATAAATTATTATTTATTTATTATTCCATTTATTTCATTAAAATCATATCATATCATTTACATTTTTAAATATTTTTATAAAAAACAAGAGAAATAAAAACATTTAAAAATATAAAAATAGTTTAATATAAAATTAGCACCGGCATGGGGAGCAGGGTCCAAGCTACCGGTGGTTAGGGCCCCAGAGACAGGAACCTCCTCACAATACGCGCCGTATCAAGGAGTACTGCCTTCTGAATCAGGCCCTTAACCCAGCCATCCAACTCGAGCCTCCTAAGGTGTTGGTCGAGGCTCTTGGCGATATTTATTATTATTATTAAAAAGTTATACCTTTATTCCCACAAAGGTTAGGCAGAGGGCACAGGTGTCCATTTTTACCATACGTTTATAGTTTAATTAACCTACTTACGGTATTGAATATTGTTACCCAAAACCGACAATCTTACTTCACGTAAAAACTTGTAATGGATTAACCTACTCGACTGTTTTCCTCAAACAAAATTAATATCGGTTTAGAAATAATGAAGTTAGCATTTGAATTTTATGTTGACAGAGAACGCACCATAGTGAATTATGAGAGGAGACCCGTGCCCAGCAGTGGGACATATAATGGATTGATTATGTATGTACGTTATGATTATGTATCCCCTCTCATTGTCATTTTCCCTCTCATACCTCACCAAAAACTTTAAATTCTTTCAGAATACGAATTTCAGTTTTTTTACCACGCACTTATAGGACGACTACATCTACACTAATAAAGAGAAAAAATTTGATCGTTGTTTTTGTATTGAAGAGGCTCCGAAACTACTGTACCGATTTGAAAAATTATTTTACCAATAGAAGCTGACATTATCCCTGATGAACATAGGCTACTTTTTACCTCGGGAAAACCTACGAAAAACGGGCGAAGCCGGGCCGGGCAGCTAGTTGAGGCAATAAAAGAATGTTAAAAACACCAATTAGTAGATTGATTTAATTTAATCGCTATACTAATTACTTAAAAAACCGTGGTATTTTAATAGTATAATAAGTCCTGGTTTCGATTCCTAGCTCGCTTATAAAATGTCCGAAACTATCCTAGAATATTTTAAAATATTCGTTGAAAGACTCAAAGAATTGAGTTGCTTACATCAATGAAAATTCAGTTACGATAGGAATAATTTCCAGAATTACTATAGCCGTCGTTATTGCTATGTGTGAGAGAGAAGTGCGCTATTTACTCTCAGTATTTACTCCATATAGCGCTATCCCGCATCCACAGCGGATCAATTACCTATAGCTCATTCACTCGCAATTCAGTCCCAGGTCAAGGGATTAGGAGGCTGGTTGGTATTGGAAATCGTGCGGTTACATTTTTAGGTAGGTATCAAATACATCGGGGAATGTGGTCGACCTCAGTGTGACGTCATGATTCATCTAGTTGCGACACTAACAGCCAATTTTGTACTGATGTCTGACACTTAAAAAATGTAAGGTAGCTGTTAGTAATTTTAACATCTACCCGTGACCATGGATGCTGTAAAGGATCCGAAATGTAGGGCATTAAATAATATCAATATAACGCGACAAAATCCGTAAAAAGTAGTTTCATTTCAAAGTTAATTTTGTGTTATCATAGGTAGGTACCCGTTTTAACATTATATGTGTCAAACTCGATAATTAGAGAAATTAATAACATACTCCATTAATTAAACATATTTACTAAGTGCCTCATTAGGCTAATGGGCGTAAGCGGTCATGCTAGAGGTTCTGAGTTCGATTTCCAATTAGAGCAAAAGTGTTGCTAAGATCTTGTATTCTCAGTAGCAGCTTTGTGTTTGGATTTGTGGTCGATTAATGAAAATAGTATCGCCTCCTATTATACTATAGGACCTAAACATATCTGCCGAATAGTGGGACCTCTAACTAATCCTTGAAGGGAATACAGGCGTGATGATATATTGTGTAATGATTCTTATTTTGATTTTGTTGGTATATTTATTTTGTAGTAAACAGTAAAAAATTTAATGAGTCCAAAAAAATAATGACAATTAAGTATTGCAAAATATCAGAGGTGCGTACTTACCTTGGATTCAAACTCGAAACCTACAACTTGGCAGTCCAATGGTCATATCACTAGGTCATATCAGTGCTTTGCATAAGGAAAAATTTTTGCTCACAGAACAAATCCTTACATTACGAATGCAGTTTGTTTGTTGGTTACCCAATAACTTGGGAACGTTCCAAGAAATGACTGCGAAAAGGTACAAGTGTGGGCGACGCTGAGAGAATTGCATTATGGCACAAGAAGCCCCTCAGAAGGATTCAACATTGACAGCTTCGAACGTGATTAGCTTGTTTTCTCCGCGTTTGTTTGATAATGAATTTACTACAATATTTCTAGTACATCCATCCTATAACATGAGCATGCACTCCTTCGCTTCCATATACTTAACATAACATAACATACCATCACGCCTGTATTCCCCGAAGGGTTAGGCAGAGGCGTACTAATGTACACCCACAGTTCGCCGGTATGTTTAGGTCCCATGTAACAGGGGGCGAGCCTATTGCCATTAACCGGGCACAAATTCCTAACTCCGAGCTGCTACTGGGAATTTCATAGAAAAACCCAATAACACTTTGCTCGACCTGGGAATCGAACCCAAGACCTCTAGCTTAGCAGTCGCGCTCAGGACCACTTGGCTAATGAGGCAGTTCCATATACTTTCAATACCTTATTCCTTAAACGGTATAATAATATATTTTACCTATGTATTCATGTCAATTTCTCAAGTTATATACGTAAATAAAGTTAAAACGGAATTAATTCATTAACTTTCTAAAGCTAAAAATATTATTTTTCTAAAAGTATCTAGGTACAATAAAAAATATGAACAAGTATCATTTAATATCAATACAAAATGTCATTAATAAGCATTTGTTTTATTAAATTTTAATTGTGTCTATTAAAAATAATCTTGTGGTTATCATAATTAGCAAGAATGGTAAAGAGATGTGATGAGATTATGAAGAAAATTGGATTGCCAAGTCGATCTCAATGTTAAGACCGAATCTAAGATAAGCACCTCTGATCTTGAGGATACCTGTATGATTGAGATATTGTCCAGAGGGCGTAAGAAATCTGCCAAACTGCACTACTAAGCCTGCATGGTCGACTAAAACCCATTCTTAGAGAAATTGTTTTTTTTTTGTAAATAGACCTTTTAAAGACACTTCTATAAGTCAATGTTTTACATTTTATTTACTAGATGGCACCGGCATTTTCTGACACTCAACCAAACAAACTCAATAAATCATGGTCTCTCTTAAAGTCCAGACAGTAGGACTGTAGTAAAACCCTTTGAGTTGACCTATCCTGACATTTATACATCACGCATCGTGTAGCTCAAACATTATTTAGGGAGCTCAACGACCCGTCGCACAACAATACCAAATCTGCAAGACATACAAAGGAACCCAGTAGCCTACGTTGGGAAACTAACCTCCTACGTACTACGTATAGCGCTTCCTAACATTTCAACGAATACCAAATCTATGTCCCTGTAAAATGTTGTTCACCTTAGCCAATATTAATAAATCAAGCTAGGTATATGAATAAGCGAATGCTACTTTCTCAGCTCGCTTGGATACGAGCACACTTGTGTTTAACAACATAGCTTCAGCGTCGCTTGCGCAATCGCTGTCTATCACCGCAAACGATCGTGAATTACGTAGGTACACGTTATGCGAACAGGCATTTGGTATAAAAATATAGATATTGCAGTGTTTTACTGCCCAAAATGGGACAAATGTGCAGTTTATTTTTTCTCATTTGATTTTAAGCTTGCGTATGAGCACACGAGCCACCTTGGTGGTAAGTAGTCATTGCCGCTCATTGACACTTACAACAACAGAGAAGCTGCTGATGCGTAGCCGAGCGCTAAGCCCCTATGGACTGCGGACTGTCAGAGTCGCAGTAACCGAGGTGGAACTGGTTCTCACTGGCTGTCACTGCTCTCACTCAAAATCGAAAAACACCTGTGCTTTACGACAGACTTTGATGTAAGGGGTGTTCGCCAGACCCTGAGAGGTCGTGCCACCGAGCAAGTCAAGTTTCTTTTTATCGAATTAAATCAGCAAACGAGCAGACGAGCCACCTGGTGATCACTATAGTCTTCGCGCAAATGGACACCTGCAACACCAGAGCCGTAGCAACCGAGGAGAAACTAGCCCTTACGCGCAAAAGTCCCAAGGTGCTTTACGAATTACGACAGACTTCAATTTCGATCTTCAACCACCGAGCAAGTGTTAAATTACGAGATGCCGATCTGAGTGACAGTGAAGACTGTAGGTATTCTAACGCGTCCCCGCACAGGACAATAACATACCATCATACCATCACGCCTTTATTCCCCGAAGGGTTAGGCAGAGGTGTACTTATGTACACCCACAGTTCGCCGGTATGTTTAGGTCCCATGTAATAGAGGGCGAGCCTATTGCCATTAACCGGGCACAAATTCCTAACTCCGAGCTGCTACTGGGAATTTCATAGAAAAACCCAATAACACTTTGCTCGACCTGGGAATCGAACCCAGGACCTCTAGCGTAGCAGTCTCGCTCAGGACCACTTGGCTAATGAGACAGGACAATATAATATTGAATATAGGTATTATATAACGCTACCTAATGTCTACGGTTGATAGTAAAATATTTACTATTGTGTCAGTAATTACTTGCTAGACAGATTAAGTGCATAACTCTCTGTCGTCTCCCCTTCTCGGATCATCTGTCCTCCTATTTAACCTGCGTTAATGCCGCTGTACGCAATATCATGGGTCTAAGGTACCTGCATTAGGCCAGCGTAGCTGACTATAACGGAACCTGTCTCATTCTGAGAGGAGCCCAGTGTCTAGCAATGTGACAGTGAAAGTGCAGATGATGGTTATGAAGCTATCGTACTGTGCATTTCGTCAAAACGTCTTTTCATATGGAATCTATATAAATAAAAATGATTCGCTGAAATTTATGAACGCGCATAACTTCGGAACGACTGCACCAAATTGGGTAAAAAAAATTGTGTTCGATATTGTGAAGACAAGTTTTATATAACACTCAATAAATGGGCTATCTAACAGTGAAAGAATTTTTCAAATCGGACCAGTAGTTCCAAAGATTAGCGCGTTCAAGCAAACAAAAAAAAACAAACAAACAAACAATCAAACTCTTCAGCTTTATATATTAGTATAGATATAGATTATTTTTTAATCCAAAGAAAAAGTCGGGGCAATTAACGCAGGCGGAGCTACGTGCGGGTCGCTAGTGAAAGATAAAAGTGCATTTCGCCAAAAAAGAAAGCAGCTGCAATATTATAATTTTATTTCATTCCATGTATTTCCTTAAACCGGTTGTTAGTGGCTGCTGGCATCATAAAAGAAACGTACATTCCAGTTTGTTGAACTCAAACAGTTGCGAATAAAGTACCTTCTGTTAGTATAAGGGCCACTTGCACCAACTTCTTCAAATGTTTAAATTGGATTGAAGCACAAGTTTTCATTGCTTTGTGTTTAAATACAATTTAATATTTTTATGTATATTACTCATAATAACTGCCTCATAAGCCTAGTGGTCCTGAGCGCGACTGCTACGCTATAGGTCTTGGGTTCGATTCCCAGGTCGAACAAAGTGTTATTGGGTTTTTCTGTGAAATTCCGAGTAGCAGCTCGGAGTTGAAATGTGTGCCCGGTTAATGGCAATAGGGTCGCCTATTACATGAGACCTAAATATACCGGCGAACTGTGGGTGGACATTATAGTACGCCTCTGGCTAAACCTTCGGGGAATACAGGCGTGATGTTAGTCATAATACCTAGTATCTATAAAAATATTATTAAAGATAACAGCTATCTGCCTCTTTGATCTCGTGGTCCTTAGCGCGACTGCTACCGTAGAGATCGTGGGTTCGATTCAAAGGTTTATTAAAGTTTTCTACGGCGTTTTAATTAAGTTCTCAATATTAGCTTGCAGTTTGGATTTGTGCCCGGTTCATGACAATAGGTTGTCTATATTCTAAACATACTGGTGAACTGTGGGCGCACTTTAGTACACGTCTGCCTAATCTTTCAAAAAATACAGGCGTGACGGATAATTTAAACAAAAACACACCTTTGCCTGCCATTTTCCACGAATATTCTACGATTTCCAAATGTTTAATCTAGTTTTAATGAGTGTCCAGAAATTTCTTTACATACGGACAATCTGCTAGCAGGTGGAACTCCTTTCCGATACTATATATATGTATATAGATACAGTGACAGATGCATACTGTATATTTTTTAATTGATCAGAGTCCTTCGGGCCTTGTAGGTGGAGCCGGCTAGGTTAACTAAGATCCTTTCTAAACCCGAAGGACAAATCCACTGCGAATCATAAAATATTCCGCCAACAACAACATAAAAAAGAAACATAACATACCATCACGCCATATCCCCGAAGGGTTACGCAGAGGTGTCAAAAGTCCGAAGTACTTTTGCTGCTTGCATAAAACAACTCAATTTAATAATACTACTCTGGCTGGGAATTGCCGCGCTTACAATCGCTGAGACACGTACATAAACATAACATATATATTTTTTTTTACTATATAAGTTCGAGAAATAACATAAAATAAGTTTCATAGCAAATTTTATCAGCTTTCTTGAAAACATTAGTAATTTAAACAACTCTTTTTCAAGTCCTTTTTATTTCGAAAGTATGTACTTAAAAAATTATTGCAATATTAAAAGTGTGATACTAAGTTTTGCAGGTCAAGCTACATACGTTCCATCATGCCTGTATTCCCCGTAAGGTTAGGCAGAGGCGTACTAATGTGCACCCAGAGTTAGCCGATATGTTTAAGTCCTATGTAAAAGCTGGAGAGACTATCAACCGTCCACCACCGGAACAATTTACCGATTCAAACACAGAGTCACCAAGCAAAAATCCTAACACCGAGCTGTTACTGAGAAGTTAGGAAAACTAGCGACCCACCCACTGTTTCACCCACGCTGCCCTGTTCCTAAGAGTCGTAGGGTTATGTTAAATAGCTTAAAACCTTCCTCTTGAATCACTCTATCTATTAAAACAACAACCGCATCAAAATCCGTTGCGTAGTTTTAAAGATCTAAGCATAGATAGGGACAGACAGCGGGAAGCGACTTTGTTTTATACTATGTATTGATAATACAATAACACGCTAGATCTGGTAATCGATTCCAAGACCTCTAGCTTAGCAGTAGCGTTTAGAACCACTAGACTAATGAAGCAGACGTACATTTACTGCAATAATAATTATTACTGCGAACAGGATTAGATGCAACGATGCTCTAAGTTTTTTGCGCATAGCAACAATTACGCGACGTAACGTACGGGATGCCGAAGTTTTTTGCGCATAGCAACAATTACGCGACGTAACGTACGGGATGCCGAACCAGTTTACATTCAGTTACACGTTTCATAATAACAATATCTGATTGGCGTTAAGTATATTGCACGATGTCCTGTTCAATAAAGTTGTAGTAGATGATTTCAGAATGCCTGGGGTTGTAGGAACACGAAATAGGTACCATAAACATTTTCATGTAAAATGTTACCAAGACGAGACCATATAGCTTGCACTGTTAAAAAGTTACCAGATGTAGAGCGAAACTTCTAACTCTTTCCGCCCTTACTCTACAAGCCCTAACTTCACAAGCTCTACACCTTAGTCAAAATATTTATATGGTCTGGCCGTTTTATTACTATAAGAACTATTGTATAACAGTAAAGTAATAAACAGTGAATAAATTTTCCACCTTTCGCCCATGTGATGGTTTTGAAAAGGTCTGACAAGGTGTAGAGTTTGTTAAGTTACTCGTAGAGCTACAAGCCCTTATTCACAAACTCTGTAAGTTTGAATTAGAAGTTAGAAGTTTGGCAGACATGAAGACAAAATGAATAGACACAAAACAGTTCAGTACAGTTAAAATAACGGCGTCTCTGAAATTCAGGTAAAAATACCTACTTAAATAAGAGTTTTTGCGCATAAACGTAGAAATTTGTATTGCAAATACAATTTTCATCACAAATTTCATCATTAATCACGAATGCGAAACATTTACGACTCAAATTAGTATTACACCGAGTTTTGATATTAAAAAATTACCACTGCAACACTACTTATGGATAATTTTAAATGCGAACAGTGACCAGTGAGTACGGTACACCGCGTTAGAAGCATAAATTATCGAATCGAATATAATTAGTCATCAAACCTCAAACTCTCCATGGAAATGTTCCGATGATGGTTTTTAACCCCCGACGAAAAAGAAGGTAGTATAATATAAGTTTGTAGTGTGTACCTATGTGTCTGTCTGTGTATCAGGTGAACCGATTTTGTTTATTTTTTGTTGAAAG
The DNA here is from genome assembly GCA_947256265.1 of Acronicta leporina. NCBI lineage: Eukaryota > Metazoa > Arthropoda > Insecta > Lepidoptera > Noctuidae > Acronicta > Acronicta leporina. The sequence continues at coordinate 14,176,358 of OX366518.1, read as the reverse complement.
GTGTGTTAATCGACGCTTCTTAGCTATGATTAAATAAAATCTGTCTTGTTGATGAAGCGAAATAAATAACTTCCACAGGTCTCATCGCTTCAAAATTTGAAATTCTGTCAATTGTTCTTACAAAATCCTGCAGCATACCTAACCCGCCAGAAGATCTCCTTTAATTTTTTTATAAGATATTGAATAAACATTATATCTCAAACATGATACTCATCTGTATGTCTCTTCCCGGCTCTTTTCTTTCTATAAGACCAACTTTATAGAACTGCCGACTCATTTAGATTTTTCAAAAGTACCTAGTTATAGTTAAAGTAGTTAGTGGTATAATTGGGGTTAAACATTTTGACTTTGACAGACAAATCGACAGAATACCATTCGCATTTATATTAATATGGAACTTATGCAAAATATATATCTACTTACAGTTATAAATCAGAATATATTTTCATACCTAATTCGTTGATGGATATTTGGATTTGACCTCGTGCATTGATTTGGACAATAGGTATTTAGTGGGCGTAAGCGCGAATGCTAGGCTTGAGGGCCAAGATCGATTTTCAGGTCGAGCCAAGTGTTCTTGGATTTTCTTGTGAAATTCCCGGTAGCAGCTCTGAATTTGTGAACGGTTAATGGCTCGTCCCTTATTACATGGGACCAAACCGGCGAAATGTTGATGTACGTAAGTACCCTACACCTCTGCCTAACCTTTCGAGGAATAATCTAATATATAGTAACACAATGGTTTGTTATTTAAGATTTTGCGGTTATAAATACTGTCACTGCAAACGTAATCAGTCTATTGTGATCGCAAATAGGTTTGAACCGACTGTGATGATTTTTTGTATATTTTGATAATAATAATTTCTGCTATAGTAGGTAGATAGTTGCCAGAAAGAACTGGGTTTTAATCTATACTTTTGTCGTAAATTTTTAATGCAACATTGTAGTCCAAAATATGGATACAAAAAAGCAACTGTTATAAGGCAGCGAATCCTACATAATATGTATAGTTATTTGATGTGGCAGTTCACGTCTGTATAATGATTGTTAATAACAGACCAATTTTGATCGTAAGGATGTTCAATGAATAGATTTCTTTGAAATGAAACTACTTTTTACGGATTTTATCGCGGTATATTGATTTTATTTGGTTCCCGACGTTTCGGATCCTTTACAGCATCCATAGTCACGGGCAGACTGAGGACTGAGACTTAATGTTAAAATTACTAACAGCTACCTTACATTTTTGTTAATTATTAGCGATCCGATTCACGTCGAACGAGCTCACCGTATCCTTTGGTCTTGCAGTTTTGGTTGTAAGTGTCAGAAATCAGTAGATTTCTTAGTATAGTCTTGATAACATACTTAGGTAGATTGCACCAAAACCCTTTGGAATGAATTCATAATAAAATAACTGGTCTATACCTACGCCTCATACATTCATAATTTTAGGATGATAATATTTTTATAAGTATATTTTTCTAAAGAAATACGCAAATATTCGTCAGTTTTGTATCAACTATTTCATCAATTGCAATCAAATTAATTTTGAGTTTTTAATCAATTGATTAAAAACTCGAGTGACTGAAATTTTAATTGTTTAATGCTGAACACTGAGTATTTGTGTAGATACATATATATCTTCTTTTGCAATTACAATAGATATTATTTCTTTATATAATGAATAATGTACAATTGTACATACCTAACCACAGCTATAATATTGTAAATAGGTTTACTGAAGGTATTGTAGTCCCTACCTACCTATTCGAATGATGTAAATTTATACTTAATGTACCTATATGTACCTATAGGTAGGCTATGTGAAATGAAACATTAATAATACATTTCTTTTGTCACATTGTAAAAATATGTTAATCAGTGATATATTAAACTTCGTTAGGTACCTCCCTTAATTTACTGGTTATTTTCTTTATTAATCATTTAGTTTATTTAAGCTAAACATAGAGTTAGCATGCGCAACTGCTCAGCAGTGTCTGAGCAAGCGCTCGAATTCGATTCCCAGGTCGAGCAAATTGTTAATGGGTATTTTCTAGGAAACTACTTATTGAGTCTATTGCAGACACTGGACATGTTTTACGTCCCAATAACCTGGCGAATATTCGACCATAGAGCTGCTTATCAAATACAATAACACTTCACTCAACCTGGGAATCGAACCCAAAACAAGACCAAATTATCAGTCTTACCTAGTTACGTATTTTATGGTAACTAAGTAGGTATTAGTTATAAGCATATAGGTATGTGTGTGCGTATCAGTTAGCTGGGTTAATCTACTGAAATGACAAATTAAACCAATATTCGACGTTTATACATGAACAATATTCACATTTGGTTCACACTGTATTAACCAAGAACATTTACTTATAATAATTAAGCAAGCTTAATAATATTTTAGGTGAATATAATAGTACATAATTAATTAATATTAATAAACCAGTTCGTTTTAAAATAAAAATATTTATGCATTGAGAAAGTAAGTATAATATGAAATAGCGAAAGAGGGCTTCAGCCTTAATAATCAAACCTATTTGGTTCGACGGCAAATCGTTATTCAAATTATATTCTGTTCTATTTTCAAATATTCAAGAAACCATTATCCAATAGCGAAACGTACCTTTAATCTTTCAAGCGTAATTTAAACTTCGAACTTGAAACAATCGAACGTGCACATAGTCCAAGAACAAAATAAAACTGATTTGAAGGAAAACTGTGTAGAATTTTTACTTGTTTAACTGATATAAATAGTCCAGAGTATTATTTATTAACAACTCGCGTATTTAGTTCTCCGATATGGCGCATGCGTCGAGTGGCCGCAAGCTATGAAACAGTACTAAATACAGTATGAAGGACCCTGCAGTCGACAGACTAGCTACAGTTGTAGTTGTTTTGATAAACAAATGTATAACGGCATTTGGAATGTGTGTTTGTTGCAGATTTTCTATATTCTGGTCATAAATGTGGTAAATATAAGAAAATAGATAAGTAGTAAATAAAAACGAAAAAAGATATTTTTCAATAATTTCTGATTTCTTTATTTAATTACGTGAACATTGTTCATTATTAGTGTTGATTGTATTGAGTAAAAAATACGAATAAGTCCAACCTATATAAAATCAATCTAGCAAACAGCACTCAAGGGCAAATACTCGTTTATAGCATTCAAAAATATTCCTTATCCGAAACGTATCGATTTATATACTAGATAATCATCAACCCATTTACCGTCCCACTGCTAGACACGGATCTCCTCTTAGAATATGAGACATGAGACTATAATCCACTATGCTGGTCTAGCGGGTTAGCAGTCTTCACACACCGCTAAGAAAGTCTCTCAGGCAAGATGTCCTTCACCGGATAAGCGAGTGATAATTAATTATTATTACATTGACACAAATATATATGGGCTGTTAAATTGATGATCTTTACGAGAATGTGAAAACAGTTAATAATAATTGTCATTTGGCTGCGTTTGACAAATTACCAACCGTTATTTATAACTAGCTTCAGCCCGCGGCTTCGCTCCCGTGGAATTCGGTCTGTCATCACATCCAACGGGAACGGGATAAAAAGTATCCTATGTCCGTCTCCTGGTTCTAAGCTACCTCTCCACCAATTTTCAGCCAAATCGGTTCAGCCGTTCTTGAGTTATACATAGTGTAACTAACACGACTTTCTTATATATATATAAGACTAGCTTCTGCCCGCGGCTTCGCCCCCGTGGAATTCGGTCTGTCATCACATCCCACGGGAACGGGATAAAAAGTATCCTATGTCCGTCTCCTGGTTCTAAGCTACCTCTCCACCAATTTTCAGCCAAATCGGTTCAGCCGTTCTTGAGTTATAAATGGTGTAACTAACACGACTTTCTTTTATATATATAGATTAATAAACTGTCCTCAAATAAAGAAATGGCGGTAGTTGTTCTTTTCGTTCGTAAGGTTGCTTTATTGAATTTTCTGTAACACCATACACCGACAACTCATTTGTTAAAATCATTCTTTAACTGTCCGCTTTTTTATGTCTCGTCGGACATCTTGTTTTTTTTTATTTTGATTGCCTATGAAGCAATTCTTACTATAAAGATTAATCAATCAAAACCTATTACTGACTAATTAGATCAGATAGAAATACAAAGACGCATACACACACACTGTTAAACTCATCACCATAAAAAATATATGAATCGGCCTCTTGCGTTACCATACATTCCCAAATCGATACGTAATGCTTTATCGATTTTGATGACCATATTTTCAACTAAAACATTTTATCACGCTATAGAGATACAAATTTACTATATTTTAATAATGTCAAGGTCGAAGATTTGCAAATTAACGCAGTTTATGAGCGGAAATCCGAGCTGATTACACTGGTCAAAGTGGCGGGTAAATGATAACTGATATTTATTGCTTAAATATTTATATTTGGCGATGTCAACAGACAACAGCATCAAGTTACAAAAATTCCCCAATGGATAATAAACTCTATTATTAAGAGATTATTAATTGAAAATCGTGCTGTTGACCGTACATAGACCTTTCCGGGTTGGAAATGCTTTATGCACTATTCACTACTCCGGGGAGAGCGGTGGGGTGTGTATTAATAATTTTCATATCTATAAATAGAACATACAATGTACCATGTATTCCCCGAAGGATCAACTAGAAGCATACTTACGAGTATATGCACCCATAGTTCGTCGGTATGCTAAACATACCGACGAACTCGCACATAACAGGGGGTGAGCCTATTGCCAAACCGGGCATAGATAACAAACTCTGAAACTATTACTGAAAATAAATAAACAATTATGTGTTTAAGGTTTTTTCTATTTTCCTATTTTAATGGGGCAAAACGGGGGGTGAAAGTTTGTATGGGATAGCTGGTTTATTTAACGATAGGAACCTGAAAATTGCTTTTATCGCTACTCATCATAAATAATAATGACGTATTTCAGGGATTTAGGATATTTACATTTTAAGATGTGGAGATGAAAGTTTAACCTCACTTTACGTCGCGAGTGGAACCGCGTGGAACAGCTAGTAAATAATTAATATAAATTCAACAGCCTGTATTCCCCGAAGGATAAGGACAAATGTACTACTGTGTGGACACATTTTTTGGGTTCCGTTTTAAAATTGGGCACAAATCCATAAATCGAGCTCTTCAAATCAGAATGAAGCATAAACCAGATTCAAGGAATAAGATTTCACAACTGAAGTGGTTATACTATAAATTTACCGTTAATAATGAATTCGAAAACAGGTATGGTTGAAAACGGCAGCAGATGGTGAAACCCGTTTGTGCGAAGATCAATGCCCAATAAGTACCTACATTCAACATGGTGTTCATTATTATCATCAACATCACATGTCATCTGTAGTCCCCGAAGGTTAAGCAGAGATGTTCTTAAGCTGCTGTACAAGTAGTACATAGCTGGTCGGTATATTTAGATCCCAAGTAATACCTATAGCTAGTTGCCATCCAAACTGCAAGTTGATCAACTACTGCACTTTGCTCGACCCGGGAGCCCAAGGTCTCTTAATCTAACGACCACAAGACTGATGAGATAGTTTTTATAACATCAACTAAAAACATATAATTTTAAAATCCTTTCTTTTGGCTTTGTCAAAAATAATCGGGTAAAATATTGACTAATGTTTGCTTTTCGAAACAGATACAGTATTCATCAGATACCGTATAATCACTTAATTTGCATTCAAGTCTGAATGCAAATTAAGTCAGTGAAAACTTGGTCTGTAACTATTAGGTACATGTGTCCTTAATATACCGGCGATCTGTGAGTGTAGGTACTTAGCACCTAGCTCTGCGTAATCCTTCGGGGAAAACAGGTGTGAATATGGTATCTTCTCTATTAATATAAAATTTAAAAAAATATATGTCTGTACATTGAAGATATTTATAAAAATAAGTGGGTTAGAGTATATAAATGTCTCCGAACACAAAAAAGTGATTTTTAGAATTCTTGTCTGTTTGTCTGTTTATTGGGGGTTGGCGCAAAAACTACTGAATATAATTTCGTTATCACCAATCTATCTAAACTATCGATAAATAGGCCCATACAAAGAAGAGATCATCACTGTTGGTTTTTGATGAAATTATTTTTGGAATCCATTTCTAATACTATTACTTATACACTACTATTATACTACTATACTATTATATATACCTATAGGTTCAGGTGAGCGAAGCCGCGGGCAATACCTAGTGTCATTGTATATAATTACTAGCTTCTGCCCGCGACTTCGTCCGCGTAGCATGATGATATATAGCCTATAGCCTTCCTCAATAAATGGGCTATCTAACACTGAAAGAATTTTTCAAATCGGTCCAGTAGTTCCTGAGATTAGCGCGTTCAAGCAAACAAACAAACAAACTCTTCAGCTTTATATATTAGTAAATATATAGAAGTATAGATTAAATTCATCAACAAACATCTAGTTATATAATATCTTCTTTTATTGTTTTACTTTTGAAATCGACGATCTTACAATCTAATTTCCTCAATATTTTGTTTTCCAAAACAGCTTATTTCGTTTTTAAAGGATGTTTGTGCGTGTTGTACGCTCCCTGCATACAAATGCCGGCGTGTATTCTTCGAGATACCGTTGAGTAATAAGCAGTAAGATCTTACATTCATACTCGTAATATTGACATAGCATAGAAAAGATACGGTAATGCAACTTTTGACATTTGTGGTTAGCGAAGAATGTAAAGCTATCTTCATCTACCAATATTTTAACTTGTAGCTCGATTGTGATATTTTGCATCTTTGTTTAATAAAGAGCAGAATGGTTCTGCTTAACTCATCACTACATAGTATAAAACAAAGTCGCTTCCCGCTGTCTGTCCCTATGTATGCTTAGATCTTTAAAACTATGCAACTGATTTTGATGCGGTTTTTTTTAATAGATAGAGTGATTTAAGAGGAAGGTTTTAAACTATAAAACATAACCCTACGACTCTTAGGAGCGGGGCAGCGCGGGTGAAACCGCGGGCGGGTCGCTAGTAATATATAATTCATGCTGTCCTTTAACTGTACTTTACATAAATTTGTGGTGTGCAATAAAGAATGTTCTATTTTATTCTATAGTATCTAGTACCTACCAACTCTGTTATAATTCGAGTAGTGTCGCAACCCCTCCCATGGCCAGACAGTAAAGTATGCGCCCTGAACCTTGTGATTCTCGGAAAGATAAGTACTAATAAATGAAGCGTCGGTAGCCTAATGGCTAGGGCGTCGGACTTGCGATCATGTGGTTGCCGGTTCGAACCCCACCCATTGCACTACCGACGTGAACCCACTCGTAACACAAGCATATAGCTTAGCACGAGGGGTTAACAAGAATACTAGTAATATGCGATCCGCATTGCAAGTAAGCTTTTTTATAAAAAAAAAAAACATGCCGAAGGTAAGGTATATAATATTGCAAGAACTAGAATCGTGACTGTAGAATCCAATCTAATATTATAAAGCGAAAGTAAGTCTGTCTGTTAGACTTTCGTTTTCGCGCCTTAAATTCTGAACCAATTTAAAAGAATTTTCGTATAGACACAGATAGACCTTGGAGAAGGGCATAGGCTATCCTTCATCTGAAAAAATCTTTTGGGATGCGAGAGAAATCGTGAAAATCACCTAGTTTTATATTAAGAACTTTAATTTACCATGTTGTATTTAAATAAATTCTCCTACTATCAACACTACTAAACTCGCGTTGTCTATTTTCTATACATACATACATAAATACTAAATACGTACATAGATACTACATACATACAAATAAATAAAATTGGAGTGTCTGTTTGTAATATTAAAATAACCGCTTTTTACAAAGTGCATTTGGATGTTATACCAAAAAAAAAAATCTGTTTGTTCCGGCTAATCTCTGAAATGGCTGGAGCAATTTTGACGGGACTTTCACTGGCAGATAGCGGATGTAACAAGGAGTAACTTAGGCTACTTGTTTTAATACCACGTGGACGAAGTCGCGGGTAACAGCTAGTCTCTACATAAAACTACTGTTTCATCTTCACAGTGGCACGGTTGCGGTAACAATGGCAAATAGTAAGTGGTTACAAACAGGAACACGTCACTTACTACTCAGTACACTCTCTCCAATGAATAACAGACTAAAAATGATTGAACTGTCTCATAAATTATAAAACAAAATTATTTATAGTAGCCTTCAAATGACGTAGATATACGCTATAATAACCCTAACAGCAATACCTACTAGTATTGTGATTTTCCTCAAAAAATACACCATCCACCTTTGACTATTTGAATATTTGACTTGCTCGGTGGTAGAACCTCTTGAGGTCTGGCTGTAGTCTGTCGTAAAGCACCTTCGAGTGTGTTTCGAATTTTGCGCATAAGAGCCTGTTCCACTTCCCCCTCGGTTGCTGCGGCTCTGGAAGTCTGCAGTCCGAAGGGTCTCTTAAGGGTTGGCAGCACACCAGTAACTCCTCGTGTGTGGCGGGTGTCCATGGGCGGCGGTAATCGCTACCACCAAGTGACTCGTCAGCTCATTTGCCGATTTTTTTATGGCAGACTAGGGTCACCTTATTATAAGCGATTACCGCCGCACATAGACATCCGCAACACCAGAAGAATCGAAAGTGCGTTGCTGCCTGTTAAAAGGGTATGGCCCTCCGGTATCCTAACTCATTCGGCGAAACACAATGTAAGTGTTGTTGTACGCCGGTTTTCTGTGAGGCCGCGGTATCACTCCGGTCGAGCCGGCCCATTAGTGCCGGCACATGGCTCTCCCACGGTATTTATAAATATCCTCTTATATGCGGAGGCTTTTGCATACCAAGCAGAGGCAAATTAATATGCTAAGTGTTTAGGTGGTACTCCAACGTGTACCACCTAAACACAGGGATAAAAGTGGAAGAAAAGAGAAGCAGCAACTAACAAATATTTATAATTATATCCGCTTATGAAGTTATATGCGGAAATATGGATTTGTTATTTTTAATTTAATTTATGCCGAAACCATCTTTGATAGTGATTTATAATAATTTAAACTTCCTGCTTAATATGTATATATTGTTTGGCAGTTTAATTTATGATTAGGATGGTATTCATATATATTAATATATTTAATTTAGCAACTTAAAACATTTTTTATAGATACCTACGTCGTATACAGGATGAAATTTAATAAATGCGACAAATAGAAATATATCATTCTATGTGAAAAAACAACATTCAGAACACGTGATTAATGAAAATAATTATACTTTTTTGTATTATAAAAAAGTTTGGCAACGTTTCGTGTGCCTCTACTGCTACTTTTTTCGTAAATAGAAAACAAATAGGCGTAGTAACTATCTGCGTAATGGATTGATCAGACGCGCCGCCCGAATATTTTGATACTTGGTTCAAATTATTAATTAGTATTTTTTTAGTTAAATAGGTACCGATAATTCATACCTACCTGAATACAATAAACAGCTTGCACCATCTAAGATAAAAATTAAGATTATTTTTAAAGACCATTAAGTTTAAAAAATAATAACTAATGATTACTATTAGGTATGTCAGAATCGTAGCAAGTGGAAGTCTGTGGTCTCTGCCTACCCCTACGGGAAAGAGGCGTGACTTTATGTATGTATGTATTACTATTAGTGGTTTGAGTACCGGACTGCTGACCATGAGGTCGTGGGTTCGATTCCCACAGAACACAAATATTTATGTGATGAATATAAGTGTTTGTGTTCGTCTGGGTGTTTCTTATGTATTATAAGTATGTATTTACAAAGAAAAGTATATAAGTATTATATCCATTGTCTAGTACCCATAGTACAAGCTCTGCTTACTTTGGGACTAGATGGTGCTGTGTAAAAATGTCGAAGAATATTTATTTTATTATTTATTATTACTGAACCTCCCATTTCGATTTGTCGCATGTTTTCAAAGTCATCCTTTAAATTCTCAAATCATATTATACATAGTTTGCATAACAAATGTATCCATGCAATGACCTTAGCTGACTAAAAAACTGACCATAAAAAATCTATATTATGCAAGTTACGTTTTATGGTTCCGCGTGCTCAAAAAATATTTTAGTAAGTAATTACTTTAAAATTTGTATTCATTTAATTAATCCCTGACGCAGATACTGGTGATGTGTTTGACGTGAATCTATGTATGTATTCATCGTAACTCCCAAACGGATGAATCGATTTTGATTTAGTTCTTTTTTTCTCTTCTTTTGTTCTTTAGTACTTTTGTTCTCGACTTTTCTAGTTAATAAAGGGATGTCAATGTGAACAACTTCCACAGGTCTGATCGATTAGAAATTTAGTATCATGTTAGGTACTACTTAACTTGACCTATGTTGCGAAGATTTTTAATTTTGATTCTAACTTCAATAGTTCGAATAGTTTCAATTTTTTTCTTTGAATCAGGAAAATATGAATTCATTTGGAAACTAACATAAAAATAAATCCCTGTTCCGACGTTTTTTTATATAGCGTAAAACTAGCAGACGGATCACCTATTAGTAAGCGATTACTGCCGCCCATGGACACCCGCAACACCGAAGGAGTCACAGGTGCGTTGCCGGCCTTTTAATACGGTTTGAGCCTTCGGTAGCCTAATTCACTCGACGAAACATAACGTAAGCGTTATTTGACGCCAGTTTTCAGTGAAGCCGTGGGGTATCACTCCGAGCCGGCCAATTCATGCCGAAGCATAGCCGTCACCTCAATTTATAACTTCCCTTATATTTACGTGTTCTTATTTCAAGTTAGTTTGTGTTGTTGTTTGTGTAGTGTTTACTACACGCACATGGCAATAACTTACTTAGATTTATGCGAGTATTTCATAACATTTTAAAAGGATTTCCATACTACATGTAATACGATATTCCACGCAATGTAGCAACTTTTGACTAAGCAATCAAAATACGGAACCCACGTAGTAACAAGCGCTCAAAATTGAATGTTCTCTGACACTGACCTAGAATACCATTACACAAGATAATTGTGTAGGTAGGTATACTTATAATTTAAGGGGATCATGTCAGCACTTTTTTTTATATGGCCCCACACTTTTTTTGTATCTGCCAGTGTTAAGTGAGTAATCAAGTAATATAAGAAAAGAAAGAAATACATAATAGTTCCCATCATGGGATTATATTATGGCACCACACTTTGTGTCAAGTTGACTTGACACAAAGTGCTGACACTTTGTGTTCAGTTGTTCAGTTGCCCCATCAAAACGGTGGAAACAATATTCAGACTTCGATGGAGCTTAGGGGTGACCCCAAAAAATCATAATTTTCAATTTTATATCATTTGCCTACACTCTCACACGTTCACGAACACTTAATGGTTAATTATCCACCATAATTACTCATTCAACTTCGGAGAAATTCAAGTTTTGGAAAATAATATAAAATCGACAGCGTGTACTTTACATTTGCCCGCCTAAACTCCGTTTAGACTTATAGCTATTACTGTTTATCATAATTACTGTTTTAGTTGCCTACGTTTCAATGACAGCGCTCAAAAAACGTCCCTGATGTTGCTTTGCGTCCATATCACAGGTCCGTGGATATTCGAAAATTATTTTGTAAATAATTTTTCTCATCTCTGTTAACATTATAGTAATTGCAGATTATTTTATTTTTTTGCTTTATTGATTGACGACACGGGGGTAGTTTCAGTTTTCATTAAAATAATTGTAGTTTTAAACATCTGCATTCTTTACTTTGGGATTAGGTAAATGACGTTCTAATATTTTTCAAATATTCACTGCTATACGCTAACTATACCGCAGGCCATGTCGACACCCCCATGCAATATCATTGTAATATTTTTTTCTTACTTTTTGGTGATAGCAAAAATAAAGTTTAAAAAATTGTCATCTCAAGGTTGATCCCTACAGTATTCGAAAGAGTTGCTATCCGTTATTTTTAGGTTGCACTATTTGCTCGTACTTTAAGATGCTAAAGGAAAACTCATTTTTATGGGTTTTCATGACTTACGTTAAAAACCATGAATAATAAAGGCACATAAGTTACAATGACTAAACTTTGGATCTCTGAGTTACAATCAAGTCTTTAAATAGAATTCATTTTCAGGGTTTTAATTTTCTATTTTGATGTGTTTAATTTTAGACCATAATACTTTTTTCCCGGTAGTGTCCCAATCACAGTTACAATGCAGTATCATTTTATAACTAATGAAATTATACTGTACAAAGATTGTAATTAAAGTTGCAATTCTGTTGTATTTCATTGAAAAAATAATCGTCATTATTTAGTTATAGTATTTAAGATTACGATGATATTGCAGGACCATCTTTCTTTTTTGGTGATTTACAATGCTTTTGTTGTTCTAATAATTCAGAAAGGAATAGGCGTGGCGATACGATGATTACACAGAAAAAAAAATAAAAAAAAAACATAGCCGCAGCATTGTAAATAAATTTGACAAAAAAATGAGTTACAATGATATTGCATGGAGGAGTCCATGTGATGTTTGTCACCTTAATATGGCAAAAAAGCATTCATGGAAATGAAGTTTTTATTATTACCAATATCAAGTACGAGCTATGCTTTGGACACACAAATCATAGTATATTAAGGATATTAAAATTGAGCCTCATAGTGTAAAACAGTGTATTGTAAATTAAGTAGATACGTTCTAATACAGTTTTTACTTAATCAATTCATTTTTTTTAATCGTTATTTGCAAACGTGTGCGACAGTGACACAAAAAATCACCTTAGAATTTATTGATCTGACAAGGTAAAAAATCGCAACTATTAAAAATAAAACAGTTTCCTGTTTAGTTTTATATAAAACTAGCTTTTGCCCGTGGCTTCGCTCACCTGAAGCAATAATCAATGGTCAAGCTGTATCTGAGGATTCGTTTAATTAATTGAGATAAGAAGTTCATCAGTTTTTAAGTTGGAGCATATAATTTCTAACAGTGATAACAAAATTTAAATGTTCAGTAGTTTTTGCGCCAACCCGTAACTAACAGACAAACGTACAAGAATTTTAAAAATCTCATTTTTAGTTTCGGAGACCTTTATATACCCTAACCCACTTATTTTTTTAGATATCTTGAATGAACAGACGCAGTTTTATTAAAATTTTACTATAGTAGAGAAGTAAAGATAAGAGATATTAATATTATCTCTCCCATAGCATGACATCACAAATAAATGTAAGCTAATTTTATTCTAAATAATTACAAGACTAAAAAAGACTTTATAAAATCTGTTGTAAGATTAATTAGTAATCATATATTTTTTTCTAACTAAAGCTAGTAAATGTCAGGTCACTCAAGGGCAATTACCATCGATTACCTCATAAGAAAAGACAAATAAGTAAGTAATTTAACAAATGATTAATAACTTCATAACACCACCAGTTTTACCAATGTGTTCACAATCAGCTCAAACGACATTTTAGGGTTTTACTTCCCGAAGTTTTAGGGCATTCCCGACTTCCTGGGCGAAAAGACAGACTAATGTGCGATTTTTACTAAAAAGTCCCTGACTTCTTAGATGAAAGGCTTACTAGAGTAACTACAACTAGAATATGTGAGATGTTTACTCTAACATGCCACTATCGAGGGTATCGATACAGAGTTTATAAAGGTATAGGTACTCAAAAAATGTCGATTTCCTAAACTAAAGATATTTTTTTCATGGATATTAAACTTAACTTTTCAATTTATTCGCATTATTGTGTCAAGGGGTAGTATCTAAAAATTTGCTGTAAGTACTTAGAACTTCCTAATCTATGTAATGATAATATATTTAAAAAAAATAATGAAGAAAAACAAGATTATCGTGTTGAACATTTAGCACGCTGCGTGGTACGTTCCAGAGATCAGCTTTGTTTAGCTGACACGCATAGTCCTACAGCGGCTACAGCGTTCCAAGCCAGGGCTCGAAATGAATTACGTGAGCCATCTTAGACCCTGTTTGTACTTCCCATTAGGTAAAACTTGGTTCAAAAATATTCAAGGCAACATTAAAAAACACTCCAGAGATGGTCAAATTAGTAAGAAGCGACGTGATTATTTCACGTACCTACACGTGACCAAATAGACCTACAAGTAGGGCAGATAAATAGGGATAGGCTGCGCAAATATTGTGTGAACTGATTCATGACGATTATTAGTTCGACAAATAAACTAGTTTAAATGCGTAGTATTGCCTATTGTTTGTCCTGCACTAATGAGTCTGCAATATACCTATCAAGAGGCGTAGTGAATATATAACACATTAGATTAGAAAGATTTGGCAGAGGTATACTTATGTAGGTACACCCACAATTTACGGGTATATTTAGGTCTAATGTAGTAGGGGGCGATAGCTATTTCCCGTCACTAGGCACGAATCCAGACTCCGAGCTGCTATTGTCATTTTTTAAAGACGTTAACACTTACTCGATCGATTCAAACCCGAAACCTCTCAATCGACTTATGAGCACTAGACCGATGAGCCGGTAAACTGAATACGTAGGTAATATACACCATACAAACACAAAGCATAATTGAAATAAAAAACTTGTAGGTATTCTATCAGTAAATTAGTAGTAGTAGACGACCTAGGCATAAATCTTAAGTATCATTATACAAGCACTAAGTACGGTAATCACATACCCACAATAGTTCGATGCACTGTCTTGTTCCCATTCAAAATGTAACCATAAGTTTGAAGTACTTAGGTTTCTTTTAAATTATTTGCTTGTCCACAATCATTAATAAAGAATGGGCAAAACGTCGCTTTTTTCTATTTATGGCTTGACTAAGGCATGGAATACAATTGTTTTTTTCTTTTTAATTAATGAGTATAGTTAACAAGAAGTTCGCCATTATATGTTAGCCTTTGTTTGGTAGAGAAAATCTGATCTGAAAATAATAAATACTGATACTTATATACTATTTCTATTAACCGGTCACAAAACTAAAAACAATTAGAATTTTATGTAAAAACATATATATATATATATGCTGATCTGAATTGCAGTGAGGAATTGCATTCTAATCTAACCTGTTCCACAAGGGAATTATGTCATCATTTTTATAACTTTTGTCATGGGTATGAACCTCCTCGAATCAGAAATCGTTTTATGGGATGCTTATATTACTACGATATAAAATGCGCCACTAAGCGATAATTATAATAACGTAGCAGTTAGGTAATTTTATTGAGCGATATCTAAGTTGAATAATATAGTATAGTTCGCGCAAAATAACTTGACCCAAAACTAACGGAGAGGGGGAAAGTTTTCAGCAGTGCATTTGCGTACAAAATGTACTAAAAATCGACTACTCTCCATTTTGGTTCAAGTTATTTTGCGCCAACAATATCTTACACCCCTAGTATAATCGCTTTTTTGTTTAGTTGCCTAATTATTATATCATCGTCTCATACTAGTCTATACTTACTAATATATAAAGCTGAAGAGTTTGTTTGTTTGTTTGTTTGCTTGAACGCACTAATCTCAGGAACTACTGGTCCGATTTGAAAAATTCTTCCAGTATTAGATAGCCCATTTTACTTACTAATATATAAAGCTGAAGAGTTTGTTTGTTTGTTTGCTTGAACGCACTAATCTCAAGAACTACTGGTCCGATTTGAAAAATTCTTCCAGTGTTAGATAGCCCATTTATTGAGGAAGGCTATAGGCTATATATCATCACGCTACGCGGACGAAGTCGCGGGCAGAAGCTAGTACTTTAATAATTAATATATAAAGCTGAAGAGTTTGTTTGTTTGTTTGCTTGAACGCGCTAATCTCAGGAACTACTGGTCCGATTTGAAAAATTCTTTCAGTGTTAGATAGCCCATTTATTCAGGAAGGCTAAAGGCTATATATCATCACGCTAAGACCAAGTATACTATTCCACGCGGACGAAGTCGCGGGCAGAAGCTAGTGTAAAATAAAATAGTAACTACTTCTCCTATATATGTATGACATAATCTCAGGACATAATACATAAAAAGTTTATTAAGTGATATCTATTGTATAAGAGCATTACAAGACAAAACAATTTTTAACAGTTGTCAGAAACCAGTGTTTATTGATTTTAACGATGTGCAGGTTTTTTATTCAGCCGTAATCAGTCAACTACAGGGCAAAGGTCCATTCCTACTTCGGAATACTGCGACACCCTGTGAGGTTTAATCCCGAATAATACTCACACATAATATAATTCACATGTAAAATACGTAAACCGAGTTTTTTTTTAATATTGGCTTTGTTACCTACAGTTTGACACTACTTGAGTTATATTTGTTGACAATAAGAACAAATAGTTGGAGTCGGAGCATGCAATTTAAATAATAATCTACCATTTCGGGTTGTGACTTTGTCATACGCAGCAGAATAGAAAAACTGGCAACGTTACATTTGACGGTGGTGATGGACCGTCTGGTCAGCTACAACATCGCCTAAAGGATAATAGACCACCACTTCAGATTACAATCTTCAAGATAATATGTCCACACACAGAACAAGATATCAAAGCACATTAAATCACAAAATTGTAAATAGATACGAAATGGCGGGAACCCATTCGCGCTCAACAACAGAAATTCCATTTTTGAATTATTCGATGCCGACGACTCTTTGGCTGTATCACCAAGGTTTGTTATCGTAATTCTGTTGAAACTTATATCTTTTTTTTATACGAATTTGTGTCTATGGTGCTGCTGCCAGGAAAGAGTTCATTGGGAGAAAAATAATAGATACACGGGCAGAAAGAAGGATCTCTGATTGATATGAAAAAAACTGGTGTTAACTAACTAGGGTGAAGGCAACACTGGGAAAATTGAGTAACAAAAAAGAAGCTAAAATACTTAAACGCTTACATATATCAATAATTTAATTTAATTTCAACACAATCTAACAGGGCAACTGTTTCACACGAAATACGAAGTAAAATAGAGGGTGAGCCGTTGGTGTCCGGCCTTTTTATCTTCTCGTAATGACAGTAGCTACTTAAAGTGACCACGGTCATCTGCTAGGAGGCCCTGGGCTGGCTGCTGCCGGTCGTTGGGTTGCCATTGAATTTTCAGCATCAGCATCATAAACTCAAATTAACAACACCAATAACAACTCAGTAGAGCTACTCACTCTTGTTCCTGGTGTTGTTAATTTGGGTTTATGATGTCGTAAATAGTAATTTACTCCATACAGCTGAAGATTATGGTTAGAAGTTTAATTTAGATTGCAAATTAATTTAATTTACACATGGTGTAAAAGCCCATTGGTAATGTGATGCGCATAATTAAAACATAACACAATATCGCAGTGGGTGTAAACCTGTCAGAATTATTTGTATATCAAGAATGTTTAGATAAGAGAATATAATACTAACATAAACATAACAAAACATACACATAACATGCCATCACGCCTTTATTCCCTGAATTGTTAAGCAGAGGTGTACTACCTACTCATGTACACCCGCAGTTCGCCGGTATGTTTAGGTGATAGGTCCCATATAATAGGGGTCGAGCCTATTTGCTAACTCCGAGCTGCTACTCTATGAAATTCCCAGTGCAAAGGTCTAGCAAAGTGTTATTGGGTTTTTCTATGACATAGAAAAACCGGCAGGCAGTTTTATATGTATAGATCAACCAATCATATAATATAAATTGTTGTTTGATATATACATGTATGTATGTACACACAATACACGCCATTCTCCCACAGATAGGCAGAAAGTATAGACCGCCACTTGCATCGATTCTTGTATAATTCTTTTGCTGGTATATTGAAATTAATCATTAATTCCGTTGCACTTTATGCTAGATATCCACACTTGGATCAGCTGTTTAACTATATATTTCAATTATTTCAATTGTAATATTTAAATCTAAATTATGCACAAATTTGAAATTGTCAAAAAATAATTACCAGTCGTTAGTTCTAGACGCAGCATACCTAATTATCAGCTGTCCATCAAAGACGATTCCAATCTATGCATAATTATGGAAAATATTCTGTATGCCATTAGAATAAATGCTTTAATTGCTCTATTTGGAATGACATGTTACTTAAATTAATAAATCATAAAAAAACAATGTTTTCTATCTTTACAAATTAACAAAGACACATACTATTTTGCGTTCAAAAATGCTGGTTGTGTATATTTTCTTTTGTCTGTTATATTTCAATGGTAAATGTGAAAATGCATTAATTTTCGAAAATCGGCCGAAAGATCAAAATTTGATAACATGCATAACCGACACAGTAAAGAAATATTTTTCTGAACCAAAAGTGCTTACATACGTTAATACCGTATCTGAAGATGACGAGCTCATTAAAGCAATACATTCAACAGTCAACGCATCGATGATACTAAGACAGTCTACTGGACGATCACCTGTTAAACATATAGGCTATGTAATAACAGCAAAGACTACGGCTAAATTCAAAGAACATTTTAAAAATCTTCACAAGGAGCCAGCGTGGAATCCATCCGGACGATTTTTGATCATAATCAAGTCATTGAAGGAAGAGGAATTGAAGACGGTGTTCGACGTCTTACTAAAAAGCCATGTGATTAACGTGCTAGTGGTAAACGGGACTAACGACCCTTACCTGTATACCTACAATCCGTTTGATAAATATGCATGTGGAAGATATTACAGCGACATCATAAGTTTCGGCTTGTGCACGCAAACGACCAATAATCTATTCCCAAACAAGCTTGTGACTGGACTACGAAACTGCACCTTCCTTGCTACCATGCCGCATCGACCACCGTACTCCCTAGACCCCTCAATGAACCCAAAAGACAACCGAATGAAGATAGGAGTTGAACAATACGTATTTCTATTATTGAGCGAAAAAGAACAATTCAAAGTAAACTTCAGCTTTGATTATGATAATGACGTTTATACCACTATAAACCATGATATGGAAGTGTTTGGACCTATGGCAAAATTACAGAATAATGAAACGGACGCAGTATTTGGCAGTTTATTGCTGGTATCAAGCCGCATGGATGCTTTTACCTATTTGCATGGTTATCTAGACTATGTTGATGACTTGCGATTTCTGGTAAAAAGGGCATCTTATGTAGCTACATGGAAGAATGTTTATTTGGTATTCCAACCCTTGGTATGGGGGCTATTGTTTATAAGTTTCGTGTTATATTCAACAATAATGATCATATTACTCCGTACTAATGATAAATCAGGTATCGTGCTGAAGTTGCTAAAGAATTTGGTGTCCCATAGTTGTAATATTCCCAACCAAAGGAATGTTAAATGGGTCTTTATAATATGGGTATGGTTTGCGTATTTAGTTAATAGTTTTTATCAGTCGAGCTTGGTTAGTTTGACTGGGAACCCGTCAAAAGAATACCAAGTTATGGATGAAGCAGATTTAGTAAAATACAACCTGAAACCTTGCATCAGTCCTGGGTTACTTACCTTTGTGTCTAGTGAAACTAGTCAAACTGCTCCCGTAAACGAAAATTGTCTAGACCCATTTCTTAATATAAAGGTAGTTGCCGAGTCGAACGATTTATTTACCCTTGTACAGTTGGCTCTCTATAAATATAACAAAAAAGCCTTTTACGATGAATTTGGTTCCTCCCCCGTCTACTACTTCACAAAACCATATTCAAAATTTATTTTCGCATCGTTTTTCTATAAAGGATTTCCCCTTTCGGAGAGCTTACGGAAAAATGCGATTCGTTTGAGAGAAAATGGGTTAATTGATAAAAATTTAAAGGATCATTACTACTCTACAAAAATTAAATATCATTTTCATGAAAAGGAGATTGAATCAAGAGTTGTAATGCCTTGGGGAATATTATTTGCGGGCTGCATTATAGCTTCTATTGTTTTCATTTATGAATTACTGACAAAATATTATAACAAATAAATTTTGTTTTTGTATTTTATATATTGAATTTGACTACTTAGGTTTATATAACTGTCATATATCCATCAAAATACGTTCGATACGTACCTACCCAACTACCAACTGTATAATTATACAAGTAGACACGCCTTAAGCCTAATTGGAAATGATGGACGTTAGCTTACAATCAGCGTCAGATTTACAACCGGAGATATATAAATCATAATACTTACGTTATTATAAATATGGTCCTTTTTATTCTCCATAAATCATAAAAAATGTCACCTCTCAAAATGTTGGTCGTATACTTGCTAATGCCACTATTGTACCGCAGTGGTGACTGTTTTATAATACAAGTTCTCCCATCTTACAACGGTAAACTGCTTGAATGTGTAACAAGCATAGTCAGAGAATATTTATCTGAAAGAAAAGTAGTGACTTATGTTGGTAATAAAGCTGAAGATGAGGAACTTTTGCAGGCCATCAACACCGACAGTTCCGTGACGTTGGTATCAAGACGATCCTCGAAAAAGTTGCTCATCCCACACGAATCATATCTTATATCTGCGAAAAACGCTACTCATTTTGCTAGTCGTTTTCGTAATGTTACCAAAGAATCTACGTGGAATCCAATGGCTCGGTTTGTAATTATTGTCAGAGCTTTACAAAAAAGTGAACTCAGGCTTATCTTCGACACTTTCTTAGACTTGCACGCAATAAACGTGTTGATTGTAAACGCAACTGAAGAAGCACATCTGTACGCTTATAATCCATTCGATAATTACGGTTGCGGAAAAAGCTATGATACTATTATCAGCTATGGAGAGTGTTTGGAGGCTCATTCAATAAACCTGTTCCCAGAGAAACTCATCACTGGATTAGAGAACTGCACATTAAGCGTCCTGGTCAACCATTGGCCACCTTACACGATAATTCCTACAAACGGTTCCGATAAATCATCTTTACTCCGATATGGTGCAGAGCCATATTTGTTCCGCTTAATCGGTGAAATGGTGGGATTTAAAACTGATTACGTTCAAGATTTAAGTGATAGCGAACAATTCCCCACGGTGTCCAATGACATGGAGGCAGTCGGGTCACTGAAACTATTGCAAGACAATGAAGTAGACGTTGTACTAGGTGGCATGATACTGACACCGTCCCGCGCAGTGGCGTTTAGTTACATATTCGGACACCTAGCTTACACTGACGAGATACGGTTTGTTGTGAAGCGGGCATCAATCGTGCCTGCTTGGAAAAATATCTATCTAGAATTTGATTCGACTGTGTGGGTGTTGTTAATTCTTTCTCTCATGTTATATTCCATGTTTATAGTAGTTTTGATTCGTAGCGAAGATAAGAGTAGCATAGTGCTGATGCTATTGGACAATTTGGTGCTCCATGGCCGACATTTCCGGTGCCGCTGGGTGGTGAAATACGTCCTCGTGTCCTGGGCGTGGTTCGCGTACTTAGTCAACACTTTCTACCAGTCCAGTCTTGTGAGTCTCTACACCAACCCAGCTCAAGAATATCAAATATCAAACGAAGAAGATATAGCGAAGTACCAGCTGAAGCCCTGTTTTAGCTTTATAATGGGGCAATATTATGTAGAGTCTACAGAATCGGGTAACGAATATCATCGAACAGACGGGTGTTATGGTTGGCTGGAAAGCGTAAAAACGGTTATGGAATCTAAGGATGCATATACAATTGTTCTTCATGGACTTTACCAATTCAACGAGCAGGTGTTTTTCGATGAATATGGTAACTCTCTGGTTATGACGTTACCGAAGCCATATTCTAAAGTAATATTCTCAATATACCTCTACAAAGGTTTTCCGTTGATTAACAAGATATGTCACAAATCCATTTTATTAAGGGAGAGCGGTTTAGTGGACAAAGTTATGAACGACATAAACTACTTTCAACAGATAAAACATCAATTTCGCAAAAAGGAATTTCGAGGGCGCTTCACTATTCCATGGGCGGTTTACGTTTTTGGATGTGTGTTGGCTATAATCACATTTGTTATAGAAGTTATGTCCAAATAATAATTAAATCTAAGATGGGCTGTCCTCGATGTTCTCCATCCCATATTTAAATAATTTTCTCCAAGGAATAGGTACCTGCGCATAGCACCTGTGTCCTCTCAATCCAAGATATCCAATTCTTAGTAGAATGGAACTTTACGGTTCATACAGCAGAATATGATACACTTCTTATGATACCTAGCTAACTAGAAATATATAAAAAATGCAATGTAATCATTAGTAGTAGGTACATATTTGCATTTGTCTGTAGCTTTTAGGAAAAATGTGATTAGTCCTAATTAACGCACACAATTCTCGATTGATTGATGGCTATGTAATTTAGAAATAAATCAAAGTTAATGTTACCTTTACTTTTTTATTGATTGATGTGAAATGTCTACCTAATATCATAGCAATTCTTATATAAGACTAGCTGACCTGAGAGACGTTGTCCTCTCCAAGTTTCAACTAACTACCTCGAAAAATCACATAGAAAAAAGGATTCTGGTTTTCCATATTTTTAATACACTTAGCGCCATTGACTTAATTTACATTACTTAATTTTAAAAAAATGTTCGCAAATATAAACTGACATACCTAAATAGATAAAAATCTCAAATAACTGTTACGGCATCAGTAAAGATTAACGCCCGTTGCAATTATTATTATTAATAAATGACCCATTTTTTTATTTACATACGTGGTATATTATTTAATGATTTGATTAGATGGAAACTCTTTAGAATCTACACTATGGAGGTTTCAGATTATAAAATCAGTTACTTTAAAGCTGGACGCTTTATAGAAGAAAAGAATAATTGTCAAAATTGTCAACTCAAAATGACACCTGTTATGGAATCAAATTTAATTGAGGTAATAACGTTGTCGTGTTAGTCTAGAGAATAAATTGTCATTCTTTGTTTACTTCTTTACCCTACTCAAATATTTAGTTTTTACACCGGCTGATGCTCACTGGATAAGTTCTATGTATGTCCCGTGATGCCTTATATAAGTAGAGTTAGAATAACTGTACTAATAATCAATTCCCGTTCACAATAATGGTTTCTGATTTCTTTGTTTCATTTTCTTGTTTTATCTTATTTAGTACCTGTGAGTGTATTTTTTTAATTTTATTTCTTGATTCTGTAATAATGTTTGACCCGTGCTAGTCTAGTACCGAAATACTTAAAAAGGAAATTTGCTTCAACGGTTATTGTTCAAATTCTAAGTTTTCAATCGTTAAAATGTTAATAACTTTTGATAGAGTGAACCGATTTTAATGAAATATATCCTAAATGTTAATCCAAGAAACAGGCTATACATTCCTGTCCACTTCCTCCAAATCTCTTCGGTAGTTTTCATTTGATGCGCGGTCAAACATACAGACATACCGACAGACAAACAGACAGACAAAAGTTCCAAAAATAATAGAAATGGATTGTGTTACCGATTCTGAGTCCCCCAAATTAGTTTTTTTGTAAATATAAGCAATGTACAGACACGGCTCATTTACATTCTTATTATATGTAAGATAACTGATGACTTGGATACTATTCAGATGGTATATTATTCTTACGTTTTCCTTGTTTTTATAGTTTACTGCTAATTCTCGTATGATTATGCGTTCACTAGCCGAAGCACGAACACTTTCGAAAACGTATTTGTATCGAAATCGAGAATAATTTGTATGAGAAGGAGCTTAATGAACGTAGATGAAGCGAAATCGGGTTTAAAAAATAGGAATTTTACCCTAGACGAAAAGAGTATACCTACACTAAAAGAAAACACTAATTGAAAAAAAACTTCATAGAAATTTCGTGTTTAAATACAATTTAAACACATTTCAGAAGTTGGTGCAAGTGGGCCTAAGTGTAGGAACTCCTCGTCACTTGTTTCGTGAGTTGTAACAAAACTTAGATTTCTCAGAATATCATATCTTTTGTTTTCTATATCAGGATAATCATTGGCAATTTAAAACATAAGTAAACAAATTAATTGTGGTTTCTCTGCGGCTTCAAAATACCTAGCTTCTATATGATGTTCATGAAAAGACAAAAGAAACTACAGAATAAAATTACTTTATAAAAACGCTACTTATACTCACATTAATCATATAGGTACTTAGGTACATTAATTTAGTCAGAAAATAATACACAAGCCTCTTCGCGATTGGAATTTAATGTGTTTATTATGTGGCTTCATAATAAAACCAACCCTAGAATTACTTAGACCCTTTATTTTAAAACTATATCACCAGGTCTTATTACCTACACAAGAACCAGTAGTACTGCTTACTAATATAGAAAACGAACGTGTCTGTTACTAATCTTTATATCATTTATTTGCTGTCTTCATTGTATTATAGGTCATTTAAACAGCTTACACCACATTCACCAAAGCCCATCATCTATTGAAAAACTGTTCAATCTATTTTCAGTGCATAACGGCAATTAATATCGTTATCAGATATTCATGGATGAGAGTCAAATGTAAAACAATCACAGTCAACAACAATCACAATGATGGTTGCGTGGTTTCTATTGTCCGCGTTTTACATAGCAGGGCATTGCCAAAATTTACAACCGCATCTTGAAAATAACCGTGTACTGATTCGGTGTATAACTGGTATACTCCATAAATACTTTTCTGAACGAAGAGAACTCACCTACGTTGGCATTGGCAGTGATGATGAAGACCTTCTAAAAGCAATCCATTTAACAAAGATCCTTTCGTTGTATTCCCGAAACTCAACTCAACAGTCGTTTTTTCCTAATCAAGCCTATTTGGTTACTGCAAAGAACGTGAGCTTATTTACAGAGAATTTCGAGGACCTCCTCAGAGACCCAACATGGAATCCGTACGCGCGTTTTTTAATTATCATTGAATCATTGCAAATAAACGAACTTACGATGGTATTTGATGTGCTGTTAAGAACACATGTGATTAACGTGCTACTTGTGAACGGTATTGTCGGGCAACAACTGTACACATACAATCCTTTTGATAATTTTGCGTGTGGCAGATACTATAATGACGTTATAACCTACGGCCTGTGTTCTGAAGCTACACAGAACTTGTACCCAAACAAATTAGTCAATGGACTAAAAAATTGCACTTTCAGAGCATCACTTGCACATCGACCACCTTTTAGTATCGACCCATTAAGAAGTGATGGCAAGAAAACCATTTTAGGCACAGAAGAACATATATTTAAAGTACTAAGTGAGAAAGAACAGTTCCACGTCATTACTGACTACAGTTACAACGGTGAACTATTTTCTACAGTTGCTCCTAATATGACAGCGATCGGTCCTATGATCATGCTTCAGAAGAATGAAACTGATATCATATTTGGTGGGATGATGATGGTAGCAACAAGAGCCGAAGCTTTTACTTACCTCTGCGGCTATCATGACTACAATGATGAGTTACGGTTTGCAGTGAAATCAGCATCACTGGTTCCAATTTGGAAAACCGTGTACATAGAATTTGACTCTACGGTATGGTTGGTATTACTGGTATCGTTAATTGTGTACTCAATATTGTTGATACTTCTCCTTCGCGAGAAGGATAAGAGTCACGTGCCTTTGGAACTCCTAGATAACTTGCTGTTACACGGTCGTCACTTTCGCTGGCCTATGACGCTGAAGTGTATCCTCATAATATGGGTGTGGTTCGCGTACCTCATCAATACCTTCTACCAGTCAAGTCTCGTCAGTCTTACAACTAACCCGAGTAGGGAGTACCAAGTTTCCGACGAAGCAGGTATTTTGAAATACAATTTCAAGCCTTGCTTCAGTCCTGCGCTACGGAGGTACTTAACCAGCGAAATTAAAAGAAAGGTATCTGCACCAACCAGAGTCGTACGTAAAGGTTGCAACGGCACACTTGAAGCTATGCACAGTGTTAGCAAGACTAATAACTTGTACACACTTGTACCGAATTATGTTTATTTATACAACAAGCAAAGGTTCAACGACAATTGGGGAAAATCTACAATTTACTATTTTGATAAGCCATACGCCAAGTTTTTGTTTGGTTTTTACTTTTATAAAGGTTTCCCGATATCGCCAAGGCTCAAACGGAACGCAATGCGGATGAGGGAGAACGGGTTGGCTGACAAGAGCCTCAACGACCAATACTTTGCCCGGAAACTGAAACAGAGATTTTCCTATAAAGGATTCGAAGTTCGTTTCGCTTTCCCGTGGTATGTGTATGCAGTAGGATGTGCTATTTCAACGATTAGCTTTGTGGTGGAGATTTTACTAAAATATCACGTGAAATAGTTATTTTTCGAAAATATAGCCCGGTCCAGGGGAGCTAGAATCGCAATTTTTTGATGAATAACTTTATGATTCACGGACACATGGCTGTACGCGCTGTATTGTAAGTATTTATACGAGGCTACACAATATGAGGTCAGCTTAGACTAAAATGTAGTCCGTTGTGTAGGATATAAAAGCCCCCCAGGTCTTTGTTCCACGTGCCTATTTGTATAAAATGTGTTGGCCGTATAAAATGTGTTGGCCGCGTTTGAAATACGATTTATTTTGATATTACGTTTGTATTGCAGACTCTTAAACATTGTAGTGTATCTTTTTAATGATGCCGGCAGCGCACTTGTGACTCTTCTGGTGTTGCGGGTGTCCATGGGCGGCGGTGATCGCTTAGCATCAGGCGATCCATCTGCTTGTTTGCCTGCTATTCCATAAAAAAATGAAGTACCACTATTCAATCCCCATAAACTCAGTTGGAATAAGTATTTATGTAAAATGATGCAACTTCATTGTTTGCTTGATTAATTTGTTGTCAATAAATTGTACCCATTCCATATACTTATCTTTAAGGGGCCGTCCTAAAAATTGACGCATTTTAGTGAATTTTGTTGACCGATTGTGAGGAATCTACAAAGAATTTATATAAAGTTATTAATTATTTGAAAAGAACTGTTCTTAAACCTGGCACAAGCGGAAATGGATTTTTCAATTTACTTCTATAATAATCGTAAATCCCTTTTATTGACAACTCCTTTTCCCAAAAAACGCGTTTCGAGTGAAGTTTGATGATCGGTTTACAAGAAAATATTAGTATTACTGAATATTAAAAAATACTGTAAAACCCAGCATATGCTCTACTTGGCACTAGCGGAAGCACTTTTTTCAATTTTCATACAAAATATAGCAGGAAAAAAATATTTACGTAACGTAATTTTTCGTGAAAATTGCAGACAAATATGTATTTTTTTCTATTTTTTAGAAAGACATTTTGATTATTTTTTAAATTACTTAATAATCTTCAGTTATCCCTCTAATGGGATCAAAAATTACTTTTTCAAAAAAAATATATTTTGATTTAGTAAATCAAAGATGAAAAGACCTATAATTGTGCTATAATATCGAGCGCGCAAAGCCGCTCGCGCCAGTCACGTTTGGGCCTTCCCAGCGAGAGGACGTATCGCTTTGTATTACAGGCGTGCGCTTGTTTGACGTAAATATTTTCCCAAATTATACTGCGATTAACACAACTTGATACGTTGATTATTTTATAACTTCTAATTTCTAAAAAAGCCCTATAATATAATATGGTCTGGTATTTTTTGTAGGAAGTATGGGTAGTACAAGTTTATCA
Source organism: Acronicta leporina (assembly GCA_947256265.1). NCBI lineage: Eukaryota > Metazoa > Arthropoda > Insecta > Lepidoptera > Noctuidae > Acronicta > Acronicta leporina. The sequence continues at coordinate 14,148,793 of OX366518.1, read as the reverse complement.
TTGTGCTGATTACGAAAATGTTTATTTTTGAAATCCAAGATGGCGGACATTACTTTTCTAAATAAATTAATATGGGTGTCAATTTCAAAGATTTTCAGGGGCTGATTACGAAAATTATATTAATTTTGAAATCCAAGATGGCGGACATTGCTTTTCTATATAAATTGATATGGGTATCCATTTCAAGGATTTTCAGGGGCTGATTATGAAAATTATTGAAATCCAAGATGGCGGACATTGTTTTCCTTAATAAATTGATACGGGTGTCAATTTCAAAGAATTTTGGGGGCTGATTACGAAAATGACATTAATTTTTAAATCCAAGATAGCGGACATTGTTGTTCTAAATAAATTGATACAGCTGTCAATGTCAAGGATTTTCAGGGGCTGATTACGAAAATGCTTTTCTAAATAAATTGATATGGGTGTCAATTTCAAGGATTCTCAGGGGCTGATTTCGAAAATCATAATTATTAATTTTGAAACCAGAGATTAAAATTTGGTTAATTTTTTTCAAGTTAAATATGAACTGTTAACTATTTGTGATTTTTTTGCATATCCCTAGATATTATTATACAGTTATTTTAGTGATGGAAAAACTCGACTGGGATCAAAATTTGAACCTGCTTCTTCTGGTTAGATAAATCAAATGATCACTAAGCCACCGCGAGTCCCACCTGCCAGGTCTAAATTTGCATTCACATTCTGAATTTACGTCTTAAAGGTGACGTCAGTAATATCTATTGAAAAGTCACTTCTTTTTTGAAGAACATCCTACAGCCTGATTGTACTTGGGATGTAGTTCCTTTGGAAACGTACAGTACAGTAGTTCCTAATCTTTTTGGCCGGGCAGAGGTTGTTGCACCCGCCTTCGTGCGCATGGTACAGTCAAGTGGAAAATTACTAATGCAATTATCCTATTTAGTATTAGATCAGTAAGTAGATAGATTTTTATTTTATACATTGGCATAACATAAAATACATTAAAAAATATATTTATTAATAAAAACAGGCGTAGTAAATTCTCAGTAGGAGCTCGGAATTTGAAATTTGTGCCCGGATAATGGCAATAGGCTCGCCCCCTATTACATGGGACCTTAACATATCGGCGAACTGTGGGTGTACATTAGTGTACGCCTCTGTCTAACCCTTCAGGGAATACAGGCGTGATGGTATGCGACTGCGTGTGATTGCGACATCTAAGTATATATAATACCTATAGCTCTCAAGAGTCTGCCACCGAATTTCTAATACAAACGTAATACCAAGTTTTATCGTAAATAAAACACAATTTATTGGATTACGATTTATTATGGTATTATGTTTTTGCCGGCAATTCAAGCATTCAAATTTAGACAGCGCAATGCTTGGTAATTTACTAGCTATTATAACGCTTTATATTTTACTAGCTTCTGCCCACGACTTCGTCCGCGTAGAGGAAATATAGGAGATATATGAGGATATATAGCCTATAGCCTTTCTCAATAAATGGGCTATCGAACAATGAAAGAATTTTTCAAATCGAACCAGTAGTTCCTGAGATTAGCGCGATCAAGTAAACAAACAAACAAACTCTTCAACTTATATATTAGTATATAGATTTAAAATATGCCATGATATACATTACAAACAAAATTATACAATCATTACAAAGCTCTATGTTCATTAGTCAAAAGCAACCTCATCTTACAATAAATTATTTATAAGCAAAGGTTTTAATACATTCAAAGGTATGAATATTGTAGTTATCGCCGTGATTACTACTGTAGTACAAAATTAATGTCTTATGTTGGTCCTTCATTAGGCACATTCTACGTGCATGGTAAATTATGAAAAACAAATACTAGTTCTTCAGACTTTTCTCATCTTACACTTTTCACGATGAAGTGGAGCAAAGTTAAACTACATACCACAATTAGCACAGATGTACATACAACCGAGCGGTTTCAGTCGTGACCAAAATGTGTTTTGATAAACATTTAACAAAATATTACGATTTTGAAGTGCCTAGCAAAAGATAAAACTATCAACCCTCCAAAGTAAAAGTTTGAAAATTCAAAATCCCTGAAACACATTTTTTATGATGAGTAGCTACATATCTCATTTTCAAATACCTACCTTTAAAAACTATTCACCCATACTAATAAGTACATTAACCTTTAGGCTTCAACCCCCGTTTCCTACCCTTAAAATGTAAAAATCCATCCAATCATTAAACTCGTCACTAGGTATTTATTAGTAATCAGTATCTACAAAAATTACAATTTTTAACCCCTATTTCCGCCTTCAAAGTTTTATGTTTTGATGTTTATTGAATATTGTATGTATAAAAATATACTAAATTAAAAACAAAATTGAAAATACAAAAAAAAATAACGAGAATAAAACTACAAAAAATACAAAAAAAAATAACGAGAATAAAACTAGAAAATTAATTTAATAATGAAAGGATCAACAATGTTTATAGGCTCGTACGCTCGATCTGCAGCCATGTGTGCGTGAAAAGTGCACACAAACATAGAATTTACCTAAACTCGATCGAGTGAATTTTTAGGACGGCCTCTTAATTACCTGTGCCGTGCGATTTATGGGCTAACAAATGCAAAAATATTTTTTCAAATCCGTCTGTCAGTTACAGAGTTTGATCTTTATGTATTTCCCAACTTATTGAGCTATATTCGCATTATACGATTGAGATTTATTATAGGTAAAAGCATAGACTAACTTTACTTTTGAACATGTCTCTAGGTAATCGACTGTGGGTAAGTAAGTAATTACTTAAGGGAAGGGCATGCCCAAGTTGTTTCTGGGTGCAATAAGAAGCCATCAAGGCTGCTCTAGTTTCAACAACCACTCACTTCCCACAAACACATTTAGTTTCATTGCACTAATAAGGATATAAATATTCAAATAACGAAGGAGATTTCACTGGTATTAGGACGTGATGAGAGTTATAAAATATGTGCCATACATTCTGTATTTTTTCTTTAAACTGTTCACTACGGGCCACTTAAGATAGGTCAAGGTCACTCAGTGAGCTATAGAAAGAGCTAGCTATTCTTACCATTATTTTTACGCGACTGAATGAGGAGATCTGTAGAAGAACGGTGCCGACATAGCTCAAAGGATTAGCAAGCTTTAGTGGCAGTGAGCATGGCACACAGCTCGTAGGACTGATGGCCGCTGAAGCCGAAAGGTTCTCAAGTGGAGACTACGCACCGAGAAACGCAGTGTGGGACATTCTCCAACGAGATGGACTGACAACCTGGTGGAGGTCGGTGGGATTCATTGGATGCAGGTGCATATGTATAACCGGGTCTTGTAGAAGTCAGTGGGGAGCGCTTTGTTCAGCAGTGGTTAGCTGATATGGTGATGAGGTACCTATTAAAAGCGGGACATTTAGACTATTATTATGGTTATATTAGAAACACTACTTCTAGATATATAGGTATGATAACTGGACCTTGTGTTGGTCGGACAATGAACCGAAAATCAACACCTAACAGCTACAAAGTAGTAAGCAATAGAATAAATTACACTGTATTGTGACCTTTAATTAATGCTTCTTACACAAATTTATAAATTTACTTTGTTTTGCAGCTAACAGCTGTACCTACTTAGTACCTAAGAATGTACATGTTGTTGGTTTATTGGCGTTAAGCACGTTAAAACTTAATATTTTTCTAATTAAGGGAATTACTTTTTACTAGGTGCTACTGCATTTTGAATATTAGGTAGGTATATTTTGCTTAAGTAAAAAACATTGGAAAGTCAATACGGTGCCTTTAGCCTGTAGAAATCCGCATAGGGAAGGTGGAAAGGGTAAGACTAAGACGAAATAAGGCTAGGACGAAATAAGACGAGAACGAAATAAGATTGGACGTAAAAAGTCTAGGACAAAAAATAAGACTCGGACACAATAAGACTAGGACAAAATAAGACTAGGACAAAATAAGACTAGGACGAAATAAGACTCGGACACAATAAGACTAGGACGAAATAAGACTAGGCCGAAATAAGAATCGGACACAATAAGACTAGGACGAAATAAGACTAGGACGAAATAAGACTCGGACACAATAAGACTAGGACGAAATAAGACTCGGATACAATAAGACTCGGACACAATAAGACTAGGACAAAATAAGACTAGGACGAAATAAGACTCGGACACAATAAGACTTGGACACAATAAGACTAGGACGAAATAAGGCTCAGACACAATAAGACTAGGACGGAATTATACTAGGACGAAATAAGACTAGGACACAATAAGACTAGGACGAAATAAGGCTAAGACGAAATACCACAATAGCAATAGAGTATTTCACATCACCATTTAGTGCTTGGATAACAAGGAGGTTACCTCTTCTTCCACGGCAGTCTTTAGCTGACCTATCCAAGCTACATTGCACACAATCATGATGGTATGTAAGTCATACACGGGTGGGCAACGGCTGTTACGATATGTGCCAATAGTTTTTCGGCTGAGCGCCTCCCGCGGTAGCATAACATCCCGGATGCAAACGCATGCGTATCTGATTGAAGCCAGCCTGGCAACAGATAGCTATTACTTTGTACACAGTTCAATGACTCGTTCTTGCATAAACCATCCTGCGCGTAGGCAATCAACGGTTACCGAGATATTGAATTGAATTATTGGCTACACCCGTACAAAACATACCGGTGAACTGGTGGGCGTACATTTAGATTAATACACCTCTGCCCAATTCTTTAATGAATTGACATAAATAACTTTGATACTCAAAAAGACAAAGACACACCTTTGTCCCCTCGTGAAAGCCATCGAAATCATAGCATTTCTAAAGTCCGAGGTGTGTCTCAGACAATAGACATGCTCCGATATCGATGGCTATTATAACTATACTAGCTTATGCCCGCGGCTTCGCTCACTCGAAGCTCAAAAACCAACAGTGATGATCTCTTCTTTGTATGGGTCTCTATACATTAGAGAGGTCAAGCTGTATCTCACGTTCCGTTTAATTATTTGAGATACGAAGTATACCAGTTTTTAAGTTGGAGCACATACTTTCTAATAGTAATAACAAAATTTAAATATATTCAGTAGTTTTTGCGCCAACCCCAAACAGACAAACAGACAAGAATTTTAAAAATCACATTTTTGGTTTCGAAGATGTTTATATACCCTATAACCCAATTGTTTTTTTTTAATTTCTTCAATGTACAGACACAGCTTTTTTTCAATTTTATAATAGTAGAGAAGATAAGCGAGATGACGTTTGTACTCCCATAGATGTGTGCGTAATGTGCACTGAACTGGTGTAGCAGCCCACAAACGCTATTATGAAGTTCTGGAGACAGTGAGGTATCAATTGTAGACAGGGCGCTCTGTACGTAGTAGGTACCATTATTTATTCTGTGGCAAAGGTTATTTTTATTTTCGTACTTAAACAATCGACTCAGGCCATCGGCCCCAAGTTCCGATTTTAATTTCTCGAGCTGGGCAAAGGTTAATTAATGCAGACACTGTTTTAAGTAATTCATTGTAGGAAAAGTCAGAAATGAAAGGTTAGAACGAGGTTGAGGTTATATTGTTTTTATTTGGCATGTGCAGTCATGTCTATGTGAATCATTTTAGCCCCGCGGATATCGTTATTTAACAACAGATCCAATTACTATAGATAGATACTTACAAGTTTTATACAATACATGCATAATAAAGCAATTCAGCTCCACTATCTACGTAAATAATATTACAAGTGAAAAAATCTAACTATTTACTTTAACTACGCTATTGTATAAGGTTTAGACCTGTGATAATTATTGTATGTGTGTGAAAATAAATAAATAAATAAAACAACATTACATTTCATAAACCATTTATTTAAAAATATTTATGCATAGGTACAAAATTATCATACATTCTATAACCATTATATCTAACCGTATCAATAATTAAATGGACCACAATATATCTAAATAATTACATCACTAAGTACAATGAATATTACCATGATCCCTGAATGCGTAAATCTAACTATTTACCCGTGGTAATGGTAATTCAAAATACTACTATAAATTTACAGCTGTTGCATTATACATACCAGTGCGTGTGAATTATTTAAATGTAGACTTTACGTATAGAGTATTAGGAGTTACACGACGCGCATTCGCGACAAACAAGAATCAAAGAATAAGTTAGCAAAATTAAAGTTGCAAATAGCCAGGACTTTTTTCAAAATAAAACAACAATCTTCCTTATGTACATATAATATTTTGATCACCATTACCAACTAGGCAAAAATTACAATTATCTTTGATATAAACTTAACGGCAAGCCCGTAAGGCAAGAAATATTAATAATTTATGAGCAAAATAGTCAATTAATTTATAGTATTAGTCATTTTGATTTAGCGCAATATTGTCTCCTAAATTGTTACCATTGGGGTATTTTTAGGTGGATTCAGATCTTATTATTGTGTCGAAATCGATGGATATTAGTGATACTATGCATTGTATAAATAAATATAAAATCCAGTCTAGTCAGTATTTTATCTCAATTAATAATATTTTACAATAATATAGTCGATATCCGTCACGTATAAAATGGCTGGATTTATAAAATTTTGTGAACATTTTTCACTATATCACAAAAGCGTATCACATTTTAGCTTATTGTATATTTGTGCACCATAAGAATGTTTTTAATTGAAATTATTAAAAACCGACATTTCAATATTTAAAGTCTAAGTACTTTCGTCAATTTATTTAAAACCAGGCGTATGTCCTTGGTTAACAATTTTCATGATCAAATATTTTAATATTATAATTCAATTTTCATAAAAAATAAGAGTAATTTGAGTTAATGTTTATTTAAAGAATATTATTTCATTCATGTTTAACCAATATTTATTGAAAATACAAATCATTTAAATTTGATATTTTTTTTAATAATATGGAGATATGGTAACACAGGAAATTGCTCTAATTTTGGGCCTCAAATTGAAACCGATATGAAGGATCGCATGTTTTACAACATATTCGAAATATATCATCTCTTTATCACAATAACTGCGTAAACATAACTAACTACAACGATCGCAACTTTGTCAAGATTTCAACTCATCGTCGTTTAGGTATATTATGAAAACAGCTGATTGATACACTTAAACGAATTCCAAAAGAAATAGGTATAAGTTTTGTCACACAAATTCCTAAGGAATGGCTTTGGTAGAATTTTGATTTAGTCATAAAAATCTATCGTTTATAAAACTCCGTTCAACCGTCATAATAAGTCGATTAACATCTCATTTTATACAAAAACTTGTTGGACAAAGTGACAACCCTAACTTAAAATATCTTGTCGATTGGTTTTCTACACTAAATACACAAAGAATAAGGTGTAAATTTGCTTATCTGGTGGATTTGAGTTTCCAGCGTAGGAAGAGGAACGCGGATATACGCAGCACGAGGAATATGAGGCAGAGGGCAGCGATGTCCAGGGTGATGTCTGCATCCAACATGTCTAATTCCTCCAGCGTGGTCTCGGGGTTTTTGAAATGGCAGTAAGTCTGTAAATTAAAGTAGCATTAAGTTATACAAGCCTTTATTTATATTATCAAGATGCAGGCGTGCAATAACTCTACTTGAGTACAGTAACAGCGCAGGAAAACATCGTGAGGAAACCTGCGTGCCTGAGAGATTTTCTTGTGAAGTCTGCCAACCCACATTAGGCTGGCGTGGTGGACTATAGCCTAATCACTCGCATTCTGAGAGGAGACCCGTGCCCAGCAGTAGGACATTATAATGCATATTCTGCCATGCTACATTAGGAGATCCGTAGAAGAACTAAAGTTGCCGACATAGCTCAAAGGCTTAGCAAGCTTAAGTGGCAGTGATCGGGGCACATAGCTCGTAGAACTGACAGCCGCTGGGGCAGAAAGGTGGGACGACCTCTAACGAGATGGACGGAAGACCCGGTGAAGGTCGCTGGCAGTTGTTGGATGCAGGCGACATACAACCAGTCCTTGTGAAGTCTTTGGCTTCTTGAAGAGGTTCTTCTGGCTGATATGATTGATTGATGATAATGTTACATGTATTACCTGATGACATTTCAACTTGGGCCTGTCGAAGGAGTAAGTAGCGAGTGCGGTGCCCTCGAACCCGTAGCGGATGTAGGAGAGGTACGTGATCCAGCGCAGATATACTGGGATCGCGTTGAACGACACGAAGAAACCGCTGAACAGCAGGAACGGCACCGACATCACCGGCGCAAGGAACACGCCGTTCTGTACATTAACATACAACATAACATACCATCACGCATTCCCCGTAGGGTTAGACAGAGGCGTACTAATGGTCAGAAGCAGTGATAACCTTGGGGTATGACTGCTTTGGTCTCTAGTTCGAACCCAAGGCCAACCTCTGACTTTTCGTAATCATGTGCGTATTAATTATTTATCACTCGCTTACAACGGTAAAGGAAAACATCGTGAGGAAACAGTATATGGGTTTGGTTACCTTTAGACATATCACCTTACTGTTGTACTGCGTTTCCTGGGTTCGATTCTCACCCAAGGGAAATATTTGCGTGTTCCATGAATATTTGTTTCGTTGCAGGACTTTGAAATGACACAAGGCTTTATTTCCCAGCTGGATTTTTCGAATATAAAAATATAGATATTTAGTTACCTGCACATTCATAGCAGCGCCAACTACAAGACCAACGCTCTGTGCCACGAAGGAGATGAGCAGACATGACGACAGGAACATCGCGAACCGGAACCAGACAGGAGGCTGTGACGTCAGCAGATACACTATGACCACGTAGATTATGCAGAATATCGCCTGTAAATACAAGAATGGTGATTAGTTATAACCTAATATCGCACTGTACAACATTATTTTTAGTATATGCGAAACAACATTGTTGTTTAAACAAGCACATGTTCAACCTAAGGCTGAGCGATACGCGAACCTGTCGACGTTGTGAAGAGGCTGATGAAACGCCACTTCATCTTCTTGGGGAATGTGGATCGCTAATGCACAAGCGTAGCGCTCATCTAGGGAAACATACCTTAAGCCCGGATGAAATAAAAGAGCTCACCCCTAGGAAAATCCTGCAGTTCATAGTAGCCGCAGGATTCAGCGGTGAACTATAAATCAAAGAGTGGCGATCACAATAGACCATTTTCGGTCGCAGTGATACAATAGCCGCAAGAAAATAATAATAATAATATGCGAAACCTGAATATACCTACTTTGTTCAGAATTAGTACCTTAATCGATTCCAGTAATTTTTATACCATGTTATATCTAGTTCCAAAAATAAATAAATAAAAAAAGTTACAAGGGATACCGAGCGACACTAAGGGCCACTTTCACAAACTTCTTAAATATGTTTAAATTGGATTTAAACACAATTTTTCATAGAAATTTCGTGTTTAAATACAATTTAAACACCTTTACGAAGTTGGTGCAAGTGGGCCTAAGTAGGTATATTTCCGCCATTATACGGGCACAACACAAGTCACGGCAGGTCATAGCGGCACAAGCGCACAGCGGGGCGGGGGTAATAAGACGTAGTGAGCATCTTTTTGTACGGACAAACAGGTAACGAAACAAGCTTATAAGTTTTTTCGTGATACAATTTTGAAATGAGATTCTTTACATAGAAAATCTAGACACATATCTCGGGTTTCATACCTATATACTAAAACTACGGTTGTATTATATATGAAAGATCACTTGAGAATGGTTTAATACAAATAGATTAAAAAAAAAACAATTTCTAATGCTAGTAAAACTGAAAAATACAGTACCTAGTATAGAATACTAGAACTTAAATCATAGTTACCTGGAACGGTATATCGGACACGGTGATCGCCAAATAGTAGGACCGTAGCGAGTACCACCTGTTGAAGTGTTCTTTCACCAGCACAGGCATCTCGAGAGGAACTGAAATGGTCATATGTATTAATAACTCTTTTTCTATAACATAACGTACCATCTCGATGTATTTTCCGAGGGGTTAGGCAGAGGTATACCAGTACCCACAATACTAACACCGACATTTCGCCGGTATTTTTAGTTCCCATGTAATAGGGGCATCTAAAGAGCTTCGATCACAATTTCGAACTCCGAGCTGCTACTGGGAATTTCATAGAATAACCTAATTACACTGTTTAACCTGGGAATCGAATAAAAGATTATCTTTTCCCCTGTTGGACTCAGTTTCCAGATGAGCCTGAATGTCAGAATTTTACGCTGAGTAACTGTCACCAGACCTCCGCAAGCCAATTTCCCGGCAATACCGCTTGTCAGGTATTTCGAACTTATAAACACCAGTAATGAGTGGCGTAGCTATTCGTATGACTACCGAAACCGAAGGAGGTACGAAGGAGTATCGATGTCAATGGTTACCTATCCATAGACTAACCAAATGCAGCTTAACCTTGCAAATAATTATTAAGATGAGTTCTTCGACTTTGAGATTAAAATTAAGAAGAATTGATCATTTGACAATGATCAATAACCTGGCATGTTATATTCAGTTATTAGTTTTAGTAACTTTTTTTGTTTATTAGGAACCGGATAAGCTTGTTTTCTGCAAGCATGCGTAAATCAACCCGCTGTCATTGAACTACTTTAAGTGGAGGTCTATGTATAGAACGAAATATAATATTTAAAATAACTCATTTTAGAAAACGTAAACCCGTTTGGCCTTTGTCCTAAATGACGTAAAAAACCGACGATATTTTTACCAGACCTTTTTATCAGACATCAGCAGGAACCCAACCATACGAAATAAGTGATATAATATATAATAATAATAATCAAGTATCAGTGTTCCTAAAAATGTTATGTAAGTACATAGGAAATGTATTTAAGTAGGTTCTCTGTTATGTGCATTAGCGACTATTTGCAGTTGATATTTCATCATTATCAACCAATTTTCTCACTAATGGGGACGATTTTAATCTCAATGCCAGGGTTAGCATGCAGACGACATCATATTCTTATAATATGAAGGGTACAGGCAAAGAACAGGGTATGGCCTAATAAATTGATTTTGAAAAAAAAGCATTTAAAAGTTTAGAAGTATATTTTTTTATTGAGATCAAAACATTGAAACCACCAACCAAGTTTTGCTTAGAACTAATTAAATGCTTAATTATTAATATGGTTTCATTGTTAACAAAGGACTTTTTAGTTCTTTATTACTTTACCGGTATGTCATGGATTCTTTTCGTTTTGGCCATAAACAAAAACGCATTTAGGGCGAAATGTGTGTTTTAAAAAAACTAATAATTGGAAATCAAAATACCATAGAAAAGATATGCTGCTATTAGATAGCAAAAAATATTGAAAGTTGAGGAATTCCCTGCCTTTTTTTTTCTTTGCCTGTACCCTTCATATAAACGCGTATCATTTATGCCACTGCAACGCAAAGGTCTTCCTGCCATCCTTTCACTTAGGTGTATTACTTCTAGAGCCAATCCTTCTATGTATCACAAGGAGTCTAGCGCATCTTTCCACTTTTTTTTGAGCGTGACTCAATGTTGGTTGCCTAGTTTTTGCCATAGGTCCAGATGTGACCAGCCCAATTCAATTTTAGTTTTGCAAGTATGCAGCCCGGGCTACGGCACTAAATTATTAAAAATCATGAAAAATATCAGAAAAACATTTGATACTCACAACTAAGTATAGTGATGGTCATGGAAGTGTACATTAGGAAGAGCATATTGAAGAACAAAAAGCCGAGGTTAGATAGTACTTTGGAGCCGTCGTCGCCGATGTCGTAGTACAGCGCACCGATCAGGAAGCCGACCAGGATGTGCGCGAACAGACGGAGGTACATCAGAGTCTGTGGGAAAAGGTGTACTGTGTAGAAAATGATGGCATGACATATAAGATATAATTAATATACATATAATTCATAAGAAGTACAGTAGCCTAACTATACTTCGACTTTTAATTACATTCAGTAACTTGACAGTTGAAAGGTTACCAGTTTTTGCCAAAAAAAAGATAGTGAGGTGGTCAAAGAATGAAAGAAATTGAATGAACTTAAATAATGTACTTACATGAACAAACTTTTTATGTATATTGAATAGCTAGTCTTCAAAACATAATATAAACTATTAAAAATAGTAGAATTTGTTTCTCAGTAGTAAGTATTTTTGGTTGGTTTTTATTAGAAGAAAATAGAAAAGGAAATTACTTTGATTAATTATTCTTATATTTTACATCTTATTTACGTCAATTTTTTCGCAAAATCATTCACTACCCCAACACTATTAGTTGTAGTGTGGTATCATTATATCTCTGCGAACTGTCAAGTTACTGAATAAAAATAAAAGTCGAAGTAGGTATAGGAGTTTAGTGACGAGCGATCCTGGCATATTTGTGTACGGAAACCCCACTAGCCGTCACCGGAGGACCAAAAATCATAACCATCATTACCCTATTTACTGTCCCACACATGATACAAATCTTTAAAGCATGCAGGTATTCTCAGGATATGTTCCCTCCACCACCACTGTTTAAGCGTGTGATCATTCATTTTACATACTAAACACCAGCGACAGCCGCTAGCCAGAAACGCTAGCGACATACTTAGTTGTTGTTGAACCGATGGTTGGGTTACTTGAAATTATTAATTCTCAACCGTACATTAGTAGCAGATATACTGGCTAAGTATTACTTATCCGATATGTAGTGTCTTTTAGCAGACAATTGTTAGACGTAAAGTCCACCAAATAGTTCACCAAGTAGTAGTCCACCAAGGCCAAATAGTGTCCAGCCCCCATGACAACCAAATCGTACAGGTTACATAACAAACCTCTTTTCTATCAAATCTCATATTATTAACCTCCCCGTGCCTGATAGTTTCACTATGTTAGTCGTGTTTGGGAGCCATTGCTTGCGTGCTCTTTTTAGATCCTATTCGTATTTACGGTCAAACAAGACTAGAGACCAAACGCATTCAAACCAACGCTGAAATCTTGAAGATTAACCGGGCGTAAACATTAGGTATGAATGCGCCATGTCAATGTCTTACTTGCCGTTATTTACTAAGTTACAAGACTCGCTTACTTTTTTTAATTGTTTTAAACAAACATATAGGTATATATCATACAAGATTGAAGTTAATTAGTAGCTAACTAGTATAAAATTGTCTCGTTAGACTAGTCTACCACTAGCGGTTACGCTATGCGCTAGAAGTTGAGGTTTGATTACCAAGTCGAGCAGTGTGAATTAGGGCTAAGATTCTATTAACTTCTCTATTTTATTCTAAAACATATCTGTATTTGATTTTCCTGTTTATATCAATACCTGGAACGCTGTCGTCTCCCCTCTTGTGTAATGGCAGCGACTCAGTATTCCATACTAATGCAGTTGTTGACGAACACAAACTTTTGAAAACTATTTTTTTTGTTCCAATAAATAATTTTGTATTTTGTGGTGTTATTGGGTTTTTCTATGTCATTCTCAGTAGAAGCCCGGATTCGTACCCGGTTAATGGCAATAGATTTACATATTACATGTACATCACACATATTGTTGAACTGCGTCTGCCTAACCCGAATATAAAGGTCAACATTCAAATTTCTCTTATTTGTGTGCACCTTAATCAAAGACCCCAATTTCACTACTAATCGAACTTTTAACACTCACTCATGAATTTTAACACTGCGCTTTGAGTGTGATGAAAGCTATGACTAAATGTGTATAATGGAAATGGGATAAGTGTGTTAAAGATTGTAGCTACAATCAACATGACCTAGCGGGACATTGTGACCTACTTTATACACAAATATACCAATTAACAAAATGCTAATACAAGAATATCTTAATAAAAGATCCTTCGTTTAGAAATAGAAATATTCATGGTTTATAAACCCGTTGCTCTTAATTTATGCTGAATTTCAAACGACCACGGTCGTTGGCCTGGGATGATTTTTTGAGTCTGATAGGTATATTATTTTGATATGTTTAATTAATACCTACCTACACAAAATATTAACTGTTCAATTCGGAATATGCAAATTGACGATAAACATTTAAAGTTTAAACGAACATTTTTTTATTTCTTTATTTATCTAAGCACAACAGAACAATGACAATAAGAGAACTATTCATATTTTTTGGTGTATACTTAAATAATATATGTAGGTAATATATAACGAATACATACATCATAGTGACTATGAATAATGTTATTCAATATGACACAGATACATAAATATATATGCTTAATACATATTCGTTTCAAAAGCACTGTTGTGCCACAGAGTAGTATATGTATAATTGTGCTCTGTATCTTTTGGATAAGAGATCTGTCATTAATTCATATTATATACTTATAAATATTATATCTCATTATTTCTTAGACTTTAATCCTAATATCAGCGACATTACCAGATAGTATAATATAGTATAGTACGTTATGTTTTTTCCCAAAATCAACGGGTTTATTTTCTGGCTAGAAATTTTTATTCTTCAAAAATCTAATGATCTTTAAAGTGAGGCCCGACCGCCCGAGACTCCTTTGAGTACTTTTCGCTATTCCTTATTAATAACTTTTCAAGTTCAAGGTTCAAATTGAACTTCATTCGTTCAAAGTTCAAGTTGAACTTGAGCTTGAACTTGAAATAGATTGGGATTAGCCGTAGTCTTACAAATTGAAAAATATATCCTGTGATGTCTAAGACAAGCGATTTTAGGTTGTGAGAAAAGTATGGTGCTATGTATTCTGTAGGCGGATGCGGACTATGCGGAGGGATAGATCTCCCTCTCAATCGCAAAACGAAAGTGATAACGCATTTTGATACGGCTCCAGCTCGGCTCGGGAATGTTTGTGGTATGTGATAGGTAATATTTGACTGTTTTTTTTTATATAATCCGACTTACCCAATCTCTTCTGCTGAACAACAGTGTTCTCTTGAGCACCACCCAGAACTGTGTGAGTTCTGAGGTGGCATACCGCTTGGGGGAGCCTTCGCCTCCTAGCAGGGCCACTTCCACGTTGTCCTGCTTCTCAGTGTCCATTTGAACCACCAGCGGATCACCTGGAGGCAAGAGAGACGCCATAATTAAATAATTTTATTATAGTATAGTGCGATCCGCTTATTATAGTATAGTGTGATGTGTATAGTGATGATCACATCATCTACCTTAAAATAAATATTTTAAAGATCAACTAACTCCGCCCTTTCTTGTTACCGACCTTGATTACTTATATTTCTCCACGAGCTCGAAACTCAAATGAATATTAAGCATTATTACCCAGTATTCAACTACTTTAGTACGCCTTTGCCTAAGGGTAGGCAAAGGCGTACTAAAGTAGGTACACCGTCAGACGTATCATTTCAGGTTCACTGGTATGTGAACGATGGGCTAACCCACACTCCATCGGTGTGTCCCTAAACCACCGATGGAGGGCGAGTCTATTGCGTTTATGACATTTTAATGGTTAAAGATGATAGGTATTATTAGTGTGTGCTAAAATTGGTATAAAGTATAATTTTCTAAAATAAAATGTTGTATACCTAAGTATATTATAATAATAGTTGGAAGTCATACCGTACATGCGTCATGTAACGAAAAGAACAAGGAAATTTTGAACAACCTTCGTTCATGTACGGAGACAACACTATAGGATCAAATGTCAAGGAATAACCACCATGATGCTATCACGTGCATATAATATTGTAGGTAAGTACATATTATATAAAAAATAAGTATGCCATTAAACCACGTGTAATTTACTAAAATAATAACAACCGCCTGCACCTCTGTACTGGGCGATTTCGGGACATCATTTTAGATGTTAATAATAATGATGAGCCTCGATTTACATCGGAGGAGGCTCTCGCTAGAGCCCTGACCTGTAGCTTGGATACTGTTCCCAATACCAGTGAGCCAATATTTCTTTTTTATAGCCTTCGTTTAAACATAAAATTTTTCCTTCTATAGCCTTCTATAGCTTTTATAGCCTTCGTTTAAATGTAAAAAGTACCTATGATATAGGTAATCAATGCAGTAAATAATTATGATAGTTATCTGTAAACACATTCTATGGATCGATATCATCCTGGCTTTTTACTAGCTAGGTGAGGTTGTCTTCCAATCTATGTAATTATATATTAAAAACGATTGTTTTTAAAAGTCCGCCCATACTAGGATTTCCTAATTTTTTTAAAGCTTTAGATATAAAAAGCAAAGACGATAAGGGAGCAGTAATAGTCTTATGAGTTCAAAATTAATTCAGATATTTCGAAACTTACGAATTAATATGTTCAAAATTGCAATTTGTGACATTATACCACTTACACTTATTTGCCTTGATATTCACAAGTACCAGTTTTTAATTTACATTTAATTAATGTGGCATTGCATGCAGGTATAGACCAAAGTCCATAAATACGCTTCGAGCAAAACTTTTCTTGCAAGGCAAACAAGTTTATTCTCTGTTTGAATGTATGTAAAGGTACAAGATTTGATTGGTTAATGGAAACTAGAAGTATCAGGGGCTACCGCCATATCAGCCGGTATCAATGATACGGGGCCCCGGGCAGCAAGGAGCCCCGAGACGTGAAGCCAGAGCTGAGTAATTCATTGAATTACGGGTGTTCATGTCGGGTAGAAGGAATACTTATTGATACAGGGCCCTTTTAGGCCAAGCTACGCCACTGAGAAGTATCTACCTACATGACTATTGAAGACAAAAGGTTATGCCGTCGCAAAGTTTGTCATCAGTCGACATTTTCGCATAAATCCGCTTGTTTGTCGCACAATTCGCATAGTGGTCATTTTTCTCTGTCACTTTGTATCCAGTGTCAAAAATTATGTAGGTATTCACATTCCATTATTTTAATTTACTTCTAGAGGACAAAAATATTAATCACGCATCCGTGAACACAAATTTCGTGATTCGTCCAATGATATTATAAATAATTAAGGCCTGTATATTTCCGTCAAATATAATACCTACAGATGATAGATTATACCTACATGATTGTATAATATAACCGGTCTCGAAAACTATCATGCGAAAGTCTTCGTAAATTTTAGAACGGCAAAATAAAAAATGTACTTTACGCTAAAGTTGGATAACAGAAAAGAAAACCCCATTGAAGAAAAACTCGACTTTACTAATATACAAAAGATAGACAATACACATTCAAATCTCCAACTAGAATGACCAAACTATCTAGAATATCAAAACAATATTGTGAAAATATAAAAATTGATCCACAATTGTCATTATTAAATATGTAAATACGTTTATATCGCAACTAGCTGTTACCCGCGGGTTCACTCGCGCGACCTAAAGTGGCGTTATGTTTAACTCGATTAATAATAAATCCTGTTACTCAGGAATAATGTAGAATGCTAATAGTGAAAGAAGTTTTGAAATGGGCCGAGTAGTTTTTGAGTTTATTAGTTACAACCATACAAAAGTCTTTCCTCTTTATAATATTAGTGAAGATCACCTGTAGTTTGTAGGTAAGTACATAGTAATTATAATGCGATAAAATTCATACAAAAATATGTCCCCTATCTATACTAATCTAAAGCTGAAGAATTTGTTTATTTGCTTGAACGCGCTAATCTCAGGAACTACTGGTCTGATTTGAAAAATTCTTTCAGTGTTAGATAGTCCATTATAATATAAGTTTAATATAAGTTTATTTATTTCTCCCCATAAAAATAACAGGGAAAAACACAGAAACAAAATACATTAATATAGACTACGGCTAAAGGTACATACAATACTTATAGATAATTTATTGAGGAAGGCTATAGGCTATACGTCATCACGCTTAGACCAAGAAACTATTCCACGCGGACGAAGTTGCTGGGAGAAGCTAGTCTATAATAGTGTAACTGTCAATTAATTATTTCCATGTAGATGTATTTTCTAAGCTGGCAGGAAATATGTTAATGAAAACAAATTATACACGCATTAGTTTATCTGCGGTCAAAGTTCATGTTCCTAACGTATTGTCACACGATATCAGTACACTCCATGGTTGTGCAACGTAGCCATGAGCCCGTGAGTGCAGTAGGCACTGGATAGAAAGAACTTTTAAAGACTGACATCGCAATGATAATTTATACCAATTGATTGTGACATTAATTAAATATTCAATAATATATGTATAAACGAAAATGTAAATTAGGTATATTTAATGTAAGTAATGTAATATGTACACACAGCTGGTCTATCAGCAGCTGTCTGGTGTATTGAAGTGTTTTTGGTAGGCAAAAATTTCCGCTGATCTGGTATCTGGTACTAGTCTACTCAAAGCCACTATGACTCTATAGGAAGAGATTTTCTCTGCATTGTGAGATTCAGACATTGGTACTACTATATGGATTACTGGACTTTAACAACACGACGACCTAATAAAAGCGTATTAAAACATCACAATTCTCTGTTTCGGCTAATCTTGCCAGGGATCCTCAGTGCCAGCGCCATCTAGTTTAAAAAGTGTGCAACATTTAATCGTAAAGTGTATTTAAAAGTGTATCATTTAATAATAATAATATCTTTCTTTTAATGTTTATGATGACATAATTTGATTTCATTCATTTCCATTCAAGATGAGTAACGAGTTTTTTATACAACAATGCATTCTTGCAACTATTGTCAGCACAAAAGTGGTGTTCATAAGTGTAACCATGACACAGAACTTAAACTGTAGAATTATATACTGATTTTTTAATTATTAATCAAATAATGCAACATGCTAACCTAGCAATACATACCTATAAAAATATAATTACCTTGCACATTAGTCATATTTCATCGTATAAATCATTTGGTAGTATATAATAAATCTGTATTATTATAATTTTAAGTAAGTATAATCTAAATTTTCTCATTGTAATACTTTAATGCTCAACATTTAACTCTCTGTAACTTCATTGGATTAAGATTGTTATCAATGTTAAAATTAAGTAGGTACTTGTGTTTAGTTTATTTCTTTAAAGCATGCTGTGGTCTCCTATAAGTGAAGGAGTACACTGTCTTGAGCATTTCCTTATATAATTATTTGACAATTTGTGTATAACCTTTGTTGGAGATCCTTAAATAAATAAATAAATAGTGTAAATTGAATGACAGAAACAAATTAAACGTGTTTTTTCAACGGGTAACGCCACACGACACATCTATTAATATTTATAAAGATTACAACAGACATGATCAGTACACGAGACGTAAACAGGATGCATCGCTACCACTGATCTCTGCACTCTCTATCACACAGACGCAAGTTCATAAATAATTATAATAACGCCTTTTATCATTCTAACATTAACGGTGCAAGGTTCCATGTTTGTTAAACATACTAAAAGTTAAAACGGGTTATCTGATTGATAAAATATTACTTACAAGTAATCAATGCTAATCAGATTATATGAAGGTTACTGAAAAAATACCAGCTACTTTTTCTATGAGCTTATCAGCGTTTCCCAATCTTTTTCTAGGGTGACACTTGGGGTCCCTAACACTAACCCTAAAAATAAAGCCTTATTTTTATTTTGTCTGCGGACGCCTAGGAGTCGTGAAACGCAGTTTGAGAAACCTTGAGCGAAACAAGAGTCAAGAGTCCAGACTTATGCCTTGATAAAAGGGACGCTGATAGCGATGCTAACTGCTCTGCCCAGAACTTCCCAGATGATCATTCAGATACTGGGATCAAATGGATCCATTGCCCCATAATACTCAATTCACAACTGACTTAAAGAAATTATTTTCTCCCTAAATTACCCTGTAGTGACAACGTTACATAGGAATCTCAACCGTTTTTCCCCGTGTGGAACAAGTTAGAATACTACTCCTCACAGTCTTACAGAGAGGCAAGTCGTAAGAGGCGAGAAAATATCAGATTTGCTCGGTGGTTAAGTCCTCTTGCGGTCTGAGAGGCTGGAGATCACACTTACGTAGGCCATGATTGCTGTAAGCTAAAAAGTTTTCAAAAGCGGTTCCTTTATACAACTAGGTGTGATGACCACTAATAACGTCGGTATCTCCGCTGTCGAATACCGAACGTGGAGAACCAGTGAAGGATCCAGGTGACGTCCCTCGAACCAAAGCGGGATCCACCGATTAGAGGGGCTACTTTCTAAGAAATTTCCAAAAACGGTCTCATTTTAACGCTAACTGTGAGTATATTTATGCAAATCTTTTATTACCTATGTGACTGATGAGTGATGAGAAATAAATTCATTCATAATCTGCCGATATCAATAGCATCCGGAAACATTTAATATTCATAATAATTATATTATAATGATGACGTCATCTTTATCGAGGCATTTATATAACCTGTTATTATGATTATTCGTCAGCAATTATGATACCATCCTAGTCGTCAGAGTTGAACGATCAACTTTTAAATTTAGTGTTTTCAAGTTCACTTTTTAATATCGACAAATGATTGTCATTTATCGATATTAACAAGCAATTTTAAATTAATTGTCGATAAGTACATACGCATTCAATTTATTTATTACATATTTCTCAATAACATTTTTTTTTTAAATGTTAAGGTCATAAATCATTTGAATTCAATAGTTCAACATAACTACTGCCAAACAACCAAAAAAGTAGCCAAGTTTTTTTCTAATTCATAATTAAAAATTTCAATATAAATGTAATCTATTCGTTAGTAACTGGATCCGAGAATAATTTAATCAAAATTATATGATAATTTTATCTTTAACATCCACATAATAAGTGTCTAATTCCCTCATCAATCTTTATATAAAATTGATGTAATTTTTATGTTACGTAGAACAGATAAATGTTCGAAGCGTGTTTGTTTTTGCAATGCTAAACAGGTCTGGATGTGGAATCTTTGGACCTCCAAGAAGCGTTTATGTGGACCATCTAATTTAGAAAGAAGGAAGAAAGAAATTTCGTTATCTCTTCAAATATACTCGTACAATTAACGGAGACAAAGTACACTTAGCTTCCATACTACTATACTAGACATCATAAATATTTGGCTCGGATAGGAATCACACTCGAACAGACTCATGTAGAGATACCAGACAGTTATACTCACATAGAGAGTCACACTCACACAGAGTCACACGAACCATCACTCGTGATCGTGAGTGACTCTAAATAGTCGAACAAATTATTTTTAATGATGGGTTAATGCAGTGTCTTTCTTACCTTTAGCAATTTCGCCAGCCGCATACTGCAAGATTCCGTTCTGCAGGTTTCCATTGCCATTGTTGGTGCCATTGGTGTCCTTGAACTTCTCTTGAACTTGCGACAAGTCGTTCTTGTTCCACTCCTTGTTCAGAGACTCTTCCATGGCCTTTTTGTTGTTGTAATCTGGCACTTTGCTGTCTGGGAACGGCATGCCGGTTCTGAAAGGTAATTATTTATTATTTGGGTGATCTGTTTTTGGGAATGCGAACTATCACCATTGACAGCATTCCAGGTGGAGTATGTTGGACTCTTACCAACTAAAACCCAAACTTTCCTTCCGTTGCTTTACCGTCAATGCCATGGGATTCGTCACAATAGCCACGACTATGACAGGATTTGCGTAAATGCATAATCGATAGCGATACTTTCGAGTCGAGAGCAGATCGGAGTTTGGATTCGAGCCCAGTAGGTAATATATTCTTCGCCTACGTATTACATGGAACCTAAACCATACCAAATAATTTCGGACACTTACGCGAATATTAGACATTGAAATGAAACTACTTTTTACGGATTTGAAATGTCGGGAGGTAAATAGTATTAATACAACGCGATAAAATCCATAAAAAGTAGTTTCATTTCATACCAAAGAACTTTGAAATTCATATCTCCTCTAAGATCGTCGATAAAAGTGAGATTAATCATTAGTTAGTAAGTGCACAAGCCAATGTTTTTACCTACCAACCATTGTTACACCTAATAACCACGCTGATCAATCTACGCTAACGACGGTCAGTCAGTGGATAGGTGAATATTCATAGCGAGACCGTTCCTTGCCTCAGAGAGTACGGTAGGCCGTCGGTTCTGGGGCCGTATTATGACGTTATTGTAATCATTTTCCGTTTGAAAGAGAGGGATGCCACTCTACAGATTAAATAGCGCTATCCCATTCTCACAACCTAAAAATGATGGCGATAACACGTCGTAATACAGCCCTTGGTTGTCATACGAAACGTCAGGTTTCGTATGACAACCAAGGACTCTTTTGTGGTAAACCAAGGGCTCTTTTTAAAGTCTTTTGTGGTAGTCAGAAGCCTGAAGCCACTTTTTCTATACGATATCGATATTGCCCAAGAATTGTATTGCGGAAGTCTAAGGTAGCTAGCTGCTTCGTGTAAAATACTGATGTTTAGAACTTTAACATAGCTGGGAAAAAGTTGTGTAAATGATCACCCGCAAGTTCCTCAATCTCACCTGATATCATTCTTGCCGTTGTCGATGGCACGCACCAGCTTGCCAGTATTGTCTCCGTACTCGCCGCACGACACTTCAATGATGAACGAAGCCGGGTTGTGGTACGAAGGACACTGCAGGCTAAGGCTGCCCAGCCATTCCACTGTTGCCAGGAGAGAAAACATTGTAGATAAACATGGTTATGCCATATAATAGCAGCTAGCGTCCAGTCCAGCGTAGCAGTCGCGCTTGGGACCACTAAGACTAATGAGGCAGTGAATGGGGTCAAATATGTTTAGCAATTTTCTTTCAATTTACTTCGGAAGTTATTAAAGGTTTTGGGACTGATGAATTGTGCCTGAATATCAAATATAGATTTTGAAGTTTGATTATATATATTTGCGTCAACGGCATAGTATGCTTGTAAGGCTAAGACTTGATTTATTTGGATTAATAGTCTTCCCAATATCTTAAAATTTTTGTAGTGTATTGAACTATAACGTTTTCTCTTCTAATCTTTAAGAAGCCCTATGCCTTACAATGAATGAGAACGGTGGAGTCATTATTGCAGAGGCTATGACTCACATTGATAGAAATCTCTAAATAAAAAACAAAAAGACAAGATGATATTATTGTATGTAAACCTGTTGAGGTCATCTTGGGTCGCGGGTTCACGCTCGGAACAAATTGTATACAAACAGAACATCGTTCCAATTTGACGATTTTTATAAAACTTTTTAACTTTTAGGGAGTAGTAGGAGTAGGTACACAAGAAATGTACTCATTTATATCCAAATCTATCGATTCTAAATATGGAAGGATACAAAAACAGGAGTAATATTTATGCAAAACAGGAAGACCCTACTAAGCCGACAGGCGTACGTTCTAGTTAGTTAACTAGATTTTTAAGGATCTAAGAGGACTAAGCATGAAGAACTATCGAATTCATATCGTAAAAGTATCGAGGTTTTATTTTTGCTAAAAATCTCATACATACATACATGCATATTTTCACGCCTGTCTTCCATTGGGGTAGGCCCAGACTACACTTGCTACGATCCTGGCACACCACTTTCGCTTCATCTACGTTCATTAACCTCCTTCTAATACAAATTATTTTCGATTTCGATATGAATAAGTTTTCGCAAGTTGTCCGTGCTTGGGCTACAGGACTACATTGGCAAAAAGCGCACAAGTAAAGTAAAGTAACCTTTATTAATTACCAACTGGACTCGCGATCACTACTAATTTAATCTACTATTTCCGCCAGTGTAATTATTGGGCAAATGAGCCACAACATTTGAAGTTTTAAGATGAAAACGCACGAGTGATACTGCTGGTTATGCTAACATCTATACACAGTATTTACCGCTTACAATCAGGCAGTGTGTTATTAATAAAAAAACATACCAAGCCTTCCAGTGCTGCCTTGATATTGGCAAAAAGCGCCCAAGTAAAGTAAAGTAACCTTTATTAATTACCAACTGGACTCGCGATCACTACTAATTTAATCTACTATTTCCGCCAGTGTAATTATTGGGCAAATGAGCCACAACATTTGAAGTTTTAAGATGAAAACGCACGAGTGATACTGCTGGTTATGCTAACATCTATATACTGTATTTACCGCTTACAATCAGGCAGTGTGTTATTAATAAAAAAACATACCAAGCCTTCCAGTGCTGCCTTGATACACGCACTGTCCGTCGGCCAACGTGTACAGATGGTCGAACATCTCAAACAGCCTCGCAGAAGGTTGATGGATAGTGCAGATGATGGTCCTGCCGCCTCTCGCCAGCGTCTTCAGCAGCGATATACATTGGAAGCAAGAGGAACTGTCCAGGCCTGATGTAGGCTCGTCGAAGAACATGATAGGCGGGTTATTGACCAGCTCCAAAGCGATAGACAGACGCTTCTTTTGGCCCCCAGAGAGATTCGATGTCATTGTCTTATGGTGTTCCGATAGGCCAAGTGTTTCGAGGATTTCTTGGATCTGGAAGATAAATTGTTTTGAGATAGCAAGAAAGTACATGGTGACATCACCAAGAACTGCCCACAAACTTGCATCAAAGGCCCTGATTTATATACGTATCGATCGAATCGAATAACAGGTGTTATCGAATGATCATCTACGATCAAATCAAGCAGTGTTTAAGTTAAGTTTGTTCAAGCAATTATTTGGTTTTTCTAAGTAGCAGCTTGAAGTTTCGCCGGATTAAAGCCAGGGTAAAGATACAGATGTCTGGTCTTTGCTACAATTAATAACCACTCAAGGTGAAATAAAAAACATTGTGAGGAAACCTGCATACCCAAGAGATTATCTCTGCGGCGTGTGTGTTCTGATATACCAGACTTGGCCAGTTATCAGGCTATACTCCACCACCATATATGAGTGAAAATTGTCTTTATGCATTACTATAATGTTCTGTCAACATACCACTTCTTCTTTATCAGCGCTTGTGGTAGCACTTGGCAGTTTAAGGGCAGTGGCCACCGCCATGGCTTCTTCCACCGTCAGATTTCCATGCAGCTGATTGTCCTGCATTATATAGCAGGACAGCTTGCGAAAGCTTGACAGGTTTCTCTCCATGCCGTTCACTGTGATGCTACCTTCCATTCCCGATGTCCTGCAGAAGAGAGTTTATTGTTAGTTGCGAATTTGAATAAGATCAATGTTAGTAATTTTTTAGATGAGTAGTCACAGCAGATAATCTTATGTTCCCGGTCTTATGTTTATAGTGTGCAATGTTTAACTGGTTCTTCATAATTTTTAGGTCAATTCAAATAAAAAAAAATTATAGCAGGTAGTACTAATACTGGCAATAGTATTATGCAATTATATAATAATCTCAACATCTCAAGACTACTTTTGCATATCATCATACCTTTATTCCCCGAAAGGTTAGGCAGAGATGTACTAGTACACTTACAGTTGGCCGATATGTTAAGCTCCCATGTAATAGGGGGCGGGCTTATTACCATTAACGGGGCACAAATCAAAAGTTTGAGCTGCTACTGAGAATTTAATAAATAAACACAATACTTGCTACAATGCTTAAAATCGAACCTCTGGCGTGGAAGTTGCGTTTAAGACCAATAGGTTAATCACGCAGTCTGGCAGCCTTTACCTTGCTAAACTTGCTACCTAGCTTTAAAATTGTCTATTTCTTTTACTGCTTAAGTTAATTTTTAATACAAGCCCACATTACGTCCTTGAGTAATAAAATTACAGCCTTCAATCGATTCCAAGTCGACCCGGTGACCAGTATCTACATACTATCAATTTATTATCTAATCGATATCCACACATGTTTTAGTACATTTAGAATGGATTTAAGTAGGTATATGGTTTTTAATATACTTTGGTATTAATTTTATTTTAGTGAAAGAAAAATTCGACTCGCAGGCAGGATTCGAACCTGCGTCTTCTGGCTAGGTACGCCAGACGCTTTGACCTCTAAGCCACCGCGAGTCCCATCTGCCATGTCGAAATTTGCCTTCACATTCTGGACTTACGTCTTAAAGGAGACGTCGATATTAATTACCAATATACCTATATTTTGATATAAATAATATTATTTTTTTAGAACCGTATAAAGCTATTTAGATACGACTCGCAGGCAGGATTCGGTTTTTTCTTCACTAAATAACTTTATAATCTTAGCATGAAAAATGCAAAAAAAAAACACAAAAAGATAGAACCGTATAGGTTACTTAGATGTCTTTTTATAGTAGCGTCGTAGAAAAATTCGTTCGTCGAAGAGTAGCGTTAAGTTACTTCCGAGTCTCTATGTAATTTATGTGCATTGTGCATTCCTTGCAATATCTATCTTGCTATTATCATAGTCATTGTTATCCGATATAGCATTATATTCGAATGCAGTTACTATGAAAATCAGAAACATGTTTTACTTATATTATCTTCATATGTGACAATTTAAAAACTTGACATAGTTTGTCGGTTATAAGCATTTATGGTTGCCTCTTGCGTATGCAATATAATAATATTATCTTAAGGAAAGACCTCAGACTCAGAAATTAACAATTTAGGATGATAGTGTACATAATATGTTAAATGCTGTTTACTCATAAAACAAAAAAAAAATTAGAGACAAACAGGTTGACGCAAATAAACAATACACATTTTGCTTGACGCTAATTATGAGTAAGTGCATTAATTTTCCATTCATTATTAAAGTTTTAAGCAATAAATATCTTTGCCTTTGACTTAACATATTTTTTTTATTAAAACATTGTTTTTCTTATTATTTTTTTATTATCTTCTAAGAGTATATGTATATATTATATGTACGAGTATATACACGCATATTTTTTGCCGTGTAATAATTTGAAACGTCATGCAGGAAGATGATTCATTATTATTTTTACGTTCATTCTCTGTCATACAAAGAGAACCATTGTCTTCGATTTTGGTGACATCCCAGCATTTTTTGTGATACTACAATCACGCTTAGCTGACACTACTGTTAGAGTTAATTTTCTATAATTTTCATTATTACTCAATATAAAATTAGACCCTAAAGCACGGTGTTTGTCACAAAGTATTGAAGTATCTATCCCGATTATATCTAAGTATGTAAATACTCAATTGATAAAAAAAAATATATGCTTTCGTTACGTTTTTTGAACGCAATGAAAGTATATTATATTTTCCCAACATTTCATCTCACTTAATTAATTTCATTATTCATTAAACATTAGAAAAAAAATATATATTTTTATCAGTGAGAATATTTTGTTCAGTTTTTTATTGCATTTTATTACCTATCCTACTATGAGCACAATATATTAGGTTTATTTATACATACACAACTGCCTCAATAGCCAAGTGGTCCTGACCGCGACTGCTACGCTAGAGGTCCTGGGTTCGATTCCCAGGTTGAGCAAAGTGTTATTGGGTTTTTCTATGAAATTCCCATTAGCAGCTCGGAGTTAGGAATTTGTGCCCGGTTAATGGCAATAGGCTCGCCCTTTACATGGGACCTAAACATACCGGCGAACTGTGGGTGTACATTAGTACGCCTCTGCCCAACCCTTCGGGGAATACAGGCGTGATGGTATGTTTATACATAGTTGGCCAGTATATTATAAATAAACATTCATTTTTATTGATATGATAAATGTAGATCTATCTAGTCTGAGCTTTAAAAGATTAAACCTAAAGTAGAACTATCAATCTAATTTTAATTAAGCGCCTCCCGTAGAATCTAGGTCCCGTATCTATCAAACGATAGTATATACATGCTCATTAATCGCCAATCGCCACTATTCTCTTTATCTGGTTGGAAAAATACTATGACTCGGAAACAGCTCTGTATCACAAACGATCAATTAAGGAAGGTTACTTGAGAATGTCTGCCGTTGGAGGAAAATATTCAAGATTTACCCTTTTTTATTTCAATTCATCTACACTAAATTTATAAAGAGGAAAGATTTGATTGTTTGTTTGTTTGTATTGAATAGGCTCCGAAACTACTGGACCGATTTAAAAAAATCTTATATCATTAGAAGCCGACATTATCCCTGATGAACATAGGCTACTTTTTAGCGCGGGAAAAAGCTTCATTCCTATAAGAAAACGCGCGAAGCCGGGACGGGCAGCTAGTTAAAAAAAAAATAACAGGAAATTAATTGCGATGCCTTGAAGGATTAAAGGTATAAAATATTATAATTTCCTCTTCATAATGTATAACTTTTAAACATACATAATAATATATATACCACATATACATGTGTAGGTATGTAAGTACACAGTTGATGCAACGAATGCATGCACTTAAATATAAAGTTTGGGCAACGCAAGTAATAGCTTGCAGGCAACACCAATAAACACGATAGGTACAATGCAATACATCACTGTTGTGTATAAATAACCATTACATTTTGATCCAAAGACAATCGTCTTCAAAAATATTTAAAAACATAGGTAGGGGAGACCGGGTACAAAAGTAACACTTTGTACTTTTACCTAGATTGCTGGCTGGGTGTTATTATTGTCATTAAATTAATATATACATATATAAATTCAGTTTATGTTCTTTACATTGGTAACTCAATTTATTTTATTATGTTGTGTTTTATATAAAAATCATGGGGTTAATAAAATATTGTCTGTTGTTACTTTCGACCACGGAGGCAGGCCGAAAGTAACACGTCGTGGGTCGAAAGTAACAAGACAAAGGGGTTGGTAATTAATAAAATAATACATGTTGAATCAACAATTTATTTATTTGAAGACTTTGTAATAATAACACGAATAAAATTCGGCATTTTAAATGCTCAAAAATTATATATTTTAAGATAAACTCAGAGCACTTGATTAAATGTTACGTAGGTTACTTTCCTAGTTAATAGTAAAAACTCGGTTGATCGGAAATAGGTACTAGCGCATTTGTGGGGTACCGTTGCGTTACCCCACAAATGCGCTAGTACCTATTTCCTGCTTTAATTTTGTTAAAATCTATAATGTTAATTGGCAAACAGAAAACCACCGTGAAACAACACTAATGTTGTGTTTCGCCGAATAAGTGAGGATACCGGAGCTCTAAACCCTTTTAAAAGACGGGCAACACACTTGCGACTCCTCTGGTGTTGCGGATGTCCATGCGGTGGTAAGCGCTTACCATCAGGTCACTCGTCTGCTCGTTTACCCCACAAAAAAAAACAATAAGGTTATTTTTCTGCCAGTGCTCTAATTTTTGCACCATATTTGCTCTTCAGCCGCTTTTTAATACACTACCGTGTTGATAGTTCTTCGTGCAGTAGATCTGATTTGTTCATTGTCGCGGCATTGTGTTGAAGTAAAATCACATAAAATATTATGTAGGTACCTAATTAAATCATTACGGGGACAAAAGTAACATGTTACTTGTGTACCCATAGGAATATGTTACTTTTATACCCATCCTCAATTTTGTTAAAACGTGTAATATAACTTTAAAATGGAAGGTGCTAGACAAAAACGAATCTAAACAATATATAATCCATCTAATCAAGTACTGATATACAAAGACTCGGATTACTATCATCCTTTTACGACTACGTAAACTTTAAATAAAAAAACGTCGAAAAACCTACTTTTGGTTTGTGAAAACTCGTAGCATCCTGTTACACAAACTAACAGCACGTGGCGCACGCGGTGACTAAATGCAAGTGAGGGGGGCGCTCCCGGCTATCACCTGACGGCAGCTAAGCGGTTTTCGCCCATTGGATAAATCTAGAGAGCATTTGTTACTTTCGACCCGCCGTTACTTTTGTACCCGGTCTCCCCTATTTAAAAAATGATTTCGTGGACGATTCGATTGTCTACGCTTGTTTGCAAATAGTGATTAAAATAAAAGGCCACATTTGATACAGATAAATGTTCCAGTGATTTTATGCGGTTACTGCAATACGTTCTACTTATGTGATTGTGATTTAGCAAGTGTGGCATGTTGTGATATGTACTTTCTTTGCTGCCACTATTGAAAAGTGTGTCAAACGGCAGTGTAATAATTAAAGACCGCGTGAAACTATCATATTATTTTAGAAGACACAGGACAACTTTGTTTTTATTTTATTTTAACTTAACTTTAGAAAAATAACACTGATTATAATTATCTTTTCCTAGTTCTGAGACCCAATGTCACATTGAATTCATATACGCAAAAAGAAACAATATCCGAAAAACGAAAACGTTAGAAGTAAGAAAAAATAGTAAGACGACTCTTGACCTCTTAATTTAAACTTTCGGAACCTGAGTAAAAATTGTAAAAATTAAAACTGAATTTATATGGTACTCTCAAGTTTTATTACTATTAAGTTTAATTTTTTTCAAATGATTTCAGCTGCATAATTAATAAGCAGTCAGCTGTATAATTTTTATTTATTTCTATTTAAAAGAGACCATGTCATCAAATATCAGTATTTTGTTGACAAATATGTATGTAGTTGCAAATATGTGCAATAACAAGGCAAACTGAAACCTTCTCGGGAAGTGAAATTAACACTACTACGTCTGTTGTTTCTGCAAAATAATTTACCTATAAACATCCTCTAAAAAAATCCATGCATCAATATAATGAGTTTTAATACACACATATATGTTTTATTGTTTATAAAAGGTAAACAAATACGCATAACATAACCTGTATTATAATGAATGCACTGACCCCTAACACGTCTGAAGTTGTGTGCAAGTGATTGCGCAGGTGCTGTGGTAAATTTGAATATAATGCATTGAATACAATGCATTCGTGATTATTTTCCTTACTATTTTGTTTTGCTTTCGACAGTTTTGCACAAAATCCAAAATCATGGAATAAAGAATCACCAGCTTAGGAGTTCGGACAATGCACACAAAACCTTCTACTAGCCTTACCGAAATAGCATAGCCACAGTACAGTTATAATAACTTTACTGTGGCATAGCCATGTTCATTTTTGTCCTTGTTTTATTTCTGTGAAATCAGTCAATCCGTTCCCGAACAAATTTTAAGAAAAATCTGTTTGTTTCATTTATTATTTCTATGTTTAAATAGTTATTCCACTACTCGGGAGGAGACAAATCCCACAAATCAAAGATCATTAAAAATCGGTCCAGCCGTTCTGAGTTCTAAAATTCTAAATGGTATAACTAACCCGACTTCGGACCCGATCCGTGCTTAGGCCACTCAAAGTCCTTGTCCTTGATATAACTTGTGTTCTAGTTCTTATGACGTCAGTATATTGATAAAATATTCCGTCTTCAATAACAACATGTTTTATTTCATCAAAAATTAAAAAACTGGTGTAACGTGTTATATGCTGACCAGAGAGCCAAAATGACCTTATTAAAAATAGTTGAATTAAATTTGCAAGCGTCCAATGGCAGTTATTGACCTCCAATAAAAAAAAAAAAATTATTAACTTGGAGCCAAAAACTTACCCCCTTATCTATAAGTACTCTATACTAATATATAAAGCTGAAGAGTTTGTTTATTTGTTTGTTTGCTTGAACGCGCAATTCTCAGGAACTACTGGTCCGATTTGAAAAACTCTTTCAGTGTTAGATAGCCCATTTATTGAGGAAGGCTATAGGCTATATATCATCACGCTAAGCGGACGAAGTCGCAGGCACAAGCTAGTTATTTACAAAAATATAAAACGTTTTAAAGCTATGTTTTGTCTTGTTTTCGGAATATTCCTGTTTCGGTGCTCAAAAAATTGGTGCCGAAAGAGGAATATCCTTGTTTTCCCTGTCACAGAATATCACGTTTCAAAACAAGACAAACATATTTTATCTATAAGAAGTTTACAGGACGTTTTTTTTATTTTTATGAATAAATCTATAGATAATAATTAAGTATCTACTATTATTTGAATGAGTAAAAAGTAAATATTCAAAGTCGTTGACTGTTTTTTTTTAAATTAATTAAGTAGCTAATACTAGAACTTTTTTTAACTACAGGCTAACGTAGACCGTTAACATCTAGTTTCTAGTCTTTCTTTCTTTTTCCGGCCAAAATTATTCTTCGCTCATCAACGCACTTGCGGTATGTCTCATTTACAGTTAGTTTCTACATTCAGATGCTGTTGATAAGCGGTGAGTGCAGTGATAGATGGTAGCACTACATCTCTCTCTCTAATGACTACATAAAAAATATCGCAATGGATACACAAACTGCGTAAACGACGGACGCTCGACCTACTTACCGCGCTAGGCATGATAACAGTTTGGTTTGGTCGATGAAAACAATATTATTTGTTGTATTTACGATTGAGAGAGGGATGCCGCTCTACACGTTAAATAGCGCCATTCCGTTCTCACAACCTAAATTTGTAGGCCGCAGAACTGTGGTTCTGCAGTCTTACCTACCACTGAGGTTTCTTTTGGTGAGCAATGAAATGGTTGTTGTTTTTTAATCGTATATTGTGCCAATTTACTTGTAAAAAACCTCGCTGGGTTAAAATATTTTTTTTATTATAGTCTAAAGTTGTGGCTAGCATTGCTTGAATCTATAATTAAAATCGAGGAAATATAAATTAGAACCAGTATAAACTTTTTAGAGATATTACACACATAATTATTATTTGTATTAAAACTCATTTGTACAGAAAATACTACGCATGTTCTACTCAGTGAATATTAATAAAAAGATTATTCACGCCGACTGCAGTAATTAGTAAATAGGTCCTTTATGTAATCATTTAACGATGTTAATTATAAGAAACACTATGGTAATCTCATTTAAAACGTACATTAACATGCCTTGGTATCATTAGGCAGTTGAAGGTAAAAGTCAATATATGATCTGTGAAGGCCTCTGAGTCTTTTAAAGGGAACGTGAGCAAAATTAGGTACTCCTTTTTGTCAACATTTTATTTTAATCTAGCTCAGTTACTGACTATAGCCTTTAAAGGTACATGAGATTACATCAGAAACAAACAAAAGGCCGTATATGTATCTATACCGTTCATGGGAAAAATTATCTCTACTACTGTCTCGTATTATTACGATGATTGATCGTAATAATACTATAATAGATCTCTTTCATTAATAATTAATCGACTTCTATAAAAAAATATATACGTACATATATTTGTACAATATTTTAAAGCCTTTATTTATGTATTTGGCGAGATTACTAGTAAGAAAAGTTCAAATCTCAAAAAACACTGCAACGAACTGAGAGTCTAACATCTTAATAAAAATGATGTAACTAGTATTAAGTGTATAATAATGACGATTATTTAGGTAATATTTAATGTTTATTAACAGTTTCTACCAAAAAATAATAAAGAATGACTTCCGTATCAAAACTTTGTTTGCCAGCCCTTTGACCAGCACTTCTGTGACATTGAACAGCGGCACAATGTCACATTACAAAACATACTGATTTAATACAATATAACTACATCTATACTAATATATAAATCTGAAGAGTTTGTTTGTTTGTTATTTTGTTTGCTTGAACGCGCTAATCTCAGGAACTACTGGTCCGATTTGAAAAAAATATTGAGGAAGGCTATATAGGCTATATATCATCACGCTACGCGGACGAAGTCGCGGGCAGAAGCTAGTAGCAATATATAATTATTTTATTAAAACCAGTTGATTCTAACTGATCATGATCAAGGTAAAAAATATAATATGTGATATCATAGAGGCTTGAAAGGATAAAAAACTATCTAGGGTTATATTTGGTTATAGACAAAACTTATCAGAATGAAAAATTAAAATAGCGCATGTAATCAATCCTGATTACATGCGCTATTTTAATTTTTGCTGAAACATGGGCTTGTCCGGGCCTTCAGTTGCCTCTTGGAAATATTTTGTAGTCGTTCTAGGTCTAAGTGTGAGAATATTTGTGTTCGCAAACACCCACGAGCCCACGATACATGATCCTAGTGTGGGGTAATGAATTACTTATTTAAAAAAATAAGGTAGCGAAACGAAATGTTCGAAATAAAATTTATTCCGTATTAAATATTCCGAACCGGAATATTTATCTCGATACGTAATAATACCTTCCAAGAAGATGGTAGAAGGTGGTATGGTTGTTGGATTTGTCTCTACCCTGAATAACTATTAAAACTTTTGCAAAATTCACGAAAACTGAAATTATGAAGATAATTGTTTTTCTCATACATTTTGTATCGGGAACGGATTGACTTGTGTCACAGAAATAAAACACGGACAAAAGTTAACATAGCGTTGTACGCTGTTTCGGTAATGCCGCTGTCCGAACTCTTCCTGAGCGGCTGTATAATTTTGATATTTTTTGTGTGTATGTTTTAGTGGGTCCCTGGTTAAATTCACAATTTGAGCCGGTAGGTGGAATCTGTTATTGTTTTCAGGGCAGGACAATGTTTGCCAGTCCCACTTGTATGTATTATATAAATAGTAGAGTACGTAAAGTTATCATACTTAAGCCTTGCGCATAACTCGCAGTATGTATGACATAGTTTATACGTTGGAATTGCATAATGCGCTGTCGCAAGTCGCCAGGTATGCAAGAGACGATGACACTAGATCACAAAACATACGAAGTACACGAGTATTATTTAGTATGAATTAAGTTGAGAAGTTGCGTAAAAGATACGTTAAGTCACAGATAATAGAATACTAGTAGTTAAGTGTTCAAAATGTGTAATAGGTACCCACATCAAAAAAAGTTTGCGATCGCTAGCTTAAGCTGATATAATTTTTTTAATTGATCTTTATCAAGAAAAATTCTTTGTTCTTTGTTCTTGTGTTTTCTTTAGATAGATACCCTGTTAACGAAAATACACAACAAAGATTTTTTTTTGATAAAGTTCAATTAAAAAAATTATACCAGCCTAAGCTAGTAATCGCAAACTTTTTTTGATGTGTGTACGTATTTGATATTATTCATGTCAGCAAATGACCAGATGAGTAACCTGATGGTAACTTGTCATCGCCTATGGACACTGCAACACCAGAGAAGTTGCTGATGCGTTGCCGAGCCTAAAGCCTCTACGGACTGCAGACTGTCTTTTTTTAGTTGACGGGGTTGAAAATTCTTTAAGCACTATCCACCACTCTGGGGACAGCGGTGGGGTGTGTCGGACTCCGCTCTGAGGAGAACGATCTACCGACTAAAACCAACCTCGGCGTTTCGCGTCACCACTTTGGTGCCGGGACTACGAGAGCGCTGTAGCATTCGTACTGCAGACTGCCTGCAGCAACCGAGAGACAGAACTGGATTCTTTTATTACTTCATGAGTCTCACTTTCGATTCCGACCAGAGGTTAAAATGCACATTTGAATAATCGGCAGCATTTTAAATTGAAGCAAAGCAAGTCAGTTCTTTGAGATACACTCAATGTATAGTCATTCTATCTCACGAAGTCCTGTATGATGACCTTTATGTAATTGAAATAAAGTTCAAATTTCAATAATTTAACGGCCTTCGTGAAATAGAATATCTATAATAGATTTATTTGGATTGTGACCTAAAGTGCTGGCCTATTCTCGATTAATTAAAAAAAGTTTTTCTTAAGTGTGTCTCGCAAAGATTAACTGTTCATCAACTTTAATCAATTGAAATCTTAACTACTCTAATCTTCCACCATTTTGTTATCGGATCCCGTCGTAAAATGAGCGTCGTAATCAATTTGAAACATCATTGATTTGCATTTTAATCAATTGGACACAATAATTATTTACAGTATTTTGGAAATAATGTCATGGATCTGGTTTTTGGGTATGACGTAAATACATAAGTATCTATTTACAAAACTGTAATATTAATTCAGCAAAGTGGAAAGCGCCCTGGGAACGAGAACGATAGATTTTGTAATGTCTCTAATGTATTACTTGACAGGTATATAAGCATGATATGTAGGTACCTACAGTAGCCAAGCATGAACAACTTGCGAAAACGTATTCGTATCGAAATCGAGAATAATCTGTATGAGAAGGAGGTTAATCAACGTAGATGAAGCGAAAGTGATGTGCCATGATCGTAGCAAGTGGAAAAGCTATAGTCTCCGCCTACCCCAATGCGAGACAGGCGTGAAAATATGTAGGTATGTATTTATGAGATTTGTAACAGAAAAAAACTCGATACGTTTACAATACGAATTCGATAGTCCTACGGATCGTGCTTAGGCCACAGTTTTTCTAGATTCCGGTTTGCTAGGATCGGAAAGTGACAGGGTTGTGCATTAAATCCAGTAAAAAGATATTGTGCTCACATTTAATTTATCGCAGAAAAAGTAGGTAGCAGATACCTAGTTGGATGAACGACTTTCAAATTTTATCTAATTCAAAGCAGCCACCCTGTTATATAGAACCAATAATTGCATCGACACTCTTCGGGATCGAGACTAACTTGAGACGCAGCAGTGAACCGAGCCAAGTTACGCCTTACTGTTTAGGCATAATCTTGGCACATAAAACAATAGAATGCATTACTTACTTGTATCCTGTGAGAATGTTCAGCAGTGTGGATTTTCCGGCGCCGGAAGGCCCCATAATGGCAGTCAGTTCGCCGGAGCGAAGTCGACCAGAGACCGACTTGAGTATCGTCTTCACATCTATGAAAAAAATATATGGTTCAGGCAAAAATATCATAACAGGTAGTCAGAGATAAAGTATCTACATAAATCTAGAAAGTCTGATGGTGGTTTTTTTTACGTTAAACTCCGACCTGCAATAGATAAACCCAATAACACTGCTCACCCTGGAAATCGAACCCAGGATCTCTACCATAGCAGTCGCGCTTGCCACTACCACTTACCACTTGACTAATAAGTTAATAACATAAGCAAAATTCCACACAAATGTTCATCAGGATTATAGTATAAGAATTTTGACGACAACCTTCAAAACTCAAGTAATTATATAGTATTACGTTAATAAACACGCTGTTGCTTAGGTATTTTTTATATCTACAGTTCACAGACCTACCTGTGCAAAAAATGGCCATTTACGTGTGTATTCAATCACATGTGGGAAAATTAATAACGGCGGCGTTTGGAAGGTCCAAGCAGAATTATTAGGTATATTTTGCTTCCTTTTCGGTAAATTAATTAATTATTTGTAATAAGGTTTTCTTCTACGATAAATATAGTAGACAAGGAATCTGTTTTGGTAAAAGAAGATTAATAATTAAAGACGCCTCCAAAAAAATTTGCATCTTACTAGTCGCCATTATATGAAAATCATGTTGCTTCCATACAAAATGGAATTACTGGTAACCAGGCTAGGGCTCGCGATCATGGTTGCCGGTTCGAAACCCACCCATTGCACTACCGTCGTGAACACACTCGTAACACAAGCATTTAGCTTAGCACGAGGGGTTAACAAGAATACTAGTAATGTGCGACCCACATTGCTAGACGATTTTTAAAAAGAAAAAATATAAGGAATATCTTGCGTATCATATCGTAACTATGTATCTTTGCCTTGAGGAAAATCAAGATATTTCCATTCCTCTACTCCTTAGAGAACTCATTAAAATACTCACGCAGGTTTTTGTTAACGATCTTGCTATTTTATCTAGGTATTTTTTTATTTGGTTACCAAATATCGTATCTACTACTGTATTTGCTTATAACATTCTAGATATACCTCAAAGACGTGCCGGTACAAACACTTTAAGAAGTGACCGGTTTTCCTCGCTTGAATGCTCGTTTCTTGCGCAGTTTATATAATATTATGTATATCCACGCCCTACGGCTTCATAGAAAAATAACCACTGTTTTGAATATTATACCGTACCATAGTGAGCTTGCCTGTGAATTTCATACTAACGTTTCTAGCAAACTGCAATCCAAATTTCGAAATATCCAACAACACTGCTCGACCTGGGATTCCAAATAAAGGCATCAGGCAGAAGGCAGCAGAAAATTGTAGTCCAAGCAGTTTCCGTTAGTGATTTATCTGTTTTTTTTTAATAGATACATGTCATTAGATCACGCAACACAATCATGTCATCGAGAATTCGTTCTGTTTTCCATACAAATCCTGTCGATCGCCGGAAAACTTTAGAATACTTTAGAAGTACCTATATGTAACATGAATACTGATAGGCGACGAATACCAAGTGTCAAGATCCTTTGTTCGTCACAACAAATATTACTCATGCATTGGCAAAGTCCGCTGCCCGCATGGGCTTCAGATTGTACACTATCGATTGTATTGTTACATTCCAGCTAATTGTTATACAAATGTAAATGTTCTTCTGTAAGAGAAAGCAAAATCAGCCTTATATTTGCAGACAAAGAAAGACTTGCGAAGTATGTGAGGATATCGGAGACCCAAACCTCTTACAACTCCTCTGGTGTAGCGGGTGTCCATAGGGGGAGGTAATCGCTTACCATCACCTTATCCTGCTGATAGTTTGCCCCCCTATCCCATAAAAAAACAGTTGCACTTCGATAATCACCACTATTGCGACGCGGTACAGAAGCGGTCTAAAGGGGAAACTGAAAGAAAATTAACTAATCTGCAATACTACTTATTAAATTAGTTTTACGCGAGAAGCTTGTTTATGAAGGTTCATTTAAAACACTTGCTTTTAACTGCTTCCGCAGACATAAGCCAATATTTAGAAGATAGGTGAAGGAATTTCCTTTTTGGACAAGCCCGCAACTGAAAGTTTCTTCTTTTTCTTATTCAACTCTTTTTAAACTGTTGATTTCATTTATGGTACCTATCTATATCATGAAATTAGACTACCTATCGATAATTAGAGCAATGAATTTGAAAACCTCCTCAAGGAGCTACGAGTATATTGCGTCTACGCAAATTGTTCCCGTATCATAATAAATTGTACATTGCATTTGCGCTAGGGCCAAGGGTCAAATGCATACACTTATAACACGTTATCATTCATCATTAGTCGCATGCAATCCATTAATTGTAATTAGTAACCGCGAGAAAATTCTTGACTATCCATGCTTATAATTAATGTTCTAAGTATATTCGTAGACTTGTTTTTAAGAATATTATACTGAATTTTTACGGTAAATAACTGTGTATTTTCGTTTCAGACATTCTTTATGTTAATCTTCTATATTATTTTATTTTACTTTATTTGGGAATCAAACAGATATATTTTTACAATTACAAGTATTTTACATAGGTGAACAGTATCCAAAGTAGTTTCCACACATAATATTTTATTATGCATGGCAATCAACAATTAATTCAACAAGATCGAGAAGCCACCAATACAAAGCTAATAGCAGGGAGAGCCATTCTTCGGCACGAATGGGTTGGTTCGACCGTAGTGATAGAGTATATCGTGGCCTCACAGAAAACCGGCGTGAAACCGCTTACGTAGTGTTTCTTAGGAAACCGACCGTGTTACAAACATAACCTACGGTAAATTACTTTCTGCGTATTAAACGGCCACGCAGATAGAATCAAATATGTATTGGGTTTTATCGTGCAAAACTATCGAAATCAACAAGACGTAACTGCTGAGCGACCGGCTTCTACGGCGCGAGTAGTGCGTTCGATCCCAATGTGGAGAAAATATTTGTATGACCTACGGGTAGTTATTTCGGCGTTTGTATATGTGAGAATTTGTGTTTGAAAAGCACCCAGGGAAGGGAACGTCATAGCATAGGGCAACTTAAAAAAAAAGTTAATCGTCTTTACACAGTTATTTTGACCGTAACGAAATGTATTTTAAATGCAATAGTTACCGACAAGCAATGATACACTAATCTACAGCTGGTGCCCGCGGTGTTTGATACAAAAAGTAGCCATGTCCCCCAAGGTTCCATCTAACTTAATTAACGTCAGTGTCAGAATAAGCTCTCACTCAATAACTTATTGAGGAAAGTGAGTTACTGACATTTCACTATTTTACTTTTTCCTCTTCCTGATGCCTTCAAAGGTCGAGGTACAGAGTCAAATATCAGCACCATTTTTTAATCCTCAATATAGCCTGCATGTTCACCTTCCTTTTATTGCCGACAGTCGGTCAGTCACCTGGATTATTGGAGAATTAATTTTCCTGTTTAATTTCATTGCTACACGGATCCAGTTTTTTGCTTTTTTAAAACCTTTATACAACCTTGTTTCATTTATTTACCGTTAAAAGGGATCATTGTTCTCATTACTAGAACAACTTTTATATACTTAAAAAATCAGCTGTTCCATTCCATAGATCAAACATCTTGGGACGAGTTGCTCCCATAGTAAAAAATATTCGTAATTTTATTTTATTTATTTTTATTTTATTTTATTTTACCAAGGAATACCTAATACAGGCCACAAAGTGTGGTAACCTCACTGAGCTACGTCGGCAACAAGAAATAACAGCCTTGCTCTAGAAACGCATTTCATTTATCGCTATAAGTAAACACGATCAATGCTTAGGTTCGTATTGATAACTGCTCGTGAATCACAGTGAAGAATGGAAGAACACTGGAAGTTAACGTCTCCATAGACTATAAAAGGCTAAAAAGAGGCTGGATAATATAATGGATCGAAGAGTTCATTAAAATCGCAAGCAGTTTTTTCTTTAAGTTATGCAAAAGATGCATGACTAAAAGGAAAAACCAGCTCAAGAACCCAGCTCAAAAAATGGAACAAGCAGCTCATATAAAGTAAGGCCTACGAGTGCACTTATTCTGAAAGATGCACTCGTACATATAGGATAGGATTTAAAAGCTGCAGAAGATAGCATAATATGCTCCTTTGAACAATTCCTTAAAATAACAATGCTGCCCTTCTTGCTTCTGACTATCTATATATAAACTAAGTACGCCAATGGACACGAATATAATGTACATATCTTTCTGGAAAATCCTACCTTATGATTATGAGTAACTAGTAACGAGTAAAATAGATCTAAACCAACTAATAACATAGCCTCGCATTTCCTTCCTCTCCTTGATTTCCTTGTGTTTAATAAATTGTGATTTAAAAAACCTCATTGTCTTTCAAAATGAGAGAAGGCACCTAAGTACCTACCCACATAAAATGTGGTTTTCCCTATACCATATTGTCCAGATATATCATTGTGATTCAAATTTACCAGCGCATTTTAATAAATAATATGGTACCTACTAAGTAAATTATACTATGATATGTCAAAATCATGAAGTCTTGACGCACATAGTAAAAAAATTACAAATATTTGGTTTTATAGTAGTCTTATTACTACTACATAATTTAATAGTTTGCAAAATCTGAACAAGTTTACGATAATTTCATTATGTTATAAAATTTCTTTGCTATGTTATAATTGTATATCATAAGTGTTGACTGTTGGCATACATGTGATACACGATTACTTTATTCCACCCTAAGTAAACTGAGAGAATAATTAATTAAGACGATGCCAATTAGTTTATTATAAGAAAACTTATGTTGGTACTATTATCAGTGTATCACGTTACCTATCCGAATGCATTATATTTCAATAAAGGCAAATGGCATTTTATGAAATGCCTAGCAAATTTTAAACAGATATAAATAAACAAAACAATGCAATATGCTTCAAGTGTAGGTGCGGCGGTCTTATGATATTTATGTGGTTTTGAAAATGTAAATAGCTAAGTTACTAGTAAATAGTATTTTATTTAAAAAATGGTTGAATATAAGTAAAAACATCCCAACTCAAATACTTATTCAGTAGCAGACGTACGGAGTGGAGATCAGGGCGACCTCCCAGGGCCGACCTTCCTCGCTCTTACAAAAAGTCTCGCGCAACAAAGTAAAATAAAGTTGACATTTAAAACGCAAAGGGCAAGTCTCGCAAAGATCTGCTGCCCGGAACCTCACAATAACTAGCTGTTTATATTAATTAATTAAAAGCATAGTGAAGTATCGTTGATTAAAATATGTCATCAAATTAAGGGAGTAAATTTAAAAACAGTCCATTTCTCAAGTTAAGCGAGTAATTTTTTTTTAAATAGTCCAGTTCTCAATTCTTGCTTTGTATATGTATAACGATAAGCAATAGATATCTGTTCTTATCACAGAGTTAATGTATTAGTATAAATTATGTGTCGTAAATCGTGACTATTTACCTTTCAAATTGCGATACGTTTCATACCTACGTTTTACGTGGATAAATTGCTTGGAGACTACTGGTTATGTGGAGGTACCCAATCTTTTGCATCTTTCTCTTAGTACAAGCAAAGTTAAAATTATTATAAAAAATCAGTAAAGTGAGTGATATTATTAGGTAGATGCAGATTAAAAAATTAAACCCGGGCTGTCTAAAGAGTTATTAAGTAGCTACAAACTCTAAAACAAGTCAAATTTTAAAGTGTCACCTTTTAGCTTAGATATTTTGACTTCGGATACTTACAAAAAAATGCTGTTTTGATGATAATATATCAAAGTAAAAACAACTGCAAATTTACGTGAAGAGCACATAAATAGCAGTGGTAATAGTGAATGATAAAGATTAACACAAACAAGCTCATACAGATACAAATAGCAATGTCTTGTGTGGTTTATTGATTGAAGAAATTTGACAGTTTTGGATACCATATCGTGCTGGCGACTGTACCTAACCTATGTCAATCACTTGACATCTG
The DNA here is from genome assembly GCA_947256265.1 of Acronicta leporina. Lineage (NCBI taxonomy): Eukaryota > Metazoa > Arthropoda > Insecta > Lepidoptera > Noctuidae > Acronicta > Acronicta leporina. The sequence goes on along the minus strand of OX366518.1, from coordinate 14,106,382 downwards.
AAATCTTGATAATTATTCAATTTTCGTGCTAATATTTATTTTAATATGACATTCCAAAGAATAAGATTTAATTATAATTAAGTTTAGAATATTTATTTATTTGTCAATCGTTAATTTTGATAAAATATATAACATTATCAGGTGTAATGACATTAATTGTATTTGCACAGTACTGTTTAACTGTACTTCCGGGATAAAAATATTAGGTCTTTACCTATGAAATTGCCGTTTTATATGAAAAAATTTAAACGATTTTTTTTCATGTATTTTTTATTTGTATTAATCGAAGTAATCACTCATGCAATCAATGCATCTTTGCCAACGCAGTGGCAGTTTATTGATGCCCTTCTTAAAGAAATCAGCTGGACGGGAGGCAACAAATTCTTCAAAGGCATTTTGTACTGCCTCTCGGGTATTGATTTTTTTTCCCGCCAAGAAGTTATTCAAATTCTGGAAAAAGTAGTAGTCTGTAGGCGCAAGGTCTGGTCAGTAGGGCGGATGACGGAGAACTTCTAACCCCAGTTCTTGCCACTTGGAGACCATCTGCTGTGCAGTATGAGGTCGCGCGTTATCGTGCAGGAGCAGCGGAGACGAGCGATTGACCAATGCTGGTTGGAGATGTGCCAGCTTCTCCATCATTGTGTTCAGTTCTTCACTGTACACATCTGCAGTAATGCTCACCCCGTTTGGTAAGAAGCTGTGATGAACCACACCGGCGCTAGACCACCAAACAGTGACCATTACTTTTCTAGGGATAAGTTTTCGTTTAGGGCATTGTTTAGGTGCTGAACCAGGATCCAACCAACTTGCTGAGCGCTTGCGGTTATCAAACAGAATCCATTTTTCATCGCAGGTAACAATGCGGTTCAAAATTCCTTCATTTGTGTGTCTGTTGAGCAGTGCAAGGCACGTTTCAACGCGTACTTCGCGCTGGCGATCATTGAGTTCGTGGTGCACCCATTTGTCAAGCTTTTTTACCTTGCCAATTTGACGCAAATGGACCAATATTGTTTTGACGCTAACGTCGAAAGCTGCTGCTAATTCAGCCGTCGATTGTGTATCATCAGCTTCCACAATCGCCTTTTAATTCTTCATTGTCGACCAGTCTTCGGACGACCGCAACGTTCATTTTTCAGGTCGAAATTCCCAGAACGGAAGCGAGCAAACCAATAACAGGTGGTGCGTTGGTTTGTTGTGTTAGCTCCGTAAACGTCGTTGATGTTGCGTGCCGCTTGTGCCGCGTTGCTGCCACGACGGTACTCATATTCCATAATTACTCGAAATTTGAACGTATCCATGATGACGAAAAAGACTGAAATGCGATGAAAATGTAACACTAATCAATAAACAAATGACTACTTTTGGAAAAATAATTCCATGTTTTTAAAATAAAATTAATTTGAAATTAGAGTTCTTAGCCAAACAAAAATTATTTTGATTTGAAATGGCCAGTACTGCAGAACGGCAATTTCATAGGTAAAGACCTAGTACATTTGAAATACATGTATACTTCAATTTCTTTTACATCCTTCGAATGATGAATTTAGACAACTGTTAGCATCCCAAATTCATTTTTACCGAGAACATTCATTTTTACAAATGTTTTTAACATCGAAGCATTCATTTATTTTAGTATTGCCTACACATTTCAATCTACTACTTTAAATACTACTATGACATTGTTTTATTATAAATACTTTTATCCGAATAGAATTACTTAACTAACACAAGTAATGGTTGGAAATTATTTCATTTACTACATACGTAATATAAACAAATTTGCTATCCGCGAGTTTGTTTATGAGCTTATTTTTTCTAAAGTCCTCAACAGATTTTGGTAGGCTTTTCACCATAATTTAGAGAATTTCCTCTGGAAGATTTATATAATACGTACATATTGCCAATTAAATACGATTACATTACAGAAAAAAACCAGGCTGGGCCGCTAGTTAGTTGTTTATAAAAAAAAACTTCAGTCATTTAGCTATGCTCTCAACAGGACGAGGAATCACCCACCATTTCCTGTGACATAACAAATCTACCCACATTCCACCATATCATTCTAGCACAAGGAAGAATGATATTCTGAATTTAAAACTTTTACTTAACGACAAAGATGATATAAGAAATCAAAATTTTCTGAACTTCAAACCTCTAACGATTTCAAATCTGAAGACGGAGAAAGTTTGAATAATGCCCGTTGCTGAATTATTGAAATCTCAGAAACCAGTTTGTATACGATCAGCATTTGCCATTAAGGTTATATAAATATAATTTCTAAACCACAAAACGATGTTACCGAGTTACCGTACATAATAACAGAGGCAAAATATGACCGGCCATTACCAATTTCAGCGGAAGAGGTAAATTGCTTGGTGGACGCCTACCTATACGTATGAATGACTGCTTCCTTAGCCGTTTCATTAATAAATTACAAGTAGGCTTGGGGACTTAGAATACCATCATTGAATTAATATTCTGCTGAATGTCTGCTGCAGATAAAAACAGATTTGGACAATCAAGCGTCGGTCTAAGTATGCATAATTTAAAACATGGAATGCAAAAGTAACTAAATACTTTTAGCGAGCTTGTTTTTTTAAATTTTCTTACAAATAATGATGGGTACGTGATACTCTAAGCGTACTTTCGTACTTTCACTTCACTAAAGTGACTTTTAAAAAGAGCCTAGTTACGAAAATAAGCGAACCATTAGATTTGCGGAGAAAATTATAGAAAAACTTCAATTTAATATATGCTTAGAACCATTTTTATAAATGGTCTAAGAATATTTGAGGCAGTCAAGAAAAATCATAGGAAAGATGTAGATTTTAATGTAACAGGTTTCAGCATATTAAAACAATGGTTAAAAATACTTAACTACGTAGCCAAATACATAATTAAAGGCACAATTCACGTGTTGCAAAGGCTCCGATTAAAAAAATATGCATAATTATCTGCCGACCAAGGAGCAAAGTCATCTAAACGCGTCAAGACACAGATAATTCGTTCTGACCTTGAAAGGCAAGGATAAAGATACCTGACCTGCTTGTGGCGGCCATTATAGTCATTTAGTTACAACAGTTGCAATAATTATGGACAAAGTTGGAACGAGAACCTGCAGTTTTAACGTACACAATTGGCCCAAAATACGCAAAGCGAGACTTCCAAGAGAAATTATTATTGAGGTGTTCAATTCAGGTGCACAGTTCGCCTTTAAGAACTTCTATGTAATAGAGATTACTGGACAAAACGACGATTGCAGTTATTCCAAGGTAACACTCAGAGTTTTCTGTATTCATGGCCTCAGCATTTGTGGAATATTCAAATGACAGTAAAGGACATATTCCTATAATAGAAGATTTTGTAATATTGTTTTGCTAGCTCTGAATGTTGTTATTTCTCAGTAACTATGTGTTGCGTGGATTCCTCGATGAAGCAACAACCGTTAATGTTACAGGAAAGAGGGAAACAAATAAATACAACAATGGATTCCTTTGATATATGTATGAACTGACAACAAGATTTGATCAATAGAATATTTGATTATTCTGTGCACATTTCGATATAAAGGACCCTGTACAATAATAAAAAAAAGGCATTGCCCATCAAATCTTAAGTTATATGAAGTCGGGCACACGTGACTACTTAAATATACCTAATGAAATTAACATTTTAATTAATGCGACTTCTATTAATTACGACCACGGGTTTTTAAACTTAACCTGTACAAAAGAAATATGAAGCCATAGTTAATGTCTCCTCTAAAAAATAAGTGAAAAGCAAAGAGTAGATAGGTTTGTTTTGAGAACAGCGTAGCTTCATGTTTACCTTCATCTTCAACTTTTTTATCCACAAAAGTAGGTCAATGTACGTGATATAATCAGAAACGGAGACCATCGTGGCAGAAAAAAGAGGTCTGCAATGCAATTACAATGCTTCTTCTCCATATTATACTGAATAATAATTTTGCCGTTGATATAAATTTTGGCAATTTTACACAAATATGTGACTAAGGAAGTCATCTTCCACAGTCCAAAGAGCAAGGCCCATTCATGGTGATGTGATAACTTGACAATGGGTGGGTAGATACTCGATAAGTCGCTATTTTTATGACAAGTATTTTTTTCCGTACTGTTTAGTTTACATGTTTGAACAGTATGAATGCATTTCAAATTATTGTTATTTCTGTTTATTCGTGGTAAGCGATTTGTAGCATAAGTACACAAAAACAAAATTTCCATCAATGAAAACTGTATTCTCAAAGATTTTGATCCAGAACAAGTATTTCTGCGTGTATGCTGCTAACTTTCCTGGTTAATTCTACCTTGAGCCGTTCATTTTTATATCCAGTCTTGAGATAAAACTTGTCGAACGGGACTCGTTTCATTAAATAATTAGAAAAAAGGAATGTTCGCAAAAAACAGAGTGCAAAAACTACGGCTTATTTATTTAAATATTGGAATCAATTCCTGTTTTAATAAATTTATACATCAAACGTAATCTTGGACTTTGAGGAAATATAATCATTGAGGTCATAGGTATATAGCATCTCATTAACGCGGACATAATTAACGATTTAGACATCGTTAGAAACACTCGTTTTCTTTGTTATTTGAATAACTACAGACATTTACCTATACGGAATCAATAATGAAAATGAATAAGAGTGTTTATGATACTTTAGCCATTGTTTCGAAATTTGAGAATCGAATTTGAATTCCGAATTTTAAAAATCTCAGAGAAATACTTACTGCTTTTCCTTCCCTCCTGCACCTTGTATGTCAGATCAGTAAAGGCCAAGTCCACTGGCGGTCTCTTCGGTAAATGCGTGAGGGTCTTGTGTTGTGCCGGGGTGATGGTCACTTTTAAACTCCCTTTCCTGTCGGAGATAATGGGTTTAGTGTCCACTGGCCCCGGAAGGCACGACTCCTTATCCACTTTCATTTTGAACAAAACACAATAGGTTTTATTTAACTAAGAAACTCAGTCGGTCATTCGTACGTCACAAAGAAGTCGACAAATGTATAAATGCGTTTCAAGATACGCGCGATTCGCGCAGAGACCGCGCGCGCACTGTTCGCTGCCGAGTGCTCAACTGGCTCCAGTCCGGGGCGCTCGCAGTGGTGACGTCGACTGATTAGCTATACTAGTTTTGAACTTTGGCTTGTAATGTCCATACTTGTTAAGGGCGAATGTTCGTAAGTTGGCACAATTTATATGGCGATAATATTGTGATAAATGAGTAAAGGGCACACTAGTATCCCTTGTTCTAGGTTTATGTGTGGTAGAAGCTACAATAGGTATGGTACCTATTTAGCATGAAGTTGGAATTTAGAGAAGTCAAGTTATCATCAGCAGTTGCTCTGTCATAGAAACTAGTGCCCACCGATAATAGGTCCTAATCCTATTGGTCAACAATAAGCCTCATTTTATAACTTTTTCTTACTTTACTTCAAGAGTCTCTAGTATGTTTCAACTCAAGATCTGCATTTTAAGAAGTATATCTGAGACAAGCATTAAAAGAAAAAATCATCACAAATATGATTTAAGTTGCATTTACTATCAAATGCCAATTACCTACTAACTTAGTATCTTCATATACCTATATGGTTTTTATTAATGATACTAGGTACTTACTTGGTATTTGAAAATTGTTTTAAGTAAATACATTAACATTTTTGTATTTTTATTTGATACAATGGTTTTAAAAATTCATGATAAGGGTTTTTATGTGCATTACAGTAGATCTGCAAAAAAAGTGATAACTGTGCTGTTTATTATTTATTTATTCGGTTTGGCAGTGGAACAGTAAATGGTTTGATGATGACAAAATATAATACTAGACATTGAACTAAGAAAGGCTAGTTTACGGATGAGGCATGGTACATAAATGATTCTAACAGGCCAACTAATATTAGGTTTTACTGTGTGGAAATTTTCAATAGCAGTTTGGATTTTACATTTATGACTGATTAATTAATCAAAACCCATTAGACCCCTTAAGTACCAGACCACTAGATATCTTATGGAATCTGTAATTGGCAGCTTAATGAGATAATAGGACTCTTTCACTCCTCATTAAATGGTACCTACTACATCTACTGGATACCAAGTATCATTTTAATATTTAAAATTGGCTTATTAGAAACTAATTACTTACTATAATATGGGTACTACCATAAATTCACCAATCAACATGCTTATAAATGCACAGTTGACAATGTTGGCAATCAATCACTTTTCAACCTTATTCTTATAAGCATACAATCAGAAATTTCTATTATTTTCATATGGTTAGTGTCACCTAATACATCCTTACAACCAAATTGAGAAATGGATGTATTTGGTACATCCATTTCTCAATTTGGTATCTTTATAAATCAATATCATTTTCAATATCATCAATCAATAATCTTTAGATATCAATCTTTTTAATATTCTCAACCTTTCTGGTAGAAATAGATATCTATTCAGTATTCCTATTACTGATAAACTAGGTAAAGTTGCCCATAGAATACTTAGTAACATTCATCTTAGTTCGTAATCAACCTGTCCTCTCATGTAGTAAGCACTAACTTTCTACACCATTTCATAATCAAAGGAGTACCTAATGAAAAGAGTTAAAACCTCAAAACTTTCTCTAATAGTTGACCTTACTTGAAATAATATTAATTACAAGCTAAAGTCATGTTGTGTTGTGTCGCTAAATTATGCCATAAAATTGTATATAATAAGAATACTAGATACACATTTAAGATATACACAGATAATAAAGTTGCGACATAGGAACGCACTTTATATTGCAAGAAACTCACTTCAAATTGTTGAGAATATACACGTTATCCATCTTGACCACCTCATATGCACTATGTGAAATAGTATAAAATTGAAATTGGTAAGTTAAACAAAAGAGTAGCGTTTTCCAAAACAAAAGATATTTGTGTACGTAAGCCTTTAAACCTCGTTTATTCTTACTCACATATACTTGCTTGACGTTGACATTTGTTTGTTTTAACTTTCTCCAGATGATCCTGAATTACAGACAGAGATAGAATACAATATCTAGGCAATTCCAATATGAGTGTAAGAGAAAAACTATTAATGTTTTAGTGACACTGACAGCTGACACGCTGACAGTTCACCTGAGCCCGCCAAATTCTAAAAAAAATAGTTGTGAATATTGTAATTTGTATAGCTAATGCCGCAATTACTACAGCTAGGAATATAAAATGTGATAAAGACCTACAAATTGCGAAAAACCAATTGAAATTTGAATTTGGCGGGCTCAGATGAACGATCCGCCTTAAACTTAATCTGTGCAATAATACATTTCATCAGCATTTCATTCATCTGAGCATTCATCTTTATATCTAATGGCCAATGGGCTAATGGCCGCTCAACTCAACACTTCCTTCCAACTAGCGGTGGGTCGTTGTCGAATTTTTTGAAGACGAAAGGCAACCGTTTTCTCTCTAACGTAAACTCCGCGTGGAAACGGTCGCGGTCGCAGAAACGGTTCTCGTTGCAACCGGTTTGAGTACTGCTGAAAGAACGAAACGTATCAAATGGAAACGTATCGCAGTGACTTCGTTAAGCCACTAGTTTCTAGTTTCAACACTTCCACGATTCGCACGCGACCAAAGAGTATAATAATATAGATGTACCACGCGACTACGGGCGCGTCGTGAAAACAGCCATTTACAATATTCACAATGTTTTCACTTCACAGTAACGTTCGCAAGTTCAATTCAAAAGCAATGGACGTCGAAAAATCTACTGCTAGATCCCTCGTGTTGTGTGCATTAGCGTACTACAAATATGGACATATTAAAAGTAAACTCTTCTTCTTCTTGTTCCTACCCATGTCCCAATCTATTTGGGGTCGGCGCAGCATATCCTTTTCTTCCATCCATCCCTGTAAAGTAAACTAACCTACCTATTCAAACACAACCAGACAGTCAGACACAGACGTTGACAACAACGAACTAATCAACTGAGCGACGAGCTAATGCAAGTGGAGACTAAATGTATTTATTTTACATTCGAGCTTCGCAATCCCTATTACGCGGCACCAAAAACAAACAAAATCGGGGGAAAATGCGCGAAGTCGCAAACAATATGCGAAGCCGCTCCACAGTTCCACTAGTGTTGGCGGACCTTTCGCGGTGTCGCGATGTCGCGCGCGTTTCGCGGGGGATGTGTGGAGCGGCCATAAGCATTGAACTGATTCAACTAGCTGCTGGTGGTTCGAAGTCACAAAAAAAAGTACCTAATATAAGTATTAGGAAATTATTATCGCCTATGCCAACACAAAAATATGTGATAACACATATTTTCATTTTCTATTCAGTGTAGGTACATTTCAAGATTATTTAGTGAACCAAATATGTACTTTCCTTTAGTTCGATAAGTTCATTTATATTTAATAAAATAAAGATTGAGCTTGTTATGTTCTGTGATAGTGTGATCAGATATTTGCTAGTCAATCATAATTCAATGGTCAATCTACTGTACCCTATACCTCTCTACTCTACCCTATACAGAATACCATACTATGACCATATTCAAAAGAAAAAAATGTCCCAAGTCAAGTCCCAAACTATGATAGGAACCTATAGGAACAGGGACATAAAACGTTATCCATAACAGAATTCATAACGATATAATAACGTTATAATAGTATCGATACCTCGGCCAACATATCGTTGAACGAAATAGGTACTAAATTATAACGGTATTTAATAACGATAATTAAACACCACCTGCAAAAGTGTTGCCTTATATATCGTATTTCTACTATATACTGGGTCAATTCCTTTCCAGTTAAATAACTTTGCATAATAAAATTGTAGGTCTTTGCAAAACCATATTACAAATATAATTTAATTATATTATGTCAAAACTAGCCAACTCAAATCTTGAGCAGGATTATCTACAGAACTAAGCGTAGTCGACAACCACGCCAATTATCAACATTGAACTCGGCTCGGATTTTAACATTAGGTAATTTATGTTTTTGATGGGATTCATAATATTAAGCTGTGAGACAGTAAAAGTTTTATATGACCTACGCAAATACTCCAATAATCTGGTATCCCGGGTTATTTGGCTCCATAGATTATGGTTGAGCTACATAATGACTGATGCATATGTTCCGTTAGATGGGACTGGTGTAGGTACTCAAAGCCGCTACGTCCGACAAGACCATTTTCCTATGTCCAGGAATAGTGGTATCCGCTAGTAATGCTAGTATCCAGTTTATAGCTGTCCTGCTGTCGTCGCATTCCGTTGCATGCCGCTATGACCTGATGATAGTAGGTGCCAACTTTGTTACAACAATACTACGGCATGAGACTACGACTATAAAATAAATATTTTAGTAGAATTAAAACACAGCATTGTCATCCCAAAATGAAAAACTACCAACCAAAAGCTAATGTCATTTTGGTGTCACCGTAATTCACCGTATTCGTATTTTTACGTAAACTTACGTCAAACAAAATTGAACAAAATAATGTGAATAATTTATTTGAAACATTGAATAATGAAACTGTGAAAAAATTGGTTTTATCTCAAAATGGAGAGCGTTACAGTGAGTTATTTTAAATTGACTCTGACAGATGTTCTTTGTTGTTATGATCATTGTATCTATAATTTTTATTGTTCCAGAATTTTTCTGTATCGCTTATCAAAGGCTTCATAGACAGCCTGCGAGGTGTTACTGTACTTCTATATTTAGATAAAGAGATTAATGAGCGCGCCCTTAGTCGCTCGCCACCGACTGAGTTTGAAAACACAAAAAATAAACAAAAACAACCAAAAGTAAAACAGTAAGTACTATACCAACTATTATTCATATATTAACATTAAATATACGTTTTAATGACTATTTTGCTACTACATCGACATCCTGAGCAAGTTTATTTTTGATTCAAATCACAAACAGAAAATAACTAACAGAACAAAATAAATAACAGTGGTTTTAAGGGGGCAAGGAGTACTCAAACTCCTTGCCCCCTTAAAACCTCTGTTATCAGTCTTTTAGTCTCCCTTTTCCCTAATATCTATATCATACATATTAAGCTATCAAACACCTCTTTTTGTTCCAGGGAATCAAAAGTACTTACAAGGGTGTTACAATCATGCATCCTCAATGGTTTTATATTTTTGCTTAGCATATTAATCTTTGAGTATGTTCTGTTGCCTGCGGTCAAGTACTTAGTGACAGTGGTGTTTGGTCACAACCCTGGGGTTGCACACAATGTGTGGGCATGGATGCAGCCATTCCTGTCCATGACCTTCAGGATGATATGGGTGCTGCCATTGTTCCTGCTGAGTAAACTAGTCAACAGCCTATGGTTTCAAGTGAGTAATATTAAAATAATAAATTCAATGGTTTGGTGGCGATCAGTTTGTTATAGGAGAGTGCCTTACACCAGTGTGGTGGGTGCTCATAGACCGTTGGTAATGGTTAGACCACCACATCCCTCGTACTCTCCACAAACACCATTGGTGCATTTGTAATGGCACCAACACAATGGTGTGTGCTTGACAAAAAAAGATATGTAATTAGCCAACCCAACTATTATTCCTTAATCTTTATCCCACCCTTTCAAAAAGGGTGTGAATATATTTGTACAGGGTCGTCAACCTGCAAGTGATAACCCTGGTGTTGCAAGTGTCCATGAGCTATAGTAACCACTTACCTTCATGCAAGCTGTATGCTTCATTGCCATCTTAGTGGTATAAAAAAATAACTTTCACCAGCAGAGAGGCATAGGGATGGAAAAAAAAATGGATTTTGAAATCTTAGGGCCACTTGCACCAACTTCCTAAATGTGTTTAAATTATATTTAAACACAAAATTTGTATGAAAAATCATGTTTAAATGCAATTTAAACATATTTAAGAATTTGGTGCAAGTGGACCTTAATGTGGAATATTTAAAATTCTACCCTAAACCACAGATAACAGAATACTAGCCTAAACATTACACATTTAAACATTCCATTATTATACCTATTGTATTCAAACTATAAAACCACTGATAATGCTATTACAATAATAACTCAATACATTCGTGCAGCGTCATATATTTACATAGTTCCAAGGCTTTTATTGTATGTGTTAACAAATTGTGGAAACAGATATCTTGCATTTTATACTTTGTGTTTTTGTAAGGCAATGAAACCAAATGTAGTTTAAAAATACACTATTTCTTGATATCCGGGCGAAATAAACTCTCTGTTGTCTATGTAGGTAAAAAGCTTCAAACAGATGTGCAACCCAGAGTACTTTTCGCATTAGCTAGGGCAATGGCGAATCGTGGGGAGGGTTATAGGGGTCATAAATTCGCCTTGAACAGAACTGGATTAAAGTTGGCCGTTGATAAGTGGAGTGGATGGATGATAACCCATCTCAACAGCTGGACCCGCCCTTGAATTAAGCACATTCTTCTGCGAACTTCTTGTAAAACTCCTGTTTTACATGATGGCAGGATGAATAACTGCTTGAGAGTACGCCAGTTGCCTCCAAACTGACAAAATTAGATAGATTGAGTTGAAGTTAGAATAGCAATACGAGGGAGAGCCTGGATGCTTCGGCTAGAATGATATCACGGTCGTGAAACAACGTTTACAATGTGTTTCGCCGAGCGAGTGAGGATATCGGAGGCCCAAACCCTTTTAAAAGGTGGGCAGCTTAACTCCTTTGGTGTTTCAGGTGTCCATAGGGGGCTGTTATCGTTTACCATCAGGCGATGCGTCTGCCCGTTTGCCCCCCTATCCCATAAACAAAATAACAGCCATTGCGAGCTGGTAAACCTAAGTTAGGTCTTACGCTCTTTGGTCGCCACTCGAGTATAGCTAGTATAGGAGTCGCCCTTGCGACCTCTACGCTAATAAGGTCTTAATATTTAAATATATATATATATATATTGTTTGTCAGGACATAGCAGACAGTGCGTACCGTCACAGGAGAGGGCGGCCACAGTTCATGTCGAGCGTCAGCAAGATCATTGCAGACTCCCTGTTCAGTTTGCTGGTGCAAGCACTATTTTTAGTACAGGTATGTTCACAGGTGTCTCTCGGTCAGCCAGTGTTAAGCTTCGGCTCATCTCTGAATGCTCATCATTATCTTCATCATCAACACTTTGTCCCACTGCTGGGTACAGGCAGGTCACTCGGGTCGGGGTTATAGTCCACCACGCTTAGTGTGAATTCTCAGTCGTCACATATCGTATAAAATATAAAATAGTAAGGTTTCCTTACGATGATTTCCTTCACCGTTTCAGTGCGTGATAATTAATACACAAATGATTGTGAAAAGACGTGCCTTGGATTAGAATTTGAGACCTTTGACTTGGCAGTATATGGTCATACGACCATAACCTAGTGATACCACTAGGTTATCAGTGCACTTTGAATGTTACCTTAATTTAATTTAATAGATAACACACATTAATTATGTCAATTCCAGAGTATGTTAGTAAGTATGCTACCGATAACGTACATAGGCGAGTTGCTGTGCCTCGTTCACATGTGCCTACTATACTCGCTTTACTCGTTCGAGTACAAGTGGTTCAACATGGGCTGGGAGCTGCACAAGCGGCTGACCTTCATCGAGACCAACTGGCCTTACTTCCTCGGCTTCGGGCTGCCGCTTGCCGTCCTCACACAAATACCACAGTCTTATATTATTAGGTAAGATTTGGTTTTGCTATTCACTTTAGTATTAATACTGGTTAATGGAGCAACATAATTAAGCTTACTAGAGGTGGGATTTGACATTACTTGTCACATGTTGGGCCTTTTGTCAAAATACTATCTCTCGTACGCAATCGGATCGAATCGAATCGGCTGTTAGTAAACTGTCTTATTTGTCTAGAGCGTTACTGTTACGCTATGAGGTGGGTTGGGTTGTGGTTTGATTGCCAGCTATCGGGTGTTTTTATGAAATTGTCACTAGCAACACGGTTGTTTGGTATTAGTGCCTGGTTACTGGATATAGCCTCGTCCTATCACATGGGACCTAAATATACTGGTGAACTGTGGGTGTTCATTATTACGCCTCTGCCTAATCCTTCGGGGAATACAGACCGTCGACGGGACGAGCAATTATTTGAAACCATCCAGGGACCCACTCAAATATGTATACACATAAAATTTCATCCAAATCGATTCAACCGTTTAGGAGGAGTTAGTTGACAAACACATGTACAGAAGAACTAAATTTAAAAAGATATATGATAATCAATACGTCTAAAATATATATGAATTATTAACTTAGTTCATGCATGATGTTGATAAGAAATATTATTAGTAAATATCTACTATGATTATTATCAATACGTTTTAACATCAATATAGTACTTTAGGTATAGATAATATATCTCTTCGTCTTATATAATTAGTTTTGTAAATTTTAGTACTTACCTATTTAAATAATTATCTAAACGTAATTGATATTTTTACCTACTACACAATGGAACATTTTAATTATATATAACTTATTCATTAGCCTAGTGGCCCTGACCGCAACTGCTACGCCAGAGGTCCTGGATTCGATTCCAATGTCGCCCAGGTCGGGCAGTGTTATTGGGTTTTTTTGTGAAATTCTCAGTAGCAGCTTGGAGTTTGGAATTTGTGCTCTGTTAATGGCAAAAGGCTCGCTTACATGAGACTAACATACCGGTGAAATGTGGGTGTACATTAGTACACCTCTGCCTAACCCTTCGGGGAATACAGACGTGATGATATGTTATAATTATATAATCGATGATTTATTTCAAAACTACACAACGAATGTTATCTATTAAATTGTAAATTTTTAATAATTTTGAAATTAATACATTGATTTTTCGTTACAGTGGTTGCGTGTTCTCCATATTCTTCCCTGTATTCATATTGAGTGGAAACGAAGCCACTCCCGTTATAGGAAGGTAAAACTCATCAGTTTCGCTATTAAATTAACACTAAAGTTTTTATGAGTTGTAAAGAGAAACCAATAACAGTATTGTAAAGCATAAAGATTTATTTTGTGGCAGCAAATTGTTATTATACCTCAACAAGCAATATACCAACCAAATTGAAATTAAAACCGAGTGGACTTTAGAGCTCAGTTTTAAAAACTCAGATTAAATATCGATAAGAATATCATTACATAATGTAGGTAAATATGTAATCCCTCGGATTTACTGTTTCTAATCTTAAGTTCTCTATGTTTATGATTTTATTTGAATTAACACTAGTATGACAGCCTTGTGTCGTGAGACTAATGATATTTGAGTCCCTCGTCACAAAGCTGGTAGAGGAAATATCTTTAATTCTTTTTCTCTAAAATCTTTTTTATTTTTCCAGCGAGTACCCCCTCCGTCTGTTCTCGCCCGTGGTGGCTATATCCAACGGTATGTTTCGATTCGTCCGGCAAGGGGCTGAAGTAGTGACGCAGCGGAATAGGTGACTGCCAACCAACACATAACTTATTATAGTAGCCTTATTAGTGCAGGGTTGTGCAAACTTAGTCTTGTGATAGTCATTATTAGGTATATATTTATATTTTATTTTAATACTAAACTTACAACCCGAATATAAGAATGTTGTAAGATTTTTTTTGGGTTGGTAACACTGTAGTATTTGGACATTGTTGCTGGACTAAACGAAGGGAAATTGCGTGTTATATCTCAGTTCCCAGTGAATTTTTGAATCGAGTTCCCATTTTCTGGCAGAAATTGATGACTTGACTATATTGAGGAATAAAATTATGAGTTTTTTTCTTTCGAAAAATATAGCACTCATCCCACATACTATAATGTTGTAAAGTAAAACCCGTTATGTATCATGATTTCATCACCTTCAACTCACTAGTCAGTTCGCAAACTCATTATTTAGTTGTAAATATTTCTCAATGTGATATGCGGAGACAAAATTATATAAATCAATTAAAAATGTATCGTCAATATGTTTTAGGACGATACAAGTGTTAAAGTAAGCAATCATTTCCATACGTATAATCCTATTTTTTATTGTTTGTTATAGTTTATTTCCATAGGAATGTTATGAAATTTTACATATTGTACAAAGTTCGCATGCCAGAGTGCTCTCACACTGTTGTACTGAAACTAGATATTGATAAGCAAAATAAATCTACTAATTAATATTTTGGACCTGTTTCACCATCTTTTTTAAATTTTATTGGAATACTAGCTTCTGCCCGCGACTTCGTCCTCGTAGCGTGATGATATATAGCCTATAGCCTTCCTCAATAAATGGGCTATCTAACACTGAAAGAATTTTTCGGACCAGTAGTACCTGAGATTAGCGCGTTCAAGCAAACAAAATAACAAACAAACAAACTCTTCAGCTTTATATATTAGTATAGATTCAAAAGTCTGCTACAGTCCTTATGTCATTTCATATATAATTAGGCGACAATTCTAATACAATTTAAATAGTAGCTACTGGTAACACCTGCACCTAACTTAGAAAATCCTAGCTCTAAAGGCTAAAGGCGCTTTACAGGTTTTCCATACATAATTTATGACATATTTACTAACAACTATCGCTCAATAAACTCCTGATTAAGCTACTTTAATAGAAATAAATATTTTCGTTTCTACTCCAATACCTTATATTTGCAATATGGCCTGACTTAGATTAAAGGCCAATTGCACCAACTTCTTAAATGTATTTAAATTGCATTTAAAAACAAATTTACTAAAAAAAATTGTGTTTAAATGCAATTAAAACATCTTTAAAAAGTTGGTGAAAGTGGCTCTAAATAATATTGAAAAGTAGGCTTTACAGCAGTGTTAATAACATACATATTACTACAAAAGAGAGAAAATGGTGAGACAGGTCTTATATATAATTATTTGCACAACCCTGTAAGTGACCCGGTTAATGGAATTGTGTTGTCCAAAATATATTTATGTATATATAGTACTCATAAATGTTGGCGTTGCTCATGTTGTTAAAGTAGGAATGACGGAGTAGGGAGGTTTTGAGTGACTATCCAATATAGCACAAATATAAGCTTAGATTCGCAGCTTTTTACTTTACTATGTACTTGTTAATGCTTTTTTTATTGAGTTAGTATAAACACGTATGTACATGAAATTATTAAGATTATCTTACAAACACTAATATAACTAAAAAAAAGAAAAAAAACTTACTATTTTTATATGTATTATAGTTGAAATTTCAGATACAGCGGTCGAAAGCTTTTGTTTCTTTCTGTTTATATAGCTACGATCATGTATTTGAAATTTCAACTATAATGTCGTTATATTAAGTTATATTATGATTTGTCATCTAATAATCTCTTACCGTGTTAGTCGGCACAGGGAATCAGTGTCGTACGTATAATGCTATCGTAGCATGCTACACGCATACGCAATAGTTCCGAGTAGCTCCTACTTCTAATTTTATATGTAACTAGCTTTTGCCCGCGGCTTCGCTCACCTGAAGCTACATTAGCTTTAGAAATGGATACCAAAAATAATTTAATCAAAAACCAACAATGATGATCTCTTCTTTGTATCGGCGTGTATACATCAGAGAGGTCAAGCTGTATCTCAGGATTCATTTAATTAATTTAGATAAGAAGTTCACCAGTTTTAAGTTGGAACATATACTTACTAACAGTAATAATAAAATTAAAATCTATTCAGTAGTTTTTGCTCCAACCCCTAACAAACAGACAAGAATATTAAAATTAGGAGACGTTTATATACAAACGTACAAGTACAAAAATACAAGTGCGTTAGGGTATACACTAACGCACTTGTATTTTTTTAATATCTTCAATGTACAGACACGGCTTACTATTTTATAATAGTAGATATTTGTCATTTCAACTATGTTGGATAGTCATTGAAAAGTTAAAGTTTTTATAATATATCAAATGGTGCCTGGATTTATTCACAATTTTAACTTAAAACATGTTAAATGAGTAATCGCTTCGTATAAGATGTAATTATAGTTTATATTACAAATAATGTAATATGATTACAATCATTCTCATTTAGAAATATCTGAAATTGTGATTGTTTTTTTTACATACATGACATTATTTATTAAACGGACTGACTGATCTTTTGTTGTTTCACTCTTAATAAAATTTAATATTATTTTACATATTAATATATATTAGATTTATAATAAATCGTTCTAAAAAACAAGCAAGCCTATAAAAACTTTATCCGCGAACGCAATTGCTTACCGTTTTCACGTAGGTAAATAGGTACAATTGTATTGCAATAATAGTTGTACCTATATTAAATTATATTATTATACATAGGCACCCAGGGGATGAATTTATTCTTTTTCCCGATGCAGTATCAAGTTTATATGCTGTTAAATCCGCAGCACTATCCAAAGAATATTACTGGATCAGCAAATGTTATTATAAGAATAGAAATGAAACAAAATGATTGCCGTCACATAAATAATTTATTTTAAATTCATTCATTCCTCAACAAATTATCACAAGAACTTTCTAGTCGAGTTCATAATTATCTGATGGCAATATTGGTGCATATTACATTTATGGCGACGCGACGGTGTGAAGTTATAAACGTGAGGCTAGCACGAATAATTTTGACCAACAATGGTGAATCATTAATAAAATATTGATTTCTGAAGCTTACGCAAATATTAGAATAATTAAATTAATTTGATTGATAATTATATATATATGTTTAGTCTAATAGCTAGGTAATAAAAGTGGATCAGAGGCTGTAAAACAACGTGTTTACGTGTTAATTTTTAGGTTGTGAGAAAACTCAAGTTCTCAACTAAAATGGCAAGCATATTAATCACATTTAAAAAAATGGCTATACTTTGGGGTACCTAATCAGCAACGTCAATCGTGAATATTAAACTTCTTCAATACGTTTACTTTCATTATTATTTAATGTTTTTTGTCTTATTTGCTGACGTGATTTGGATACCTATATTTCTATCTGATAAGGTTTTAACACAGTGTATATCTATGAGTTCGTAGCGTAGCGAAGTGTGTACGCACGGATTCACATGAAACGACACACACGGAAAGATAAATAATTATGCAACATTGCTACATGTTGCATAAAAATGTTATGCGATTTATCGCTTTACAAGCATAATCTACGTCAAAATGAATCGTGCAAGCCCATGTACTAAGAAACAGTTTATACCGATGATGAAACTACGAACGTCCATATATGATGTATCTGACTAAAAACTGCAGCTGTAATTAGTATTTTTTTATTATTATTATATTTGATATAGTATACTTAGAATGTAATTAATGAAATTGACTAATTAAGATTACCATGATTATTCTTGTACAGTATAATATTCCCTGTAACATAAAACTCCCAATTTTCATATTATTATCATACAATAAAACGAAAAGAGGGTACTTTTAAATACAATTGTCATTCGCTACATAATATAAATTGCTCATTATATCGCATACTAATTATATTTTTAATACAAAAAATAAAGTATTAATAATCATGCAATTTACCTAGAAATAATTTTATTTATTTATCTATAAATACATAATTGAATTATAACATTATAACTACGGTAACTTGTAGGTACTTATTAATGAGATGCTAAAAAGTATATCATTTAAATAATTAAATTCCCTTTGTAAATTAAAAACAGATGGCAACAAGATTATCATTACATTGAAATATATAATTATTTACAACATTTTATAAATAAGATATTGTTACAAAAAACCTGTTGATAGATTTGCGTCCATAACTCTATTTTGGAGTGTAGCATCCCATATACACGAGTGTTTATAAAGAACTTTGCCATTTTAAATAGTTCCCAATCCCAATGCAGTTGCATGGC
This sequence comes from Acronicta leporina, assembly GCA_947256265.1. Taxonomy (NCBI): domain Eukaryota; kingdom Metazoa; phylum Arthropoda; class Insecta; order Lepidoptera; family Noctuidae; genus Acronicta; species Acronicta leporina. The sequence goes on along the minus strand of OX366518.1, from coordinate 14,087,534 downwards.
GTTATGGAGTTTATTTTTGGACAACAATTTAAAGTAGGCGCTTAAAATTAAAATGAGGTATAAACTGTAAAATTAACACCACGTAACGTAATTATTACATTATACTGTACAGCCAGCATCAAATATATCGGAACGTACGGACTTCATAATTTATCTAGAATACTTAAAAAAATAGCTTTATCTAAATGAGATAAAATGTAGCAGGCGGGGTTCATTTTGTAACATTAACCTCCTTACAATCATTGAGATGCAATTTAATTACCTTAGTTGTTCGGATGTTTTATAGAACAGTTGGCACGTCTAGGTATATCTGATACTGATTTACATCCATATAAATAAAACATCAATAAATATAAACTTAGTAGTCACCACTAAAATAGGTATAATTATTATACTCAAGAAGCAAGACAACACTTCATAAAAAGAAAATCTCCGACAGAAAGTTCCCTTGATGCAATATGTTAATTTTAATTTGAGATCAATTAGCACATTGCCTAAACTTAATAAAAACTAAGGCAACGAATGTAAAACTTTGTTGTAAACCTTTATCACAATAAAATAATAATGTCAACTGGAAAATGTCTTTCATGGGATCATATTATTTATATTTAGAAGAGAATCTAACAAAGATTGAAAATGGCTGCCATGGTTCACGTAACATTAATGTTAAATTATGTGCAGTTTTCGCCAAAGTAAAATCAACTGTATGTATAGATACCAGAGCTTATTTTTAATAAGGTCAAATATTTTATAAAATCTGCCAAACAAAGTGCAGGTTCGAGATTCTCTTCATATTGATGTAAATCTAATTAAAACTTAATAGTACAATAACTTATCAGTATCACACGTTTGTTCTTCTAATCACTGTTATTTTCATTTCAAGGAAAACTTTTCAAAGCCCACTCATTGTACTACCGACATGAACCCCCTCGTAACACAAGCATTTAACTTAGTACGAGGGGTTAAGAATACTAGTAATGCAAGCATTTAGCTTAGTACGAGGGGTTAAGAATACTAGTAATGTGCGACCCACATTGCTATAGTTGGCGCAAAATAACTTGACCCAAAACTAATGGAGAGGGGGAATGTTTGCGCAGTGCATTGCGTGGAAAATGTACTAAAAACCGACTACTGCGCATCCGCCATTTTGGTTCAAGTTATTTTGCGCCAACTTTAGTAACTTACTAGCAATGTGGGCACATTACTTTCTTTATTTATAAAAAAAAGAATTCCTCGGAATGTGCCTTGAAAGCTATAATTGAATTAACTAGATATATACCACGGTGCATATATTTTTTGCTAAATATACCCATCAAAACGACACAGATAACAAAACAATTCCAAATTAAAAAATTGCACTAAATATAATGTCACTTAAAACTAAACCTACCCACTAACGGCAGTAAGGTATCATGGGAATGATTTAAAGTAAATGCATTGCATTCAATTCCTACAACAAACAATAATACAGCATTATTTTCGTTAAAAAAGAGGAAGAACAGAAGTTAGGTAATTTCCGATACATTTATTTATATTCTTGGTATAGTCATTCTATCTCACGAAGTCCTGTATGATGACCTTTATTTAATTGAAATAAAGTTCAAATTTCAATAATTTAACGGCCTTCGTGAAATAGAATATCTATAACTTAAATCATCTGTAAAAAATGTTATTTAAAAATTTGTCATAATATTGAAAAATCTTACAAAATCCCACAAAGCTTTTGTAAGTAAAAAAAAACTTGTTTTTATCCATCCGTGTTTATTAGACCAGTTTTTTACATTCTTGTAAGAAATCAACATCCATATTTTTTTCAATTGATTCAATGTCACTTTTGTTTTATGGTATCATATGCATATAGCATATGCATAATTATATTAAATTTAGTGTGCAATTTACATATTTGGATATGAGGCTAATATATTCCTAGTGCGCTCCAGCCTTCTCATTTACACTTAAGTTTAAATTTCAGAAATAACTCTCAAAGACTGTCTGTTGGAATAATTCTTCACAATAATATATTTATTATACTAACAAATAAATGGTAATTCAATTTCAGGCCTACATACATTAAGTACGGACCAATAATAATTATTAATTATTATTATACAAGGATGTGTCACATATTATTTTTATTTTTTATAATACATTTATATATATTTTTAGTATCATATTGATTTGTGCAATTATGTATGTATAATTTCTCTCTTCTACCTTTACGCATAATTTATATAACGGTTCTCATTTTTACATAAAAATAAATAAATAATAAACGTACGTTATTAACGTACCGCCCGCGGTCTTATAATACTATCTGCTGGTATTTTGTCAAAATATATGAAGACACGTTCAATAGATGAATACAGAGTATAAACAGTAACACACGAAGCCACGACTACCTTTACAAAGGTAATTTGGGATATAACAAGTTTTCTAATCTGGGGAACGGTAGTGCTCCCGCCAAGACTAGTCGAAGAAAGCATATAATTTACTCAAAATATCGATCGGTAACTCAACAGACTGGCAGACTGATACCTGCGTCATCATCTTGTATTATCTATCTTGAAACTTCATCTGTAGATATTATCCAACAATAAAAAATGTGTCTCATGTTAACCAAGAAGAAACAAAAGTATGGAGTACTTAGATTATCGTTAAGGACATATCAACCCTTACAACATTAATTTGGTGATACTATCAAGTTTCAATTACGGTAACTGATGCTTTGGAATTTATTACAGTTATGTTTCAAAAAACATATTTCTTGTGACTAGATACGTCACTCATCCCATAGGTACCTTGTAGGGTATTTACAGTATGTGCACAAGTAGCATGCCGACGGCTGCGCCCGCGCATAATCCAACACTGAGCATGGTGGCGATTAGACCTGATGCCTTCTCACGCTCATGCACTTCCACCACCCTGTGAAAGAAGAGCAAGGTTATAGAATGTGAATATTCGTTGTCTATGCCAGGTCGCTCCAAATAATAAAACCAAAGAGGAAGATCACGCGAAACGAAGCAAAAGAAAGATATTCTTAATTAAAATTTTACAGACAAATTATAAGAGAAAGAAGCACAAGTTTATAACTTCAAGAAGGAAAATTCCTTAAGTTTTCCTTAGATTCGAGTTTTTTTAGGTTTTCCTTCAGCTCTTTAGAGGAGGACACATTTATTTCTATTCTGAAAAAATCATTTTCACGTTCAAAGAAATTTATGGTGGGGATTGAGAGAACATGTCCCTTTATGTGAATTTTATGGCGTAAAGAGATGTCACGTCACAATTAGTAAGTTCTCTCTAGTCTCTGCCTAGCATAAAATTAAAATGCTTATAACACAATCGTATTTTTTTATTTGTTGATGGGGGCTTCATTTATGGTAAAAATAAATATCTGAGACCATAAAAATAGCCAGTCAAGTAGACTAAAGTAGCGACAAAGGCATGGCTACATAATATTAAGTTATCAATTTCCAATATAAGTTGTACGAAAAACCTATATAATGACATTTCATCTAATACTGGAAACTCATAACTTGATAATGTCGTTCGGCATTCAATACCACAAAAATATGAATTTGGATCACATTTTCACATTCGCGGTACTGAATGCTCGAAAATCATAATTATGTATGTCTTGTGTACCAGACAGGGTCACTCAGATAGCTTGCCAGCCACGTGTTAATTATGTGTAAATAGTGTTAATTTGTTTACATAATTTATAATTACCTACTTTTATATTATGTTTTACGCCAGATTCGTTTGACCATAGTGAATTTACTGTAAGTACTTTTTAGACTATTCCTTACGAGCAGTGGAAAAGGTCAATTTTGGTAAGAGGCAATTAAGCCAGAGCAAGGAATGATTATCTTATCTGAGCAATATATATCTTTACATTTTTAAATACATACACTCAAGCCTTTTTCCATATTACATTATTACCGTACATTACTTGGTACGGTTCTTAAATAAGTATCTCTTTTGTTTCGTCATGCAAACGCGCCTTTTGCGATTAGTCTGCATCGAACCTTTTTGAAGGAACTCACCGAAAGGGTCAGCTTATGTCTTTCTATGGTTTCCTGACGGCCCCATTGATATTGGCTTTATAAATCCCTTTCGTTAATCACCTGAAATCCATACTCTCGACATGCCCAAACATTAACCATTTTTTTTTTATTGAGTTAATTAAAAGAAAATTCAGTTGCTTACCTAGTAGCATTGATCATTACAATGTTGGTGAGATAGCCATTGGTGAAGGCGAACACGATCATGATGATAATGTACTCCCAGTCCCAGAGGAACACGACTGGCAGGTGCTTCCGCGGCTGCGCGTTGCACAGCATTAGCATGGGCACTCCAATCACGCGGAGGATGCTCGCACCAGCAATTATCCACTGATTGTCAGGCTGAAATAAATACACATAGGTACCATCATGCCTGTAGGTACCCACTTATTCGCCGAAAGGCTAGTGTACCTACCAAAGTACAATGGACGAAATAATCTATACTAATCTATACTATTATATAAAGCTGAAGAGTTTGTTTGTTTGCTTGAACGCGCTAATCTCAGGAACTACTGATCCGATTTGAAAAATTCTTTCAGTGTTAGATAGCCAATTTATTGAGGAAGGCTATAGGCTATATATCATCACGCTACGCGGACGAAGTCGCGGGCAGAAGCTAGTACTATTATATAAAGCTGAAGAGTTTGTTTGTTTGCTTGAACGCCCTAATCTCAGGAGGTCCGATTTGAAAAATTCTTCCAGTGTTAGATATCCCATTTATTGAGGAAGGCTATAGGCTTTATTTATATCATCACGCTATGCGGACGAAGTCGCGGGCAGAAGCTAGTTACCTTTATAGGTAGCGAACGACGTCATAACATAGAATGCGTTTTAAATAATTTACAACCAAAGAGTTTGGTATTCAGGTAGCTGACAATGACACCACCATTGTCTTGTTTCATAGTAAGAAAAAATTCGTAGAACCACAGACGGACTCGTACCGACAAAAACATTCTGTCAAATCATTTCATTCTCCATTTTGGGCCATTTGCGAAAAACTCCAGAAAGCAGGTACTTAATGGATTTACAAGTATTTTAGTCTTAGTTAGGCTTAGATTACACAAGGGGAGAGTTCTTGCCTCGCATCCCACTTCAAACAATGTTTTGCCAGGGAATCGAACCAAGGACCTTAAAAACTATCGCATAAAGACCATACATAACATCATAATCAATCCATTATTCTGTCCCGCTGCTGAGCACGGGTCAGCTCTCAGAATAAAAGGGATAAGGCTATAGTCCACCACGCAGGCCTAATGCGGGTTGGCAGACTTCACATGCCGTCCAGAAAATCTCTCAGACATTTTCCTCACCGTTTAAGCGCGTGATAATTAACTATTAATACACACATGTCTTCGAAAAGTCAGAGGTGCTTGCCTTGGATTCAAACTCAAGACCTTTAACTTGGCAACCCAATGGTCATATCACTGGGGTGATAGCCCCATTAAGACCATAATGGTGAACAATTATATTATTTTGGTACTTACTCGCAACAAGAAGCCAGCCACTAATCGTCCCGCGTAATCGCCACAGTTGAATATCAAATAATTCACAACGGGCACGAAGAATATATCTAAAAAGAAAATATATTTAACATAAATTAATATAATACTACTGTGGAATAATAAACTGACATATTGAAGGGCTGAATTTCCAATACAAACTTATTGCCAAAATATATCGTAATCCTACTTTCTACTAATATTATAAATGCGAAAGTTTGTGAGGATGGATGGATGGATGTTTGTTACTCTTTCACGCCAGAACGGCTGAACGGATCTGGATAAAATTTGGTACAGAGATAGATTTTAGTCTGGAATAATACATGGGCTTCTTTTTATCTGAAGTCCACGCAGACGAAGTCGCGGGCAGGAAGTCCGTTTCAACCAGTGCTAAGCTATGTGCACTAATGAATATGATTGGTGTATATCAAACGCATCCATAGCATCGCAGCATAGCACATCTCTGGTGGAAAAGCATCCTAATTGTCTTAGGAATAGATCGCAGGAAGTAAGCGCAGTAGGCCTGATAGATAGGCCAATGTAAACATGTTTTTTAGCTGTTAGCAAGCCTTTTACGTAGGTAACTATTTTCTAAATAAAAAAAATTAATAAAAGAGAAATTTAACCTCGGGACGGATTCGAACCTGTATCCTCCGGTTTGGTATCGCGGCTCCATAAACGAGTCAAAGATCCTTAGAGTTATCGGTATCAAGGACCAAGCGTCTAATTAGCACTCATTATTGTGCCTTCACAATGTATCACTAAGGAGATTAGTTATAACTAGTTTGGACATCGGAATATTTGTTCTGTTCGAGAATAATCTGCATGAATTAAAATAATAATGTAAATCTAAATTGGTAGTATTTATTTACGATATTTATTACCAAACTACCTGTTACCCGCGATTTCGACCGCGTGGTATTAAAAAAAAGTTAGTCTTTAGTCTTTTAGTTACATTAGCTATTTGCCAGTGAAAGTCCCGTCATCGGTCAGCCATTTCGGAAATTAGCCGGAACAAACAGACAAAAATTGTAAAAAATGTTGTTTTAGTATATGTTAGATACAACACTAAACCAAAACAACATTTTTTCAATTTTTGTCTTGTATTTCCGTGTATACATCCAAATGCACTTAGTAAAAAGCATTTATTTTAATATTACAAACAGACACTACAATTTTATTTATTTGTATAGATATAAAAATAATACTCACTATTCCAGTCAGTACCCGCTGTGTCTGGATGAGATTCTACCAGCACCGTCACAGCTGGGTACACGGACATACTAATGGCGAACACAGCGAATATGCTGAAGGCATACACCCAAGTCTTCTTAATGACGACCGTCATGAATACCTCCCTGTGCCTGTTACTGGCTATGCCGCCACACCCCCGCAAGATATGATATGTGAAGAAGTCTATCTTGTATAGCATCACGTATGATATCAGTGATGTGATCACCATGATATCGGCAATCACGAAGTATATAAGTGCGCTGTGTAGCGGCGATATTTTGAAGGCGAGTGATATGATTTGGGCGACGGCAGCTATGATCCCGCCAAGCGATTGCCCGCTCACGACGGCTGCCATGTATTCCTTGGAGAACCTGCTCGCGATGCCAACTAAGCCTCCTATGAAGACTGCGCTGGCAGCTGAAAGAGAAGAATCGATGAAATAGTAAGTTGGCTTGATAATGGAATTAGCGGGGGCGGATTTACAAAGGACGTTTAAATTAATAATCATAATTCCTTATTATTAGTGGAAACACTTTTAAATTGTAATTTTGAACCATTAGGTTTGAAGTTCAGAATGATGAAACGGATTCAAAGGAGAAAATAATCTATTCCATACAATTTTTAATCTACTCTTAACAGTAGATTAAATATTGTATGGAATAGAAGCTATTTTTAGCATTTTTTCAGATATGTATGTATTTAATCAACTCAATAGTCCAGTCCCATAAATGGTATTAAAAATCGAAACAAATTGACTTGTAAAGTGTATTTTAAACATTTATTTGCAGAAATAAATATTATAATTTTATGGGTCGTCTAGTACCTATGCATATTATCGAATTGGGCTGCAAGCTACAATAGAGTCGTTAGACTAGAAAATTATGATACTATAACATATATATTCTTATTTAAAAGTCAATATGAATGATTTTCGCACGAGTGAGTACCTAAATATTGAAAAAAAAAACTACCTTGAAACTATTATAATGTCATTCGCGTGACCTTATCTGTTAAACCAATAGCAATATAATCGAATGTATCCATTTATAGAAGCTAGACTTTAAGCTGGCAACTAAAACTACAGCTCTAGGTGTGGGTAGGCTTCTAGAGAATGCTTCCATGAGCTCTAACCTAGCGACTGACCAGGCAATGGACCCAATAGGCGGCGCGCGTGTTACCCTTCCTTACCCCACGCATAGGGAATGTAATGAGTCGGGATTGGCAACGAGATCTCGGGATTTAATTGATGTACTAACTTAGATTGAGTAATAAGTACGTATTACTTAGTCAGGCCGAAGAAAATACTGACTTCATTACCGTCGCTTTGCAGCTGCATGCGAGAGCAATATTCTAAAGGAATAAGGTTTATTTAATGTTTAAACTCGAGGTACCTATAAGTAGTTGGTACCTAGTAATTATTTCTAGTAAATGTGAAAAAGTCCAGGACTCGAAGTCACTAAGATGCGGGTTGTATCATTTGAGAAATTGTAAATGCAACTTGTTTATTCACGTGTGAGTTAAAACAATGATTCATTATTTTATAAGCATACAGCTTGAATAAATTCGACTTTATTGTAGAGAGCAATAACACCTCTTTTAATACTTCTAACGAAACACAAAGGAATGTACAATCTTAAACCCAACAAAATAAATACGAAAAACCCTTATCTACCTTCTGTTTTATGCTCTGTTTAGTTAAACAACAAGTCTAAGCTTATTTTGTAGATAATTATTCAATTCGCTCGGAAAACATTGTCAAGAACCTATCTATGACGCGTTTAGAATTAATCTTTACTTATTTTATTATCTATTCAAAATGTTTTTGTTGCTTCACGCTCATAGTATTTTAAAGATACTTATTTGATGACAACATCATGCAATACCTAATAATACTTCTGCTTATAAGGAGTCTGTTCACTAAAACATTTCATGCAATGACCGTGTTATGAGGCACGGAATTAAGAATAATAGGTACGGATCAACAAAACAACTTAATTATACGGATCAACAAAGTATCATTGTTTCAGTGACCGTAGCATCCGCGTCATGGCATATCCTTACGGTTCCCGTTCTGTCAGATGTGTTTTCGCATGAGGCAGACGCGCCAGGTAGAACGAGTGAATATTTTTGTTAATAAAAATATTTCCTATAAGTACCTATATGGTAGTCATTATACGCGGTTATAACCAGTATGCCTACCGTTTCGCCGCCTAGAACTAATGAAGAGGTGACGTCATCATGGCATGGCATCTATGTACGATGGACGATCCCAAGACGGGAACAGAAGCTAATAGCATGTTGATTTCTCTTTAAAAACTAGCATCAGATACCTACTATATACTGTTTCAAAATATCTAATCTATACTAATATATAAAGCTGAAGAGTTTGTTTTGTTTGTTTGTTTGCTTGAACGCGCTAATCTCAGGAACTACCGATCCGACTTGAAAAATTCTTTCAGTGTTAGATAGCCCATTTATTGAGGAAGGCTATAGGCTATATGTCATTACGCTACGCGGACGAAGTCGCGGGCAGAAGCTAGTAGGTACTTTCATAAACAGTTAGATACATAAAGCGTGACCCAATTTAATCAAATAATAAACAATCATTATCGAATGCATCAGCTATTCAGTACACAGAGGTACCCAGGTCAAATGCACATCTGCATCTAATGTGTTATTTACTTTATGATAAGAAATAATTTGTTTAAAGCACTATTACAATGATAAGATTCCACAGGAATGAATTATGCCGTTATGTTACAAAAATAAATTACTAATAATTAAGTCAGATGTGCGGTCTTTGGATTCGAACTCGGTCAACCATCATTTTGCAAGAGGACTGCAAATTGGCGGGACCTCCCTGATGCAGTCCCCTTTTGTGATTTTTTTATAATATTGTAGGACGTTATTAATAAAAAAACTTTTCACAGGGGTTTTCTAATCCTGCCTTCGACTCAATCACGAGTTTCTTGAATCTTGGAACTCATATCAAAGAAAAACCACAGTATAAGAAATATTTGTCACCTTGTATGTCAGTATACTGAGACTTGCCTACTTGTCCAGTAGTAGTCCAGTAGTCCAAAGCCAGCCAAGGTAGTGTCAAAAATAGCCCAACTAGAACGTCACAAATATCAAACTACGGCAGAGGGTATTTAGATTATTAGGTACTAACTGTGAAAGGTGTAGGTACCTAAGTTAATGAATCATTAAGTTTTGAATAAGTATCACAGTTAAAAATAGTTTGAGGCATTACGATAATAATGATTCATGCAACGCGACGATAGTAATCTTACATATAATAAGAATGTGAGTGAGCCGTGTCTGTACATTGCTTATATTTACAAAAAAACTAATTTGGGGGACTCAGAATCGGTAACACAATCCATTTCTATTATTTTTGGAACTTTTGTCTGTCTGTTTGTCTTTCGGTTTGTCTGTCGGTTTGTCTGTATGTTTGACGGCGCATCAAATGATAACTACTGAAGAGATTTGGAGGAAGTGGGCAGGAATTCATAGCCTGTTTCTTGGATTAACATTTAGGCTATTTTAAATTCAAATCGGTTCTCTCTATCAAAAGTTATTAATTATTGAAAACGTTGACTTTTAAAAATAACCATTGAAGTCAATTTCTTTTTCAAGAATTTCTGTACTAGACTAGCACGGATCAAAAATTATAACAGAATCAAGTAATAAAATTAAAAAAATACATTTACAGGGACTAAATAACATAAAACAAGAAAATAAAGCAGATCAATCAGAAACCATTATTGTGACCAAGAATTGATTATTAGTACAGTAATTCTAACTCTACTTATACAGGGAATCACGGGACATACATAGGATTTATCCAGCGAGCACAAGCCGGTGTAAAAACTAAATATTTGAGAAGGTTAAAGAAGTAAACAAAAAATTACAACTTATTTTCTAGCGGACTAACACGACATCGTTATTACCTCAATGAAATTTGATTCGATAACAGGTGTCATTTTGAGTTGAAAATTTTGACAATATTATTGTTTTCTTCTTTAAAGCATCCAGCCATATAGTAACTCATTTTATAATGTTACACCTCCATAGTGTAGATACAGTGCGCACACTTTATTTGAGAAACTAAAGAGTTTCCATCTAATCAAATAATTAAATACATAAATAAATATAATAATAAAAAAAATGCAACGTGCGTTAATCTTTACTGATGCCGAAACAGATATTTGAGATTTAAATCTATACATATAGGTATGTCTGTTTATATTTCCATGCTTCACGTCAATACAATGTGAATTTTTTTTTGAAATTATGTAATTTATAGATCAGAAATAAGGTATTCAGAAATTAATGGCGCTAAGTGTATTACAAATATGGAAAACCAAATTTTTCGAGGTGGTTAGTTGAAACTTGGACAGGACGTCTGTCAGGTCAGCTAGTACTTTAATAAAGTCATTTATAAGTATTTGATAGTTCTATATTAGGCTTCCTCAAAGTGGGCGATACCGCAAGGGACCGTAGAGAGGAAGGGTATTTCAGAGTGAGGTATCCATTAATTACCCTACAAGTAAAAAATACAGACACAAGGCAATTTCTATTGTTCTTGTGCCCTATCCAATGATGAGCAATATACATATCGTGAGGCTATAGATATTCTTTATTCTTAAAACTGGTGGCCGAAATTAAGGTTGAGAACCTGTTTATCTGATTACTTTGGTATACGGTAAGAACCGGCCAGTTCCGGTTCCTACCTTCACAATATACTAGCCAGTTACGAGGTATATATGGTTCAGCTGCTAAAGTTAAAGTATAGTTGCCGCAAAATATTTTGAACCAAAATGGTGGATGCGCAGTAGTCGATTTTTAGTACATTTTGCACGGAAATGCACTGCACAAACTGTCCCCCTCTCCGTTAGTTTTGGGGCAAGTTATTTTGCGCGAACTATATCAAATTGACCGTAGGTATAATGAGACATTCTCTATGTAGGTACATACTTAAAGACGTATACTTACAAACTGGTTGTTTTGGTCAATTAAGGCTGACCGCACATTAGTGCACAATTCCGTTCAAATGAAGAAGATTCGTATCTTAATTCAATGTGATTAGTTCCTCAGTTCCTGCGTAATTGAACCTTTTTTATAGCAAACGAGCAGACGGATCGCCTGATGGTAAGCGATACCGCCTCCCATGGACACCCGCAACACCATAGATCACAATATTTTTTTTTCCTATATGGCAATAGCTGTTGATTCAGGGAATCTTAACAGCGTAACCGGACTTGGTGGCGAGGCACCGTATGCCTCCAGCCAGGACCATAGATCGCTAATGCATTGCCGGCCTTTTAAACGGGTTTAGGCCTCCGTATCCTCACTCACTCGGCGAAACACAACGTAAGCGTTGTTTCATTCAAGCCGGTTTTCTGTGATGCCGTGTTATCACTCCGGTCGAGCCGGCCCATTCGTACCGAAGTATGTAATAACACTACATTATATGCTATAATCAAATATCTACCAGGCAAAAGCTAGTTGGTATTTAAATAAAACGACCTAACGGATTTTATCGCATTATCGCTTTTTGGGATCTTTTTAATGTAAATATAACGTGATAAAATCCGTAAAGTGGTTTTATTTAAATATTATTGTACTAAGTTTATCCTAAAATGTCTAGAGCAAATAAATTACTAAAGGAATCTTCGAGTTTCATTTACGAATCTTATAATTCCTTTCATTACCATAAGCAGGCAATTATTAAACATTTGTAAACAATGCATTATCTTTCATTGTAATTAGTTTATATTCATTACTACTGGTGTCAGAGTAATTATGTTATACATAATTACTAATAACATAGTAACAATTTCTAATTAAGAATTAACAAAACAAAAACAAAACTGAAATAAGATCCTTGATGTTTAATATCCACCATTATAAGGGACCTCAACAATAATTTGTATCACAAAACGATAATTTTACTATCTATATTAATACAAATTTTAAAAGAGAAAGTGAATCTGTCAGTCTGTCTTTTTGTTACCTTTTTATATGTAAACCAATTTTGATGAATTTTAGTATAGACACCGATTGGACCTTGGGAAAGGGCATAGGACTACCTATTAAATTAGAAGGACTACATATAAACTTTGTTATTCATGCAAGTGAAAACACAGCCAACAGCTAGAATGTTTACAAACTCACTTACCCGTCATAATAACAACAGATATGATAGTGATGATGAAGAATGTATTCTGCCAATCATCCGTGTTCACCTGCACCAGGGAAGTTGTCACCAAAAAACAGAGAGTCACAATTACAAGGGATCCTTGTAGCCGAGCCTTCAAGGGCACCCTGAAAATATTAAAATAGATGATGATAATGTCATGGTTATCAAAAATTCAAATTTTAACAAGGGCTGAGAATTAGGGGGTGCATTATCTAAAAAGTTTTATAACCAATTAATAATAGGTTGATCCCGTCTGAAAAGTTGTGCCATGTGATTCTCGGTTTGTCTTCCTAATATGTTCTAAATATATAACATTTTCATATTGGAATATCTATGGCTCCTGTGCCCTGGAGCCTCAGAAAAGCTTCACTGAATAAGTTTCCATTTGATTTCCCTCTTTAATTTTCTTATCTTCTTCTTCTCAGGTGACTCAGTGATTTGTTTCAAATGAAACAAGTAATGGATCTATATTTAGTAAGTAGATCCTTATGTTTTGTTTTCCCGGCATCCTTTTTTATTTCATCATACTTATTGATAGCAATCCACTACAAAGTACCAATTCTGTATGCATTTTACACTGTCACTCTCAATTTCATGATTGCATAAAAGTATCATACAATAAGCATTCCTACAGTAAATCTGTGATAGACATCTTCACAAATTGTGAAGAACAAAATAAGCAGTAGTAAAAATTTATATTTTTCCTGACAGTTGGTGAGACTGCAGTGGATCTAGGAGGAAGAGAGGTTGATTTTTTTTAACCAATTCTTTTATTTTTAATTTAATAGATAAATAAAGTAATAGGTAGGTACTCTGAGCTTACTTACAAGTGTCCATATAATGAGTTCAGAATAAGGAATAGTAAATTGGGAATAGCAGTGGCCACATTGAGGTATGAAGTGAACTCTGCTTGGAACTGTGTCTTGCGCACCACCATTGTAAGATTATTTGGTGTGACATCCCGGAATTTATACATCCAATACTAAAAAAACACATCAAAATTACATTTAATTTGGTTTTTGTTTAAGAAGAAATTTGGTCAGTTGCCTCAGATTGGGTCATTCAGCTATTAATTTTGTAAATTAATATCCACAGGTAGTTATAACATAAACAAAATTAAAAATAAATAAGGAGTGCAAAAGTAAAAGATACAAATGAGCAGTTTGTTGTATAAGAATTTCTAATCAACCCATACAATTATTATTAACAATTATATCAAATATAATAAATAAGCTTGTTAGATAAACAACCAATTTTGTTCTTTGACCACTCTTTTGAAATGAAATAGTACTTACATCATTGGCAGTGATCAAAAAATTCCAGGGCACCAAGGAAGTGACTCCAAAGAGATAGAATAGTATGTAAACAATGCAGTATTTGTCCCGCGGCTGCTCCCCAGTGTCCAACACCTTTGTCGAACATGAGTCAGTCACCAACTCCCTCTCCTCCGAGTCATCAATAACCTCCTCTTCATTTTCAATATTGTCTAAAGCTTCTGAATTAATAGACCCTGTCGCATCCATGGTCACCATAGCACAATTTGACTATTTCAAGAAAATCTAATTTTACGATGTTTTTGTGTAATGGTTCACTCCGAATCCGAAGGTCTACGATAAGGTCGATTTATACACTATTCCCACATTTGAAAAGCTTTTATTTTGATTATCGACTTGGAGTCACTTTCGACTAATGAAAAATAACATGAGAAAATTCATTTTAAATTAAATCGTGTTTATTTCCGATCGAATTATTGAATTGAATAACAACAGCAGGCAACAGCTGTCAACCCAGGGGGGGGACACTTAGAACATGTATCACGTCAATAAATACAGACATGCCATCTACTTTGCATAACAGAGAAACACTGCTACCTAATAGTTTCAAGTCTATCGATAGATGTCTCTTCTCTCAAACTGTAATGCAATTAATAAAATAGGTTTAAGGATGATCGTTTAGCTGGGCCCGCCAAATTCAAATTACAATTGGTTTTTCGCAATTTCGCAAAGTTTTTGATGCTCAGTTGTGAATATTGTATAGCTAATGCTGAAATTACTACAACTTTGAATTTAGAATGCGTTATAGACCTATAAACTGAGAAAAACCAATTGTAATTTGAATTTGGCGGGCTCAGCTAAACTATCAGCCTTAATATGTGCGGGAATTTAATTCTGTATTAATAGTATTATTTATAGTATTTATTGTACAGACCATTTATAACATGTTTGGTAAAAAATTTCACATTATTTTATTTCAATAGCACTGTAGCTTATGGTAACATTGTTGTGAATACTTTTGATATTATTTAACTGGCAACATTAAACAATATGGTCGCTGAAACTTGTGTTTACGTATGTTAGTGTTTCGTGTTCATTATATGATTAATTATTAGTTTTTTTCAGTGTTTCGTCTACTTCAAACTTCAAGTTAAGATCTCTTCTTTGTCCTGATATGAGATTATATTTGGAAACCAATATTATTCTACCATTAAACTATAAATAAATGAAAACGTATACCTGTATTATATATATCTATCTACCTACCTATAGCTATCTATAGAGCGTTTGTTTGTTACTATTAGGAAATGCAGATGTCGCTTCATAACTTCAAATCGGGATGCCTCAAATTGGCTCAAGAGGGCTCTCTTGTACAACTATATTATTATACTCTTTGTGTCAACCCATGAATGAACCACGCACAGACTCTAGCTACTTAGAGATACTATTTTTTTTATAGTATGAACCACAGACATTTTAATTTTTCATCGCTTTTCAAGTTTTCGATCACCACTTGCTCAGTCGTTCAGATTGTGTTGCCATGTCACCTAACGGTGATAGGGATGTCATTATCGTTTTATAACTGTTCCAAATTATTTTTAACCCTTTGGTTTACTTATTATAAAATGCACTTGAAAAATGCATAAAAAAAAGATTGTCTTATTTGCTCGTATGGTAGCCAGGACCGATATCAGCTTGACTGAATTGTTATCCATCATTGATCCATAGGTTTACTACAGCTACACAGGCACAGCATAACCGTTTAAATCGATCAGTCATCAAAAATACTAGTCTAACGAATTTAAAGGTCTGTCAAGTTTATAAGCTGCGTGGTGGGCTGGTTTTAACTAATAGCTATGGTTAGTAAGTTTAATAACTAACCATTCATTGATACATAAAAAACTCAGTCCTACACTATTTTTTTAAATCCAATCGTGTTTATTTCCGATCGAACTATTGAATTGATTAAACCACAGCAGACAACAGCTGTCAACCTGTGTCGTTGTTTTGATTTATTGACATTTTACTGGAAAATTAATAATCACGTAATTTAGGATTCAATTATTTGTTAGGCACATGGCCAGATGCATTTGACCTTAAAACATGTGGAAGTAGGAAAGGTGATTATTAGAGTAGGATTACTTTTGTCATATATTATACCTAAGTGATACAGATTTCAAAAAATGAAAAAGAAAATGGATATGAAAATACTGTGTAAAATTTTATTAATATTTCATCAGTTGATTAATTCCTATATTTGTCATAATTAATGTCTAGTATCCTAATTTATGATCTAGGTACCAATATTCTTATACAATTTACAGTTAAAGCATGAACATTAGGTCATCATATATTTTATACACACATGTAAAAAGAGAGAGGAATTACGAATTTTATTGTTACAACAAAGATTAAAATAAATTGCACTTAACTTAAGTTCGGCCACTTGCACCAACTTCAAAATTATATTTAAATTGTATTTAAACACGATTCTTCATAGAAATTTCGTGTTTAAATACAATTTAAACACATTTTTTCGACTCAACTTCTTGTTGGTGCAAGTGGGCCTAAGAATCTGTGAAAACACAGAATAAAGTGATGTAAAGTATGTAATTTCTGATGTATCTGTACACATTGACGTGTCTACAAAAGATTTAGGTACGGTAAATTAAAATTATTAAAAGAAAATATTATTATTAATAATTAAGAAGATACAATGAAAAAGAGAAGACGAGAAATGCTCAGGAAAAGCGTAGGTAAGTCAATTTATAAAAAATATGAAAATATGCTTAAAAATATTAAGACTTAAAATTACATAATTTTAACCATTGTATATGGAAAGACTGTATCTTAAAACTATAAGTTACATAAATTATATTCATTTCATCGAATAAACATTTATATAAAACATTCAACATACAAGGACGGACGTGCAAAAATACGTATCTAATATTGCATCATAATCATTAATCATAATTAATACGCCTTTACGTATTTACTCTTTTTGTGATACATGCACGTATTTACTAACAAAAACTTATTAGAAAGGCTTTCATTTTGTTTTCACAAGGCGCAGTCATAGAACTTAATTTGTTTACTTCATTATGAGATCGATCACCTCTGGTAATTTGCATAGTCTTTATGACTTAAAATACTTTATACATACATTATCAACTAAAATTACCTACAAGGACAGAATAATAACAGAAAGTTGGAATGTCAGAAGTTTTAAAGGCACTTGTTTTAAGATAATGTATGAAAACTAAATTCAAGAAAAAATAAAATACTTCGCTCAAGACATCATAACTCAGTCTTTTCATTGCTTCTCTACTTCTATAATAGTATAGTAATCATCTCCTTTTATTTAAATTAGGTACCTACATAGGTATAAGGCCACGTTTAAACTATTTAAGTAACACTTGATTAATACCGACTCTTCTGCTACATAGCAGTCTCTAATGGTTGACTATACGATCGACTTGCCTCCGACATAGGTATCGGGCTGTTTTCGGAATTTTCGAAGTCAAAATTAGTCTCCAATAAAGCTTCAGACTTAGATCTATGATTTAGTTCGGGTAATGGTGAGTCCTCGAACTCTCTGGAAAGATCATGGGGACTGGAATCGTAGCTTGGTATGTTGTCTGATGGAGTAGTGTCGTATGCACTGGAGTATACTGGTGGGTGAGGTGGACTCGGTAGGTTGTCTTCGTAATACTGCTGCTGATCTATGTAGTGAAATAAAACCAAATTAGTGGTAGGGAAATTAATCATTTCAATGTTTTGCAAAATCATTGATAGTTCGTAAAAAATCCTTTTTACAAAAATAAATAACGTGTTCCACTGTTCCTTACAGTTCCAGAATATGATATGTTGAATGCACTATGGTTTCGAAACTCATGTCTACATGTCTAGATTTATCTGTCATTGTCAATTACTGTCAAAAAAATTTCATCTGAACTCGCACATGAGAAGAGGATTGAATGAAACGAGATTGAATTGAATCCTATTGAATAATGAATAATTTCATTTTTTGTTTTTGAAGGCGGTTTTATTTAAATTGAAATATGAATGAAAAGACACGAATTCAGATAATATACGGCGGCATCGTTCGAAGAAGAATAAGTAATTTTCGTTTGTTTTATTAATAGAAAGAATATTCTTTGAAATAAAGCACACCTCTGTAAGTAGGTACAGTACCTAGTTCAAATTACCTATTCATAGGTAATTTGAACTACTGTAGGTAGGTACATATCTGAGACTTTTACTAAATTATTACGTCGCGTCATCGTAATGAATTTTAAGCAAAATATTCTGACTTCGTACTAAGTAGGTACCTACCTGCAACATTATTCCTTTGTCCAAACGTTGTAGTAGGCGCTGTTCCCGCTTGGGGCTGCTCTGGCATCTTGGATCTAAGTTCCATCAAAAAAGACAACTTAGGTTGCGCGCCGTAGCCGCCTGGAGGTGCACCGTACCCATATATCTTTCCTGCTCGTTCCAGCTGCCTCTTCAAAGTATCGGCATCGTCAGAATTATCTCTTAACGGTAATGTATCCGATGTGAAGTATTGTGAATCGCTGCTAGGCGACAAAGTATACTCATCGGGAGGCGATCTTATACCTTCAGGATGATGTAATATGGGCATTTCTTCCGTAGCTACAGTATTAATAGATGGTGCCCCGCTTGCTGTGCCAGAATTGTCTCTGTAACCATCGTTTCTGAACGCTAAGTTGCCGTACGGCCTATTGTTATTCTGTGGTACAGAATATTCTGGAGAGATAGGCTTCTTCACAAATGTGGTGTGTGTGAGAGGCATGATGTTTGTGTTAGGGTTGTGCGCCTCATAGATGTCGTAACTCTGGTTGTCGTCGAGCGAGGAATTAAATTGACTCTTCTCCATCGATTCCATTGAGGTTGTAGATGCCAGCATCTTTCTATAGTCTGAGCCTTTCGTTAATGTGTCAGTAGATCGGGTACTCTGCAAAAATATATGTACAATACAAATCTATACTAATATATAAAGCTGAAGAGTTTGTTTGTTTGTTTGATTGTTTGTTTGTTTGTTTGTTTGCTTGAACGCGCTAATCTCAGGAACTACTGGTTCGATTTGAAAAATTCTTTCAGTGTTAGATAGCTCATTTATCGAGGAAGGCTATAGGCTATATATCATCACGCTAAGACCAATAGGAGCGGAGCATCAATGAAGAATGTTTCAAAATCGGGATTTTTCCTTTTGAGAGCTTCCGATGCATGCGCTGCGTAAACGGTTAAAGTTTCGCAAAAATCATATATGAAAGAATTGTTCCGCTTTAAAAGTTCTAAAAAAAAGTCCGCGACAGCATATGTCTATCTTTTAAGGTTGGCTCACTATAACCGTTTTTATGCTAACTTTGTTCTAAAATTCGTTTTTTTTTCCTTTTGAGAGCTTCCGATGCGTGCGCTGCGTAAACGGTTAAAGTTTCGCAAAAATCATATATGACAGAATTGTTCCTCTTTAAAAGTTTAAAAAAAAAGTCCGAGACAGCATATGTCTATCTTTTAAGGTTGGCTCACTATAACCTTTTTTATGCTAACTTTTTTCTAAAATTCCAAATGCATTATTTGCGTAGGTGTTTTTATAAACATGATATTAATCCTTATCCAAATAAATACGTTATTCATCAGCCTTTAGAGCGTTTGTTTTGTATCCGTGTGGACCGAGCTTGGGTCCGCTCGGACCCAACAAACGCTCTAAAGGACATATCCTCATTTAGCGTTCTTTTATTATTCATGTTCCCGTGACATATTTTACTAAAGTTCCGCTCGGATACTCAATACTCAATTATCAACTAACAATATTGGCTATATCTTGAAGTGAGCTTCAATCAAAACATACTACAAGCCGCTGAACGGGATCATCATCTTCTTACCACCTGCCAAGTTTGCTTGAACTTGAACGCGATAATCTCAGGAACTATTGGTCCGATTAGAAAAAATCTTTCGGTGTTAGATAGTCCATTTATTGAGGAAGGCTATAGGCTATCATCCTGCTAAGACTAAGTAACTATTCCACGCGGACGAAGTCGCGGGCGGAAGCTAGTCTATATATATAAAAGAAAGTCGTGTTAGTTACACTATTTATAACTTAAGAACAGCTGAACCGATTTGGCTGAAAATTGGTGGAGAGGTAGCTTAGAACCAGGAGGCGGACATAGGATACTTTTTGTCCCGTTCCCGGGGGATGTGATGACAGACTGAATTCCACGGGGGCGAAGCCGCGGGCAGAAGCTAGTAAAAATATATATATAAACAACCACAATTATTTAACCGTGGGAGAGCCATGCTTCGGCACAAATGGGCCGCCTCGACCGTAGTGATAACATTGCCTCATAGAAAACCGGTGTGAAACAACGCTTACGTTGTGTTTCGCCGAGTTAGTGAGGCTACCGGAGGCCAAAACCCTTTTAAAAGGCCGACAACGCACTTGTGACGCCTCTGGTGTTGCGGGTGTCCATGAGCGGCGGTAATCGCTTACCATCAGGCGATCCGTCTGCTCGTTTGCCCCCCTATCCCATAAAAAAATACAATCTAGTTTCCTATCATATACTGACGCCTATCGTGGGTAAAATTAAAAAAGAAAAATCTAGGATCTACCTACATAGTCTAACATACATGTCATATTTTGTGATATCTTACCATCTGAGCTAGTTTTCTTCGGTAAGGTGTGTCTGGGAAACCGCCGTTGATACTACCAATAGACCGGACGGAGTGTAGAGACTGTCGTATCGAGTTGCGCCGCTCCAACCTTTGGACGTGTCTGGAGAAAAATATTTTTATAGTTTGGTATAAGTATAAAAGAAAAATAAAAAGAAAAAAGAAACTGCCTCAATAGCCAAGTGGTCCTGACCGTGACTGCTACGCTAGAGGTCCTGGGTTCGATTCCCAGGTCGAGCAGTGTTATTGGGTTTTTCTATGAAATTCCCAGTAGCAGCTCGGAGTTAGGAATTTGTGCCCGGTTAATGGCAATAGGCTCGCCCCCTATTACATGGGACCTAAACATACCGGCGAACTGTGGGTGGTACATTAGTACACCTCTGCCTAACCCTTCGGGGAATACAGGCGTGATGGTATGTATGTATGTATACAGAAAAAGAAGAAATCGCTCCATTGAGGCGTCCAAAGATTTATGTATTGATCGGTGAGGCGATCACAGAACTCACACGAGCCTGTATAATGTAAAGTACCTAAGTATATAGGCTCATACTCACGCTTTTTTCCTATAAGGGTAGGCAGAAATATCGCAATAAGTCACTCTTGTGTCGTCCAGATTTATACATTTTCTCATACACCTTACCTTTTTGAAGGACCTCACCTATAGAATTGTTCTAATGTCTTTCTTTATGGGCAGACCCGGCGACATCGCTGACATTCCTTTCATAAATTCTTATCGTTAGTCGCCTTTCATCCGTTCTCTCGACATGTGAAGTATAGTCGGTAAAAAAGTAAGTAAAGGTCGTCGTGTACCTGTGCTTAGACTTGGAGTACCAGCAGATTAGAGCGGCGCCCACCAGCACTACAGCAGCAATCAGTACGCCAATGAAGGCCACAGCCAAGGTATCGCCTCGCCACGACATTGGGTCGATCATAATCTTCGGATCTGCGAATTAAAATATATGTCATAGACTTGAAAGTGCTATAAAAATCTGGAGTTAAGATGCGGAAAGAGAGGTTTTGTCTCTTACTTGGTAGGAGCTTTATACAGGGTACAGAATTATTCACCTGCACACCTTTTAAAATGCTGATTATTTATACGCGTCGTACTCAACAACTGTTCTTACGCAACTCATACCATATTCGTGAACAATAAATACAAAAGTCGACAGACATGTAGGCAGTTATGAAAAGTCATCTTTTTCACGTCAGATAATGGTTTTCATAGGAAAAGTTGATCAGTATGACGTAGTACTTAATATCATGCCTTAACGGCTGCTAAGGATATCGGCACCCTAAATAACCCCATACTACTACGATAGTAATGGGACGAGAATCGAGATAACATTCTATAGGGCGAGAATTTATGAGAATCTAAAATTCTAATCACTATTTTAGCTTCGTCTATCTAAGAGCAAAAGATTGGATATCTAGTCTTTGAATATTTTATGAAGTTTATATAAAGTAATAATCGAATGTTGAACCACATTTCTTAGTAAATTCTCTTCAGCAAAAACAATCTCGAAAAAAATGTCGAATGAATTCTCGGAAATATTATCGTTCCTTCATAATGTTATTGTAAGTAAATAGGTACCTAGATATTTCATGAAAGTTTTTAAAGACTTTACTGTTACCGTCACCTCAGTAGGTTATGTTAATTTTTTTTTCGAGAATTGCCCGTTATTACCTATACCTCGATCAATGATATAATACTATGTACTTTATAATGTCATTGACTTCGATAATTTGTTTCATGAGTTCACAGTACCCAATGCTAGAAAATGTAAGAGCTCTAAAAAAGCTTACCGATCTCGCAAATGAAGGCATTCTTCTGATTACAGTCTGTGATCTCGACATTCGAGAAGGCAAAGGAAGTGCACTGCGTGACGTAATCGATATGGTTGATCCACACTCTGTCCCCATACTGGAACCATTGGTTCTGCCGGTTGATGAACTCGTACAGGACTTCGTAATTGCCAGTTACGTATGGCATCGATGCATTGTCCGACTGTAGAGGAAAGGGTTGATGAAAAAAATATGATAAAAAAGTGAAGGGATAATCATAGGTGGTCATAAAGCGGTTCTGCTAGTTTTTTCGTTGATTTTTGCCGTCGTAAAAAGATATCGTATTAGTATCCCAAGTTCATCCATTCAGAAGCCATTTAGCGTTAGTAAATAACTACCTATATGAAGTGTGATACAAGATTAATCCTTGTAAATTTATAATTTTAGTAGTAGAAAATTTAATTTAAGGATAAAAGCGAAAATAAATTCTTTAAACCGACTTAAAACATGTTTTAAGAACAGAAAAATTAATCCATTCGACATTGCTTGATTCTACAGGTACGTGATTTTAGTCAGCAATAAATTTAGTTTGCTAGGTAAATGTAAGAGAATAATTTAAATCCTTACCAAACAAAACTGCCTTGCTTCGTCATACGTCATCGGAGCGCCGACATACATATAACAAGTGTCAGCAACCGCGTCCCAACCGGGAGGGCACTTCCCGCCGCCGAGGACCGTCTGGTTATTCATGTAGAAGGGCCTGTAGTCCACCTCGAGCAGCAGAGGGTTATCGCTCTGGTCTCTGATACGACCAGCAACGGCTAACGTTTCGTTGTAGCTCCAAAAATTGTGTTTTGCATCAATTCGTGTACGCCACAGATCGAGAGAACTGGAATTATTTATGAAAGTTGTATATCCCGATGTTTTTGAATAAAATATTCAAACTGTGATGAAAGTTAGGTGGTAACAGATAGATTCTATGTGACTACTAAAGGAAATGAGTTTATTATCAAGTAAAGTTGTAGTTCTACAAGGCGTGTCATTAACAATTTAATGATGCTATTAGCGTGTTGTTTATTTAAAGCTACTATATCTATATCCCAAACAATACAACGGAGAATAAATATAAAGAACCCACTTAGTTATTATTAAAAGGTATAGGATACAAAGGGAGCAATTTATGCTAATAAAAAACGTAGTGAATACTGTCACCAACTTCTTAAATGTGTTTAACACAAAATTTCTATGAAAAATCGTGTATAAATACAATTTAAAAATAATTTTGAAGTGCAAGTGGCCCTTAGAACTATACCTACTTGTAAAGAAACCAATAAGAGCACCTTCGGTATACTCGCGATCTCATAATATAACATTAATAGATATATATTTTTTTAGTATCAAGACACATATTATTAGTTATATATTAGTTTAAAGTTTAAACCCTACCAATCGTGCACTTGTTAGACTTACAGCCAGTTCTATGTACCTGTAGTCAATCTCTTAGTAGATTTGCTAACTAGAGTTAGGATTTTGACATAAAGTCCATACAAGTAGTTATTGTCAAAATCTTATCACCAGTAATCAATTCTACTTACAGATTTGATAGAGAAACCTACTGTTAGAGATTAATTATTACCTATAATATGCAGATGCATAAGCGTGCAAAGACTATTATAAAGCAACTATTATAGATTTTATCATGCAGTCAGTTAATAGCGGTGATTTGATATAGTAACAAATATTAATTAAAACTTACCTCATGATAGTTGGATTATAGTCAACAAAGCTATGGTCCGGGTAGCCATGCAACAAAAACATGCAAGTAAGATATATTTTCTTACAATTAAACCTAGTTTATAGCAAGAGTAATTAAATAAGAAGGTAAATAAACTTGCTTTTTCTCTGAAAGCTTTTGGAAGTCCAAGATATGCCAGAAACATAAGAAATTTATCGAAATTAGTTAACATTTAAAAACATAAAGCACCGAGTAGGTCCCTACTTGGGAACTGCTTATAGTGTATTTGGGTATTTTAGTAATAATATCAAGTACAAATTGAGCCGACCGACGTAGTCCTGTTTAAAATTCAATATATCCTACTAAAATTCCATAGAAAAAGCATCTAGATATTTCTCAAAATTTTAACAATAACTGGCAACTTTACTAATTTTTCTTTCGCATAAAACCTTATTCGGACCGTCACAAATCGGTCCAGCCATTTCTAACTTTCGCTTACCAACAAATAGCATTCAGGTAGAAGGACGGATAAAATTGTCAAACAGCTGGTAGTATTGGGTCTAATCTAATGCATTTTATGTGACTAAAGTAATTACTCACATAGATCTATTGACCGTAATCATTTCGTAATCATTGTCGGGGTTGAAGAAGATGTTGTCTACATAGTTTTGGCCAGCTGTCCCAGCTACAACTGTAGCTCGACCTTCACGGTCTGTAGCATAGTTCCTGAAAATAAAAAAAGTTTATTTATAACATAACATACCATCACGCCTGTATTCCCCGAAGGGTTAGGCAGAGGCGTACTAATGTACACCCACAGTTCGCCGGTATGTTTTGGTCCCATGTAATCATAAAAAGTTTATTTATGATGGTAAAAAATATTATCATATAAATAACATCTTGATCTACATACACGTTTCCTGTATCCAAAAGCATAGAGATATCTACTTACTTATAAAACCCATTATGCGAAGTGGTCTGATAAATCGGAAGCCTAACTTTATCAAAGCCTGACACTTCAAGGATTCTCATTCCGGTGTTATCATGAACGTAGTTGTACGTAAAGTTGGAGACAACCTGACGTAGGATGATTACATCACTAAAAGGCACTTTGTTTCGGGTGAAGTAATTACGATATATCGTTACTTCTTGGTATGGTGAAGACTGGCGCCCTGAAAACAAATTGAAACTTAAGAAAAATGTAATCACTAATCACGTTTAAAGGATTAATTTAAGCAATAAGAAAAAAATAATACTTATAAGCTATAATTTTACATAACAAAGATAGAAATGCGTACCTTCAACTTTAAGGCATGGAAGATCGTGATTAGCAAAGAACAAGTTGTTATGAATCCATCCACGAAGCGAAGTAGCTGATCCTCGGGAGTCAGCCCTGACTAACAATCCTCCAACATTATTTCGAACTAGGTTATTCTGGAAAACAAATCATGAAAATCAAATATAATTTGACATGGTACAGTAAATAATGACACGGTATCTAAATGTAATCTATACGTATAAAATGTTTTGTCCTGCTGAATGACCGACTGACGGATCAACGCAGATCGTAGAGACCTGAAACTTTGAGGATGTGTTCTTTGTATGACGTAGGCATCCGAAAAGAAAGGATTTTCCCAAATTCTACCCCTAAGGGGGTGAAAAACGGGGGCAGTTTGTATGGGACAACGTGGTCCAATCCAACTACTTAAAATTTTGCGTTGAAGTGAGAAAATATAATAAACAGATAAATATTTTATTGTATATTTGGAAACAGTGAATATTTGAAGTGCTTTTAAATCTTTTGGTTGTATTTTACTTACTCTAAATACTAGCGATTGAGTGTTTTGTACGTCCACTCTAACAGCCGCGGGACAAGAAGTGAAGTTTCCGTACAATTTGAGACAGTTGTCCCTTATCTCATTCCTAGTGATAGCCACTAGCGGATTTACTTCACCAACAGACTGATATGTAATAGCACCATCTCTGTTCTTTATGAATTCGCTACTCGATATGTTATGTTGGACATCACGATCTGTAACGAAATAGAACATTAGCGGATTTGCTACATTGACTACCATTTTTTGTTTCGAAATAATAGTATATACTTACTGAAACCAATAGCGGATATCGGCAAAGTTACAATTTCCGCAATAAATCCATGAACAGCTGATGCACCATTTGCGAACAGCGAAACACTCAAGCTAGCACCTTGAGACCTAAACAGCTTCTTTTCATCAGGTGACCCATTCTCCAAGTACCCAATCACAGGTGCCGTAATGTTATAAATATCGCCATCGTATAACGTCAAAGAATCACGTTTGCCATAATTCTGAGTGTGATTGAAAAGATTGAACTGAAGCAGTCTAAACCCAAATGGCTTTACTCTGAACATGCTCTTAAAGATCTTCACACAATTGACAGGATTGTTATCATATTTGTAGTACAGCAAAACTCGCTCTTCAACCGTGATCATTTTAGTACTGTCACAAATGTCGATTAGTGAAAACAGATGATATGGTAGATTTAGATCCTTAAGCGGTGTAAAACTAGATTCATCAGATTCTCTACCTTCTCCATTTAAAGATATGGCACTAACTCCTTCCCCTAATATGTCATTCACGGAATTAAACATCATGTTAATTGAATCGGTGGGTGATATTAAATTAATACCGTGATGAGCGCATTTTGTTATATTTACATTTTGAATTCTAGGATTCTTTATAATACTTTGTACAGCAGGAGATTTCTCATTATGAAGTATACCAGCACCAATTATTTGTACGTGTAGTAATTCACTTTCAGATTTCTTCATCGTTTCGTGAGTGTGGTGATCGTGAATTCGGTGCTCGTAAAGAGAATATTCAAATTCTGGATTAGCAAACCTTATGCCACCCCAATAGTCCAGATTTTCTTCTAGATTCCTTGTTCCACAATGAATGAACACGAATTCTGAATCCCATCTACATTCATGTCTGTGACCATAAAGTTGGCCATTTAACCTTATTGGGCAGTCCTCATAACGATCTTCGGTTCCAACGCACTGTAATGGCTCTGGCCAAGACCAAATCCTTGACAAAGAATTACTGTGGTATTCTACTCGTCGGTCATGAGCAAAGAACACATTTATTGGATCAAACCCTAACTCCCTGCATACTACTTGAGCGTTCCTTTCAGTAAAACGATTATCACACATTGGCACCCACTGGAGAGTTGTTTTATTATAATATTCTAGAAATCCCTCATTCGTTCTTTCCGCTGTATTATCAGTGATAGAGCAATTTCTTCCAGTGCATAGTCTTATTGAATTTTGTATGATCAGGGATTCCAATTGCCGCCTATGTTTGTGGTGGCTTGAAGAATATTGTCCAACATCTCTCTTTTCTATTCTGTTAATTTCCACATTACTTGCTCGCGTAATGGGCCGCATTACTATAGGCAACTGACTATGACCTACAGCTTGTAGGTTTCCCATAACAAGAATACCGACATTAGGTGCAAATTCCAATATAACCCCAGGACTAATCGTTAACACGGCATCAGGCATAACAGTTATATCAGCTTTTACTATATACGGAGCAATTCTGGATTCTATAGTAAAGTTTGATAATAAACGACCGCCCAACTCATTTGTGTCCATAACTATATCAGGGCTGAATGTAGCAGATACACTAGAATCCATACTATCTTCAAGCAAGTAAGGTAGATATGTAGCAATAGCGTGGTTATTCCAATCATCAAAATCAAATATTTGATTTCTAATTTCTTTTTCAACAGTGCTTCCCCACCAGTTTTCTGTGACATCCAACAAATTATTGATCTTTGCGGTCTTGATGCCAGCAAGTAAGGTGTACTCTAATGCATTATTCCCGAACAAGTTTCTACTTACTTTGACTTTCTGTATTCCTTTGAAACCTATGACGCATGTAGGCTCAACGCTTCTGATTAAAGCGCTTCTGCTGGCTTGAGCCAATATGTGTTTATTATTCTTCACTTGATTGTAAATGAACAGGGCATAAACTAATCCCATGATTTCACTCTGACTGTCCATATTAAATTTGACCATAAACTGTCCATTATTCCTTTCAATAAAGTTTCCATCAATCATCATCTTCTTTTCCATACCTTGTATAGATATTAACCCAGTTTTACAATTGTTATCAGTGAAGATATTCTTCGTTATATTAACTTCGGCGAAGTGACCATCTACGATTAACGCGAAGTTTTGATTGTTACGCCAAGTATTATTGTGCATGAAGACAGAATGAGTAAAATTTTCATTATATTGCCAAACGTATGGTAAACCTACATCAAAGCCTCCTTGTTTATTCCTCTCGATTGTATTATCTTGCAGAACGTAGTGATACAAATTATTTGAACTTCTTAGATCTCTAGCAAAATGATAGATTCCTTTACCATTATCTGTGATCAAACTGCTGTTGACCATAATGGTTATTTCAGTTATGTTACTATCATGAATATCCCAAAATGGAGTGTTGACATAAATAGCTTCTTCCTTGTTGTGTGCTATTTCACAACTAAATACTTTTATACTTTCGTTAGCTTTTCGTAAAAAGTGGTCACCTAATTCGTTTAGATAACGATTGTAGTATAAGGCTTTGATTCCTTTTGTGTTTCCTTTTATCTTTGAATTAACAATCTGGAGAGTTGGAACAGGACCTCTTACTATTCTATTCTTTAGGTTTTGTACTGGGGCTACAATTGTGCTTACAACTAGTACAACTCCTCCTAAGGCATGTGTTCCACTTTCATAATTAACCACAATGCCGAAACTGCTACTAGTTGTCGGAAATGTCGACAGATCACGGTCAAGGCACCACTTAACACTTGCTTCGTTTATGTTTTGCGAGTCATATATGCAAATATTTTCAGTAGAAAAATTGTGAATAGGATTAAGAAGCTGTAGTCCGAGAACATAACCTGGATTACATTTAATATTGTAAGTTTTTGCTATGTTCTCTCCGTAACGCTTGGTGAAAACGATATGTCTTGTTTCACCATTCACCAGACTTATGTCCGTTTCATATTCAGGAATCATAATCGGGTGATAATTAGATTCATCCATGTTAAACCCAGGATCTAAATTAAACCATCCTGCAATTTCTCTTTGTTGCGGGCCAGGAATATGCGGATTATGTGAAATACCCGCCAAATTGTTATTTTCTATAACAGATCCGTACACTTTGAGACCAAGCTGTTTAAAGCTAATTCCGCTACCTCTATTATTGCTAAATTCCGAATTTCGGACAGTATTGACGGCATCAGCCCCATATAAATCAGAGTACAATATTCCCAAACCATCGTGATAATTGTTAGTTATTCTGATGCTTTCCAAACTATGTCGGGCGAAATCTATCTGAAGAGCCGGTTTGAATATATTTGATGAATAATCTAAAAGACCTGCTTTTTCAATAGTGACATATTGTAAGTCGGCTCTCTCAGATATAACACTGAACCTCACCCCCGCCCAGCTCGTTTCGTAACATCTGATTCCGACATCATTTTCGTGTGTACAAGAGTTCTCAAAGTGATTTTTAGTTTCTGCTTTGCATTTGGTAATATCGTTGTCAAACTCTGAACATTCAACGTTCGATAAAATTATATCTTCTGTCATGCCAGCAGAAGGTATTTCATTGGGTTCTAAGAACCAATCATCTGGATTTAAAGCGAGACCAAGTTGATTGCAGACCAAAGCAGCATTGATTATATTCCACTTGTAATTGCACACAGTACCCCATTTTTCATCGATCCTAACTTGTAATCTTCCTTCGTGCTGTGTTCTTCCACCTAAAAGTCTTATAGGCACAATAGGCTCAGTATATCCTGGTGTCGTAGGCTCAAAATCGGTTTCATACACACTTTCATTAGTCATAACTACTTCTTCTTTCAGAGTAAACGTTATATCATTTGGTCGTTTTCCTCTTGCGTCTAGTTTTCCTGCAACCATTATCCCTATTGCCGGAGGGAATTTCAATGTGACACCTGATTGTAGAACTAATTTTCCACCGGGACGAATGTTAATATCTTTGCTAACGTCATACTCTCCGGGCCGAAGGATTTCTATGCCTTCAACTTCACCACCGACTACAAAGGTGCCAGGTACATTAAATTGAGGCACATAAAGTGAATTATAATTAATTTGTGTAGCTCCGGGATTACTGCTATGTAATAAATATGGCATGTAAACTATTTTAGCTAAATTGTACCTATCTTTTCTATGGA
This sequence comes from Acronicta leporina, assembly GCA_947256265.1. Taxonomy (NCBI): domain Eukaryota; kingdom Metazoa; phylum Arthropoda; class Insecta; order Lepidoptera; family Noctuidae; genus Acronicta; species Acronicta leporina. Next base: position 14,056,812 of record OX366518.1, on the reverse strand, counting down.
ACAATCTGTTATAAACCCTTTCCTCTTCCCCGAAACCAAGCCAGTTGTAGGTACAATTTAATATTTTACTTTGATCTTCAACATGAGAACCGATTTCGTATTGGGCTTCTGGATTATTTATAATATTTCTAAAGACGTCGATGTTACTCGACGCTAAAACAATCGTAGCCGCTACTCTACTTCTTGGAGTCAGTCTAGATGATATGCCTTCTAGAGGTTCAAAGGGTTCTCTTATTTTATTATCTCGAAGAAAGTTTCTGGAAAATAGTATGTACTGAAGGTCGCTGTAAGGAGATAAACCAAGATTGACTACGAAAGGACCCTTATTGCCAAAGAAGTAATTGTGCTGTATATGGAATCGAGCTGGCAAATTTTCAAATTCTTCCAAATATTTTCCATCTATTCTATTCAATATAACAATTGCACCATAATTGCCATGTTCAAAATAGTTATATTCAATCCTCCCTATAACATTGAGAGCCGGCTGAATTTTTAAAGGTACTCTTTGGTTTTCGTAAAATCTATTATGACCTATTTGTAAATTGAGCAATTTAGCAGGATTATTAAGCCTCCAACAAGTAGATATTTCAATGGTGCTTTCAGCACTGGTATTGAACCAGTTTCCAGTAATATTTAACCAACTATCCCCGCAGAAGTTTCCATGTAGTATGCCTACATCAAGATTTTTAAATATTTCTGAATATTCAACAGCAGTAGTTTGATTAACTGAAATATATTCAGTTTCCTGAGTATTATTTATCCAAACAGCTATACCGTATCCTTGATTAGAACTTAATATACTTCTTGAAATATTTCTGTTTCCTCCTGTTACCGTAATGTTAATTCCGTCACCTTGATTGAATGATATTCTACTCTCAGTGACATTCACATCTCCCGCCCCACTCACAACTTGAAGACCAGCGATATGATTATTGTTAGATATAGAAGTGCGATGGATGTGAATTTGCGATCTCAAGTTTTCAATTACCACGCCTCTGCCATTGTTATCTGATATAATAGTGTCAGTTACATTTAAGTCATATGTTTTGCTAATGCCTGAAGTTAACCTTAAGAAGCCTGTAATATCCGTCCTCGTGTCGGCACGAAATCTCACGTACATGCGGTTCCTCGTTGACGTAACACTTTGTGGTCGCGTATGATTTCTAATATTAAAGGCCAATAATAATTTGTCTTCTGCCGTTAACCCGTCGTATATAAATAATTCACCCGTATTATTTTGATTAGTAAGCAGTTTGATGAAGCTCAAAGTTAAAACGTGGTCCGGTCTAGTATAAAACTTCTGATGGCAATCTCTTTCCATATTAGAATATCTCGATTGTTCAATTGACATTTGAATTGGAAACGTCTGGCTCGGTGTGGATGCTAATGTGCATAAATCAAATATTTCGCTTCTGTCGAGTCTTTCATCGATGTTCATTTCGTGCATCACGTATTTGACCCCATCGCCGCCGTTATCGTGTATCAAGCAATTCTCAATCTTGGTCATGCCGTACGTAGAATTCACATAGACCCCATATCCTCTATTGTTTTGTATCGTGCAATTGTTTATGACTATGGGAGCGTTAGGTGACGTCACATTTATTGCATTGAAGGCAGAGTTAGTTATTTCGATGTCTTTTAAGACTGGTGGGACTCCTATGACATCTAAGGCACTTGTCGCTATGTTGTCTCTTCCTAGACCTGCATTTTTTATAGTTATATGCATGAGCCTGGACATTGATGTGGGAACGTATAGAGTATTTGCAGCGGTAAGTATTCTTTCGAAGACAGCGTTTTCGAAGCGTATCCCTCTCCAATGTCTTCTAGAGTTTCCTAGATCGTTGACATCATGGTAAGGTGAGCACTGTATAGCGAGATCTGGATGATAGTCGCAGACACCTGAGCCAAGTTGTCTAGAATTCCAGTCACATTGGAATAGATCGTATTCCGTGCCTTTGCATTTGGGTTCTTCGAATAATAGTCTTGCTCTTCTACCGGGCTGACGATCTATCCAATTGTAGAATGATCCTCCCATGAAACCTAGTTGTCTGCAGGCTGTCTCCATGTCGTTAACGGTCCAACTGAAACCATAAGAATATAGATAAATTTTAATTAGTCAGACCTCTAAATAGTATTTTGATTACACTTGTTTGTGGTTCAACTCACTTTCTGGAATTAGTGCAAACTGATCTCCATTTTTGTCGATGAAACAGCTGGACCCTTCCCACTAAGATGGATGGCCCATCCACGAGACGGATATCTGGTATGGGTTTTGAAGATATTTCCGGCTCTTCTGTACTCGTGAACGTTATACCCTTTTGGTGTTCACCCTGAAATTAAAATAAAACGTAAGTTTTAGTGTGAAGGCGATTTTCCTTTCTAGATTGACCTAGATTTTACATTTTTTTTAATTTAGGAATCAATGTTAGTGGTACTGTGGTTGATTCAAGACATTAAGTGCTATCATATCATAAATTTAGCACTTCTTAGATATTTCATAAAAACTACCCTACTTAACGACTACTTCACTCCAATGCTCATCTTTTAAGTGAAAGGCAGGTGTGTAGAAATGTGCAAATAAGTATAACCAATGATTGTATTGTTGTGTTTCACAAGACATTGATTAGAGAGTTGGCCAAGCGCACGAGGGTTGAGCCAAGAAGAATAGGCGGATGTAAGTAGGTACAATATGTTTAGCAATATTACCTAGATATTTATTTTCATTTGCTAAATGTATTATTAGGTTCACGGACAATTCACCTGTGCGTGACTAGATTGTGGAACAATCGTTTCTGCACAGCTTTTACAACATCCTGTGTTAACTATATTGACATTAATTAAATAGAGAGAAAGTCTTTTATCTCCGGCAAACGGATGGCAGCAATGCGTGGGAGACAGTGTAAATAGATAAGCTTTTTAGTACCCACTAAGCATTATGAAGTCACAGTATTCTAACAACATTTGGTTCTTTAAGTATGCCTATAAGACACAAGATTCCGTTTAAAAAGATGTCTTTAAGATTTAATTATTTAATATAAGATAGATAGGTCTACGTTTGGCTTCATACAATATATTTTTTTAAATTGCCGTAGGTCTAGTGCTCGTAAGCGCGATTGCAACGCTAGAGATCGAACGACGGACAGGTTCAATTCCCATTATTCCCCGGTGCAGCAGTTTTAAATTATCTGTAATAGCTTGATGTTAGGATTTGTGTATTTTATGGGACCTAAACATAGGCGAAATGTGAAGTATGTATATTTGTACAGCTCCAAGCTTTCGTGGAATATAGGACGTGATAGAATATAGGACAATTTTTGTCAATGTTTTCATAATATTGTTTAAACATTCTTATCAATAGCTTTATACTTCCGATCATGCGTCTAGTTAGACACATACATAAGTAATGAATATTTACACAAATCTATCGGACAATGGTCGTCGACACCAATGCAGTCGCATCATATACTTACAGCGCGCGCATATCGTCGTACGCGCACGCACGATGCGCCCTTGCACTTCGTTGCTATGGCTTCCTGCCTTTTCATACACCCCATTCATACAGTCACGATCTACTGCCCAACTGTTACCTAACCGTCGCTAAATTGGAATGCACGTGATGTAATTTCGATTAGGGGACCCGCGCTGACAATAGTGTATGGCAATTTAATTGAGACGTTAACACCGGTTAACACAAAATTGCATGTCTGCAGAATTCAGGCCGACAAAATTCCACTTATTTATATTTTCAATGAGGTAGTAAGTAAGTAGAAAGTTTTAACATTGAAATGACAAATAAACAGGAAACTGACAAATGTATGAGCAGTTGTTCTTAACTCCTAAACTGTGAATAGCTTAGACGTCGGTATAACACGTAGGCGTTAAGTCTAGATGTTTTGCAATAGACCGTCTGAAATGTAATGTTGTCTGTTTAAAATGTTACTTAATGTTTAAACTTTGCAACTTCAGCATTTTAAGAATCTCTTGCCAACCTAACCTACCCAAAAATGAATTGAATTTTTAACGATTAAAATGCAATAAATAAGTCAGTCCCTATGTGGACCTAACACTTTTATTTTACCAAAACGGTGTTGCGTGCGCGACAAACTGATACCAACAAGGCTTTTTTGTGATGCTTTACACGTCATACTGAATATTTTAAGGCAGGTCGTCAGACGTCCGTTAAATCGTTACGCGCGGCTAGCTACTTATCTGCAGCGACTCATAAAAAAGGTACCCATAAGATCAAATACCGGTAAAGAAACTAAAGGACGAGGCAAGGACACCGGTTTGAACTATGAGTCAGCAATAAAGAATGAGCAACGATTTTGTTCGTTTCTTTTCTTACTGGCCACTCCGTTTGAGAAGAAAGTTCATTTCGACACTCTAAAAAATAGCATATACTGAATTACAAGGCATATATTGAATTCCATAATAATCATATCATCTTGTCAATTATGTGTATTGATATATACTATTATCTAAGGTAAACCATAAGGTCCCAATATCAAACCCGGCGTAGATTTGCTTAATGGAGGTAGGATTTTGGCATTACCTACTTGTTCGCATCTTATGTCAAAATCCTATCTCTCTTTATTATGCAAATCCACTGACTGATTTTCTATTGGGACCGGCTGTAAGAAGACAAAGTAAACCAACGGGAGTTTAGGCGGGAAAATGTAATGTGAACGTTGCTGCCGACTTTATATTTATTTTCAAAACTTGAATTTCTCCGAAGTTTGATGTGCAAATGGTGGAAAATTAACCATTAACGTGTGATAGTGTAGGCAAATGATATAAAATTCAAGATCTTGACTTTTTGGGATCACTCTTAAACTTCACTAAACCTCAATAAAGTTTCTACCGTTGTAATGGGGCAACTGAACAACTGAATACTCGACACTGGCGAACACAAAATGTGTGGTGCCATTATAATCACATGATGGGAAACATTATTACTTGATTACTCCTTAGACTTGACACTGGCAAATATACAAGTGGCACAATATTAAAAAAAAGTTAGTTTTGAAATAAAGCCTAAAACCGACGCAACAGCCCGTATTGTTTTGCTAATGCTTTAAATTACACTTATAAGTAAGAATAGCATTTTTTAATATTACGTAATTCGATGTCATTGACAGTTGACTAATATGATATCAGCCGTTGTAGGTTGAGAATTTGGCAGTGTTTGCCGCTTTGTCCATTTTGTTTGAGACTTGAAAGGCAAGGCCCAGATCAACCAAGGTTATATTCAGAATTAATTAATATTTTCTGGATGTATCGAATATGTAGAAATATAAATAACCACAATCAGCATAATATGTATGTAGTTCTTAGCATAGTAACATCCAGTTACTATTCTTTGGTACTTATAAGTAAGTATTAGAATATTTTCTCTAAGTTTTTCATTAGTAGGTTAGGTTTGTGTGTGTAATATTTAGGGTTAAATTCAAAATAGAAAGTAATTCGAGAAAACAGTGCCTAACTAAGCTTGCGCGTCTTTGATTACATTTATATTTAACTTTTTATCATTAATTGATTAGAATCTTATTAGAATGTTGAATTTTCTTGATATGCACATCGATTGTTTTGCTTGGAGTCTCTTTACCTAAGTAATACCGTATCCAGGTGTTGGCCGTTCAAGGCAAATTCCAAACCTTACGGCGAGCGACTTCCTGTAGAGAACGCGTCGCGTGGAATTACTAATGGGTTGGTGTAATTCCACGGAGTTTTGTTGAAGCGATATCAAGAGTAGGCAAATATTCCGAATAAGGAATAGTTGCGTATCTCTATAGTTACTAAGATTTTCTGTCTTGAAGATCAACCAAAATAAATCATCATCTATTTCGCAGGATCTACTAACCGCTAGAATTTTCAGACGGGTTATAATATTTTTAATGACTAATTGGGTCTGGGAATAAAATAACCATGTGCGAGTCGCGAAATTCATTAAGCTGATACCTAATTAAAACCGGATCAGGTTGACCTACAAGACTAACACTTACTTAGCTATCTTTATAATATAAACTCGGCTAAGACCGAAACATTAATTACCTACATTTCCTGTGCACTAATTACAAGGGCCTGAGCACTTTGTCACTGATTATAGGAGAAATTCTTTAACAAAGTGCCTGGACTAGCGGTCCGTGCTTCCGCCGATTTCTCCGTACACCAAGCCTCACCATGGATCGTGCTCGTTATCCGCCAAGTAATTTATACAACTGCTATTTATGACTGTCTGGATTCCCATGCCTCGGTCACGGTGCTCGATTTTAAAACGAACTAGATACTATAAATTAGTCATGTACTTAATCAAAACAAACAGCCAAATTAGCCCCGCTAAAGCCAAAGCTAAACTATGATCCTAAAATTGGTTTTCAAAACAGGGACTGCTAATTCTGTAACAAAAAGCTTTTCACCGTTTTTTGGAAAGTAGGTACGCAAGGTGTCAAGTGCCTAAATACGTCAGTAGCCTGCCTTTGTTAAAAAAAGCCCGATGTTAATCTTGTTTTATGCTTTATGCGGTTCTATTTTATTTTAAATCAGACATAGGAAACCGCAAAAACAATGAATAAAATGTAGAACGACACAGTGGCGCCCGAGTTACGAACTGAACCGGCACTAAACCATGGGCAACTGGACCACCAAACAAAGGACTCATTTATCCTGGAACCATAATAAGTACTTAGATTGAACTTTTATATGAACATTTAATTAATACCTATGACGTCATCCGACACACAAATTCTATCCTAAAAAGATAGGAAACAACAAAAAAACTCGTCTATCGACATACATGAGAAGCTATAGCAAGGTTCGGCTACGGACTGCGGAATCAACTCCTGCAAAAATCAGCTCCTGTAGATTTGAGTCCACGATGCAGAAGAAATCCACGTGGATAAAGGTTTCAAAAATAGAAAGTCCACCGGCGCCAACTAATAATTTAAATCCTTTTTTATAGCTGTCTACTGCACTAGATACAGTGGTCAATACTGTTATGACCTTCGCACTTCTACCGTTAAAAGTTCATTGTTCTCTGAACCCAGACTTGCCAAATTATAACAATCAATGTCTGCATTACCCGTGCGAATTATTTCGCAAGTATGATCACTTAAAACAATGAACCGTCTTACAATTTCCAGGAAGCTGATTCTAACTGGCCTGTTTTTATTTTCGTAAGACAGGAGGGGGTTGATTGGGCAATGATAAATCTAGACCACGTTGTGACGAATGTCGGACGACTGGCCTCGAAAAGCAAGCCATTGCTATTTATTACATGTCTACTAATATTTCAGCCGGTTGTTGACCCAAGTTGAGTGAAATATAGGTCGTCGGTAACCTCACCTAACCGACGTATACCTAGTGCTTATATAAGAGTAAGTAAATAGATTTTTTATATCAGAAGAAATTGTGTTTACATCTAGGTAAAATGTCAAGGAACAACAAGCAGACACATTAGAAAAACAATTGTTACGGACTTCTGAAGAGTCACGAGAATTATGGCCCCTGCGGCTCTTCTAGGCATGATACAAAAAAATAAAACATTATGAAATGAAATGATGAAATGATATTTACTTCTGTAAGTAGATCATTAGAGACACTTTTACAAGTCAATGTTTTGTTTTTTTTTATAGCTAGATGGCTTCGGCATTTCCTAACTGACGACCTCTGAGAAGAAACGCCGAAACAAACTCAGAGAATCATGGTCTCTTTTAAAGTCCAGACATAAAATAATGCAAATAATGTGAGTGGGACAATGCAGGGCAATGTCTGAAATGGCCTTTTGAGGAATGAACCATAGCAGCTTTGAGTAGATTACGTAAGTACTACATACGCAAATACCCATCTGCATACCTACCTACATTCATAGTACTTAAATAATATTATTTTGTGATCTGTCTTCACATAAACAACCAATTACAAAAATCAACAAAGAAAATATAGTTTAACACTCGACGTAACATTTTTTTCAGTTGTCCTATGTTGCTGGTTCGCAAAACATTTTAACATAGTATGAGCCATATTTTGTAGCGAACTCCGGTGAACATTATAATTAGCTATAGAAGCCCTTTGTATAATGGATCACGACATCACGATCCTGACTTGGTAAATAACCGTGCTGCAGCAAATATTTCTAGGCTATTCACCTTTAACCACTTCGATTACTTACTTATAGTTTTATATACTTAAAGTGGAAATTCTGCATTTTTTTAAATTTAGAATTGGGTCAACATCAATAGAAAACAACATCGCCGTTTTATTTTCCCAGATCTTTTACATTAGGTTGATGTTAGAAACCGCAGATAAACGATTAAAATCAAAAGGAATGTCACCATAATTGTGGCTTTTACCAGTCACAGCATTTGTCACGCTTTTCCCAATCGCAAACAGAGCGGGACGATAGTATCTCCCGTGCCAAATGTTGAGCGACACTAAGGCATGCACTCTAATCTCCGGTAGGTATATCCACTCACTGCTGTTTGACCAGGAAATTTTAACTCTGACATTTCCAAAATGCAACTTTCAAAATGGACCATGGTATTTGAATACCTAGTGATTTATTTTAAAAGTTATTTAAGTAGTACAAATTGACGACTTCTGTGGTTTAGCGGTTCGAGTACCGGACTGCTGACCATGAGGTCGTGGGTTCGATTCCCACAGGACACAAAAATGTATGTGATAAATATAAGTGTTTGTGTTCGTCTGGGTGTTTCTTATGTATTATAAGTATGTATTTAAAAAAAAAGAAGTATATAAGTATTATATCCATTGTCTAGTACCCATAGTACAAGCTTTGCTAAGTTTGGGACTAGATGGTGCTGTAAAAATGTCAAAAAAAAAAACTAGTGTTCCATAATAGATTTCATATCGATAGAGAATAAACATTGATGATAAATTACTTACGACAGGTCGGCTAGGTGTGGTTTTGATAAACGCTTCGTTACTGTTTTATAAATTCCTGGCCATCATTTGTCACTTATAGTTGTTACAAGATTAAACACATTGACGACAGCTCTTATTGTGTCCACCTGAGATTACACAATGGCCTTTGTCCTGACTGTTTATGCGTGATGCATTATACAAGCACATGCCATCAGGAATTCAAATCCCAAGATACCTATTTGTGTTATTTCTTAACTCCCAGTGGGCTAGCTATAGTATTCGGGTCACGAACTTTTTTATTACACTCAACGAAGCATATAACGACTTTGTATGTAGATATATGTACATACCTACATAATCTATTAAGATTTTAATTATTTAAATACTGTTACAGAATTATGTAACCATGTGCCTATATAATAATAATAATATAATATTCTGGGACATTTTTACACAGCACCATCTAGTCCCAAACTAAGCAGAGCTTGTACTATGGGTACTAGATAATGGATATAATACTTATATACTTTTTTTTTGTAAATACATACTTATAATACATAAGAAACACCCAGACGAACACAAACACTTATATTCAACCCATAAATTTTTGTGTCCCGTGGGAATCGAACCCACGATATCGTTAACTAATGAGAAATGTTTAATAGTATATTAGGTAATCGACTAATTTTAAACCTAAACATTGATATACCTTATTTTTTGGCAATTTAAATCATCAGATTGCCGCTAAGATAAAGCTCTACACATAATTAGGTACTTCCAAACTTGTAAATGACAATGATTAGCAAGTACTAAAGTTCGTGAATGAATGAAGGAATTTACGCCAACCAATGGCTGAACATAACCAGCGGCAGCGACGTAACCTCGAGTCAAATATACTAACTGGACGGTGTTAGCTACAGGAAATTGAGTAATCTGTGTTACAAATAATTATTCCAGCAAAGAAATTAAGAAAAACTCAGTAGCATTTCAAATATTTCTTACATAATGTATGCCGCATAAAAATTGCTCATTACTCATTATTTGTGTTTTAATTTTTGACGTCCGTGAATAAGTGTTGCTTTACTGAAAGGTTTATCTCAAGTATTTCATTCACTGTTTTGCTTTTCATTTGAGTCATAGGTACACTCATACTGAAATGAAACACAAGGTACACAGGACGTGCGTATAACTGCACATTGCTGCGCCATGCATGCATCTTTGGGTTGCGCAACAAACTTTGCATAGCGTTCACTATATTTAAAGTAGTCAGAGACATAACATCAAAAAAAAATTTCATAAATCAATCCTTTAGTTTTTCTAAAGAAAATACTGCATCCATTGATAGGCCTAAACGTTTCTTAACCGAATGATTTTTTGGTATAACCGAACTTTCGAATCGTGCGAAACTGATTCGTTGCATAAAACGAAACAAATTGTATTATAGCAAATTCTTTTCAATAAGTCCGGTCCTCCATTTCAAAATGTATCAGGCTGTTCGTTGAACTTTTGGATTAACTGTAAATTTATACCAATATCTTCTGGAAAAGACACTATACCAATAAAAAGATCCATGCATTCCTATTGATATTTTCGTGTTTAGCTGCATTTAAAGTCCAAAAAACAATTTGTCTTATGTATCAGACATATTGTTCTAATCCTCAAGCTAAGTAAGTACGTAACTACTTAATGCTGAACTGCTACTGCTGCTACTCGTCCAGGAATACCACGCGTTTCGTGACGTTCATGTTCTTGACTTTGATATAGATTTAACATTTAAAAATTCAAGTTCACAGCAGTCCACCATTTTGCTGTTCCAACGGATGAATTCACTAACGGGGCAACAAAGAATATACCTACACATAAATGTATAATCAAACAGCAAATTGTCACATAAACACAGCAAATCACAGTAAGACACCATGATACACGACCGTGAAGCGAAACATAACTGCAGGCCCCGTAACGAGATCGCTGTGATATAGCAAGACATTGAACTCACGCCCAACGTTAAGGCTTCCATAGTATAGTATTATTTAGAGCAACCTGAATAACTCGGACGAAAAACACCGATCTCTATTACAAAGCATGTTACGTTACTTATCGTCAATCTTGAGTTGTTGTTAGTTGGATGGCATTATTAAAACCAAGTCTATCCAGCTTTTTTGATGAACTTAACTCGTCGTTGTATTTTTTTAAATGCGATTAAACGTGTGAATGTAATTAATTTATATGAAACTCCTTCGTTTACTACTACTTCTGATCTGGGAATTTGGCGTGTGCAGAATTGGATAAAACGTGGGAAGCCGCTTTATCTCCAGAGTGGATGAGTGTATATCAATTAAAGCGGAATTTGCAAGGATTCATTGGTTCACAAGGTCTTACACTTAAAGCGAAGGTCTCTAGTCTCTAAAGCTACCGTTTAATTGCATCGTTACATCTATCCTCTCTTCAAGTTCTCACGAGTGATTCTTATTCTTTTGTTGTTGACTTGTTACACTTCTTACCAATTTATAATCATTTTGAAATTATTTTCAGTGTTTCTTTTGCATCTGTGATATTTTTTTATTTACCTAAAAATCTAATGGTGCTTACTTTATTTATTTTTATTGGCTTATTTTTTACCTAACTTTATAGTTACACTTATTCATTACATGCCTCAATCGCCTAGTGGTCCCGACCGCGACTGATAGAGGTCTTGGGTTCGATTCCCATATCGAGCAGTGTTATTGGGTTTTTCTATGAAATTCTCAGAAGCAGCTCAGTGTTTGGACTTCTGCCCGGTTTATGGCAATTGGCTTCGTCCTATTACATGGGAATTAAACATACCGGCGGACTGCTGGTGTGTACACCTGTGCCCAACCCTTCGGGAAATACGTGCTTATTAACGATTTTTTTTCAGTTATTTTCTCAGACGGAACGTAATCGTTCCTGCTTAAATACGACGTGCTAGCCTCAATTGCGTAACAGACTAATACACCAGCTCTAACCACAACCCAGTTTTGCTGCAAATCAATGCTCTTCTCAGTACTGTTATCTGAACGTGACCTGGAAAATATCCGAAACAAGATGATGGAGAGAAATTGTTACATACCCCAAACAAAAGAATTCGCTTCGCGTTCGATTAGCTGCAATATTAGTCAGTGATTGTTAGACACGGTGATTTTCATATACAGTAGTTTTAATTTAGTTTTGCTAGTTACTTCAACTTGTTTGGTTGCAACATGGTGACACCTACTATCATTTTTTAAAATAACTTTGGTATGTATTATTTGTATCTAGCCTTAGGTCGTATTATTTGGCTAAGAATTAGGTTGATATTATCCTTTAAAAATGTTATTCGTCTCAAACGATAGCGAATGACAAATTAGTAGTGTGGATAGACGATGTTATGATGAGTAATGACATCTGATATATCACTATCAAAGAATGCAATGTAGTTAAACGGTAGCTGATAAGGAGTTATGAACAACGCTATAACGGAAGTAAGGTGACACTACGTATTAAATTAAATGTTTAATTTACGAGGTGATAGGAAGTGTTAATAAACAAATATGGCTTTATGACTCATTTAGGTCAGTAACCGTCTCCGCTATTATGAAAGAGAAAAGTTTCGTTCGGTAAAAATATACGATATGTAAGATATTTTTACCGAACGAAACTTTCACTGAAATTCTCTTCATTGAGCCAGTTGTTTTATAACACTTAGGTATTGAATCAGAAAAATAGCAAGATAAACTAATCGATTACGGACAACTGTTTCATCCTAAACCTACTTTAAAAAAAATATATTATATACGCGAAAGTTTGTGAGAATAGATGGATGGATGATTGTTATTATTCCACGCCAGAACGGCTGAAAGGATCTGGATACAATCTGGCACAGAGATAGGTTACAGCCTGGAATAACACAAAGGTTACTTTTTATCCAGGTTGGACCCAATTCTGAAGTCGACGTAGGCAAAGTCGCGGGCAGAAACAAGTTGGTTATACATTTGAGGTATAAAACGTAGTAACTATTTAGTAGGTATTTGTGCAGTTTGTGCACCTACATAATTATGTATTTCCAAAGCTTATGAATTATCAGACACCTTTGCAACACAGCGAGGAAAAGTTTGAATGATGTCTAGTAATAACAATCTGACATTATCAACGAAACGAGCGTGATTCTGATGATCGATGCTTCCGGTTTCTGTATGTATGAGGACTAAATTGCACCCTAAGATGCAGTTTCAATAAAGAATCATTTAACTGTCGATTCTCAATTGATCAAAACAGGCTAGCGATGTTCTACAGACTGCATACCTCAACTTTGCTTCTAACCAGGGCAGATTAAAATTAATTAACAGGTCTTGTATATGTCCACCTTTAAGATAACAGGATGTGACTCATGCTGATGGTGACGACAATGATTAAAAAGTATCGACGAACTGATTCAGAGAAATCTTTGCATGTATGATTGTATACCGAAATTGGTTTCGAACGTTTAATTTCCGACCTTGTTCACCATGTTCCGACGTATTTTTAATTCGTGTCAAGGAAAAGTTTTACTTGATTCATCATAATATAAAATAACATGGCTCCGCAAAAAATAAGTTGCGTTTAATTTAGTAGTAAATATTTAGTTGTGATTTAGGTACTGTTGGCATAGAACCGAATAAATAATAAGAGAATAATTATTTACTGTGTATCAGCCACTTCAATCAAATGTTTTTATTTCAAACTAGCTGACCTGAGAGACGTTGTCCTCTCCAGGTTTCAACTAACCACCTCGAAAAATTTGATTTTCCATATTTCTAATACACTTAGTGCCATGGTCCTCTGAATACTCAAGAAACTTCATGGATAGGTACTGGCTCTTTTAAAATATTATGCAGTAAGTACTACATTCTTGAAGACTGTGACATTGAAGGTCAGAATTGAACAGAAGTCAAGTATTAAATCAAGTATTAAAAACTGCAATAAGTAGTATACCTAAATTATTGATCTCATTTAACAATTTGAAGAGGCTGCGCCGATAATAATAAAATATAATAAATTGAGAGAGAGTCATTGCTGGCAATTGTCTAGCTTTATTGATCACGCGATTAAAGTCCTTGGTATGAGGTATTGAACCCATATCTTTTTGCTAAATTACGACTACCTTATTTGTGTGGTTGTAATTGGGCTCATAATTATGCACGCAACTCATAGGTACTCATTGCCCACTCATAGTGTTCCCATTTATTTTTTGTTGTTTAGTGCGGTATTGTGAAATTTAATTTAATTAAGTAGTAATAATATTACAGAGGTACTAATGGGATGCCGTAATTTTCATAAGTATAGGAGCCAGTTAGTTAATAGTACGTAGGTACTTAGGTTAAGTACCTATCTACCTAAGTGATTCATAGGAGAACAGTGATTGACAATGAATCACCTACGTAGTTGACGTACAATATACAAATTGTAATGAGAAAACACAAACATGCGTGTGACGCAAAATAAATAATAGGAGGCAAAAGATACAATAAATCAGAATGGGTACCAAGTAACCCAGGGTTTTTTTGTTATTATCATTATTAATTTTAATACGTAAATAGTAACAATGGCTAATTTTGCTGTCAATACTATCAAAAGTACCTACTTCATACTCTTTACAGACGTAAGCCTAGTCAGGAAAAACAAAAGATTTACGTATAAAATGATTCAAGGGAAGGCCAAAGGGTCATTAAATGCAAATCCAATTCCTCATCTATGATTCAGAGCAGGCGCCGTTAGGTAAATAACTCCAAGGTTGCTATACGGTATTGGAACAAATAGGTTATGTTCGCCAGTCAACCGCGAACATTGAGTGTCTTCTATTAACTGTAGTTCAAAACAGATGGATTACGGTGAGCGATAAGAGGTCATTAGCAGACGCCAGGTGCAACGTGCACCTTTCCAAGCTTAAAATGCGATAACGTTGGAAAATAATTCTTTAGTAACGAATTTTTGTTCACATAAGTCGCACACGGATGTAATGCGAGAGTAGAGGCACCTACCATTGAAACTTAGTTTATCTTGTTTACAGATCTTGACATAATTTTGATAACAGTCCTTCATAAACGACGTGGCGTTCAAGTTTTACGGTTGGTCAGATCGGATAAGAGAATTCTTTCAGACAGTAAAAGTGTTACTTGGTCCAGAAATAGTGGACAGATAATAATTTGATCCAATTATTGTGTTCATTTAGCTAGCCAAGGATAGCTAGATCTTAAAGTATTACTGCACGAAGCATTCAGAAAGCAGACTTAATCGTGGTCTTCAGATAAAAGCAAAGCAAATTCATCTGAGCGTTGATGATTGATGATTTCTTTAGATAAGTGGTGGTTATACCTAAATAAGTAGAATTTAAT
The DNA here is from genome assembly GCA_947256265.1 of Acronicta leporina. Taxonomy (NCBI): domain Eukaryota; kingdom Metazoa; phylum Arthropoda; class Insecta; order Lepidoptera; family Noctuidae; genus Acronicta; species Acronicta leporina. The sequence goes on along the minus strand of OX366518.1, from coordinate 14,041,561 downwards.
GGAACGTAAGATTTAATAGAACGGAGATGCAAGCAGCATTCTTACAGTAAATCCGTAAATCTAAATTGTTTCTAGAAAATGTAACTTATCTATACAAACACGAATATGATTTAGGACAGGGAACATTAATGACTAGATAACACCTGGCTCAATGACTAGATACTTACTCTGTTAAAATCCAAAGCTTTGTAAATGACTCTTAGAGCTAGGTGAGGTGATCTACGAAATGACCGGGAAAAGCAGACAATACAATCAAATAATTGCCTTATAATTAGTAGGTATAATTCGAAATTGTTAAAGAGATGGAATTAGGGAAAATCTCGGCTTGTCTAATAGGTAAGGATTTTGTATTAAATTAAATAATTACATTTTCATTGTTTCATGAACAAGAGTGGGATACTTTTCTCTTGAAATGCTTACAGTCAAAATAATTAGATATGCGTAAACAATTCAATCCTCTATTCAGAAGGTACCTACATATGGCATGAAAATTTAATGTTGTATGAAATCAATGTGAAGTGAAATCTAATTTGCGCAAACAATCATAAGTGTGCTATGATGCGCATTTATGATTGCTTTTTACCTACCGATTATGCTTTTATCGACAAAAGACAATAAGATCTTGTCAATTATTATCTGCTTGTTTGAATTATCTACACTGTTCCTTTCGTGCGTATACAATAATGACTGCCCAAATAATACAAGAAATTTCGTCTTCTTTTCATTTTATTTCAGTAATGTAGTAATGTAAACTTCTTTAACTATTTGGGAGCAGACCGTGCCCGACTATAAAAATCTTGTGGACAAACAATCTCCCGGATTATCTAAAGGAAGTTGTCTATCGTAAAACATGCAGAGGGGTCACCGAAGTGATTTCTTCAAGCTGATTGAATTAGCGAAAGGATGTCGCCCCAATCCCGAGGTCGACATGGGTCAGGTACCGCCGGCGCCTTTATAGCATCAGCTGCCTTCATTAACACGTGTTCCTCATGATCATTAATTACATGATTCATTCACTGTTTTGAATTTAGTACGTTGTTGTTTGATGTTTCAAGTACCTAACCGTGAGTTCAAACGTAATATACAAGAAGTTAAGTACCTATGTTACAATGTTACGCTTGCATCCTTTGTTCTTCTTTTGAATTTAAAACTAATTCATATATTCTTATTCTGAACGGTGCATTTTTATATTTTTATGGATGAAGATAAATTACATATTTTCTTTGTAGAACTTAATTAAATGGAAAGTATTTCTTCCTTGGTGTTTTGTATCCACAAGACTAAACAAAATGTATATCAAGCATACCTACTACTTACTTTTTTTTATATTTCGGTTGGTTTCGTTTTAGGTGATTTTGGTAATAAAGGCGGCCATGCGATTTGGTACATGCCCGCAGCATACCTACCTATTACTAGGTTCCTATACGGAGGTACAAGTCCTTGTCTTATTACTGAATACAGCAGTAACGGATTGGATGATTAATCAGATCTACATTGCGAAATTGATTATCCGTCATTTTATCATTAGGAAATTAGCGCAAACAATTCAAGAGCTGGATGAATGTGCATATTTATTTCGCAATGTGTCAAATATTTGCTCGGCACACGAACAGGTGAGTAAATCAATATCAGTTGAATGGGCTCAATATCCAGCCCTTATCAGGGCACACAGGTACGTGCCGTTATCACAAACTTATCAAATGCTTGTTTATCGATGGATAGCGTGATCAATAATTGTTAGACAGTAATTTTAAGTTACAATTTTGAGGATTAATTTGGGAAATGTTTAAGGTAGGTATATGAATTAATACGAATTAGAATAATTATGTAATCAAAGAACTTTATTCCAAATAGTATACCTACATAACATGTTTCTATCTGGTTTGTTAATAAAAATCATTTAATTGATGAGACACTTCAGAAATCGGGAAGGGAAGGCATTGAATGTTTACAAAAATATCTTTCCATGTTGACTTATTGGTTACTTACCTCTAATTAGAATCTAATTCGATAAATGATTTATTCGCTACAATAGGCAACTAGTCAAGTTCTAAAAATACTACTTATCTCAGAAACCTGCCTAAAAGCAGCTAATTAGGTTTTATTGAGTTATTCCCAGTTGTCCCCACCGTCTTCGTCTCCAGTGGTGACAAATGGGAAAAAAAATCCCAGTTGTCACCAGTGGTGGCGCCTCAGTGGGGACAAATGGGAATGGCCACTCTTCTTGTTCCCAGTTGCCACCAGTAGTGACAGATGGGAAAAATAAATAGATACGTCCCCAGTAAGGCGGGGCTAGAGCTGAATATATTTATAGTGATGTGAATTAATTTTTTTTTCACGAATTATTTTAATTAGATGATTATATTCTATTATAAAATGTATAATTACGACGACACATATTGGTAAAAGTTATAAAATAAATAAAAACCCAATGTTTTTTGACCAGCAGGTCAAAATAAGGTAAGGTTATAATATTAAACACAGTCTTACAATTATATTAAAATAGGCGAACCGTAGTGTTTTAGTTTATTAAATGAAATTAATTTGGTTCTGGCACTCGCCGGCCGCTACCGCGGCACCGCTCGCTTCGCTCGCTCGGCTCCTGCGTTGTGTGGTCACAGTTCTAACCTAACCTAACCGATATCTGTATTTAGAATTTTGCGGTGAACTTTAAATTTTGAAATATGGCGGCTCTCTCTTGGCCACTTATTACATTTATCACTACTAGGGTTAAATTATTCATAAAAACCGACAAATGTGATTAATTTATCACTTTGACCTCGACTTTCGGTAAATATTAATAATAATAGATAATTATTAATAATCTTCAATTATTCACTCTTACCGTGATATATATATAAATTCACATCACTATATATTCAGTTCTAGCCCCGCCTTACTGGGGACGTATTTATTTATTTTTCCCATCTGTCACCACTGGTGGCAACTGGGAACATGAAGAGTGGCCATTCCCATTTGTCCCCACTGAGGCGCCACCACTGGTGACAACTGGGAATTTTTTTCCCATTTGTCACCACTGGAGACGAAGACGGTGGGGACAACTGGGAATAACCCGTTTTATTAATGTCGTAGACTACCAACCTACGAAGCACGCACAGGCGTCTAGTACCTACTGCGACCAGTTTTAAAGGAGCAACAAAAGCAGGTGTCTTGAGAAAGGAATAACTTGGATTTTGTTTCTACTTTGCATACTGGTTTGTAATTTGAGGAAGATGGTTATAAAATTCAAGAAAATCTTTTGTCATTTTTACTTACCACAGCGACTAGCTTTCCGCGCACCGTTATGCCTATCATTGGTGCGAACCGCACCTCAACTCCTGGCTCTACCACTAGCTCCGCATCTCTCTCTATGAGCAGATCATCACGTAGCAGGTACGGGCTACCGTCCGTCTTCCATACCGTCCGCCCCCCGGTCAACTCGCCGCCCGGCAACTCCGTCAGACCTAACGACTTGTTTAGAAGATAAGGGTCCGCCGTTCCAACTAACTCCTGTCCTTTACACCCACTACAGCAATATAGAACCGTTACGATATACACTAACACTGTCCTCCACTTGTACTTCGTGTCGCTGAACTGACTGTGCCTCTTCTGCACACCCATATCTTTACAGCACTCCATTATTCACTAACTGAACACAAAAATATTCATTTCACTTTTACTACGGCTCCTCACCTGCAGCAACCTATTTCAACACCTATCCAAACATCACAGGTAACTCTACACTATACGACACAACACATTTTCACAAATATACATACAAGCTCTTCATTGAACCTCACATGAATTGGTATAAAATTTGAATCAAAACAATTCATATCGTAACAAAGGTGGGGCTAGTAAAAATAAAACAAGCAAAATGCGCGATTGCGCGCTACGGCGCGACCGTTGAACGGAGTAATTTGTCCGGTTTCGTGTATTTTCCTCCTCCCTACCCTCCTTGCATATCAACCTCACGCTCACTCACTCATTCTATAAAAAATTCAAAAGCCTCCTCCCCACCATCATCAAATACTACAAAACTTCGCGCAACACCGATTTGTGACGTTGCAGGGGGGGCGCTAGTGAGACGCATTTACTAATAGATCACTCATTCGTTCTTTCCTAAAGATGTGACTAACTATTTATCTATAATTTCCTCAAGTAGATAGTACAAAAAAATAATTCTAAATCTGCTGATCTAATTTTGTTAAAAATTAGAAATAATTACAATAACCGTAACTATTTAATTACTTATTTAATATAATTAAGTTGCAACACTGACAAACACGCTACCGTGGGGATCGTTCATTCAATTCCATTTTATTCCGTCGCGTTCTTTGGCGTTTCTCTTTAACGATCGTATCGTTCACTCACTCATAAATTTCGTCGACTCTTTTATGTCTTCTTAATTTATATTTAAAATAGTTGGAATAAAGTTATAATTTAGGTAATTTTGGGTCAATTTTAATTCCTTATCATTTTTATATCAACGTTACACGTAAGTTTTCATGAATAACCAAGTAATATATGTTTTATTATAATTGTTGGCGTGGCGTGGCAATGCTTGTGCAGTGTCGACATTTTGTTTTCTTCATTGTATTTATATATTTATTTCTGTGCGAAGTACGATCGCGTCGTAATAAGTTTTATGATCAATAATTCCAAACCTGCATTTGTGATCTATTTATGTGTAAATAAGTAAAAAATATTATTTTTTTTAGATTTCAACACAATCATGAGTTCTGGTGGTACTCGCGTGTATGTCGGCGGATTAGTGGAAGGTATCAAGAAAGAAGACCTCGAGAGGGAATTCGATAAATACGGAAAATTAAACTCCGTTTGGGTCGCACTCAACCCTCCGGGTTTTGCCTTCATAGAATTTGAGAACTTGCAGGAGGCTGAGGATGCGTGTAGCGCGATGAATGGATTCGAGATGTTAGGCGCGACCCTAAAAGTAGAGATCTCTAGGAAGCGAGACGGTCCCCGCAGGGGTGGTGGTTTCCGAGGAGGACGCGGTGGCGGCGGCGGCGGCTTCAGGGGTCGCGGATTTGGCGGCCCACCTGGAGGCGGCAACAGATCCTTCAACTCTTATGGCGGCGGCGGCGGCCGGCCCTACAATCGCAACAACCAGCGCGATGAGTATGGCTCTGGCGGCGGCAGCTTTAGATCTAGGTCGCCATTGTCTCGATATTAATTTAGTATTAGTTTTATGTTAGGTGTTAGTGTTATCGTAATCTGAAGCCTTCTAAGTGTTAAATTCAATGTCTGGTAAAAACTGGGGGTTTAATATTAATACTAGGAGGTGTTCCATTGATGTCTCAAGGAATTAGAGGTAATAGCATTTGATTTAACTATCTATTATACCTAGTGTACAATGTCATTTTACTGAAACACTTATCTAATTAGCATTTAAATGTGTGTAACTCGTATCTGTTTGATTCAATAAATTTGTGTGAAAACAACTCTTGTTGTTTATTCACTTGTGGATTTCCATTTAAGTGTTTGTTATCCATGCCCTATGTTACTTGTTACACTTTCAATGGATAGTCATCAATTGTATGTAAGTTCAAATCTTTTGAAAACCCTATATTCATAGTGTGCTTATAACTTTCGTAATAAAGATGTTTTTGTTTCAGTTCCTTGGAATTCTGATCTCGGGTCATTCGATTTTTCGAGAAGTAAATGCAAGAACAATCCTTCAGTGATTACTTAACATTCTGCCTAAGCACCCTAATTGCTAAGTTTCTTTAAAAAAATATATGATTATATAATTCAATTTGATTTTTATTATGTTCATACAAAATGACATCACAATATTATTCTTATTTCTAGTTTCTTATAAATATTATTATGAAGGGCTGCTTAGACACGCCATGAGAAGCTCCATCTTGTTCAAAAAGTTTTTGCCTTCCATTTTCTCCAACTTAATTTCTTTGAAGGCTCCTCCAAGGTGCTCCCACTTTTTGTCTTGCACTAGTTCACTGGTAAAGAAATCTTTTCTGGGAGATTGAGCTATGAATACTTGAATACCAACTGATGGCTCACACCTTATTGCGATCATTCTGTCACCTATAATTAAAAACAATATTACAGTACAAATTAAAAGTATGGCAAAGAACTTACACAATATTAAGTGCACAAACTTTGTGCAAGATAACAGTCATCATAAACCTACCATTAGGTGAGGCAAGAAGACATGAAGAAGCATTCCCAAGTGGTTCCACAGGACCTGAACCCAGATGTGAACTACTGGCCAGCAGTTGCCAGCCCATGCACCGGCCCACAGCCTGCACTGCTGTCATCTGATGCTGGTATATCTGTGAAATTACTTTCTGATAATCTTTGGTGTTTTTCTTGTTAGTATAAAGTTGTTGTTTTTTAAGTATGTAACTTAAAAACCTTTTTTAGAGCTTGATAATCTTATTGACAATTAACACCTAACCTCATTACTTAGTTGTGGCCACCCAAGACTTAGGTGGAGGACAATTTGCTAAAATTCTTGGTGCCAAAAAAGCCATTCATTAAAAAAACTACCACATGCCAACCAACCTCAAAAAAGGTTACTGTTTGTAAGTGTACCTGGCAGTATATGAGATCCCTTAGCTCCTGCAGCTCATAAGACAGATGTCTCACTTTGCCGTCACGGCAAATACACTTGAGGGTCTTCTCACCGACATGTACAACTAGTGACGTTCTGCATACTGCATCATACCTGTATAAAAAGAGCAGACCATAGAAATAATACCTATATACATACTGGGGCCATACTGCGTCATAAAATGTTGAGCACAAAGTCCAAAAAAATGTTTTTATGCAATTATTTATACTGCCAGCCACTATGATAGTGGCTATTTTGTTGTCTGAAATTTTAAATATAACATGCATGCTTGTGGTGTTTGTAAGTTTGTCTACATAGAGATTCCAGTCCCCATTATTCTTTAAAATATATAACGTCTTGTAAACGTCCGGTTATAAGTAATATGCTTTCTCTTGTTTTTACACAAGATATTCTGTGACAGGGAAAACGAGACAAATCATATACCTAGCTACAAAAAGTTATAGGACGTTTTATAATTCTGAATTATTTATTTGATTATTATATTAATAAAATGATTACATAGACAGTAGTTGTCTGCAATGCTATAGGTACTCAAGATGTCTTGCCTGAAGTTCAGTAAAAATCATAATAAAAAAATACACTTCTATTAAAGTGCCTTTATAGCCGGACATAGGCGTCTCCTAAAAAGTACCTATTGCCCATATAGGTAAGTACTAATTTAAAATTTGTCAGTCAGATAAGTGAGATTGCAACATGTTATTTATAACCTCCAAATTTGCTTGTTACTGAATGTTATGACCTCAAAAAACAAGTCCCCTAATTAAAACTCTTAGTTAAATATTACTCTTGCTAGATAAGCATGTTATCATAAAACAGTACAATACAGACACTACAGAAATCTCTTGTACACCGTCTTACCCATAGGCCATAATATTGATCTTAACACAGGATTGCGTAGGACTGTTCAGAGCATTCCAGTGTGACACGATCAGGGGGTCTTTGACCTGTGTAGAAGGACAAAGTGTGAATAGAATACATTAGGAACATCATTTACAGAATAGCTCATAATTTAATTTTGACAACAGCTTTATACAAGAATTAAAAAAAAAATGCCACTAAGTTATAGTCTGTGTATGTTTGTAATATCTCAAATACTGCTGTATTGATTTTGATGTTATAGGCACTCATTTGTAATCTGTTTATTTATACCAAAAGATTTTTATTTCACTTACTGACATTGTATCAGTATATAGTATAAGACAAGTAAACACCACAACAAGTCAAGTTGCTCTACAAAAATCATTGCTATTGTAATGTAATATGGTCAGACTGTATAGCTTGATGTATCGCCTTATGTAAACAGTCACTTGTAAATTATTCTTAATTTTATAACACAACTTTTGTGCTTGTATTCGTGAAAGAGAGCAGAACGAAAAGATTGAATGGCCAAAATCTGTATCTGAAGACTAACAGATATAATTGATTATATTCAATTATTTATTGTTATCTGTTTTGCCTATAACTAACATTACGAACCTCTTTAGCAATAGTATCAAGAACATATTCACTACGCCTCCGCATAAAGAAATGTTGTGCTTGTTGAATAATTTGCTCCAACAAAGATTGCTCTTTACTCATATCTAAGAGTTCATAACGATCTGCTGCCATGGGACCTAAAACAAAAACGGTTTTTATGAATAATAAACTTGTTGCCTGCATGTCGAATTTCTCCTTCACTAAAATAACTTTATGATAATCTTAGCATGAAAAATGCAATAAATTTCATAAAAAGGTTATAAACTTATATTAATAAATTAATATATTTATTAGTAAGTTAATAGCGAGGAGGGGGTCGGCCGATTCTTATATTTTTTACATAGGTAGGGAGTCAAAAACTAGCAAAAATCATATTACACAATAAATGAATGGTGCCTAATAGTAATAATAGTTCGCTTTTATATCCAAATCATGTTGTTGCCTGCTATATCACTTGTATCCCACAGGTCTTAAGACCAATCTATGTAGTATCTCTTTATCAAAATTGGTTCAGCAGTTTACACATAGAAACATAACAGACAGTTACATCCGCATTTATAAAATTTCTAGAATAAAGGTTATTCGGCCAAGGTTATTTCAAATAACTTACCCGCCAAGCAACGACGTTTGGAAGGTCCAAGAGGACCCGTAGCTGGGTGAGGGAATGGGTGATGCGTGTTAGCATGGTGCACAGCTCTGAGTAGCTGATGTAACGAATGTTCCAGAACATGATCATGATCCGACTTGCCGGTTGCACTTTCCGACTAAAAAAATAATAAAACATAAAGTAGGTACACAGTAACCGTGGAACATCAGCTGGTTTTCGGATACAAACCTTGACTCCTTCTGGGTTAGCATTGTTATTATTTTGACCATTGTTGTGGCAAAGTCCGATCAATAATTGAATACCAGGTAGAACCTAAAAGAAAAAAAGTTATTTTAGTGGAGGAAAACTTGGACTCGCAGGCAGGATATCAACCTGCGTCTTCTGGTTAGATACACAAGACTAGTGGCTAGCGGTCATAGCGTCTGGTGTATCTATAATCTTCTTGATAATGTAAATAAAATAGTATTAGTATTATACCAGAGGAGACATAATGTTTGTTAGTTTGTATGTGTCGCAGTTAGATTGTATAATTCGCGATTTTACATAACCGCTAGTTGTTTTATAAACAGCTGTGTTATATAAAAACAGTTAAATGCTGTCCAGCTGGATTTTAAATATACAATGAAATTATACATTTCTACTGCGACATATGCATGGAGTAGTCTATAACTAATGATCGGATTCAGAAAATTATTATTGTAATAGATTACGAGAGACATAACACCCGAGTGCTATGTTTTATTGTGATCAAACAAATCCATGCAAATTAAGTCGCGGGTGGAACCTAGTAAACAGTATATGTTTGGCTGTTGCTAAATGCAAATAAATATCTCAGCAATAGTTTTCTTTTCCTGCGGCTGGTAATCAGGGATCTTTGTTCCAATCAGTATAGTTTTAAAAAATTTAACACCATCATAATATACCACCATCTGTATTCCCCGAAGGGTTAGGCAGAGGTGTACTAATTTACACTCATAGCTCATCGCTCGAATTTCATATAACAACCCGATAACACTGATCAACCTGGGAATCGAACACAGGACTTCTTGAGTAGCAGTCGCTCTTAGGACTTCTAGGCTAAGTTATAAACGCAATTATCTATTACTTACAGTGGCCATAATCTGATTGCCGACAACCATATGAGGTATAGACGCGTCAAGCTGCACCGCTTCTGCCGCCAGTCGCGCAAACAACTCTTTACAGAAGAGTACATTCTGGGCGGCCTCTAGTTTCTGCTGCCAGTGAAGCTCTGCCCCATCCCCTGGCAGAGTGCCGGGGCAGTTGATAGCAGCTGAACTCAGGGTAGCTGTTACTACATCCTCTTGTTCTAGAGATAATAAATTATTAAATTATTATTATAGAGTGAGTAATATTGCATTAAGTAACAACTATGAAACATCTTGATTAAAACTAAAAGAATATCCATAACACCTGTTGGTTTCATAACCATACCCTATTTCTAAAGGTCGTTGCGTGAATAGCCTAAATCTTTATGAATCACTCTGTCTATTGGTGAAAACTGTACGAAAATCCGTTTTTGGGTTTATCTCGTTCATACAGCAAGATGGCCATGGTTGACTTCAAATTCAAAAAGAGGAGGAGGTTCTACATTTGTCTTTATGTTTATTTTTATATTATGTAGTGATGTCTTTAGGTAGATCCAGGTAACGGGTACCCTGGGCTGTCATACATAATTATGTGTCGCCAATAGCTAGGTTAAAGGGAAAACTTTATTTACTTATTTAGTGTTGTGGTCATTTTTAGTTTGTGGGATAGCACTATTTAATCTGTAGAGACGTCATGATACTGCCTCTGGACTAGCATTGTGAACCTTTCAAATTCCGAGACAGGTTATTAAATAATTGAATTTCACATGCCTGCAATTTTTTTTTTTAAAAAAAGCTTACTAGCATTGTGGATCGCACATTACTAGTATTCTTGTTAACCCCTCGTGCTAAGCTAAATGCTTGTGTTACGAGTGGGTTCACGTCGGTAGTGCAATGGGTGGATTTCAAACCGGCAATCATATGATCGCAAGTCCGACGCCCTAGCCATTAGGCTACCGCCGCCTTAAATTAAAATGGTTATATTTAAATTGGTTATTAAAAGTTAAAGGATTATATTCTTTAAAAAGTTTGACAGAATGCTTGCGTCATTGAAAAGACTACACCTATTAGTTACTTCATGGTTTGCAGAATTTTGCTGGGATTCCCTAACTAATGTATCATACCTTTTTGACACAGTACAGATATGAATGCGACACCCTGCAGTTCAGGTGGAACAGTGACGCGCAGTGCAGATGGTACAGGCCCTGCTGCATTCATTGCTTGTGCTATTTGTTCTTCTGGGGCTTTGGTTACCTATGATAAAAAAAATTATAAATCAGTGCTAAAATGTTGCCACCTTAACAGAATACCAGTGATAGTAAATAAACTATAATACGTAGGTATATCTCTTGAAAACATTAGATGTGTCTTGATAATCTCTCGGAAAACATTATTAAAACTGGACGCTTAGAATCCTGAATGTGATTAAATGAAACATTAAGTGCAAACTTAGAAGTATTTCTTAATTTTTGTTTAGAATTGTTTTATGCCAGCAATATGAATAATAGTGGTGAGACTTACAAAGATCAGCAACAGTGGCAGGATAGGGTTTTTCAATCATACGATATCATAACCAGGGAATAAATTTGACAGTTTTTATATACAAAATCTGTCAAAAAATCGAATTTATTCCTCCAATAAAATTATCTGGCAATGGAAAAATAATTCCTGATATTAATTAAACTAGTATACCAACCTCAAACACCCCAGTCTGGCTAAACTTAGAACCAGCAGTACGGTAGCTAAGGTCACCAACAATTGTGTTGGACACCTTCTTCAGCCTCCAGTTCTGCCGCAGTCTCAACAGGTCAATATGGAAGTCTGGCATGTTGCGGGTCATTCTCATGTTCTCACTGGCGCGAAGACGCTCAACACCAGCCAAGAGTACTGAAGCTGCGGCTCCCAGAGCCTTCTTCCTGCCATAAACTTGGACCATGGGTCGGCCTTCAACTGGGTCAGGTTGAACTGGGTCTAACACCTATGAACATGCAGATTTTTTTTTGTGATTAACCATGGGTTTTATGGCGTCATCTCATGTGTTTCAACTTAAGGCTACAATTCTCTTCCAGAAAAGATTATTGTCAGCGTTTTCATTTTGGAAATATGGAGCATTTTATGATAATTAAAAAATAATTTAAGCCCCATAACTCGGAAACTGTGCATCGTAGGACCATGGTTCTCTGAACCAAAATTGTTTCTATGGTCAAGGTTAACCCCATGCTGCAAAAAAACAGAACATTTCGAAAAAAGTACCAAATGAAATTCGAAAGTCCTTTCTCCATAGTGCCTCTAAGGCTACACACCAACCAATGCTTTGTATTTATTCCACCAATAAATGTGATACAAGAAATGTTGGTCAAACACATGTTTTGTTTATGTAGTGTGAAAATAATATTTACACAATAGGTGGACTTGATGTTACAAACATGGCTCAAAACCACACAAAAAATCATTTGCAAAGTACAAACCAAATTTGGCATAAGCTTATAAGATAATACTTTAAAAGTAAAGTTTCATGTTCCTTACCATGTATCTCTTCTCCTTGGCAATACTGAGTACATCAGCCAGTACACAGACTTCAGTCAGTGCATTTTTGAGTTTGTTACGGATTGAGTCCCAAGGCCACAAGCTTGACTGATACCCTGGCTCCTTATTCTCATCCTCAGACTTGGAGTCAGAGCTACTCTCACCCTCCTTTTTGATGTTACAGAACTCATCTTCAGTCTTTGAGAAATCAATCTTCTGAGCTAGCCTGGCCAGGTTCTCTGACATAGACAGAGGCCTATAAACATGAATATTAGATATAAATAAAACAATCAAGAAACAGTTTTCACGTCAGCTTGTTCTACATGAGTATCACAAATAAAATATACTTACGCTTGATATATCTCCTGGCCATCATAGGTAATCTCTTGAATTTGATTTTCTATTGGTGCTTCTATAGATATATTAACTGAATTTGCCATTTCTACTCGTAATTTTCTATTCTGATATTTTATACACAATATTTACCGAAACATTATTTTTTTAGCAGATTTTTATTTACGTATTCTGTTCACACAATCACTGAAAAATAGAAACAGAGCAAGAAATGAAATGAAACTGCTTCTGCCCGACTCCCGAGATAAACATACACCGAAAATATTTCAAAATATTATTTCTTTTTCAATCTCAAATCTCAATCATACAAAAAATCGTTTGATTTTTAGTTTGACATTTGAGATTTTGAGAATGACACTCTCTAGTTGTTTTATAAATCCCACTTGTTCAATAAGTTTTTTAGGTATTGGCATTTTTGCCACGTGACTAATGGAAGATAATTTGGTTCTAGGTAAAAAGTGTAATTTCTTATGTGACATAGTCATTGAATAATGTAAATATTTTCTTAAAAACATTAAAGATTAATTTAAAGATTTCTTGTTTGAAGAAGTGAACTTCGATTGACGCCCCAACCAATGGTTGTCATGTTACATTTTGGTATCGACGTTTTTGAAGATATTTGACATTGCGGGTTTTACAAGAAGGCGAATTGGATTCGAAATGGAGGGCAGGTTTAGGTGTTTAATATTTACATGTAAAGAATAATCTTATCATACCTATCATCACAGATATTTATTACATTGAATAAAAAATATTTATTCAATATGACGGATCGAGTCATAGCGGTAAGTAGAAGACTCTTCGTACAGTTCATAAGTTTTCATCTTAATCTCACTAAACTCACGGTAACTCGATGAGATCTTAGCTTGGCGCATTTCGTGTGTTACTCGTAACATTGTCGCTTCGCATAAGATGAGGCGAGAGATGTTCGAATATTGGAGTGAGTTTGATATTTGATAAAACATAATGTTCTACAAGATTACAATGATCGCATCGTGAATAAATTATTTTGCATCCAGACATCCATAAGTATGCCTGGTATATTAATTAATAAGCAAATATGACCTGCTTATTTTTTGAGTTCTTATCAGTGATAGGTACCTACTCAAATTACCTGTCTTAACACCTCAAGACCTATAGTAGTGCTCCATAAGTAGAAGAAGGTTTATCCTGATTAAGTCTACATAGCATTGCATAGCAAGGCTATTTACTTCCAGATTTATTGATTGAGATTGTGGTTTGACCACAAACTCAAACAACAGTCAAGGCTTTCAGTAGAATGAGTGTTCAGCTTATACTGGAAATGTATAGTTTGTGTAGCTGTGTGTACAAAGGAACATTTTTATAATTATATACAATTTCTTTGTTCAAGTACTTACATATTTAATTAAATAAAGAAGGAACAATGGTGCAAATTATGATTTATATTAGTACTTACTTCCTTCATACAGGTGCTCTGCCTGTTGGTGTGATGTTATTATTTTTTCTTCTAGTCCCGGCCCAGCTTGGAGCAGGTGACAGCAATAGTGGAGTTCATGGAGAAGCATCCAGCTCTAGCACTAGGTCAGATGAGGGGTTTGGAGGGCAGGGACGAAAGCAAGAAGCTATGGTTCAAACTGACCAGGATAGTTAATAATATTACTGGCCCCACTAGGCCTATGAAGTCTTGGATTAAAGTAAGTTTCAGTCATAATTCTGTGGGTGTTTAGGGCCTATATAATCCTATGTGCAAGTGTATTGCCATTAACCATGCACAAATCCAATTATGCCAATAAACATATTTATAATTTATATAATATAATAATGCTCAACCTGGGAATTAAACGCCTTTATGCAACATTTTTTTACAGTACTGGGCTGATAAAAAGTCAACGGTGAGATCTAAGGTACAGGGTGGAGGGGGTGATCCAAACAACTTGTGCTCCAACATTGAGAAAAAGATATGGGACCTGTTTCTTGCAAATGATAACAGTAGTAAGTAATGAGATTATAGTCAACTAGGTATTACCTTGATCCTGGTGTGTGTTGGGAGACCTTAATTCTTAATTGTGCATCATGTAACTAGTATCATGATGCAGTCTACGCAGATGAAGTTGCGGGTCTTCTTCTGCGTAGACTTGATAATTGGGTCTGACCTGGATAAAAAGTAGCCTATGTGTTATTCCAGACTATAATCTATCTTTGTGCCAAATTTTATCCAGATCCGTTCTGCCATTCTGGTGTGAAAGAGTAACAACCATTCATAACTATTACAAACTTTTTATCAAACACTAGCTTCTGCCCGCGACTTCGTGTGCGTGGACTTGAGATAAAAAGTAGCCCATGTGGTATTCCAGACTATAATCTATCTCTGTGCCAAATTTTATCCAGATCCGTTCAGGCGTTGGCGTTCAGCCGTTGGCTGGCGTGAAAGAGTAACAAAAATTCATACATCCTTTTTAAAAACTTTTTTATCAAACATTTACCTTTTGTGTATTAGTTAGTTCAAGTACTTGCTAGATAGACCATTGTCCTAATTGAGTTTCAATGGCTTGATTCCCAACTCAGTCAGATATATTTGTTTCAAGACTGATTGGCTACTAATAATTTCATAGAAATAGAATCAAACCCAGGACCTCAAGGTCAACAGTATGTGAAATTTACAAAAAAAATGTTTTGTTACTTTAGCATTTAATTTTCATTTATGTGAATAAAATAAATATAGAAATAGAAATGGAATGAATAATTAATTTGTCATTATTTTTCAGAACCACGTGGCGCCGTGAAACAGGAGTCCAACTTCATAGATGAGAGTTTCTACAACGAGGACAGTATGGACCAGAACCATGTGGAGTCTGATCCAGTGCTAGCGTTTGAGGAACCTGTAGCTGATGTTGAAGAGAGGCAGATTGCAATCATGGAGAAACTGGTCAGTAAACTGAAATACGCCACAAAATCCGTTAAAGTTTACAAGGTGGAAGGGACATCAACTCACAACCAGTTACCATGAATTTAGATTAGAGCCTCTTTTTCATGATGATTATTCCTGTCCAACCCAATGAGTTCCTCTCTACAATGATAAAATTGTAAAAAAGCTGTGTCTGTACATTGAAGATATTAAAAAAAAACAAATGGGTTAGGGCACAGATAATAGAATACTTAGGGTAAGTATATAAACGTTGCCAAACCCAAAAATGAGATTTTTAAAATTCTTGTCTGTTTGTTAGTGGTTTGCGCAAAAACTACTGAATAGATTTTAATTTTGTTATCACTGTTAGAAAGTATATGCTCCAACATAAAAACTGGTATACTTCTTATCTAAAATAATTAAACGGAACCTGAGATACAGCTTGACCTCTCTAATGTATAGAGATCCATACAAAGAAGAGATCATCACTGTTGGAGTTGAGCTTCAAGTGAGCGAGGCCGCGGGCAGAAGCTAGTGAATTATAAAATCACTATTGTCTATTATATTTAATTTACAGGTAAAAGTAATGAGTGATCAGGCGGAGGCCATGACGCAGCTAGCTCACGCATCCCACGTGAATGCGCAGGCGATGGAGAGACTTGCTGAGGCCTCACAGATACAGGTAAAATATTACAACACACAAGTGAACACCGTAATATAACATACCATCAATCACGCCGGTATTCCCCGAAGGGTTAGGCAGAGGTGTACTAATATACACCCACAGTTCGCCTTTATGTTTAGGTTGGATATAATAGGAGGTGAGCATGTTGATATTTACCGGGCACAAATCCAACCTCCGAGCTGCTACTGAGAATTTAATAGAAAAACTCAATAACACTGCTCAAACTGGGAATCGAACCCAGGACCTGTAGTGTTCGAGTTTAGGACCACTAGATTCAAGAGCAACTGTTAAGATGCTCTTGGGTACTCTAGACTAATGAGGCAGTCGAATCGCAGAACAAAAAGGCGATCAAAGATTAAATTACGCTAAAGTAAGGAAGGGGTGACTGCTGACCTACTGCACGAATCGTGTTGTCTTTATGGCGGATAATCTGCTACCCAACAGCGGGAATGTGGGAATGCCAGGATTAGGGCTGCGAGGACTAAAAATTGAAAGTCGGGCACAGGTTTTTAAAAGAAAAAAGCATCATGTATGTCAGCGTGAGTCGCATTTTGCTGGGGCGGGATTGACTAAAATCCGGAGAGGCCGCTAACTTGGCCGGATACTACTGTGAAAAGCCGGACATGTGCGGATAAAGCCGGATACCTGGCAACCCTTGTCAGGACATGATTTTGTAAATTAAACCATCGTTTTGTTTTAGGCCCGAGCGATAGACCGTTTAGCGAATACATTCGAGACGATAGGAGCAGCGACGCACGACGTTCGCAACGCCATAGTCGACATTGATGCGACCATGAAGCGCTTCTACTCGACGTCACCCACTTAGCACAGGTATCTCTGAACTGCCGACGAGCTTCGGTGATGTTCGTGTGAAAGGGACTTTATTTGGTGTTGCCATGTTAGAAAAATCGGAAATCGTTGAATTCAACTTTTTTTAGAGTGGTGGCACAAATTATGATTACAGATTACTCTTCGAAATTTCGTGTGTGAATAGTGAGGAAAGTGTAAATATGTAGAATATTAAACAGGTATATATAACTATGCATTCTAATACAGATGGTTGAGTTCCATGTACATTTTGTAAGATTGGACACGTATTTTTGTTGAGAATGACATTATAGTGAGATCATAATTATTGTAAAATAAGTACTTACTGAAGTTTGCGGTGACTAATTAATTGTGTCAATCTGTAAATTATTGATAAGTTGACGTACCTATCGGTAGTTGGCCACATTTTTAGCAGACACGGGCCGTTTATATTTTATAAGTTTGCGGGCATCAATAGTGTTTCCGATCGGCGATTTCTTTCGCTCTGCAAGACCTAGTAGAGAGAGAGCAGCTATGTTGTCTTGTGCATTATCTTGTTACGATTTTCACAAATAAACTAATTATACTTTGTATAAATTATACTAAAACAATAGGTAGGGCATTTATTGTATGTATATTTTTTATTAGGTACATAAAACCACACTTATTATTATAACTGGTTGTGTATTAGTTAATTATATTAAATGTTAAAGCTTATTTACTTAAACACACGACTCACAAACATCTATTCACTAAACTGATTGTTTATTTAAGTATGTACATACATTCTAGTCTATACTGAGTTGTACAATTTTGCACAAGCTGCTTTTTTTATTAGGTTTAATGAAGGTAATATTCCTTTATAGATTAAAGCTAAATGATTAAAATAAATCACTTACTGTAAATCTTTGTGGTTATCATGGACATATTTATACATATACTGATGTCTGTTGGGTCTCCTCCCAGAGAGGGCCACTATGGTGAGTTGAAGCCTAACCTCTTACTCAGAAGCAACAGCTGATATAAGCAAGAATTGTCAACTTTGTAGTAATGTAGCTTTAATCTAAATTATTATTTTAAATTAATTTAAGTAGATTACCACAATATCATCTGTGGTCCTATGTATTTTGTATACATTTAAAAATCGGTTTAAATCATTTAAACAACATTATTTTTAGTATGTTCGAAACCTGGATACGGTTTGTTCAGAATAAGTAACTGAATCTATATATATATATATATATATATATTAAAGAAAGTAGTGTTAGTTACACCATTTATAACTCAAGAACGGCTGAACCGATTTGGCTGAAAATTGGTGGAGAGGTAGCTTAGAACCAGGAGACGGACATAGGTTACTTTTTATCCCGTTGCCGTGGGATGTGATGACAGACCGAATTCCACGGGGGCGAAGCCGCAGGCAGAAGCTAGTTGGTTATAATATTTTTTACACCATGTTATATTTTGTCCAAAAATATTTTAAAAAGTTGTAAGTGGGACACCACTCGCGACAGTAGGTATCTTTCCGGTACTATTACGCACATAACACAAGTCACGGCAGGTCATTGAGGGACTAGGCGCGGGCGGGGGTAATACGAAATATAAGATAAGAATATTATTAATAAAAGTAATTTATTTTTCTATTTTCATCTAATAAAAAAAAACCAAAATAACAATCATGTAATTTTTTTTACTTTTGTCGTTTTTGCCATTTTCATTTTATAGATTAACTTAGTACTGAGATGTTAATAGTTTAAATTGTGTTTTGAAGACTAGCTATTAAATGTACTTACATAAAAGTTCGTTCATGTATTATTCAATTTGGTTCATTCTTACACTACCTCACTATCTTTTTTTTGTCAAAAACTGGTAACCCTTCAACTGTCAAGATACTGAATACAATTAAAAGTCAGTAAGTAGTATAGACATGTGTCTGGGGTTTCGCTTAAAATACTAAAACTAAGGTTGTTTATGTACTTTGGTGCAAAAATAACGAAATCGGTAAGGATTCACAATATTGTCTTTACACGGAGTTTTTGTATTAAAATTTACTACTGCGGTAATTTTGACCGTAGGTACCTGTTGTGATGTTGCTTGTTCAACTACCTACGTTTGTTGGATAATGGGTGGAATGAAAACTAAACAAGGCATTCGCAGTAGGTATAGGTAGGTACCTATTATTTTACATCGTTGCGTTTTAGCTGCGATATAAGGATTTTAAAATATGCGCAACTTCAGTACATAATATTATTTTTATGTGGTAACTGTAAATAATGTACATGTAGAATATCCTATATTATCTTGAGGTACTTATAATGAAGATAATTAAAGCATTTACTGTTGAAGTAGTTTGTATAGTTTATACCTACCTTCACGGTTTTGTAATGTCATGAAACAGAAAAACCAATGTTATGTCAGATGTTCTAAGAAAAAATTATATGGTTGTAAAAACGCTAACGTTATATTAAATTTATTCATCACACGTTGAGCCAAATTTCAACATGGTAGCAGAGCGTGGTTCAACGTGGCTTCGCGTTGTTTAACGGATGGTTCCGTAAATGAATAAATAGATGCTAGAAACGGGTAATTTATGTGAGAAGTAATTATGGCAGCCAAACCAGACATTACGAAATTCCACATCGGAAACCTGGACGGCACAAACTGGTCAGTATGGAAGTATAAGATGAGTATGTTACTAAAAGGTATCCCAAAAGCCTTAAACCTATTGGAAGGTACATACACATTGCCAGGACCTAAAGCGGATGCATCAAGTGCAGAAAATGTGACAGCTAAACAGAAATTTCTAGAGCTAGATAGCATGCTTCTTGTCATTCTGACAAGTAATATGAGCGACGAAATAGTCCAAAGAATTATGAGGTTTGAGACGTCAAAGGAAGTATGGGATGAACTTAGGAGACTATTCGATGGAGACGGAGATGATCTGGTGTACGAAAATTGTTTAAAATTCTTCGAGTACAAGAAGGAACCAGAGGATAACATGGCCATTCATCTCTCTAAGCTAAAGAATATTTGGTTTAAGCTTAATAAAGAAATAACAAAGCTGCAAGGAAACCAAGAATTGCCGGAGATAGTTCTAATATGCAAGATCCTAGACACATTGCCTGACGAATATCTTAATTTCAAATCAAGCTGGCTACTTATGGCTAAAAAGGAAAGGACTATAGATTGATTAACTTCACAACTCTGTGCGTTTGAAAGAAACGTTGAGTCGCAACCCTCTACATCGACAAGTGAGAGTACCCAAGCTCTAACACTTAAAGGTTCTAGGAAAGGGAAGAAGCCTCACCACCAAAGCTTAAAGTGCAATTACTGCGGTCAACAAGGACACAAAGTAAGAAAATGCGCAAAGTGGTTGAGTGACGGAAGGCCACCGAAGGCAAGTGCGAGCATGAAGACAAATAATGTTAATGTCACAGACCTAATGATGGCAGAAAAGGACTATTGTCTGTACCCTGACAAAGATAACTGGTATCTGGACAGTGGAGCGACAAGTCATGTCACATTCAGGAGAGACCTGTTTCATACATTTGAAAGTTTTGAAGCACAGCATACTGTAACAACAGCAAATGGTGAGAAAGTAAATGCCACTGGCAAAGGTGACATAAAACTGGAAGCCACAGTCGGAAATCACAAAGGGACGATAAACCTATGCGATGTATGGTGTGTGCCGTCACTACAGAAAAATCTGTTCTCCTTGTTAGCTGCACAAGACAGATTACCACAAAGCTTATTTGAATCTGAACCTGAATTTTGTAGATTAAAATCGAAGGGCATTGTCAAAGTAACAGGCGAACGAAAGAAATGGGGAGGGCTATTCAAACTGAATGTGAAGAATATTAAGCCACCTATTTCTGTTGAAGTTAATGCACTGACAAGCCAGGACCCATTACAAATATATCATGAGAGATTAGCACACCAAAGCAAACTTCATGTTAAAAGGGTTATAGAACGGGAACTTGGAATAAAGGTTCAAAATCAAACAAAAGATTTTTGCGAAGGTTGCAGCTTCGGGAAAATGCATAGGCAACCTTTTAGAACTAGAGATAGAGCAAAAATACCCGGAGAAATTATAAACTCTGATGTTTGTGGACCATTTCCATTCTCTTATAAAGGATATTGCTATTTCGTTCTATTCAAAGACGATTTCAGTAAATACTAGCGGTATTTACTGAAATCGTCTTTACTGAATCGTTTACTTTATGAAACAAAAGTCTGAAGTCCACTCAAAGCTTCAACTAATGATAGAAGAAACGAAAGTAGCTGGTCATTTTGTAAAAGAACTTTTAAGCGACAATGGCGGAGAGTTCGATAATGAGAAAACGCGAGCAGTCCTGCAAAAGTATGGCATAAAGCAAAGGTTGATCATGCCATATACGCCACAACAAAATGGTTGCAGTGAACGAGAAAATCGAACGCTTGTTGAAGCCGCCCGAGCCATGATGTATGCGCATGAAGAACTGCCAACCGCTTGCTGGGCAGAGCTTATAAACACAGCTGCATACGTCCTTAACAGAACTGGACGTACTCCCGTAGATGAAAAATCACCATATGAAGTATGGTTTAACAAGAAGCCTAAGATTAAACATTTGAGAATCATTGGAAGTCCTTGTTACGCCCATGTACCCAAGCAGAAGCGTAAGAAGCTCGATAAAAAATCTGAAAAATGTATTTTAATCGGATATGATGGTGATGATGGGTACCGTCTTCTAAACATGAGTAATGATAGGCACTCGTTAGTACGTTCTAGGGATGTCGTATTTCAGGAGTTATCAATCACCAGGACTGATACTAAGGAACATCTCAGATCAAAGTCCGTTGAGAAAAATTCTGAAATAGAAATAACTCTTCGTAGATCACAAAATCTTGTTGCTGGGGAGGAGGATAGTCAACCGATTCATGATGTAAGGGAGGAAGGAAATGAAAGTACAGATACATTTCAAGAGTGTATACCTCCTGAATCGTTTGCTGATACACCTAATGAAACACAAGAACGAGATGAAGTTGATGATCAAACATTACCAGAGCAGTTGGAAGATGACATATTGCAAGATAATGAAATTGAGGATCAAGGAAGAATGACTCTGAGAGACAGATCTACATTGCGACCACCAGCAAAACTTGGTGACTACGTTATGACTTCTGTAGTTGACGTGTATGAACCTACAACTTACAATGAAGTTTTAAAGAGTCAAGACAAGGAGCATTGGATCAAAGCAATGAAAAGCGAGATTAAGTCTTTAGAAGAGAATAAAACCTGGACTCTAGTCGATCTACCCAAGGATCGCAAGGCTATTTCATGCAAATGGATCTTCAGAATAAAGACCAACGCTGATGGTACGATTGACAAATATAAGGCAAGGATTGTTGCTCGAGGTTTTTCGCAAAAACCAGGAGTGGATTATGACGATACATTTAGCCCTGTGGCTAAGATGACGACTATCAGATCGGTCATAAGTGTCGCGGCAAATGAAAGTCTTACACTCACACAGTTCGATGTTTCTACTGCCTTCCTAAATGGCACTCTTGAGGAAGAGATCTACATGAAACAGCCTGATGGTATGAATGATGGAACTAATCGAGTCTGTAAGTTAAAGCGAAGCCTCTATGGGTTAAAGCAATCACCTAGATGCTGGAACAAGTGTATCGTAGACTTCTTGAAGAGCATAGGTTTTCAACAGAGTCAGACGGATCCATGCTTATTTATAAGGAAACGTACACAGGCCAAGATAATCCTAGCCTTATACGTCGACGATGGGCTGGTAGCTGCAACTAATCAGAGGGATGCGGATAAGTTTCTAACTGAGCTTAAAAGAAGATTTAAGATTACCGCAAAGCCTGCAGATTATTATCTAGGGTTGCAACTACACAAAAATGGTGATGGCTCTTTAAGTATAGACCAAAAACACTACACAGAGAAGGTGTTAGCGCGTTTCAATATGGGAAACTGCAAATCAGTGACAACACCCATAATCAGGGACTCCGAGCAAGGCATATCAGACAAAGAGGAAATTGACGAGAAGTCTTATCCTTATAGACAAGTCGTTGGAGCTCTTGCTTACCTTATGGTCGGAACGCGGCCAGATATCGCCTACGCCGTTGGTGTAGTATCTAGGACGCTAGAGAACCCTTCCAAAGAAGATGTTCTAAAGGTGAAGCGTATAATGCGCTACCTGCAAGGCACGTTAAATTACAGAATAACGTATAAGAAATGTCAGACAGGAATTCTGGAAGCCTACTCTGATTCTGATCACGCAGGAGATGTCAAGGATCGTCGATCCACTAGTGGCATCCTGTGTTTATACGCTGGAGGAGCGATTTCCTGGGCAAGCAGGAAACAGTCATCAGTAGCGATCTCGTCGACAGAAGCAGAAATTGTAGCAGCCAGCGAAGCAGCTCGCGAGATAGTCTGGTTGCAAAGGCTGTTCAATGAAATTACCTGCTTAAAAGAAACACCGGTATTGAAGATAGATAATGAGGCCGCTGTTAAATTGGCGCAAAATCCAGAACTGCATCGAAGAACGAAACACATTGCAGTTAGACACTTCTATGTGAGAGAACTCGTTGCAGATGGAACACTACATGTCAAGCATGTAGGGGCAAACCTACAAAGCGCAGACTTGCTTACGAAGCCGCTTAGCAGGTCGTCTATCGTATCCATATTGGACCGGATAGGCTTACACCTTTGACTATCTATCTATAAGGACCCGCCTCTCATGATCATTCCCCTCTGTCAAGGTAGTGGATTAAAAAATCTAACGCGTTTATCAAAACTGTTTCCGAAATCGATTTTTCATTAACAGAATCGTTTCCGCTCAGTAAGGTCATCATAAATGCTCCGTGTAATAACCGATATGCGTGCAGGTAATGTATGCAAAAAAATATCTAATATCTTATTTAGATAAAGATGGAGTTATTTTCCGTATGTAAGTATTAAAGTTCATTTATTTCTATTTAAATCACATAATACAATTTATTAATAATGATCGAGGACGTTACCGATTCAATAATCGAGTATAAAATAATCGTTTAGTTCAAGCATGCACTCCCCACGAGACTACCCGCACTCCCCACGAGACTATCCGCACTCCCCACGAGACTAGCAAATTTTTTTTACTAACAATATCAGCCTTCTTCTAATAAACGTAAGATTTAAATTTGAAAAATCCATCAAAATGTCATTTTTTGATTTTCAATTATATATCATCCAATAGGATGTCACCATTTATGATTTCCAATTATAGGTCTTAATGCAGAATTACCTATTTTTGGCAATTATAGGCCTTATATATATTAAGACATAATGCATAAAACTCGAATTTTAAAAAGTGTAGCGAGACTATGTCCCTCTTTTGTTTTGTCATTTTAATTAATGATGTGATAGTGATTGTTTACGATTTCGAATCGATATCGATATTATTTTCGTGTTCAATGTAAGACCAAATTATAATAATTGCTAAAGATCACTAAAGATGAATATCATGAATTTATGATATCACTATATTTTTATAAAATTTAATAAAATAACATTTTTGGAAATGACGTAACTAAGATTATTGATTATTTTTGATATCCAGTGCTATTAGATATTTTATTTGATACTTTTCAGATCTACAAAAGTCCTTCATTTAAAATGAAGTAGGTGTGATTGATAAATAATAGCTTAAGCTGTTGCAGATAAATGTGTTGACAAAAGAATTTATAAATTAATATATTTAAATCGTATTTTAAAAATAATTGAAAATGATTTCTAATATACGGTACGGTTTGAAGGTCTGGGGTTTCTTTTACCGCTTAGGTGGAAAACCAGCACATGGCCCGCCTGATGGTAAGTGGTTACCGTAGCCTATTATATGAACGCTTGCAACACCTGGGGTATCACTCGCCCGTTGCCGACCCTGTAAAAATCTTTTCACACCCGGTAGACAACCCACAACACTGGTACCCCCACTGCCAACATAACGCTTCCTCGCGGAGCTCTGGCGATCTTGCTCACCGTTAGGAACACAACATAGTACAGTGCTATTTGTTATTTGGCTACTATTTTCTGCAAAGTGTAGGTATTTCCCCAGTTGGGCAGCTCCAATTGTAAGGAGAGTTATTCAATTCCACTATGCCCTGCCTCTCGGGGTGTTTCTTCAAACACATTATTTTCTTTTTTCGATATCCGGCTCAAAGAAATAACGAGAGTACGGAACACGAACTATCATCACGTCTTTATTCCCCGAAGGGTTAGACAGATGCGTACTTAGGGGGCGAGCCTATTGCCATTAATCGGGCATCAACCCTTAATTTTATAGAAAAACTCCAATAACACAGGGCTGCTCCACATTGCTCGACCGGGGAATCGAACCCAGGACCTCTAGCGTAGCGCTTCTGTTCATATTAACGCGCGACATAATTAATAAAATCGTATTTACTCCTACTTATATCTCGTGGGAAACAAAACGCTCTGTCTAGTGTCATTCCTAATATATCAGCCTGGCAAAGAAAAGAAAAAATCAAAATCAAAGAATCAAACTAATTGGTATCAAAGTATTTGTAACAAAACGTCCCCAATATCCGCTCTATCTTTACTGATAATATAAAGAGGAAAGATTTGTATGTATCAATGTATGTAACAAATACACTCAAAAACTACTAGGCCGATTAATAAAATTATTTCACCATTTGAATGCTACATTATTCAAGATTAACATAGGCTATAGAATATGTATTTCGAAAAGTTAGTGATTTCTCTCACCCGTGCGTTTATTTTCCAATTACATAGTATGTACCTATTTATCTATACCTAAATAGTTTCTTTGTTTTGTATTTCGTTAACATGCAATGAGAGCATTGCATTGAAAATAATTATGACGCAAGATATTAAAAAGGTGTGTATGGATGATTTTAATTTTGCAAATAAATAATTACATATAAAAATAATTTGTAATCGTTGTTACGTTTTTATCCATTCTTCCTAAAATAATCTATCGATATAAAATATCGACATAGTAGCTTCCTAATTATTTTTATTGTATTATACGTTCGTATTGTCGTCAATTCTTGTATGTTGACGTATTTGACCTCTATGTGTGCGTAGATTGTGTTAGTGGTGAAGATTTTAATATGTGTGAGTTCGTAGCGATACAAAATGATTTTGTGTATGTGTGCAGCAATGTCTATGTAGTGTTTCCTCCCCCCGCACCAAAAGTGACAGACTTTTTTGTTCATAGAATTAAGCGCGTCACTTGTCCAGGGATAGATAGTCAAAGGCTTACACTGTACATAGTATACCTTTTCATAGACTTTACAAAAAGGGAGGATGTTGAAGTAGTTTGTATAGTTTATACCTACCTTCACGGTTTTGTAATGTCATGAAACAGAAAAACCAATGTTATGTCAGATGTTCTAAGAAAAAATTATATGGTTGTAAAAACGCTAACGTTATATTAAATTTATTCATCACACGTTGAGCCAAATTTCAACATTTACTACAATTTAATCGTTTTATTACTCATATTCTTATATTTTTTATTCATACAGGTTTTTATAAAAGGTAATTCCTCTTGAAGACTATGGTAATAATATCCCTGTTTTCGTTTCACTGGCTAATTCTTAAAAATATCATATTTCTTTATTTGTTTTTAAAACTGAACGGTGGGGTGGGGAGGTGAAAACCTCAAGTGTCATGCATGTTGGTATCACAATAATGTCCCATATAACATTTTTCAGTAGACAATATATTCGTCCTCGAGTTATATAAATATATAAAAATGAAATGAATGACTGTGTTTCTGAAACAATTTTTAACTGCCTCATTAGCCTAGTGGTCCTTAGCGTGACCGCTACGCTAGAGGTCCTGGGTTCCCAGGTACTTGGATTCCCAGGTCGAGCAGTGTTATTATTCGGTTTTTCTATGAAATTCCCAGTAGCAGCTCGGAGTTTGGAATTTGTGCCCGGTTAATGGCAATAGGCTCGCCCCCTATTACGTGGGACTTAAAAGCGTACCGGCGAACTGTGGGTGTACAATGCCTCTGCCTAACCCTTAGGGGAATACAGGCGTGATGCTATGTATGTTGAAACAATTTTAGATATCCTACTTCCATCTTGACGCATTTTAAAATGCCATCAAATATTTTGGGTACCTACTCATATCTATGTTCTTTAAATAAGAGCTTCTATAGGATATTGGCTATTTCTAAGAGGTACATAATATTCATACATATATATAATATAAAACAACTCGTCTTATACCTATACCTTAAGTTTTATGGCTACAGAGTGGCTTTTGCACTTTGGATATTCAATAAGCAAGTTTTTTAAACATCCTTGTATTATAGAAGTCCTTAGTAACACGACCACTGTTATGACAGATATCTCAAGAGCCTCGACAGTGTGGAACTTCTTTGCGTTCTTGTCTGGTTTTTGTCTGGCTTGGTGCCAGCCTCGCCCATACCGAACGGCGACTCTGGCTTTGTCTTCAGGTAGAAGTTGCCTGTGGCTCTGAAAAAAAATATATAAAACATGATACTTCATAGAACTGCCTCATTTCTACAGGTCCTAAGCGCATGTCAAGTCAAGCAGTGTTGTTTTTTTTTAATTCTCAGTAACAGCTTGGTGTTTTTTGGATTTGTGATATTCCCTGGCGTGTCGCCATCGAATTATAAGTGTAGTCAGGGCTGGACTTAGAGGTCCAGAGCCCCTAGGCACTTAGTATTTGGGGCCCATTCAAGCTTCCAGCAAGCCATGCTTTTGAGTCTATTTGTAGGTCCCGCCACTGGGACTGGGGCTCCTAGGCTAGCTGGACCCCTAGGCTGGGGTCTTGTGGGCCTAGGTGGCAATCCGGGTGTAGTACATCAGTACACTTCTGCCGAACACTTCGGAGAATAAAGCCTCGAAGGTGTGTTTGTTACTTCATAGAAACAGTAGAATTGCCTAATATAAGTATTTAGCTTGTGGACAAGTGCTAAGGTCTCCACTCTTATTCTTCTTCCCTGTGGGACATCTCTTACGACCCATAAAAAGTTACTCTTTTAGTCACGTGGGTTTCATACTGCAAAATGATTCAATCATAAATTAAAAATGTTTATGACCAAAGTACTTAAATGATGTAACTTCTTTGATAAAAACTGCCAATTAAGTAGTCGATTTTGTTCACAAAAAGAGCAAGTATAAAAAACAAGTAGGTAGATGTTATTGAACGCTTCGCTTTTTGTGAAAGAAATCATTATCGTCATCATTACGAAGGTTGAGGCCAGACAAAAGCCACATTTACAATGATCATAAGCCATTCAAGTACTTGAAATACCTATTTGGTCACCTCGTTACTACAAACCGCGTGTCGTTTGGTTCAATTCCCACCAGTGGCAACTATTCGTGCATTCCACACATGTTTGCTTTGAATAGTACTTATCCGTTAATGATGGTACCTATATTTGTGAAGTCCTCCACGACACGGGGCTTGTTGCTTAATGCTTAGTGCACGAGTACAGTTGCCAGATGTCCGGCTTTTGTACAGTCGTGTCCGGTCAAATTATCAGCATGTCCGTCGTTTGGTCAACCCTGCTCCACCAGAAGATTCCAAACGAAAGCGCGCGAGCGACTCACGCCAACGTACCTTCTTACATATTTTTTTTACACAAAAACCCATTGTTACCTCCAAAGTAAGATGTTACAACTCTGACAATTATTATACCTCGTGTGGCCCGTCCCGGGTTAGAATATTAGTCCTTACTGCCTTTCAGATAAGTACCTATCTCGTAAGAGGCGAGAATATATCTCACTTGCTCGGTGGTAGGACCTCATGGGGTCTGACTGGCTGGCGACCACCCTTACGTCGGAGTCTGTCGTAAAGAAGCTTCATGTGTGTTTCGACTTTTGCGCGTAAGAGCCAGTTCTCCCTCGGTAGCTGCGGCTCTGGTAGTCTGCAGTCCGTACTGTCCGTAGGGGTTTTTAAGGGTCGTATCTCCTCTGGTGTTGCAAGTGTTTATGGGCGACGATGACTACCTACTTACCACCAGGTTGGTCGTCAGCTCGTTTGCCGATAGAATCCATACTTTGTTTTATAAAATTAAGCCCTAATTACTTTGTGCTAGTGAGGTCTCCCAGATAGATAGTCTGATTGCTCTCCCCGTCATTGGCTCGCCATTCATCGAAGTTGGAGGCGGCAGTCGCGGGGAACGCTGTCGGTGACGCGAGCGCTTCTATGTAATACCTCCAAGAACGATCGTGGCTGCACAGTTCTGGAAAAATAAATATATAGGAACCTATAACTTATTGTTAACAGCTCAAGATTATTTTTGTTGGGTACCTAGCTAAGTATATACGTAATAGTTAGTAAGAAAATGCGTACATTCCCGAAAGGTTAGGTAGAAATTTACTCTTAAACAGCCACAATTCGCCGATATGTTTAGGTAGGTACTACTTATATATTTAGGGGTGAGTCTATTGCCATAAATCGACCGGGCAAAAATTAAAACTCTTAGATTATGCTGAGAATTATAAACTACTTTATCGTGGGAGAGCCATGCTTCGGCACAAATTCACCGGCTCGACCGGAGCGATACCACGAACGACTCGCAGGAAAAACCGGCGTGAAACAACACCTAAAAAACCCTTTTAAAAGGCGGGCAACGCACTTGTGACTCTGGTGTTGCGGGTGTCCATGGGCGGTGGTAATCGCTTACCATCAGGTGATCCGATCCGTGTGCTCGGTTTCCCCCTATCCCATAAAAATTACTCAATTGCCTCGTTAGTCTAGCGGTCATAATCATAATTTACGCTCTTTAGAATTCCTGGGTTCGATATCTAGGTCGAGTAAAGTGTTATTGGGTTTTTTTCAATTAAATTCTCAGTAGCAGCAGTCGGCCCTGTGGACACATTAGTAGCCAACCCTTCGGGGAATACAGGCGTGATAATATGTTACGTTTATGATCTTACGTTCAGTGCTGAACGCCTCATAGTTGCCCGTTGGGCAGCCGGGCTGCGAGCCACTCGTGCCGGTGTAGTTGGGCCAGAAGTCCACCGTGCCAGCCGAGGTACTGGTGCCGTAGCCGCCGGGGTCCGTGTGAATTATGTCCACGAACTTCGCACACGTACGATTCAGACCTGTCTTTACTTTTAACGTGCCTTCGAACAGCGCATGAGCTGGATCCAGGCCAGTGATTCTGAAATATGAAGATTAGTTCTTTTAGAGTTTTTATCAGTATCAGTATCAGTAATCATTTATTTGTATAGAATGTAGGTGTTACAGATATATACAGAATCCTTGTACATTCTGCCTACAAGGATTCTGTATAATATATCTGTAACACCAATTGTAAACATTATACATTATATATTAGCATCTTATTTCTAATGTGGTCGTCCAAGCAAACAGGGTCCAATTCAATATAGGTACCTACACTGTTTTGTAAGGAGATAAGATTTGGCAAGGATAAATTTTATCTTATGTCTCATAAAAATAAATGTAACTAAATTGTATCTAATTTTGGAAACGTATGAAACTTAAGGCTTGAAGCGGTGGTATCCAAATGGCTATGGCGTCGGACTTGTGAACCCACTCGTAACGTAAGCTTTTAGCTTAGCACGAGGGGTTAACAAGAATACTAGTACCTAATGTGCGACCCACATTGCTAGTAAGGTTTAATAAAAAAAAATATATATTCATTACCTACTCACCTTCCGATTACAATACCATAATCCCTGGTGTGCCTGCCGGCGTACCCCATGACGTGTGCCCCCAGAGAGTGTCCCACCAGGTGGACATCCCTCATTTCCACACCAGCTTTACTGAAGTTCACTAGAGCCTGACCGAGTTTTTCGCCGATCTGTAGTAAGTAGGTAAGGTTATTTCGAACCCTTAATTATTTGATTTGGGCAAAAGTCGAATTATTTCGATAAAAAAATGGTGCTTTACAAAACACGATACAATGGCAATTTTCAGTTGCAGCTTGGAGTCTATAGTTGTACCCGGTTAATGGCAATAGGCTGCTCACCCTCTATTACAAAACGCCGGATCTAAATATACTTATCGGTGATTGTAGGTGAATATTAGTATACCCTCCTCTCTCCCTTATGTTTTTTTAATTATTATAATGTTATTATTAAATAATTGTGTCCCTGTGCTGGTCAAATAAAAGATCTTTCTTTCTTTCTCTGCCTAACCCTTCGGGGAATACAGGCGTTATGGAATGTTATGCCATGTTTATGTAGCTGATATTAACAATTACTTTGTCACTGGCCTCTGACACATTTTTTAAGGAAATTGAATAACTGTGTGTCGGTACACACAATATTATGCATAATCATTAGAACAAAGGTGCATTGAACACTAAAACAGTTCCAACATCGTTACTATCGTCCATTGTTTATATCATTTGGCACTATCTGTGGCACAGTCAAGTTTAAATAATTAAATTCCAATTGTAAAGTTCAAGCAACTTTAAAAATATGCTATGCAAGAAACAAGATTTACTTCATTTAAAATTTTAAATTCAATTCTCGAATTCGATCAACGAATTCATAATGTCATTCTCAGTCCTACAGTCGCCTCACGCTGGCAATGTTATATTTTTTCTGGTTATTTTTCATTTTATTTTCGCATTTAAATTCCGGCTACAGATAAGCTTGAAAAGTTAGCTTTTGGCCTTATGGTCATAATAATAAGGATCAGGATCGAAGATTGTCAATAAGTCCTTACCTTCTTAGCATTAGGTGCAGCAGATAGTGCGTAGCTCAATGGAATCCCTAGCAGTCCACTTTGAGCCTCTTGTTCCCAGTCCAGTAGTATAACATTCTTCTTTTTCTTCTTTATATACGCGGTAAGCACGGCCGTGGTGGCGGGCCCGGCTACTTTACCCCGGTAGCCAAATGTATAGACAACTATTGGCAACCCAGTGTTGATACACGGTGATATGGCAAGCGGATCGCTCAATGGCGTCACTATGTAGTTGTCTATCGACCTGTAATAAAAAATAAGGAAACGTTATTTCAAAGATAATAATTATAAAGATCTTTTGTATATTTTTTGCATTTTCCATGCTTACATTATAAAGTTAAGTATTTTAGTGAAGGACAAATTCGACTTGAGGGTGGGACTCGCGATGGCAAAGAGTATAAAATAATAATAGTTGTACCGCGGTGGTGCACAGTGTCTGGTGTATGTAACCAGAAGATGCAGGTTCGAATCTTGCCCGTAAATAGAATTTTTCCTTCACTAAAATAATTTTATTTATTAATATTAAATATAAAATTTAAAATACTGCCTCATTAGTCTAGTTGTACCAAGTGCGACTTTTATTGTAGAGGTTCTGAATTTGACTTCCAGATGTAGCAGTGTTATTAGATTTTTGTTCTATGCAATTCTCAGTAGCTGGAGTTTGGATTTGTATCCGTTTAGTGACAAAAACATCTTAGGTTTTTTTCTTTTTTTATTCTAACATAAATGCACAATAGGCACCTACAAAGAGTTTAGTCAACTCGATTTAAAATACCTAAAAACACTACACGAACTGGTTAAACCAGTGTCTCAGGCTATCGCTTTACGTGTTTTCTAAATCTAAAGGACTTCGTAAGGATATGAGATTACGGCTGATAGAGATGTGTGAAAAAAAAGGTATGGCGCCGACCCCAAATAATATAGGATAAGGCTCGGAGTGATTCAAAGTCAAAGTCAAAATGTTTTATCTCAATTACACCATTAAAGAAGGTACTTTTGAAAAGTCAAATCTAGTTGCACGGTTCCAAAAAGTGGGTCTTATGGAGAAGAGCCGGCAAGAAACTCCATAGATACTTTTTTTTAACAAAAAAAATCACATTTACAAATTTATTTAACGCTTTACAACTTTGTTTTAAATAGTTGCTGAGAATTATGCAGTTTGATGTGTAGGTTTTTTCATTACATTAAAAAAAGAGATTGCCACAGGTAAGAGCCAGCCCCGACAGATAGCACCCGTTCACGAGCATTGTGAGAGGTACTAATTTGTAATATGAGTTATGTAGCGACTTTTTGAGATCCAGGTTTTTTAGTATATTCCGTAGGAAGTTTCGTAAGAATATATACAGGTTGACTTTGAAAACATGTAGCAAATCTGATTAGGATGTTCAGTAACTTTTACTTACTCATTTTAACATGTGATTTCAATAATCTAAATTGAATCAAAAAATTCATTTGCTAACTAAGGTATTGTCTTTGCCCGATCAATCCATTTCACAGATAGTTACCTAATACTATGTGAAGTATGGCAACGTTTTTCACTTAAAATCCTTTACCACATTTTTACTGCTCGCGAGAAAAGAAGGAGTAAAGCGCGTTGCCAAAATCACCTTTTGAGAACGTTCAACAATTAGTTAGTTAGATTTTTGCTCTATTGAAGTTTCCCCAAAAGTTCCTATGCTAAACTCCTCAAAGCCCAATTGCTTCAGTTGCATTGATTCAGATTTTCTGGCTACTTGTAATGCGTTGGCCTTCAGTCCAAGTACCATAACAACATGATATAGCTTGTCACCAGAGATTATGGTACAATTGGTACATCTAAGACGGCTAATAATGAGATAGGAACACTTATTATAGCGTGTTGATTTAGCTCTCAGCTGGAGGGATGACAGAGATCACTGTCACCTAAACCGAACATTACTGGCGTCACGATTCACGAAGAACTGTTAAATTGCTCCTCTTGTCTTGTAGTCACGTTTTTATTACTTTCAGTGGCCCAAGCACGAACAACTATCAAATTCGTATCGTAAATGAACGTGCTTTTTTTCTGCTAGAAATCTCATACATCTTATTCTCTTCTCTACTATTATAAAATTGTAAAAAAGCTGTGTCTTTACATTGACGATATTTAAAAAAAAACAAGTGGGATAGGATAAACGTCTCAAAAAATGTGATTTTTAAAATTCTTGTCTGTTTGTCTGTTTGTTACGGGTTGGAGCAAAAACTACTGAATAGATTTTAATTTTGATATCACTGTTAGAAAGTATATTCTCCAACTTAAAAACTGGTGAACTTCTTATCTCAATTAATTAAGCGGATCATGAGATACAGCTTGACCTCTCTGATGTATAGAGGTCCATACAAAGAAGAGATCATCACTGTTGGTTTAGGAATTTTATTTTTTGGAATTCATTTCTAATATATATAGCATCAGGCGAGCGAAGCCGCGGGCAAAAGCTAGTACATACATATTTTCACATCTGTCTCCCATCCCATTGAGGTAGGCAGAGACTACACTTGCTACGATCCTGGCACACCACTTTCGCTTCATCTAATTTTCATTATGTTACCATGTTCATTATGATTTTAGTAGGACTGGTGCCTATTTTTAGGTAAAAACGTTACATTTTGGGTTTATACGAATGAAGTCATCTATTAAAAAGAACGATGTGTTGATTGATATAAAATCCCGACCTCGCTAACGATGTTACCTTCTTAGATATCTAGAATGTATTTTGTCCTATATACTTAAGGTCTAACTCAGGGCCAATGTAGGCTTTTCGTGTTTAATTGTATATTTACCTAGTGATGTTATCAAAATCCTCACACTGGCAATGACAGCGAAGGTGCTCTTACACAAACAGACGCGAGTTTTTTGATAATAAAGTATCTACATAGACATTTAAAAGGAATATGAAGGTCTTATTTACCAGCAAAATATACTTACTTTTTTCACCATCGTCGATAACGGTGTGATTGTTTAGTTTCGTTCTTTAGTTTGGCCATGCTCTGCTTACCCGTCCCTTATTGTTAAGTCGAGAGATGAAATTAACTGTGTATCTGTGTACCTATTACCAAATCTAGTTATTTTAGTGAAGGAAAAAATTCGACTAGCGGGCATGATTCGAACGTGTGTCTTCTGGTTAGATGCGCCAGACGCTATGACAACTAAGCCACCGGGAGTCCCACCCGTCATGTCGAAATTTGCCTTCACATTCTGAATTTACGTCTTAAAGGCGACGTCAGTGACAACTATTCAAAATTACTAAATCTCCTGAAAGGCTATCAATCAATCCACCGTCTAGCTGGAAATTAATTACATAACATAAACAACTCATTATATGTACTGTCTCACTGCATAGTGGTCACGGCTCTCGGCTGAGCTCTAGCTGAGAGGAATTAGGCTATAGTCCACCACTCTAGCCTAATGCGGGTTGACAGAATTCACACGCCGTTGAGAACATCATTCAGGCATGCAAGTTTCCTTCACTAAAATTACTTTATAATCTTAGCATGGAAATTGCAAAAAAAAACTATAAAGATGTCTTAGAATTGGTTATGCTGCGTCTGCAATAATAAAGTCTGTTGAAATGTTATCGTACCTAAAGGCTGTACTTTATTTAC
The DNA here is from genome assembly GCA_947256265.1 of Acronicta leporina. Taxonomy (NCBI): domain Eukaryota; kingdom Metazoa; phylum Arthropoda; class Insecta; order Lepidoptera; family Noctuidae; genus Acronicta; species Acronicta leporina. The sequence goes on along the minus strand of OX366518.1, from coordinate 14,006,151 downwards.
TACATTCTGAAACATTCATTATTTTACTTTTAATTGCGGTAAAGTACAAGTACCTACTAGGTGGAAGTAAAAAAGGTCTTTGGAAAGCCTGATATTGCTAATTTCCGGTGAACAATTAAAATTGTATTGCAATAGCTAACTGATTTAAATGGAATCAGTTAGCTATTGCAATACAATTTCACATTAACTGTTGATGCTGTTTTACAGAATACGTACCTTAGGCATTTAGGGCCTTTGGCAAAAAATATATCGTGTTACATTATGTTCTACTAGCATCCGGCCGCGACTTCGTCTGCGTGGAATATTACTTAGTATTAGCGTGATGATAATATATAGCCTATAGTCTTTCTCAATAAATGGGCTATCTAACACTGAAAGAAATTTTCAAATCGGACCAGTACCTAGTTCCTAAGATTAGCGCGTTCAAGCAAACCACCAAACAAACTCTTCAGCTTTATAAATTAGTATATAGAAGATATGAACATAATGTAACACGATATGTAGTATGTATATGTATAATGATTTACATTGTTATTACATATCTGTAATAATAATTACATACAATTAAATTAATAGTTAATTTCTTTAGTAGGCACATTTGTTGCAATGATTTCAGGGAAAACACGGAGGTATTTCGAATATGTTCTCAGAGATGTATGTTTACCGTTTTTTTTTACATAACTGCATCGCTAGTCTAGTGGTAGCGAGCGATTTTCAGGTCGGGCAAAGTGTTATTGGTTTTTCAATGAAAATCTCAGGAGCAGCTCATAGTTTGGATTTGTTAATCGCAAAAACATAACATTTCGGTGAACTGTGGGTGTACATTAGTACGCCTGTGCCATACCCTTCGGGTAATAGGTACAGGCGTGATGGTATGTTATGTTATGTCCACCGATCAGCATTAAATGTTCAGAAGGTTCGGAACAGTTCTGGAGCGCACATTAGATGCTCAGGTTTGGCCTTACTTTTACCATTGAGAATAATACTAGGGTTTATAATTACGTTTATCTATTATTTATCACTGTACGGAAACAATTCAAGGTAGCTTTTTCAATAAGACTGAAATATTTATCGACTAACCTTTGTTAAAATAACCACCATGTAGTACCTTTCAGCAAGGTATCTTCAGTGACAAACGATAACCTCATGAAACTCCTTTGAGAATAAGAGGGATTGGTTATGTTTAACCACGCTGTCATAATTATGGCGTCTGGCAAATATAATCATCATTATGAGAAGTTCATATAAAAATTCAACAACACTTTGCTCGACCTGGGAATCGAACCCAGAACCTCTAGCGTAGCAGTCGCAGTGAGATTACTAGACTAACGAGGCAGTTAATATTTATCACTGTACGGAAACAATTCAAGGTAGCTTTTTCAATAAGACTGAAATATTTATCGACTAACCTTTGTTAAAATAACCACCATGTAGTACCTTTCAGCAAGGTATCTTCAGTGACAAACGATAACCTCATGAAACTCCTTTGAGAATAAGAGGGATTGGTTATGTTTAACCACGCTGTCATAATTATGGCGTCTGGCAAATATAATCATCATTATGAGAAGTTCATATAAAAATTCAACAACACTTTGCTCGACCTGGGAATCGAACCCAGAACCTCTAGCGTAGCAGTCGCAGTGAGATTACTAGACTAACGAGGCAGTTAATATTTTATAAAATTATCCTACTTAATATTAATAATATAAATGCGAAAGTTTGTGAGGATGGATGGATGTATGCTTTCTACTTATCCTTTCACGCCAGAACGGCTGAATGAATCTGGATAAAATTAGGCACAGAGATAGATTATAGTACTCACGTGGGAGAGCCATGCTTCGGCACGAATGGGCCGGCTCGACCGGAGTGATACCACGGCCTCACAGAAAACCGGCGTGAAACAACGCTTGCGTTGTGTTTCGCCGAGTGAAGGAGGTTACCGGAGGCCCAAACCCTTTTAAAAGGCGGGCAACGCACTGGCGACTCCTCTGGTGTTGCGGGTGCCCATGGGCGGCGGTTATCGCTTACCATCAGGTGATCCGTTTGCTCGTTTGCCCCCTTATCTCATAAAAAAAAAAAATAGTCTGGAATAACACATGGGCTACTTTTTATCTAGTCCGGACCCAATGCTGACATCAACGCAGACGAAGTCGCGGGCAGAAGCTAGTATTTGAAAAAAATATAATTAGTGTCAACCTCCTTACTACACAATACCATCAAGTGTTTTAAATGGACTACAATAGCCACTCGTTTATCAACGTTTGTCAAAACTCAATTATTCATTATTACTGGTGGTATGAATAAAGATTCGGTCTTGAATTTATGTTAGTACTAATGGAACTGACAAAAATATTCGTAGGTACAATGGAATTACAATTAGTTATGTCACGTGTTTTTGATCGGAGTTGTGAAGTTGATTGGTATTCCGTATTGTACCTGTCACCTGTAACTACATTAATATTTGCGCTAAAGGAGTTGCACTATTGTCTTGGATCTTTAAGTTTTGGATTTCCTGTCACGACCGCTAGGGGTTTAGTCGTAATTTTTTTAATCAGTACTTAAATGATTTATAATGAGGAAACCTTAATTATAATGTACTAGTTGTGCCCGTGGTTCCCCTCTTCATCCCAGAGGACTTTTCGAGAGCCATGCTTCGGTACGAATGGGCCGGCTCGACCGTAGTGATAACACGGCCTCACAGAAATCCGGCGTGTAACAACGCTTACGTTGTGTTTCGCCTAATGAGTGAGGATGCCCGAGGCCCAAACCCTTTTAAAATGCAAAGCACCTGTGTCCGCTCTGGTGTTGCGGGTGTCCATGGGCGGTAGTAATCGCTTACCATCAGGTGATCCGTCTGCTCGTTTGACCCCCCTATGCCATCAAAAGGTATCCTATGTCCAAGGCCCAATCTATGTCTATATCAAAATTTAAATTAGGTTATAAACATAATTATAACACAACTAACTATGTATATTTAAAGACACGACGTAGATAACCTGCCTTTTAAAATGAAAAAATCCAAACAATATAATAATTATAAAAAAACATGTAATAAGATGGCAATCAAGCATACGGGTCGTATCTTACTGCTAATTAACTGGCAACTACACCAGTAGCATTAATACTGCGTTATCTTCTTTTGTCCTCGGTAGATAAAGTCTCACAAATGCCAAGTATTTTCTTTGGATATATTGCCCTTCAAATCGCAACAATAACATTAGCAAATTATTGCTTACTAGCTTCCGCCCGCGACTTCGTCAATAGTTACCATCACGCTAAGACCTTCCTCAATAATATGTAGCCTATATGTTGACCTGACCTGTTAGTAATATTCATGCAAAATTTGAAATAAATCCATGCAGTACTTTTTGAGTTTAGCCCGGACTCACATACAGACAAACAGACAAAAATTCTAAAAACTATATTTTTGGCTTCGTTATCGATTGTAGATCACGCCCCAAGTATTCTTTAAAAAAAATATTCAATGTACAATTTTGACTTTCCTACGATTTTATTATATACATGTATAGATTAGTCAACGCAGAAGACCCACTCACACTCTAGACGAATTCAGAAGCAAAATTAGATAAAAGAAATACCACAAAAAATCAATCTTGTGTAACTAGCCTTCTGTTTAGTAAACATAGTGGACTGGTTTAGGATGCAGTGTTGCGTAGAAAAGTGTTTGCTATCTACGCGTCACCCATTATTAAGCCATCATGTTACGTTACGGCCTATTAATCCACTTTTTATAACCTTCGATGACGACCGCTAATCTCTCTGGTTTGGTGAGTTTCGTTGGTAATAAACCTAGAAGGCATGTGTGCCAAAAAATCTAATACATTATATAATTTAACATAGTGTCACGCCTATAGGTCGCTAAAAGATTAGGGGCCACTTGCACCAACTTCTTAATTATGTTTAAATTGTATTTAAACACATATTTACTATGAAAAATTGTGTTTAAATACAATTTGTGTGCAAGTGGGCCTTAGTGTGCTAAGCGAAAGGTGGGCTAGCTTGCAGGGCTGGCAAAATGCCACGGGCCCCCGACTTGAGAGGGCCCCGGCTCAAGAGAACATACCTACATATTAACATTTTACACGAGACATGAAAATAAAAATTATTGTATACTAGCTTCTGCCCGCGACTTCGTACGCGTAGCGTGATGATATATAGCCTATAGCCTTCCTCAATAAATGGGCTATCTAACACTGAAAGAATTTTTCAAATCGGACCAGTAGTTTCTGAGATTAGCGCGTTCAAGCAAACAAACAAACAAACAAACTCTTCAGCTTTATATACATATTAGTATATTAGTATATATAGATTTAACTAAAATGCACAAAGTATCATTAATACTGTGGTTTATTAAAATTAAATTACAACGTGACGATTTTTACTGGGTGGGCTACATAAGTACAAATAATTTGCCACGGGCCTCAGATGGTAGGAATAGTTACGCCACTGGTATGATTAGTACCCATGTAATAGGGGGTGTGCCTATTCCCACTAACCGGGCACAAATCCCAAACCCCGAGCTGCAACTGAGAACTTTTTAGAAAAATCCAATAACACATTGATTGACTTGAGAATTGAACCACCTCTATATTAGCTGTCGTGTTTGGGACCTCTAGACAAATAAGGAAAGTAATGATAATATTATAACCCTTGTTATATTTTTGTTAAGAAAGAAATGACTATAAACAGTAATAAATTATCTTACCCATTGTAACAACGTAAAAATGCCGCTTGTGATAACTGAAGCAAACCTGAAAAATAATACGTAAAAATAAATTGCTAGACATTTTTCTATAATGATAAATGATATGATGTCCGGAAGTAGCCACTTTAAGGGCCATTTGCACCAACTTCTGAAATATGTTTAAATTGAATTTTAACACAAAATTACAATAGAAAATTTTGTTTAAATACAATTTAAACACATTTAAGAAGTTGATGAAAGTTGCCCTAAGAAATTAATATCATTTTTAAGAAGTCAGTGTTTCTTTTTTTAAACTTGATGGCGTGGATGTGTACGTCTGTATTCAAATAATTGTTAGCTTTACGTCAGGCGGGAAAATGTGTCGGTGTCGGTTTTATAATAATTTCCAAAAACTTGTTTTTCTCTGAACGTTTATGTATAGTTATGATGGATAAATAACCATTAAGTTTTCGTGAACATGTGCAAGTGTAGGCAAATGGCTTAAAATTTAAATACGTGACTATTGGTACTCTCCTAAACTTCATTGAAGTCTGAAAGTTTTCACTATTTTACTTGGACAACTATTATGTTATAAGTTACAAAAAAGACTTGATCTAAAGGTCTATGTTACCAGGTCATAAAATAGCAAAAAATAAATAACAACTTTACTAACCTATCAAAACTATTGCGGGTTTCAAACATTTCACTTCACTACACATTTTGTAATTATTAATTGCTATAAATAATTCAAAATGTTTTAGGCACACATTTATAATATTTTATTTTATCCTTTACAGCACAAGCACAGGGTTGCAATTAACATATATTTATATATCTTCTATCTACGTATAGGTATTTAAGTTATTCACAAAATGCGGAAAAAAAAAAAAAAATATTTCTTTAAATTTCCCGCCACGTTTTGCGATAGTCCGCATGCGTGTGTTTACTGATGCGCGCGCAGCGGTCCAATATTACTATACTACTGAGCTACTGATAACGGAAATGCTGATGACTTCGAGTTCTAAATTAATTTAACTGACGAGGAAGTGAGATGTAGACCTTGAATATTTGTCTTAGTATTGTGCCTAATCCATATAACAATATGGTCACGGAAATTGTTCTAATATTCGTAGCTGACCTTGTACCTCTCTGTTGTTTAACTTAGTTCCGGTCATAATTTACAATTATATTATACTAGCTTCTGCCCGCGGCTTCGCCCCCGTGGAATTCGGTCTGTCATCAAATCCCCCGGGAACGGGACAAAAAGTATCCTATGTCCATCTCCTGGTTCTAAGCTACCTGTCCACCAATTTTCAGCCAAATCGGTTCAGCCGTTCTTAAGTTATAAATGGAGTAACTAACACGACTTTCTTTTATATATATAATAAGATAGATTTACATCTTGTGATATTTCAGGGCCTTATACCCCAGGATTGTGATTGGGGCAGCCTTGCTAATGTGGGGAGACTGAGTGTCTCTGAGAGCGAGATACGAGCCTACGATACCTACCTCATACATACATCTATGAAGGCCCTTTATGTATTGTCTGGCTATAAGGGCTAGAAGGGATGAATTAGGACGACGAATAAAACAAACGAATAAAAAATTGGACTGATTTTATTTTAAAACAATACAGTTACACAAATACACAACACGTTTATTTATAAAAATATTAGTAGTAATAAATTAGTCTTATCTCTAAACAACACTAAACTGGAAAAATAACGTCGCTGTCCTTATTTCCTAGCGCTATTTCGTTATTTCTACTAACTATTATTAGATATTATTATCTTATGTTACGCCTATTACTTTATAAACGTAATTTTACTATACAATTGTCATAAAGTTGTGGTTATACTGCAAGCGAGGCGGAGATTCTACTTTTTTCAGACAACACCATGATTTTATGTTATGGTTACAAAACTTATGATGTGTTTTACGTTTATACATAAATAGGCTCTATATTTAAATTATATAAAGTAAGAATAATTGCTATGTAAGGCAAACAAATGGAGCTTACCCCATGTGTGTTACGCATTTGTATATCTACCGAATAATAGACAGTGGTAGCCCTATTCAATGTCGGAACCGCTTTAACAACCCTAGCTTTACCCGAATGACAAAATTTTACATCAACTAACATCCGGTTCGATACCGATTCGGTCGGTTCAATATAAACAAATTCAAGGGTTCCCAAACAATTCTTCTGTCATAGCATTGGTTTAATTTAAATCTTTTATAAACAATGCCCGCTTGCAGTGAAGCCAATCTTCAGAGATGGCGATGCGTGTTTAATACTTAATAATGTAAATTTGCGAGACCATGTCCTTGCCTAATTATGAGTTCTCATAGTTTTTGTTCGGTTATCTGTTTGTTCGGTCAAAATTAAAGAGCCTAACAATTTGAACAATATCCTGAATGCTCGAAATTTAAATTTGACAGTAAATTTGCCTCAATGGTGGTATCTCGATCTTCGTTTGTTATGTGGTTTAAAGCGGTCACTGATCTCTATGCTATAAAACGAGTATTGTAATAAAGAGGTCAGTGAACACGTTCCAAGAAAGGTTCCAAGTCATGACTTTGTAATTTTAATAATACTGCTATAAATTCATATAAATTGAATACTGATATGTCATCCATTCATCCAAAAATGAAATCGACAACCAATAAAAAATATTATTTTTAAAAGAAATCTAAGGCCCACTTGCACCAACTTTTTAAATAATATGTTTAAATTGCATTTAAACAAAATTTTTCGCAGTAAATTTGTGTTTAAATACAATTTAAATATATTGAAGAAGTTGGTGCAAGTGACCCTTAATGGTTCAATAGATTTTGTCATTGATTTATTTTTATTGCATAAATATTTCCGCTACCAACCTCGTTTAACAAACAAAGTGTTCATTCCAATTTTAAGTTGAAATGGCACCATTATTTTCTGTTACAAAATCTTTTCCTAGATACTGGATCCTTATATTATTTACAAAATCTCTCGTCAAACTCATGACATCTGACCGAACCGTGACGAGAGCAGACCTTTGTCCAATATAATACATTTATACATTTGATCCCAAAAACTCGGACTTGTACGTTCAAGGGGGAGCGGTGGATATATTGTTAGGCACGACCTCGGAAACGTCCTCCGCCGTATCCTCCTCACTCTCCTTGTTCGCTGGCTCATCTGGCTCGTCCCTCATGAGCGCACGATACTTCTTGGCGATGACCTCCCAGTCAACCACGTTTTCGATCTTTGTGGTGTTGCTGAAGCTTAGCTGGGAGCCAAGGGGACTGAGGTGGACCACGGAGAGACGTGTTGAATCTAGAAGAAAAATATAATCAAACAAAAATAGAAGGTCCCATAGAATAGGGAGTGAACATATTGCCATTTACTGGGTATAACCAAACCCAATATGCTGCTGTTTGTTCGACCACTAGATCTTGTTATATACAACCAGTAACAAAATTAGCGCAAGACCTGAAATTAGTTTGTTCAGGATCGACTACTGAATCGATTACAGTGGTTTTTAAAGTGTTTTTAATTTTTTCCCGAAGAGTTAAATACAATACTCTGAAACCCTGGCCTGCTGATCTATGACTGGCTCGAGCTATGGAAACTGCTACCTATTTGTAGAAATTGTTATTGTATGCGTGTGCGTGTCGATATCGTAGGCGTAATTGGTTGTTTTACATTTAGCTGGTATAAATAATTTCTTGAAAAATATATGCTCACGTGTCTCAAAAATGACTATAGGATGTCGTATGACTCGATAAGACGTGTTTAAGGTCTTGCGCTACGCTTACACATTGAACATAAGCGGCGGTAGCCTAATGGCTAGGGTGTCGGACTTGCGATCATGTGGTTGCCGGTTCTAAAACCACCCATTGCACTACCGACGTGAACCCACTCGTAACAAAAGTGTTTAGCTTAGCACGAGGGGTAACAAGAATACTAGTAATCTGCGACCCACATTGCTAGTAACCTTTAAAATATATATATACATAATTATACCTATAATTATATTTGGGGCAAAAACTCACCCTTCGGCACGACTTGTCCCCTCTTCACCTTGGACAGCCACTTGGCGCCCGCCTTCGACCGCGCGCTCATCTGGTCCTGTCTCTGCAAACCGATCATATGCACCAAGCTTGGTCGCTTCTTTTTGCTTAATCGGTCCTGGTGCGAAAGTAGTACGGTTAGAAATGAGGTGGAATGTTGTATAGTAGACCAATATACCTTGTGATTATGATGTGGTGTCATGTAAATGTTGTGTTTGTAAGCTTATACTAGAGATGAAGGTGACGGTTTTTTTATAACTTGGAAGCAGCCCGGTAGATTAAAGAAGCATTTCAAAGGCCTAAGTACCTACCTATTTATAACAAAAAAACTATTTTTTGGACCGATTGGTCTGGAATGTTGTTTTTTTTTGTTATAATTACGGTCGGAGCAAGGATTGATCCACCTTGTATTTGATTCACTTCATTGCAGCGTCAATGTTACCCTTATCTTTCTTCAGGATGCAATCCATCTCAATGCAAAATTTTCTCAATATCTGTTCTATGATTTTAGCGTGAAAAGGTAACAGATACTTGTTAAAACTTTTTTAAATACAATTTCTAAGTCAGCCTCCCTAAGATCTCATTTGGAATAACGCATTCTGATCAAATGCATTGGTGTCTAGTATTAATTATATGTAAAATGTTCTTGTAGTTACTGCTAGTTATGTTTTGTATGTTGTTGGTCTTGTTATTGGAATTGTCTAGACCTACAAGGCCACATTTACTAATATAACTGTGGAGGTATGCGATTAAAGCGGCGTTTTAAGAAACCATTATCTTTATTGTTATTGTTCTATATGTCCGACTGTGAATTTTAAATTCACTTTAGGCATTGAATTCTTAAGTTTTCAAAGTCAAATATGTTATCTATCAATTACATCGTTGTCAAATTGATTAATTAATAGGCAAAAAGCATGAATAGCAATATAATCTGGTATTTTTTTATGGCAAGGTTACTCAAGAAAGGAGTTTTCAAACCTATCAAAAACAAAACACAGATGATGACAGTGTGTGCTCAAAATTAAGTTAATGTCCATTGAATTTTTATTATTCATCATAATCATCCCATTACATTGTCCCACTGCTGGGCACGGGTCTCCTCTCAGGATTAGGCTGTTGTCCACCACGCTGGCCTAATGCGGGTTGGCAGACTTCACACGCAAGAAAATCTCTCAGGCATGCTGGTTTCCTCACGATGTTTTCCTTCACCGTTTATGCGCGTCATAATTAACTATTAATACGCACATAACTTCGAAAAGTCAGAGGTGCGTTCCTTGGATTCGAACCCGAGACCTTTGACTTGGCAGTCCAATGGTCATATCACTAAGCTATCACTGCTTATATTATTATTTTTTCTCTGAGTTAATCTCCATAAAAATATTGGCTAGCATGTTTTGGGAAGTGTTATAACTACTACACTAACTGCATTTGGATGTATACACGGTACATATACCAAAACAACATTTTTTTATTTTTGTCTGTCTGTCCGTCGGTTTGTTCCGGCTAATCTCTGAAATGGCTGGACCGAAGTTCACTGGCAGATAGCTGATGTGACAAAGAGTAACTTAGGCTACTTTCTTTTCTTTTTGTTCCTTACCTTCCTTCTCTGTTAGTTTGTAGGAAACATCGTAGAACTTGACGTTTTCGGCGAAATGTATAATAAAACGAAATGGTTTTCTAAAACTAATTAATGTTTTACATTTTACAAGCGGTGGATGTAGCATCTGTATGAAGTTTTATTGTAGGTCCATTCTAGTCTAGTCTGTTCAAAATATTTCTATTCGTTGATATAGCATTATTATATTAAAATAGAACTGTCCGTGATGGCTCACCTTACACCTGTGTATGAGCCACATGAGCCACGTTGTGACCAGGTTGAGCGGAGACGGCGCTGTGTTGGTGCGGTGCATGTTGCGAATCAACTTAGACAGTCCGTATTTCCACTCAATGTCCGATTGCGCCTGAAAAGTTTCAGTCAGTAAAGTAGATGATGACTTAGCTTTTGTCATGTAAAGTGGGATAGCAGATACAATTAATAAGTTATTTGTTACATCTCGTAATTGGATTGGTGCAGTAGGGTAGATGGAAGACTAACATGGGTAAGTTGTAAATGTCTGTGAAGGGTTAAAACTGCCACTTTGAGTAATTTCTCTGGAAGTAATTTATATTAAAGAGTAGAACACTCAGAAAGGATACACTTAGGGTAGTTTTAAGATTTTAGTATTGTTCTTAAGTAAGTGAGATATTGTTTTTTTTTTTATGGGATAGGTGAGCAAACGAGCGGACGCGTCACCTGATGGTAAGCGATAACAGCCGCTCATGGACACCCGTAACATAAGAGGAGTCACAAGTGCGTTGCCCGCCTTTAAAAGGGGTTTGGGCCTCCGGTAACCTCACTCACTCGGCGAAACACAAAGCAAGCGTTGTTTCACGCCGGTTTTCTGTGAGGCCGGTCAGTATCATTCCGGTCGCGCCGGCCCATTCGTACCTAAACCTAAAAGAGGTATTTTTATCCCAGCAGTTTGGGATAGGTAATGGGTATGTGTTCATGTAGTTTTATATATATTGTAGGTATATTTTAAATAAAAAGAGGCTTTTTAGTGAGTTCCTATAAGCATCTTACAGTAATCAATATTCTGGAAAATATGTGCTCTCGATCAACTTGCAGTAAAATCACACTTTACTATTTATATGTTTTGGCAATTTTAATTTAAAGCTTTGGATGTTTTTGTGCATAATAAATGTCAAAAGTTTTAAAATTGATTTGCAAAATCATCTTATTATATTTTTTTATATAGCTTTACACGGTCGGTAGTGGTAGTGCAACATTACGTTACACAAAAGTTATGTAACACAATAATTATATTTTAATTTTATATTATTTCAACTCTCATTTATTTTGAAAAAACGCAATGAACGCCAAATTAATCCCCAATATTAGCAATAATAACAAACGTGCATTCAGTGACGTAGTAGCAGGTGATCCAAAATTATTTCCATTTAGAAACAATTCATTATTTAAATAAATAATTTAATCATTCCAACAGACTCGAGCGTCATTTATTTAATTAGTTATTTTATCGTTGCTTTTAGAAGTCTTTGTTTATGGTGTCAGTATGCGGACAACGTACAACATGATGTTTAAATCTGTTCACGTGTTACCTGGATCCTCTGGTACGTGTCTGACATCATAGCGATGAGCAGATTGATCAGTACCACCACCGACACCAGCATGTAGATCCCGAACACAATTTTAAACAGGTAATTCGTCCAGGCCGGCTGGACATTACTATCGTTACGGTGCACCCGGGTCTGGTCTGTCGTCGTCTGTCCGAACACCGCGAAGAACAGCAGCTCGAACGAGTACAGTGGGTTCATAGTAACTGCGAACAAAAGATCAGAGTTCTGGGCGACACGTAGTTACCTGTATACGTTGGTAAGTGTCCGACATCATCGCAATGAGGAGCGTTATGAGCACCACGACCGACATCAGTAAGTACGCCCCGAACACGAACTTGAATAGGTTCTGAGTCCACAATGGCCGCTCGCTGGACACGTAGTTAAGGTCCGACAATGTTATCTGTCCGAAAAGTGCGAAGAACAGTTTCTCCAACGCCTCGACCGGTGACAACGTCGCTAGAAGACAACACTCAACATGGACCACGGACTTGTATCACACACCGCGAAAAGAGGCGGTAGGGGCAGGTTGATGCATGGTAAAATACCTAGAAAAATACTTGATGATTGAAATTAAAATTGTGTTTTATTGGTCCAGTCCTGCATCAATCTCCCCGTAAATCTAAAGGTCTAACACGGCTAAATTGATACGCATTTGTTCGGATGAGACAGATTGATACATTGTGTAAGTATACAGTATATTGGTATAAAAGAGTGTGTGTGTTGATATAGACGGTAATTTTGTGTAGGTGTCGTAATGATAGAAGAATAAGAGTTAATAGTTCACTTATTATACCAGTGCATCAATCCACCCCGTCTCGCTACATCTAGAACATCGAGAGCGCGGGCGTGACAGACGCCACAATGACGACAAACAGCCAAACATATCCGAAACATAAAGTGGTACCTCGGAATGGTGTAACAAACGCAGGACAAAAGCCAGCCGCGGCATGCGCAAATCATACTTGCTCCATCGAATGCGGTGAGGTCGGCCACTCATTCCACTAAAACTAGTATTGTGACGCGCAATGCATGTTCTGTGTCCACATCTGGAAACCACGACTCTCATAAAGCTGTGATGCGATGCAGAAAATGCATTGTGAACATAATAGACATCAAATTTTCTAACCACCGATGCACTTACACGTGCCATAATATATGAAAATTAAAATCAGAAATTATGGCGAGGCGAAGTGTATATTGTATATTACAAGGACGATGTAACGAATGAAACGCTAACGATGATAACATTCTCGATGTGATAGACACTGAAGCTTGCAAGCGGATGCACATAATTATTGTTTGTAACAAAAATAACAAGAAAAACAAGCACATCGAGTTGTAATGCGATCATCGCAAGGAAAATGACATACATAATGCGTATAAAAGTAAACGATAGTCTTGTTCGTCTATGCGGACTTACGTCCTGTTGGCCCCTGTTTCCTCCTGTACGATTCCCCAGAAACTGTATTTTGCCATTGCGCATCATACGCTTGTCGTTTCAATCGGAGAGTTTCTATTGCCGCAACAAGTACAATATTTAATATTTGAATGAACAAACATGATGTAAATGATTAGACTATTTCAATGGTCGATGTTTTTGTATGAGAAGGCAATATTGTACATATAATGTATTGGATTCACACTCACCGTCGGAGAACAGTTTCTTTCTTTGTTGTCTTGCATATTTATTGTCCTCTGCTTTGTTAATATTTCTAAACGGTTGGTTTAATGCAACTATGTGCATCGAGAAGCCGAACACAAATATCGCTAAAACAGCAAGAAACCTCCCGAGATCTTTCATGAGATCTCCGATGATGATGGCCCACGGACCGAAGAGATGGTGGAACGATAAGAAATCTAATATTTGTACGCACGCTAATAGAAATGATAAAGCAAAACACTGATTCCTACAATACATAAGCGTTGGCCAATACTTAGGTAGTACGAATATCCAGCCGACGACGTGTGTAGCCACGCCGATCATGCCGAGTAACAAAACAGCTATTTTGATCCACCCTAAACCAGATTTATCACTGGGGTTGGTAAGCTCAAAAAGTAGGAGACCGCTCAAACAAATGAGCAGCATCCATTCATACCATCTTGGAATTAAACTATCCCTAAATATCGAATTATAAATAGGCGTTATGGCTACTAAGGCTAACAATACCATGAGGTAAATATGTGAAGTTAAATACGACATGAACTTAATTATTGGAATCTTATTGTATTTATGGCCTAATGGAAGAGAGAACACCACCCAGACGGGCGGACATACTATAAACGCGAAAAAAAGGAACATAATTTTGATGCCGGTCCATTTGAGGCTCCCTCTCCAGAGTTCCTGTAAAAAAGCGAAACAGTTAACATCATAATAGGTTTGTGACGACAAGTTTCTGTGAAGTAGGGAAGTTACCTATTTTTTACCTGAAGATATCTTTGGACCACTGTGTGGGCTATGACCTCTTTCTGTTCGTTTTCTATTAAAACGTCGAGGAATTCGATGTTCCTGTTGTCTGTGGCGGTGAGAATGTGTCCGGCGGACTCCGCGCCGGCTGCTAGCGCCAGCAGTTCGGTGGCCATCGCTTCACATTGTTTTCCTGCCGCTATAAGGTCTTTGGCACGCTCCTTTTCCTGTTATGGAAAACAACGCGCGTTGAATATAAAGTGTTTGATTAATCACAAATTAATAAATCAGTGACGCATACCTTAGTGGATAGATTAATGTAAATATTCGATAATTTCGCTGCGGTGTCGACGGGCGCTGGTGACACCAACACGAATTCCTCGATGGGTATGTTGTTGTGGTTTTTTGAACACACCATGAGGTTATACACGAACCTCTTGTCGTCCATAAGAGATTGCGTATCGTGTTCTTTGTGCAGCAAATATTCTAGGACATCGTTGTGGTTTTCTGAAGCAGCGAACCAAATTGGAGCACAATTAAGATTAGTCTCGCTTTTCGGCGATGCTCCTGATTCGCACAAGAGCTTCACCACGTTAAGGTGACCGGCTTTTGCTGCACAATGTAGCGGTGTCCATCCATTTTTGTCGGTCGCGTTGATTTCAGCTCCTTGACCGAGCAAAACTTCGACCATTTGGTAGTGACCGTGGGTCGAGGCTATATGTAGGCCAGTCTTGCCATGTCGGTCTGTGCTTTGAAGTAGTTCTGCTGATCTGCTTAGTAGGAGCCCTACGATGGACATGTGACCTCCGAAGCATGCGAGATGTAATGGATTGAAGCCCTGGAATCGAAAAATATAGTTGTAATATTAAGTCAAGAAGTTTTTATAAAAGATATGAGGACTTACGTTTTCATTACTAGCGGCATCCACTTGCACTCCAGGAGAGTTGAGAAGTAATCGCACGACATTTTCGTTACCATTGTAAGCAGCAAGATGTAATGGCGTTAGGCCAGACTCGGCACCTAGCTCTGGAACTAGCGAAACTCCTGTAGGAGCTTCAGACTTCACTGTTCCTGGCACTTGTGACAGTAGCTCCCGAACAGTTTCTGTAATTTATAGAAAAATATTAAGAAAAGTTTAATTATGTGAAATAAGTATTTAGCAAGCAGAAATCTTACCAGCTTGCCCATAATAAGCAGCTATATGAAGAGGTGTAAGTCCCAACTTTTTACTGGATATCCGTAACGTGTTTGTCGATCGCATTACATCAAGTACATTCGTATGTCCGTACTGGGCTGCTAAATGTACTGCGGTGAGTCCGGCCCTGTTTTCATCTGTGCAGGATGCTCCTGCTCTAACAAGAACCCTCACGACGTCTGCATGACCACCTTCGGCTGCTAACTGCAGTGGCGTTGAATCGTTTAACTTATTCCTAGCTGAAATAACACCAGTTCGATCGAATTTCATAAGTTCTTCAATCACTTTCACTGAACCTTGAATTGCTGCTATATGTGCACAAGTGTTCCCATCCTTCGTTGTTGCCATTACTAAGTTTGGATGTTGTTGTAAAAAAAGTTGGACGACTTCGTTGTGATTATTTTGCGCGGCTGCATGAATAGGTTTTTGGCCTAATTCGTCTGTCGCGTCGATGTTAGCTCCAAGCTCTAGCAATAGTTTGCAAACTTCGATTTGACCACTCGCTGCTGCTAAATGAAGAGGAGTCTGTTTCTTCAGTGTAAGCACATCTATCATAGCGTTATGATCTCGTATTAAGAATTTGACGAGATGTGCGTAGCCATTCATTGCTGCTAAGTGAAGAGCTGTTCTACCATTCCTCGCTTTAGAGTTTATAAAGGCTTTATTTGTTAGGAGTGCGTCACAGACTTGTAAGTAGCCGTGTTCAGCTGCGAGATGTAGGGCTGATCTGCCTTCAGTATCGAACACGTCCACTCTCGCATGGTTGGATAATAGTGTATTAACAAGTTCCATATGCCCTCTATTACACGCTATTAATAACGGCGTCCAACCTATTGAGTTCTGTTTGTTCAGTGCTCTACTGACGTCAGCAGCTGATATGTGCGCGATCATCTCAGTCATCACGTCATTGTTGCCGGCTATTGCACAGAAGTGGAATGCTGTTTCATGATTGTGTTTGGTTATTAGTGTAACATCGGCACCGTTTTCAATTAGACACTTGACGACTTGTCGGTCGGCTGTTGGTATTTTGACCTCTTCTTTGGTAATTTTGCAGGCGAAGTGAAGTGCACTCGCGCCATCTTCGTCAACTGCGTCTATGTATGCCGTGGCAACATTTTCTCCTTTATGATCTTTGACGAACTCTATCAAGTGTCGAACAACATCTGGCTTACAACTCCGACAAGCCATATGAAGGGGTGTTTCACCGGACTGTAATGATAATTAATAAAGATAGTTATTAGATTATAGAATACATATTAATTCTTTGGAAAAGTGCGAACTAAACTGAAAGAGATTCTTAGTTTTGTAAAATTATGGAGAAATACAATTTGGGCAAGATTTGGGGAAATTAGCAGACGTAAGTAAATTGTCATTGACCAAAAACTAAAATATTATTTTAGTTTCACACTGTAACTACTCCGTACTTATCATATTTTATATCGAACCTTTGTTTTCCTAAGCGGGTCACCTCCATCTTCGAGCAGAAGTATCAGTGTGGCGAGGTTGCCGTACTTGGCAGCCACGTGAACCGGCGTTTGACCATCCTCTGTTGCTTTGTTGGGACCAGCACCAGACTTTAACAGCATTAGAGCGCATTTGTCACCTAGAAAATATTGTATATCAGTGTTGATGCAGTTCCCTTTTTGTGTATCTAATTAACTGGCGGCACGTTTGCGTGAGCTGAATGTTGTCAGTAAGATTTTCACATAGGAAAAAATATTATTTTTGTTCGCAAAATTTGTGTTGGCAAAACAATCTTCATACAGGTTATTGGTGATAAGAGGAGGATGCAATCATAATGTGAGGCAACATCTAAAACCGTGATGTTGAACTTTAGGATAATTCATCAAGGACTTCGTTTAACAAGATGTTATCAGGTATAGGTACTTAGATTTAAGCTGCAGTCAAATGGTAGAAGTCCCTCATTCTTTTGAATCCATCCGGACTGGCCTTTAATTTTATTACACATAATGTAGTGGTATTTTATATCGATTGAAATTTTGACTAAAGAAAAACTTGTTATTTTAATACCTTCGAAGAGAGATAATTTAACACTTTCTTAGTAAGATTTACCATACCCGATTCAGTTTGTATAACTTATCTCATATTGTGCTTACCATCTGGTATCCTTGCAGCGATATGTAATGCAGTCTCCCGCTGCTTGCCGCCTCTCACGTGCACATCAGCTCCATACCCCAGCAAGGTCTCGACAACAGCAGGCTTACATGACTCTACAGCTATGTGCAGAGCTGTGTAATTGTCCTATGAAGGGAATTCAGGAGGCGATCAATCAATAATGTTCTCTATATTACCCAGAAAACCCTTGCTTACACATCGAAGTATTATTATCTATAATATCTATATGAATCAAAGTCCTGACTCAGAGACAATGCATAACCTAAACCGCTGGTTGAGACTTTTGTACGAATGTTCTTTCTTTATCGATCATTCCCCGATCGTCTACCTCAATAGCCTAGTTGTCCTGAGCGCAACTGCTACGATAGAATTTAAGTTCGCTTCCCAGGTCGAGCAAAGTGTTATTGTGTTTATTTATGAAATTCCCAGTTGTCCCGGTTAGTGGCAATACGCTCGCTCCCTATTACATGGGACCTAAATATACCGGCGAACTGTGGATGGTGCTTAAGTACACCTGTGCCTAAGGGATTAACTATGTAGCTCTGTGTATATATCATATATCGTTGGATCTCATTGTTATATGGGATAGGTGGCGCTGCTATATGTCAACATCCTTTGAATGCGAATGAAACAACATACGTTAGTAGTAACGTCGACACTTTCTCCCTTCTGTAGCAATGTGTTGATGATGCCGACGTGTCCATACCGCGCCGCCGTGTGGATGCTGCGAGCGCCATCCTGAAATCATTGAAGATCGTCTTTACATTAATATTCTTGCTCCTTTATAAAATCTCTCGATTGTCTCTAATACCTATGCAAGGTCTTCGAGCTCGAATCGATTAAATTGTTTGACATAGAACGGATAATCGTAATGACATGCCAAACCATTTTGTAATAATGTATACTTATAGAACACTGGATCGATTTTGCCATGATTTAACATTCTCTTTTCCGTATTTTCGTTAAGAAAATCAGCAATTTTACTTAGATGAGTCTTTTAAGGATTTTTTTTATAGGATAGGGGTGCAAACGAGCAGACGGATCACGGACACCCGCAACACCAGAGCAGTCACGAGTGCGTTGCCTGCCTTTTAAAAGGGTTCGGGCCTCCGGTAACCTCACTCACCCAGCGAAACACAACGCAAGCGCTGCTTCACGCCGGTTTTCTGTGAGGCCGTGGTATCACTCCGGTCGAGCCGGCCCATTCGTGCCGAAAATGGCTCTCCCACGTTAATTACTATTAATTCAAAGCAAATGTAGATGTTCTGCATTTGCAATTCTATGAAAAACAAAAGAAGAACATTCAAAGGTATAAGAATCAAACGCTTCTATTTATTTAGAATGTAAATTAAATGTAGAATTGTTGTCTTCACATTTCTGCGTTACATTTCTCTTTTATCACTGCGTACAAAGGTCAGCGTAGTTTCCATCCGGTTTGTAATGTTATGCTGACCTTTATGGGTACTTTCTGCGGGTAGTGTAGGTGACACTACCCGCAGAGGAAATCCGCACATGTCCTATGTATAACTGAATTAATTAATTTAATACATATCTATTTTACATATATATAAAACAAAGTCGGGTTAGGTTAGAAAGAAGTGTTACAAAGAGTGTAACTCTTTATAACACAAAAATCGCCTAGACCTATTGCACTGTGTGCACCTCAAATAGCAGAACAACTAAAAAAAATCGAAAAAACATAACGAAAAGGAAAATTATTAATAAAACTGATTTTCATCCGTTTTGTATCGGGAACGGATTAATTGATTTCATAAAATTAAAACACATGACGTTTTATGCTGTTTCGGTACCACCAATAGTTGTGTGCATTGTTGAAACTGATCTTAAGCGGCTGGTGAGACTTTGATGTTTTTTGGGTAGAGATGGGTTCGCTTAGATTTACAATTTCAGCCGGTAGGTGGCGCCATCTACGCATCATCTCGTACTACTACTGCTAATACTAATAATAACGTTCTACGATAATTAATTTCAGGGCAGGACAAAGCTTGCCGGGCTCGCTAATAATATTTGTAATGAAAATACACAAGATTTTTTAACTCACAAGGGCTTTATAACTTCACAATTTCATTTGTTTACTCGAAAGATATCTCACGCGCTAAGATACAAGCTTTGTGTTGTGGCTTCATAATGAAAAAAGATATCCGTGGAACGCACAATCATTTGCCTCGCGAATTCCGACACGCGACGTAAGCACGTAAGTAAGGTAGCAGCTAGGTATCTTAAGGTGAAGTGGCAAAGGTTCGCCTTTGACCTCACTGCCAAGTATCGAGTTCGATTCCCACCTAAAATAAATATTTGTGTCATCCCAAAATATTCGTTTTGAGTCTGGGTGTACTATGTGCCGGATAAATTAATTTGAGTCCCACCCGAAACTCGCATTGTTCCCTAGTGAGACTTTTTTCTTAGGAGTACCGAGATTCCCAAAAAAACTGTCAATTTCAAAAGACCGTGAAAATAATAATGGACTACACATAATATTACTGTGGTTTATAGAAATTAGACTTACAAAGTAAAAAAAAGTAGTAAAAATCTAACTTTCAGATTTCCTTGTTCTAGACTTGAGAATATTGTACACTGTACGTACAAGTATTTATTTTATTTATACTTGTATGCTAAAAAGTAGTCCTAACAATGAAATAAGGCTAAGGTTGTGCTACACAGTGAAATATAAATTTAATTAATAACTGCACTCGCGATGGAATTAAACACGCAACGTTATACATAAAACGGTTTCGTGCGCAAGAAGCTTCGGTGAGCGGGCCCGTACAATCAGAAACCCGCACGGCTTAACTACAAATTAACTGCGTTTAGATTATGATACTCGTAATTAGTTTATCCATCATAACTTCGTTATCATCATTAGTGAAAACTTATTTAAATTTTTAGCTTTTATTTAATATTTAATTAAAAATTTTTTTTTTTTCTTCCTACCCCATGCGGCTGCTTGCCTACCGGTCTCATGAGGTGCTGGATTTGCTTACTTGTTTGATCAAATTTTTTTTTATTTCGAAATTCTCGGTAGCTTACCTGCGTTTGGATTATCTACACTTTGGATTTGGATATTGACAATAGGGTCGCTCCCAGGAGGGAAAACATAGGTATTAATAGTTAAGTAATAAATATGGAAAAGATGTGTTCGTAGATAAGAAGCAGCATATGTAGTAAAATTTATGGTATTTTGCTGAGAATGATCAATAAGTTTAAAAGCCATTTTGTTTATTTTCGTTAACAATGCCTTAGTAACTAATATTACCTATAAATGGATTAAACTTAATTGCAAAATTCATGAATTCTATGAGTATTGTTCACGTAGCTATAATATTCAATGCTGAGTGGGAACAAAGAAAAGTTAGCAATATGACGATAGGTAACCAGTATTTCAATTATCATTAAGTGCCATTGGAAGGCCGTTCTGAGTCATCAGAACGGCCGTCCAATGGCACTTTTTGACCTAACTGACAGATTGTGTAGACAAAACTATCAAAAATCACTAAACAAAACTATCAACAAGTCACTGAATCACAGTTTTGACATAACTAAATAGTAGACTCGGCACCCGGGTGAAAAATATTGCCAACTTCGGCATTTTCCTTGAAAAACAAATGCAAAATATATCTTTACCTTATTCGGCATGTGTAGATAGACTCCCTTTTTGAACAGCATCATGGCACAGTCCGCGTGTCCGTTGAGTGATGCTATGTGCATAAGTGTGCTGCCATCCTTAGTTCTCTCAAAGATGGATGCTTTGAACTTATCTGCTAGGAGCTCGATGATGGCTGCGTGGCCATTCTCAGCTGCCAGATGCATCGGAGTTCGGTCTGGAAGATGACATAATATTATATCATTGTAAGGTTCTTCATCACCAATCCATATACTAGGCACAGGTCTTCGGGTTTGGATTCGAACTTAAACTTGGCAGTCTAACAGTCATATGCTAGGCTGTCACTGCTCCTTGACATGGTAGTACTATGCTGCTGATTTTGTGCTAACATTATTGTTTTCTGATTCGAAGGGTGAAATTGCTAAGCTAAAATGAGGCTTAACAACTGGATTTTTAGGAAGACAGCGCAGGTGTGATACCACAGGTGTTGCTGGCGTCTAAAGGCTACGGTTGCCGCTTCGCATCAGGCCAGATTGTTTGTTATTTTAGCACCATAAAATACTTTAGCGCTGTGTATTGGTGTCTCTTCCAAATTAAAATCTATTTATATTTAACGACACGTCGCGTGGGTATACCGTTAATGCAATCTACTTAACCAAACTATAACACTAACTAACAGACTGACAAAAGTAAATTTCATGCTATTAGACTGGTTTACGATGGTTCGGTTTATTAAGCATGTAGATTCGGGAGTTCGTTATATAGGTAAGTTAAATACACAGCTAGGTAAGTCATAAGATGGAATTTTAGGAAATCCTACAAGATTTGAAAAATCGAGATCATCGCAAATGCCATTTGTAAATGTATATTTCATTTGGTAATCGAATACAAAAATGTGGTTATCAAAATAAATGGTACTATTTCCTGTATCTCACCTTCATTATCAGCAATAGCAGCGTTCGCCCTGACTCCATAGAAGTATTTCACGAGTGGCTCGTCGCCCTCCGCGGCCGCGATGTGCAGGGGGGTTTGGCCCGCGCCGTTGACGGCGTCCACGACGGCGCCGTAGTCTACCAGGATGCGCGCCATGTCCACGTCCCGCCGGCGGGCCGCCAGGTGCAGGGCTGTGTCCCCCACGGGGGTACACGCCTGGGTGGCACACGGGTTGTTAAACTACTGACATTAGTTACCCGGTCTCTCATGGTAATGGGTGGCGAAAGCTCAGAGGCCGTATTTTTTTTTTTTGAAAACTTACTAGCAATGCGGGTCGCATGTATTATGACGTGTTATTGCCATGATTTTCCGATTTAGAGAGAGGGATGCCGCTCTACAGATCATATAGCGCTATTCCATCCTCCCAATCTAAAAATAATGGCGATAAAACTTCATAAGACAGCCTCTGGTCTGTGGCAGAAGCAGGATGTATTTAATGGCTTTAAAGTGGCTACATTCCTTCGTTCATTCATTATGATATTGATTTTATATGTATTTTTCTGAAAAGTAGGAAGAAACGTGTATTTATAAAAGTATAGGTTACTGTACTATCGAAGTAAGAGTTGTGGAAAAAAGATTTCGAAAGACGTCTAAAGAATTGCACAAAAGATTAAAATATTTCCGGAAGTCATTAATATTCACTCTGTGCAGGTATGTTTATATAAAACTTTGGCGTAGCTACTTATTTACAAAAGCAGTGAATAAACTTTAAGAAAAAGCTTTAAAAATCTTCGCAGTACTTCAAGTATTGAATAATTCATGTATGAACAAGTGTGCAGTTGCATAACTCGTCTGATTACGTGTAGCCGCGGTGGTGGTACACAAACAACCGGCACGTCACATACCTTGAGTTGCTCGGCGGTCTGCGCGCTGAGCAGCTCGCGCACCATGCTCTGGTTGCCGGCCTCCACCGCCAACAGCAGCGGGATCTTCCCCCTCTGGAACACCATGTCGCGAATTAACTTTTTCCATTCCTTCTGCTTGGCGCGTTCTTTGTTTAGCTCTATGAAACTGAGCTCGAGTTTCTGCAGGTCCTTCGCCTGCAGGTTGGCGGGCGGGCTGCGCGCGCGGCCGCCGCGGCTCGCGCTGGCCGCGTCCCGGCCTCCGTCGTTCATGGCGCGCGCTCAGCGGCCCCAATGCACTCCATGAGCCGCCGCTAACACAAACAACTCACGCCGTGCATTGCGGGGTGCAACTGCACGAATCGCTTCCAAGCCGCCACACCACAGACAATAATACTCGATTTATGTGCATCGTAGTCTTCGCAGGCGACTAGACAATAACGTATAATCGATCGTCTATCGTGCTTTTCACTGAATACCGATGCATTCAAAATTTAAACGATTTCCGACTTACTAAGTTTAGTCCGTCACGCTCAGAGCCAGTGATACGTACTTGATCCTCCATGAGTACTGAGTACTGAGTACTAGCTACACGACCGACAGTGGGAGGCCATGGCAAAGCTGCCTTCCTCTAGTCGTGACAAAGGACCGACTGAGACGTATTGTATTAAAATTAGTAATTTTGAATTTCAGCGCTGACGTTGTAACTAATATTCAGCGGGTGATTTGCATTGTAAATTCGCGCTGTGACGTTTACTCGGCGGCTAAAGCTCGACGGATAATTAGCTAGTTTCTATTCGTACGGGGTGGCTCGTTCCTGCTATGGGAATGTCCTTAACACGTCAGCCTTGGGGAGACGGGCCATGCGACGCTCACGTTTTGGTGGAATTTAGTCATAATTAGTGATTGTCGGAATATTTTTGTCAGCTAATGCGTGTTGCGTCAAGTGATGGCATGATAAGTCCGAAAGTTTTATTAGTTTGTACGCATAGGGTCGATTCAGCTCGCAGTTCTAACGTAGGGTTTTGTTAACAGGTTGTGTTTTAGGGTGTTTTCGGGGGTAGTTCCTGAATCAGGCGGATGGTGGTGCCAGGCGGCGCGGCTACACGCGATCACTGCGACGACGCTGCATTCACGCCCGTTCACTACTCTTGTATTTACAAATCATAACTCTAATAACTGCGCTATAAAGCTTAAGATTTATTGTATCCAATTCGCATTGGTCGTTTAGTTTTACTATTTCCAATTTGCATATATTTATGCAGGTAATGTATAGATAGAAGAAGACATCGGTCGTCGTACTAAGGCAGACAGTAAATGACATCTGTGTGAACCAGATGAATGAGTAATTTTCTTTGATTTTGAGTTAGCTTCTGATACGAAGTACATAGATTCTGCCTTATAAATACCTATATCCTTATAACTAGTGTGCTTACCCCATCAACTCGCAGTCTGATGTCCTTCCCGGCGGCAGCGAGCAGGGCTCTAAGTATGCTGGTGGCAGTGCCGGTCTGTCTGCTGGCCACTAGATGTACTGCCGTTTGTTGTCGACTCTGCAAGTAACATGCTATGTTAAACAAAAATTAGAGACAAGCTTGAATCGTTAGCCAGCTTTTTTCTTGATTGCAGTCATATGCATATTTTTTTTCTTAATGTTTCCTTTGGCAATTAATTGAATATAAATTTGAAGTTAATAAGTTTAATATTTAGAAACATTTGATATTTCAAATCTTTTTGATTTGAAAACTATGTAGTATAGTAGTATATAGTATATAGTATAATGTTACTATTCCGAGTTACTTTAGAAGCAAAAAATATTATGTAAGCATATCTTACCCCTCCAGTTGCGAATGGATCCACCCCCCTCTTGGACAACAGCAGTTTGACGATGTCTTCCCTCGAGTACATGGCTGATATATGGAGCACATTGTAGTTGTCCTGTTCAAACAAACACAACAAGAAGATTTTTACTTGTCTCCATCAAAGTTGGTATATCATGAGGCAATTTTCTTTTTAGAACTAGTTAAACGACTAACTAACACTGTTCTTTAAGATACAAGTACACACTAGCATAAGTATCTTAGTCTATGTAAAAAAAACTATATTTCCTAATATAAGTATATATGATACTCATAAAATATGAGATTATTTTAAATAATTGGAATTTACCTTACTAGTTTACGTTAACGTCTTGGCCTTTGACTCCTCTTATTCTGTGAGGCTCCCCGTGGTCATCAGTGGCTGGCCCACTGATGACCACGGGGGTCAATACTGATGATTTTCAAAATTATTATGTTTAGTAGTCCATTATTATGTTTTAACAGTTCACAGTTTTTTTGAGAGGCGCGTAAGTAGCGACATCTATGTTGCCACGTATAGTACTCTTTATTAGTGTAGCGTACTGAATCATGGCAACAGTTACTGCGTCAATTCTATAGATGTCACCACTGAAACGTGCATCGCGCAAGCAATAATTGATTCAATAGTATCAACATTTCGCTATTTCCATTAAACGAATCATTTGCTTTTAGTATCTCCAACTTTAGTATCCTCATTTAGCAACACAGACAGACCGCTTGGCACGAATCTAGATATCAACAAAATAGCCACAAATAGTTTTTATTGGCAAAAAAGAAAATAGAAATGTAGACGCCATAAAAGTATGCTTTAAATTTCAGGGTTAGTTCCTCGGCGTAGTATTATTGCGACCATAAATGCCATTGTGTGGAAAACCATGGCGTTGTCTTGGAATTGCTCAATTTACAAACGTTATCGTACCTACTGTCACAATAGCATTCCACATTCGAACAATTTCTAATTTAAAAAATATTTATAGACTTGCGCCTACGGCGTAGCAGATCTACATTATCGGCTACGGTGCTACGATGAGCGCTACGTAAAGACTACGCTAGTTTGTCTACGAACATTAAAAAGTGCATTAAAATACTGTGGAACTATTATTTTAATTTAATTCAACTCTCTATAAAAACTAAACGTCAATATTGTAGTTTTTTGTAGGAGTTTGTATTACGTTTTACTAATACTTTTATAGACGTCTTACGAGACTTATGTAGATTTAATTGTGTTTTGATGTAATGTAAGGATTAGAGCCATAACCTTGAGTAAAATTGTATATAATAATGGAGATATTTGTTGCCGTGGCGGTGTCGCCAAATTTCTTTTACATATCTGCATGTTTAATTTTCCTACAACATTCTTATGCGTAGTAAATATGTCTATATGTAATTATGTATGTTTGGCTGATGGATCGCGTGCGCTCAAGTAGCGAGTCCTGCGTACTTAATCAATATGTATGCAGACCGGCCCACGTGTTCTACATATAGTACTTTAATTATTGCTTACACTTATTCTGCATGTTTATATTTCGCAGTAAACTTTTCAGGTTTTATTGTAATTGTTTGCCGTTACACTCCATCGTATTAGTAGGTGCAGGTACAAATAAATAAAGGTGCTTATGCACCTACAAGTTTTAGGTATGAATTTCGGGTGATGATAAAATATGCTTCTTCGATAATGCCTCATTAGTCTAATGGACCTGAGCGCTGTGCTACGCTAGAGGTCCTGGGTTCGATTTCCAGGTGAAGTTAGGTGCTATCGGTTGTTTCTATCCTCAGTAGCATCTCCCAGTTTGGAATTTGTACCCGGTTAATGGCAATAGCCGCATCCCCTTTTACACGGGACCTAAACGTAGCGGCGAACTGTAGGTGTAAATTAATTGCCTCTGTCTAACCCTTCGGGGCATGCAGGCAAATACAAGTGTCATCTTCTCCTTCCAACCTATCTTCATCATCAACCCTTTTACTGTCCCCACTGCTGGGCACTGACTGGTCAGAAAGAAATAACTTTAAATGATATATGAGATACGTAAAGAGGAAGCCTTCTTTCGAAAGTCTGAAATCAATAGGCATATTTAATACCTTAATAATTACTTAATCACATATTTAATCGATATCAAATTATCGTATGTAATTGCATATTATAAGTAGCAAAAGATATTCTAGCGAGAAGCATTTGCAGCTTTAAAGATTATGGGTGATTTTCAGTATTGCAGAATCGACAACTATGCGACAAAATCAACGGCGAAATAACGCAAAGAAAATTAGAAGTTATTGTGAATTGCGTAGATATGTTTGTAGAGGCATGTGTAATTCGTATGTTGCGTGCTAACATGGTCACCTCGTGCCATTTCTTGGTGCTAATGTCGCGGTCCACTGACTCATAAGCTGATGAATCTATTTGCTTTAGTACGTCGAAGGAAACTGATTCATAAGTTGAATGGACTAACGAAGAAAACTATGTGTTTTTTAATACGTTTTTTTTGTGAGACTATAGAGATCGTAGTAGAAAACGTTTCAGTTGTACTTGTGAACTCTTATGGCACGTTATTCTCAAGCGATATGCTTGACAATCGTGAGATAAATTAGTCATTAGATATGACATGGGTTATACATATTTGTAGACATGTCATGACGTCATCTTAGCTATCATCATGTTTGTGTAACCTCGTTTACAAATTAGCGTTAACAATAAAACGTCAAAGATTTTCGAATGAATATAATGTTATCCAGAGTATCTTGTCTAGAACTCAACGTGGAACTAACAATGAAATACTCTATTTTTAATCAGATTTTGACAAATTGAACGATCATCAGTGATTGAGAAATTGACTATCGATTTTTTTTTCTATTTTGCTTTTCACTTTATGATTATGCAAATAAATCTTTTAAAGACTGTTTACAGGTCAATGTTTTTATTTTTTTTCACATGGTGACGCCTAACGCTTATCTGACGACCTCTTAAAGAAAACACCGAACAAACTCAGAGAATCACGGTTCATTATTATGTGGGTAATAGGCTTGTGGAAGGACGTTAGTGGTCATTTAACGAATGAAACGCTTTAAGTCCACTTTTATCAAGGGCACCGCTTAAATGTGGAATGCGCTTCCCGGGTGGGTCTTCCCCGATAGATAGTCTGGGTGTTAAATCACGAGTGAATTGGTTTCTTCTAGGGGTGCGCGCTCCATCGTAGATTACAGTGTCGCTTAAAATGTTCAGGCGAACTGGCGGTCAAGAATGAATAAAAAAGAACAGTTTACCATACCATCACACCTGTATTCCCCGAAGAAAATTGTCTTTGACCAAAGTTATGTATGACTTACTTAATTGTAGCTCACGTGTTTGTTTAAAACAGTTGTGATTTATTTCGATAGCAGTACTTAAAGCGATAAATATTAATCTGATAATTTTATATTGTTACAAATAACTTGTGTTCCACTTAAAGTTTCCTTACCGGGCTAGCGTTGTGCTAACGGTTTCTAACCGAGATTTATTGTTAAACATAACAAAAACTAGTGTACAAAATATTGATGGTAGCTTTCAAAGCAGTTTTTGGTTGTACAGCTCATATATAGTGTGCAGTAAAAAAGCTTCTAGGATTCCACCAATGAGATAATTGTCTTTATAAAAACACTAGCTGTACCCGCTGTTTCACTCGCATTCCAGAGGAATTTTGAGACAAAAGGTAGCCTATGATTTCCCTACCAAAGCCTACCAAAATTCTTTAGAATTAGTTCAATGGATTAGGCGTGATATCGGAACAAACAGACAATTACTTTCGCATTTATAATATTATTATGGAATTGGATTTGTTTACAGCAGAAATAATGTCAGACTATCCTAATAACCTGGCTTACCTACTTCTTTACCATGGCATGACAATTTAAGAATATTGTATGAAAAACTTGTGACAAATTTTGATTTATAACAAACATGACGTAGCTTAGGATTAGTGTACGCCAACTCGAGCCAAAGAAACAGCTTGTGTATTACCTTATTTTTCTCGTAACATTTTCAAGGGACTGTAGACCTACTAATTTTGCGGCAACGGTCTCCTTTCCGTTATTGCTAACAGGTTGGACGGGCCTTTCATGCAGCCATATATAGGGCTTGGGGTAGGTAGAATTATATTAATTAAATATATTAATGTATTATTATGTAATGTGTGTTAAACTATGGACTATTTATGTAATTTCAATAATATTTTTGATTTATTTCGTCTGAAATAAATTATTTATTATTATTTTTTTATTATGATTTTTCTTTCTTTATGTTCCTTCTATTTTTGGGAGGGTTTAAAATACCTCACATGCGGGCTGAAGCCAAGCGTGTAAAGTTTATTTTGATTATGTGAATGATTATTATTATATTTTTTATAAATTTTAACTTGATGCCTCAATGCGTTCTTGAGAGAAACGGCTCTTGACAGAGCGACATACCTACAGACAGACGGACGGTGAAGAGATCCTATAAGGGTTATTTTCCTTTTGACGTATAGAATCCTAAAAATACTAAGCTGCTTATATCATCAGCCCTCAGTCAGGCAAAAGTAATACTTATACTAACTTATTCTTAAAAGTAATTACTTTTCGCTTATCGGAATATGCAGCAGTGAATGCGGAAAATAAAATCAACTTGACTTCTAAGTTTGAAGATAAAAATCTAAAGAACCCTATCTCAAATTGTAGACTTAATTAAAAGATAGCAGTTGCAGGCCTTGTATAGGTTGTAGGTCATGCAAGAATGTATATTAAAGATTTTTAGTTTAACTATAGATATAGGTAGTACTTCACATATAAGTACTTTAACTATAGCTGAACTAAAAATCTGTAGTATTGATTTTTCTAAGTAGACTGTTTTTTTTTATTTTCTCTCATTTAATTCTCATACCTACCCCAAAAAAATGCGATGGAAATTTAAAATTCTTAAAATGTTTTGCAGTACCTACCTATCAAGCTCAGCAAAACTCCAAGCGTAATAAAAAACCAGTCTAACAGCCCTGACTTATGCTAAAAACCTATTTAAATGTATGCAAAAATGTAGCGAACCATAAAATTTTGCTGACCACAGATATTTTCTCTTCATATTCTGTTAATATTAGAATTGCAAGTCCATAATGCATTCTTATAACCAGGCTGAGCTTGAGTGCTGACCTATTACAGGTTATGGCCATAAATTACCCGTGAGGCCGTTATCAGGCGATCTGTGATGGTAGGCATGAAACCTGCGGCATAAGTTAGCAATATTAGTCGGTGTTACTACTGCAGGTGAGCATTTATTCGTGTCTCTATAAATACGTATCAACATTTTTTTATAAGTATTCAAACTACTTAGCTGATAACGTCAGTGTCGTCTGAACCTCCTAAATATTACTATAGATGATAAATACGTCTCATAAATGTTTCTGGAATTTAAAGCTTTTGGTTTTGACTATAAATTATTCGCTAAGGTTTGTATTATCTGTGCGCATTGAATGCGTTTAGAATTAAACCTTAGAATGTAAGGTTACCAATACTATCTAAGGCTTAGATAGTATTGGTTTTACTAATACCTCGAAGTTGGTAAAACAGTCACACGCGACAAATGGATCTACAGATTTTTACCAAGCTGTTTGAGGTACGGAGAAAAATGAAAGCAATATAGTTCCTCGGATATGTGTAGTATTATTTGTTGCAGAAATTATCGCAATATTCTCGCTGTGTGTGGATGTATGCCCTGAAGACGCGGCAGCAGCTTGGCATGCCTTATTGGAAATTACCCCTTCGTTCCAGTTTGCTTTGTTTCAAGACGCAAACCTACTTACATGCTGTTAATTATTATTGCACCTACACTTTTGTCAAGATTTACAGTACCTATCCTACTAATATTATAAACTAGCTTCTGCCCGCGGCTTCGCCCCCGTGGAATTCGGTCTGTCATCACATCCCACGGGAACGGGATAAAAAGTATCCTATGTCCGTCTCCTGATTCTAAGCTACCTCTCCAGCAATTTTCAGCCAAATCGGTTCAGCCGTTCTTAGGTTATAAATAGTGTAACTAACACGACTTTCTTTTATATATATAGAAGATAGATAGATGCGAAAGTTTGTGAGTATGGATGGATGTTTGTTACTCTTTCACGCCAGAACGGCTGAACGGATCTATATTTAGTGAAGTAGTAATGTCAGTTTCTGCTGTTGTCTTTTTTCTAATAGCTTAGGGACTCACATTATTTCTGGCGCCAACATCTGAGCCCAGTTCGATGAGTCGCTCCACGAAAGATGTTCGGTTGTCCTTCACGGCGTACATCAGCGGTGTCATACCCGTCGTCTGAAACAAAGTAAAGGAATTGTTAGAAGAACTCCTCTGGTGTTGCGGGTGTCCATGGACGGCGGTATTTCTTACCATCAGGGGATCCGTCTGCTCTATTGCCCAATGCCATAAAAAGAAAGTGCTTACATAAACCATAACGTACTATGTATAATGTTGTGTTTGTTTCAAATGTAGTTTTTGTCATTCGTGTATGCATTTCGATATAATAAGTGTCTATTAAAGGTAATCATAGGTACCTACCGAATTAAAATTACGAGTGTTAGGCAACACCCTTGAACTTTGCAAAAACAAAACCGTTTAAAATCAACAATAAACACACATGTTAACTAACAGTTCTAAAACAGTATAAATATTAGTAACTAGCTTCCGCCCGCGACTTCGTCCGCGTGGAATAGTTACTTAGTCTTAGCGTGATGATATATACCCTATAGCCTTCCTCAATAAATGGGCTATCTAACACTGAAAGAATTTTTCAAATCGGACCAGTTTTTCCTGAGATTATCGCGTTCAAGTAAACAAACAAACTCTTCAGCTTTATATATTAGTATACATTATAAATCACGATTACTGTGAAAAGACTTCAAGTAATACTTAATTGTCCGTTAAAGTCTCTTGAAAGTTTAGCTTCGTGCTAATAAATAGCAAAGCCTTCGGGTATGGCGCAATTTACAGGAGATTGCAATAGAAAATAATGGACGTAATTTTAATTGGGCCATTCATTTTTAAAAGGTAATGGAAATATAAACCAGTTTAATACCTAATAATATTAATTAATTATAATATAAAGCGGCGGTAGCTTAATGGCTAGGGCGTCGGACTTGCGATCATGTGGTTGCCGGTTCGAACCCCACCATTGCACTACTGACGTGAGCCCACTCGTAACACAAGCAATCTAGCTTAGCACGAGGGGTTAACAAGAATACTAGTAATGTGCGACCCGCATTGCTAGTAAGCTTTTTTAAAAAAAAAAAAATGGTGAGTGTTACGTCAAACTAGCCTCTTGTCCACATTCTTGTGGTCGAAGTACAGTTAAATCAGGTGTGGTGGTATATTATTATATTTCATCATTTCAATTCAATTACTGCCTCATAAGCCAAGTGGTCCTGAGCGCGACTGCTACGCTAGAGGTCCTGGGTTCGATTCCCAGGTCGAGCAAAGTGTTATTGGGTTTTTCTATGAAATTCTCAGTAGCAGCTCGGAGTTAGGAATTTGTGCTTGGTTAATGGTAATCGCCCCCTATTGCATGGGACCTAATCATACCGGCGAACTGTGGGTGTACATTAGTTGGTATGCCTCTGCCTAACCTTCGGGGAATACAGGCGTGATGGTATGTTATGTTCATAATTTCAGCCAATTTGTCCAGTCCACTGCTAAACAAAAGCCTATTATTATATTTGTATCATTCATAGTTTACACGAAGTGACTGCCGTCAGAGCTTCGTAACCTAATTACTGGGCTAATTACTTGTTATTTTAGGATAAAAAGTCTCGTAAAGGCTTTTAGACTTCTGGCTGCCACTGCGAAGTCTTCAGCTAGTCTTTAATTAGCATTCGTATGACAACCAGACTTAAAAACTTACCGCGGCCAGCACAGTTAAAAATGGGCTCTTATAGTATTTGTTATATGGCGCCTTTTTGTGTATTTGTCAATGTCAATGGAGTACCTAATAAAGTAATTATCGGAGTTTAGGCGGGAAAATGTAAAGTGCACGTTGTCGATTTTATATTATTTTTCAAAACTTGAATTTCCTCGAAGTTCGATGTGTAATTATGGTGGATAATTAACCATTAAGTGTTCGTGAACGTTTGAGAGTGTAGGCCTTGTGTAGGCAAATGATATAAAATTGAAAATCGTGACTTTTTGGGATCACTCCTAAACTCCATCGAAGCCTCAATATAGTTTCTACCGTTTTATTGGGACAACTGAACAACTTATACTTGACACTGGCGAACACAAAATGTGTGGTGCCATTTAAATACAATCCTAGTACTTGACACTGGCAAATACACAAAAAGTGTGGCGCCATAATAATAATAAAAAAAAAAAGTAATTATCCACCATAATTACACATTAAACTAAAAAAACCTGATTATTAATGGCAAAAAAAAACAAAGCGCGTAAGTACATGACAGATTTTTATTTTATAAATAAAATTTTGAATATGGTACTGTGAATGTGTTATTATATTACTTTTTACGAAAAAGGTTTTAATATCTCTAATGTAGCATCATACCTCTTTGGTCTGCATAACAACTAAGCAAAACTTGATTTCTAATAAACATACCTACTAGTAATTGATAAATTGGTTGTATGTAGTACGTTTTTAAACCATAGAAAATTATTCAAAGAGATATAGAGAAAAAAAATGCATGATGCATTTTTTTTTCTCTAATTAATAATTATAGTTCTTGTTACAAGCTGATCGCTAATCGCTTATAACTTAAACATGGTCCCAGCTCGATTGGCAGAAAGGGGTTGCAAAACCCTTTAAGGAGCGATTACTATACTCGCAAGCGTGACCATTTACAATTAAGTTAATGATCTTTTACTAAATTACCGTTAATTAATATTTGCAATACGTGTTCTGCATAGGCCTATTAGGTATTATCACGTGAGTGTTTGTTTGTAACATTTTTTTTTTAAAACGTTGCCCCACACTAGGATTTTCTCCTGTATCGTGGGTGCGTTTACAAACACAAATTCTCACATACACAAACACCCAGACCCGGAACAACTACCTGTAGATCATACAAATATTTGCTCCGTGTGGGGATCGAACCCACAACACGTGTCGCAGAAGCCAATTGCTCAGCCGCTACGCCAAACGTGTCGTCAAATTCATTCTGATCTGTTTAATATCTAATATTATTAGTATTCATAATATCCGTATTTTTATTCTTTCAAGCAATAGCATAATATTAAACACAACATACAATTACGCTTATAGTCCTCGCAGGGTTAGGTAGAGGTGTACAATTGTGCGTATCCAAATTCAAAATCTGCTACTGAGAAAAATATCGAAAAAGCCAATGACACTTTGCTTAGATGGCGTAATAGTCACTAGACTATTATGGAAGCTAATAATACAATAGGTAATGTTTTTTTTTAATGTTTAAAGGTGAGTTTCTTTTGTATGATTCCCTTTTCTAACCGGGCCTGTTTTATTTAGTTACGACTATGGGCGACATCTATTTGTCATTATGCTAAAATAAATGCGCGAAAAGCAGCCGCTAACTCATCGCAGATGGCGCTGAGGTGCTTTTTTCTTTGAATACTCAATCTACTTTTTAATGCTAGATGACTAAATATGCAGTATTGGGCATTAAACAATTAAAATTTTAATAAATTAATCATACATACATAAAGTCACGCCTCTTTCCCATAGAGTTAGGCAGAGACCACAGACTTCCACGTGCTACGATTCTGACATACCTCTTTAGCTTCATCCATACTCATCAATCCTTTCATACATGAGCGTCGGTTTACGTCCTCAATCTGATTTCTGAACGTTCTTCTAGGCCTTCCCCTTCCTACACTTTCAAATTAATCAATTGATTAAAATTAAATTGCAATTGATTAGAAATGTTTAAATGATTAATACCCAATTATGTCCAATAGGTACTGACTCTATTACATATTGCCGCACTCATGTTAGTATTTGTTAGATAGACATTGCTTACTCTTTATACCTATACCAAGAAAGTAGTTCCTGGAGTCGGGACCATACCATTAATACCTACTCCTTAGACATCGGTATCCAATAATATTATGTTGTATATTATATTGATATTCATAAATAATTCGAAAAGGAAGGGGGTTTTGGCTAGTACACCTCTGCCTAATCCTTCGGGGAATATAGGCTTGAAGGTATGTACTTGAATGTGTGCACAGAAATGCACCGAAAAAAAATAACTTCTAAAATAATGTATTTGGTGCCTTTGTTAATTTACATACATACATACACTCACGCCCTTCTCCCACAGGGGTAGGCAGAAACTATAGACTGCCACTTGCTACGATTCTTGCATGCCTCTTTTGCTTCTTCTTCTTGCTCCTTCACAAAGGTCAGGTGCGTAGTACTCGCAACCGA
This sequence comes from Acronicta leporina, assembly GCA_947256265.1. Lineage (NCBI taxonomy): Eukaryota > Metazoa > Arthropoda > Insecta > Lepidoptera > Noctuidae > Acronicta > Acronicta leporina. The sequence continues at coordinate 13,970,759 of OX366518.1, read as the reverse complement.
CGCGTATGTATGAAAAGATGTATGAATGTCGTTAATTTACTGTATATTATATTATATTTTTCACGTGGGAGAGCCATGCTTCGGCACGAATAGGCCGGCTCGACCGGAGTGATACCACGGCCTCACAGAAAACCGGCGTGAAACAACGCTTGCGTTGTGTTTCGCCGAGTGAATGAGGTTACCGGAGGCACAAACCCATTTAAAAGGCGGGCAACGCACTTGTGACTCCACTGGTGTGGCGGGTGTCCATGGGCGGCGGTTATCGCTTACCATCAGGTGATCCGTCTGGTCGTTTGCACCCCTATCCCATAAAAACAAATATAAGCTGTTGCCTGCGGATTCACTTACATGCTAAAAGGATTTACTTCCTCGGCTTTTAGCTGGCGTATCAAAATGAAATATGCTAAACCTATAGGTAGATTTTGTTATACAAAAAAAACTGCATAACTGCAACTGTGAAAACTGCATCCAATTTTGTGTAGTAGTTGTTGCGTGATGAGCTAAAAATGATTTCGCTTCTGTTGCTCTAAAAAAGACCCCCGTATTAGTTTGTCTTCAATATCTATAATGTACAGACATCGGCCTGTATCAATTTTATTATACGTACCTACGGTATGGATTTAAAGTAATTTGCCTACCTACCGTTATCCATGCTAAAACAAATGCGCTTTGATAAATGTTCGCGAAAATCGAGGTTACACTAAGGTGAAATAGTTTATGTAAATTAGATTAAATTGTAGTAATTTACTACAAGTGGGCACCAAATAAATTTATTCACTGTCTGCAACAAGCTTCGTTCAGATTACTTAAGTGGAGACTGCATTGTTTTTTAAATTTATCACTTTTTGCTGGATAATTTACTTTTGACGCAAATTTTGTATTACTGCCTCATTGTCATTAGTTTAATGTTTACAAACGCGACTGCTACGCAGTCTTTGGTTCGATTTCCAGGTCGAGCAAAGTTTTTTGGGTTTTTTCTATGAAATCTCAGTAGCAGCTCGGAGTTCAGGACTTGTACCCGGTCAATGGCAATGGGCTCGCCCCCTGTTACATGGGTACTATTACCTAAACGTACCGGCAAATTTTAAGTGTACATAAGTACATCTCTGCCTTGCCCTTTGAAGTATTCTATTTGCGATGGTAGGATGTAGGTACTGGGCCATAAAATGGAGATGGTGCCCTGGCGATATTGACGACAGTTTCTAACCATACCGGTGAACATTGGTACAACTAGGCCTAACCCTTCGGGGAATACAGGCGTGATGGTATGTATGTTTGTTGTGTTATAAAAATAAAACTCATGAAACCAAAAAATCCACACAACACTGCAATTAAATTAATAAAACACATAATGTATTTTGCAGTAGCTTTCATGAAATATACCCTTAATTACATCCACCATTATGGGAAAACGCCTTCAAATTACCCTACTGTATGCAAAATTTAAGGTGTGCCAAATACTAGGAAATGAATTCATAATATCTACGACTAGCGGTAGTTAGTCACACCCTGTATGATATAGGGCAGTTCATGGAAAATTCGTTCATGGATAAAATCAAAGTATGGTTGACCAAAAACAATTTATTTATTTTAGTGAAGGAAAATATTGACTTGCGCGCAGGATTCGAACCTGCGTCTTCTGTTGTTACTGACGTCACCTTTAAGACGTAAATTTAGAATGTGAAGGTAAATTTCAACATGGTGGGTGGAACTCACGGTGGCTTAATGGTCATAGCGTCTGGTGTATCTAACCACTTTTGGTTACACAGGTTCGAATCCTGCCCGCGAGTCGAATTTTGCCTTCACTAAAATAACTTTGTAAACTTAACATGGAAAATGATAAAAAAATACAAAAGGAAAAGAAAAAATTCTTCTAGCAAGCCTTATTGCGAGGGGCTGGAGGTTAAGTCATAAATGATATTTATTTATATCTCTAAATTAATCGTAGCGAAGTACCTAATAATTAAGCAGATCAACTGATCTGCAAGGTTAAGCTGCGCTCTCTGCAGTCAGTGTACGGATGAGTGACAGCCTGTCATAATTCAATGTAAGTTAGACTTTTAGTGAGTGACGTTAGAATGTTAGTTAAGACAACCGCTCCACTTATTAATAATTAACTTATTAACCGATAATTAACTTATTAACGCCATGGATTCGAACTCGAGACCTTTGACTTAGAAGTCCAATGGTTATTCCACTAGGCTATCACGACACTATACAAATCATAAATCTTCGTCCTATTTCGATAAACATTGGATTGCAATATATCAAAATAACATGTTACTAAAAAAATACAATACACATTAATCAGAATCAAATTTCCTGATATCCTGAAATTCAGGTCGAATCGCTTTTCATAGGAACTTCCTGTAGTTCGCAATATCCGGTGTTCGAAGGCTTTCAGTCGATTAATACTCATCATGCTAAGTTGCTCGCTCACATCCGGTTTACTCACATCCAATGGTGATTAGTTTATGATTCGATAGAGGGAGCCACGGACGCGGTGACTAAACCTCGAGTAATTGGTCTAAGGGACACTTTGTAAAATTTTGTCACGACAGTGACACAGCATTATTTACGGTCAATGAACTTCTATAAAACCGCTAATTTAATACAATAATCAAATAATGTATAGTGATTATGTTAAAAAACATTCCTTGATAAAAAGGACTGCCTCAATAGCCAAGTGGTCCCGAGCGCGACTGCTACGCTAGAGGTCCTGGGTTCGATTCCCAGGTCGAGCAAAGTGTTATTGGGTTTTTCTATGAAATTCCCAGTAGCAGCTCGGAGTTAGGAATTTGTGCCCGGTTAATGGCAATAGGCTCGCCCCCTATTACATGGGACCTAAACATACCGGCGAACTGTGGGTGTACATTAGTACGCCTCTGCCTAACCCTTCGGGGAATACAGGCGTGATGGTATGTTATGATAAAAAGGAATCGTCCACCACGCTTTCCTAGAAAGGTAAACCATAAAAAAATCTCTCAGGCATGCAGGTTTCCTCATAAAGATTTCCTATACCGTTAGCAAAATTAACTATTATTAATTAATAAGCACATGAATTTGAAAAGGTCGAGGTGTAAGCCTTGGATCTGAACTCGAGACTGGTACAGTGATAGCCTAGTCACATGACTGCCAAGCCAAAGGTTTCGATTTCGAATGCACTAACAAATGTATTTACTAGCGGCCCGCCCTGGCTTCGCTTGGGTGGAAAATCCCTAACTTTACTTTCGCGTGGAGTCTACCATGAACCCTATATGTTAGGGGTGGACAACCCTTATCACTTAAAAAAAATAGATGGTAGCCGATTCTCAGACCTTCTGAATATGCATATAAAATTTCATAATTTTTTTTAATTTAAAATTCAAGCCGTTTCGGAGGAGTATGGTAACTAACATTGTGACACGAGAATTTTATATATAAGAGGATATAAGATTAACTTGCAAAACCATTTTAGCAACACTCCTAATATTGAGGCTACTTTCACACAGTAAGAACACCTTTAAAACCAACATGTGTCGATTCACATCGCACGTCAAAAAGACATCAACGACATTGACGACTCTGCATCGGATGCCACACTTAATCTTGCTACTTTATTTTTTTAATATCGTCCATGCTCGCCCCATGGGCCCAGGGTGGGATTCAAGTCTGCTCCTTAAATTATATCAGAATGTTCATTAATGGTACTAAATGACACACACTGACGTCACCAAAATACCAGATGTAAATATCATTATTATACCTATGTAATTCTTTATATCTTATTTTAAGTGAACTTTAATAAGTTAGTAGCAGTAATAAGCAAGTTCTTATAAAGCATTTAATTTTATTTTAATTTTAATTCATTAAACCTAAACAAACCTACATGACATAAACCTTAACAGATTTCATGGACAAAATTGTCAAAAATTAGGTATCATTTCTGAAGTCATAGATCGACGATTTTGACAAACTTCGGGCCTGTGAAGCTGTGAAGGTATTAATATACCAACTCATTTTACTATCCCAAAGCTGCTGCACTGGGTCTCCTCCCAGAGTGAGAGGGAAGCTATAGCCCACCACGCTAGCCTAATGCAAATTGGCAGCCTTCGTGAAAATGCCCTATGATTTTCTCCTTCATCGGTTAAGCGCGTGATAATTAACTATTAATACGCACATGACTTCGAAAAGTCCGAGGTGCGTGCCTTAGATTAAATCCGGAGTCCTTTGACTTGGTAATCCAATAACATTACAAACTAACTTTTAAAAAATGTATTATACTTTAGTACTACATATTGAAGAATCCTTTCTCCTGCCATCTACTTAACATCTTTTAAGCAGCATGATTTTTCTAGACTTGCCTCTCGCCTATGCAGAGGTGTACAAATGAACATCAGTAAAGGCACTAAACTAGGAGTTTAGTGAGCGAATGCCACTATCAAATCTGTCACAAATATTTTGTATAGTAAACTTCTTAGAAGTTTACTATACAAAATATTAAATTTCAAAGACACATATTAACTTACCTACACGAAAATCCGGCGGCATTTGCATTTAGTTCTACAAAACACATCATAGCATTTCTATACTACATATCATTTGAAATTCAGAACAGAGATGGACATGGCAGCCCCGAGACGTTCTTGTAGGTGAATATGTATAAATAATCATTTGGTTGAGGGTTTCGAAAATGTTATTTGATGTTTTTTCGAGTACATTAATAGTAAATTTTGTGTTTTATATACTAGTAGAGAAGAAGATAAATATCAAAATGTTGATAAACATGATATTTTGCCAACACTTGTTGGTGTGTTTCACATAGCAGTCAATTCAACGTGGTGGCGAGGCAAGTCAGCGTTAAAACCTAGTTAACTATTTTCCTAGCCAGTTAGAAGCCAGTGCCGTCGTTCGCTGTCTCGACCGCCCTTGCCAAGTCCTTGACTTGCTTAGTCAGTTCCATAACTTTAACATAATTGAAAAATACGCCGGCCCCAATGCATATAAGCATATCTAGATATGGCATAAAGTTATGCTGCCGACACAGTGCTTTTAACCCGACTACAGAGAAAGGAAGGGTAATGAGTTTAACCGTTAATGAATGTATGTATGTATTTATGTTAAAAAACAGGTATCCCGATCATCACCAAATAAAATAGGAAACATTAAATAATAATGAAAGTACCTAAATATATTTAAAAAGTTAAAATTACCTAAATATATTTAACAATTAATTATTTTTTTATATATTGCCCAGATTGCCGCAATTACCTACCCCAAAATCTTGTAAACTTTTAAAATGTGAATTATGTTGTAGTTATTTTAATACAACATCATTCTAAGGGCCACTTGCACCAACTTCTTAAATGTGTTTAAATTGTATTTAAACACAAAATTTGTATGAAAAATTGTGTTTAAATATGTAACATAAGTATAAGTTGGTGCAAGTGGCTCTTAGTATGCTTGGCACCCACGGACGGTGTCACTGCCACAACCTGCCATTTTTGTTTCCACGTATATAAAAAAATGGCATATTTTTTACATGTAAATGGATACCTAACAATAAATTCACGGGTCGGACTGGGTATTCTTAAAAATAAATAAGTTGGCACCCACAGATCATAGTAGCATGCGACTACGACTATAAACTAGACACCACTATTTAATGAATAATAATATAGTAAATAGTTAACTAAGAAGTGACATAGGAATAAAATATTTACTTGTTTTACGCTTTTTAGTTGATATTTTCGTAGTTAAGTTTTTTAAAAAAAACGTTGCCCCACACTAGGATTTTTTTGGAGGATGGTATGCGATCAACCCAGGATTTGGGGTTCCGGGGGTCTCGGGTTCAATTCCTAACTCTACACTACAAGGCCCTGTGTCACGGGGCTTTTAATAAAACTAAACACCCAGATACATAAACAAACGAATATCTGTGCATAACACAAATATTTTTGTCATAGATGGGAATTCAACCCGCAACGGTAGTGGCGAGGTAATCACCTGAGACACCAAACGTGAAGTTGACGAGGCCATAGAGGAAGACTCTATTTAAACAAAACGAATCGCCAAATCGATTTTGGATCCGATATTTCTGTGCCGACCGATTCATTTATCGGATAAGCACACACACTACTGAAACTAACTAACGACACGTTTGACGTAGCGGCTTCTACGCCACGTGTTGTGGGTTCAATTCCCACACAGAGCAAATATTTGTATGATCTACAGATAGTTGTTTCGGGTCTAGGCGTTTGTGTATGTGAGAATTTGTGTTTGTAAAATCACCCTCGATGCAGGAGAAAACCCTACTGCGGGGCAAATGTTTAAAGAAAAAAATAATTACTACCTTTTTTGAGGTTGGTCTAAAACTAGCCTTGTTATTCCATGATACGTAAAATCATATTTAACGTTAGGTAAAAAAACAAGCCCCGATTACGCATTTTATATTAAAATGATTACACATGACTTGTTATTATGATTGTTTTCTTTGAAACGCGCATAACTTTTGATTAACAAACACATTTTCTTTCTTTCTTTGTAAATTACTTCGGGTCCTCGACACTAAGACCTTGGGAGTTTTTCAACTATAGAAACATTTCTTATTTAGTGAAATTGCAGTGAGTATTGTGGCGAAGTGACTGATTTGTTTTTTAGTAAACGTAGCATATTATCATACTTGTATTCATCAAAGTGTCAAGCAGAAATGTATTAGAGGGTTTCATCAGAGAGGTCAATCTGTATCTCAAGTTCCGTTTAATTAATTGAGATAAGAAGTTCATCGGTTTTTAAGTTGGAGCATAGAATTTCTAACAGTGATAACAAAAATTAAAATCTATTTAGTAGTTTTTACGCCAATCCATAACAAACCGTGAAGAATTTAAAAAAACACATTTTGAAAAACCCACTTGCTTTTTTTAAATATCTTCAATGTATAGAGACAGCTTTTTTACGATTTCATAATAGTACAGAAGGAGAAGAGACAGGTGATTCTCTTTCTCACATATGTATGTTCGTTAGTCATTTAACGTGCACACTGAATCAAATTACGGAAAAAATTGCAGCCGACTTGCATAATCAGCTAAGAATACCTAAGTGTACGTAAATCTTACACTCCTCGACCTGGAAATCAAACCGAGGACTTCTAGTGTATTCTCTGAAGGGTTATGCAGAGGATTATGCTCTGACTAAGCTGTTAAAATACAGGCGTGATGGTATGTTACGTAAGTACTGTAATTACATACGTGTTTGAATTAATTTCATTCATTAATTTTCGTAACACTCACGTAGTGCAATGCAATATTATAATGAGCAGACTAAAAAATATGGAATGTGTTCCACATACATTTTACATTTCACGGGTGGAAGCGAGGAATAACGTAAAAACGGGTTCAAATGAGTACACATGAGATCTTACGATTTATTTTTACAAACTAATGAATTGTTTCGTAAATACTACTTTTTATTTTGTAACAATTCCTTTTTTGTTAAAACTCCTTTTTTTTGTTATACATTGAATTATTCTATTTAATATCATTTCTATGGATATATTTTATAATTAAAATAAACCTAAATAATATTAACAACAAAAAAATATTGTTTTAAAATGTATTTATAGTATTTAATAAAAAACTATTTATTTAGACTGATACATCAGAATCTATAATAAAATCGCTTTATAAAAAAAACAATCCATAAACAGATTAACATAACAGAAACGGATCTATTATTACTTGTAGTTACTTAACTACAAGTCCTATAATACCTTAATAAATGTTATCTAAACCTGGTCTTGGCAGTATTCCATTAGATCGGTTTTCGTGAGACAAGGCTTCGGTTACAAAAAATTGTACAATATCATTGCTGCGCATTGAACACGAGAAACTTTGAAACTGATTAATTATGAATTATGTAGAAAATATGTCGTTTTTAGATATTTGTGTCTCTTTAGGTCATGGTCACTAATATTTAGTTCAGTAAAGGTTTGCCTATTATGGAGGCTCGGGTTGTAAACTTCCTAAATATTTACAAGCTAATAATTAAACTTAATACATATGTAATACTTTTTCAATGTCATTCATTTTATGTAAGTACGTATGCCCATATCCCTAGACATCACCGAATTACGATGGAGAACATACCATTACGCCTGTATTCCCCGAAGGGTTAGGCAGAATCGTACTTATGTACACCCACGGTTCGCCGGTATGTTTAAGTCCCATGTAATAGGGGGCGAGCCTATTGCCATTAACCGGGCACAAATTCCTAACTCTGAGCTGCTACCTGGAATATCATAGAATAAAATAAAAAACAATAACACTTTGCTCTACCTGGGAATCGAACCCAGGACCTCTAGTATAGCAGTCGCACTTGGGACCACTACACTAACGAGGCGGTTGTAATGAATCTTAATACGTTAATTAAGCTTAAAATGATGTAACAGTTATTTTGCAAGTTAACATTTAAAGTTTAATGATCTATTTGTTACACTATTACGAAATAAATAGTCAACACATCACGCGGGTCAGTTTAGAGCGGGGTCAGTTAACTAAAGAGCCGATGGAACGTTTCGTACCATCACAAATATATCCAAATAGACGTTCAAATCTAACAAAATATCAAAAAGTGCAAATCTGTGTTTTAAATTCAAATATTGTACCGTCTGTACTTTTATAGAGTCGGTCGACGTAAATAATTCATGATTCTACCAAGTAGGTACAATAGCTGCTATTATAGTGAAGTAGGAATATCAAGAGGAGGGTGTACAAAAAAGTAGTATTCGCTTATTATTAGAAGAAAAAAAAACAGACTGTGTAATATTAGATTTTAATAAAGCTTACTAGCATTGTGGGTCACACATTACTAGTATTCTTGTTAACCCCTCGTGCTAAGCTAAATGCTTGTGTTACGAGTGGGTTCACGTCGGTAGTGCAATGGGTGGGTTTCGAACCGGCAACCACATGATCGCAAGTCCGACGCCCTAGCCATTAGGCTACCGCCGCTTCAAAATAATGGTAAAAGAATGCGTAAATCAGTGTGTTCTATATGTAGACGTGGTCTAGGAAACCGAAACTTGACTTAGTGGTCGAGGCCAAACTAAAAGAAGCATAGGGACTGATTGATGAGGAAGGTTTTAAGCTATTTAATATCACGGTATGAATCTTAGAAACAGGACAACGCGGGTGATACCGCGGGCGGGTCGCTAGTATCTTCTATGTAAAATCGTTAAAAGTTGTATCTGTACATAGAAGATAATTTAAAAAAAATGAAGTTGTTAGGGTATATAAACGTCTCCGAGTCTAACAATTTGATTTTTTAAATTCTTGTCGGTTTGTTACAGTTTGGCGCAAAAACGACTGAATAGAATTTTGTTATCACTGTTAGAAGTGATTTTAGAAGAGTATGAAGGCATATTTTGACATTATGGGTGGGGCTCACAGTGGCTTAGTGGTCGAATCCTGCCCCCGCAAGTCGATTTTTTTTCACTAAAAATAAGAGACCTACAGGTCATACAAATTATTTGCTCCGTGTGGGGATCGAACCCACAACGTGTGGCGCAGAAGCCGATCGCTCAGTCGCTACGCCAAACGTGTCGTAGAAATTATAAACCTTTTCCGAATAAAAACTTAGGAAATCGACGAAGCCAAACCTTCGCAGCAATGTAGTGAAATACACAAGAATTTAAGTATTTTACGAGTCATCACCTTCCCTCATTCCACCAAACTGTTTTCGAATAACACTGGCCTTAAATATTAGACAGGTCAGCAGTAGCCAAGGATGTGGTGGGCCCAAGGTCGGAAATCTCCCATCGATTACCGAGTAACGGCTTGGCGAGCACGCAAAACTCCTAGCTCTTACCCTTGACACAGAAATGGTCAGTTCGCGGCTTATATTCGATTTACCCGTCAAATGTAGGCCGGGAAAGAAAATATCGCCTTTAGGCGGAAATACGGCCGTTTTTGGTCGCCTTCATAGATTAAGTAGTGGGGCTTGACGAGTCTTGATAATTGTGTGATGGAAGTTGAAACTTGACGAGTTTATGTCATGGAAGTCACGTTAGTAATAAAAGTGTAAAAAACTCAAGTTAATAATAAAACTTGTGTTAAATGTTCAAGTGGCAGGAAATAGCCGAATTCCAGAATAACTTTTAAAGTATTTTGTCACGCATTCCATTATTTTATTGAATTTTTCGAAGCAGTCCCCGTTTTTCTTATTGTAACACCAGTTTATGTTCGAAATTTAATAGTGTTGTTGAACTGAGGCTTAATAACCGAATAACAAATGACCTTTATGTGTTTAAAAGAAAAAAAAACTTTATTTTTAAAATGATTAATTAATATAAACATACAATCTCGCCTGTTTTCCCCGCAAAGTTAGGCAGAGGCGAAATAATGAACACCCACCGTACGTCGGTGGGTTTCGGTCTCATGGGGAGAGGATATTTTTTTAAATAAATATCTATATTAAATTCTTAGATCCAAAATTACCACTAAATGAAGCCCTGATACCGATAGGCGACGTCATGGCAGAACAAAAAAGAGATAGCGTGACGATTTTGATACCTTTAGTGCAGATAAAGGCCAAATACATAACATGAGGGGAAGGCCTTTGCAAGCAGTGGGACACAACAACCTATTCATAATCATATTTTTTTAATATTTAGATGCATATTTTCTAAAACAGTTTTTTACAATAGGAATAGAATTGAAATAAAAGAATTTTTTACGATTTTTTTTGCGTTGTATTGATATTATTTAATTCCCGACGTTAAGAATGCTTTGCAGCATTCTTAACGTTGCGTTGGACGTCTTAATGTTAAATTATTAACGCTAGCTAAGCTACCTTATATTTTTGATAATTATTAGCGATTCACGCAGAATGAGCTCACCGCATCCTTTGGTTTTAATGGATTCTATAATGGGGTTCCAAGCAGCTGATCTTAACCATCTTCTCTATTAAAATTTCAACACCTCAGTCTACTCGTAACTCGTAAGCATGGATGCTATAAAGGATCCGAAACGTCGGGAATTAAACAATATCAATATAGCGCGAAAAATTCCGAAAAAAAATAGTTTTATTTCAATGTCTTATAAGCGTAAGTGTCAGAAATAATAAAGAAATTCATGTTATATACACTTATATTTTTCTAAACTTTCTCATATGACTCAATCCAGATATTTTATCTAGAACTTTAACGTCCTGTAACGATTTTACGTTGAATCCACAAAGCATGTGGCGCTGCCCGCCGTCTGACACACTTAGCACACGCTACGCCACCGGTCTATTAAGATTTAGCCTTTAATTGACCACCATTTCTCTAGCACGCGGCTACATCGTAAATACGGCGCCAAAAATAGAATATCTTTTGATTTACACAATTGAATGGTCGGTAATCGATGCCAGAGTAGTTAAAAGAGTGATAAAATGTTTAGGCATGTTTTTTTAGTTTGGTGTGCTGGTTCAAAGACCTAGGTAAGAGTTAAGTAACATGTTTAGTAGATAAGAAGAACTATCGTTGACTAAATAAAGTAAGAATATTATGAGCAAGAATTTGTACGTAAGAAAAGAAAGGAAAGAATACATAACATAACATAATCAACCCTGTGCCACTGCTGGGCCCGGGGCTCTTCTCAGAATGAGAGGGATTAGGCTATTATAGTCCCCCACGCTTGCCTAATGCGAGTTCGCAGACTTCACACGCCGCCGAAAAAATCTCTCAGGCATGCAGGTTTCCTCACGATGTTTTCCTTATCACTTGCTTACAACGGTAAGCAAGTGATAATTAATTATTAATACGCACATGATTACGAAAAGTCAGAGGTGCATGCTCGAAGGGTGGTTCGATCTCGAGTTCTTAGGTTCGTAGGTCTCTGCCGAAAGAATATGAGAATCTCAAAATGCTAATATTTTGACATAATTATGCCATAGTTTCATTATTCAATTTAGTCAATGGTATATGTATATGTCTTATAAGCCTCGATGATAAGGTCGGGAGAAGGTTCATTGGATTTTTCTGACCTAGATATACCTAGGTGCTGCAAAACAGGTATTGCGCTATATACTTTGTAATTGATCTTAATTTATTTTTTATTATTTTATATACCTATTTATACCTACGTTTAAAATGTAAGGAAAGTGCGGAGCCTTCAACTACAGGCCTAAGTGGAGACTCCTCGACATGCAATGTAAGCCAAATAAGTTATGAAATAAATATTTACTTCTTTATTTGTCGCTTTGTTAGTCTTAAAAAGGCCTTTTCAGATATTAGTCTCAAATGGCTTTTTGAAGAATTTTAACTTGTATCGTGTTGAAATGAAACTAGTTTTTACGGATTGTATTGATATTATTTTATTCCCGTCGTTTCGGACCCTATACAGCATCCATGGTCACAGGTAGACTGAGGTGTTGGTAATTTTAAAACAACAGTTAAAACTGTTGTAATAGTTTTTTGCTTGCCTGGTAAAAGATCTTGGCGGTTCCTCGTACGTCCTTTATTGGTATTTTTTTTTTCAATTTCAACCTGTACAAAGCTTAAGGCTTGAGAAGACCTTCAAAATGTCTAAACATGCACATTCCCTAGGAAGTCACTGTCACATAAAGTACAACAACCGAATATTGATTTATGCTCACAAAGACTCGAATTCAAAATGGAAAGCGGACTATCTCACGCGAATAGCAAAACAAATCATATATGGTGATAGTTCTGATCGATCCGGCTGTAAGGCATCCCCAGTAGAGGCAGTAAAAACGTGGAAAGATGTCTCGCTGAGCGACAGACAAGCACGCGATCCGTTGCCAAGATATCGAACAGACAGCCTGCCTTCCAAAGGAACCAACCACACAAAAATTCAACGCGATGCTCCCCTTGAATTGCGATACACACGATACTATTTATTTTGCCTTGCGACAAAGTGGGACAGGAACCCATCGCTAATGTCCCTATATTTCTCGGGGAATTGTGGCGTTATTTTAGTCGATTTATGAGAGATCACACGAAACGCGAAATCAAATGGTTGCTTTGTTTAAATCATTGTTTGTTTACTATTTATTTATTTATTTGGGACAAACAAACAGTAACACATTATATCTACGCAAACAATATAAACAAAGATATTATATAAATGTGAAACTCACACCGTTATCCACAGCATGTAATGCTAATATATATATAATATATAATATAATAATAATACTATGACTTAAGTATTTCTCAAAATGATAAAAACAATCACGCCTAGGTTTTCCAAAGGGTATGGCAGACGTGTCTACCCATATTTAGCCGCTATCAGTTAGGACTCATGTAATAGGGGAGGGAGGGACGAGGTTATTGCTATTGGGTACAAATCAAAAGTCTGAACTGTTGCGAACTGAACTAACACTGCTCGATCTGGGATCGGAGAATCCGTTTGAGAATCGTACTCGGACCGAGTAAAAACCGCACTATAGGTTGGTGACGAGACCCATAGGTAGGGTATCTCAATAATCAAATTATTTCAAATCGTTCACGGGACGTGTTTGTAATCTGTAGACCACTTTTCAATTATTTGTTGTACAATTGTAATTGTTTGTACAAATGTAAGTCAATCAGAATTATAATGATGCTATATTTTGTAAGATTGAATAATTATGTATACCTTTTACCCATTATATATACCTACAGACACATACTCATAATTATTATAAAAAATAATCTATTTAGTTACCTATAAAATGAGACATGCCAAAAAGTTCAGTGACTTTAGATCTCCTTTTTATTTGTAAAACTGATTGTCTGACTGAAATAAAAAGAACAAAATCTCAATAGTCGACAAAATTCATAAAAATAAGAATGCGATATACCCTTAGGTTTTTGAACCAGTAGCAATGGATGAGCATATGACGTGATTGAAAGCTATCCAATAAAAATTCAACCCTAATCGCAAGGATCTGCCATGTTTCAAATATACGAGACGTACCTAACGCTATGTTTGTTCTAAACTTACCGAATTAGGGAAGTTTTGGTAGGTATTTAATCATTTCTATAATAAAAAAATGTTATGAACGTGATAGGTATGCAAAAGTTTTACGGATGAGATAAATGGCAAAGCAGGATTGGTCATTACATTTTGTTTATTGTGTTTTCATACAAAGTCAGTGAATTAACAATTACACACTGAATTAATAATTAGTCACTAAATTAATAATCAGTCACTGACTTAAAATTAGTCACTGAATTATTAATTAGTCACTGAATTAAAATTAGTCACTGAATTAATAATTAGTCACTGAATTAATAATTAATCACTAAATTAAAATTAGTCACTGAATTAATAATTAATCACTAAATTAAAATTAGTCACTGAATTAATAATTACTCACTGAAATAATACTTACTCACTGAATTAACACCTCCTCACTGAATTAATAATCAATCAGTGAATTAATCATTTGCTAAAATATACATAGGCCTCGATTAAATATTCTCAATATAATAGAATCATACCTTTTTGCTTAGTTAGACAGACGGAGGTATATGCTGCTACACAATATCTACCGGTTTCACCGGTTCGTTTTTAGTCCCATCCGAGTTATGGAGCGGTTGATTACCATTTTAAAACAAAATTGATAGTTACATACTTCAAAAATTTTCCTTAAACAAAAAGGACAAAAATTTTGCCCCTCCCCCCCTGTCGTACGCAGAATTATTTATCAGTAATTAATTATTTAATTGGCGTATAGCATTTCACACCCTCAAGTGTAGGAGTCGCAAAGATATTCTTAAATAACAGCTATAACTTAGTAATCACTGTAATTCTACCATTTAATTATAATTTCATACGTCAATGATCACGCCTGTATTCCCCGAATTGATTAGTTGAGACTCAGAGCTCGCCGGTCTGTTTAAATCCCTTCTAATAGGGGTCGAGTTTTTTCATTGTGTTTTTTATAGGGCAAACGAGTAGACAGATCGCCTGGTCGTAAGTGATTACCATCGCCCATGGACACTCGCAACACCATAGGAGTCACAAGTGCTATGCCTTTTAAAAGGGTTTGGGCCTCCGGTATCCTCACTCACTCGGCGAAACACAACTAGGCGTTGTTTCACGCCGGTTTTCTGTGAGGCCGTGGTATCACTGCGGTCGAGCCAGCCTATTCGCGCCGAAGCATAGCTCTCCCACGGTAAATTCCGTGACTCAAGTTGATATGGCAAAGTAACAAAAAAATTGCTGATTTAAGTACTAACTTTCTTAATGACGATCATCAATTCTTTCAGTGTCAACTTTTATTGGAGTTTTTATGTTCCTTCTAAGGAGGGAAATTTAAATTACGGCTGTAAGTATTTTATGGCATCATATTTATGTAAAGAGGAAAATGTATAATCACAAAATTACTAAAAAGAAACATATACATACCTAAATACTCTTAAGAATTCCCTAAATCAAATTAAGTTTGTGTTTGTATTAGTATTTATAAACGTGTTCAAAAAGAAGGAAATGTATAAAATGTAGCTATATATTTTTTGTGTATGGTCACTGATATATTCTTCAATTGTGGACCGATTTCAATTATTGTTATTTTTTTATGAAAGAGTATTATCCTTGTGTGTTGGTCTCATTCAAATTTGGTTAAATAATTTACTATTGGTGAACGTTACCTACGTTAAATTCTATGTTATGTGCGAAACAGTTTCGGAATTCGGTGGCGAAAACAAAAGATCGGACCGATTCGAAGACATTTTTTAATATACGTTATTATATACTTATAGATTATAAATATTATGAACATAATTATGATGAAAAAAATACTGAATGTAAATTACTTTTTTTACAGTTACTCATTGTAACTGTAAAACTACCAAAAGTTGTTTTACCAAAGGCATTTTCTACACTCCTGCAACGTTAAGCATTGCATTACAATATTCTGCGTCTTGCCCATATTTTTTAAGACCTGCTGTAAATCTACCTAGACATATAACATAACATAACATCACGCCTGTTTTCCCCGAAGGGTTAGGCAGAGGCGTAGTAATGTACACCTGGTTCGCCGGTATGTTTAGGTCCCATGTAATAGGGGGCGATCCTGTTGCCACTATCCGGGCACAAATACGAAACTCCGAGCTGTTACTGGGAATTTCAAGAAAAATCTAATAACACTTTGCTCGACCTGGAAATCGAACTCAGGACCTCAAGCGTAGCAGTCGCGCTTCAGGACCACTAGGCTAATGAGGCAACCTAGACACATAAGTAACACTCTTATAGAATAAAAATCATATAAGTATGTTCGCGTAAGTCCCACTAAAACGTGCCGCTTTCATTTGGCATATTTTAGTAGGGCGGGGTTGACCAAAAGCCAGATAGGCCGATACCTAATATGTATAGGCTCGGACACGACTGTAAAAAGCCGGAAATCTGGCAATCCTATTTGGTAATCCAAATAAAAAGTCGAGTTCCTATCGTCATTTCTCATCCTAATACATTAGACCCATGCCGTTTATTTTAAATGTTCCCTAAATGCAAGACTATGTATTTTAAGTACATAACTAGTATAAATAAAGAAAATATGCCAAAACAGTGTGTACCACAATTTATTAAAAAAATTAAGTAAAATGTATCAAATACCTAGACACCGTTTTAAATGACTTTTGAAATAGCACTAAATAATTATAACAATAAGTAGATAATATGATGAGTCTGAACGTCACTCACTATCATTGCTTTTAGCGTTATCTACGCCAAGCCCGAAAATATAGACTATGATATAATTAACTCTCTGATTAAAACTATATCAGTTCATGTATGTTTTCAAAACAACGCACAGTGGTATTTGAATTTAGTCTGTAAAAAAAAACTAATGTTTTAGTAGGCTAAAATGCCTACAAAATTAAATTCATATTTGGAACTCGTAGTTCTTTTGTAGTTTTGAATGTCATTCAAAACTTGTAGTTTTGAATTGAATTCAAAACTACAAAAGAACTACGAGTTCCTAATATGAATTTAATTTTGTAGGCATTTTAGCCTACTAAAACATTAGTTTTTTTTTTTTAATTATTTAGTATAAAACTCATAAAGATAAATTGTTATCCAGGTTTCCGATTACCAGTAACAATTGTCATGTGTGTTCGTATGAAACTTCGTGGTCCTGATTGTTCGTGGCTAAGATTGGTCACCCATCTATAAACTGACCACGGTAATAGCAGCTAAACTTACAGGTCGATTGGACAAGCTCATGGCTTGACTACACTGTCCCTCAAACTTGCGTTAACCAAATAACCCGCGGACCGAATCTCCCATCCAAACGTAATACCACAATAAATCGTAATTCAAACAAAATTTATTTAAAGTGAGTTATTATTCGTATTCCGATACCGTTAATCGATGTTCCAGCTCTACCATTTCGTTCAAAATACTTCACGGGAAAAAAATGTAAGCGAATGCAAAATATATAATAAATTGAATTGAATTGAATTGATTCAAGTTTGGAACGATTTTCCGGACGTTTATTTCCAGTGAAGTAGTGTTAAAGGAATTGGTAGAAACCTAGATTAACAGTATCTCAATCCGAATAGTAACAGAATTTTATAAAATACTGTTTGGTGATTACGATTTATTTTGATACTAGCGTCTGCCCGCGACTTCGTCCGCGTAGCGTGATGATATATAGCCTATAGCCTTCCTCAATAATTGGGTTATCTAACACTGAAAGAATTTTTCAAATCGGACCAGTAGTTCCTGAGATTAGCGCGTTCAAGCAAACAAACAAACAAACTCTTCAGCTTTAAATATTAGTATAGATTACGTTTTTGAGGGCAATTCAAGCTCCCCCGGAATAATAAAATAAATAAATAAGATTAGTAAATATTAAAAAAAATAAAAAATAAGTAGATTAAGGATATTCTTATTTTTCCGAAACAATAAATAAATTATACGGATAGTTAAATTATTAGACGCACTAGGAAAGCCCGAGGTGCGAGTACTTTTAAATGTTTATTTACGTGTAGCAATGTGGGTTAACAGCGACATTTTTGGTACTAAACTTAATATATTACACCCACTTGCTACATTTTTTTTTTCATAGATGTACCTAAATTCTAAAACTGCTTATTAGTCTAGTGGTCTTAAGCCTACCAAGCTCGAGATCCTGGGTTCGATTCTCAAGTCGAGTAAAGTGTTATTAGGTTTTTCTAAGAAATTCTCAGTAGCTACAGTACAGTACAGTTTGGGTTTATGTCATAAAATGACATGACTTCCTGCGTTAAACAATGCTTAAGTTGTGTTTCGCCGAGTGAGTGAATATACCGGAGGCCTAACCCTTTTAAAAGGCCGGCAACACACTTGCGGCTCCTCTGGTGTTTCGCGGCAGTAATCGCTTAATATCAGGCGATTCGTCTGCTCGTTTGCCTCCCCATGCCATAAAAAACACTACAGATTAGCTTAAGGTACCAACTTAAACGAAGTCAGCAGGACAGTTCTACCTTGAATAAACAGATTACCGCACAATCACAATATAAATTATATCCTAGGACAACCATGGACCCTAGACGGTTTTGATTTGTCGGACACCGTACGCCACCAAGCAATTTGTAAATAATTGTATCTACATACTTTATCAGGAGTAGGTACAGAAAAATACCTTCTATATTATCCAACAGTATATGTAAATAAACCATTTTATTGATCATTTTATTTTTTATTACCACATGGTACGAATGAAAAATTCATTGAAATTTGCCGATTCGAATGCACCGTTACAGAAACAGCGAAATTTTGCTTTTTATAGCTATGGATGCTGAGTAGGTATATATAAGTAATCATTATGAAGCGGTCATAAGCAGTTTGAAGGTTTAACTACGAAGCGAGACCTTTGGCGACCACGCGGCTAACAAAAATATGAAGGACATCTGTAATAGGTGTACCTGGAATTAATTTGGACTGAAAGCAAGGTCACTGTTATAATATGTAATAAAATACAAGCTTTCTTACTTTTACGGGGTAAGCAAAAAGTTGAGAGTGAATAGTGCTCAAATTGCTCATGCCCAGAAAAGCATAAGGAGTTTTTCATTTCAAATAACACCCCTTTAGACTTGTAGTGTGGTTATAAAACAATGACATATATATCGGATTAAGTAACATATTTTATATCGTTCTCCAAATTTTTACGCGAGGGCGTCGAGTATAACCAGTGAATTCCTTGCACGATATTTAGATAGGCGCTTACTTAGTTACCGAAACAAAATTTAAACTGTCTAGCTAAGGTGAATTTAACTTTGCATATAAAACTGGATCTGTTCAATCAAATATTTTGGACATGCATCCTACAATAGTGGAATAGGTGCTTCAGAGTTCTTCCCTAGTAGAAAGTTCCCTTAAAATATTCTTCCTATCTTATAACAATCTTAATCTAGCTATACTACATACAGGGGAATAAAGGGGGGTTCTCAGTCATTGATATATTCATAACTCCTTGTCTTGAAGTACAACACGCAACCAGATACCATAGAAACCGCTACACTTTAACTATGAATCATACTCTATTTTACATATTATATTATTTTTTACGTATTTGGCATCAAAGAATTATCCAGGATGCCTATCCACAGTGTAAAAGAGGGCCTATCGTAACAGCAGTTGTGAAAGGTATTTTAAAAGATAGTGTTACCGGGTCCAGGATTCCTGCCATGGGTACGGAGACGGCATCCTCGCCGCCAGATGCCACCAGCTTCTCCAGCACCTTGAGCGTCTGCTCCACTGCTGGCCATTCCCCTTTCTGCGCGAGCATGAGGATCTTCGCCGCCACCTCCCGTATATTAATCCCCGCACTGGGAGGCTTGGCCACATTCTCCGTTCCATTATTCTCCTTAACTTCCTTTTTATCACCGTTAATGGAAGAAGTCTCGTCTTTAACGTCATCAGCGGCCTTAGCCGGTGGGTTCTTGTCTTCGTCTGCATTTTTCTTAGGGGGGCCCTTGCCTCCCTTCTTGCCGCCGGCGGCCTGAGACATCGTCACATAACAGTATCACATTTACGAAGCACTACACTAGGTATCACGGTCGTCCATGGCTCGAGCTTGCCGAGTATGTTATTCGTTGGGCGGGCGGAGCATGACTGCGGCACGATTGCGTAGTGCCAGCCGATTTCTTGCATGATTCGAGTAAATAAAGGCGACGGTGCGCCCGGCTGGATTTACAAACAAACTCCCGTGAGCGATGTCTCAGAACGTCCCATGCATTGACCCATTTAGTTGTTGTCGCGGGTCCCATGCATGTTGCTGTCGTGTTTTTCTATGATTGCTCTAAACTTATACTATTATTATTTTAATGCATTTTTGCTAAGGTATATAGGAAAATTTTGATCCAAAAGTAGGTTTTGGGAGCTGGCAATCCTAGACTGGTCAACATAGATCGGTAATTGCAAAAATTAAATCTTAATTTTGAAGCAAACATAAAATTAGACGCAGAATTGAGTTAATCATTCGCACATATAAGTAGATATACTAACGCTTTTTTTTTCTAGGGTAGGCAGAAACTACAGTACGCAACTTACAATGATTTCTGCACACTTATTTTGCTACGTCCACGTTCATACATCTTACACACTCACGATCATCATCATCATTCACCAGCATCAATATCGTTAATCATTATCAACAACGTAATAGATTTTCATGGTATCCTCATTTCACTAAATTTTTAATATCGCTAATAGTATGATTCACTAATTTTTAATCTATTAGCGAAATGCGAGTTCAATATTCAATATTGTTGAATTGTTCAGTGTGACATGATTATGATACACCAGCTATACCCGAGGTGTTGCAATTTAGTAATGAAACTAAATAGCAAAGTCAGTGCCCGATGAGTAAACGTTTTTTAAACATAAACTAAACTATGTAACTATATTATATTTTGTTATAATTTAATTTATGTTATAAATACCATACTCATTATAATTATGAAATATATGTGATAAAATACAATAGTAGAAAGATAAACAGTTTATAATTTATTTGTACGATTATAACTCTTTATCAGCATATTTTAGGATTTAAAAATAAGGTTAATGCCGGCGTAATATTGAAATATATATAGAAAAGGATCACCTAGATCTTTCACCTCGCGACCTTGTTACAGAGAACAGGAAGGCGGAAAATACATTTGTAACGCATTTTCACGTACCTAGATCTGTATCGTGGCCTTAGGAGGTCGGGCAAATTTGCATGTTTCGTCACAGAGGACTGCGGGGCCCGTACCGGGGTGCGGGGCGCGGGAAGGGGGCTGCGTCGCGTGCGCCCCACACGCCACTTCCGGTGCGGGGTGGGGGTGGCGCGGGCCGGGGCGCGAGGCGGCGCTCGGCCTCGATTCAGCCACCGCCAAGATCAGATACCAAAAAGAATACAAAGACTTGACCGTGGTCCGTTACGTATATAATTTTGTGTAATTTATCCAGTAATAGACTAGTGATAAAGTTCGAATCCAAGAATCCTCTGACTCTTTGAAATCATGTGGGTATCACGCGCTTAAACGGTAAAGGAAAACATCGTAATGAAACCTGCATGCCTGAGTGATTTTCTCGGAGGCGTGTGAAGTCAGTCAACCCGCATTAGGCTAGCTAGCGTTGTGGACTATAACTCCCCTCTCCTCTCATTCTCACAGGAGACCCGTACCGAGTAGTGGAACAGCATAATGAGTTAATTATGTTATTATGATTTGGTGCAAAAGTACAGATTAGACTAACTATCCATAAGTAGAGGTCGTTAGCTCTACCGAGATTATCAAAAAGGGGGCGCTAGATTCTCTGACGTATTTTATCTAAAATTATCTGGTTATTTTTCAGTTATAAAATCATCTATCGTCTGAGAAAGTAGCATCGGGAGAGGTAGAATAAATTTCTCACTTTGGCTCCACATTTTTATTCGATAATTATGTTGCTTTTAGTTTATGTTGCTGTTAGTTTATTTTGCTTTTGTTTACTTGAAAGTGCCGATACGTGATTCGAATATGGTCTTCTCTATCTTTAGTGAGAAGACAGAAGGGTGGTTTGAGAAATACAGGCGTGATGGTAACATATTGTCAGTTTTATAGAGTTTTTGACTGAGTTTTAAACTGCCTCATTAGCCTAGTGGTCCTGAGCGTGACTGCCACGCTAGAGGTCCTGGGTTCGATTCCCAGGTCGAGCAAAGTGTCATTAGGATGTTCTATGAAATTCCTAGTAATAAGCTCGGAGTTTGGAATTTGTGCCCGGTTAATTAATGGCAATAGTCCCGCCCCCTATTACATGGGACTTAAACATACCGGCGAACTGTGGGTGTACATCAGTACCTACGCCTTTGTCTTACCCTTCGGAGTATGTTATGTTATAGTATAGAGTTTTCTGTCCGAAAATACCTATCTTTAATTGCATGTTCTCACCATGAATCGCGGTAATACATAGATTAGTCTTATCAAAATAATCCACTTTATCTGGGCTTGCTAAGTACAAATTATGGTATCATTTATGAACAAACTGCAATAAACAGGAGTGTTAATACATAGTCTGTGGAGAGGGAGCGCTGGACAATGTTGGCAACACTGCGTATGCGTCGAGCCGCCATGTTTTTTTCTTCTCGTCGTTGCAATTGCAATTGAGATCGAACACCGCGCCGTCAGCGCGCTTAAAAAAAATGTTACTTTCATTTAATTAATAAATAAACAAGTTCAACCTATATCTACATCGCATTTTTTATGTGCCACCTATAACCTGTACAGGAGTATATATTTAGTAACTATCTAAATGCTGGGGCAGGTCTCTACCTGTCCTCAGTTCGATTTTGAGGTCGAGCAGATGAGGTGCGCGGTGGCTTAGTGGTCATAGCGTCTGGTGTATCAAACCAGAAGGCGCAGGTTCGAATCCTGCCTGCGAGTCGAATTTTGCCTTCACTAAAATAACTTTATAATCTTAGCATGAAAATGGATATTTCATTGGAATTCGCAGTAGCAGCACGGAGTTTGGATTTGTGCACGGTTGATGACGTGACCTTTATTACATGGGACTTATTATCTAGTAAATCTTAGTTTATGTAGTAATTTTTGCGTGATGCTCGTATAAACATAAAAATTCTAAAGATTATCGTTTTGGCTTCTATTGCTAAATATTAAGATTCGTCATTTTTATTTTCTTAATCATCTCCTGTGTACAGACTTATAGCCCAGTTAAAATTTGAATTAGTATTATAGCTCCTTAAATGTCAATTAAGGATTTAATTCAATTCAATTAATTCACATTAGTGTATAACATGATTGTGCTATTAGTTACCGTAGACAAGAACTTCATTGTAATTTGAAATTTCTTCCCACAGTTTTTTTATCTAAAAACTAGCTTCTGCCCGCGGCTTCGCCCCCGTGGAATAAAAAGTATCGGGAACGGGATAAAAAGTATCCTATGTCCGTTTCCTGGTTCTAAGCTACCTCTCCACCAATTTTCAGCCAAATCGGTTCAGCCGTTCTTGAGTTATAAATGGAGTAACTAACACGACTTTCTTTGCTCGTTAAATGTCAATTAAGGATTTAATTCAATTCAATTAATTCACATTAGTGTATAACATGATTGTGCTATTAGTTACCGTAGACAAGAACTTCATTGTAATTTGATATTTCTTCTCACAGTTTTTTATCTAAAAATAGCCAGTATAAAGTGTATGAAAAAAAATTTATAATAAAGATATTTTAATACATATATGAGTGAACTAAAATATCTACTTTTGATGAATGACAATATGATAAAAACACTCGACTATAGGTAGCTAACTCTTTGCCAGCTGACGTACGAAAGGTACAAGAAAACTAAACTATGCTAGATTGGTTTATTATGGAAATGCACGCTGTGTAGCTCACATAGCTACGTCAATCAAACCGTGATTCATCAAAAGAGTGCATTTTAGGCCTCCTGTACGTAAAAGAAAAGCGAGGGCTTAGCTTGCAGTCCGAACAGTGCGCATGAGATAATCGACTCAGATTCAACTCCCACGCATCCGATACGTTTCCGAGCGAGCACCCTACTAATACCGCAATATAATCTGAGAAATAATTAAAACAGAACTATATCTATGATAATAGTTACAAAACATAACAGATACTGATAAGGCGCGTTGCGTGTGCGGCAGTATTATTGCGATTGTCAGTTGATCAGTGAGTTTACGTCAGTGTAGTCGTGTTCTGTGATACTATGTGGAGCAAGAGCGCAAGCAACGCCACGAGATTCACTAGTGTGGTTAATAAGAGGTACGTATACATTTCTTGTCTGTTTAAGTTTGAGTTTAAATATTATTTAAATATATTTTCGATAAAATCCGTCCGATTAGAGGATATTAAGAGTCCCGGCGGACCGAATTTCCAATACAAACGTAATACCAAAATAAATCGTAATTCAAACACAAAATAATCAAAGTGTGTTATTATTCGGATTCCGATACCGTTACTCTAGGTTCCTGCTGTACCATTTCGTCCGAAATACTTCTATGGAAACAAATGTAAGCGAATGCAATTCCTGATAACTTTGCCAAATTTGGAACGATTTCCCGGTCGTTTATTTCCGGTGAAGCAGTAGTAGATAAAATGGTGTGGTAGGAACCCAGATTAACGGCATCTCAATCCGATTAATAACACACTACGATTAAATATTGTTTGGATTACGATTTATTTTGGTATTTTTTGGTACAAACGTATTGTATTGGAAATTCAGACTCTTAATATTCTCTAACCGGACGGATTCTAGCGATTATTTATTTATCGTTGCTTGCCATATTACAACCATTGTAACATAACATAACATCAGTATCCCGAAAGGGTTTAAAAATATTAAATCAAAGCTTGAAGTTGATCAAACTTGAACCACTCTAATCAAACTTAGTTTTTTTCAATTTAAATTTGTGCAAGATCTTTGCACTTTTGTATAAACGACTTTCTCAGAACCAAATGACTTCCTTGCGGAAGGGAACTATAGGAATTATATAGGAGTTGAAACTAAAACGTATAATTTACTTTACCCAACAAAATTTTTACTTGGAATGTTGAGGTTTATTTCTCTCGAAGTTAGGCGTAATTACTGTTTGCTTTCTTTTGCTTGCCAGGTTATGCACGGTAAATCTGATTGCCTTGATATAGTAGCCCAGCTTGTGTTTGCTGTCCCACCCGTGCTTAAGATCCAACTTAGACCTCGTTCATTGAAATCCTTTGTTGCCTGAACATCCTACACGTACAGTGGCACATGCTAACTCCCCGCTCGTGTGTGCTCTTACTCTGAAAAGCACCAGAGTTTGATATGTTTGCTTCGAGATGGATGAATGTGTAAGTTGAGTAAGTCGTTGGAGTGCCTTAATTTTAATAAATAAATAAATGTGTATGTGCCGAGAATGTTTGAAGTTCTGTGAGACGATGAATGAAAACTGAGAATTATTATTGTTTGTTGTAGGTATAATTTGTTCTTTTTTATAATTTATTGGTTACACTATTTTGAACTTTAAATCACTTTGGTTCATTCCTGAAATGTTGTGCATGTGTACATACCTTAAATAAATAAATAATAAAAAAATCGGCCAAAATCTGTTCATATGCAACAAAGTTGTCTATACGTTAAGAAACCCCCGGCCAAAACGTGAACGAAAATTTTATTAGGTGTCGAGATCTACCTAATTATATTTAGGTATATAATCCTTTTATATTTAATGTAAAAAACACCTTGAATATCATAACATACTATCACGCCAGCATTCCCGAAGGCTTAGGTAGAGGCGTACTAATTTACACCCACAGTTCGCCGGTACGTTTAGGTCCTAAGTAATATACGGCGAGTGAATAGGCCTATTACCATTAACCGGGCACAAATCCCAAACTCCGAGCAGCTACTTATAATTTCATAGAAAAACACACTTTGCTCGACCTGGGAATCGAACCCAGGACCTCTAGGGTTACAGTCGCGCTCAGGGTCACTAGGCTAATGAGGTCCTGTATAAAATGTAATAAAGTGTGGGATAATGCCTAGAGTCACACTTTCCACTACTGGATTAGGTATTCAGGCAGTTTCTTCACTAAGAGAGTGTGTCCTTCTTAGGTAAGAAACTACCTATTTACTAAAATAAATGATATTATATTGTAAGGTCACCTTCATGTTTATTGTTTAAATAATCCTAAAACTAAGTACCTCGGTTTAAACGATCTTATCAAATTGTATAACTAAATACACCTACTGAAATAACCTTTATATTTTTTTTGATAATAAAATGTATCGCTATAAGATATAGTTATATCTTTTAGCGATACAGTTAAGAACTTGGGGATATTTATTCATAAAAATATTTTCTGGAGTACTCAGTTAAAGAAAGTGAGTCGCAAATTGTTTGCATTTTTTTTATAGCACAAAGGTGTCAAAAAGCCGTAATAATGGTAAGTGGTTACCGTAGCCTATGGACGCTTGCAACACCACCGGGGGTATCACTCGCGCGTTGCCGACCCTAAAAGCCGAGAGTTTAAAAAGCATTCGGTAATAATGGTAAGTGGTTACCGTGGCCTATGGACGCTTGCAACACCACCGGGGGTATCACTCGCGCGTTGCCGACCCTAAAAGCCGAGAGTTTAAAAAGCATTCGGTAATAATGGTAAGTGGTTACCGTGGCCTATGGACGCTTGCAACACCACCAGGGGTATCACTCGCACGTTGCCGACCCTAAAAGTCGCGAGTTTAAAAAGATTCCGAAGAAGACAGATATTTATTTATTTAGGAAATCCAATGAAGGATATACATAAAGAGACAGAAGATAATTAAACAACTATCCATTTTCTATTACTCCATCGCTTACAGGAACATACAGTTTGCCCAAGTATACTACCTAAGTAACACAGTCATACACAATTACAGTTAGAAAAAATCAATACAATTTCGAACGGATAACCTACAACAATAAATTATCAACAAACATTTTTTATACGTTGAATCACAGATTTTAGGGCCTAAACAAGGTGCAATCTACCTATCTCTCGAATCGACCAAGGAAATGCAACAAAATGTATGGAGATGACATTTGTGCACGCTCGATTTGTCGAGAACTCATTACCTCATTTATAGATACTAATATATAAAGCTGAAGAGTTTGTTTGTTTGCTTGAACGCGCTAATCTCAGGAACTACTGGTCCGATTTGAAAAAATATTTCAGTGTTAGATAGCCCATTTATTGAGGAAGGCTATTTTTTTTTTGTTTATGTGATAGCAGGCAAACGAGCAGACAGATCGCCTGATGGTAAGCGATCACCGCCGCCCATGGACACCTGCAACACCAGAGGAGTCACAAGTGCGCTGCGCGGACGAAGTCGCTGGCAGAAGCTAGTTTGCATATATTTAGTTTCTATTCGGTAACTAGAATAATATAATGAGCTAGAGGTCAATATCGATATCCTTCGGTAACTGGTTAATCAAGCTTGTTGTCTTTTTACGCTTCAACTACCGCTAATGATTGTTATAGGTGTTTGTATGATACGTGAGATAGCTGATATTGCTTATATCATAAAGTTGCTCAATAGGTTGATAGTTTTTTTTTTAAAACGTTGCCCCACACAAGGATTTTCTCCTGTATCGTGGGTGCGTTTACAAACACAAATTCTCACATACACAAACACCCAGACCCGGAACAACTACCTGTAGATCATTCAAATATTTGCTCCGTGTGGGGATCGAACCCACAACACGTGTCGCAGAAGCCAATTGCTCAGCCGCTACGCCAAACATGTCGTCAATTTGCCCTGATTTACTTTCTCATATACCGCTTAGTGTGCCAAGAATATCGACGAGGCATAACAAGTACATTCACTTCCCTTGGTGTACATTAATTACCGTCAGAAGCCGTTTCTGTAGCGAGCAAGCAGTAGTTTAAATAAATACTGTTTGAATTACAGTTTAGGTGTATTTAATGTTAAGGTTAACATTTCGACTACTCAAGATTTTTTTGCAAGGCGCAATTATTTATTGATGCTTCTATTTGACTAATTTTGTCAACTCAGTATAGTCACAGAAATACTTTTTACTTATCCTATTTCTGAAGACCTATTATTGGCTTTGTGTTACCTATCCAATCCCTATCTTTATGTTTACGTTAATATTTATATATACTGTTGGTCTTCCTTTGCAAATTAAATAAACATGATAATTTTATAGGCATGCTGTCCGTGGCACGGAGGGGTCTCAATGTGTGTCTTCAAATAATATCCGTAACAGAAACTGTTGAGGACTTTAATTATAAACATAATTTTAACCAACCATCTCTCAACATCGTAGGTATATTTGACTTAGAAAAGGACATTAAAATGCAGAATATTTAGTACCTATGTATATTTTGTACGTTAATTTCTGACAAAATACACATTAAATTAACATTATAATTCTATTTTCAAATGTCAAAGTCACATATGTAATCATGATGTAGGGAATTTTGGTCCTTAAAACTTTTTTCTTTTTTTCGGTACAGTTATTGTCTTAATCTTGGTAATGTCACAAATGTCACCTTTAGATCAATTTTCGAATTGGTCTTTCGATCTCAATTCAAACAAATTTATTTGCATTTGGCGTTGTTTCAGTCTAGGAAACTTGTTTTTAGTTTAGTACCCATTTGCCATTTTTATGTTGTGGTATGGCTAATTCTCGGGCCAAACCTGACAAATATTCTTCGTCATTTTTACATAGCACCATGCCAAACTAAGCAGGGCTTGTACTATGGGTACTAGACAATAGATATAATACTTAAATACTATAATATTTTTTTGTAATACATACTTTTAATACATAAGTAACACCCAGACGAACACAAACACTTACATTCATCACTTATGTATTTGTGTCCTGTGGGAATCGAACCCACAACCTCGTGTTCAGCAGTCCGGTACTCAAACCACGAAATCGCAGAGATCATCTTATTATTATGTCACGCCATGTCACATTTTCCGAGACAACGAAAAAATGTCCTTAGGTATTCTATAAACATATAGTTCATTTAGCTTAATATAATGTAAAACGTTGAATACAGAATGCAAAACGTAATTAGACTTGATCTAAGTTATTGTCTGAGTTATCCTTGTATGCTCTAATTTACATTTCTTGACATCGAGTTTTATTTTTATAAACAAGACTGCGCTGGCTTTGTTTGACAAATATTCTGCCGCCGAGGAAAAATGTGCTAACATTATAATCATGTGCTAGTATAGCCAAAGAAAAGGTAAACGTAGCGTAGGACGCCCTCCGGCAAGATGGAGTGATGATTTGGGATAGGTTGCTGGCGGAAGCTGGATGCGACAAGCCGAGGACAGGATGAAATGGCGAAGTGGCGTACATTGGGGGAGGCCTACGTCCAGCAGTGGACTAGTATATTTAAGATTACGATAGCCAAAGAAATTACTAGG
Source organism: Acronicta leporina (assembly GCA_947256265.1). Taxonomy (NCBI): domain Eukaryota; kingdom Metazoa; phylum Arthropoda; class Insecta; order Lepidoptera; family Noctuidae; genus Acronicta; species Acronicta leporina. Next base: position 13,941,384 of record OX366518.1, on the reverse strand, counting down.
CAGGCCCGAGTAACAACACTAGTGTTGCTAGCATCTATGTGTGATTTTATAATTAAGTATACGTAATATATAAATTTTATAATAATTTAATTTTTACATAATAAATAGGGGACAATATGTATTAAAGTTGATAGTAGATAAACGTCGTACATTTTGTATGTGGGTATGCCTGGTAAATGACCTACGTGGGCGGGGATATTTTCGACCTTATTTTCTTAATAATAAGGATGCAAATACTTAGTATTCAATGCATGATTTTGCTTGCTTTCTCCCTATTCCATAAAAAAATTAACAGAACGTTCATTTTCAAAGAGAATTTCGTCTCTAGTAAGCATTTCACCACAAAATAATTACATTTTGAGTGAGGAAATTAGGAGATCTGTTTGTTGAATTAAGTTTTTCTGGCAATTATGGTATTACGGCAAACTGTGGATAGATAACTCTGCTTACCCTTCCAGGGGATACAAAGCATTTCACCACAAAATGATTACATTTTGAGTGAGGAAATGAGGAGTTCTGTTTGTTGAATTAAGTTTTTCTGGAAATTTTGGCAATTTTGGTATTAACATTACGGCAAACTGTGGATAGGTTACCTCTGCTTACCCTTCCAGGGGACACAGGTGTGTCATAGAAGTGGTAATAGAAGTTTAATAAGTATAACAACCAATATTATAATGCATTTTTTTCCGTGGAAACATAATATATTCGTTCAGTATACTCACAATAATGAGCAGATAAGAAATATCAGGGAGCGTTCATTGTATTCTGTAGTTATCATAAAAACGGTTACTTGTTGCATTGTCGATAGAGATAGAGAGGTAAGCGAGCGAGATAGACGATGGGAGGGCAAAATCCACAATATCATCTATCCTAACCAAACCCAAAATGCATTAATTACCGTTAGTAGAGTAATAGAGATAAACAAGGAGGCACAGACAAATTCTAATCGACAAAGGAATTAAAAATAGAATAGATTATCCTTTATTGTGCACCAAAAACTAATGTCAAGTATAAGTTATCAATCATAGAATATGGTACAATGGGTGGTCTTATCGCTAAAAGCGATCGCATACAGACAACGTTTGGATGGACTCAAGAGAAAGGAATGGCGAAAAATAGGTAGTCTGGCGTACACAAAATAAACTAAACACTTAAATGAAATAATACACAAATTTCAAATATAGCAAATACACATACCTACAGAATAAGTATACATATAGTCATACAAATAGTATAAATATAATATATAGTACCAATAGTCATAAATTATTATAGCATAAAAGGATATAAGAACAATTGATTAAAATAGAAGAATCAGATCTTTATAAAACAGAAGCGAGAAGGAGAACGTGTCAATTATAGCGACAGATAATGCACTTTCACAATTTTTTTGAAAATTGGCAGTGATTGAGCTCGCCCCAACGAAACGGGCAAGGCATTCCAAAGCCGTACAGCTTGTACAGAAAAGGAGTTCAAGGGAACTTGTGGAATGTGTTGGCCAAAGACGCCTGATTGGTCGAAAACTTAAGCCGGGTATCCACTATGTTCGCGAACCTCTTGCGCCTCGCGCTTCTGCAACTACTCCCCATTGTGCTCCCGGCTTTACGTCATTCATTTCCATGCATTTTGTTTTGATTTGACAGATAAGTAGTTGTATTGGAACTTGTCTACAGGCCCCACTTTAGATAATTCAATTGTAACACTTGTCACGCAACTTTGACCACTATTGACACAACAATATATCTAAAATCTAAATTACAATCTTCAGGCATTGTGGTATGGGTGACGAGAAGACTCGACGAAGTTTGCCGAATGCTGCCCACCCCAACTAGGATATCCTCCTATCGGCTTTCCTCCCGATGTTGTTTCTATCTAATTGCACAATTTGCTTCTGTATTATGTCAAATACATAATAAATATAATCTAGAAAAACTTCATTTGGAGACATTTATGTACACTTTTTATATTTGTCATTTTTTTAAAGATAAATACCCATCATTGATTTCTCAGCACTAGCGTCTGGTTTGTAGAATATTGAGATAATAGTGATCCTTAAACAGTAATGAAACACGCGGCAGAAAATTTGCATGGGTGAGAGATTTCTTCGACAAAGCATACAGAGGTAAAACAGACAATAAATATATTGATCAAGATTGTCTATCTTAGAAATCGTTTTTGATAAATATAATACATATTTATCTACAGCTCCAATTAATTTTTAACAGATATATTTAATCAGATAATATTAAAGTTCCGTAGGTACATACAAGACATATCAACTAAATATTATGTAGATAAATTACTATCAACCCAGAGACATGTATTTAAGATAACACATATTTTGTCTATTTACAGTGGTAGTAAATATTTATCATTATGTAATCGAGACTCAAATATTACTTAAAAATATGTTAGTCATCTTTCAATAAATAAATGTACACTGTTGCAACAAAAATCACCCAATACTTACTTATAAAAGGGTTGGATCAACGAGTAGCAAAAATGATAAAAAATACCACCCGCGCTTGGGAATGGAGTCTTGTATCGGAAGGGATTTCAAAATGAATTCTCCATTTGGAATTGTAGTGCGTAGATAATTATAGTAGATGAGCTAGACAAATCCCACCATTGACGGGCAGACAACCAATCAATAGGGACCAAACCGACATATCCACTCATATACTCTGCCGCAGAGCCATCATAATATCTAAATTCCAACCAATTACATCTAAAATGCTGTACTACACCCGTACATAATGTACAGTCAGCGTCAGTAAATAGATAGTGACACTCAGGTTATTCAAATAAATAGACACAACCAACCGATATTTGTACCGATATTATTAACTTTTTGGTTGTGTATATGTATTTGAATACCCTGAGTGTCACTATCTATTTGACACTGACTGTACCTATATTAGGTAAGTAATGTGCATTCTCTGGCAGGGAGCATACTCCCTAGCAGAGCCACTTAGTACACGTACTCAAGAATGATAAAAGAAAGATAAAAGTTTCATAAAGATTTTTGACCAACACTGGCTCTAATGATTGTACTGTAATGGTTGCAGATGGACTCGCCAACTCCAGGCAGCAGCGGACCACAGTTACTTGCACAACCCTGGGTCAGAACCTCTGGTGTACGACACCCTGGGCGAGGTGATAGCGCAGACAGTTGACAAGTACCCGGATAGAATTGCTGTCAAGTCCTTGCATGAAAACATTACTATCACTTATGCGGAGTTATTAAAACAGGTAACTACGGATCTTTACTAGTAAATTTTATACCATTTTCCGTAAGACTAAAAACCCACACAGCAGCACGTAATGACAGAGTTATAGGTGCCAGTTTAGATATATAACTAAATTCAAAGACGAAAATTCGGAATGTGAAGGCAAATTTCGACCCCGTATATGAAACGTATATATACTGTAAGACAGTAAAATGCGGGGATTACCACAAGGAGGTATCTGTTTGCAATCCCATAATTAGGTTGCCAATAACTTACGTTTTTGGGGATTATTTTAATCCACATGGAACATCTGCCGCCCAGAGACGTTATGGAGTTTTTTGCAGGTAACGACTGAAAACAGTACTACTTACCAAACCTAGAGAGTCTGAGTTATGAGACTCATGAATGAATTCTTCTTGATCTAAGAGGCTATTATCGAACACAATCGCCAACACTTGCCGAAAGTCTAACATTTTTTATGTTTTCTTTTGTATATTCTTTTCTTAATCTATACCAATATATAAAGCTGAAGAGTTTGTTTGTTTGCTTGAACGCGCTAATCTCAGGAACTACTGGTCGGATTTGAAAAATTCTTTCAGTGTTAGATAGCCCATTTATTGAGGAAAGCTATAGGCTACATACCATCACGCTACGCGGACAAAGTCGCGGGCAGAAGCTAGTTTATTAATATGATGTATCCTTTCCAATTATTGTCTCCAGTTCAAATCCAAGGACCTCCGACTTTTAAAGTCATTTGCGTGAGAAGTCTACCAGCTTGCATTAGGCCAGCCTGGCTGTTTATGAGCTAAACTGTCTCATTACGAGAGTAGATCTTTGCCCATCAGTAGCACAGTACCTATATTTGGTTGATGACGATTACCCAGTCAAGGATAAATTAGCAGACACCTATGTGTCTGCTAATTTACGCTATACGCTGCTATTTGCGCTATGATGGATTCTGATGGACTCTATAGTCCATCAGAATCCATCGTAGGTCGTAGTGTCGCATAACATCGTAATAACGAATAAAAAAAATTGCTCCGATCCTTTGGAGGGTCACGTGGTAAAGCTTTCGCTGATGAATTAATTAGTAATTGCGACGATGTTTGGTTTCAGGCAGATTCCTTAGGATGCGCCCTCCGAGCTCAGGGTCTGGAGAAAGGCGATAGGCTGGGGATATGGTCACACAACAATGTCAGCTCGATTGTGGCCGTAGTCGCCGCAGCTAGAGCCGGCCTGATATCTGTACGTTTTTAAATACATACGATCACGTCTATATTTCTTTATTTTTTTATGTTATATTTTTATAGATTTTAATCTAGTTGAATTTTGCTGTATATAATGAGCTTTTTATCTATAAATAAAAGGAATTGTACCTATATTCAAAGGCAATTTTTACCTCCCGTATTTCAAGTCTAAAATTGACTTATTTTTTAGGAAGATAAGCGCCAAGTTTGCCAGTAAAAGATCAATTTAAAACAATATAGGAAATGTTTTCTTTATACTTTCTCTTCGCCTCATTTTAATTTACGTTTCAGGTTCTTATAAACCCAGTATACGAAAAGAATGAGCTGAGTTTTTGCATAAGAAAGACGGATATGAAGGGTCTGCTAATAGGCGGTCAATTTCCAAAAAGGAATTATTACAACACACTGTCACAACTAATCCCAGAACTGAAGAACAGTAAGCCAGGCTCCTGGAAGTCTAAAGAATTTCCTGGACTAACCTCTATCCTTACTGATGGAAAAGACAAGTTGGAGTAAGTAATTAGATGATAGGGAGAAATAAGGAGCAGTAATTTTGGTGCAACTTAGGGGACCCTACGTCCAACTGATACTGGGATAACATCGTGAAATATTTTTGTCGTCACGTGTCTTATGCTAAGGCTATGACCAGAGACGAGATATTAGGACAACATAATTATGTCACCTATGCATCCCACATAGGCAGAAGCAACATACTGACTTTAATGAATTGTTACTGGAAGCTACTATTAATTGAAAAGATTAATTGTGACGACAATATTAGAATAGGATCAAGTTGGACTTGACGAATCGCTACCTCTCTTTTGGCACAGTAAATGAGTTCACAATCTTATCTTAATATGTTTCAAAACATGCTATAAATTTCAGTATAAGGTGACCTTTGAGGGCCTATACAATGCGATATTAGCTTATAGTACTAGAAAATGGGCCGTTGTGTACCCATGACACTAATCATATTTAGGCTTCCAGTACTTTTTTTATGGGATAGGGGAGCAAACGAGCAGACGGATCACCTGATGGTAAGCGATAACCGCCGCCCATGGACACCCGCAACACCGGAGGAGAAGTGTCTTTTAAAAGGGTTTGGGCCTCCGGTATTCTCACTTACTCGGCGAAACACAACGCAAGCGTTGTTTCACGCCGGTTTTCTGTGAGGCCGTGGTATCACTCCGGTCGAGCCGGCCCATTCGTGCCGAAGTATGGCTCTCCCGCGTTAATCTCTTCCACCAATTTCCATACTTACAGTGGTACAACGCAATTTGATACACTCATCTCGGGGACAGGAAGTCAGATATCTCAATATGGCAGCGAAATCAAGTCCAGCGATGGATCCATCATTCACTTCACTTCAGGGACCACCGGTGAGCTTTGAGAGGTACTTAAGTCGATAGTACCTTTATCTATTCTGCTAATTTTACCTAACTAAATATATTACCATACTAGTATTATGAAATTGTAACGGGCGGATGTACATAGGAGATATTTAAGAAAATATAATGTGTGGGGGAAGCTTAAACAATTGTCTTTAGAATGTGTTTGTTAGTCTGTCTGTATCTGTGTTTTTATTGCTGAAACTGGATGCCGATTCACAGTAAGGAAAACCTTTTGGAGCGCGAGTGAAACCAAGGGCAACAGCGAGTTTTGTGATTTATTTATTTATTTGTTGCTCGAAACAAATGGAGCTAGTTAAAAGCAATTTGGTGAACAAACTGCCAATAACAAGTCTTCACTTGTAGATACGGAAAAAAGTATTACTCAAGCAAAATTAAAGCATCACCAAAAGAGCAAATAGTGTTTTTTTTATATTACTTGAAAAACTTAAGGCATATGCACCTTCTCGCTGAGGAAACACTGCATATAAACTAATCAATATAGGTAGTGATAAAATAAGAATTCCTGTAAAGTATCTCTTACGCTTATATTCGTATTTTAAAGATAACAATATATTTTCATTTGTAGGCGACCCAAAAGCAGCGCTCGACTCACACCTGGGTGTTGTAAACAACACATACTTCACAGGGAAGAGAAACATGTTTCATGAAGGACATAATATATGCGTTCAGGTACCTACACCTACATAATTTGATCTAAACGTGCCACGCTAATCTGTTCCTATTTCAATAACCGTAAATGCTACGGAAGTGACGTATATAGGTAAGCAGTTATGGAAAAAGTATTCCAGTTAATTATAGCCTGAGTGGATGATAACGAGGATAAAGAAAATGAAAGAAGCTGACGGTGTTCTAAGTTGAGATATCGTTGTTAAATCTCATTTGCCCAGCAAATTCACTTGCTACACTACCCTTTAAGCCGGAACACGGTAACATTATTGCTTAACGGCACAATATTTGGCAATGCGGTGGTAAAATATACTCAATAACACTACAATTTTGTGTATTTTCGTGTAAGATTATAAGTAGGACTAAAATGGACCGTACAAACGTAATACGAAAATAAATCGTAATTCAAAGAGAATTAAATAAATTTTGTTATTATTCGGATTTGGGTACCATTAATCTAGGTTCATATTAAATTATTTCTGTAATTATTGATAATTTTACCAAGTTTCGGCGATTTTCCAGTCGTATGTTTGATTAAATTGTGTTTGAATTACAATTTATTTTGTTTTTACGTTTTTATGAGCAATTCAGCGTCCGCTGGACCCTTAATTTTCATATTTATTTTTAGGTGCCTTTCTTCCACGCTCTCGGATCAATTATTACTACTTTGAGCAGTTTAAGACACGGCAGTTCCTTGGTATTGGCTGGTCCCTCCTATAATGTAGATGACAACATCAATGCATTGTTAAGTGAGAAGTAAGTTTTTGTTTCAAAAGTTCCTTTGTTGGCCTATGTATCGTCACAGAAAGATCGTCCTTAGAAATGCTTGTTGGACACAAATAGATGAGATAAATAGACAAATGGCTTATTTCTAGTATTTTACCTGTAACCTCTCAGTTCTATTCTGTTAGTGCATTTACTTTAACAGTCTCTGCATAAAATTTTCTCAGTCAGAAAATGTGTAACTCATTAAGACTGCCTTTTAATTGTATATTGATAGGTGATTTGCTATATGCTTGAAAAACATTTGCTTTATTGCTTTGTTCGAATTCAATTCAAGGTCCAAAATGAAATTCTCAGGAGCAGAACGGAGTTGCTCGGCTAATAGGAATAGGCTCGCCCCCTATTACAAGAGTGTAGAGCAGAACATTTTGGAGACATTTGTTGTGTCACACTGCGACTTCCCGTTGCTATAAATGTGACTATAATTATCTCTGCATATAAAGTTTCATTAGCACTGAGGAAATGTTCATATTTCCAGATGTTCTGTTATAACTGGAACGCCAACTATGTTCTTGGATATGCTGTCGAAGATAAAGACGATGGGTGATGTTCCATCCAAGCTGCGCGTGGCGCTGGCGGCTGGCGCACCCTGCAGTCCGCAACTCATTAGAGACATGCAGAAATATCTCAGAACGGACACTGTGAAGGTAGGGTAGGGTAATACTTCAAATAGCATAGTGGTATCTTCCGTGGTTATAAATACAGTAATATATGTAACTATAGCTGTCTCATCAGTCTACTGTCCGTAAACGCCATTGCTACGCCTGAGGTCTTGGGTTATTTCCCAGGTCGTGCAAAATATTAATGGTTTTTCTATAAAATTCTCAGTCTCAGTTGCTTGAACGTTGTAGCTTGAAATTAGGATTTGCGTGCGGTAAAAAGTACATAACATTGTACATGTTGTTAAGTACCTACACCTCTGCTTACCCTTCAGGCAATGCATGCGTGATAGTATGAGTATACACACATCTAATGCTTGTTTTAACTTCTTTTCCATCTTTTAACGCTGTTACTCAGAACTAGAGATGGGTATATGCTGGCTTTTTTTGTTCTGCAAATCGATCTATTGAGCAATTCTGAACTGCCTAACCTGATTGCTTAGAACAAAAGGCATTACAATCCCATTCTTTTTCAGGGTTTGTACGGTATGACCGAGACGACGGCGTCCGTCTTCCAGAGCATTCCAGGAGACAGTATTGATGTGGTTGCAGACACTGTTGGCTACATACAAGATCATGTGGAGGTCAAGGTCAGAAAACTGTTTTTGTAATTGGCTAGTATTATATTTGGATATAATAATACTAGTAAGCTATAGAGATAATAACTGATAGACCCCTTACAGACACTTCTCGACTCACGAGATGTAACAAATTTATAGGTACTTTACCTTTATGTTAATCCCACGTTAAGTTAATTAGGCCCAAGTTGGAGAGCCATGCTTCGGCACAAATGGGCCAGCTCGACCGGAGCGATACCACGGCCTCACAGAAGCCCGGCGTGAAACAACGCTTTGCGTTGTGTTTCGCCGAGTGAGTGAGGTTACCGGAGGCCCAAACCCTTTTAAAAGGCGGGCAATGCACTTGCGACTCCTCTGGTGTTGCGGGTGTCCATGGGCGGCGCTAATCGCTTACCGTCAGGTGATCCGTCTGCTCGTTTGCCCCCTATCCCATAAAAAAAATACTTGATGTAGATTTAGGGTTAATTCATGCTAGCGCTGAGTTGAAGCGCTTCGCTTCATTTTCTTCTTCTACGCTACTTATTAAAATGTTCACAGGTTGTAGATGACAACGATAATATGGTGCCATTTGGAAGCCCAGGCGAGCTGGTGGTACGTGGGTATAACAACATGATTTGCTACTGGGAGGAACCCGAGAAGACCAGGCAGACCCTCGGCGAAGACGGATGGTTACGTACTGGGTAAGACGTCAATCACACGAGCTGTACCTTGGCATCCTTCAAGAAGCGAGCCTATTCCGTTCTCAGATGCTTACTCCCCAAAATAATAATTGTTGGTAAATGTTTCTGGAAATGTATAACAGCTCTATCTCTAGGTTTTTCACATTACTTTTTTTTTGTATGAAAATTATTTAACAATTATAATATTAATTTGCCTGGCCGTCTAGGCCGTCTGTGGAAATAATAATAATAATAGGCCAATGCATAACATCCGAAGTATACCAACAATATGTCACTCAAGAATTAGAAAATTACATTTCAATAGTGTCTCTTATTATTTTCTTGAAGGATAATTAAATCATGTTAACACAAACACTGCGTTAACACTTCCTCTTGTATTTCCTCATTTTCTACGACCACGCTAATGTCCGTTCAAATACACAGTTATTATCTCTCAATGTTATTTTCCATCAGTAAAAACTTAATGATATTTGACCTTTATTGTGTATTTATCATTAACCAAATGAGCTTAAGTTGTGTAGCGATTAATGTTACAATGTAACAATAATATCATGTAAAATGTAAATATGTACTACTAGCCGTAACGTTCGCTTAGAGATCCTTGAATATTTATTCATTTTTCCCTTTTTATATTTCCTGTTTGACTAAAAATATAGTATGAGAATAGCCCTAATGCCATTTCAATGAAGTGATCGTAAATTTATTATTTACATACTCACATAACATACCATCACGCCTGTTTTCCCCGAAGGGTTAGGCAGAGGCATACTAATGTACACCCACAGCGAGCGGGCGGGCGAGCCTATTGCCATTAACCGGGCACAAATTCCTAACTCCGAGCTGCTACTGGGAATTTCATAGAAAAACCCAATAACACTTTGCTCGACCTGGGAATCGAACCCACCTCGAACCGACCTCTAGCGTAGCAGTCGCGCTCAGGACCACTTGGCTAATGAGGCAGTTATCATCATATCATCATCAATAAAATTTACTACTGCGCAGCCACTTGCGTCCAGCTTCAGAGTGGCACACTTACTTAGAATAAGGACAAGTTACCCGTACTGATATTTATTTACGAAATTTTTATATGAAAATTAATCTTAAGATTTATTCTAATTTATTTTTTTAGAGACAAGTTTACAATAAGCCAAGATGGATACGGCCGGGTAGTGGGTAGACTAAAGGACATAATTGTGAGAGGAGGAGAGAATATTGCTCCTAAAGAGATCGAAGACTTGCTGATCACACATCCCGATATCATCGATTGTCAAGTAAGATATATCTATCTATATATATAAAAGAAAGTCGTGTTAGTTACTCCATTTATAACTCAAGAACGGCTGAACCGATTTGGCTGAAAATTTGTGGAGAGGTAGCTTAGAACCAGGAAACGGACATAGGATACTTTTTATCCCGTTCCCGTGGGTTGTGATGACAGACCCAATTCCACGGGGGCGAAGCCGCGGGCAGAAGCTAGTTTTCAATAAAACAAATTATTTTGCTTCCCTTAATATCGTAAAAATTGTATCGTAAACATAAAGATACGTACAGAAAAGCAATCCCTAAAATTATTTAGTGATGCCATCAATATTTTTTTTATTGGCTACCCTAGAATGACTACATAATAATATTTAATAAGTTATTATAAATTATGATACAGAAAACCTCGATCAATCAATGCATGATTCTCACATTATAAGAACAAAATTGTTAAAAATATCAAATAACATAACATACCATCACGCCTGTATTCCCCGAAGGGTTAGGCAGAGGCGTACTAATGTACACCCACAGTTCGCCGGTATGTTTAGGTCCCATGTAATAGGGGGCGAGCCTATTGCCATTAACCGGGCACAAATTCCTAACTCCGAGCTGCTACTGGGAATTTCATAGAAAAACCCAATAACACTTTGCTCGACCTGGGAATCGAACCCAGGACCTCTAGCGTAGCAGTCACGGTCCGGACCACTTGGCTATTGAGGCAGTTAAATTCAATGTTAAAAATATCAATGTTATAATTTTTATTTAAAGGATTATCTATGAAGTTATTTACCGGTTCTTCTTCATAAGACCCACTATTTGGAACCTTACACTTAGTTTTGACAATTCAAAAGTATCTTTAATGTTGGTTTAAATGAAATAAAATACTTATTTGACTTTGACTTTGACTTTGACAGATTAATCATGGCATAGCTTGCTTACTTGATCAGCGTACCTAGTTATTACTTAGCCTTGAGTTTTTCATATACATACATAATACATCATTTAGGTGGTTGGAGTACCCGACGAGAGATTAGGGGAAGAATTGTGTGCAGTTCTTCGGGTTCGAGACGGTGCCACAGTGACCTTGGATCACGTGAGACGTCATTGCGACGGCCAGATCGCGCGTTTCAAGATCCCTAGGCTGCTGAAGTTCATTGAAGAGTTCCCCAAGACTGCGTCGGGAAAAATACAAAAATATCGTATCAAAGAAATGATAGAATTAGGAGAATTGTAGATATTTAAATAAAAATTATTTATTTTTGTAATTTTTTTTCTTTTCTAGAGCCTTATTTATTTCTTTCCCTATAAGGATGGCGTTTTGATACACAATTCTCTATGTTTACTATCACCGTTTGCATCCTTAAGTGGTAGCCTAATGGCTAGGGCTTCGGACTTGCGATCATGTGGTTGCCGGTTCGAATGCCACCCATTGCACTAACGACGTGAACCCACTTGTAACACAAGCATTTAGCTTAGCACGAGTGGTTTTACAGAGGACAGCCACCGTGAACAGTCTATTAGATAGGAACCGGACCAAACATATCCATCTCCCCAATAGACTCGCAGATAAAACACACCGAGGAGTTGTGGTCTCCACGTAACCCTTCCTGGAAAAAAAGCATGATTACATGATAATATTAGTTCTAATAGTTTAACTAAGATAGGAACAAAAAATATTTCCATTCGCAATTCCTTATTAAGAAAATCTATTGATTCTCAGTTTATGTGAATTGTTATAAATATCGGAAACTAGCTTCTGCCCGCGGCTTCGCCCCCGTGGAATTCGGTCTGTCATCACCGCCCACGGGAACGGGATAAAAAGTATCCTATGTCCGTCTCCTGGTTCTAAGCTACCTCTCCACCAATTTTCAGCCAAATCGGTTCAGCCGTTCTCAAGTTATAAATAGTGTAACTAACACGACTTTCTTTTATATATATAGATAAGATTTCAAGAAAAGACGTGAATACACTTTTGCACTATGACAGGACATGGTATCCCCGTTTTATGAACGTGACGAATGTGAAAATTGTGCATTTCAATACTCTGCGGATCTCCATGTTACACGGTACTCATATATCAAATGGGATTGCTCACTTCTAATCAGTAAATTCGCGACAGCCATCGCCACCGCGCTGCGTTCGCGCCCATAAAAATGTTGATAATACTAACATTATTGGTCTGCACAATAATCATCTGTTTACATTTATACTTGCGATACAACTATGGGGCAAGGTTAATATACAAAATTAAAGGACCGAAGACAATGTTTTTGTTCGGAAATTTGTTTGACATAATTCTGACACCAGGTATGTATTTTTTACATGTTATCTTGTTTGAAGATGCTGAAATGTATTTAAATAATCACAATCTAATAAAAACACGTCGATTAAAAAAATATTTTTCACGCTAATATAAAATTGCAACTGATCGTTGTCTGTACATACCTACAAAACAATAGAAGGAAAGCAATTATCTTTGAATGTTTTGTTAGTCTGTATAATGCGCAAAAACGACTGCACGGAATTGGATACGGATTTAACAGTATTTTAAAATTTGGTACATATTTCATCTTGTCGTTTGGAAGCCGAATTATAGCAAGTGAAACCGCGGTGACTATTTATATTAAATTAATACAGTCGAATTGAAAACCTCCTCCTTTTTGAAGTCGATTTAAAACCGTGAGAGAACCATGCTTCGGCACGAATGGCCGGACTCGACTGGAGTGATATCACGGCCTCACAGAAAAGCGGCGTGAAACAACGCGTACGTTGTGTTTCGCCGAGTGAGTGAGGATACCGGAGGGCCAAACCCTTTTAAAAGGCCGGCAACGCGCTTGACTCCTCTGGTGTCGCGGGTGTCCATGAGCGGCGGTATCGCTTACCATTAGGTGATCCGTCTGTTCGATTACCCCCTTAGACCATAAAAATAACAATACCAATAACTGACTATAATCTCGCAGTCTCAGGAAGTGCTGATATTATGTTGGTTTTCAGCTTCAAGTGAGCGAAGCCGCGGGCATAGGCTAGTTATATATGTTGGTGTGTTTGAAGTCTTGCACTTATTCAATACCACGATAAACAACGATAAATAACAGTAAACCGGATGACCATGATAAATATAAGATGTAGGACATGTACCGATCGTATCTAACTATAGTTATAGACAACTCAGTTACGTTTATATTATGAATGGTTTATTGATAATGAACAAAAGTGGTATTATTGCACTTTGTACTGCGTTATAATTTTATTGATAATAAGTAGGTAACTTATATGCTTCTGGCCTAGTAGTCCTGAGCGCGACTGACTGCTACGCTAGAGGTCATGTGTTCGATTCCCGGGTTGAGCAATCGCTCACATGAAGCTATATTAGGAGTAAAAATGAAAAACCAACATTGATGATTTCTTCTTTGTATGGGTCTGTATTCATCAGAGAGGTCCAGCTGTATCTCAAGATCCGTTTAATTCCGTGTAACAAACAGACAAGAATTTAAAAAATCATATTAGAGAATATTATATACTTACCCTAACGCACTTATTTTTTTTTAATATCTTCAAATATACAGACTTTTACAATTTTATAATAAGGTAAACGCAGCTATCAACGACCCATCGAAAATCTGTAGTTATTACCGACCCATAAAAGTAATTCGAATTTTTTATGTGACCAGAACTATTCTAGCTATAGGTAGGTAAAGTTACACACGCGTTTATTCCTTGAGCATCGTATACTTTTATTTTAGTGTAAGTAGCTGTGCAAAAAAGAGATAAAATACTTCAGTTACTGCGGGGCAGCGTGGACCCAGGACTTGTCGTACGGTTCCCTTGTTCCTTCAAGTAAGTACGTGACTTTTCTATTTAAGACATTTATACAAACAAATGACGTCTAATCTTTATCTTATATTACTAAATGAATTTATTTAAGTGTCAACTCTTAATTTCCTAAGACATTTTTTTTATAAAAAGTAATTTGAAACGATAAAACTTTAAATTAAAATGGGATGGTGTTAGCTTCATCAGTTTTAGTCGTGGCAGCTATCGACGACCCATAAGTCGGCAATGGCAGCAACGTAACTTTTCGTTTTATATTTCTTTTATGTTATTATATCACACTAACACAAGTATTTTTATGGACCAGTTTAAATCTAAGCTATCAGTCTTTATAAAAATCTATTAGCGACTAAACTTTTTTGTCTAGTTTTTACCTTTTAGCGTTGTCAATTTAACCAAAGTTATGGTATTTTTCGAGGATCGATATTGAAAAGTTATAGTAATAAATCACTGTTTTTGTGTTTAAAACAGTGTGCATTTGTTCATATTATGTGTGACATTAATCAATTATAATCAATTTTATAGTCCGAAGGTCAATTGAATTAAAATAACCATTTTTTATGAGTCGGTAATACAATTTATGTTTATGTTTATATTTACATACTGTATTACCGACCCATGCGGGTCGGCAATAGCAACTATAAAGAAGCTATTACCGATCGTATATAGATTATTTAGTTTCTCACCTACTTTTATGACATAATAGGTACCTATTAGTTAAATTAATTAATCCTTAAATTAAAATATATGTGTATTAATAGTATGTTGAATAATTAAAAGTTTATAATTATTTAGTTCATAGGTATTACTAAGAAGTACTAATTTGTTTTATTAAAAATAACGATACTAAAAAAATACGAATAAATATTTGCATTTTTATTTTGTTTTTAACCCCCGACGCAAAAACGACGGGGTGTTATAAGTTTGACGTGTCTGTCTGTGTGTGTGTGTGTGTGTCTGTCTGTGGCATCGTAGCTCCCGAATGGATGAACCGATTTTGATTTTGTTTTTTTTGTTTGAAAGGTGAATAAGTGGGGAGTGTTCTTAGCTATGTTTGATGAAAATCGGTCCAAGATGGCCGCCGCCACAAGATGGCGGTTTACATATTTTTTCACAACCCCCACAATATTGGTATCAAATGAAAGGGCCTGACTAGTAGAATACTATACACTATGATATAAGATATCTAATAGCTATGAAATAATTGTACAAAAGTTGAATAACTAAACGAAGAAAATACCTAATTAAACACTAAATTACCTGGATCTTAAAACGCAAGAAAATAAAAGAAATTAAACAAAATAACTAAGGAGTCCCTACAAAAAGTGTGAAATAACAAATTAAATTAAAAATTTAAAAAAACCCCCGACACAAAAATACCTATAAAAGTATATAAAATAGTAAACCTGAATCCCTATAAAAAGAAAAAAATAAACTTGAAATTATAACCCTTCGTAAGTACGTATGAAGTTTTTTGATTAAATTTTGTCGCGTCGGGGGACCGCTCTCTAGCTCTCGCGTGTCTGCCCGCTCGGGTCGCCAAACTTGAATATGTTACGCTCCGCCCACTTTACACCCTCCCGCGCGTCGCGGCGATGTACGCGCCATCCACATCAATTCTGATTTCGCGCGATTCACGTTCGGGAAGCAAAAGGAAAGGAAAGGATTCACATAATTAGAGAGCGGTCCCCCGACGCGACAAAATTTAATCAAAAAACTTCATACGTTCGTAAGTACGAAGGGTTATAATTTCAAGTTTATTTTTTTCTTTTTATAGGGATTCAGGTTTATTTTTGTGTCGGGGGTTTTTTTTAATTTTTAATTTAATATTTTATTAAGATCGGTAATCACCATTATCACTAGCTTATATACATTCCATTGCTGGAAAAAGGCCTTCACTCATACACGATCGGGGATAGCTGCATAATAATCGTTAATAGCTTCACAGCCGTTTTTATGGGTCGGTAATTGCAACAATCGACTAAGTCACATTATAAATTATTTTATACAAGATACTCCTTTATTTAAATGTATTTGATTCAGTAAATACATTTTTTATACATACCACTAGCATATAAAATGAAACTATTAATCTTTAGAGGAACCAGTATACTAAAAAAATATGGTTGATTTTAAAATTGCCTTAGGGGGGTCGTTAATACCTGCGTTTACCTTAGTAGAGATAGGTACTTATATAGGTACTTCTGGCTCATTAGCCTAGTAGTCCTGAGTGCGAGTGCTACGCTAGAGGTCATGTGTTCGATTCCCGGGTTGAGCAAAGTGTTATTGAGTTATTCTATGAAATTCTTAGTAGCACCTCGGAGTGTGGGATTAGGCTCGCCCTCTATTACATAGGACATTGTGGGTGTAAATTAGTTACGCTTTGCCTAACCCTTCGGGGAATACAGGCGTGATGGTATGTTATGTATAACTTCAACAAGCCTTTTTAGCAACTTTGTCTCCAACGAGGTCTTGAAACTTCATAATTAAACCATTATACCCACTGTCCCACTGCTGGTTACGGGTCTCTACTCAAAATGAGAGTGATTAGGCTGTAGTCCACCACGCTAGCCTAATGCGGGTTGGCAGACATCACACGCCGACGAGACATCTTTCAGGCATGCAGGTTTCCTTACGATGTTTTCCTTCACCGTTTAAGCGCGTGACAATTGTTAATACGCACATGACTTCGAAAAGTCAGAGAATGGGATGCGAATTCGAGACCTTCGACTTGTCAGTCCAATGGTCATCACTATCGCTATCACTGCACTCTGTCTTGAAACTTATTCCGAGTAAACTGCACCAACCTACTCTACACACTGACAGCTTGGCGTTTTTCAGAACAATTGTTTCGAAAACAAATACAGTGGCGCAAAACCTATGGCAATATTTGGAAATTGTGTGGATTTAACTACCGTGCCGTTTACTTATATAATCCAGAAGATATCGAGGTAAACACATTTTAAATAATAATGGAAAAAAATACATTAGTATTTATGAAATAAAGAATGAAGATGAGTTTAGGCGGGAAAATGTTAAGTACACGTTGTCGAATTTATATTATTTTTCAATACTTGAATTTCCCAGATATTTAAAGGTAATTATGGTGGATAATTAACCATTAAGTGTTCGTGAATGTGTGAGAGTGTACGCAAATGATATAAAATTGAAAATCTTGACTTTTTTGGTTCACTCCTATGCTTCCATCGAAGCCTCGATAAAGTTTCCACCAAAGTTTTATTGGGGCAACTGAACAACTGAATGCTTGACACTGGCGAACAAAAAAGAGTGGTGTCCTAATATAATCCCATAATGGGGTCTATTAAATATTACTTGATTACTCCATATACTTGACACTGGCAAATACAAAAAAGTGTGGCGCCATACTAAAAAAAAAGACTGAAGTTTTGGAGTGCCACAAGGTTGTATATTCGGCCCGTCTCGTATTAGACATATTTATTTAATTATCAACAATCGAATCAGATTTTTAGAAAAATTACTTATGTACTCGTGTATACATATTATTTTATTATTAAGAGAAAACAAATTAATTACACTAAGTGATTACCGTACCGCTCTATCTTTCTGTCTCTCTCCGTTCCTTGTGTCACCCACAAATCATTAAAATTAATAAATGGAGAGTGTGCATCAGAACTCCAAGATCTTATTCCCCCTTGACCTTTCTTCTATTGGACGACTAGAAACATGAAAAAGCGACATCGATTCATGGTGATGAGGTGGTTATTCCGAAAACCCGAACAAAACGGTTTAAGTACTGCTGATATGTAGAATGCGCTTCCCAAGTAACACCACTCGGAAAGCGCATTCCACATGTTCTCCGAATGATATAATCTGGGTGTCTTTAAATCACAGTGAATAAGCTTCTTCTAGGCAAGCGCACTCAATCGTAGATCGCAGAGTCGCTTGATATAGGGCGAACTGGCTATAAGGCGTGGACCTATTATATATATAATCATTTTTTAGGTAGTCTTGTCGTCAACCCGATATATCGACAAAAGCATACCGTACACATTTTTGTATCCGTGGCTGCGTGAAGGACTATTGACCAGTACAGGTAAGGAGTTTGAACATTGAAATTTTGATTAATTAATTATGGCTAGTTTCACATCTTTGTATGATTTTTATAAAATGCAGGTAGGTAGGAGATCGTAGCTAGCTAATGAAACTGGATTGCCCCTAACATAGCATTCCTTATTTATTTTTTTATGGTGGAAATTGGTATCCTTTATTCACCAACCTTAGTCACTATATTTACAAAGTTCGAAATGTACAGTGTACTCCCTCAATTTTAGGAAGCCACAACATGCATATGTATTGCAGCTATAGTGAAAAAGTACCCATTATTGCCAGTATTCATAAATTCTAATATAAGTACATATTTTTAAGTAGAAGCTTATTTCCAAAATTTTACACCTTTATGATCTGAAAATAGGACATTTGTTTCAGGTGAAAAGTGGCACCAACGCCGTAAAATGTTGACTCCTTCATTTCACTTTCTCATCTTGAAGAAGTTTTTTACCACGTTCTGTGATCGCACCCAGGATCTAATGAAAACTATAGAGAAAGAGGTTCATAAGGACAAATCTGATTTGATTCCATTGATAAACAGAGTGACTCTGAGTGTTATATGTGGTATGATATATACATAATCAACCCATTATAGTCCCACTGCTGGACACGGGTCTCCTCTCACAATCAGTCGGATTAGGCTATAGTCCACCACGCTAGCCTAATGCGTGTTGGCAGACTTCACACGCTGTCGTCAAGAAAAACTCTCAGGCGTGCAGGTTTCCTCACGATGTTTCCTTCACCTTATAAACGCGTTATAATTAACTATCAATACGCACATATGAAAAGTTGTGGTGCTTGCCTTGGATTTGAACTCGAGACCATTGATTTGGCAGTTCAATGGTCATATGATTAGGCTATATAACATAATTGATTTAATTTCTTCATGTAATAACATCTGCTACTATTTAGAATGCTTATCATAAAAGGCATAGGTAAAACTGTTGTCCCCGACGCTCACAAGAAGATTGAAGTTATTTTGTAACTAACACGAGCGACACCTCTGGTGTTGCAGACGTCATGCGGAATCTGCTTACCACCAGGCGGACCGCATGCTTGCTTGCCACCTCAGTGGTATTTAAAAAAAAAACTACTTTTGTTTGTTTTAAGAAACTTCTATGGGTACCACGACTCGAGATGATTTAAATGCATTAACAAACAAATATTTCAAACCTGTACATACCTTGGAAAATACCGTATTATACCGAGTTTCTAGAATTTGGCTGTATTCAGATTTTATGTTTCAATTTGCTAAAGTTGCTAAGGTACAAAAAGCTGCATTAGAAAATTTACACAAATTTACAACTCAAATAATACAGGATAGACGAGAATATAGGAGTAATACTAATATTACCGATTACTTTGATAATGATAGTGAAAATGTATATGGCAAGAAATCTAAGTTAGCCATGCTTGACTTACTGCTCGATGAAGAGAAGAAAGGAAGAATCGATGAAGAAGGAATCAAAGAGGAAGTCGACACATTTATGTTTGAAGTAAGTTTTAAAGACAAAAGGAAAAAATTCAAACCTTCCCTAGAATTTATTTTTAAAACTAGGATTATCTTATACTACTATGATTTTTTTTCTTAAATAAAACGTTTCCCCACAGTAGGATTTTCTCCTGTATCGTGGGTGTATTTACAAACAAATTCTCACATACACACTTCAATCTACAACGTAGTTTTTGTTAATGTTTCAGGGTCACGACACAACTGCAGCAGCTCTGTGTTTCATGATAATGAGAATCGCCAATGAGCCGGAGGTACAGGTAATAACAATTTATTTGCTTCTTCGAAGTATTTAGTTTTACCAATATTTACGGTGGTCTTTCACTACGTATGTATAATAAATACAAGAAAAACTGGGTGTTTCCTGTTTATAAACAAGTTTGTAAGGACGTATTGAAAAAAAGATAACAATTAAAATAAATAATGGACTAATTTGATTAACCGGCGAATAAACCTAATTCACATTGATGTTGTGTGTTGTGTGATTATTAATAAAATCAAATAAATTTAACTATATTATGAGTTTCAGGCTTCAATATATGAAGAGATGAAAAGCATTTTTGGTGAAAGCAAAAAACCACCAACAGTCGAGGAAATATATCAAATGAAATATCTGGAGTGTTGTATCAAGGAGTCGCTTCGTCTGTATCCTAGTGTGCATTTCATATCCCGATATTTTAAGGAAGATGTCGTAATTGGTAAGGGGCCAATGATAACTAACTGTATTTAACTATACATATGTACCTGGGGTCAATAACTTGAACACTTTTGATAGGCTACAATTTTTTATATTCTCTTGATAAATTCGATTTTCGATTCGTTCGATCGAGATTTCAGTTTTCCATAACTCGAGCCACTGACTGACCGCTTGCGTTGCGTTGCTTGCGCCGAGTGAGTTGAGGTTACCGGAGGCCCAAACCCTTTTAAAAGGCGGGCAACGCACTTCTGACTCCTCTGGTGTTGTGGGTGTCCATGGCCGGCGGTTATCGCTTACCATCGGGTGATCCGTCTGTTCGTTAGTCCCCCATAAAAAAAAAAACTGATGGATCAGGCGGTCATAGTAACTTTTCAGGAAATACTAATACATATTATAAACCACTGTAATCGATTCAGTAGTCGATTCTGAACATACTACTTTCAGGTCTTACGCTTATTCTGTTATAGGTTGCATAATATATAACATAACATACCATCACGCCTCTAGTCCCCGAATGGTTATGCAGACGCGTACTAATGTACACCCACAGTTCGCCGGTATGTTTAGGTCCCATGTAATAGGGGGCGAGCCTATTGCCATTAACCAGGCACAAATTCCTAACTCCGAGCTGCTACTGGGAATTTCATAGAAAAACCTAATAAAACTTTGCTTGCCCTGAGAATCGAACCCAGGACCTCTAGCGTAGCAGTTCGCGCTCAGGACCATTTGGCTAATGAGGTATAATATCTAAGTAATCTATTTATTTAGATATTTATTAACCAACTTAAACTTACAGTTTATACCACACATACAAGTTATCGGTCATAATATAATACTGATACAATGCAATAAATTATTATTACTATTTTCCAATTATTCTGAATATAAAATTAAGAAAATGAGACATTAAGGCCCACTTTTTTTTTTTTTTTTTTTCGTGTGGAAATCCTCATGGACATCCACCGCCCGGGAAAGGCGGCGGGGTGTGTCGGACTCCACCCAGAATGGGTGACCTACCGACTAAAACCACACGGGTGTTTCGCCTCACCACTTTTTGCTGGGGTTACGGGAGCGAGGTTTCATTCCTCGGCGACCCCAGCAGTGGCAGACCGCCTTTGCGCGGTCTCCGGCTCTGTTGAGGGGGACTGTTTTGATCCCCCACCTGCCAATCCACTTGAGTGGGGCGCGGCAACACCTACCGCGCCGCCATCTCGGGCCTTGCGTGATGGGCGGACGGACTTCCCCAAGTCCGCCGCCCGTGGCCTTTTTAAGGTGGATGAAACAGGGCATTGTCTGCCCTGTTCCTGCGCCCTGTTCGTCGGGCGCGGATTGGCAGTATGGAGGCAGCCTCCCTCTCCCTCTCCGCGGCCTCTTTTGTGGCGATGACCTCTTCGCAGAAGGAGGCCACCGCTTGCCACGCGCTCTCGCTCCCGACCATACTTGAGACGACGACCGGAAGCGAGAGGTCCTCTCCTACCTCAGCGTTAAGGACGCGGCGCTGCTCTGCCCAAGCAGTGCACTCGGCCAGTGTGTGCTGCGCCGTGTCCTCGAGGCTCCCACAGTGGTGGCAGCGGGCGTCCGGCTCTCTCCCGGCGATTTGGCACAGGTACTTGCCGAAGCATCCATGCCCCGACAGCACCTGTGTCAGCCGGAAGGTCAGCACGCCGTGACGCCTGTCCACCCACTCTTCCAGAACGGGGCGAAGTGCCTCGACTGTCCGGATACCGGCCCCCGGCCGTTCGAGCCGCGCCGCCCATTCTGCGATCGCTGCCCGCCGCAAATGCGCCCTGCACTGGTCCACCTCCCTTGGGTCCGCCATCTCCCCATGATCCCGCGTTTCCTTGCGCCATGTAAAGAGTGACGCAAGGACCCGGGCGTCCAGGTCCCAAGGGAGGGACCCCGCCAACGCGCATGCCGCCTCTGCCGAAATCGTGCGATACCCACGGATGACCCGTACGGATATCACATTAAGGCCCACTTGCACCAACTTCTTAGATGTTTTTAAATTGCATTTAAACACAATTTTTCATAGAAATTTCGTGTTTAAATACAATTTAAACACCTTTAAGAAGTTGGTGCAAGTGGGCCTTAATGATTACTTATGAAATTGTGCTGGGCGTGGCAATTGATTCGAGGTATCGAGTAATATCTAAGCATTAATGTGGCTTTCGTTTGTTTACAAGTAAATATTTCTATACATTACAGGTAACTACACAATTCCACACAATACAATGGTTAACATCAACATATTTGACATCCATCGGAACCCGGATGTATTCCCAGAGCCAGAAAAGTTTATACCAGAGAGGTTCCTGCCAGAGAATTGTGTTACTCGGCATCCATATGCCTACATCCCGTTTAGTGCTGGCCCCAGAAATTGTATAGGTCAGTAAGCAGAATCCCATACTGTGAAGTTTGGAGGGCAGTAGGTAAAATTCCTTGCGATAGCACGGAGGCGGTTATAATTTAGTTTTTTAATGAATCCATCCACCACTAAAATGATAAAAAACAAATCCACTAAAATAATTTTATAATCTTAGCATGAAAAACGATAGTTAATAGGTATGGTAGCATCATACGACATAGAACTAACCGTGAGGAAGAAGAAGTCATTTCAGTTGAGAGGCAAAGTAGCTTTTCAATAGATGTTACTGACGTCACATTTAAGACGTAACTTCAGAATGTGAAGGCAGATTTCAACATAGCAGGGAGGACTCGTGGTGGCTTAGTGGTCATAGCGTCTGATGTATCTAACCAGAAGACGCGGGTTCGAATCCTGCCTGCGCGTCGAATTTTTCCTTCACTAAAATAACTTTATAATCCTAGCATAAAAATGCAAAAAAAAACATATAAAAATGGTATACCTATTTATGTATAGTCGTATAGTATAATAATTAGTATGGTTTCCTTTTTACCTCCAAAATAATTTCATCAAACTTTTTATGCCCTCTATGTTCTCATTTGACGTTCATATCTTATCTTCTCTACTATTATAAAATTGTAAGAAAGCTGTGTCTGTACATTGAAGATATTTAAAAAAAACACGTGGGTTATGGTATATATAGGTCTCCGAATCCGAAAATGTGATTCTTAAAATTCTTGTCTGTTTGTCTGTTCGTTACGGGTTGGAGCAAAAACTACTGAATAGATTTTAATTTTATTATCACTGTTAGAAAGTATAATATGCTCCAACTTAAAAACTGGTGAACCTCTTATTTCAATTAATTAAATGAATCCTGAGATACAGCGTGACCTCCTTGATGTATAGAGGCCCATACAATACAATTAGTTTTCCATTTTCACGTGAGCGAAGCCGCGGGTAGAAGCTATATAAAACTATTATTTAAACTTTTCCAGGTCAAAAATTTGCTCTGATGGAAATGAAGACTGTGATGTCAAGTCTCCTGCGCAGGTTTAGATTGGAGCCCATCACGAGACCAGATGATCTCACTTTGACACCGGATCTAGTTCTGCGGTCCACAAAACCTATCTACGTACGATTTTTTAATAGAAATACCTAATGTACCTAAGTTTTTTTTACTTGTGAAATGAAATCGATTATGCAGCCCTTAACAGAATAATCCTTTTTTTTTTGTGCGTGTGGAAAATCCTCATGGACTTCCGCCGCCCGGGGAGGCGGCGGGGCGTGTCGGACTCCATCCAGAGTGGGTGACCTACCGACTAAAAACCACACGGTGTTCCTTCCTGCACGTTTGCGTCGGGGGCTGCGGGAAACAGAGAATTCGTCCGCGGCGCCCGACTGGTGCGCCGGCCCGCCGCAGCGGGCCCCGCCTGCAGATTGTGTAGGGGGGGAGTGAGGAATCCGCCAAACAGAATAATCCTAGCCCAACCACGAACAACTATCGAATTCGTATCGTAAACAAATGAGTTTTTTTCTACTAAAAATCTCATACATACATACGTATTTAGGGTAGGCAGAGACTACACTTGCTACGATCCTGGCACACCACTTTCGCTTTATCTACGTTCATAAAGCTTGATTTCGATACGATTACGTTTTCGAAAGTATTCGTGCTTGGACTACAGGTACTGGAAGTAGTTTGTTTATAATCGACTACTGAATCGATTACACTGGTTTTTAATATGTATTATTTTTTTCCGAAAAGATAATTACAATACCTGTAACTATTGCCCCTGATCTATCAGTGGCCCAAGTTATGAAAACCTGAAACCTATTTACACAATTGAAATAAAACTATTTTTACGGATTTTATCGCGTTGTTTGGCAATAGGCTCACCCCCTACTACATGGGACCTAAACATACCGGCGAACTGTGGGTGTACATTAGTACGCCTCTGCCTAACTCTTCGGGGAATACAGGCGTGATGGTATGTTATGTTATTAATTTTATTTAATTCCCGACGTTTCGGATCCTTTACAGCTACAGTTAAATTTTTGTTAATTATTAGAGATCGGATCACTAATAATTAAAAAATGTAGGGTAAAGGCTATTACTAATTTTAACATTAAGACGTCCAACACCTCAGTCTACCCGTGACCATGGATGCTGTAAAGGATCCGAAACGTCGGGAATTAAATAAAATGAATACAACGCGATAAAATCTGTAAAAATAGTTTTATTTCAATGTCTAATATTCGCTTAAGTGTCAGAAACCAGCCTATTTAGACAATTTGTTGTTATTGTGTGTGTGCGCGCGCTGATATAGTTGTCGTAGTGGATATGACTATGGTTCAGCCACGAGTTTTTCATTTAGCTGGTATAAACAATTTCTTGAAAAAAATATGCTTACGTGTCTCAAAATGACTTTAGGGTTTCGTTATTATAATTGTGACTTGAAATTCTAAATGGCGTGTTTGAGGTCTTACGCTTATTCAATTACCTACACGTTGTATAAATAGAACCGGGTCTCAATCTCGATATCTTCACGGGTCGGTCAGCGTTTTTTAAACGCACTGTATAATGGATCTTCAGAGACAGTGGGATAGTACTCTTTTTTAATAAATAGTGTCAAGTTCAAGTTCAAATGTTTTTATTTCAAATAAGCTTTTACAAGCATTTATGAAACGTAATGATTCTAGTTGCACGGTTCCAAAAGGTTGATCCTAAGGAGAAGAATCAGGCAAGAAATTCCATCCATCACTCTTTTAAAATAAATAAAGTTACAATCTTGACGCAGTAACAATATTGCGATAGCAGCTTGTGTGAACATTGAAGGTTAATGTCTAAGTGGAAGAAGTCGATATCACTACATATTATAAAACAAAGTCGCTTCCCGCTGTCTGTCCCTATGTATGCTTTAGATCTTTAAAACTACGCAACGGATTTTGATGCGGTTTTTTTTATAGATAGATTGATTCAAGAGGAAGGTTTTAAGCTATTTAACATCACGCTACGACTCTTAGGGACGGGGCAGCGCGGGTGAAACCGCGGGCGGGTCGCTAGTAAAAAATAAATAATAAACTATGTGGAAAACACACACATCGTCAAAGTATATAAAACTAGGCATATAAAACATTTACAAGTCCTGTTTATAAATAAGTAGTTGGGGACAACAATAAATAACTACATGATGACAACACGAAATTCTTTTAATAAAAAGTATTCATGAATAACCTCAGTGTTAGTATATATTGTTCTTATCCATAGGTGCTACGGGTATAGGTAATCCGAAATTGAGACCGGGTATGCGAAATATAACGCACAAATATTTCATCTGGTCATTGTTTAAAGTTCTAAATTTGGTAAATGTTGATTCTTGATAATATGATGTTGACTCTCTACGTGAAGTGTGTGTGGTTTCCGCTTTCTCAGTTTTCCAGTCCAGAGTTTCTGCAAATATAATGAAACCATATACAATGTTGCATATTGGACTTCATAAAGTAGTAAGTACAGAAAATCCATAAAATGCTGAGCCTATAAGTATTCTTAACAAATTGTTGCCGCTAGTTACATTCGCGTTTTAAAAAGGACTAAGCATTTATTTTTTCTTTTAGGATGTGTGCTCCGTTTATGGCAATAGGCTTTCCCTCTATCACATGGAACTGAAACATATCGGCGAAGTTGAGGTGTGTTCGTCTAGTACGCCTGTACCTAACCCTTAGTGGAATACCGGCGTGATGGTATGTTTATTACCTTGAGTGATTTCCTGAACTTGGTGGACATCATACTGAACAGTAGTGGATTCACAACCGTGCTGAACCAGCTATTAAACACCGCTACCTTATGCGTCGGTGCCAACCACTGAAACCAAAATTATTCATACTAAATCAATATCATTAGGATATGGCTTATGCTTACACAAATAACCTGACGGTGAGAGATGACGTCAATTCTTCAGTACGCCACAAATTCTACTAAGGGCTCCCGCACACGGGCCACCGGCCACAACCACAAAACGCTGCTACTTACTACGCCGCATATTTCCTGTAGTTTTCTCGTTTGACTTTGCCGCCGCCGGTGGCCGCCACACGGTACAATAGTCGCTGCTCGCGTTGGCGGCGTTTGTGGCTGTCGCGAGTGGCTCGTGTGCGGGAGCCCTTAGTAGAATTACTACTTAATTAGACGTTCCATCCCCACCAAATTTAACCAAACTTTTTTAGTTAGTCAATTCAATTTTTTGTAACTAGTACCTACCTATACTAATATTTTAACTATTAAATAATCAACTGTCTCATTAGCCAAGAGGTACTGAGCGCGACTGCTACGCTAGAGGTCCTGGGTTCGATTCCCAAGTCGAGCAAAGTGTTATTGGGTTTTTCTATTAAATTCCCAGTAGCAGCTCGGAGTTAGGAATTTGTGCCCGGTTAATGGCAATAGGCTCGCCCCCTATTACATGGGACCTAAACATACCGGTGAACTGTGGGTGTACATTAGTACGCCTCTGTTGTGTGTATTCCCTGAAGGGTTAGGCCTTTCGGGGAATACAGGCTTGATGGTATTTTATGTTCTAAGCCTAAAAATTTAATATATTCAACACCAGTCCATTCAATCTAGACTATTCATCTTACCCTGTGTAAATCAGCCATATGCTCCAAATCGATGGCAAAAATAACCGCTCTGATCAGGAAGAATGGGAACCAGCACACCACGAATGACACCGTCAGAGCTACTGAACAATAAAACAGTATTTTAAAGATTACCACAAAATCTTCTGAATACAGATGTTATATTCATATTAAAGGAACAATTCTCGACCCTGTCGGGCACAGCAAAGTTCAAGTGAGGAGGAAAGTGCTTATTTTTTAATAATTTTTACATTTACATTACTTATTACTTTTCTATTTATTTTATGATCTGTACCAAATATTCTGCAACTGTATTTATTATATGTTATACTTTAGTAAAATTATGTAGGTAATTATTATTTTGTTATTATATTATTTATTTATTTAATTTATTATTACATAATAATTATATTTTTAGTTTCAAAATCCTCTTATTACTAAAATGTCAGCTATTATATTTATTTTTATTATTCACTGATTATCCAACTTACCGATAAGTTTATTTACTTTTTTCCTCTTCAACCTATTATTCAACACTGAGCCTTTCAGATCATATTTTTTATTACTATCGTTTACTCGAAATGAAATCATGGTATAAACGTAAGTCATAATAGCCAGTGGTATAATGAATGTGACTACCGCAAGTACTCCACTTGCAATTCTTAAATACTTGGATGTCCGTGTAATGCAGAGGGATTTCGTCCCTATGTCCAGTATCTTTACCATCAAAAACTCTGGCAGAGTTTCGATAATAGCAATAGTCCAAATAATTGCGAGAATCTTCCCAACTCGTTGCCATACTGGGGTATCTTTTAAGATCATTGGGTAACATATTGCAATATATCTTTCTATCGACAAAGCCGTCATTACCAAAATGCCGTTGTTCAAAAGGATAGCAATTACTAGAAAATGGATGCAGATGATAAAATTACACGACCATATGCCCTGGTTAAATTGAACCAGCTCAGTGTCCTGAACCAGAAGTTGATAAATGATTATCGGGATAGGAAACGTGGCCAGTAGGTCTGACACCGCCAGGTTGAAGAGGTAGCAGTTGGTAGCGGTGTGCATGGTCTTGTCGTAATAGATCACGATGCAAGTGAGGATATTGCCGACACAGCTTGCAATGAAAATAATGAACAGTGCAATTGAGTATATCACTTGGGTAGTGTAAGACACCTCGCTGTACGCCGTTTTTAGGAAATTTTGCTTTTCTTCCGTCACATTTGCACTATCCATTGTAATTGTATTTTTAGTGCCACTAATAGTACAGCCAAACCACTCTTGATCTTGGATAACACTAATTTATCACGCGCTATATGTCCCTGAACGCCGGTTACTGTTTCCCATAGTGGTCAATGTTTGACTAATATATAGGCTGGTACTTATCAACTAAGTAGTTTGTTCAACAATGTACATAAACGATTAAATGGATTAATTGCTTGCCCTAATGTGGGCGTTTTAGGAGTAACATGTTTTTACTTGAATGAAGGGATCCGTAGGATAGTGTAGTAACATTGCTTCCAAATATTTCAGGCTCATTTAGGACTACTTACACAACTTCTTAAATTTGTTTAAATCATAAAATTATGATAACAATTTCAATTTATTTTATGCTTCGCCTACTCGAATATATCCCGAACTTCTATAGTACCAGGGTAGAAAGTAGTGCTTTTCGCCCCTAAAAATGTTATTGAATTTTGTTTGTTAATATTATTATTAATTTGCAAATGTGTTTTTCGCATGCCTCTTACGGAAAAATGTGTGGAGACTTTCTAGCACTCTAACCATCTATTTGTTGTACCCATATTTTTGGCGAAATAAATGACTATTGGCAAATGTCTGATATATTTGAATTTGAAGAAAATTAAAATTACTGGATAAATGCATTTTTATTTAAATTATGGTAACAAACCGTCATGGTGATAGATGAGGCAGCAGGGAATGTAAAAATTCAAAATTAGAATGAGTGCTGATTCGCGCTCTTTGGTGTAGGTACAAAACGTGGATGAGGCGAGGTAACTGTAGGAATTCTCTGAATTGCAAAAAGTGATGTGCTCCGCGCATCTGCAACTGCTCTGATGGAGACAGTCTCCATCAGGGCAGTTGCAGAATCTCCATTAGAAACACGCTGAGCGCGGAGAGCCCACCGTTGCACGCTATAGGAGCGCAAACGCATCCACAATGTGGAGTAGTTGCAGGAGCGCGGAGCGCAAGAGATTCGCGAACATAGTGGATTCCCGGCTTTAGATTCGCAACATGATTCGCCACGACTGTGACTTCTTAGTTAATACTTTTATATATAATACACGTAATGAAGGGAAAATGTTGTGCCAGGATTGTAGCAAGTGGAAATCTATAGTCTCTGCCTTTCCCAATGGGAGACAAGCGTGAAAATATGTACTAGCTTCTGCCCGCGACTTCGTCTGCGTGGACTTCAGATAAAAAGTATAAAAAGCCCATGTGTTATTACAGACTATAATCTATCTCTGTGCCAAATTTTATCCAGATCTGTTTAGCCGTTCTGGCGTGAAAGAGTAACAAACATCCATCCATCCATCCATCATCACAAACTTTCGCATTTATAATATTAGTATGATTTTTATATTCTTTGATGTTATGGAATATTATCAACTAATAAAAGACGGTACGGTAGAAAAATATAATTGTTTCAACAGTATGTAATACAGGCCGAAAGTGGCTCTCTAAAATGGAAAATAGTGAACTATTTTTCTACGATATTTTAATTTTTCACTACTAAATGCTGTCACTAATAGTTTAATCATGATTTGATCTGAAACGAGAGAGACAGCTAAGGGCTGAGTAATCTGCCATATTATCGAGTATCCGAGTATTTTAAGTACAATCCTTATACCTAGTATGTAAGTTATTTATAGTAAAAAACTTAAACGAGTTCTACATGAACACAAATATGTAGTTACGGATGCATTCGTTACTTACACCCAATAATAATTTTGAACCAAACAAGGGCTAGCACCCCCTCAGGTGTTTCAGAATTTCCGCATAATGACGTGCAGAAATAGATACCAGCAATTGGCCAGATACTGGCCGATTTGCACATTGTTTGAAAGGTGTAACCAACATTTCTTTTTATTTAAGTACTGTCATTGCAAAATAGCTGTCTTCTAAGTCTAGTAGTAAGAGCGAATGCTATCTCTAATGTCCTGGGTTCAATTCCAAGGTGATTGTAGGTGCCTATTCAATGCAAAATAGTGCACAGGGATATTCAGAGTATATTTATTAAATTATTAAATTATATTAAAATAATATATTAATAATTATAAAAAAAATTATTAAATACTCTATACTGTTAATGTACTATTCTTTTTTTTATGAGATAGGGGGCAAACGAGCAAACGTATCACCTGATGGTAAGCGATAACCGCCGCCCATGAACACCCGCAACACCAGAGGAGTCGCAAGTGCGTTGCCCGCCTTTTAAAAGGGTTTGGGCTTCCGGTAACCTCCTTCACTCGGCAAAACACAACGCAAGCGTTGTTTCACGCCGGTTTTCTGTGAGGCCGTGGTATCACTCCGGTCGAGCCGGCCCATTCGTGCCGAAGCATGGCTCTCCCACATGAAAATCTTATTCCGTTATATTACCTATTTAGGAATAATAATGCCAGCATACCACGGTATCCAAAATTGACAAATTTCTTTAATCGATTTTCAATTTAATCTTCAAACAATAGAGTTTAGTATCCATTGGGGAAATTGTACAGTTTGTGGTTATTTGATGTGCTAGCGACTGTATGTACAGTGTACATAAATGAAAAGTAGGTAGTCTTGTTTGAGAAAATGATGAATATTCTTTGAATCAAACATGTTCTAAGCAGTGATTATAAATAAAACTAGGTAGTATATAAATTAACTTATTTTTTGAATTATCAAAATTCTTACACACCTCATTAAAATCATAATCCTCTACATAAATCTTAAATTAAAATTATATTACTTACGAGCAAGTACAGTGTTACTTGCTAAATAATATAATTAAAAACAGTCTTAATTTTTTTGAAGCAAATGACACCTACTTTAGTTTACATAAATTCAAATGAGATATAGGTAATTAAACACATCAATCAATTACTAATTATGTACTTGAGTTTTTCTATTATCTAATCAAATGTTATAAAGTGGAATCTTTTTAAAACATTTTGTAAAGGTTTTAACGGCATGAAACATAAACTTAATTGAACTTAGTTCCTACTGTAGTACTATTATTATTAATTAAATAAATACAGGCTAGTTTGAATCTGAATGTAGAATGTACATATTATAGTCCGACATAGTCGAACACATTTTCCAAATACTGATAGTTTATTGTGCAATTTTTTAATGATTATCTATTTTGAGGCAACGGAAAAGAGGTCTTATTCTGTTCTATTTTCGAATAGTTTAACAATTAGTGTGTTATGTTTATTATCATAGACATAACTTGCCGATAAATAAATTGACCAACACACTTGTTACACCAAAAGGGTTGAAATAGGTACTCCACGCCTGAGCAAAGAAACGAGGTCCGGTTTTACCAACAATGTATAGCCTGATGTGTAACTGTGTGTACGTGAATCATATTACGATTCATCACCCCTTTTTAGCTCCCCAGATGCTTGATAATAGCGAACATAAGATACGAGATATAATAATACCTAGATGATAATACTAGAAATAAGATATACAATATGGTAAACTAAACACAATCATTAAACATTTTTTTTTTTTTTTTTTGTATTTTCCATGCTAAGATTTTAAGGTTTTTAAATGAAGAAGACTAGATACTGCCCGCAAGTCGAATTCTTCCTTCATTAAAACAACATGGTTCTTTTTTAAAGAATAAGTCGGCAAACGAGTTGACGTGTCACATGGACGCCCATAGACACTTGCAACACTAGAGGAGTTGATGATGGAGTTGCCGAGCCTGGAGTGCAGACTGACAGAGCCGCAGCAACCGAGCGGGAACTGGCTCTTACGTGCCAAAGTCGAAACACACACACACAAACACACACAAAGGTATTTTACGACAGATTCCAACGTAAGGTTCTTCGCCAGCCAGTCAGACCCCAAGAGGTCCTACCACTGGGCAATTCAGAAATGCCTGTCTAAACTTCATGGCAGTCAGGAACAGTATTCTAAACCGTCCCCACACGGCGAAAGATGGTACGTTGAGAAACAATTTCTAATATAGTACATAGCTATCCTAAATAAAATACCATCACGCCTGTATTCCCCGAAGGGTTAGGCAGAGGCGTACTAATGTACACTCACAGTTCGCCGGTATGTTTAGGTCCCATGTAATAGGGGGCGAGCCTATTGCCATTTACCGGGCACAAATTCCTAACTCCGAGCTGCTACTGGGAATTTCATAGAAAAACCCAATAACACTTTGCTCGACCTGGGAATCGAACCCAGGACTTCTAGCGTAGCAGTCACGCTCAGGACCACTTGGCTAATTTGGCAGTTAAATCTATGTGAGCTATCCTAAATAAAATGCAAGTTTAGATGTTGGTGGGCAAGAACCAGCCGTGCAAACACTTGGGCGCGGGTGAGGGCGTGCTGAAGGTGGCGCGCGCTAGCTCGTGCAGCGTGGCGGCGTGCAGCACGAGCACGCCTGCGCGCCGCTCGTTCTCTTCGCCGCCCCACACCAGCGCGCACACTAGAACGCCCTCGTCTTCTTCCTACACAAACAAGGTACAAGGTGAAATATTCCTTCGGTGAACAACATAAAGGGCGCTAATCCATTGCCGACTATCGGTTGTGGTTTTACCACTGAGTTGGCACCTACACAATGGCCTGTAAAGTGACTCTAGTAGTCACATAAAGAACTATAGTTATTTTTTTATGCACACAAATGGAGAACTAAGGACTATTAAGTACAAAGGAAGTCGAAGAGTTTATATCGTCAGCAATGTATGTCTTACGATTAAAAGTTGATATAGAATATGGCTGATACTATACCTTAGCATTAGGCGCGGGCACAAATATCGGCTCGCTGGGGTAGCAGTTACCGTCGCACCACTTTTTGGCCTCACCCGTCCATGTGTCCACCTTTATCACCTGAAACATTTTACAATAGAGAACAATCAGTCCGTGCCTCAGAGAGCATGTGACCTTCGGTCTCGGTTATCAAGACGTCAGTAATTACTGCTGATGGTTAGTGGCAGTCAAAATCCTAAAAGCCCAGTTACTTGAGAATATTAGTATTGCCAGAAATTTAGTTGCAAAGGTCTAATGGCTGTCACTTTACCCTTCTCTAAAAGCCTACTACGACTTCTAAAACAAAGGCTAGGTGAATAATTTAATATAGACAAATCTTACCGATCCAGGATTTTTATCATCCACGTCTGAGCTGATGGCGTAGAAGTATCGGTAGGGTTTACCTGTCAACAGAACACGTTACTTGGTAATTTCTCTTTCAGTTGCTTCATATAGTTTTTTATGTCTTAGATTTTTTTTATTGGTGACATTAGGATATTCTCCTGTATTGTGGTGCGGTAGTGCGTACAATTTACAAACACAAATCCTCACTTACCTACCCTAGTTAGAAGTCTCTTATTTTCTCTATGTGCTCCAAGATATATAGAGAGTCGACACAGCATTTACTCCTTCGTAAGTTCCTTTTAAAAATACAAACCTCGGTACAGTATTTCTTATTGTTGGCAAAGTTTAGGCTTACCATTATGTAGATCGTAGTGTATCCTGGGTGTCTCGCAGCCAACCTCCGCTAGGTTCTTCTGTTCCACGTGGGTCAGGTTGGGAGCATCCAGAGACACTTCCAGCCTCTTAGGCCGAGCACGGAACCATTCTGCGTAGTCGGCATTGCTTTGCATCGTCTGTGAAATATGGAAAATATTGAAATCGAGACTCAATTTAAGATAGTCGAACGTGCCTCTTCCAATAACAGAGTACTACAGACTCATACCTCCAGGTCTCATTATAAAGCTTATGGAAGAGCTGATGAAAAACATGGGAGAGGATAAGGATTATGGTATCTAGGGGAAGCACAAAAGATCCCATTGGGTCGAAGTGCACTGAGGCCTTGCTGCCTCAGCCTACACAAGATATAATAAGATACTGGTAGGAATCTAATAAAAGACTCCTCAGGTGATTTGTGATACATGGTATTTACATACTGGCCCATTGGTCTAATGATCCAGCACAGCTGTTGAGCGTGACGTCATATGTGTCCTAGTCTAGTATTGGATTCCCATGTTAATGAGTGTTATTGATTCTATGACACTTAGTAGCAGCTCGAATCGACCCTCGACCCAGTTATGGTAATAAATACATACATACATAATGAACCCATTATTAGGTCCCACTGCTGGGCATGGGTCTCCTCTCACAATGAGAGGGATTAGGCTATAGTCCACCACGCTAGCCTAATGCGGGTTGGCAGACGTCACATGCCGATTTTAGATATTAGCAGGCTGAAGACCCTTACCTCAATTGCGTGAACGTACATCGCGTCCAAGACCTTAGCGTCCTTGTACGCGCAAAGGTCCACGACCAGCTTGCCCTCGTATTCATAACAGTTGATGATGTGTAAGAAGAAAAAGGTATCTGTACGGAATCGCTTCACCTCCTTGCCGGTGCTGCGGCTTAAAAGGACTATGTGCGTCTGCAAATAAAATATAAATTTACTTGCAATACATTTTTGCGTCGTCACATGGCTTAATTCGCCACTATTGATGAATCATATTATGATTCACGGACACATTCACTTCGTACACTTGGAGGTCAGCTTATATTGGATATGTACGGTATCGGCACGTTGCGTATCCATGTGTGCGTGAATCATACTATGATTCATCAAACATTAGGAAATTAAATTCAATAGAAGTTGTACTGATTTTTGACACTGACGAGAATTAAGATTGAAGTAAAACTATTTTTACATTTTTCTTTGGATTTACTGTGGGTGTATTATTAAAAGAAAATGTTAGCTGTTACACTAGTTTTGTTTTGGTAAACGCGCAATAGAGCTCCTAGGTTTGATTCATAGCTCTAGAAAAATACTACTTGATTTATAAAATTCTTAATAGTGGCTCGGGGTTTAAATTTGTGTGATTAATGGAAATATGTGAATAATAAAATACGTTATTATTTTTCTCATTATGAACCCTTTGACCGCCACGACAAAACAGAAAAAGCGAGCCCTCGCCGCCAACTAGGTACGAATTTATTTTTATTTTTTCCTTTAGAGATCTGTCACCTAGTTGGGACCGTGGCGTGCTGGGCACATATTGGTTTGTTATCTATACATGACTGTGACGGTCAAAAGGTTAAATACATTTTAAAAAGCACTAAAATTTAAAGGTAAATTTAAATATAACAATTACCTCATACTCCTGGTACCAGCGCAGGCTGGAGGCGACCTTGTCGCTGTTCACGAGGGCGCGCATGAGGCTGCCCACCGACACCGCCATCGGCTGCTCCACTATCACGAAGTAGTTCTCCGTTATGCCTGAATAATTAATTTAAAATAATACTATAAAGTTATTTTAGTGAAGGAAACATTTGACTCGCAGGCAGGTTTCGAACCTGCGTCTTCTGGTTAGGTAATCCAGACGCTATGACCTCTAAGCCACCGGGACTCCCACCTGGCATGTCGACAGGTCATAGCATTTAAGACGCAGGGATATCATATCCTGCCTGCAAGTCGAAATTTTCCTTCACTAAAATAATTGTATAATCTTAGCATGAAAAACGCAAAAAAATACACAAAAAGATATAATACAATAATTAAATTAAGACTAGTCCTGCCAATACGTTGTGACTTTTTCGACAACCCACCAGATTTTCATAAAATTGTGAAAGCTAACTTATGAAACTACATAAATGTGCCGTTTCTACTTATAAGCTACTAGTTTCTGCCCGCGGCTCCGCCCCCGTGGAATTCGGTCTGTCATCACGGCCCACGGGGACGGGATAAAAAGTATCCTATGTCCGTCTCCTGGTTCTAAGCTACCTCCACCAATTTTCAGCCAAATCAGTTCAGCCGTTATTTAGTTATAAATAGTGTAACTAACACGACTTTCTTTTATATATATAGATACTAGCTTCCGCCCGCGGCTTCGCCCCCGTGGAATTCGGTCTGTCATCACATCCCACGGGTACGGGATAAAAAGTATCCTATGTCCGTCTCCTGGTTCTAAGCTACCTCTCCACCAATTTTCAGCCAAATCGGTTCAGCCGTTCTTGAGTTATAAATTGAGTAACTAACACGACTTTCTTTTATATATATAGATGTAGGGGGGCGAGTAAGCTGTGCTATTAAGATGGGCTGCTGCGATAGCTGTACGCGTGACAGCTGAGAAAACACGAGTAGTAGCAACGAACATCCATAGCAAGCTTCCATAGCACGCGCCTAGAGCACGCATCTACATAGAGCATCCATCCATATAAAAAACTTAGCTTGGTTGAACCCGTGCTAAGTTATATGGACCAATGAATATGATTGGTGGATATCAAACGCATCCATAGCAACATAGTACATGTCTGGTGGAAAAGCATGCTAACGCACGGCAATTGATTTTTACTACATATAAAGGTCAGAGTGCCGAGTCTACTATTCAGTTGTGTCAGAATTGTGATTCAGTGACTTCATAATGGTTGATTTTTGACAGTTTTCTCTACGAAATCTGTCATTTCTTATGTCATTTAGTGCCATTGGACGGTCATTCTGAGTCAATTGAAATAGCAGACTAGGGCCCCAGTTACCGTGCAATATTTATAGATAGTGATAGGCTAGTGTCTGCCCATTGGACTGTCAAGCATGCCAGTACCTGGGTCTCGAGTTCGAATACAAGGCACACACCTCTTGTCTTGTCGCAAATATGAGCGAATTAATAATTAATTATCACTTGTTTAAACCTCGAACAAAAACAACGTGAAGCGTGAGGCTAGCTAGTTTAAAATAGTTACAAATATATAAGGGGGGCATTAATTATGACCGGGAGAATAAGCCCTTTAAGAAATCTTAGGTACGAGTATCTCAAGAGATGCTTTTTATACATGACTTTTTAAACATGTAATTTGTTGTTTGTTGCCCCCTGAAACTTTCGGTTTGGCCTCCCCCTAGGTCCGAGGCTGTGCCCCCTCTCCCGCTAGGTCTGGGTCTGTGCCCCCCAGGTCCAGCGCTGTGTGGGTATCAAGCTTGTATACTAACCAAAGGTGTGCATGTAAGCTGGATGGAGCGTCCAGCGCGGTTGCATGGTAGCCACGATGTGTGCGCTTTTGAACATATCACCTGAAAATTAAAAAAAAAACATAACAATAAAACTAGCTGCCTCATTATCGTGAGCGCGACTGCTCCGACAGGGATTCTTAGTTTTGTTCCAAGCTAAATATTATTGGGTTTATGAAATTTAGTAGCAGCGTAGAGTTTGAATTTGTGCCAGTTAATGGCAATAGGTTCGCCCCCATTACATGTATGTATAAATAATATGTAAAACAAACAAATTCCCCAGCCGCGTCTGTCTGTTCGCGATAAACTGAAAAAATGCTGAACGGATTGTCATCCGGTTTTCACTATTACAAAGAATAATTTATAAGGGAGGATTCAAGCTATATAAACATCACGCTCTACACTTAGGAACAATGTGGCGTGAGTGAAACCGTGTGCAAAACTGGTTCACAATCGGCAAAGACAACTCGTAACAGTCGTAACATAAACCCAAAACACAAGCTTGAATTGAGAATCTCCTCCTTTTTTATCTTATCTTTTATCTCTTATCTTATCTTTTGCAGGATTAAACGAGAAACTCTATTAAATACATATTTTTTTAAGTAGGTAACTAACTGTGCTCCTGGTATGCGTTTGCAATGAGTAATTCGTCAACTCGTCCTACATGCCGACGGCCCGTTTAGGACAACATACAGAAAATCAAAATAGGCAATATTTTCATTCTGCAACTCGTCCCACGTACTACCAAAATATTGTGTATATGTAAAAATAGTGTTAGTGTGAAAGTCGTTCCAAGTACGCAACAACACACCAAAGTTTCATCACAAAGGTTAAGAACGCAGAGAAGACTAACATAATTTATATTATAATTAACTAAATAACATACATACCATCACGCCTTTATTCCCCGAAGGGTTAGGCAGAGGCGTACAAATGTAACCCCACAGTTCGCCGGTATGTTTAGGTCCCATGTAATAGGTGGCGATCCTATTGCCATTAACCGGGCACAAATTCCAAACTCCGAGCTGCTACTGGGAATTTCATAGTAAAACCCAATAACACTTTGCTCGACCTGGGAATCGAACCCAGGACCTCTAGCGTAGCAGTCGTGCTCAGGACCACTTGGCGAATGAGGCAGTTCAACTATTCAACCATTCCTTCCAAAATACTTCACGGGAAATAATTTTTAGTGAATGTAATTTTTGATAACCATACGAAGTTTCGACCGATTTTCCGGTCGTTTATTTTCAGTGAAGTAGTACCTACATAGTAGAGTAAATATTTGAGTAGGAATCTAGATTAATGGTATCCGAATTCGAATTTTATTAAATTGAGTTTGAATTACGATTTATTTAGATATTACGTTATTTTATTAACTGCCTCATTAGCCAAGTGGTCCCGAGTGCGACTGCTAAGCTAGAGGTCCTGGGTTCGATTCCCAGGTCGAGCAAAGTGTTATTGGGTTTTTCTATGAAATTCCCAGTAGCAGCTCGGAGTTAGGAATTTGTGCCCGGTTAATGGCAATAGGCTCGCCACCTATTACATGGGACCTAAACATACCGGCGAACTGTGGGTGTACATTAGTACGCCTCTGCCTAACCCTTCGGGGAATACAGGCGTGATGGTATGTTATGTTATGTTATGTAGATATTACGTTTTTATGGACAACAGCGTACACCCATCTTCAAGTTGTTGCCTCGTCTATTAAAAAAAGTAAAAAAACTTTTTTTATTATTATTATGGCGCCACACTTTTTGTGTATTTGCCAGTCTCAAGTATTAGAATAATCAAGTAGTATTAATTCCCATTGTGGGATTGTATTATGGCACCACACTTTTTGTGTTCGCCAGTGTCAAGTATAAGTTGTTCAGTTGTCCCAATAAAACGGTAGAAACTTTATTGAGGCTTCGATGGAGTTTAGGAGAGAACCCAAAAAGTCACGATTTTCAATTTTATGTCATTTGCCTACACTCACACGTTCACGAACACTTAATGGTTAATTATCCACCATAAACATTACACATTAAACTTCGGAGAAATTCAAGTTTTGAAAAATAATATAAAATCGACAACGTGCACTTTTCATTTTCCCGCCTAAAACTCAAAAAAACTTACTTACTTTAAATATATCTATAAATGTTTATTATCTTACCTTTCTCTGAGTATGGAAATTTGGCAACGACGTGTCGTATTCTGCCTTTCACAACGGACATACCAACGTTATAAACGTCCCCTGAAAATAATTACAAACCTTTTTTTTAGTTCGTAATGAAAGAGAAAGACTAAGGAATACAGGCGTGATGGCCGATGTTAAATGATACATTTATATTTACAGTCATAAACATTTTTTTAATGGTTTTTTTTTATGTGATAGCAGGCAAACGAGCAGACGGATCGCCTGATGGTAAGCGATCACCGCCGCCCATGGACACGTGGAACACCAGAGGAGTCACAAGTGCGCTGCCGGCCTTTTAAAAGGGAGTACGCTCTTTTCTTGAAGGGATGGGGTTGCAAACGATCAGACGGATCGCCGGATCGCAACACCAGAGCAGTCTTCTTATGTGCGTTGCCCGCCTCACTCACTCGATGGCGAAACATAACATATGCGATGATTCACGCCCGTATTCCTTGCAAACATACCATCACGCCTGTATTCCACGAAAGGTTAGGCAGAGATATACCCACAGTTCGCCAGTATGTTTAGGTCCGATATAATAGGGAGCGAGCCTATTGCCATTAACCGGACACAAGTCCAAACTGCGAGCTTTGAATTCCATAAAAAAGCTCAAAAACTCTCTGCTCGACTTGGGAATCGAACCCAGGACTTCAAGCGTAGCAGTCGCGCTTGGGACCACTAACGAGCCATTTTATTGAATAACATAACATAACATACCATCACGCCTGTATTCCCCGAAGGGTTAGGCAGAGGTGTACTAAGGTACACCCACTGTTCGCCGGTATGTTTAGGTCCCATGTAATAGGGGGCGAGCCTATTGCCATTAACCGGGCACAAATTCCAAACTCCGAGCTGCTACTGAGAATTTCATAGAAAAACCCAATAACACTGCTCGACCCGGGAATCTAACTCAGGACCTCTAGCGTAGCAGTCGCACTTGGGACCACTAGACCATGGGGTCTCATCCCGAACAAATGAAACATAGTTCAAATGAATTGTTAATAGATGGCATTGCATGTATCGATTCCCAAACCTCGTGTGTTTGGCTTCGAAATTCTTACGAGGAAAGACCTTAAAAAAATATGTACTTACTTAAATCAAATGTTTATACATAGGACAATATAATTTAAGTCTAATTTCTTCAATTATATGATATTCAATTAAATCCTCGTGATTCTCGCTTTCTTTGGTAAATAGATGGCGCTGGTGCAGTTTTCGCTCATTTTACAAAAATAAAAGATGGCGCTGTTCGCAGTTTCTGAGTCTATAATTATTTCCCATTTTTTTTTAAATAAAGTATTATTACAAGAATATTATATTTCAGACGAAGTTTTTCTAATGATGTATTATCTTTTTGTACCATCGGGGGCGAAGCACTAATACATACGATAGTCTACTATGATGAAAACACGAACAGGGTAGGTAGGTAGGTACCTACCTAGAAAGCGACTTACACCTAATAGGTAGGGTTACCTTCGTGTAGGTGCCTTGTACCGAATATACTTACATAATAAAAAAGGTAGGCTAGTAGATACCTACATAGTTCAAGTAGGTATCTACTAGGTATAGATATATATATATATCACAAAATAGGTAAATATCAGTATTCTATCATCAATAAATGCATCATGCAGACGGTCGGAATGGAACGGAACGCGAGTCGTAGGTATCATACCATCGCGTCTCGCTCGAGTTCGGTAGATATACACTCGGTAGTCCGACAGCTGCGAATGCGCCGTAGTAGGTACCTACCTACCTACGTAACGAACGAACGGTGTCGTGATGGTTTTGTGTTTAAAGGCCGTAAGCATACCTATATATACCATAGTACCTATATACCTACCAGAGAACGAAGAATATTAAGTAGGTACCTACCTTAGGTACTAGTACCTACGTACGTTTAAGTATTTGTTTTTTTTAATAGATCGGTATTTCGCTTCTTCTACCGAACAAAATACCTACCTACCTAGATAGTG
Source organism: Acronicta leporina (assembly GCA_947256265.1). Classification (NCBI taxonomy): domain Eukaryota; kingdom Metazoa; phylum Arthropoda; class Insecta; order Lepidoptera; family Noctuidae; genus Acronicta; species Acronicta leporina. The sequence continues at coordinate 13,899,389 of OX366518.1, read as the reverse complement.
AATAGGGTAAAAAAGTGAGACACGTAGTAGGTACTTACTAGTTTTACTTACCTATCATATTGAAATAATTACATAATGATAGGTACTTAGATATTTAAAATGGTAGGTAGAGGTACCTAGGTACATATCTAATAAGATTTACGTTATCATTTACTTTTTAAGTAGGTACCTAAGCTTTTGTAGTGAATAGTAAGAGGTTTTCATTGCTGTAGGTAGCTCACACGCTATGCAAGTAGGTAGGTAGATGAAATTAAAATACTGTGGGCGGGAAGCCCTATAGCGTGTTTACGTCACATGAGTAGATAGGTACGTTTATCTACTCATTGTCATGATGTCATATGTATGCGCGTAGGGATGAGATACACTTACCAGTGTCAAAAACCAAGTATCAAAATAGGTAGGTACTTACCTACTTGAAAGTATTTGGCACAGCTAGAGTTCTAACCCTACTATATAATATAAATATTATCCTACAATATTTCTGAAAAAAGTATAAGTATTAGTAGGCAAAACTACTACATGTTTTCGTTATCTATTATATTTTTATGGGTAATAATTTTAGAACTACCTACTATTTTTGACCGATAAAGATTTGGCAACCCTAGCCACAGCCCGCCTCGCCTCGCAGCGTAAGGCGCGGCCCGGCACGCGTCGCGGCGGCGCGGGCGGCGCGGGCGCGGCGTCCCTGCAGCGCGGGTTGAAAATACTCGTAGTTCAAAGTTTTTTTTTTGCCAATACGATTATGCACGTTGGGTGTATCGCAATATGGATCAATTTTCTATGCATGCGAGTATTTGAAAACTGTGAGTGTTCCTACATTAGCACGCCTCTGCCTAACCCTTCGGTATATGTATTATAATTATGTTAGATAAAAATGTATGGTCCCGGGTTCGATTCCTAACTAAACATTTATAGATCTATCTAAATTAAACTTTAATTTAAAACTTTAATTATTTAGTTAGGAATCGAACCCTGGACCTCATAATGTTCACCTGTCACGTTCAACAAACACTAGACTATTTTTGTGAACCCCATGAAAAAAAAACACAAGCCGCCTAGCTGCATGTATGTGTCTGTGATGAACTGATGACTGTGATGTACTTAGGTATAAATAGCGAGGCGAACGAGTTACACAGTATAAGCTCTAATCTTAGTGACTTTAAGTACAAATTCCCTTAAAATTATTTGTAGCAGGTCACAAAATTATTTTTTGCTTTCGTTATTTAAAAAATAATCTTTAAAACAAGCCTGTTTTGGTATAAATTCTCTTGCATTTAGTAGCAGGTCGGAAAATCATGTTTGTTTTCGTAACATTAAAATTATTTTTTAAAGCAACTAGGTAGGTAGGTACCTACCTAGTTTTTAGCACATGAGTAGATATACTACTCTGTGTTTTTAGTAAGTAATCTCTTCCAAATATTATATTTTATTTTTTGCGGGAAGATCTCGTTGCCTTGCCACTTGAGTTGCGTTGCGAGTGCGACATGTAGGTAGTAGGCATTTGTAAGTAAGTAGGTAGGTAGGTAGGTACTTAGGTATATTTATACAATAACTTTATTATCATTTTGCGATAAAGATATATAAGAACAAGCTTTGCTCGCGGCTTTGCTCGCGTGGATTTCGTTTTGTCACTCGGTCTTTATCACGGACACTTGTCAGTTGTCACCTCCCAGCCCAAAATAATCAATTAAGTAAGTACCTACTTAAACTATTTTTTTGTAATATTTTGCATTTTTTTTTCTATGCTATATAGGAAACTTTGAAGGGCGGAATTGAACCTGCGTAGAGTCTTCTGGCTAAATAGGTAGGTAGGTTCCTACACTGATGTCGGTTGACAAGCAAAGTAGGCAGCTTGCTTTTCAGTGGTCGTCTGGTGTACTTATCTAACCAGAAGACGCAGGCTCGATTTTCAGGCAGTCGATTTTTTCCATCACTAAACTACCTACTTACTTAGAAAGTACTTATTCTAGTAAACCGCGACAAAGTCTCGTTTTAAACGGCCGGCCAGCGCTAGTGGTAAGTAGGCTAGGTACCGACCTACCTACTTGATCATTATTTTGTCGTGGAGTTATTTTAAAACTATGATAATTATCTCCGATATTCATTAAAACCAAATGATGTCAATGGCAATTCTGTTCAAAATTAAATAGGTACCTAAGTACTTGTGATGAATAACGTATTTAAGTAGGTACCTAATTGGTTATGGATTAATGATATTAATCCATAACACAACAAAAGTGTAGGTATATACTACACTTTTGTTGTGTTAAACACCTTCGCAAATAATGCATTATTTTAGAACAAATTTGATTAGGTACCTACAACAAAAAAGGTTATAGGTAGTGAGTCAACCTAAACAGATAGATAGGTAGGTACCTACCTAGGTATATTAGGCAGCCATTGACTTCGTTTACGCAGCGCACGCAATGGAAGCCCTCAAAAGAAATATCTTTTACCCGTTTTTGCTACATTTTTCATTGATGCTCCGCTCCTTTAAGTCATAGCGTGATATTTTATAAGATATTTTATAGCCTATAACCTTCCTCGATAAATGCACTATCTAACACAAAAGATACCTATTTTAAATTCGAACCATTAGGTAGTTCCTGAGATTTCCGCGGTCAACCAAACAAACAAACTTTTTAGCTTTATAATATTTTAAATAAAAAATAATAATTAGATGTTCACAATCTTGGATTTTAAACATTTTGTTTTTTTCACAATCAGAAACAATGAAATTGACACCCACGTCATGTTATATTTAAAAAAATAATGTCCGCCATTAAAAATATATTATGTCATTTATGAAATCAGTAGGTATCCTGAGAAACCTTGAAAATGACACCTACATTTTTACATGAATTTACGTTAAATAATAACGAAAATAAACTACGCGTAAGAAGATAGGTAAGTAGTTTTATAAAATTAAATGTACCTACGCGCTACCGAGAAGGAGGTAGGTACCTGTTCGGGGTGAGCGACCGTAATAACAACAAATAGCAACTTTAGGTACCTACCTACATCCCAGCGCACCAGCGCCATCTATTGGTTAAATATATAGTAAACACTTGATATACAACCCGAGGCAATAGATGTCGCATGCAACGCGCGCGTGCTACGTGCGACATCTATCGCCTACAAAAGAAAAACAATTCTGCCCGAAGAATCTCGCCCGATAGGAAGGTCCCATTTCTTTGTATGGGATGAGGCATCTGTACTAGTATTCTTTTATCTGTGACTAGACTAACGAGGCAGTCTTATTTATTAAATAAATTTATTATTATTTAATAAATTTTATTTATTTCGGTAAACTGATCTTTAAAAGGCATTAATACAAGTCTATGATTGTTTTTAGCAATACCGAATCAATCATAGACAATAGCGGTCAAAAAGTCCACTTAAATTTAATAGTATCAGAATAATTATGTTAGTGTCACAATGCAGGGAAATATCAATGACCTGAAGAAAGAGCCAGAGTGGCGGCCCAGTCCCAGCCGACAGCGTTATTTTGCATTGTGCATCAGACATATTGTGTAGCTCGACCATAATAGGGAGTTCAACAACCCGTCACACGACGATATCAGATCGTTGCGACATTTGCTTCATTCCCATAAAAATTCTTGAAGCCACCAGTTAAAATCCGCGTGTAAGTTTATAAAGATTGTTTTTAATGTTGCAAAAACAGCAAGCAACAAAATGTCCTTCTCTTTTCAAGGTAATCTTTTTTAAATAATTCTTCCTCTTTCTCTGAGTTATAAATTAAATGAAATCAATAGATTTTTTACCGAAACCGATTCACTCGTGATTTAAAGACACCCAGATTAAATCTATCGGGGAAGACCCACTCGGGAAGCTCATTCCACAATTTTATTAATTTCATTTTTAGTTGAATTGTGTGGTCACAGTTCCAACGAAACCTAACCTATGTGTATATTTCTTTTGTTACCTTGAATGCAGTTCATTATTAATTTATCCGTAGAATAACTAATATAGACTCAATAATTAGTACTAGGGCTTTTTAATATATATTATTTTGGTTTCTTAATTGACTTCCTTACTAAGCTACCTTTCGTTTTGTTTTTTTTTTAAATTGCGAAATTAACAGTCATCTCAACAACAACGAAATCGCGTTACAACTTCTGATCAACGCGATTTTGTATAAAGATTAAACATAAAAAATACATCACAGGTTCTCATTTTTTTCTCTTCTCAATTACGAGTACATTTTAGAGGTACAAAATAATAATATTATCCCGTTAAAATCTGTGTTATCTACGCATATCTATACATCACTACATAGTATAAAACAAAGTCGCTTCCCGGTCTCTATCTGTCTCTATGTATACTTATATCTTTAAAACTAGGCAACAGATTTTGATGCGGTTTTTGTAATAGATAGAGTGATCCAAGAGGAAGGTTTTAAGCTATTTAACATCACGTTACGACTCTTAGGGACGGGGAAACGCGGGTGAAACCGCGGGTGGGTCGCTAGTATTCATATATTTTACATTTTATTTTAAAATTTTGTTGGTAGTCTTACCATTAGGCATGATGTGAGGGTGTGACGTGTGGTTGACGAACGCCACGCAGTCTGTCATGTTCTTGCGCTCCAAAGTGTCCAATGTCACGGCATCTATCCTGAATTGCATTAGACAACTATTTAACCTTGCGGAAAAAAGATTCCATGTTTCCTCTTTTGTAGGACTGTAGAACTCTTTTGTAGTAACTGCCTCGTTAGGCTAGTGGTCACAAGTGCGACTGCTACGCTAGAGGTCCTGGGTTCGATTCCCAGGTCGAGCAAAGTGTTATTGGGTTTTTCTAAGAAATTCTCAGTAGCAGCTCGGAGTTTGGAATTTGTGCCCGGTTAATGGCAATAAGCTCGCGTTTATGAAACGTTATGATTCTAGTTGCACGGTTCCAAAAGGTCGATCCTATCGCGAAGAAAGTCGCATGGACACTCGTTTAAAATAAATTAGGTTAAAATCTTCACTGGTACAATATTGTGATAACAAGATGTGTGGACGTTGAAGAATGTGCAAGTTTGACCGAAGTCGACAATACGGTACGACAATACGACAAGTCGGCTTCTGCCCGCGGCTTCGCCCCTGTGGAATTCGGTCTGTCATCACATCCCACGGGAACGGGATAAAAAGTATCCTAGTTCTAAGCCAACTCTCCACCAATTTTCAGTTAAATCGGTTCAGCCGTTCTTGAGTTATAAATAGTGTAACTAACACGACTTTCTTTTATATATATATAGATAACATATAGTTACACTATTCTCATGCTATTTATAGTTTTATCTTTGACAGTGAACTAAAAGAGGGTTCGCAAAGCTGATGTGTAGGTACATTTGGAGCACCGCCACTGCGTTTTAGTACCAAATAAGTCTGACTCACGAAGTGCATGACCGGGGGTGGCCGTGAAATGGTTGGCTTTGTTATTTTCCTGTATTATTTCACCATCATATTATAAACTGATGCGTCATCATCACAAATATGCCAATACCACAGCGTAGTCGAGCGTCGGTAGTATAATGGCTTCGGACTTGCGATCATGTTGTTGACGCTTCGAAACCCACCCATTGCACTAACGACGCGAACCTACTCGTAACACAAACTTTATTAGCTTACCAAGAGGGGTAATGTAGGTACGAATCACATTAACAGTAAGCTTTTAAAAAAAAAACACGTGTGCCTATACATATTTTTTTTATATTTTAGTTATTCTCACAGTTACAGTCCTTTAGTTGGTAGGTTCTGCAAAACTGACATAATTATCATCCTACAAATGGTAATGGCATTGACGTAGTATTACAATCTTTGTTTTTGTACTTAAAACACTCGCACACACACACTCGAAACGGCGTAGAACATTTGGTTCCCATGCAATCGGGAGCGAGCCTATTGCCATTAACCGGGCACAAATCCCAAACTTCGAGCTGCTTCTATTAATTTAAATGAAAATCCCAATAGCTCTGCTCAACCTGGGATTCAAACTCAGGACCCCCAATGTAGCAGGTGCGCTTGTGCACTAGCTTGACTAATGAGGCAGTCAAATGTATGATTCCACAGTAAACATTCAAAATATGAGTACAATGACCCTTTTTTGGGTTCACGGTTAACGAAGGTAATAAAAAAATAAACGAATGCGCAAAATAAAAAAAATGAGAAACAGTGCCTTTCGCCTTTGGAAGGGCTGAAATTCTTGAGTCGACCTTCGAATATCAGGTTTTGAGATTTTATTCCATTTAGGTACGTGACATGCGCCTTTTTAATAAGAATTTAAAGCAGATACGCACGTTTTACTTAAAAAACCCAATATTGTGAACTTTGTGGTGTTGCTTCAGAACCTATTGTCAGACAGTTTATGTGAGACCTACTTGGTCATGTAGCATATAGGAAAAGAATAGCCAAAATCCGGTCATAGACCAAAAAATAAGCGCGATCTTATCTACATAAACAAAATATAAATAAACATAGCAATTGATTACCAACTTAGGTTAAGTTGGTAAAAAGAGCAGACAGAGCCGATATTTCGGTATCCATAAAAAAAAATTAATGGAAAAGTATTGAACTTGTCTATAACGTTGTCACACTTAAACCGCTGAACAGATTACCATAAAATTTGGCATAGATAGATCCCATCCTACGGAAAGTAGCAATTTTTTTTTAAACTTACTACTAATGTAGGTTGCACATTACTCGTATTCTTGTTAACCCCTCGTGCTAAGCTAAATGCTTGTGTTACGAATGGATTTACGTCAGTAGTGCAATGGGTGGGCTTCAAACCGGCAACCACATGATCAGAAGTCGGACTTCCTAGCCATCAGGCTACTGCTACTTCAAAATACAACACTTCATCTAAAATTTGATCCTTTTTCGATGTAGGTGAATCCACGGATACCAACGAGTAAGTCCGTATAATTATTCTATTATCTCTGGTATAATATAATTTTTTGTGTTAAGTTACCTGTGAATTATGGGCCCTTCCGTGAACGCATAAATTTCGTCACCGAACGGGTACAATGATATCATAGCATTGTCCGATATGTGTTCCCCGGGGTTGAAAAACGCTGCTACCCTGTAAAGAGATGTTAAGTATTTATTTAGTTACTAGCTTCTGCCCGAGACTTCGTCCGCGGAGCGCGATGATATATAGCCTATAGCCTTCCTCAATAAATGGGCTATCTAACACTGAAAGAATTTTTCAAATCGGACCAGTAGTTCCTGAGATTAGCGCGTTCACGTAAACAAACAAACTCTTCAGCTTTATATATTAGTATAGATAATATAAATTTTAGTGAAGGAAAAATTCGACTGTCGGCTAGATTCCAATCGGCGTCTTCTGGTTAAATACACCAGACGCTATGACCACTGAGCAAGGTCGAAATTAACGACACCGAACTACCGTTAAAGTAATTCATGTCGGTTGAGAAGCAAAGTAACTTGCTTTTCAATAGATATCACTGACGTCACCTCAAAGTCGTAAATTCACAATGTGAAGGCAAATTACGACCTGGCAGGTGGGACTCGCGATGGCTTAGTGGTAATAGCGTGTAGTGTATTTAACCAGAAGACGAAGATTCGAATCCTGACCGCAGTTGAAATTTCCTTCATTATATTAACTTTAATATCTAACCCTAGGAAATGCAAAAAAAAACATACTGAGTTTTTAGTAACATTTAGTAGTCTCATTTAGGCATTTAACTGAATGTTTAGTTAGTTAGTCATATCGGTTGAAGGAATATTAGGTCATCATACGTAGTAAGACGTAGACTGTAGAAGGGAATCGACGTCGCACGCAGTGATCTCTGTAGCTTGGTTGGCTACAGCTTCCTGTGTATTTGACCACGAGGTTTTTGAGATATATCTTTAGGTACATATATACGTTTTAGTGCGATACAAATACAATCTATATATCTATACAGGTGGAAGAACCCACTGCTGAGTGTGTTGCCGATCTTTTTTTTTTTTAAATAACGTTGCCCCAGACTAGGATTTTCTCCTGTATCGTGGGTGCGTTTACAAACACAAATTCTCACATACACAAACGCCCAGACCCGGAACAACTACCTGTAGATCATACAAATATTTGCTCCGTGTGGTGATCGAACCCACAACACGTGTCGCAGAAGCCGATCGCTCAGCCGCTACGCCAAACGTGTCGTCGAACGTCTTTGCAAATCACACCCACTGATTTCTATATTTTTTCCTTTTTCCCGGTGATCGGACGATATGTGAGGGCACATATCGTCCGATCACCGGCGTGGTGGTCTGTTCTACGGTCGTCAGACATCGCTCGTCCATCATTCGGTTACTGCCTTGGTCCACCTCAGGGCCTATATACAAGTGGCAATCTGAAGTTCGAACATACATAATCAACCCATTATATGTCCCACTGCTGGGCACGGGTCACTCACAATGAAAGTAGGGATTAGGCTATAGTCCACCACGGTAGCCTAATGCGGGTTGGCAGACTTCACACGCCGTCGAGAAATCTCACAGGCATGCAGGTTTCCTCACGATGTTTTCCTTCACTGTTTAAGCGCGTGATAATTAACTATTAATACGCACATAACTCCGAAAAGTCAGAGGTGCGTGCCTTGGATTTGAACTCGAGACCTTTGACTTGACAGTCCAATAGTCATATCACTAGGCTATCACTGCTTATTTCGAACAAACCAAGACAAACGAATAAAAAAGAGATGACAAGGAGATGACATTTGTGTGCGCTCGATTTGTCGAAAGCTTATGTCATATGCATTTATTGAGAATTCTAGTTGTTCTAAGTTCATGACACTTGTCTACAATCACAGGGCCCCTAGACTGCTATTTTGTCGTGTCAAAATCCTCACTCAATGGCTTCAGAATTGTTGATTTTTGACAGTTTTGCCTACGAAATCTGTCAGTTCTTATGTCATTTAGTGCCATTATACGACCATTTTGATACAACTGAAATAGCAGACTTGAGCTCCTGATCGTCTCGCCAAGTGTCCTGCCCATCTACACTTGAGTCTCGCAAATCGTATACCTACCCACATCTTCCATCTTTGTTCACGAGGTGAATTCCTATTGCAAATAAAAAATATAATAAAAAAACAAATTTTCTTTCACCTTTATTCTTCGTCTAATCTCGACGTTACGTACAGGATCTACGAGCCGAATTTCTATTGCAAAAAAAAAATAGAAAAAAAATATCACTTGCCTGTCAAATATTGTATGACATGGGTCCGGCACAGCCTTGGTACCGAACTCAGTGACGACGATGCGGTTGGCGGCGTGGTTCTTCTTAAATGTGTTGGAGCGGAGGAACCGGCACTGATACGTCACGCGGCCATCGTCTATCGCGAATCTAGAAATATATAGAAGGTAGACTTTAAGCTGTTAACCAGCAAAGAAAATTCCCAAAACTTTAAATCGCGATCCGAAATGATGTTATATCATTTCCTGCCCCGACTGCGCACGACATATAAACTTTCCGGATAGAAATCTCTAAATTTTCAGTGTTCGTCGTTCGTTCGTTTCGTTACGTGGCGTGAGGAATGATTTGTATGTATTTGTGTATGTATGTAACGAATAAAATCAAAAACTACTGGACCGATTTCAAAAATTCTTTCACCATTTGAATGCTACATTATTCCAGTTTAACATAGGCTATAGAATATTTTGCAAAAAGATTTCTCCACCCGTGCGAAGCCGGGGCGGGCCGCTAGTAATTTATATTACTACTGAAAAACGATTAATAAAGTTTTAAGATATAGGCGGTACTTTCCCACAAAACGATTGAAAGTATACAGTTTGTAGAGTGCACGAAAAACATGACGTCACAGTACCATAAAAATAAATAACTTAAAAGTTTTACAAAAAATTAAGCTACCGTACAACGAGAACAGTCTGCATTATATGAATAATTTTGATAAGAAAATTACAAAAACGCACCTACGTAATTATTAAATTGAATAAACTACTTAACTTTAATCAATTGAACTGCCTTATCGGTTATCGGTCTCAGTGACGGAGCAAAGTGACTACAAGATTCGACTTGTGCTCAGTTAGTGGCGAAAGGTTCACCCCCATTAAAAGGAATCTAAATAGATATCGGCGAACTGTGGGTGTTCTTTATTCTGCATAATTATGCCTCCATGGAATAAAGGTGTGATGACTTCAGACCAAGTTATCCATAATTTTTGTAAATAATATTTAAGACTGGCATTAAGCACTTGTATGTGTATGAGTGATTAATATTTGTGGTGCGTATTTCAATGTGGACGTAGAAATGATAAATTTATTGAAATATAATTTATCATGGAAGAGAAGGACTTACTGCTCCCAGCTCAAACGAAACGGGACAAAGGCCAGAAGATTTAAAAAAAAATTATGGTACCTATATGGGGGCTAACGAGCAGACGGATTACCTGATGTTAAACAATTACCGCCGCCAACAGACACCCACGACACCAGAGGAGTCGCAAGTGCGATGCCCCGCCTTTTTAAAAAGATTTGGACCTCCGGTATCCTCACTCACTCGGCGAAACACACTGTGTGTTGTTTCACGCCGGTTTTCTGTGAGGCGGTGGTATCACTCCGGTCGACCCGGCCCATTCGTGCCGAAGCATGGCTCTCCCAAGTTTGAATTTATTTCTGTAATTAATCAATGTTCTTTACTAGCCAATATCTTACATATTCTTTTCAGAAGGCGGCACCGCCATTTTCTAAAAGAAAAAACGAATTCAATCAAATATTTTAAGTACCTACTGTGTATTTTTTTTAACCGACCGGTTTTATGTTCCTGTTCCGTACTTACCAAAAAGGTAAAAAGACATACATGGTAGGTATATCGTAATGCACGTCATGTACGCAATTGAGTGGAAAAAGATCAAGTTGAATTCCTCTTAAATGAGACCATGATTCTCTGTTTGTTTCGGCTTTTCTTCTCAGAAGTCAGTAACGAAAAGCCGGCGCCTAGTCTAGTTAAAAAAAGCATTGACTTGTAAAAGTGTCTTTAAAATATCTATTTATAGACATAAATATCATTTATCATTTACTTATTTCCAGCTGCTTAATTTTTCTTGTGAGAATGGGCATAGAAATCGTGTCAAATGCCTTAGAAAGGTCTAAAAATATACCCAGAACTGTTTCCCTCTTCGTTAGTAACATCATAATTGACCAACGTGTACCGCGCAAGACGTAGATTTACCAGAGCGAAAACCATGCCGTGTTGGAGATAGGAGATTATGCTTTTCAAGGTAATTTTTTTTTTTTTTTTAAAAAGCTTACTAGCAATGCGGGTCGCACATTACTAGTATTCTTGTTAACCCCTCGTGCTAAGCTAAATGCTTGTGTTACGAGTGGGTTCACGTCGGTAGTGCAATGGGTGGGGTTCGAACCGGCAACCACATGATCACAAGTCCGACGCCATAGCCATTAGAAGCTTGTCGTTCATTAGAATCAAGAGCACGCACTTTTTTCGATGGTCTCAACGAACTAGAAAAAACAATCTAAGTAGGTAAATTGCGTATACTGCATACTATAATAAGATATCTATTTTTGTAAAGAAATTAATATATTTTAATTATTTCCGATTTTCTTTTTTCTCCGCAACTTTAAATATTATGTGGTCCGAACGCGTACTTTTGTCCCGTCATTCGGCTAAATTATACTGTCGTCCCGTTACGAAAGCTTTTGGGGTAAAATAACGCGTGCCAGGTAAACTTATCAAGAAATTTTGACAAATAATTATGTTTACGCAGGTATACTGATTTCTGACACTTACGCGAATATTAGACATTGTTCGAAATGAAACTACTTTTTACGGTTTTTATCGCGGTAAATATACCGCGATAAAATCCGTAGAAAGTATAATATCAATAGATATTATTTAGTTCCCGACGTTTCGGATCCTTTACAGCATCCATTCAGTCCAGTCTGCCCGTGACCATGGATGCTGTAAAGGATCCGAAACGTCGGGAACTAAACTAATAGAAATAAAACTAAAGGTAGTAAGGGACTAGAATTCGTCAGTACTTAAATATAACTTTTTGGCGAATTCTGTCTTGCACTTCAGACGAAAGATATTCATAAATCATTTTTTTTATATGGGTTGGACAATGCTTGTGTCTTGTGAGAGTGTTTTTTTATGGGATAGGGGTGCAAACGAGCAGACGGATTCCCTGATGGTAAGCGATAACCGCCGCCAATGGACACCCGCAACACCAGAGGAATCACAAGTGCGTTACCCGCCTTTTAAAAGGGTTTGACTTTTTTTTATTTCATTCGAGCTCGCTTTCATTATCATTTTCATAAAGTAAATTTTATCATGTAATAACTCACCTATGTAGAAGTGCAGAACTATCAAAAAGATGCTCAAATCGCATGTCACCGACTTTGAGTGATCCTGGTCCATTGCGCAAAAGTGTGCCACGAAGCCATGGAGGCAGCTCACCTAGGTAAACAGTTTACATATATGTATTCCGGTCTTTTGTTGCATTCGATTTCAATAAAACCACCAAAGCCTGAGTACATTGCGGTAATATGGATAAATTACAAATGCGTTAACACGTGTAGGATGTGAGATTTACATCCATGGTCTTGATACCTACTGCATTATGTTTCTATGAAACCACCAAAGCCTGAGTACATTGCGGTAATATGGATAGATTACAGATGCATTAACACGTGTATGATGTGAGATAGGGGTCTCCAAGGACAAGAATATCGGAATTTTACGAATCTGCCAATAGTACTGTTATCTGCCCCCATTAAATTAAATATTAACAACATGCACAAGCACATGTAGTATGACAACGGAGAACATACCCTACCCATTTTATATGGATAGAGAAAGTTGTTTTTGGAGGGACTCGGTGTCAAGTATGTATACACGCTCATCAATCTATTTGCTGCCCTATTTTGCTGTGTGAAAATCGTCAGAATTGTCAATCACTTCAGAATTGTTGATATTTGACAGTTTCGTCTTCAAAGTCTGTCACGTTTTTAGATCATTGGACGACCATTCTTATACAACTAAAATAGTACCTAGATTTGGGCCAGTATAAGGTTAGCTAGGCTAGTCAATTTATGGTTGGGTGAAGAGTCTTAAAACGTCGAAACTTCTTCACGGTTCCTATGTTCATAGCTAGAAGCCCGATAAACCGTTTTTTTTTAAACGTTGCCCCGCACATGGAGTTCTTCTGTATCGAGAATGCCTCTATAAACACAAATTTCCACATACACATACGCCCAGACCCGGAACAGCTACCTGTAGATCATACAATTATTTGCTCCGTTTGGGGATCGAACCCACAACACGTGCCGTAGAATCCAATCGTGCAGCCGCTACACCAAACTTGCCGTATTTTATCATTTAGGATATCGCATTTTCAAGAAAAAAAACAAAGGCAATCGTCCGTGCAAAATACTGAAATTCATCTAGTTTTCTCTTTAGAAGTTAACTAGCTGCTGTCCGCGGCTCCACTCGCTTCCCAGAAGGATTTACTATATATAACCCGGTTTCCAGGCGGTGCTTAGTGGGATAAAAAAACGAAAGGAGCTAAATATTTTCACATGCTATTCACTATAGGGCTCTATGTATTAGGAGATGAAATACATTGTTAGCGTATAATTCGATTTTTTATTCAGATATTTGATTTCTAATAATAGGTAATATTTTTTTATAAAGAAATGAATAGTAGTGACCCAATTTTAGATAATTATCCAAATGACACCAGGAACAGGAATGAAATAATTTTGAAAGTTTTTCATTGCAGTTTATTCATAAAATGATAATATTTTTTATATTTTTATTACTATTACTACTTTTTTTATAATTATTCTTATTAAATACATTTTTAAATATTTTTATAAAGAATAAAAAACATTTAAAAATATAAAAAATATTATTGTTATTATATTTTTTTTAAATAGCACACGGGCAATCAAAACTTAAAGTAAGTAATAAGAACAAATTGGTGCCTACAAAAATAAAAAACTAACATTGGGTATATATATACTTACTTCATTTTTTAATTTTAATTAGTTACTAGAAATGTGACAGGATTTGCTAAAGTATAATAAATATGGACCTATCAAAAGAGTATTAATTCCCCGGTGGAGCTGTGTATAAAACTTGGCTTGAATATTGATACATACCAGTAATTTCTCCGTCTAACGGTTCAGAGACCTCTTCCTCACAGGAGCGGAGCCAAACAGCTGAGTCACAGTTAGGATATAGCTTCTCCTGCGTGGTTGCCATATCGCTGAAACAAAAGATAATTAGCGCGCACTTTAAATATTAATTATTAACAGCCTCATTAGTTTATTGGTTCTGGCCGCAACTGCTAAGCTAGAGGTCCTGCGTTCGATTCCCACGTCGAGCAAAGTGTTTTTGGGTTTACCTATGAAATTATCAGGAGCTGCTCGGAGTTTGGGATTTGTGCCTATTACATGGGACATACATGGTCCATTAGTACACCTCTACCTTAACCTTTAGGGAACACAGGCGAGATGGTATGTTATGTTGTTTCAACGCCTCAAATCATGTGACTTATTTTAAATACACCGTCTGAGCAATTCATTTTTTCATGTTTTCCTTAACCACACGCGAATATGAAGAAACAGGCACTCGTTATTATTTATCCCGGCAAAAATCAAGCAAATGTAAAACCTGGCGCCAATATAGTAGGTAATATGCTTACGGGACAGAAATAGCACAATTCGCAATCTTATAATTTTTACTTTACGTTCCTACCCAAATAATTATACTAACATTTAAAAAAAAAGTACAATTAAATATTTATTTTTACAAAAAAGAAATATTAAATTAATATTATTAAGAAATAATTATCATAATAATATGTTTATATACGTAATAAAATAAATAGGAAAAATTAATTTGTCAACTAGGTTTTTAGGTACATTGAACGATAAAAGTCAGAAGGATAATATCGAGGCACGTTAAAATTACAGAAATTATGTAAATACGTCTTGAAAAAAAAAGCTGAATATTAAATTTTTACCGTAAAAATCATTCAATTTGTAAAATTTATTTTATATTTAATATTTTTGCATTTGCTTAATAAGTATTTGCGTAATGATATTTCTGTACCGACTCATAACAAATGATTTTTCACAGAACGAAAACTGTTGTGAAATGTATGTTCAGATATCACTCAAAGCTATAGCTTTAGCTTTGACCGTGAACCGACAATTCAATACGTCTGCACCCCAACAACCATGACCTTGAATGAATAAACCCGAGTCTGCGATAATACTTACATAAATCGCACAGAAATCCCGAGTGAAGCACTAGTTAGAGATGTGAAAAACAAACACAAATAATATAATTTTAAAAATCGAATATTTTTTGTAAACAGTTAAGACGCGAGTACTGCCGCTAGAGGTGCTATGCGAACTGTACGCTTGTAGGGGTGGACTGTCTCCCCGTCACGTGGCCGACCTTCACCGTGAGCTGCGCGGTACGACGCCTGCGAATCGTGGGACTAAAGTGCACTACACACAGATAATTCGCCTGCATTTATATTTATTCGGTATTATTGAGGTTATCACACACTTTCGTATTCTCGATAGATACTCGAATTTCTAAATTAATGTGCAACCTGCTTTTGATTTTATTGCTAGGATCAAAGTTTGTTTGATTTTATTGCTAGGATAAAAGCTAGGTCAAACAGTAGGTACTAAAACAACTAAAACAACCAAGTAATTCTAATTGTAAAACATCGCGATCTTATCTTCACAGGCTGCTCAGAGTCGCGGGGACATTTACAATATACACAAAGTACCTACAAGCACACTCGAAACATACCCGTGACTTTAGATATGTATATGACAGCATAACATACCATCACGCCTATATTTCCCGAAGGGTTAGGCTGAAGCGTACGAATGTACACCCACAGTTCAGTTGTATGTTTAGGTCACATGTAATTGACCTGCTAAGAATTCCAAACCACGACCTGTTTCTAAGAATTTCATAGAAAAACCCAATAACACTGCTCGACCTAGGAATCGAAGTCAGGTCCTCTAGCGAAGCACTTAGGATAACTAGCCCAATGAGCCAGTTTAATCGCAAATGTTTTGCATGTTTCTAATCAAACAAACTTAGTATTTGTATGAAATAACTATTTAATATCTAAACGATCTTAGATTATTGGATTCGTTGTCGTTTGTAATCAAGTCGCAACGCAAAATTGTTGTTCGCTTGTTCAAAGTAATCAACTGAAAGTTAATCGCCGAATCCTCTGAATTTTTATCGCAACGTTGCATACGAATAATACCTACGCACATTTTACCCATCAAGTAACAAATTACAGACGCAACGCAAATCTTTTTTTTTTTGGCCTTAATTAGCCTCGCTGAATTCATTAGTATACTGAGCCATTACATGACAGGACCGTGTGGCCGGGTAGGCACAAGGGATGAGCAAAAAATATCGATAGGTATGTGTCAAAATATTGTTATATAGATATTATATTAATCCATATCCATCCATCCATCCATCGATATGTTGAATCCACAATATATCGATATTTTTTAGATTTTTTAGATCTATCTTAGATTAATCATATATGTATCTCGCGCTTGCTTTGAGACAATGACGATATATCGACATAACGATACTTTTTCATTTGCCCATCCCTACTAGGTACCTAGTTCCTTAGACACTGACATGGAGTTATGGAGTAGGCGAAGCGGGAGGGATTTTAATTAACGTAATTACAAAGAAGATAAGTATTTGTATACTTATTGTTATCAAATGCAAATCGTGTTTTTATACCCACACAATCTATTAATAAATATTTATATGTTTTTTTAATTCAAGAAACTTAAAACGAATTTTCTAAAAAAACATTATTTAAGAGGAGAACATCAGTCTTCATTAGACCCTGACTTAGTTTAACTGTAATGATCTCACCTTTCCTTTAATAGTTTAATATACATATCAATTACTAGCTTTTGCCCGCGGCTTCGCTCACGTGAGGATTAGAAATGGATCCCAAAAATAATTTCATCAAAAGCAATAGTGATGATCTCTTCTGTATACATCAGAGACGTCAAGCTGTATCTCAGGATCCGTTGAATTAATTGGGATGAGAAGTTGTATGTTGATGTGTACACAAGGATTTTGCGATTTTATAATAGTACTTAGATCAGATAGTTTTATAAGTGTTAAGATCTTTCAACTAACGTTCCGCCCCGACTTTGTC
The DNA here is from genome assembly GCA_947256265.1 of Acronicta leporina. NCBI lineage: Eukaryota > Metazoa > Arthropoda > Insecta > Lepidoptera > Noctuidae > Acronicta > Acronicta leporina. The sequence goes on along the minus strand of OX366518.1, from coordinate 13,882,165 downwards.
CGGGTTGAATATGTCAAATATATAATCTTAGAATTGATCACTTCATGATTTGGCTGACAATGTCATGAAATATTTAAGCAGCGGTAGCGTGATGGCTAGGGCGTCTGACTTGCGATCATGTGGTTGTCGGTTCGATAACCACCCATTGCACTACCGACGTGAACCTACTCGTAACACAAGCATTTAGCTTAGCACGAGGGGTTAACAAGAATACTAGTATGTGCACCCTACATTGCTATTAAGCTTTAAAAAAAATACAATATTGGTTGAAAATAAGAAAAATCAACTTAGGGCTCATACTTAAAAATCTACTCTTTTAAAAATATAAAGCAACACTAAACTCTACTAAAAACACAATCTGAAAACATATTACCATCAAACGTTGACGTTTAAATAATATGGTTCGTATTAGATAGCTATATCATGAAAATTTAACCATTTCATGAAATGGTCGGCCACATTATGAAGTGATACATTCTAAGATCGGGCCACGACATATACAATATATAATATCTAGGATAATGTACCTTTCTAATAGTTATTCTTTTTTCAAATAGGTAAGTGCAGTGATTGCGAAGGGATATAAACAAACGTACAAAATACGCTCTCTCTATTTATAATACGTATATTAATATAGATAATTACCTGAGTGCAGTGAGCGTAAACTAGGTATCATGGGAATTTATTCATCAGATAGCGTGAATTCAATGCAGGGTGAATATTGAATAATAATTAATTTTATCCTTACGACAGATATTTATAAATTCTAATACGACGTCGATATTACCTCTATAAAAAATTGATACCGTAACAGCTGTCTCTCACAGCTGTCATATTGAGTTGAAAATTTTGACAATTATTGTTTCTTCTTCTTCTTTCCTAAAGCATAGTTACTCCTTTTATAATGTGAAATCCTCCTTATGCAGATACAGTGCGTACAGTTTATTTTAGAAAATAAATTTCCAAAAAATCATAATAGACCATTATGATATACCTAAGTGCGGTAAGTTGAAATTTACAGCCGAGGCGATATTGCTACTACAAGAAAGCAGAGGCTGTAATTTTCAAGGCGCACGTATGTCATACGACATTTTATAACATATTTGCGAGGAAATGATAAAAACAATACAGCGAAAAGAAAAAGCGCGCGGAATAATTTTTACTTGTTCACAAATTATCGATGCGCGCGCATCAGCGCTTTTTTTTAAGGCAAAGGCACAAAAAACAGCCATTATTACTAGACAGTAAATTAATATTTTTTTGATTTTGTTACAGATAAATTTATATGTGTAATTATTTGTCAAAATTAATTAAATTAAAGAATTAAATGCTTATTTATTATATTTCATCTCCCAAAGTTAATTTTATTCATAAAATGTTGACCACTTTTCTGTCATAAAAATTCTTTGCTAAGATTTAAAAAAGTACCGTTCGTTATAGACGGAGCATCTTTATAAACTGTGCGTTTTACATTACATTACCGCACAAGTGCGTAATGAGATACATTACGATACTGAAATTGGTGAAGTAAGAGAGACCCTTTACGAGCAAATGTGTTTTAAAGTAATTTGTGGATAACGTCGTTAGTAGTGTATATGCTACTCCTATTGACTAAGTCTTGTGATTATTGTATTGTATACTGCTGTTTGTTGTCTCTAATAAAATAAAATATACATAGGAACAACACATCCGAATTATAATTAGAAGAACTTTATTATAATACTAGCTTTTGCCCGGCTTCACTCAAATGAAGCTAGATAAGGATTAGAAATGGATCCCAAGAATCAAAAACCAACGGTGATAATGTCTTCTTTGTATGGGTTTTTTTTCTTAAAAGCTTACTTGTAATGTGGGTCGGACATTACTAGTATTCTTGTTAACCCCTCGTGCTAAGCTAAATGCTTGTGTTACGAGTGGGTTCACGTCGGTAGTGCAATGGGTGGGTTTCGAACCGGCAACCACATGATCGCAAGTCGACGCCCTAGCCATTAGGCAACCGCCGCTATAATTTAGGTTTATTTGTATTTTGTTGTATTCTTCTCTGTATACATCAAAGCTGTATCTCAGGATCCGTTTAATTAATTGTGACAAGAAGTTCACCAGTTTTTAAGTTGGAGCATATACTTTCTAAAACTGATTACTAAATTAAAATCTATTCAGTATTTTTTACGCCTACGCGTAACAAACAGACAAGAAAAATTAATTTTAAAAATCACATTGTTGGGTTCGTGGATGTTATATCATACACTAACCCGCTTGGTTTCAAGTAGCGTAGCGAGGGATTCAAAGTACGTCGCCCGGGCCAAAAATATATTTTTCATCCCATCTATTCGAAAAGGACGACTTGGTTCGCCTTTAAGTGCACCCAAAGGTGGTGTTTTCTATAAGAAACTTTTAGCGGGCAATAATGAGATTTTAATTCTCTATAAGTGCGCCGCAATTTACTTTTCCGCGCACTTTTTGAGCGGGCAGTAATGAGCTTTTAATCCTCTTTATAAGTGCGCCGTAATTTACTTTTCCGCGCACTTTTTAAATTTGGAACATCTTAGTGTTCAGCGCCAAGGAGATCAAACGCAAATATTGTTTGAGGTCGCGCCGTCGTCAGCGCCGCCGCCGGTTGATGAGGGTAGCGTGGGGTAGCATTTATTAAAAAAAAGGGGTTTTGAGGCGCAGTGGAACAACCCGACTGAAATTCTTGATGAAAGAAATTTAAATATTGCTCAGATTAGGTTAGGTTAGGTAGATTAGGTTGCCGGAGTCGCGGAAGAATCTTTGTTCCCGTGACTCCGGCGCTACAGTGGTGTTACGAGACCTCCCGTGGTTTTTTAGTCGGTAGGGCGCCCTTTTCAGGGCGAGGAGTCCGACACTGTTCACCGTCGCATCCCCCGCGGCGGTGTTCGTGCATTAAGCATTTTTCCACGGGGCCACAAAAAAAAAAAAAAAGGTAGATTAGGTTGCCGGAGTCGCGGAAGAATCTTTGTTCCCGTGACTCCGGCGCTACAGTGGTGTTACGAGACCTCCCGTGGTTTTTTAGTCGGTAGGGCGCCCTTTTCAGGGCGAGGAGTCCGACACTGTTCACCGTCGCATCCCCCGCGGCGGTGTTCGTGCATTAAGCATTTTTCCACGGGGCCACAAAAAAAAAAAAAAAAGGTAGATTAGGTTGGAACTGTATTATTATTTTAAAGTGCTGATATACAATTTTATAGCTGTTTTCATCAAATTTAAAGTACTAAATAAACGCATCCCAAAAACAATATATACCTACTTGTCTAGATGAACTTGAAGAGCTAAACAGTCAAAACAAAATCGTTACATAAATATTGAATGGCATTATACCGGCTTGTTGGCATTGAGATCGATCCTGACTGTGACATTGAAACTTCAATTCTAAAGGGCCTTGTGTAGGATCTACTATCCTAGGGCTTGCCGCAGTCATAAGAGTCAGCGATTCTATTTACATTATTATTATTGACGACACGTTTGGCGTAGCTGATGAGCGATCGGCTTCTGCGTCACGTGTTGTGGGTTCGATCCCCACACGGAGCAAACATTTGTATGAGAGAATTTGTGTTTGTAAACGCTCCCACGTTACAGGAGAAATTCGGTTCAGATATTTGATATTTTTAATTTATAAACATACTTACCATCACGCCTGTATTTCCCAAAAGGTTAGGTAGAGGCGTATTAATGTACACCCACAGTTCGCCGGTATGTTTGAGGTCCTATGAAATAGGGGGTGAGCCTATTGCCACTAACCGGGCATAAATTCGAAACTCCGAGCTACTACTGGGAATTTCATAGAATTTTTATTTTTACAGTAGTTTAATCTATTGTTAACTTTTTTTTTCCAAATAATCTTGCTAATCAAGGTTACTTACATAATACGATTCACTATCAAAATATCCCGACTATCAAAGTATTAATCGTTGACTGTAATCGCTTATCAAATTAATTGATGAAAGAAAAGTTTTTTTTGGCGCATAGGCACAAAATAAAATAAATAATAACGCTATCGCAGTTAGGCAGAGGCGTAGGTATTATAGGTACTAATGTACACTCACAGTCTTAGGTTTTAGATTGAGTCTATTGCCATTAACCGGGCACACATTTCAAACTCCAAGCTGCTACTGAGAATTTAATAGAAAATACCAAAAACACTTGGTTCGACCTGGGAATCGAAACCTGTAGACGAATGAGGCAGTTATAAATAGATATCTACTAATTATTGTAAAGGTATAAAAGTCAAAAATGAAAATAACCGACAATGAATATAATCACAAAATAAAACATTTTACTTTACAAGAAAATCCGAAAATGTATAGTTTTGGAGATAAATGGCAATATTCGTTAGCACACATAAACAAACAAACAGCCTCTCGCCCTAAACGCATACACATCCTTCTGTCACCATTCCGTCGTGTGTAAAAAGTAGCGTAGTGTAAAATCGGAGCTATTTTTATACTACTATACTGGTGACGTAGGCACAATCTACGACTATTCGTAGCAACGTGTGACTACTGACTACGTATCTTGCGATCACCGTAGCAAACATTTCTAGATTGCCTACGACTATTCGTAGCATGACGTAGGAGCTCTACGCCGCCTTTCTCCGCATGATAAATGATATTCAAATGTTTTTATATTCAAATTCATTCATTCAATTTCATTCGTTTATTTATTTCTTGTATATAATAATGTTATAATATTTTACATCTACTTCTCTACTATTATAAAATTGTAAAAAAGCTGTGTCTGTACATTGAAGATATTTAAAAAAAAATCAAGTGGGTTAGGGTATATAAACGTCTCCGAACACAAAAACGAGATTTTTTAAATTCTTGTCTGTTTGTCTGTTTATTACGGGTTGGCGCCAAAACTACTGAATAGATTTTAATTTTGTTATCACTGTTGTTAGAAAGTATGTGCTCCAAATTAAAAACTGGTATACTTCTTATCTCAAATAATTAATCGAAACCTGAGATACAGCTTGACCTCTAATGTATAGAGACCCATACAAAGAAGAGATCATCACCGTTGGTTTTTGAGCTTCAAGTGAACGAAGCCGCGCATAGACATAACTTACCGCACTTATATCATAACTAATGATATAAGTGCGGTAAGTTGAAAATCACAGCCGAGGCGATATTGCTACAAGAAAGCAGAGGCTGTAATTATCAAAGCGTTTGTTAAGCGTAAGCTTTATAACATATTTGCGAGGAAATAAATAAAACTCAGACTTTCTTAGACGAATAAATCTTTAAACACTTGTTAAAGCAGTTAATTAAATTTGAACAATATGTAAAATCTGATATTACTTGTTCACAAATTAGCGATGCGCGCGCATCATCGCTTTTTTTAAAGCACTAATAACAGTCAGTATTACGTGGTATTACTAATACAGTAAATTTATATTATTGTGTTTTTGTTACAGATGCTATGGATGCTGTAAAGGATCCGAATCGTCGGGAATTAAATAATATCAATATACCGCGATAAAATCCGTAAAAAGTAGTTTCATTTCAATGTCTAATATTCGCGTAAGTGTTAGAAATCAGTATTATCAACATGTGGTAGCTGGTTTATTATGACTTGGGCCGTTCTCTGCGGATTCACGTGTAGGGATAATCCCCCTGAGAGGGGCAACCTTGCCCCTGCGACCTTCCCCGAGGCAAAACAACCAAGTTCGCTATACTTCGCTATAAGTGAGGATAAACATGTAATTTTGGCTTCCGGGATATTATGTATTGTTGATATATTGATTTAAATTAGTAGAAATTAGTAGTAGTAAGTAAGTATACATACCATCATACTATCACGCCTACATTCCCCGAAGGGTTAGGCAGCGGCGTTCTTATGTACACCCACAGTCCGCCGGTATGTTTTAGGTCCCATGAAATTGGAGTCTTTTGTCATTACCCGAGCAAAAATTCCAAACTTTGCAAAAAGTAAAAGTTCAAAACAGCTGCTACTGGGAATTTCATAGAAAAACCCAATAACACGTTGCTTAACCTTGGAATCAGACCCAAGACCTATACCGTAGCAGTCGCGCTCAAGACTACAAGCCATGCTTCGTTCGGCACAAAGGGGCCGGCTCGCCCGGAGTGATACCACGGCCTTACAGAAAACCGGCGTGAAACATCGCTTGCGTTGTTTCGCCGAGTGAGTGAGGTTACCTGAGGCCCAAACCCTTTTAAAAGGCGAGCAACGCACTTGTGACTCCTCCGGTGTTGCGGGTGTCTATAGGCGGCGGTTATCGCTTACCATCGGGTGATCCTCCTGCTCGTTTGCTACCATATCCAATAAAAAAAACACTTAACGGAATCGCGTGTACTCTGTGGTACCAGATGATATAAAACACTTAAAAAAAAGAAAAATGATCGCCCGTGACTGTTTTATATAATATCTCTACTATTATAAAATTGTAAAATATCTGTGTCTGTACATTGAAGATATTTTAAAAAGTGGGTATATAAACGCCTACGAACCCAAAAAAGTTTTTTAATTTTTTAAATTATTGTATCTTTTATCTTTGAAAGTATCTTTTAAAGTCCAAACAGTAATAGTATAAGTATTATCAGATATTAATACCAAATATAGTAATACTAAAATAAATTGTAGTTCGAACACAATTTGTTCAAAGTGTGTTATAATTCAAATTCCGATACCGTTAATCTAGGTTCCTGCTCTACCATTTCATCCAAAATACTTCACTGGAAATAAATGTAAGTTAATGCAGTTCTTGATGATAACTTTACCAAGTTGGGAATAGAGATGGGCTTTTGTTATTTTTTGCTCATTTTTTTTTAAAACGAAATGTTTTTTCGTTTTAAATATCACCAGTGCGGCCCGCCTTTACTAGAATTTGCCACCTTGTGGCTTCTGCCTGCTGAAAGGTTATCGACCGCTGATCCGATGTAGGTAACAATGATAAGAATATGCAATGCAACTGTAAAATCTTACCTATCTTTACTAATGGGGTGAACGTTCCCAGAAGGATCAATAACATCGTCTGAATTAAGTTTAATATCGCTACTTTACTGACAAAGTAACACTATCACTGTCTGTAGCTATCGTGCATTTGCCTAGTTCAATGACCGTTGGGTAAGATTAACAAAGATAGCTTATTTAATAGCGATTCAAACGTTACAGTTCATAATAGTTTGCATACAACAGTTTCGAGATATCGTTATATTAATTACCCGCGGCAGACCACCCACGTCGTTTGACGGATGACGTAACACTATGAGTCATATTGCGCAAAATGGCCTTACTCTTGAGGGGTTAAAATTGGTTCGTTCCCATTTGGTTTTTATGTGGCTGAATTTTCTTCTTCTGTCAAATATGTCAAACAGTCCATCTTGTGTCAAACAGATCCAAATTATAGAAAAAAGTGACTGCATCGTCATCTAGTCAATGACAATCAGGTCTACGAGTCAATGAGATAAGCTACCTACCACTCTCCATTCACAAAATCTCTTATGTATTCACTGAATAAGGGAGAGATACAATAGTCTGAAGTTAGTCGCAAGTGTTTTTACAGTGGCAAATTTAAAAAAAAAAACTTTAGAGAAACTGGAAAGTTTCAAGACAACGGGGTCGGTAATTTTTATCCTTAGTGATTTCAATTGTTAAAAAAGCTTAATTATGTAAATTGCCGTTAGGAATGGTTAACTTAAGACGCGCAATTATTTCGAACATCCTGTAGTTAATCATTCACGCATAATCTCAAAAAGTCTGACTTCTATTCTGACTTCAAAACTCAGCTATTCAATAAATACAACGATAAATATAGTAATAGATGATTGAGGCAGTGAGGCACAAGACAACTACATAAGCAAAAAAACAAAAACTTAAAAAAAACAATAACTTTAATCTCTTTGTCTCTCTTGCTTTTGCCGTAACAAATTCAAATACTTACACGTGTATTGAAGAGAAATCGAATACCCGTGTAAGGACTTATACAAATCCGTAAAATAAAATTAATCGATATTTTATCACGATCGATAAAACTAAATTACCTACTAATAATATGATAATAGGCGCACGAGTTTCCGGTCCGGTACGTTTGCCCGCTTTGATCTCATTTTTCCTAGATTAGCTCGTATTGCCCTAAGGCGTAAGCTAACTTATCTACTATAACCTACCCTTAGCTGATTTTATAACATGACAATTGTAAAATTTTATAATTAGGTAGGTATTTAACTTTTCTGAAATTCCAAGATTTGTCAGATACACTAAGGGCCACTTGCACCAAATTCTATTTAAATCATTCTTTTATGCATTTAGTTAAATATGTTTAACTCCATAAACACAATACATTTTAAGATCGTCTTGCACCAAGTCTGTCTTATGTCAATTTAGATATATGAATTGAACATGTCGATAAAACAGTTCTCTACGTTCCGTTTTTACATTACATCTACATTATATCATAGTAATGTGAAAAATCTATTAAAACAATTATGTTATGAATAATAGATATAAAATTAAATCAAATTTAATAATTATTATAATCTTCTTTCTTTCTTTCTTTCTTTCCATGACAACCAATCCAAACAAAGTCATATTTATTTGTTGTGTTTTTTATTTGATAAAATGAAAAAATAATCTTAAATAGGTGAACAATCTCTCATAGAAATTATTACAAGGCTTCTACCTTGTAATAATTTTAAACACACAACAAATAAATATGACTTTGTTTGGATTGGTTGTCATGGAAAGAAAGAAAGAAAGAAAGAAGATTATAATAATTATTAAATTTGATTTAATTTTAGTATTTTATCTCAAAATAAACTCCATTCGTCAGATGACAGTTCAATAAACGGCCATTCGTATTTAAGTATGATTTAAATAGGGTCTTCAGCGTATTTAACTTTGACAGGTCTTTCAACGTATTTAACACGGAAATTATTTTGGTGCAAGACGAATGTTTGATTTAAATAAAAAATCGTGTTTAAATACAATTTAAACGAATTTAAGAAGTTGGTGCAAGTGGCCCTTAATTAATATATTTAAATTGTATTTAAACACAAATTTACTATGAAAATTTTATTACATTTTAAGAAGTCGGTGCAAGTGGGCCTTAATCTTTAATGTTTTGTAGATCAATTTATCTATATTCCTCTATACAATCTATCTATATATAGGTATACACCTATTAATTAATATACCTATTTAAAACAAATGCTAAGTAGGCACCTATTTAAAATATTGTTTTGAGGTTTCTGACGCGATTAATATCTAGACATTGAAATAAAACTACTTTTTTCGAAACGTCGTTGGGAATTAAATAATATCAATACAACGCGATAAAATCCGTAAAAAGTTGTATGTTTTAAGGTTTTCCAAAATAATTGCAATGTACAAAATTATTTATGTTGTTTTTGTGACCACGCGACGAGCAACGTGATCGAAATTCTCGATGTTTCCCGTTGTGGTTGGAACTCTACAACAGTTACCACGGATATATAACAGATTCAATTTTTTTCTGTATCTTTTAATAATATTAGTGTAGAACTCTATTGCTGAGTTTTTCAGGGTTCATATTTTCGCACTTATTACCATTTGCCAAATATTCTGGCACTAATGTGAGCTAACTTATTGTAGGTATTTCAGTTTGAGGGTTTGGTAAAAATGTAAACAATCTTTAATCTAAGTCTTCAAAGGCACTGTATCAAGTATAAAACACTATTTAATTTCGTTTTAGAATTTAAATAATGATAGTAGGTATCATTATTTAAATTCTAAAACGAAATTAACCATAAAAATATGTCATATTGTTTATATTTTGAGCAGTTTTGATTGAAATGGACTAGTGAAATTACTATATAGGCAAATGAAGCTTAATAATTGAGTTGGCAAGATGAAAACGCGTTAGTGACACCGCTAGTGTTGCTATCGTGTCTAAACGATATAGATTAGTTGCCTCCTAGTGCTCCAACTGTGTTATTGTATATAGAGGTCCATCAATTAATTGAAAAAATTGACGTTGATTTACATGAAACATGCTATTCAGTAAAATAGTTTATGGTTAGAGTTAACTACGAGTTGTTAAGTCGTGCAAACTGCGCTCTAGGTGCTTCCAGTCGCTATAACCTGCCTATTTCTGCAAAGAAGCCGTACGAACTACTAGCGCGAATCACGTGAAAAAAATGCGTCTACGTCGAGACTCGTGCAGAAAACTTGTACGAGTTGCGTTTCATTTCACGTGAGTCGAGACTGTGTTTAAATAGAACCATGTTGTCAGAAACGTGCCTCAGCCCATTGATGTACTAAATACCGTCACACGACGTCTGTTAGCAACAAAACTGGCTAAAAATATTTAAAGTTACAAAATTTAAGTTGTTTTTCAGCCTTTATGATACATACATACACTCACGCCCTTCTCCCAAAGGGGTAGGCAGAAACTAGACCGCTCTTGCTACGATTTTTGCATACATCTTAAGATATTTACATATATTAAGTATACGCTGTCATGGTTAGCGTTTACGACTCCTAAGTTGTGGCGTGTGTGCAGAGCGGAGATTTAAAAGGGTTAATTAATATACATTTAAATGTCTTTGGTGGTGATATAATTACTTATTAAGGTAAACGCAGCTATCAACGACCCATCGAAAATCTGTAGTTATTACCGACCTATAAAAGTAATTCGAAATTTTTACGTGACCAGAACTATTCTAGCTATAGGTAGGTAAAGTTACACACGCGTTTATTCCTTGAGCATCGTATACTTTTATTTTAGTGTAAGTAGCTGTGCAAAAAAGAGATAAAATACTTCAGTTACTGCGGGGCAGCGTGGACCCAGGACTTGTCGTACGGTTCCCTTGTTCCTTCAAGTAAGTACGTGACTTTTCTATTTAAGACATTTATACAAACAAATCACGTCTAATCTTTATCTTATATTACTAAATGTATTCATTTAAGTGTCAACTCTTAATTTCCTAAGACATTTTTTTTATAAAAAGTAATTTGTAACGATAAAACTTTAAATTAAAATGTGTTGGTGTTAGCTTCATCAGTTTTAGTCGTGGCAGCTATCGACGACCCATAAGTCGGCAATGGCAGCAACGTAACTTTTCGTTTTATATTTCTTTTATGTTATTATATCACACTAACATAAGTATTTTTATGGACCAGTTTAAATCTAAGCTATCAGTCTTTATAAAAATCTATTACCGACTAAACTTTTATGTCTAGTTTTTACCTTTTAGCGTTGTCAATTTAACCAAAGTTATGGTATTTTTCGAGGATCGATATTGAAAAGTTATAGTAATAAATCACTGTTTTTGTGTTTAAAACAGTGTGCATTTGTTCATATTATGTGTGACATTAATCAATTATTTAATCAATTTTATAGTCCGAAGGTCAATTGAATTAAAATAACCATTTTTTATGAGTCGGTAATACAATTTATGTTTATATTTACATACTGTATTACCGACCCATGAGGGTCGGCAATAGCAACTATAAAGAAGCTATTACCGATCGTATATAGATTATTTAGTTTCTCACCTACTTTTATGACATAATAGGTACCTATTAATTAAATTAATTAATCCTTAAATTAAAATATATGTGTATTAATAGTATTATGTTGATTAATTAAAAGTTTATAATTATTTAGTTCATAGGTATTACTAAGAAGTACTAATATGTTTTATTAAAAATAACGATAATAAAAAAATACGAATAAATATTTGCATTTTTATTTTGTTTTATTTTATTAAGATCGGTAATCACCATTATCACTAGCTTATATACATTCCATTGCTGGAAAAAGGCCTTCACTCATACACGATCGGGGATAGCTGCATAAAAATCGTTAATAGCTTCACAGCCGATTTTATGGGTCGGTAATTGCAACAATCGACTAAGTCACATTATAAATTATTTTTTACAAGATACTCCTTTATTTAAATGTATTTGATTCAGTAAATACATTTTTTATACATAACACTAGCATATAAAATGAAACTATTAATCTTTAGAGGAACCAGTATACTAAAAAAATATGGTTGATTTTAAAATTGCCTTAGGGGGGTCGTTAATACCTGCGTTTACCTTACTCAATGGCCGGCTGTACAATACACAAATAGATATAAATTTTAACCGGAGGGAGGCAGCTTCGAACCCTACGAATTTTTCTTCCATTCAAATTGTTATGTAGAAATATGTAAAACATACAATGTTACCATAAATATAGTTGACTCCTACGTCCTGCACTTTCATAAAAGTTACTTAAATCTCAACGATTACCGGATTATCTTCGTTCATCAATTTACTTATCATGCATTGGATGTGTTTCATCTAAAACTACATTTGGATTCGTTAAAATTTTAAAGAAATGAAACGACACATTATCAAAACTCGATGAAATAATAACAATTATTTATTGCTTCTAATTATAAACGTTACGTTTACATATTTTGATTGATTTATGACATAATTTACATGATTCAGTTTTTCTAACATATTTTATGGTTCTGTTAATTTCGCTATATTTCCAAATTTAGTCAAAAATCTTGAAACTTAATATTTTTTTACAATTTTGACTTTTCTGTTTTTCATTTTTCTCATCTTATCCATAAAAAATATGATTTTGTCTACAGACAAGAATAAACTGTAAATCACACTTTTACGAGATGTTCAAACTGATTGCGTCCAACAATACAGCACTACAAAGAACTCGCAATGCCACTTTCTTAAATTATTCCAAAAGAAACTTTGACAAATGATGCGATTTTATTAATCTGCATGTTTTGAAATTCAATGTCTTTACATAGATTTGGTTTGGCATCTCTACTACTTATGCGTTGCACTGGTGGGTTAATGGACGAATCTTACGATGTATGTTGGACTGTCGGTACATCTATCATCCAACGTCCTTCATCCATAGCTCCAGATTTTCATTTTTAAAGGGCTGTGTAGAGTAACAATTCGCCGCCCATATAGCATTCGGGTTGCACATAGTATGGATAGCGAGACTGGATGACGCGCCGTTGATCTTCACTGCCCAGGGTAAGTGGCCCTCCCGCCCCCTCCCAGACTCTGATCATCCATGGTAGAGGCACTACTTCTGGTTCTGGCTGCACTTTTTCTCGCGCGGCTTGCACACGTCGCAGTGCGGCGGGCACGGGCAGGGGTACTTAAACTTACAAGAGTTTACGAAGTACTCATCGCCGCACGCGTAGCAACGACCCATATTCAGCATGTCCTCCAAGTCACATCTGAGTAACAACAGTTGCATGTTCATTATATAAATCTTTGCCCTTCACTATAACTCTGTCCTACTGCTGGCATTTACTAAAATTCTCACATATGGGAATACCCAGACCCAGAATATACCCCTGGAAGTAATTTCCTTTTTTATGTTTTTCTAATAGAAGCAAACATTCATTACAAGCAGTCATTGACATTTAACGATTACCTTAGTACTGAGAAAAACATTCTAAAATTTTATAGTTTGAAATTAATGCATTACAAACTATAAAAACAATTAATAATTTTTATGAAATTTAAAATAAAAAGTTTGTTCATGTAATTACATTATATAAGTTCATATCTTTTTTATGACAAAAAATGGTACCTAACCCTTCAACTGTGAAGTTACTGAATACAATTAAAAGTCGAAGTATAGTAAGCAAATCCATCTTTTTTTTATGAGATAGGTGGGCAAACGAGCAGGCGGATCACCTGATGGTAAGCGATAACCGCCGCCCGTGGACACCCGCAACACCAGAGGAGTCGCAAGTGCGTTGACCGCCTTTTAAAAGGGTTTGGGCCTCCGACCATCGATGGATTTGATATTGGGAACAGGCCTAAGACACTCGGGTACTAACTTGCTCTCTTCGAGGAGCCGCTTCTCGGACTCGTTGAGGGTCGGCACAGCGTACTCAATGATGCCGCCCTTGCCGACGGTGACGGGCGTGGCGCAGTACTTCATGTCGTAGCACTTCTTCGGATCACCCTGCTCAACCAGCGCACTGTCGATGAATGTTGGCTTCTCGAATAGACCTGGCAACCGATATAGAGCCACCTCTTAACCCCTTATTCATAGAAAGACAAATAAAACTTCTTATAAACTTCTTATTGCTATAATATAATCACATCATGTCACGTGTAAAAACAAGCCAAAACGTATTATAGCTATAAGAAGGTTATAAGACGTTTTATATTTTTTTATTGAAAAAGGGAAGGGGTAAGAACTTAATTTTTTCAAAACAATTACTGTCAAATACGAGAAAATTAAGCCCCTCTCTCTAACTCGGGAGTGGTTAGGTTAGATACGAGCTCTATCATATCCTAAAATTACTTGGAAAAAATAATTGTACGAATTAGATTTTTTTAACAAATGCAGCGCCCGCATTAGAGAAACAGCACTGTGTCGCGGATGCACTTCCCAAATATACAGCCCAAAGTGCCTACACACAGACTCAAAACAAATCTTCTATACGCGGCGCAACAATAATGGCAAAGTGACAACCTTAAACCAAACGTGATCTCAAAATGATACCTTTCATAATGTTTATAACAAATCTCGCAGTAGAGAAGCCGATGGAGAGGTGACCCTGCTCGTTGTTGCTCTTCACCTTACAGATGATCTCGTCCGCCTCGCGCACCAACCGCGTCAAGCATTCCGTTTGAGTCTGTTACATCACAAAAGATTTCGTAACTTTTCATTAATATTTAAAGAGTTACACACCATACATTTATTCGTCTTACAGCTGATAGAGTGTCAGTATACCTACTCGTTATGCGACCAAAAATTATTTTTAAAAACTGTAAGCGCATCTTAGGATAGCGGCTTTGGAGACGGTACAGCAGAACTATTACTTGTTCTATTATTTTCGACCGTGATCGTCACACTGCAGCGCAAAGGAGACTTAGGTCAAAGACAAAGTCAAAGTCAAAACTAGTTGCACGGTTCCAAAAAGAGAGTCTCATGGCGAAGAGCCGGCAAGAAGTTTCGAAATTTCTCAGTTTTTCCCGAGAAAGCACAAGGACTCCTCCTTTAGCACCCAGCATCCGACTGGCTGGGGCCCCAGCAGACATCTGGCTGGTTCCTATTGCTAGGGTCGGCAGGTAATATCACAAGATGGCTCCCAGGACTACAATACTCCCTACTCTCACTTACCTGTGGGAAGTTCCCGGCTTTGCCTGCAGAGAACACGGGGACTCTTGTACAGCGGCCGGTCCCGCCGACGACGGGCAGGTTGCTCTTGCTGGGGTCGGTGCCGGTGATGGCACAAAACAGCTGGTTGGCGCGCATCGCGTTGATAGCATTCACGCCCAACACTCGCCGCTTGTCGTACACACGCGCCAGTCGCAACGTCTACAAGCAGCACAGAGGAATAAATAATGTAGAATCGACGTACGAAATATATAAATATAGCAAGTAAATAAATTAATGGTGGCCTGATGCACTCTGGGGAATTATCCTCATTGTGAACCTGCTACTAAATGAATGATAAAATTATTAAATAAAGGTATTAAACAAATATTAGCATAATTTAGCTTTACTCTCTCAAAAGCAATGCAGTTATAAAAATGTAATTAGCATTCTCTGACGATCTCTGTGGTTTAGTGGTTTGAGTACCGGACTGCTGACCATGAGGTCGTGGGTTCGATTCCCACAAGACACAAATATTTATGTGATGAATATAAGTGTTTGTGTTCGTCTGGGTGTTTCTTATGTATTATAAGTATATAAGTATTATATCCATTGTCTAGTACCCATAGTAAACATAGTAAACTCTGCTTAGTTTGGGACTAGATGGTGCCGTGTAAAATGTCGAATCTAGAATATTTATTTATTATTTTTTTATTATTTATTCTGGGTACGAATGGACAAATAGATTGTTTTGAAATGGCCGTTCCAGCAACGAAATTTCGACGGACGATTACATACCTACATACCATCACGCCTGTATTCCCCGAAGGGTTAGGCAGAGGCGTACTAACGTACACCCACAGATCGCCGGTAGATTTAACAACAGCTTTTTAATAAATATTTAAATCAGAATTCCGCATCAACTTACATGTATACAAAGCGCAAAGTTGCAGTCTACGGGCGGCGTTTGCACCGCGACGACCGCTTGCGGGCAGAACTGCGCGACGGCCAGCGTCACGGTGCGCACGTGCTGCATGTTCTGGAAGAACAGGTCGCGGTCCAGGGTGTTGCAGCACGGCGGCAGCAAGTACGCACCCCCGCAGATCAGGACCACGTCTGAATTCTGTTGGCATAAGGCATAATAACATATAAGGATAGCAGTAACAAATTATGATTAATCTCCTCTTTCATACTCATACATAGAACATACCGTCACGCCTTTATTCCTCGATTTGTTAGGCAGAGGCCTACTATTGTACACTTAGAGTTCATACATACAACATACACTCGCACCTTTCTCCTACAAGGGTAGGCAGAAACTATAGACCACTACTTGCTACAATTCTTGCATATCTACTTCTTTTGCTTCTGCAACATTAATACATCTTCTCATATATACCGGTTGAGAGTACTATGCATATTATGACTTTTTTGAACTATCAGGTCAATAAGATCGGCGAGGGTTTGAGTTTAACTGTGCACAAATCCCAAACTCCTAGCTGCTACTGAAAAATTCATAGAAAAACCCAAAAACTTTGCTCCATCTGGGAATGGAATTGGCTAACAGCAGCAGCAGCCGCCTTGCTACGACGACTATTGAAGCAGATATACTTATTTCCTAGTTATATGTATAACCATAGACTGCCTAGTCTATTTATCGCAATCGAATCGAAGTTTTCGAATAATAATAACTATCAACACCGTGAGGAAACTTGTACACCTTCGCAAATTTCTTGACGTGGGTGCGGACTGCCAATCCGCACAACTCGTAACCCAGGCAACGAAGCATGGTAAACTACCAATTCTTAACACTAAAAGAAACAGGGCCTGTAGACAAGTTGTGCGCGCTCGATTTTGTCGAAGGCATATGTCATTTGCATACATTGAGAATTCTATTCTATTCGATTAGGTCGAATACAGGTCAAAGTGGCACCACCATGATTATGACAGTTTGATTGCTCTTACTTACATGCAAGGCATCCTTTAGGAACATGCGACCCTGGTAAGCTTCGACCTCTGTGCTGGTGTCAATGTGCGCAATGTCGTTGGCCACGCCGAGGACACATCGTTCTGGGATGTCATCGTACATAGCCAGAGTTCGGATGACATTCTGTTGTTTTAGGAACAGACAGGCGATGCGGCCAACATCGCTCCCAGCGCCCACTACCGCCACCTTTGAGGACAAAACTGGTCCGGATTTTACGATTTGATTAAAGCGTTCAAGCCCACCTTTGTTACTAATAATCAAGAATTCTAATTCGACCGCAATTTTTACTACATAGGTATACTGCGCCTGCTTTGTTTAAATCCCTTCTAGAAAGTTATCGCCTGAGTCTTGGTCATGGTATAGCATCACGACTGTATTATATAAGGATTAAACAGAGGTTCATTAGCCAAGTGGTCCAGAGCGCGACTACTACGCTAGAGGTCCTGGGTTCGATGCCCAGATCGAGCAAAGTGTTTTTGGGTTTTTCTATGAAATTCCCAGTAGCAGCTCGGAGTTAGGAATTTGTGCCCGGTTAATGGCAATAGGCTCGCCCCCTATTACACCCTAAAACATACCGGCGACAGTGGGTGTAGATTAGTACTCCTGTGCCTAACCCTTCGGGAAATACAGGCGTGATGGTATGTTTTCTCTGAGTTTGTTTCGGTATTTCTACTCAGAGGTCGACAGTTAGGCAATCCCGAAGCCATCTAGCTATAAAAAAACAAACCATTGACTTGTAAAAGTGTCTCTAAAGTTCTACTTACAGAAATAAATATCATTTCATTTCATTTATGTTAAACAGAGGTTAACTGATCTATCTACAGCTACACCCACAGCTCACCAGTACCTACGTTTTAAGATCGAGCTCCAAGCAAGCTTATTTCCTTTAGCCGGTCACAAACACAAACACCGACTGCGACGGTCACAAACGAAACTACTGCGTATTTCATAGAAAAACCCAAAGGCTTGACCTGGGAATTAAGCCAAGAACAGTTACGGCCGTATGTGTCTAAATCAATAAGGCAACTTTTGACGCTTGTTTTTGACTAGCTTTTGCCCGCGACTTTGGTTACGTGGACTTCTGAATTGCTTTCGACCTGGATAAAAAGTAGCCTATGTGTTATTCCAGACTAAAATCTATCTCTGTACCAAATTCTATCTAGATCCGTTTACCCTTTCTGGCGTGAAAGAATAACAAACATCCATACATCTCTATAACCTCACAAATTTTCATGTTTATAATATTTACTAGCTTCCGCCCGCGAATTCGTCCGCGTGGAATAGTTACTTAGTCTTAGCGTGATGATATATAGCCTATAGCCTTCCTCAATAAATGGGCTATCTAACACTGAAACAAACAAACTCTTCAGCTTTATATATTAGTATATAGATTATTTATACCAATATAAATGTTATTTTGTTCGTCTTAATTTATTCGTTCCATTAGATACTGATAGTTCAAACTAATACATTTACATCATCCATTATCCCTTATTTTATACCCATGGGGGTTGAATTTATCAAAATCCTATTTAAGCCGACGTCTTCATCATAGTAGCTCCAATCTTCAATTTAAATTCATTTCAATCAGTCGAAAATCTAAGAAGATTTATACAAACGTTCATCCCCTATTTTATCCCCTTAGGGGTGGAATGTATCAAAATCCTTTCTTAGGGGATGCCTACGTCATAGTAGCTATATGCATGCAAAGTCTCAGCCCGATCGGTTTAAAATTGACAGTTTCATACAAACTTTCATCCCCTATTTTATCCCCTTGGGGCAGAATTTATCAAAATCCTCTCTTAGCGGATGCCTACGTCATAACATCTACCTGCATGCCAAATTTCAGCCCGATCCCTTCAGTGGTTTGGGCTGTGCATTGATAGATCACTATGTCAGTCAGTCACCTTTGAGTTTAATATATTTAGATTAGTAGGACTAGTTATTGGGAGGTATAGACTTATCACTGTTTATGCAGTAGTTTCTGTTTATGAAGATATAATTTACGTTAATCAGCTAATAAATTAAGGGTTTTATAGAGCAAATTGTCACAATCAATCGTGATTCTGTTATTGACCTGTTGACTGAGCAGATATCTACTCACGGATAATGATTGTTAAGACATTTATTAGGTAGGTATATAGGTAGGCTTAAAGCCCTTACCCGCTTCTTCTTCCACGTCGATTTGAAGCAATTAAACAGCCTATAGATATCCTTAGGTGTCCCGTGTCTCGATAATAATGTAACTACCCAAAGTAATCTGTAATACGTATCGCAGGTGCAGCTACGAATTGGATTACCTACCATCATAGTACAAATAGATATTTCATAATTTGTGATTTGTGTAGTGAGTTAGTACAAGTTCTTTACTAGTTATTGCTCTACTTAAAAATGGGCATCACCGCAAAACCACAAATATCGCTATTGCGTTACAATATTTCTACCACAGACCTTCTGCGGCGGGATCCGAGGAACAGGACAGAACTTTTCGCATTCCCTCTCTATCTGTGCCAGAGTGTCTGATAGCACGAAGTTCTTGTAACCACGGGTGGACTGCCTCGGCTTGGGCGACACTACTGGCACCAAAACCCGCCCGAAGCTACAATACGTATGGCGAAACATCGCGAATTTGGAATACGTGACGATTCGCTATAGTACAGAAGCATGCGTCTCCTCTACTCTTTTTTATATATAATTTTTACATTTGACTAGAATTTCGACAGTGATTTTTTGTTTATTTTTACATTGTTAAGCCACTGACATTATCAAATGACATATAAGACTGGGAAGAGTTGATGTTTCCGCTGTCTTGGAGAAAGAGTATTCTTAGGCTGAAATATTTGTCTACAGTCTTCCCGATAAGAACTTTCATGATCACAATAGGTACATGAAATTGAGCATGAAATGTCTTCTCGTGGGAGAGCCATTCTTTGGCACGAATGGGCCGGCTCGACCGGAGTGACCCAGAAAACTGGCGTGAAACATCGCTTGCGTTGTGTTTCGCCGAGTGAGTGAGGTTACCGGTTA
This sequence comes from Acronicta leporina, assembly GCA_947256265.1. Lineage (NCBI taxonomy): Eukaryota > Metazoa > Arthropoda > Insecta > Lepidoptera > Noctuidae > Acronicta > Acronicta leporina. The sequence continues at coordinate 13,862,042 of OX366518.1, read as the reverse complement.
CTCGTACCGTTACCGTTACCGAGGTTACTCCTCTAGTGATGCGGGTGTCCATTGGCAGCTGTTATCGCTTACCATCAGGTGATCCGTCTGCTCGTTGCTCCCCCTATCACATAAAATATAATGTAACGAATGTAACTTCTCAGTTGCTCGTCCACAGTCTGTTCACACAAACGTTGCCTAACTGTAGTCATTATTAGCCTAGTACCTACCTAGTAAGGTATATTCGATAAACTGTACCTAAACCATAAAGAACTATTGCAGGTGTCTAATCGACACCATTTGGCTGCATTAAAATGTGTTTAGGTTTTAATAAATTTTATTCTCAATAAAAACATAATGTCACTACAATAATACTCAAAATCTAAAAAGTACCTTGTTTGAATTTGCAAACAGATTGAGAGCTTGACCCGAATCATGAATGCTGCTGAAGGCAACAGAAGCTGCAGGCTATAATTGGCCTCTTATTAGATCTATATCATTAGGATACATGCCCAAGCTACACGTGCCATATACATATCCAGTATAAGCTGACCTCCGTGTACGAAAAAGTAACCTCTTGCCCCCAATCTCCAGTTCTGTGCAATGTGTTTTTAAGACATGTATTTGTTAAAACTCCGTAACTTCTACGATATAGAAGAATCACTCTGGCACGCTTTTCCTCGTAGGGGTAGGCAGAAACTACAGAGCGCCACTTGCTACGATTCTTGCATACTTCCTTTTGATTGATCCACATTCATATATGTTGTCTTACACGCCCGCCAGTTGCGTGTGCTACGCACCTGACATTTGAAGAGTCTCATCGATAAGGTCTAGATAGATATGTCTTTCTATGGCGTCCACTACCGGCGGCGACGAAGACTCCAGGAATTCAGTTTTTTTAAAGAAAACAACAAATAGAACAGACATCAATTTAATAGATATAAGTTTCACCTATATATTATGTTTAACATTCATAATGATTATTATTATATTGTCTACCCATATACAGGCATACTTGTTTATGTATACATACAACACGGAGGAATTAAAAATGACTAGAACTATAGAGAGTGAAAGCCGCCCAGACAACTACGTATCAACATTATTCTGGCACATTACTAAGTACATGGCTCAGCGATCACGACGTATGGCCACCACACAACCATGTTACTGTCAAAGGCAAATATAGAATGAACCATAAATTAAATTCAATAGGATCAATAAAAAGCAATAAAATCCGGTAAAAGTAGTTTTGTTTCAACGTCTAACAAACCAGTATGTACCATAAACCTCAAAACATTATTTTTTTATGTCTGATGCGTCGATTTCTGTTCACTAATTAGTGTTACTAATTTAAATCTACTAAATTAAAGTGTTGCTTCTCGCAGATTTCCGGCTTCCTAGTGTGTCAGAATGCGAATGACAACATTTTGGCGGGTTATTAAGTGTTTTTTTTTTAATATCCCAAGATGTTTAGTGTGTCTTCGTTTAACACACATTCATTTGTAATTCAATGGCGAAGTTTTACAGAATTAATATGTATTACCAACTTATAATTAAATAAATATTATTTAAAAGTAAAAATTAAAAGAACTGTAGGTATTGTTTTCAAATATTCGACTAGCTGACATAGGGCATTGAGAAGAAGATGCAACAATGTGTTTTTTGTGTAAACTATTGCCAATTATTGTGCCTCATCGAAAATATTCATTATTATTTAATTTTAATGCCTTTGAAAGTAACATAGTTTAAAACATTTACATAACATTTGTGATATAACTTATTGCTTCATTAAAAACATCTGATGACAACCTTTCAAATAAAATCTATAATAAATAACTAAGTAAACGGGACTTAAAGTCTGCTTACAACAAAGTAGTATGACAATGTCAATACACTAGTCTTCCCACAAGACAAACCACTCGGTTGAACCCACAAACTAGGATAACATTAATCTGGCACATATTTTACATGAAAAAATAAACTTACATTAAGCAGATCTTTGCTAAGATTCAATAAGTTCAACTAATCAATAAAATTATAAACTCAACAATAAAATAACAACATTCTCTGAACATTTCATCGCCATGAAGCGAGTTTCTAGATTCATAGACAATACAAGCATGAAACACTCTTCTAATATTTAAATTATTCTCTCAAACCATTATCTATGGTCACTTAAAAATGCCCGCGACACCTTTCAGTCGGTTAAATAAAAACATTTGAGAACTTTTTACAATAATAATAAACAATGTAATTTTAACGCATTTCATAAACATAGGTACATAATCAAATTTACAATTTTATTGTCTTAAATAAACCTAATAGCAGGACAATACTATACCACATTAAAAGATACGCCAAAAAAAAACTGCCACCGAATTGTAAAGTAACGAAAATATAATGAATGTTTTTATTTTTCAAAATCACACTTTTATGCTTAAGCTTGTTTATACTAATAAAATTAATTTTACAAAAGTATATTTTCCGTGAATGGTTTCAACTAAGTCCTCGATTTTAAAAATAAGATACCTTCTACTTACACTTAAATCACTCATGTCAGAAACGACAAAAACATGACTTCGTAAAACAAGCACTTATAGAGGTATATCTTCGTGACTCCAAGATTGAGTTTTAAATAGTTTAATAATAATAATGGTTGGCCTCTGTTGACATCAAAAGCTCCTTTGAGTTGGCCAGTTCAAGGTCTTGATACAAGAACCTCTCTCTTACGGCACACATTGTGTGATGACTATCTCAGAAGTCTTAGCCTTTTAATTCTGGTCTTTTCTGTTTCAAATTATTTCATAATTACGTTTAAATAAACTACTTATATTGAAATGTGTCGACATTCCATGAAAAAAATAATATCATTCCGATGTATACAATTTTATTCCAATCTTCCAATCAAGCAATAGTTTATAGTTTCCTGGCGTCAACGCAAATACCAATGTTTTAGAATTCTTTAAAACCGCTGCCACGTGTTATGTGATTGTAATATTGCATTACAAAATATTATCATGACATCGCAACTGATTTCCCAAATGAGTTTATACCCATGAACCATAATTCAAATATAAATGTTCGAAAGTGATGTAGATTTTGTTGCCATTTCCGAAAATTATATAAATTTAATATCATAATTAATACGATATTTAAATGTGATATAAAAAAAATATATCTATAACTGAATGTCTTGGTGCGTACTAACTGATTATTAATATATTATAATTTACTAAGCTATCTATATAATAATTTACTAAACTGATTTTTTTAATAGTGGAATTACTAATTTAATATAGAGAAGGTTATATTACCTACATACCGCACACCTAGATTAAAACTGAGACAAAATAGAAATCTGAGAAAAATAAAAAAACGTGAAAAATAATATTTATTTATAAGTAAGTACCTATACCGGAATAATTTTTATTCAGTGCTCAAACTTTGACAATTGATACTTAAACGACTTTTATTAAACACCAATTTGTTATTTTGATATGTCTTAGTACAAAATATCGAAGTTATCGTTAACGAAAGATGTTTACTTTGAAACTGATTTTATGGTTACTCGCTAGCGCACGGCAAAGCGCGCGCGCCTTAGTACCTACATCAGCTGTACACCGGCGCGTGAGTCGGCTGGCACACGTGCATATTGTTATTATTGCGAATAGATATTATGTGTCCATATTTTGCTGATTTCAAGCCGGATAAATATTTAAAAAAAAGTTTTGAACTAATAATGGGAATGTGTTCTATTACTGATACTGAACTAACAAAATTTGTTTGCGCACTGCTTAAAAAATATTCCTGTATGTAATAATGTAATATGTATGTACAGAAACAAATGAGGTAAACAAGAATCGGAGCAAGTGGCGTTCTGTGGTTTCTGCCTGATGTTGTTATATAGGAAAAGAGCGTGAGTGTATGTATGTATTATCCTAGGTCTAGGTGTGGGTACGTTTCTGTTCTACAAATAATGGTGTGACAACGTATTTTTTCGAGACATAAATGCTAATTTTGTAACGCCATATTTCTAATCAATAACGCAGCGACACATACCTAGACAGCAGTGCCTGAGGGCTCTCTATCGGAAGTGAGACAGGGCCTAACACAGACATCCACTGCAGCTCCGAACGTCGATCATTTACAACTACCTCTCACAGTATTCACAACCCGCCGCTAGCGACGCTTATTAGGTAGATCATAAGAAATGTGCCGATCACTTGATTACTATTACTCCGCTGGATAATGTTTGCATTGTCATATCAGGTATTTTTAGTAGTGACAATACCTTGCCATGATGAAAAATAAATGTTTAGTTAATTCTTTGTAAACTACGCCTACCTGCTTGACCTTTATTGAAACTAGGAGCTGCTTACACATTTGAAAATTGTAAGATTAAAGCTATGAAAATAACACAATATTTTCACGCGCTTTTCATTGCACCGCCTCCTTAGTTTTAAAGCCGATCAAATATCATGATCTGCAGATTTTGTCTTAGACCAAGATAGTTAATAAAACAATATTTAACTTCTATATTTCCAACTACTTAACAATAAGCTGATTCGCGGATAAATTTCAAGTTTGTATGGTAATACTCTCTTAATTAATAAACTTGTCAAATATTATTCTGTAAGATTTTAATTTAGTTTTAATAAACTCTAAAACGGCCAATTGTTACATTTCAAGCGGAGTCATAGTACATAGCTATCCTTAATAAATAGGTATATTACATTTTTCCACGGCATGGCTCCGTAACACGGTTGAAGAAACATTACATAATCTAGATTTTATATTAGATATAATTAAATATTGTAAATATGTAGGAAACGACATCAAAAATATAGAATCTAAAATCGGTTTGAAAGATATAGGTTAGTCCGATAATCTGCATAAAAATATTGAAGAATAAGCCAAGAATAAGCCAAAAAAAAGCAAAGTACAATAAATATATTGAGTCGTGTACAGTTAGTAGAAGAAACTGTAGACACATATATATATATATAGCAACAGTTCACACGCGGACTATGTAAAGTTTTCTAAAAATCGATAATGTATAACATCGAAATCCTATAAAATCATATAAAAAGCTGTAAGCAGGAAGGACCAATGAGAGTAGATTTAGTTGAAAGTATGAGCAAACAAGTTTAACAGCCATAAGAATATGATGGTGCTTCACCCAGTTGAGAAACTCGAAGCAATTGAAGAATATGTCGAAATCTAGTCAGTGATTAGCGCAGTAATGCGTCACTGAGAGACAACTCGCTACGAACAATTCATCACAAACGCACACACAAGCAACAAGGCTTACATTAATCTCGCAACTCTACGGGGACTATGATATTGAGTTGTCTCCCCGAGCTTTGCAACTGTTCCCTAAACGCACAAACCGCAAAAGCAAGTCTATATGCAAATAATCTAAAGAAAATCGTATGTACACATCGCAGCTCAGCTCACGATTTTATTTCACTCATAGTATAGTAATAGGATAGATTAGAAATATAAATATTAGAATATACACAATCAGATAACTCTTTTAAAATAAATAGTCATTATAAAATGTAACAAGTATACGAGTTTCACTTAACGACTATTATCGTGTAACCTAGCTCTCCGGAATACTCTACGCAGAATCATTTCTGTCCAAACACGCCATCGAAGCTGCAGTCGACTTAGAATTAAATACTACAAGATAACCCTTAACACCTAGTTGGCAGAATCACACGAACTTTTAATAGTTATTAATATTATTATAATGTAGCCAAACACGGAGACCACAGCGACAGATTATACAAATAAATATTTGAAGCAGGATTGATAATATAAGTTAGAATAAAATATATTAATATTTTCTTAAGTAACCAATTAATGTTTTATATAAAAATATTGGGGCAATTCGGGGGAGTATTCCACCCGTGTTTACAGTGTTTGTTAAATTTCACTGAGTTATTACAATTCAAATCTAAAAATATATGAGAGAACAATTGGGAATAACTTTAGACATTCAAATTATGACATAAAGCTTAGGCCTTTTTGTGAAATCAAAGACATGACAAGTGCGAAGATGCTGTGGTTCTAACGACGAAGACGTGACCTACATCTTACCTAAAGACAATAATTTAATTACACAAGGCAAGAACAAGTCGTGTTTCACTTCATAATATCTACTATCTAATTCAATCATTTTGTATTAACGAATGGGAATAACAATGCCAAAAACGGGTCATTAGAAGAAATATATTTACTAAAAAACTTTGTTGTGGACGTCGGGAGAACGATAAAATCGAGTTGATAAATTCAAATTTCCGACATAACCTCAACCATTCATCAGATTATTTGCGTCATTCCCACTATGCCTACTGGCACCAGTCACCAGTTATCAGGCCGATAAGCCAAGTGGAGACAAAGCCTCAACACCACGAACAAGAAAGGCCACCTTCTAAAGCCGCAACAATGCCCACTCACCTTCCATACGCACATACAAGATATTGTGATAATATTCACCTAGAAAAACTATACCCATTGTCGTGGCTAATATGTGGTAAGACCGCCTTTACTCTGATTGCATAGTGCCTACTGACGCATATAAAACAAACATATATATTTTAGCTCCGAATCTAACTTGCAGATCTAAAATTTCTTATAATAATATGTGTATTTTCAACGTAACTCTTAAAGGGAATCAGAATACTGCATATTAAGCTCATCAGGTCGTGACAATCTAAACGAATACTATGAGTTACCTCGTACTCGCTATTCAATGCTACCAGGGAAGTGTCTAAACATTACAAACCTAATAATCACAAGTTTCCAATGGAAATCTATATTAAATTTATCTAAACACATTGATATTACGTCACACTCCTCTATGTTAAATTCACCAACTATTGTTTCAAATACATACTTCGTAGCAAAGACAGGTCGATAAATAAGTCGAGAAATAGTAAGAGGTTCCCTGTTTCCATGTTTTACTTTCTTGTTTTAAATTAAGATGATTTGTGACGTCGTTCTAAAATCCGATTACATTTTGATCTCATAGAAGGGGAACAATATGTTTAAATGATTACTTTTCTGTTAATCTTGATAACGGAAAATTACCCGTCACAAATAATCTCAACAGAATCTAAAATTTAATTATAACGATAATAAATTTTAAGTTTTATAAAGTAGATCAAAAGTTAATAAATACATGGGACCAAAACATTATATTCATGGCACTTACACGATAACTAGGTTTTGTACAAGAAAACATTTTGATAAATACGATAAAAATAATGGCGACTCTTATCTCGCTGACTACCAACGAGTGAAAGTATGTTCTAAGCATCGTGCCATAGACGTCACATTTTAAATAAAGAAACAATAATTGTCTGACATTATATAATTAGATAATTTAAAAGAATGGCCAGTTTTCCTGTTTTAAAGCTTAGAAATACGCCCATGGCAAGATGCACTTTATTAAATTGAAGACAAGGCAAGTACAATGAGTCAAGACTTGAAATCTTACTATCTATTATTCGCCTAAAATCGAAAGTCGGACAAGACAACTGTACGCCGTATTTCCGTAGTTTTAATACACCTAATTGAATTGATCTACATTTTGGCAACTACTTTATATCTCTTAAACGGTACGGAGTGTGCATAAGTCAGTATTTGTTAGCGACAGCCAAGTCATAAGTTAATATTGCACTATTTAGTAACACGCGGCGCTCACTTGCATACTTTTAGTTTAATGAATGATGACAACTTTCAAGATTTGCATACAAATACTTTTAAAGAAAATGTATGCAAGTAAACTCTTGCCTTAAATCTATTTAAAGTAGTGAATATCATTAAATGTTATTTATTGCAAGTGTCGTTTCAAGGAGACGGATGTAAAAACTATTTTCTACTATATTATTGCTGGTACTTATTCATCAATTCGACTCGCAAAATTAAATATTAAATATCATTTAATATAAACCGCTACCGATGGAGGACAACAGTATTGAACATTATTTTTATCTTAATTTATTATAACTAGTAGCTGGTACTAATATTGTAATGAGAACAATTTTTGTATTGATGCGAAAGGAAATTGTGTCGATTCAAAATCTTACTCGCTACCAAAGTTTATGTGGTAATAATCAGTAATATTAAGTACTTTGAGCCTATGAGAAAGCACCATTGAAATATAGATCACCCCATATTATAAATAAAACCCGTAATACACGTATTTTTGAGAATATTATGTGAAATAAAGGGAAGACCACAACATAACACCGGCATTCAACTTTGTTAAAGATGTTTTAAATTTACCACACTATGAATTTTTATTTGTTTATAATACGATTGGAAATATCAGATTTATGTTAAAAATTATCGCTCATAGCTAATAATATCTACTGGAGGCGCTTGTCTAAGGCTGCGATTATTCTACAAGACACATAAGCCCTTCATAATACTATGGCAGTGAATTATAACTTAAATATCGTAGGTGGCTATTGGCACAATTTTCTAAATTAATTTCGGAACGAAAATGGCTTTTAATCTCTCGCATATCGATGGCGAGGACGTCGGTGGTTCAGAAGTATTCTATCTATCATGTCCTTAGTCTGTTGCTCAAAGGATTAAGAGCCAAGCGTTTCGATAAATACATTCGTCTGGAAGATTTGTATTGAAGGATACTTTATCATGTGTTTAATATTCACTACGTAAGGGTCCAAGAGGTTCTATTGAGTTATTGTAATAATGACTATGACTACCTTGATTGGAAACACTCGTTATCTACTGTAATAATATTAACTATATTCTAATGTCGTATTGTCTATCCATAGTTGTGTTTGAAGCATGTCTTTCGTGACTGACTAAATATATTTGGAGTTTCACCACTAGATCCGACAATCAGTGCAATGGCCCATTATTCCTAATACCTAAACATTATCGGCGTTTAATGACTAAGCAAAAATGGAATGTTAATCTACAACCTACTGTTACTGACATCTGTTAGTACGATTAATCAATGCAAAAAAAGCTTATACATAATATACTAATACGATACTCATGAATACTTCACGGATGCATTAATAATAAACGCACATTATTATTTAATTAATTTGTGACATCGCACGTCTTGTGTATATTCGTACCTAATTTGTAACAAGTGCATTTCTAAAATTGATTTCAATGCTAATCAATCAATTACAAATGGAATATTACAAATAATAATTTTCAACTTTTATAGTTCGAAACGTATTCACTAACCAGAAAATATTGGAATAACCATCATAAGAATCAAATCCATAATAATTAATTTTATAAAAATGGAATTATTAGATAATATTATTAGTTACATCTATAAAAATGTATAAAGGAAGATTTATTTGTGAAATTGTAAGAAATAATTAGGTACGAGATAAGTTACCCACTGAAAAATCAGTATGTTGTGCATTAGATATGTATAGAGTTAACACGGTTGTATAGACGGCGAGCGGCGCCCGCGCACCCGAGCCGACGCCGACGCCAATGCGCGATGACTAGGACGTCGTAATCGTAAAAGCGTTAGTTCAACATGCAAACCGCTATCGACTAATTCAATTAAATGCAGTAATACAAAGATTCCCAAGACACACTTCTTATGATAAAATAGGTACAATACGAGGACAATCTTAAGGTTAAATTAAAATATTCGCGCTAAACGGGAGCTAGAAATGCGACCGGCGACATCCGTGGCCGCTGACCGCCAACTTGCGCAGGACAACTAAATCTATGAGATTGTAAACGTAGAGAACAATACTGTCGAGGCTCACGTGCCGGAGGCGACACGAGGTGGCGGGCGGCGGCCGCTTGCACGGCTTGCTCCTTAGGCGATAATATCACAGATTCCTAAATAAAAACGACGACGAGAGAGGGTCGCCCGGAGCGAGGAGACGCGGCATACACTACGCGGCATACACTACGCCGCCCCCCTCCCCCCCTAGCCCTCGGGCGCGCCGCCACACATGTTCTCCAGCTCCAATAGCTCCTGTAACCAATAATCTGCATGTAAAACTTGAATTCATGGTAGAATAATATGCTTACGTCTGGTATGATGCCCCACGGTGACGTGAAAATCAGTATTACCGTCTTTGTCAGTGAAATTTTGAATTAATAATGAATATAAAACAGATTGTTTACTATCCTAACTATTTTTAAGTAGTGTTCTTCTTTATTTAGTTAAAATACAGTATAAAATTGATAATTCAAAATTGCTACTTTATAGAAGTAGGTAAAGATTATTGACAATTTGAAAGAAAGAAAGAAAAGAAAATTTATTTGTAGGACACCTAAATTACATAAAACAGTAGATACAGCTTGCACAAGCAGTTGTAAACAGTAAATCTAAGTAAATATATTTAAATTGTATTTAAACACAGTTTTTCATAGATATTTCGTGTTTAAATACAATTTAAACACATTTAAGAAGTTGGTGCAAGTGGCCCTAAGTCTAAGTAGCTACAATTAAAAGCACTAATGGTAACACCCCCCCCCCCCCCCACGACCCGAACCGAGGCAGTAGCTTTAAATTAGTCCCTAAATAATACGCTGTCAAGATTCCCTGAAGCTCCTCCAAGCTATTGCAATATAGAAAAGAAAGGTACCTGGTCGCGGTGGTCCCGCAGCAGCTGCAGCAGGCGGTCGTGCGCGCGCGCCAGCTGCTCGCGCCGCGCCGCGTACTTGTGCTCCAGCCGGCAGCACTCCGCCACGCCGCGCTCCACCGACTGCCGACCGTACCGATCATATCACATATTTACTTATAGTTCGCGCAAAATAACTTGACCCAAAACTACCGGAGAGGGGGAAACTTTGCGCAGTACATTTGCGAGCAAAATGTACTAAAAAACGACTACTGCGCATCCGCCATTTTGGTTCAAGTTATTTTGCGCCAACTGTACTACTCGTGAATGACATGGGAACAAAGGAGATCCGTAGAAGAACTGTAGCCCAAGCACAAACAACTATCGAATTCGTATCATAAACTTATAAGTGCTTTTCTGCTACAAATCTCATATATACATACATATTTTCAAATCTGTCTCCATTGGGGTAGGCATAGACTACACTTGCTACGATCCTGGCAAACCACTTTCGCTTCATCTAAATTAATTTACCTCCTTCTCATACAAATTATTCTCGATTTCGGTACGTATACGTTTTCGAAAGTGTTCGTGCTTGGTTCGTTGCTCAAAAAACGTAAATCCAAAATAAATCGTATTATTTTGGTTTTACGAGCAATTCAAGCTGCGCCGGATCCAAACAATATTTTATTAAATTGTGTTATTATTAAAATTGAGATACTGTTAATCTAAGCTCCTACCGTACCATTTCGTCTATTACAACTTCAATCGAAACAAACGACCGAAAAATCGTTCTTTGGTAAAGTCATCAAGAATTGCATTCGCTTACATTTATTTCCAGTGAAGTATTTTTGATGAAATGGTAGAACAAGAACCTAGATTAACGGTACCGAATCTATACTAATATATAAAGCTGAAGAGTTTGTTTGTTTGCTTGAACGCGCTAATCTCAGGAACTACTAGTCCGATTTGAAAAATTATTTCTGTCTTAGATAGCCCATTTATTGAGGAAAGCTATAGGCTATATATCATCACGCTACGCGGACGAAGTCGCGGGCAGAAGCTAGTAATAATATACTTTGAATAAATTGCGTTTGGCAACCCTCTGCCCCAGCGTTCTTGCGTGGGAAAGGAAGTGGACTTACCGGAAAACGCAGTGTGGAACGACATCCAACGAGATGGACGGACGACATAATGTAAGTCACTGAGTTATTGGATGCAGGGGTCCTATGGGTGAATATGATACTCGGAAAGTAACCCATTACTACTCTATTGCCGGAGTAGAAAACAAGAATTTTCAAGCTCTTGGCTGGAGGAATTTACAAATAAAAACTCGTGTGGTCTGCGATTATTTTAAATGCACATTCGTTACTGTTGTAACAGTTACTAGTAGGATATTTATAATAGGCAGTACGTTACCTGCGAATGTATCTCTCGCTTTATTCTGTTGATTTCATCCTTATCCCTGTTGGTCTTCTTTGCTAACGCTTTAACACCTTCCTTCCGCGAATTTGCTAGTCTATTCAATATTTCTTTCTTTTCAGCTTCTAATAAATCCTGAAACCAATTACAAAAGCATTTTGACAAAAGTCATGAATGACTATACTTCGACTTTTAATTGTATTAAGCAGGGGGGGACACTTAGAACATGCCTTACGTCAATAAAGAAAGACATGCCATCTATTTTGCATAACAGAGAAACACTGCTACCTAATAGTTTCAAGTCTATCGATAGATGTCTCTTCTCTCATTAATCTATTGCATTGCATATCATCTAATGCAATTAAAAAACTAGGTTTATTATGTGCTGGAATTTAATTCCGTAATAATAGTATTATTTATAGTATTTATTCTAAAGATAATGTGTTTAGTAAAAAATATCATATTATTTTATTTTATTAGGACTGTAGCTTATGGTAACATTGTTGTGAATACTTTTCATATTTTTTAACTGGCAACATTACACAATATGGTCGCTGCAACTTGTGTTTACGTATGTTAGTGTGTCTTGATCATTCTGTGATAAATTATTAGTTTTTTCAATATTTTGTCTACATCATACTTCGAGTTAAGATCGTCCTGATAAGAGATTATATTTGGAAACCAATGTTATTCTACCTCTAAACTATAAATAAATGGAAACTATATTGTACCTGTATTTATCTCTACTATTGTAAAATTGTAAAAAAGCAGTGTCTGTACATTAAAGATTTAAAAAAAAAACAAGTGAGTTAGGGTATATAAACGTCTCCGAACCCAAAAATGTGATTTTTTAAATTCTTGTCTGTTTGTCTGTTTGTTACGGGTTGGCGCATAAACTACTGAATAGATTTTAATTTTGTTATCACTGTTAGAAAGTATGTGCTCCAAATTAAAAACTGGTATACTTCTTATGTTAAATAATTAAACGGAACCTGAGATACAGCTTGACCTCAATAATGTATAGACAGCCATACAAAGAAGAGATCATCATTGTTCGTTTTTAACTTCAAGTGAGCGAAGCCGCGGACAGAGGCTAGTATAACTATATAAATAAAGCTATCTATAGAGCGTTTGTTTGTTGCTATTAGGAAATGCAGATGTCGCTTCAAAACTTCAAATCGGTCTGCCTCGAATTGGCTCAAGAGGGCTCTCTTGTACAACTATAATATTATACTCTTGGGTATTAAGTAACTTGACAGTCCGAAGAAAAATTAAGTTACCATACTACAACTACTAGTGTTGGGGTAGTGAATAATTTCGCGTAACGAATGAATGATAAAAATTATTTAATTTAATTTAAACAGAAACTCATAAGTAAGATGTGAAATATATAATTGATTGTAACAAGTTATTTTCTATTTTATTGTCTTATAACAGAAGCTAACTTAAAATTCTGTAATTTTACTTTTGTTATTTTGACATTTTATAAATGACTTTTACTACTGAGAGAAAAATTCAAAATTTTTTATTGTGTATATTGTATGTAAGTACATTAAATTCATTCAAGTCGTTCATCCTTACACCACCTCACTAACTTTTTTTGTCAGAAACTGGTAACCCTTTAATTGTCAAGTTATTCAATACGAATAAAAGTCAAAGTATAATGTTATTATTGGAACTGACATTGATTTACAGAGCAACGACACTTTAATCCTCGGAGATGCACAAGTCATCATACTAATTTTGTGGATACCAAAGTTTGGTTTGTGTAGCACAATCACGATAAAACGGCTAATGCTTAAAGCATACATATCGCCTCTGTGTTCGATCACCATCGCCTCCTTTGCAAAGCACACTAATCAGCACCGTAAAGTACCGCGACGGTCAATCGACATTCATCGTGCAATGTCGTGTTAGTTTTCAAATGGATGCCAAGCAGCTCACGATCTCCGCGGTGACGTTGGCACCCTCTCTTCCCCTCCAGCAAATTCGCTTACTTACAGCACGATCAAAATAACTGTGCGCGTCTGATGTTATCCGCAAGTAGTTTCGTAGTGATACAATTTAATATCTTGGGTATATATAGACAATGGGAATAATAGATGTTTCGCATTCTCGACTACTGTCTTTACTATGTAAGATCGATATTTTTTTGATAAAACCACTTAATTAAGTGTGGCACTTAATTATGTTTTGAACAGCTAACTTCAGACGCGCACAGTTATGTCGACGGTACTGTACACTACATTATGCGTCGCCGTAAGCGCCGCATAATTCGCCTTCATCTGGTGGTGCTGGTCGTTGCGCACGTGCTTCTCCAGCGCCGCGTACACCGCGTGGTGGCACTTGAGCCGCAGCTCGCGCTCTAGCGACAGGAACGAGGCGCCCGCGCTATCGGCGATGTTGTGGTGTACTCACCGAGAGCGCCTTCATCTGGTGGTGCTGGTCGTTGCGCACGTGCTTCTCCAGCGCCGCGTACACCGCGTGGTGGCACTTGAGCCGCAGCTCGCGCTCTAGCGACAGGAACGAGGCGCCCGCGCTATCGGCGATGTTGTGGTGTACTCACCGAGAGCGCCTTCATCTGGTGGTGCTGGTCGTTGCGCACGTGCTTCTCCAGCGCCGCGTACACCGCGTGGTGGCACTTGAGCCGCAGCTCGCGCTCTAGCGACAGGAACGAGGCGCCCGCGCTATCGGCGATGTTGTGGTGTACTCACCGAGAGCGCCTTCATCTGGTGGTGCTGGTCGTTGCGCACGTGCTTCTCCAGCGCCGCGTACACCGCGTGGTGGCACTTGAGCCGCAGCTCGCGCTCTAGCGACAGGAACGAGGCGCCCGCGCTATCGGCGATGTTGTGGTGTACTCACCGAGAGCGCCTTCATCTGGTGGTGCTGGTCGTTGCGCACGTGCTTCTCCAGCGCCGCGTACACCGCGTGGTGGCACTTGAGCCGCAGCTCGCGCTCTAGCGACAGGAACGAGGCGCCCGCGCTATCGGCGATGTTGTGGTGTACTCACCGAGAGCGCCTTCATCTGGTGGTGCTGGTCGTTGCGCACGTGCTTC
Organism: Acronicta leporina; assembly: GCA_947256265.1. Taxonomy (NCBI): domain Eukaryota; kingdom Metazoa; phylum Arthropoda; class Insecta; order Lepidoptera; family Noctuidae; genus Acronicta; species Acronicta leporina. The sequence continues at coordinate 13,846,987 of OX366518.1, read as the reverse complement.
TCCAGCGCCGCGTACACCGCGTGGTGGCACTTGAGCCGCAGCTCGCGCTCTAGCGACAGGAACGAGGCGCCCGCGCTATCGGCGATGTTGTGGTGTACTCACCGAGAGCGCCTTCATCTGGTGGTGCTGGTCGTTGCGCACGTGCTTCTCCAGCGCCGCGTACACCGCGTGGTGGCACTTGAGCCGCAGCTCGCGCTCTAGCGACAGGAACGAGGCGCCCGCGCTATCGGCGATGTTGTGGTGTACTCACCGAGAGCGCCTTCATCTGGTGGTGCTGGTCGTTGCGCACGTGCTTCTCCAGCGCCGCGTACACCGCGTGGTGGCACTTGAGCCGCAGCTCGCGCTCTAGCGACAGGAACGAGGCGCCCGCGCCCGTCCCGCCCGCGACCCCCGCTTCTTCCGTGCTCATGCCACTCTCACTGCTCCTGCAATACCGCTTTTACTTATAACACACTTTTGCCACGAATAGTTACGTTCTTTTAAAGGAGGTAGAATTCTGAGAGAGAGTTGGAGCTTGTGTTGACTTTTTACAGGTGAAGTCCAAGAAACTCGCAATGGTCATGGAAGCTTGACTTCATAAACGGACTCTATGACAGGCATGAAATCACGTTATCGAAAGGGGTCGCAAAATCGCAATGTCGGTTCTTAGCGTAAAATCACAAGTTATTGCTATTCGGCAGTCGTCAGTCCACCTGGGAACCCGGGGTAACCGAAGAATCGAAAAATGAGTATACGCATTTTAAATTTTTCGGTTGTCTGTTCTCCGAAAACTATGATAATACATCTCAATATTTAAATCATAATTCAATTAATTTTAATTGAACGACAAAAACAAACACTATTACAAAACTTTCAAAATCTGATGAGTCACACCACTGGCCCGTTAAGACTGAGGTTTAGCTAACCTAAACCTTTACTTTAAAAAGCATCAATGCAGCTATGCAAATCCAGTATGTAATATTTTAACCTGTTAACTAATTTATTAATGTTGCGGTCAGGCCTAGACTTAGACGTCCTGAGCCCCGAGGCACTTGGCATTTGGGGCTCCTTCAAGCCAGGCTTTTGAGCTTATTTGTAGGTCCCGCCAGTGGGACTGGGGTCACTAGGCAAGCTGGACCTCTAGGCCGGGGCTCAGTAGGCCTAGGCGGAAAATCAGCACTGGTTGCGGCCATGATGACGATTTATAAGCATAGATTTTTATAAAGTGGTAACTGGTATGGTCGTCATCATAGAGATTATCGAACTGCCACATTAATCTAATGGTCGCTCGACTGCCACGTTAGAGGTCATGGGTTCGATTCGTAGGATAAGTAAAGATTTATTGAAATTTTCTATAAAATATTCAGCAGCGTCGTGATTTCAATTTTCATGAATCATCGATTTGTTGTAGACCTACAGTTTGTGAAAAAAAAAAACAAATTAAAATAACTATACGTGTTTGAAGTTAGCCGTACCGAACAGCCGCGCAGGTAAAATGACTTAAATAAGTGTTTTTGTGGAAAATTAATCGAAATTAGTAACCACCAATGCGAAACATTCATGACCCCAATTGTCTATACACCGAGTGTTATATTAAAACTAAAGGAACCGGCACACATGTGGCTGTTGGATGACAATGCACATAACGTCATCTACTGGAATTGCCGAAACCAGCATAAAACGCCATGTTAATTTTTGTCCGTGTTTTGTTTCTGCGAAATCAGTCAACCCATTCCCGATACAAAATGTATGAGAAAATTAATATTCTTTTTTTCGTGATCATTTCGATGTTTTAATAGTTATCCTGCTATTATCAAACATAATAATCGACCCAACCATTCTCGAGTTATATGGTGTAACTAACCCGACTTTGTTTGATAGATAGAAAAACATTTTTCACTGTAAAAATACTTGCGGCGAACTTCAGACGCGCACAGATATCTTGACCTAACTGTATTTTTAAAATATTGAGTATCAACTTACATATTTTTGGAGGACAGCCTTTTCACTAGTTTGTTGCTGACGTAGAACTTAGAGGTAGCAGGTTTCTTCTCCTTGTCGTACTTGCGCCGCAGCGCGTCCAGCTTCCGCGCTAACTCCGCCTGCTTTTCGCGAACCACCTTCAATGATAGCAGAGCCTCCAGCGTTTCCGCTAAAGACTCATCAGACGTACCGTTCGTTTTGCTTTCCGTTTCTAAAACAATATAGATTTAATTTACTACTATGGCGTATTTACTAACATTACCATTAAAAAAAAACATTGTGTTAAAACTGGTTTATGTGCAAATGTATGTCTCAAAAGTTCCAAGGCCCACGAGGGCCTTGCAATGAAGTGAGTCTGGAGGCTTTTAAGAGTACAGTAGACAAAAAAATTATTAATGCACATGTTAATAAAATATAACTTACTATAAGTTCAAAAACAAAAAGTATCTTACGTAGTAATCTTAAGTTTGAAAACCTGCACATACTTATTATGAACCAATGACAACTTATAAATAATAAGGCAGTCTATCTAGCCTAATGATTCGACCATTGAACTATTAAATCATACTTCTCGAGATGTAAAGTCTACCCCCAATTGGCCAACATGGTGGACTATAGATCTCAACAGTTGGATAGGAAATGGGTTAATAACTATACCTACATACCTTCCGAATTCTTATCATTGACGGGCAGTGGGGACGCTATGATCTCGCTCTCTATTAGTTTCCTGGACTCAATCGTGGTCTCTTTAAGCGGACTGCCCTCAGGGGCATCATCCAATTTCACCTGAGAAACAAATGCACCAATAATATAGCTACTCTCATTTGTACACTGACAATAAATTGACCGAAATTTCAGCAGCTGAGCCATTTCCCTGCCTCATTAGCCTAGTAGTCCTGAGCTACTGAACTAAAGGTCCTGAGTTCGATTCCCAGGTCGGGCAAAGTAATATTACGTTTTTCTATGAAATTCTCAGTAGCAGCTCGGAGTTTGGATTTGTGTCCGTTTAATGGCAATAGGCTCGCCCCCTATTACATAGTTGTAATTAGTACGCTTCTGCCCAACCCTTCAGGGAATACAGGCGTGATGGTATGTTATGTAGTCTTTTCCCATCCATGTTAGTGTCGGCGGCTGAATATCGGTATTATACACGAAGCAACTGCCATTAGACTTTCGCGACTTAATTGAGCTAAATTTTAGTCTATAATACCATATAATAATAAACATTTAAGTTTAATATATGCTGCAATATTCGAATGCGCATTGTGACTCTAAGGTTATAGATATACGGTTCAAATTCAAATGACGTGAACCAGAAAGCAAACAATTCTATACAGCATTGAAGTTGCTGTCGTCGTCGGTGGGATCTACCTTGACCTTGGATCTACAGTGACTGCAATATCTCTTGTCACTTCCGATGTATGTTACTAGAAGTTCGACTTACAGGGAAGGCGATGGACCGCCGGGGATTCTCAGGTCGTTCCCCCTTGTCGGCTCGCTCGGGTCTTTCTGGTCGTGCGTCGCTCGGGACGTCTGTGTCTTCCGTAAGCTTCGCGAGCTGATGTTCTCTTTTGTCCAGCTCACTCTGGTACTTGATTGGATTCGCCAAAGCTTCTGCCAGTTCTGACAGCCCATCTGGTACGTAATCCTGATGGAAACAAAAATAGTTTGAAGTGGAAATGATATAGGAATAATGTGCTCTTAGGAATTCAAGTGATAGATATTCAAAGTCATTTTGAGATTTATAAACGTGTATGGGATGATTAAGTTGGCATGTAATGCTTTTGAACCTCAATAGTATTGTGAAATTTGTATGTATAATATGTATATGGAAGTGTAGGCTCGTAGTTGCCTAGTAGGCTCTTCGCCATAAGACCCACTTTTTGGAACCGTGCAACTAGTTTTGACTTTAAAAAGTACCTTCTTTAATAGTCTAATTGAAATAAAACATTTTGTCTTTAGGGTTTTAGGAAGATTTTAGAAGAAGATTTATACAACAGATGTAGGAAAAAGGTAATGTCTCTAAGTCGGAGGTGTGTGGGGTGGGTATAATAGCGTGGATGTTTACCTTGGCGACGACGAGCAGCAGCAGGCTGGCAGGCAGCGGCAGGCCCAGCTCCGTGCGCAGGTTGACGGAGCGGTAGCCCGGGCACAGCCCCAGCACGGGCAGCACGCGGTGGCCCAGCAGGCGCCCGCTCTCCTCGTGCGCCGCGATGCGCAGCATGGCCAGCTCCGGCAGCACCACCTGCACATACACGCTTCACTTCTAACACCGTCATCGTACCCAACTAGTCGTACTGAAATTCTCAAAAGGTCCAGCGATTGCACTTGCCCACACAACCTGTCGGTGTCGTAGCGAATTTTATCTGTAATCCCGTGTTTTTTCATTGGTACGAGTTCAAGTTACCCTACCGCCTAGTAGCACGCAGCGCGGCCCAGAACCGTTCTATGGAACACCAAAAGCCATAGCTCAAAGAACTCTGACGGACTTAAGCTTTGAGAACGCTACCAAACTCTGGATGTAATTGCCAGGCATGGACCACAGAGTTTGAGAGGCTTTAATCAAAGCTTTGCAGTGGCAAAGCTTTGATTAAAGCCTATAATAAAGGGCATACATGCCTTTTACACAACAGAAACAAACTGCACATTGTGACGAGAGCCTTAACGGGACATTGTTGCTTAAACAAGCACATGTTCAACCTAAGGTTGAGCGATACACGAACCTTTCGACGTTGTGAGGAGGCTGATGAAAGGCCACTTCACCTTCTTGGGGAATGTGGATCGCTAATACACAAGCTTATCGCTCATCTCGGGAAACACACCTTAAGCCCGGATGAAATAAAAGAGCTCACCCCTAAGAAAATCCTGCAGTTCATAGTAGCGGTACAGGATTCAGCGGTGAACTCTAACTCAACGAGTGGCGATCACAATAGACCGATTTCGGTCGGAGTGACCCTATAGCCGCAAGCAAACAATTAAAAAAATACCCTAACGCCTCCGCTGGTGGGGCACGACAGATAATGAATAAGGTTTTTTGAATTTGGAACGAGGCTTCTTTAACATGTTTTTATGCAAGGAAACATCCTTGCAATGCAAATAGTGCAAATTGAATAATGGTTCTCGGTGTCAAACTATCATGATTTTAAGTAAGTATTACTTTGCCAATACGCCTCATATATGTAATAATAATTATGTACCTATATTATATTAAGAAAATGTAAGATCATTATGAAAAAAGTTGGCAAATTAAACAGTTTCTTATCTTAATAGAATAAATGACTAAAGATTACAAAGATCTTTATTTTTTGCACGTGACGCTCATCTATAGAAAACATACGCGATCCGTTACCTCTCGCCCTGCATCTAAGAGGTTTTCTATTGTACCGAGAATCAACAGCGGAACAACAAACCGAATCAAGGTTAATGGCAATTGTGGGTAAAAACCGAACCACTGTGTAAACATCTGTGAAATGTACAATTACTCGGTTTTGGAAAAAAAGACGCTGTCATTGTGTGCTGTGATTGATAGATTTTTCCAGTTAAGTGGCGATGAAAATTTTATAAAGGTGTAAAAGTAACGAAAAAAAGCGTACCCGTACGTATTCGTTACTTTTACAATGAGTACTCGTTACTATCGTATCGTTACGTTACTCATTACTTCTGATACCTCATATACGTATACGCAGTATACATAAACGCATACGTATGTAATGTTGATGCTATGATACTAGTATCTCTTAGTAGTCTGTGATGCTATGTTCGATTTAATATAATGTAAAGTGTAGAACTCTAAGTGAACTGTAGACGGAATCTACTAAAATTCAATGAAGGAATCAAATAAAATATTTTTTTCAATGGATGTACTATATTTTTTTTTACATTGAGCTTATGTTATATCAAAATAACATCGCAATCTATTATCATAATATGTATCGATTATAATAAAAAAGCCCCAAGTAGATGTCTAAAATTATTAATAAAATATAAAATATATATAATATTATAATATACAATAAAATTCACTGAATACGCGTGCGCGTGCGTGAACCATACGGTCAGCAAACCTTTCAATATACGCATCAACGGTACTTGGGTGAACTGAATCAGTGTAGGTGTCCATACGACGAAAGATGCGAGTAACGAAATGCATTCGTGAGTAACGTTTCGTTACTCGGTACTAGATGGAGCACCCGTTACTCAGTACCGAATACATACGATTCGCTACAGCTCTAAAATTTTATAATCGTATCTTTTATTCGATAAATTTTGGTGCTGATGTTTTTGTTAAAAAAACTTTAATCAGTTCCCTTTTAACCAGGTAACCTTTGGCGTTAAATTCACGAGGAGAAGTCTCCTTCCGTCGTCTTACTTCGTACTTGTATGTATGTCATACAAATCTTTCCTCTTTATAATATTAAGTATAAGTATAGATAGTAAAGAAAAGTATAGATACCAAAAATAAATTCACCACAAACCACGATAAGTTTCATTAAGGTATTATGCCCGTACATTATTAGCGGTAACATTTGAAACACTTCTTAATTGCACCAAGTCGTTAAGTCAATCAGTAGAGCGTTTATAGTAGCTAACTATCTGAATAGCATTGTGTCGGCGCCGGCGCAGGCGCGATTGACTTGTAAACAATCCGTCCGCAGTGACACGGCCCGTATGGCGGGATTCAAAGAGATACGTGAATACTACACATATATATTGTTGTAGTTTTATACGTTACTGTTTCAAATAACGACCAATCAACTTACTTCAAAGAGATAAAAAACAATTTATTATTTTATGGAATTGAAACTGAATTTAAATTCCATAAAGGAATAAATTGTTTTTTGTTTATTGATAAGGCGAAACAAAATATAGCCTCGCTGAATTTGTAACACGAACACCCCCTACACCCCCTCTCCCTCCGGGCATTTTGTCATAGCCTTCCCAGGCACGCACATAACATTTATTCATTTATTTTTATATTACCTTAAACTTATTGAAAACTATTTAAATGCATTACTTATCTTAATTGGAACGGAACCGATAATCGAATTTACCCTATCTAAAATTTTGCTAACATATTGACAATAACCGTCCCATTACTCGAGTAGTCATAAGTGAGACTACTACCCTAAAAGTTTTCGATTAGATTTCTGTAGGTTGAGCAGTGTTATTGGATCTTATTATGAAGTACTCAGCAGCAGCTCGGAGTTCGGCTCTGCCTAAAGTTCTAAGTTATAATGGTTTCATGTTTTTAATGGGGATTATAGAGTGTCACCTCAAATTGCCTGGCCCGCTAGAATACAAAATGAAGGGCGTACCTTTTTGAAGACGAACGGCTCCTCCCCGTAGACGGGGTTGATGCCGTTGTTGGGCGCCACCCTCGTGCGGAACCGCTTGCGCACGGTGTCGGCGGGCAGGCCGAACATGTCCACCTCCACGTACGTGCCGCAGCGCTTGTCCGTCAGCAGCTGCCCCGACACCACCGTCACCGACAGCGTGCCCGCTATTATACCGTCCACTGTGCTCTCCGCGAACGGATCCAACCGCCGATCCTGAAATGGGAATACAGAAAACAATATTATTGTTGTAACTGCCAATACCATACTAGCTTCTGCCCGCCGCTTCGCTCACTTGAAGCTCTAAACCAACAGTGATGATCTCTTCTTTGTATGGGTCTGTATACATTAGAGAGGTCAAGCTGTATCTCAGGTTCCGTTTAATTATTTGAGATAAGAAGTATACCAGTTTTTATGTTGGAGCACATACTTTCTAACAGTGATAACAAAATTAAAATACATTCAGTAGTTTTTGCACCAACAAACAAGAATTTTAAAAATCTAATTTTTGGGTTCAGACGTTTACATTGCCATTATAAGTTGTGCACTATGTTATTCATAAGTAAGATTTTAAATTAGAATATAAGATCTTGTACTAAAATTAATACTACGTATTATGTGGACGAAGTAGCTACAATATTATTACCCAGCTTACAATATTTATAGATAGAAAATTATTACCAGGTTACAATATTTATAGCTAGAAAATAATTACCAGGTTACAATATTTATAGCTAGAAAATAATTACCAGCTTACAATATTTATAGCAAGCTATAATTTGATATATTATGATTAACTTAGTAATAAAGTTCGGATATTTATGTTCTATTGTACAGCGCCTGTTGCCTCTAATTTATTGAATAAACGGTAATACATTTTACTGAACGAAAACCAGCATAATAATTTCAAATATTGAAACTATAGAACTCAATTACTGACAAAATTTAATTATCAATCAAATTTCGTCTTTATGGAAAAGTCTAAAGACTGAAATCTGTTCCAACATCAAAATATCAATAAATTATTTGTATATAGCTTACCTTTCTCCGCATAAACTCTGGTTTAAGTAGATACCCGCATCGCCGGTTATATTCATAAGCGCCCAAGTTGAGTTGCATGGCTAGGTCTAAAGTCTGATAATTAAGCGCTACTAACTGGCACCCAGCATTCCAGAAAACCTGCAATAATAAAAACATTGATTTTCGGAAGTAACTAATATTATAATTTTCTTTCTCAGAAGTATATTACGAACAGTACAAAAACTAATCAAACTAAAAGCTATTGTGTACTTATACATATGTATAAGTAAACAATTATGTTTAGTTCGGGTGAACTCAGCTTCTAAGTATTATGATCAACTTAATACATTATGATGTGAGACAAACCATAAACATACCATCACCTGCTTTTTTTTTAGTAATACGATTCCCCACACTAGCATTTTCTCCTGTATCGTGGGTACAAACACAAATTCTCACAAACACAAACGGCCAGACCCGGGACAAGTATCTATAGGTCATACAAATATTTGCTCCGTGTGGTGATCGAACCCACAACACGATCGCTCAGCCGCTACGCCAAACGTGTCGTCATCCCCCAATGGGTTAGGTAGTAAATGTCATCTAATTCCTAAAATCAAAAGGGCATAAAAACACGTCTCGATCGAACGGGTTTTGCGTTAATAGTACCTCTCATTATCATAACAAGGTTTGAAATGTAAATTATCCTTTCTTTGATTATCAAACTTAGTGTTAATGAAGTGTTCTCACCTGCGGCATAAAGTTGGAGGAGTCGAACCTGGTCCCCGCTGGGTACACACGCGACAACTGATGTTTATTGTAGTTGACAAACTCGATCGGCCGCTCCTTTAGCAATGTGGTCGCTTGCTTCTCGTCGAAAGACGACATCTCGTAGAAACGGTTCTTTTCTGTACACCAATTTGCAATATAGTTATGGAATAAGCACGTAAGAGATTAAATAATAACATAATATACCATCTCGCCTGTATTCCCCGAAGGGTTAGGCAGTGGCGTACGCCTCTGCCTAATGTACACCCACAGTTCGCATGTGAACAGCCCAGGAATGTGAACTGCTTCATTGGCCTAGTGGTCCAGTGCGCGACTGATACACTAGAGGTCCTGGGTTCGATTCCCAGGTCGAGCAAAGTGGTATTGGGTTTTTCTATGAAATTCCCAGTAGCAGCTCCAAGTTTGGAATTTGTGCCCGGTTGATAGCAATAGGCTCGCCCCCTATTACATGGGACCTGAACATACCGGCGAACTGTGGGTGTACACTAGTACGCCTCTGCCTAACCCTTCGGGGAATACAGGCGTGATGGTATGTTATGTTATGATAATGTAAACAAACCATGGGGACTGTTGTTGCGCTTGTACACTGCACAGTAATTTAAAAAGGCATAAAAAATAAAATGCAAATAAAAACAAAACAATACTAACTGTCAGCATTCTCGAAGGAGCTGAAGTGTACAGGCTGCACGTAGTTGACAATGGCAGAGATTTCTGCGGCCGCGTGCGTCCGCGGGCGTCCTCCCCGACCTACACTTATAGCAATAAGAAGAAGCTGCACTCACGGCCCGTAAGGGGAAAGCCCACCTCGTGTGGCTTCCCCAAACGTCAACCTAATTGAACACAAGATATACACCTAACCTGACTGAATACTCCGCTGATGGGCAACGTCACTGGTTCTAAAGGGTAGTCACCAACTCGCTGGCTGGCTCTGTAGTTACAAAGGGGGTGTGTATTGGGGACAGGCCTAAGGCCATAGGTAATGAAGGTCGATAAACTCACTCTCAGAGTTCTCGAAGGAGCTGAAGTGTACGGGCTGCACGTAGTTGACGAGCGCGGAGATCTCAGCGCCGGCGTGGGTTTCGCGCGCATCTTCGCCTACCGCGCTGTCGGCGCCGCCCGCCTCCTCCTCGCCCGACGAGCTCTCCGAGTCCGAAGATTCGGAAGAACCCTGACGCGTCAACTGTTCACCAAACAAACTAGGGTTAGGAATAACACCCATAGCGAACATCATATCCTCATTAGCCTAGCGGTCCTGAGTGTGACTGTGAGGTCCTGGGTACGATTCCCAGGTCGAGCAGTGTTATTGGGTTTTTCTATATAATTCCCAGTAGTAGCTCGGAGTTTGGAATTTGTGCCCGGTTAATGGCAATAGGCTCGCCCCCTATCACATGGGACCTAAACATAACGGCAAACTGTGGGTGTACGACTCTGCCTAAACCTGCGGGGAATGCGTGATGATGGTGTTTCCACGTTTTCGTGTGTAAAAGACGACATGAGTGTTAAACGATATCGAATAAGGCCCCGGATTATGAGGAAAGATCTAACTCCTGGTACATAAAAAATGCCAAGACATGATATTACGTACACGCCCGAATAAAAAACAACAAGTCTTGTTATTCAACGACACTTAAAAAATGTAAACATGCTCATTTTCGTTCGAGAATGCCCCAGAGAAAAGATAATCTGTTTTCGTTGATTTCGTTTATTAGGTAGGTACGTGAGCATAAACATAAAAACAATAGATAACGTCCGGAAGTAATCTATTCTTGTTCAATAAATATATCTAACGAGCTAAGAACGAGTGTAAAGTACTTGCTACTTACCTACTTTTCTAATCCTGAGGAATGCACACGATTTTCACATCGATTTTATGTTTGAACCGCAGCCAAAATCTCGAATTTCGCTAAATCAATAATGTAGTCTACTCATTGAATACGAAAATATAAAAAAATATACTGTCATAATCCTAAAGAAAATATTCTATATTACGTTTGTAGGCTGCTAATCCATTGCCTGCGGCATTGGAGTCGGAGTATTCGAGGTGTAAACATAAGGATTATGTATTTTTATATATTATATAGATTGTACGAGCCTACGTTATGTGTCCCCAAATATTAACTTTCCAGAATCATAAGCATAATAAGCATAATCAACCCAATATATGTCCCACTGCTGGGCACGGGTCAGCTCTCACAATGAGAGGGATTAGGCTAAAGTCCTCCACGCTAGCCTAATGCGGGTTGGCAGACTTCACGTGGGAGAGCCATGCTTCGGCACGAATGGGCCGGCTCGACCGGAGTGATACCACGGCCTCACAGAAAACCGGCGTGAAACAACGCTTGCGTTGTGTTTCGCCGAGTGAGTTGAGCTTACCGGAGGCCCAAACCCTTTTAAAGGCGGGCAGCGCACTTGCGACTCCTCTGGTGTTGCGGGTGTCCATGGGCGGCGGTTATCACTTACCATCAGGTGATCCGTTTGCTCGTTTGCCCCACTATCCCATAAGACTTCACACGCCGTCGAGAAAATCTGTCGGGCATGCAGGTTTCCTCACGATGTTTTCCTTCACCGTTTAACATAACATAACATAACATACCATCACGCCTGTATTCCCCGAAGGGTTAGGCAGAGGCGTACTAATGTACACCCACAGTTCGCCGGTATGTTTAGGTCCCATGTAATAGGGGGCGAGCCTATTGCCATTAACCGGGCACAAATTCCTAACTCCGAGCTGCTACTGGGAATTTCATAGAAAAACCCAATAACACTGCTCGACCTGGGAATCGAACCCAGGACCTCTAGCGTAGCAGTCGCGGTCAGGACCACTTGGCTATTGAGGCAGTTAAGCGCGTGATAATTAACTATTAATACGCACATAACTTCGAAAAGTCAAAGGTGCGTGCCTTGGATTTGAACTGGAAACCTTTGACTTGGCAGTCCCATAGTCATATCACTAGGCTATCACGGCTATACTTTAAAGAAGAAATTCTCTAAAAGATTGTGAAAATCTTATCATAAATCCGTTGCATACTTTAGGAGTACTAAACGCACAGACAGACGTGGATAGCGACCTCCTTTTATATGTACGAATGAGTGGCGATGATACCTACCGTGGACGCACTAACATCTCCGTTGCCCTGCAGCACCTCTGGTTGCCGCTCACTCTCCTCGGAGGCCACGGAATCCTCCTTTTTGTGGTGGTGATGATGCTTCTTCTTGTTCTTAATTATGATCTTATTGCGCAACAACGACGGTGGTGGCAGCTCCCCTCCTTAATAATAATAAGAAAAATATTAGGTAATTAATTAACGAAGCCGGATAAGTTTTAGAATTAATAATTGTTTGTACCCTTTTACCGATTATTCACAACGAAATCGATCGTCACTGATGAGGTTCAAGCTCATTTCTTTTGTATTTTAATTAAGCTAGTATGAGTATATTTGCGCTACTCCTAAAAGTTAATCCTATGTAGAAGAATCTCTAAGTGGCTAGACAAGCTATTTTGGGTATTTTAATTTGGACACCCTTAGAAATTTACTGATTTTGTCAATATAACCCCTAAAACCCTATTGACAGGTCCACTTTAGCCGCATAAATTGTCTTAACTAAGAAGTAGGTGTCATCCATAATTTCTAATAATTCTAAAGATATACAAGAAGTGTGAAATGTAAATAGGTGCGCTATACGAACATATTCTATTAAATTAGCATGAATAAGTTAATGTCCAAGAAAAATATTTTACTATACATTTTGTAGACGAGACAGCACGGCATCACAAACACTCTATAATGCGACTAACGTACTCATAAAATTCGTGGTGTTATCTTTTCCAATACATTATTTTAAAAGTAGATCAGTTTAAGATTACTTCTGTTGTTAAACGTCAGGTTTTTGGAACATATCGGCATTGAACTCACAACGAGAAAATCCTTGTTGAAACAAATAAGTTAATAGGTCAACAACATACGATCTGAATCTCGTAATTCCATTTAGGAGAGACACGTTTCATTTGTAAAGACACATTTAGGTGTATCGCACACTAGCGGGACGGTACGGACGATTTTTGAGTGACGAACGATAATAAAACTTAATATTAAGGCATCATAGTGGATATTTCAAATACAGTAGCTGTAAGCTTTTATTCATATTGTTTATGGCTACGAGATTGTATTGGTTTTTTTTTTATCGATAAGTCTGCAGACGAGCTGTCGAGCTTACTATCGTCGAACTTAAGGTCGCCCATAGACGCCTGCAACACCAGAGAAGTTGCTAATGTGGTGCCGACCCTTAAGAACCCCTACGGACTGCAGACTGACAGAGCCGCAGCAACCGAGGGGGAACTGGCTCTTATGCGCAAAAGTCGAAACACACACCAGTGTTCTACGACAAACTCCAACGTAAGGGTGGCCCCAAGAGGTCCTACCACCGAGCAAGTCAGATATTTTGTCGACTCTTTCCATCGCCAGATAACTTTATCGGAGGAATAAATTCGATTTTTTGATGTCAATGTCAATTTTATTCCTCCGTAAAAAGTTATCTGGCGATGGAAAAATCGACCCTTACGAGATTCTTATCTGAAAGACAGTAACCCACGGGGAGGAATAGAAATTATTTAAGCTATTACGTTACAATATTAAATTATATTAGGAATCGTCGCCTTAAAAACCCATTCGGTGTGCACCGGGCCTTATTGACCAAAGCTTTATATTTTTTTTTCACATTTACCTACATAATACTGAGACGCCGTAAATGCTCGTATCTGTCGACTAACATTTTAAATATTAGGGCTATTACTCGCTTAGCGGTTCATCCTAATAATTTAAAAGTCAAGGACCAATGAAAACAACATGCAACGAAGTTTGAAGCCGTACTTGTAGTACGTGAACTAGTGAAAACAAACTGTAATGTTTACATGTCATAACGCGGCAGATGGTTGGTCGTAGGCCAACGTAAATACTGCAGGTGTACCAACATCAAAGTGTCGAGCTCCGATCACGTTGCGTCAATGGAACCGAATAGATAGTCACAATATTTATACGAGTAATGAGGATTATTAGGAAGCACCGAAATAACGCTGACAATTGACCGATTGCGTCAGTCATACGCTAGATAAAATTTCCAATATAATATTTCGAAATTAATCTGATCATATCAATCCCGCATTACGTAAGCTTTGACAAGAACCTGCCGGCAGATATGGAATACGTCACTTCCTTTAATAAAATAAAATCATCTGGCCTTTTAATAAGCATTCAATAAATTTTGATGCACTCCTGTTTAGACGGGACGGTTGAAAGATTAATAGGCAGAGAACGCAAACAATCTCTCCTATCTTAAACATAATCTTTAATATTGGAGGTAAATGGTGTGCCGTTCGTTTACCTTACGGTTACGACCTACCCCAATACCGTGTAGTTCATTCATGCTTGCTTGCAACGTCTTATATTATAAAATGGAGCTAGGAAGAGTGCCATATACCACAATTTGTATAATTCCATGTCAATTTTATCATAGTATCTGAAATTCTCAGTAATAGTAACTGCCTCATTGGCCTAGTGATCCTAAGCGAGCTGCTACGCTGGAGGTGTTCGATTCCCAGGTCGAGCAAAGTATTTTTGGGATTTTCTATAAAATTTTCAGTAGCTGCTCGGAGATTTGTGCCCGGTTCATAGCAATAGACTCGCCCCCTAAAACATTTTCGCCACATAAAACATTCAAACAACCTAAGCGGCGAGCTGTTGGTGTACATTAGTACATCTCTGCCTAAGGCTTCGAGGAATACAGGCGTGAATAAGTCTAGTCATATGGTCCTTGAGAAACTCAGCTTAGAAAAAATACACGACGGCCTCATAACTAGTGTAACTTATTGTTCCTTGCACAAATTATTTCAATTAAACATAATTTTCTCAATAATGAAGGAACGGAAACGAGTATCCAGCCGTAATTTTCCATTTATTTATTTTATAGACTACCTACCTTAGGTAAATGAATAATAAATCAATCCTCTAATTACCCAAGTCAAATAAAGTGACGAAAGAAAATTACAAATCATAATACATACCCGGTTCAAGTTGATGGGAATCAAGCGGTTTATCGAGCAGCATATCTCCGAATATTTCTCTACAGTAGTTTGCAATCTTGGCTTGCTGCCGGGGGTTGCAGTGGTTCTCAAAGCTCAGTATGACTGGGTAGTCAGAGGTCTTGAAGGCGCTCTCTGCTATCGCTTCCAGCACCTCCTTGGCGCTGATCTCCGGGACGAAGGTGTAACCGTGCACTATCACCGGCTCGTCCGTGCGCCCGTTCCAGAAGTCCAGCTCCACGCATCTGTGAGCAATATTGTTTTTATAAATAGGCTGTAATGTATATTACTGGCGATTATCGCTTGCGTAAATTTTTCCATCCAAACGGTAATATTAGGTTATTTTTTTTTTTAAAACGTTGCCCCACACTAGGATTTTCTCCTGTATCGTGGGTGCGTTTACAAACACAAATTCTCACATACACAAACACCCAGACCCGGAACAACTACCTGTAGATCATACAAATATTTGCTCCGTGTGGGGATCGAACCCACAACACGTGTCGCAGAAGCCAATTGCTCAGCCGCTACGCAAAACATGTCGTCAAACTAGTTAGGAGATACTTTAATACAAAGTATCTCCTAACAACTACTAATACTAAAAAAACAGCTTAATCTTTCTTAAGTAATGATCTCACATACATGCGTAAATTTTGTTTTATTCGTATTTATTTGCTTAACGTTGAATTAAAGTAGTTTGAAATTAAAATTCATAAAAATAGATTTACCTAAAATAGGAAGAATTTTGTAATTTAATTATCGTTTATAATAGATCAAAGAAAAACATTACAACATCAACACATATAGTATAACGCCCCGCTCCTGGTAGGAAATTAAGTAGTTCCAGCTATTATTAAAAAAATATTTTTAGTGCCCCAATCACAAATTCCTGTAACAATTTGGATAGAGTGTTTAAAACTTCTTAAGCGTTATAAAGATGCAACGTAAACAAAATAGTTTTATTCTAGAACATAGGATATTTATTTATTAGTCGCCTCTTTAAAAATAATTCGCTTACTCATACTCATTTGAATGCGCAGACATTGTCATAAAATTTTAAATTCCGATATACAATTTATGTATAGATAAAACAAATAAACAGGCATGCAACGTTAAATTATATCTAGCCAAAATAAGGCACACATGCTAAGCGCGCAATAAAATATGTTTCCCAAATATTTACGTTTATTTTCATGCGCTAACGGCATTATTAAGGTCGGTTCACATCGATAAGATCGATAACAGAACGTTCGATACTGCACTAATTGGATTTATTATTAAAAATGCATTAGAAATATTACAGATTTTCATAAACAAATTAGTATCGATAGCGAAGGTAATTAGTGCTACAACGAGTTGGGGTGATACGCGGCAGGTTTTAAATATTATACGCAAACACCATTCGATCATGTTTAAATGCCATTCGTTTTTTTCAACTAACAGGTTTTAAATTGATAATGCTAGACAAGCCAACATTCTCAGAATACTACAGATCCGGCAAATGGGATTTCCTACATTTAAATGCCATTGGTATGTTCGCAGATAGTGCACTAAAACTTTGTTAAACAACGCAGAATATGCGGATATTTTGGTTAACTCGTAGAAATAGCGTGATTTGAAAGTTAGAAAGAATGTGTGTTCCAGTCGCGCGCCTGTATTGTTTCTCTGGTGTTTATTATCCTGACATAACACAATGTCAGGAAGATATTTTAGTGAAGAACATTCAATAAAAAAAATCACTCGAATAGATTTCGAAGCGTTATTGCACAACAAACGTTTAGTCTGGGATTGTCAATAAAAAGTGCGACTGTGTCCGCTCAAGGCCGCGTGTTTTGAGTCATCGCAGAAAGTGTCGGAACCCTCTCAGCACCTCCCAAACACGACAAGGTCGAGTTTAGGGGCCTTGCTCTTATAATCTTGAACTAGACACGAATACTATCACCGATCGCATTGGGTGCACGAGTACAATGATAACTGTAGACAAAAGCTAAAAGTTGTCGAAAATCACATGTTCACTCGATATGAATTGGTTATGGCAACGATGAACCTCTTGTCTGGTCATGCCAGTTGCCGTAAAATGATTTTTGGGTAAGATCGTAATAAAAAAATGATGATGGTCAACAAGGAAATGCCAAATAATATTACAAATAACCAGCTACAAACATTTTAGGCGATACCTAATAACGACTTCAAAAGCTGAGTTCGAAACTAGACACTCTTTTTAAATTTAAGCACAATTACCTATGCCTTATAGGTAATTGTGCTTAAATTTAAAAAGAAAACTTAATTATAAATTAAGGGACACTTGCACCAACTTCTTAAATATGTTTTTTTTAATTTTTATTAAACACAAATTGTGTTTTAACTGGAATTTAGACATATTTAGGAAGTTGGTGCAAGTGGCCCTATGTCTGCTGGGGTCGCGGATGAATGTAATCTCGCTCCCGGAACCACAGCAAAAAGTGGTGATGCGAAACACCCGTGTGGTTTTAGTCGGTAGGTCACAAGTCCATGAGTATTTCCACACGCACAAAAAAATGTGGTTCTATGTGTCATTTTAGTTTACAAACCTGCATCCAGCGAGCAGACTCTGTCGGTATATCTCCACGCTAGATTTGCCAGTGATCTGATGGCCGGTCAGGTACGTGTTGTGCGAGCTGTTGATGAAGTAGTGTGCTAAAGGCTGCTCCATGTCGTCACAGAGGTCCAGCTTAGTCGGCGCCACTATCGGATTGTCCTCCGACATCAGAAACCTGCAATAGAGGAAACTTTTGAAGCAACGAAAACAACGTTCTTACAAAATTATGATTTTCTTTATGATCTTACAACGTTTACTGATGTTAACGTTTATTACAGAGATTAATCACCGTTTAAAACTTGTTTAAATACAAGTAAAAAGAGTGCGTTTTTATTATGTTACCGTCTGATGGAGAGTTAATTAAACACTTTTTGTTTTATGCTTACGTGGTAATAAAAAAATAACAAAAACCTTTAATGTACCATAACATGTTTATCGAAATTGATAGACTGGTTCCAGGAATTAGGCTTGAAAACATTGTAGTGCTAACCTGAGAAATCCATCGAATGTGAGCTGTGATCTTTGTTGGTGGTATTTGTTGTGTTCATATGTTTTGATGAGTTCTTTGGCACGTTGGAGGTCTGCATAGGGGTGTAGGATCTCGTTGAGTCTAGGGTCCCGCTGCACGTCTTTTAGAAAGTCCACCAGCTGATTGGCTGACAGATGCGGCTTGCCGTCGGTACTGTAAACAAATCTTCTGTTATCTCTCTAGCCTTGACCGACTGATGTTATCCGTTGTTGTGCAAATTTCCTGTGGGTATTCTGCCCTTAGGTACGTGTCATGATTTCAAATGGACACATAAAACTTTTAAACTTTCATTGGCTTCATAGAACAAAGTAAAGGTTATGAAGTCCTCGTACTTTCCTATCCCCGACGAACAGAGCCGAAGTTTATGGTATTGTATGGTTGAATTATTCTTTTACTAAAATTTCTGTTAAATTTTGGCATGCTTTAATGCAAATAGGTACGATAAAAAAATAATCCATTTGATTTCTGAATTTCAGTTGGCGGTTTCAGTTTTTCGCGGCGTTATTTTTTGATAATAAACATTAAACTTAAACATTACATTAAAACGTACAGTGTTCATTTCTATAACAACATTCCAGAGTTAATCTTAAAACTCCCAGAAAATAAATTCAAAACATTTATAAAGCGTACCTTGTGCAGGCAAGCTTATTACAAATTAGAGGATTATCTTGTAGATAAAAATGTCTGGAAAACTGCTGGTCCAGCTCCACAAGTTCACTAGTCACTTGATATGATATATTTTTTTACAAATTCCTATCTATACTTATCTATATTGTGACATTGTTACTAAGTTATTATTGTATTGCAAAAAATTGACATGCTTTGGAATTTTATATATTATTGTTATTTATTATTTATATGATCATAAATTGTCTGTAAAATGTGAGTTGTAGTGATGTTGCATTTATTTATTACCTACCTGTCGTTTAAACGTATATCAAGCCTGTTGGTTGCATAGTAGTCAGAGCATGTCATGCTCACTATGAAGTCTTACTGATGGTGGCGTTGTGTGTCGGGGCGTTTTATTCCCTACAACATGGTTGAGTCAGACGACGCTGACACACACGTCATGCTCGTGAACGGGCGCCGTCTGTCGGGACTGGTCGGCTCTTGACATGCTATGGTAATCACTTTTCTTTTCTTTGGAAAGCAATTGATCGTAGTTTATTAAATTCGATTGTTATCAGCACATCAAGCTGCATGATTCTCACATTATAACAACTAAATTGTAAAATAAATCAATGTTATAATCTTTGTTGAAAGGAGTATCTATGGAGTTTCTTGCCGGTTCTTCTCCATAAGACCCACTATTTGGAACCGCGCACCTAGTTTTTGACATTTCAAAAGTACCTGTATTACTGGTCTAATTGAAATAAAACATTTGACTTTGACTTTGACTTTAAGATTCTGCATTGAAACCGACCAAAATTTGAGTTTTTGACAGAAGAATGGATAGCAATAAATACTATTAAAACCTTACATTGAATATACATGGGAACTATAGAACTAAATCTGCTGACGTAGCTGGGAAGTGGTAGTGGGTAGGCAGATGGATCGAAGATTGTACAACTGATGGCCTTTGAGGCAGATAGGTTCTGGATTGGAAACCACGCACCGGAAAACGCAGCGTGGGACGGCTTCCAACTAGATAGGCAGACGACCTAATGAATGTCGGAGTAGAAGGATACTGACGGCTTGTAACCGGTCGTTGTGGGAATTTATAGGGGACGCCTTTATTCGGCTGTGGGCGTCCTATGATACCATCACGCCTGTATTTCACAGGCAGGTACTTACATGCCATGAGGCAGAAATGTATACAGCCTCAGATCGCCGGTATGTTTAATTTCAATAAAAACCCCAATAACACTGCTCGTCCTTCGAATCGAACCCTGGACCTCTAACGTAGCAGTCACGGTTGGGACCACAAGACTATTGAGGCAGTGACTATGATGATGATAAACAAATAGTAAAGATATTACGATAAAGACATTCAATCCGCCACATCGAATAAAACGAGACTTCGAGACTCAACTCCTATCACAGATTTTGATCATGTTGTCATTACATATCCATACATATTGTATCAATCATAACATCATCATTACCAGACAATCTTTACCATATCACTAACACTAGTTACATAGTATAAAACAAAGTCGCTTCCCGCTGTCTGTCCTTATGTATGCTTAGATTATTAAAACTACGCAACGAATTTTGATGTGGTTGTTTTTAATAGATATAATGATTCAAGAGGAAGGTTTTAAGCTATTTAACATCACGCTACGACTCATATGGCCGGGGCAACGCGGGTGAAGCCGCGGGCGCTAGTTGAATATAAAGGAAACCTCCAATACCACTTCACATTAATCGAGTGATTTATGCACACATTAAGGGCTAACGCGCACTTGTGATATTTAGTCTACCGATAGTTTAGTCGCTGTAGTAGTCCTGTACAATTTCATGTCGAATTCTAATCGTCAAATGCGCGCAATGCCATATAACTCCATAGTGAATCCCAGAACGATCAAACTATAGCCCGACTAAAAATTACAAGTGCGCGAGCGCTCTAAAAAACGCAGGGCAAAACAAAGCTTTGGTTTGTATAATCTATGGTAGGTAGATAATGCGATGTGGTTGCGGTTCAATTGTGATTTATGTCCGAGTCAACTGGCTGATGAGGTTAACGCGGCCCGGCAATCCGAACAATTATAACTAATTGTTGCCCGCCCCGACCCGCGACCTTTTTCCACTCACAGGAGGTGATTCGCTCTATTTATAGTACACGGCATATTTACCTGCTCTATATTATATTTACCTGCGACACTCTAATCTGAGAGACGAAAAAAATAGAAAGTAGAATAGGTACCTATTTTTTCCAACAGCTTTAAATAAATCGTATAGGTCGAGTGAAGAAATAGGGTGATTGAGCTAGAAACGGTCGCTTGTATATTATAATATTGTCGACACGTTTGGTGTAACGGGTGAGCGATCGGCTTCTGCGACACGTGTTGTTGGTTCGATCCTACACAGAGCAAGTATTTGTATAATCTACAGTTAGGAATGGTCTACTCAAAGCTGCTATGGTTCATTCATCAAAAGGCCATTTCAGACATTGCCCTGCAGTGTCCCACTCACATTATTTGCATTAAGTTTAAGTTTCGGTGTTTCTTCTCAGAGTTTGTCAGTTAGGAAATGCCGAAGCCATCTAGATATAAAAGAACCATTGACTTGTAAATCTCTAAAGATATACTTACAGAAATTAATATCATTTCATTACAGGTAGTTGTTCCAGGTTTCGGCTTTCGTGTAAGTGAGAATTTGTGTTTGTACCTAAAAGCAACCACGATACAGGAGAAAATCCTAGAGAGGCAATGCTTTCAAAAGAATACTAATGTCAACAACCTACCTTAATGTCAAATGTGAACTTGGGTAAAGTCACGTAGAATTTGGACACTTTATGACCTAGTCAACATGCTCTTGAATAAGGAAAATTCAATATAATTATGTCGGTACTTTAGAGACCACTCCAAGAAGGAGATAATATTATGAGTTGACTGGCAGGTAGCAGACTAAAGAACAAACATTCAAATCTGAAGTAGAATGTTTAGAAAGTAAAGTGCAGAAAAAAGATTGTCTTTCATTTCTTGATTTTCTTCTAATACAGTTATTAATATTAATCGAGCATTTTCCCACCCCATAGTCTTAAGGTGCTTTCAGTACCTAAACGCCTAAACCAAACCTTATCTAACAATATCACAAGAATCGTTATTTTATAATACACAATATCACACGTTCCATAATATCATTGTAAGTTTTAGGATGATATTAGTCAATATATTATCGTTCTTATTTACCTACTTTATGATATAATAACAAGTAGGTAATATTAAGAAATAACTCATAAATTACAAATTATATGAAACCCTCTCAGGTTTACGGTAATCTATGAAAATAACAAGCAATCCGCAGCTCGTCGGCAAACATAAATTGCCTGAAAATATTGGATCGCTCCCGAAATGGATTTTCCAGACAATCTTTAACCGGATCGGCAACCGGCTAACTGCGCGTATTGATCTAAAGGTCATGAGCAAGTCTCAATCCGGTCCAAAGTTTGTGATTAACTTCTCGAATCATTCTCCTCAATAGACCAGTTCAAGGGTCGAGAGAAATTTTTAATTGAGTTGATCGAACTAATGCATGTTCGGGCCGTTATAACAACGGGTTTCCTCCATAAGAAGTGTTTTTGTTTTTCTCGTATAACTACTTCTTAGCTTAATGGTGCGCAAAAAATGTATTTTATTTTTAAAAAAAACCTATCGATGTCATTGAGCTATAACATTTTTCGGAATTTAACAATAAGCTGATTTACGCTACGTCTTCGTACTCTATGTTATAGTTAGAACCACAAATCAATAAGTAGTAAATCAGGAATATACGCGAAATAATCGTGGGTTTCCAAATACATCACCAATCGTTTAATTAGCATGCAAATGGTAGATTTACATACAAGAGAACAGGTAATAAGTACTATTATGAGACCAGTTGATACATTAAATAGGTACGTAAATGTCACCTCATAGACTAGGTAGGGTATCGTCATTTAAGAAACGATAGTACAGATTACAAATCGGTTTTGCTAAAACTTGTAAATATCACAGAAACTTCGTTACATAATGGACGCAAAAATATATAATAAAAAAATAACGCAATGGCTGAACATTTACCTTATAAAACCAACACTGGCAGATTGGCGGGCAACGCACGGATAAATCCGATGAATCTTGGATGTCGTTCTCAACCTTTGTCGTACAGCTAACCACTAAATAGTATAAAAAAATCCGACTCCTCATAGAGGCCATCTCTGGTCTTATTTAATGAACATATCAACATATCAAACCCTCTAGGGATAGACCCCCAGATTGAGAAACATTGGTCTAGGACTAGGGGCATGAAATTTTGTACCTTTTATATTGTGAACGATGTCCTTATAGTACATTATATTGTGAAATTCCAACTGGCTTGGGAAAAAAACATGATCATCGCGAGGTAAACAGTTCTACATAAATTATGAATAGTAATTAATATCGTAACTGAATTCTGGCATCATTTTCTCATACGAGTTGATCTAAACTAAAACATGGCACAAAAAGAAATAGTAGTCAACTTACAGGTTATTGAATATCTTCTGCACTTCGACCCTCTGCGTGAGGTTCTTGTAGAACGCGAAGAAGTCCTCGAACTGGAACTTGGACTGGCTGATGGTGTCGTTCTTGCCCGTGGGCAGGCCCGACTCGCTCAGCGCCTTCTCCACGCGTTTCTTGTCTTCCTTGTTCTGTGCGAACAGCTTTACGATGCTGCGTCAAACAAACATATATTTGACTAAAATGCTGCTTCTGATCATTAATTTTAAACATAACATTGGGTAGGTAACTAACGAAGGTTTAGGCAGAGGCGCGCTAATGTGGTGGACATTACATTATCTTAATTCTCATGTAATATGGGGCAAGCTTATTGCCATGAACGGGGCAAAAATCTCAAACTTCGAGCTGCTAATGAGATTTGCATAGAAAATCCCTATAACACATTGCACTACCTAGGCATCGAACCCGATCTAGCGTAGCAGTCACGCTTAGAACCACTAGCATAAAGTGGCTGTAACAATAAGCGTTTTGGACTTAAAATGCCAAATCAAATGTCAAGTGTATGCTTCGGTTAAACTCGATCTCAAACTCGTTCCAACTACAAATGATAGTTGCCCCTTGACATGATAAAAAGTTTGGTCGTTCGTCTGCACAGCCATTAGTAAAGTAACAAGTCGAGTATGTCATCACATTACGATAGAAACTTTAATTTGTTTTTATCTCAAGGGACCTCTAAGTTTCTAAGAACCTCTTTGATACTGAAATCTCACTGACTTAATCGCTTGGTATTATATCATACTTAAATTTTTTTTCACAAAACAATGTGTTTTCATTTATAATGAATAGATTAGTTAAATGATACAAAACATCCCACATTCAACAAATTGTCGGTCATTAGTCTATTATGAGATGCTAGTATTATGCAGCTATTGTTTTAGCGAGAAAACAATCAGCTAGCTATAACCAGCTTTCAATAATTCCCAAGGCAACATGAATGCATATCTTCAACGAACAAAATAAGTCTGATTCTCCTCTCTTCAAGATATTTTAATATTGCAATGTTGCAGCAAGTATTTAAACTGTTCTATGGCTATATTCACATTAGGCTTACAATTTAAGTACATTAGTTTACGTTTAACTGAATGCAATAAAATAGCACGCAATATAATTTTGAATTGAGTAGTTTGCGGAGAGCAGCCCCTATCTTACTAAAGTCAGCTACTAATTTACAGCAGAAACTTAAACTGCGAACACGAGGCGAAATTCTTAAACTGGTTCGTTAGCAAACTCTTAGTTAGACGCACCGGACGTACCGTTCTTTGTCTCTCAGATTCGAATAGTAGATAGTTAGCGGAACTGTAAGCTGTTTGCTTGCCAGATTCCAACGCAACTGCAGATAGTGAGCCGATAACTTTGAATCTTATGTGAACATCTAACAAGTAAGCCTATCAAATATACACGACTTGGAAAAATATCGAAAATAAGTACTAAAATGAGTTTTTACATGTTTCAAGGCAAACGCCTTAATAGATTATACATTTATAATTCGTGTAACATTATCATAACCGGCAGACGGTCGGCATTTACAAAATATCCACTCAAGAATGTGTGTTGCTGTCATATCTAACATATCTAACATCGGTGATATACTTAAGCAAGACACGTGCGGTAAAAGAATACAAGTAAACACGTCACTCCGCCACGTAAATAAACACTGTGCTTGTTTAACATTACACGGCGGACAACAGGCCCGTGACAACCTTCATCGCGTTTGATATGCATCAATATAGGTACATCTACTATTTTAGGGTTCCGGATAAACAATGTAACAATTATATTTTTTTCCAGCCTCCATTTTGAGCCTATAACCAGGGTCAGAGTTTCCCAACCTGGGACCAGGGAGTCCGCAGACAAAACAGCGCAGGCAATCAGTTGCGCTTAGGATTCCTTAGAAATCCTGGTTTACATGAATCGATAGACCTCATTGGTCAAACTCCTTCCAGCCATTGGGATGCTTAAAAAAACTACATAGGTAGATGTACGCAAAAAACATAACCCGCGTAAAAACATAATATAGAGCAAAGTAACTGCATTGAATATTTTGCTGTGTCACGGGAAACGACACGACATAGGTAATGTTGCAGTTCTCTCAGACACGCAGATGTCACAGAAATAACAAACAATATTTTGACCAAAAATAAGCGTTGAACACAAACGCTAGACTATTTTTATTGTAAACAGTTTACGGAAACAACGATAGTTTATATCTCACAAATACGTAACTAGGTTTTGGGTAACATCCGATAAGTTTGTCGCAGATGTGTCGACAATGGATTGACGAAGGTTTGTACCTACTCAACACGGTCCAACGAACTTCCCATGTAAGATATTATGACAATGACAGATAACGCAACTATCGCTGACATAAACTGATAAAAGAAACAAGGAAATCAAACAGAAACAGAGAAAATAGGCCGCTTAGATTAATCATATTATTATGATTCACATTATTAAGGATCTGCCGTGTTTTCTAAATATGAATTGATTTCAGAGGAATTTAGACAGTGTGAAGCAAAGATTTTTATACGGAACCAGAAGCGAAACTCAGATTCAGACTTATCGAGGAAAATAGTAACCGCTGAACAATCTCAACATTGAAGTTTACGCGGAGCAAATAACTAATCATATTCTCACAATGTCCATTAATTTCAGTAATGATTTATGTACAACACCGCATTTTAAGAAGTGATTATTTAATAGTAACAGCTACGATTTATAGCTAGTCCGGCTTGAGAACGACATAAATACATTAAATCAGCTGTTTATCTTCTCGCGCAAGTCGTAAAAGTCAAAGGGTTTCTATATTGCTAACTGTTCAACTAGGTCTATTAGTGCATCGTTATCATTAAAACTAAAGATACTTTTGCTTAATGTGATTCACGCCAGACGCCATCGCCACCAGAATGAGGTCAACAAATAGTTCAAGCGCTCAGTACATCTCGATTTCATGAAACTTCCTATTGTTCTCTAATCCTTTACAGCTCTGAAAGTTTTAATGGTATTTATTGACCCGTTACAACCCATTAAGCGCTAGAGAAATAGTGAAAGAAAAGATACCAAGTTATAAAATAAAACAGCCCTTATCGCGAACCGTAAAAAAACTATAATAAATACGGTAGATAAAGTAAAAAACACGTAGCAACTTACTTTTTGACGAGAATTTTCCCTGACTTGTCAGCTTTGAGAGCGATCTTGGTGTGTAACTTCTCAAGGAACTTGATGGTGGGATTGTTCAGCTGGTTAAGGTTGTACGCCAACGCGAACAAACCTTCGGTCCATAACTGCCAACAATAAAAAAAACTGTATCAACCACATCCAAAGGTATCTTATTTATAAAAAAACAGAATCAAAGAAAGTCAGCTAAAATTTAAATCTTGGAAACATAATTACTCAAGGCATCACCGTAAATAACTTCAAACCAAACGTAACAGTCAGATAAAGAAACCATTACTGTTTAATTCAAGAACATTAGATACCGCGTAACAGAATAAAATATCATCTATTGGTAAAAGTAAAAAGAACGTTACATTTACTCACGAGTAATACATTAAGTAAGTAGTCATAAATTTAAAAGCTGTTAGGTATATGTCGTAGGGCGCCGCGTGGAACGCCTCTTCTGATAATATGTAAGTATGACAGCGAATATACATGTTATTAAACGCGACTTTGCCATCTAAGTGCTTTTAAAGTAAGGGACATTCTAATTACATTGTCAAAACATTCAATATGTCGTATTTACACACGAAAGAATAGACAATCGATCAACTATTATGTTAAACAGTGGTCTTGTATTAAACAAAGTTTCCTTGTAGAATGTAATAGTCTAATAGTATAACATTAATCGAATCATATAAATTACTAACATAATTATGTAAGTAGATATTAATTATACAGGCTACGTATAGTTATTGAATAGTATAATATCAACTGTGATAATTTAATGAAGTAAAAAAAAACATGTCGTATTAATTAGCTGTTCAGAAACTGAAAAGGTTACACACAGCGTATCAACACAACTACACACCCGTCGCGATGACTTTACATTTAAAAATAGCTACAATGCTTGTCAAAAAATATAATAAGAGCGTGCTTATTATACGCGGAAACCTTGACCCCGGCAGATCTGTGGCCGTATCGTCGCATCACTACGTACGTGTATTCACGTCCTGTGTCCCATCACTAAACATACGGCTGTGAGCAATTTATCACTGACACTCCGAAATACTATCCCACTTTATTTTTTAAATGATGTTCGTGAATAACCACTCATACCTACAACAATGATGAAAAACTCGCATTAGACTAAAATAAACATCTACTTTAATCATGGTTGGGCCAAAAAGAACAGGGTTATATTTACGAGATCGAGCGGTTCCGAGCAATATATGTTAGAAGCTTCTACTGATTTCATTCTAGATATATGTACTTCCCTATGCATATAACACCCGTTATTATCGTCTGCCAAGATGGTAAGGTGAGTATGATGTATCATACGTATGATGATCGTCATTATAATTTATGAGTAGAGATCCTGTTACCAGGGATGCTTATATCTATAATTTTTCGCATTTCCGGCAGGATTCAGTTTATCATAATATTATTACATATATCTATGCTCTAGCCTTACTTTGTTTGACAAGTAATTATAGCTTTCAGAATGAAATAAAAAATTGGAAGTCTGGCCCAATCAAAATCAATGGCGACAAGAAATCAAATACTTCTGCCACCAAGAAGTCCAGACGTCGACAAATACTAGCTGGAAAGAGCCTTCTGAAAATTAATTCTGAAAACATCACCCTCCCCAATATTGTTTTATACACCTGACCGCTCTTTATTCGACCCCGAAATGTAATCATGTCTTGTCATTGACGGTTCAATTGCCTTTTGCAAACTCCGTGCAAAATAAATTGTAGAGGTGAAATGTTATTCTGTTGGTCCTGACTTAGTAAAATCCCTTAGAGCTTATAAATTGGACCGAAACCGCAGTCAATCCACTTAATCCGAACAAAAAGGTCGCCACAGTGGCACATGAATCTGTATGTAGCTTTCCGCAACTAATGAAATTGAATTCAATCACGGAATTGGTGCAAACTGCAAAGTATGCCAATATGTGAGCGCACCACGGCAAACATTCGGAATGGCGACGTCGATGAACACAAAGCAACAGAGAAAAGTTTTCATCCGGCTCAGGAGCGCTACGCCTACGACACGGATTCAACACGCTCCGCTGAGCACATATATCAGACTAGGTGAAATCCGCACCATTGTGTGGATACCTTTACGTGGACTTGTCAACGTGCCATTATTTGTTATTCCAAAGGCATTGCCCCATGTTGTGTTAACACCACTGATCGCGACTTTCCATCATATTGCGTTAACATGTTGTTTGCCTACCTGCTTTAAATAAATTGGAAAACGACGAGTGAACGTTCAATTATGTTTCAGCTGTTAGACTCAACCATGGAATGGATGAAAGTACGAACATTATGCACATTAAAACCAATCAGCTGATTGAAGCATTAATAGCCCAACTGACGGTTCTAATGTATTAACTGTGTTAGTAAGCGCTTACCTGTGCAATTTCCTTTCTAGTGCAGCAGAAATTTATGAACGTAACGTTGACGAAATCAGCGCCATGACACACGGTGACAGTCTTTTCCTCTAGAGATCCTTGAGACCCGATCAGCACTACGTTACGTATTTTGGGATCCTGTAAACAAAGTTACTGTTAAAGAAATATAGAAGATGTAGTAGGGTTAATACAAGTAGGAGACCAAAAAAAACCATATTACGTGCCTTTGGGCACAATATATTCAGATGCAAACATTTTGAAAAAAACGCAATAATTACTTAAATTGGTATTGAAATTAAAAAAGAAATATCGATTGATCTTCAACCGGCGAATAATCATGCTAGCCACCCCAAAGATTTGAGACCAGTTCAAATACGATGAGTCTACTTTAACGAGCTTATTACAGAATTGTTTTCGCGCTTTTCCTCGCCACCATATCGACAAATCAGGGGTCGCGTGATGAAACACCACAATAACGATCATTTCGTTGAACACCGACCGACCTCGAACACAGCACAATTTATCGGATCAATCTAACGATTTTACCGATAAATTGGCGTTACACAAAAATGTACGTATCTAGGAAAAAAATATTTAGGGCTTGGATAGTTGAAATAATAACGATGACATTGTGAGATTTACGCTTGCTTGCGTGATATGTAAAACAAATATTTTTTTAATTCCCACGTCCCGTTCATTCAAGTTTATTTTTACGCAGCATACCCCGGAGCTTTTTCCGTGTTTTCGCGTTATCAAGATGAAGCGAAAGCGAGTTTATCAATAACAAAAAGTACCGAACAGGTTGCTTCGAAGTTCGTAGTTTCAAACTGGGAATTTTAATTAAAATCTGACAAAGCCCTACCAAAAGACAAAAATTAAGTAAATTTTTGACTACCAGGAGATCATCATCAATAGGTAAATATTTTTTCTATTACTATGTACTCTTGTTGTGATAGAAGCGCTATACTGGATAAAATAAAAATAATGTTACCAACACGATATAAGATAAAAGGAATGCCTGAACTCAAAGGTTAACTGCACATATTTTATGATAACTATCTGTTTCTGTTCAAATTTAATACCAATTAAAACTGGAAAGTGTACATTACTGAGCGTCTCTTAAAATTCTATAGAAACGAGCGTATTGATAGGGCGTCCCATTGGTCCCCCACCCGTAGACGTCAATTAAAATAACATGACAGTAACGGTACAGCGTGCCCGGTAAAATAGGTCACGAGTTAGGATCGGAGAGATTTTCAATTTAGTTATATTTATGAACTGATTATCTGATGGCTTGAGGCATACGAAATGAGTCGCTCGTTACTCCGAGAGCGGTTGCCAATGTCAAATATTTATGTACCAGCTTTAATAAATAAATTATGAGAGAATGTGCGTAAATGTAATGTGATCCATGTAAATATCGTCCTAGGCATGTCGCACGTCAGTATATATAACATATTCAGAGAACTAAACGTTTTTCATAAAACTATAAGCACCTACTTGAGATTGATGCAATTCTGTTATTAAACATTGATAGAATCCTTCTGAAAGTTAAAGAATAGAGCTGAAATATGTCTTCGAAGAATTCTGCAAACTCACGCCATTAGCATAGAAAATCTTTAAGTATACGTTCCACAGCGAACCGATTTATTCATGCACTCACAGGATCAAGTTCTTAAAGCATCACAGCTTAGCTTTTGCTTAGAACCTTCTAACTAAAAATGTATTGAAGATAAATGTAACTCAATATGTATTCAAACAAAATACGGGAAACTACCTATAGGCTTTGCCACAATATTGTCACCTTTCGTTCCTGCCAAAATTTATGTGTGCGGAGGACGACAATAAAGACCTAATTTCTTACACACTGACGTCTGCAATGTTTTTATGCAAACCAAAACATAAGGAAGTCGGTTTAAAAATCTAGGCACTGATCTGGGACGAATCACAGTTTATACTTTATACCAAGCGTGGGAACAACGGAAGCCCATAATCATACAATAAACCACAACTAGGTACCTATGTAGCTATCGTGCAGATCACGTTAAACCTACGCGAATATAAATAGAACTCATCATATTATTATGGGCACTAGGGACTGAAGATCTCACACGTAACACAAGCACCTACGTAATAGCTTTCGCTCTTCAAGTAAGTACCTGTCCACTTTACTCGTTTGTAGTCGAAAATAGCCTCTTCCGAGGATATCGTAGACATGTATTGCTTCCACCTGCATGACAACTGACACCAGTGTAATACCTACTGAGTTGAATAATTTAATCAATCAATCTTGGCACTTATTTTCTATGAGTTCGCAATTCCTGGCATAAACCATTTGAAGAATCGTTAAGGGCTTTACCCAAAGTGCGACATAATTCAAGGTTTTGATGTACCCGAACTATTTCCTTTCACATCTAGAGCGAATAAACTAAAATGAGTTATTACCATAAGAAGCTTGATTAGCCATAAGGAGCTTATTTTTATGCAATAACATCAAATCGAGGCTTCGGTGCTGAACGGCATCGTTACTACCGGTACCTACACCAATTTCTAAACGACTATTACTTTTAGGTGGACGACAACTGCCGCCAGTGAGCTGAGGTAATTCCACTACGTTATCAATTTAAGCATACATTTTGTATGCTTTTCTAAAGACAAAACAACAAAACAATTGCCTTCAGGTGGATGACAACTGGTACTGCAGCGAACGTTACTGTAGTAATTCCACTGCGTTATCATTATCAATACACGGAAGCGGAATCATCAGATTCCGTATTCATGTCAAGGTTAAGTTAGGCATCAGTGTAGTTCCGAAGCGAGGAATCGCGATTTGTCTTGGAGAATACAAGCAGCAAAGATTGCAATCGTTGTTTGTTATAAACAAAGCAATAGAAGTAAAAGTAATAAAAGTCATAATACTTTAACCTTTGACAGAATTTGCCATTAACAAAGCACCTATATAAGTTAAATCTGTATAGAAAAAGAGAAACAAACACTCAAAAATAAAGACACAAACATGTCTTGCGTTAACATTTTAGACGGGAACAAATAGATCTCAATCTCATCGGTTTTGAACACATCAATCATAGGAACATTTAAAAACAAAGTATGTAACCCGTTGATTGTACGAGGAGTCTTTGATTCTTAGTAAACCCATCCACAATTAACTTTTTTAAATGCGTTGGCAATTCCAGAAATGTTCGCGCAAATTGACGGCTCCTAAAAATATGCAGGAAGACGCGCGAATGGAATTCAAAAGATAAACGAGAAGTGAGATTTGCGTTCATTTTATATACAAAGTAAACTTATTGGATACTTTCAACGCTTTCAACTGTCCTAAATAATAAAATGTATCTATAAATACAAGGTATCTAATAGAACTGGTCGCGGCGGCGGTGGCGGTGTCGAAGCTATAATTTATAACATAGATTTTTCTAAAATTAGTGCATGACACGAAATCGATAGCGACCGGTTCTGGCGACAGTGTCAGCACACCGCCACACCGTCTGTGCATATAACAATTCGCTGACATCTACATAATAAATATCAGTAATTGTGTACATAAGCTCTATATACACGTTTGCCTGAATGATCTATTGAAGTACTGGTATATCGTCTTTCTAGCCTTTTCCCTATATTCGGCTTCCAGTCAAACCAGATACGGCTGAATATCGGCATTTTACACAAAGCTATTTCCATCAGACATCCGCAACCCAATTTCATAACACTATTATCATCGACATAATAATATCCTGAGGATAGATTGGTTGTCAAGCTGATGACCGTCATATCTGTTTGTAGGACAACTGGGACGGGAAAATAACGTGACGATCTAGATCACATAGCGCTATTTGCATCTGCAATCCACATTTGAATGTCAAAATGGCAAACGAAGCATTTGAATTATCCAAGACAAACTATTTTTAAATGAGAGCATAACTTATTTCTATCCTACTGCATAATGCATACGTAATGTGATTGTGACCTCCAGATGAAAATGGGTCATCCCATATCATTTAGATTTAGAGAATGCCATAAAAAAACACTCTAGAAGTTTAAACATGTATATTATATAATCCCCAGGATCTAGGAATACCGCAGTATGAATTGTATCAACATAAGTGAATGAACATCAATATTCATTGAATCAACATAAGTACCCATGTGTTTTCGGCATATTCAAGTCGCTGAATCGACTTTACATTTGCGCCCAGTCTACGTTGTCTTAGCGGACAGAGACCTTACATTGCTTATAGTGTAAAAAGTCCCTAACTTTGGTGGGAAGTTGGGAGAAAATAATAGAGACTATTGTACCTATAAAAATACATCAAAAATCTTCATCTTGCTTTGTTAAAAATACTTTAAAAAGGTACAGTTCACAAACACAAAATTACGTCCCAACTCATAACAAATATCTGAGGATCACACAAATATATATTTAAATCAGATGGAAATTAAACACAACAGCAGAGGACAACAAAAACATTTTGTTAAATCTCATCCAAAGAAAAGTATTGCTTCCACTATCACAATAACTAACTACCAATTAGTTTTTGGTTCAATGAAGAATATTTTATTCTATTCTACCACAACCGTGGTGGAAAATGATTAGGATGGCGGAAATGTACCTAGTTTTTATCCTAGTACTTTAGCAGCTAGAATTCTTTCTTTGCTTTTTCTTTTTAAGAAAAACGTTGCCCCACACTAGGAATTTCTCCAGTATCGTGGGTGCGTTTACAAGCACAAATTCACTTTCATTTAATTCAATGATTTTTTGGAGCGGTGTTATGTTATGAATATGTTAAAATATACTTATGTTGATCGTACCAAAATTATGTTAACAACATTCAGAATAAATGGGAACCATCGTATATAATTTAAATATAGTGTTTACCGTCAGCATAGAGACAAACTTATGTTGTCAAAGTCATAAAGCATGCTTCTCATCGCGACATTACAAACTTACTCAATAAAATGTCAACGTAAGCCAGCAATTGATGTATAAAGCGTACCACACTATAATACTTTAGAGATATCTACGAGTTACGTCAAGTATCAAGTGAAAGCTGAAGGATATATGCGGGGAGATCGTTTCAGGTGAAATATCGGGCCACAACACTCAAGGGGTGTTTGCATTGGCTTACCTCATATGTGTATGTATGATGTTGACACTAAGCAATGTCTACATTGCACACCTACGGTTCGGTTCCCGTAATGTAGTTAACGAGAGGGCTACCTACGCATGGGTGACTTGAGAAGTTTGTTTTAAATAAACCATTATATTTCTTCGAAGGATTTTGGGCACTTGATCTAACCTCTATGAAACTATTACGCGATCGGTATCCAATTTAATTAGACATGATCTGATGGCTGAAGATCAGACTTATCTATCGCTTAAATGTCCAATGTCCGGCATGAGCCTTCCATAGAGGGAACCACCATAAACGCATTGAAGAGAATAATTTGTAGTAAGTAATACGGTGGCGTGGTACCAAACGAAAGATTTTTCTATGATATTTTCTACTGTAACGCCTATAGACCTGTTTACTTAAGAATGTATAAGATAGTACGCCTATGTAGAGAGTCTTCCGCCTAAACTACAGAACTTAATCTTTCTAGAGTTGTTATTTCTTCGTATAAACTGGATACGAGTACCATTTTAGTAGAAGCGAACGCTCATTTCCAACTTTTTGTTGCACACAATGCACATTCAGAGACAGTTTAACGAGTTTGAGTGTTTTTCATTAAACTGCTACCATTTTAGATCTGTACAGCAGTTGAAATGTTAAGGGGACTTACTTTTTTTATGGGATAGGAGAGCAAACGAGCAGACGAATCACCTGATGGTAAGGGATTACCGCCGCCTATGAACACTCGCAAGACCAGAGGAGTATCAAGTGCGTTGCCCGCCTTTCAAAGGTTTCGGTTTTCTGTGAGGCCGTGATATTCGTGGTATTACACTACGGTTGAGCAAGCCCACGGTTGAGCCAGCTCACGGTTGAGCCAGCCTACGGTTGAGCCCATTCGTGCCGAACAATGGCTCTCCGACGTTAAGACATGTTCTAAAAGAGAGACGCAAATTATCCCTCGGATGGGCTTCACAACTGAGCGTCAAGCCTGATGCGCTCACCGTTCTACGGACTCTGACTAATCAGACCTTTCTCCTATAACTACGACCAACAGTTCCAAACGCTGGTATTGGACGGCAAACATGACTAAACAATAACGCTTAATTACACAACTTAATTATTTAGCCAACACATATACACCTGATTCTATACACGTTAATAACCATTAATTAACTTTGAAAAATGGCTTACAAACCACACAAGCTATTACACATTGGCCTTGCCAGGCGAGATAAACCTAGGCTTGTCAGAACTCATTACACCTAAGTTTCTTAGTCATCACCCTGAACGAGCAGGTGGATCGTCGCATGCCAATATTTTTCATGCCAGGATCGCTCCTGCCCGACATGAGTTTGTTATAATTTCCAGAAATATTCTACCGCGTGTCGCTCATCAGAGCCCCGTTGCTCAGGGACGGACAACAACGCGTTAACGCGCAATTTGGGTTAACAGCGTATAGAAAAGCTGAATAATTCATGCTTCCCTAAACACTAAAGGTGGAATTGAAAGGTAATAGGCCAATAAAATATAGAAAATGCGGTGAAACACGGTTAAGCTGTTATCATTTCGAAAATAGCTCTACCTACCCTTATATTACAACTAACTCACGTACTTCATGTAATTAAAACTAAATGAAGCCCATTAAAGCCTCGGTAGTCTTTCATTAGTCAACTGACACTCAGTCAGGTCAGTTATTTGGACGGAGCAGCCACGGCAGGCAGCGTTACTGCCATTTTGCTGGTGAAATTACTAGTTAGCGCCCTGTAATTTTATGTCCTGTCATGGGCATCGCAAACCAACCCGCAATGTACCAACACGATATTGACACTATATGGTTTCATAACATGAAATGTACTAATGAATAATCTGACTGACAACACAAACGTCTGCTTTATTAGCTAATAATGTAGTGTATTATTATGATTATTTAGTGGTGAGACATACTTAAGTGCTCTTCTCCTTATTACAAAAGATTCATAATAACAACGCAGGTTTAAAACGTGATAGGAAAATAAGTGATTTCAACTTTAATTTAGATTACAGTCGGTTTAAATAATATTTTGTAATACGGGTATACGAAGCAGTTACTTTTATTTCGTCGTTATTATGCCAAAGTCAGACGTATCTTTTGTATAACAGCTACATACTTGATAAGAAGTACGTGATACTTATTATCAAAATGTACTTCAATATAACTTGTTCGACACAACGTTATTCGAAAGGGGACCTCAAACAATATGTCTGTACCAAGTTTGGCAAGCTTTCTACGCTTTGTTAAAAAGTATATAAGCACTTGAACTACCTCAAATAAGTTTATAATCAAGAACAATGGACATTTATATAAATTTCATAAGTATAGTATGATTTTATATGTACACTAGCTTTCGCCCGCGGCTTCGCTCATCTGAAGCTATTAGAATTAAAAATGATGTCTTCTTTGTATGGGTCTCTACATTAGAGAAGTTCACCAAGTTTTAAGTTGGAGCAATACTTTCTGACAGTGAAAACAAAATTAAAATCTATTAAGTAAGTAATTTTTGCGCTAACCCGTAACAAACAGAGAAACAGACAATATTTTTTTAAATCTCATTTTTGGTTTCGGAGACGTTTATATACCGGAATAATTTTTATTCAGTGCGCAAACTTTGACAATTGATACTTAAACGACTTTTATTAAACACCAATTTGTTATTTTGATATGTCTTAGTACAAAATATCGAAGTTATCGTTAACGAAAGATGTTTACTTTGAAACTGATTTTATGGTTACTCGCTAGCGCACGGCAAAGCGCGCGCGCCTTAGTACCTACATCAGCTGTACACCGGCGCGTGAGTCGGCTGGCACACGTGCATATTGTTATTATTGCGAATAGATATTATGTGTCCATATTTTGCTGATTTCAAGCCGGATAAAAATTTAAAAAAAAGTTTTGAACTAATGATGGGAATGTGTTCTATTACTGATACTGAAGTACCAAAATTTTTTTGCGCACTGCTTAAAAAATATTCCTGTATATATACCCTAACCCACTTGTTTTTTTTAAACATCTACAATGTACAGACATAGCTTTTTTACAATTTTATAATAGTAGAGATATACATAATGTGCTAGTCCAAACGTCAAGTTAGAAAACTAATCTGTTGGGTGATTTTGGTCGACTCTATTACGTTAAAGTTTACGCTGGCCAAACAAGGGGATAATAAAAAGAGATTTCTGTGCCGACTACGGTATTAAACGGGTATTGATGACGACGTTAAATCTTCACCAGCACAAAACTTCATCCCGGCTTCGAAACCTTTATAAAACAAAACTTGCAGACTTTTCAGTAAATAAAAATGAAATGCTGTTCGTTGGTAAGCGCACTAGAGAACGAACGACTGGAACGATTTGCCAAATTTTATTTTTAAAATATTTATAAAGATCCAAATAAAGCTTTTAGGGAATTGAACATTGGAAAAGTAGCCCGGAAAATTCGGTAAATCTAGAAATATTAAAAATGCTAGATAGGTAATTCAAATTCGATTAGACACGGTGTATTCCTGTCATAGTCATGGTGAATGTCAAGAATTCCATGACTGTAACTATAGGAAGGTTAGTACCGTTGTAAAAAAGGACAACGTGTGTTGGGTCAGCTAGTATAAATACTCAATATTATCTATACTAATATTATAAAGAGGAAAAATTTGTATGTATGTAACTAAACTCAAAAACTACTAGGCCGATTTCAAAAATGTTTTCGCCATTTCAATGCTACATTATTCCAGATTAACATAGGCTATAGAATATTTTAAAACGTTAGGGATTTATCAACACGTGCGAAGTCGGGGTGGACCGCTAGTTATTGATAAGTTGACTACATCAAATAATTTAATGGTTATGATAGCTGATTTTTTCGCCAAAAATAATACTGGACTGCCTGATTAGCCAAGTGATCCTGAGCGCGACTGCTACGCTAGAGGTCCTGGTTTCGATTCCCAGGTCGAGCAAAGTGTTATTGGGTTTTTCTATGAAATTCCCAGTAGCAGCTCGGAGTTAGGAATTTATGCCCGGTTAGTGGCAATAGACATACCGGCGAACTGTGGGTGTATATAAGTACGCCTTTGCCTAACCCTTCGGGGAACACAGGCGTGATGGTATAATACTGGTGTACCTAGGTATACCTAAATGATAATAAAAAAGTACTCGGAAGAGTTCAATATCTTTAAATTCGATTTCTTTCATGCGAAATCAAATTCAATTCATAAATTAATTTGCTATTCTAGATACACTAGCTCGGTATACTGTGAGCTATTGTACCTGTAGAATAACAATGCTTTTTTGGTGATTATAAAAAACACCTAAATCACTTACAAATAAAGGTTACGCTGAAAAACTGAACAATTTATCGATTGAGCTCTAATCTGCGCATTTATGCTCTCAATTAGAGTACGTCGATCATATTTTTGACCGTAAAAACCACCTCAAAAGGCTGTTTTTTAAATGAAATAACTTTAATTTTAAATATAATAATGACACTCGACAAAATTTGAAGTTTGCAATTATGTTTGCGCCCGCCGGACGGCCGGGTGGACTCGACATTATCGCAGAGATAATCTACTTATGTGAGCATTGCCAAGTTTGGCTGTCAACTGGAAACGTTGAAAGATACCGACACTATACATAACTTGCCTCGCATCGCAAGTCGCCTTAGACATTAGGCTACCATCGCCTGATTTTCGATAGTCTACTCTGTAGACTATTGAAAATATATTGTAGTAATCAGTAGACTCTACTGTTAGTAGGGACGACTGACTTTACCGACGACGATTTAAGGTTGTCACCAAATAACTGGTAAGTATTGCATTGCATGGTAAAATTTAACCATAAACCTCATTAAATATTCTCAATTGGATTCATAGGTATTACCGTAGTGATGCATGTGAAAACAATTATGTTATTATAATGTTGTTACTACTGAACAAAGGACTATTCTATTCAATTGTTCATATCTTGGATATTATATAATCGAAGTTATTAATAAATATATCTTGTATCTCCTATCATTTTTTTACTATCACAAATTTAGATTTTTATCATGGTTTCTTGATAAAAAGGCCTTTTTAAGAATATAAGAAATATATTATATAACAAAATATTACGAAACAACATTATTATTTAAGATGTCTGGAATTTTAAATATAAAATTATATACCATCTCACCCCAAAGGGTTAGGCAGAGGTGTACTAATGTACACACTAATCCTGAATACTGAGTTACTCAAGTTTTATTTTTTAATTTCTGCCTACCCCAATGGGAATAAGGTTTAAATGTATGTATTTATGTTAATTAATAAAATAAGAATAACAAGCTTTTTAACCAGTAGATAGGTAGTTTAAACACATCAGCAGTAAAACCGGCCCTAATAATAATTATTATTTACAAAATGAAAATACATGAACATGTTCTGTATGTCAAACAAAGTTGTTTACTTACTTTTGGTACTTTAGCATGCCCTCCAGTGCGGACATCCCTGATGGTAGCAATATCAAGCATCTCCACTTCCATGTTCTGGTCGGTCCAGTACAGGTAGAACCCCTTGGGGTCCACCCGCAGGGTGACTGGCAGACCAGTGCCGGAGTCCTACAGGAACAAACATTGAGTTACCAGAAACTGTTTATGAGATTACAAAGACATGAAAGTTATTCCATATAATACATTTTATTATACCAATTTTAGCCTAGAACATCAACATTATGTATATAGACTACTAGGCTTCTACATACCTATATAAAGTCATGCCAAATTGCAAAAAATATTACCTAATTAATATTACATAAAAAGAATTTTTATGCTTTAGAAGAAGAAGAAGAACTTAGAATAACAAATTCATGAATAATAAAAATAATATTTGGATTCAAATCTTTATGTATACCTATGTATTAATAAAAATACATCATTAGACATGGACTGTAAGTGAACATAGAGCTTTTTACTGTGTTTGGAAATGCACCACAATCTGGAAGTTTACAGTCACAAGCACAGATATGTATACACTTAGCAAATTTCAAAAGCTATTTTCTCTTAATGTATTAATTGAAATTTTATGATGTTATGAACATATTGTAAGTGTATACATATTGATGCTCGTTACTGTATACAGTAATGTCAATTTTAAGGTAAATTATCTTAAATTTTATGCAATTGCTGACCTAAGGTCAGGGTAAAAAACATGTTGTCTAGTAGTTATTGCAGAAAAGACTAAGGCTAAAATTATCTTCCATGATCTTATTATAAGCCATATGGACAGTTGAATTAGCAATTCTATATGAAAAAAAGAATAAAAACAATATACAATATTATTACAATGTTCTTAAATCTAGCATAGTTTTCAAGAATGTTAGAAAATGTAATATTGCATATATGCATAAATTGATGCAAAAATGATTATGGTTGGTGTTGAAACATGTGTAGCCTTATTTAAAAAATACTGAAACATACAAGTTCCCCTAAAAACTAGTATTGCAGATAGTTTTATCTGACTGTAGAAGTAACTTTGTAATTAAACTGATAACACATTTAAAATTTGTTAATTTTCCAGAAATATTCCACATCATTAAAAAATAATTAACTTCTCTATCATCCAGTCATCATTATTCGGTCCATCATTCAAACAAAACTGAATGCTATCTATAAAAATGTTATGGAATCTTAGTTTTAAATTAGGACTCGTCACATAAAATTATGTATCTCTAATTTTATGTTATCAACATTACAGAAAATTATATTTCTTATTGATTCAATAATGGTAACCAAATTTTTATATTATCAGATACAAGAAAAAAGTCGATAAGATATATAAATTGTCTCTAAATTGTAAAACTTTTTAAAGGACATCTAATAAAATAAAACATAGCAACTTTAAAATTGATATACCTACATACATACCAATAGATAAATATTATTATGTACTATGTAGACGTGTCTTTACTAATTTTGCAATCCTTACAAAATCAGCTGTATACATATCAAAACAAAAAGGCTACAAATGAAATTTTAAAAAATACCTCATCCCACTTGATGAACTTCTCTCCCTCCTGTAAAGCCTTGGGCACTTCAATAGGCTTTAAAGTGACTTTAGCAGATCTCGAAATTGTAGTCATCGTGAATAACAAAACACAATTTATGCGGAAATAATATCACTATTGTAGATCAAAACCGTCATCTTCCTCTCTGTGCACAGATCTATCTGAGATATCTATGAATGGCACGCTCAACATACGAACACCGAGCGAATACAGACGAACTACAATTTGATATCAAATCAATAATGACTAACATATTATAACATTGTCCGCGATAAATAACACCTGCCTAATTACTAACAAACAATGATTTTTCCCACATAGTCTGACTCGACGAGACCACCAAAAATCGAGAATGTCAAAATGTACCTACCAAGCACCATAGTGATGATAAAAATTATCGATACCTACCAAATATTGTACATTCTATTAATAATTGTTCAGTCTGGTAACTAAAGACTACAATATAATATAGGAGACTTGCTGGTAATCAACAAGCTCGCAGAATTTTTTTCGCTGCTTAATTTAGCAGTTTTCTTTTTTATCGAAGAATACGCTTATTGGTAGTCATTTTGGTGATATTATGTCAATACCTTCTTTATCCAAATGTTAACACTGTCAGACACTGAACGTGAGTCATGAATCTAAATAAAACGTGTTTATTTAACGTTTGCTACGTAATATTTTGGACTCTTAATTTTTTTTGTTTTTAAGCCGTTATTGTCTCACTGCTAAGCAAAGGCCTTCGTCAAGTCAGTCGAATTTATCTTAAATAAAATTAAACTAGTCCAACTGCAGCTACGTCGAATGATTTAAAATAATAAAACACAATATAATAAGTAAAATATATTTAATGTCGATAACAGATTATTATTTAAGAACATCACTAGAAACTGTGTGGCTGTAGAAAATAATGCATTTGCCATATATAAAATATTAGTGAAGTTATAAAAATCGACTAAAGCTAAAATTTAACGAGTTTATTTTTATCGTTTTTTGTAGTTTATTTATTGGGTTCAAAACAAGAGGTTTAGATTTAGATAACAGCTATTCCCCATCCTTAAATAAATAATTGCTTTGCTTTGATCTGACACAAAAAAATATTCTACAAAATTACGAAATCTATACTAATATATAAAGCTGAAGAGTTTGTTTGTTTATTTATTTGTTTGTTTGCTTGAACGCGCTAATCTCAGGAACTACTGGTTCGATTTGAAAAATTCTATATATCATCACGCTAAGACCAATAGGAGCGGAGCACCAATGAAAAATGTTTCAAAATCGGGTTTTTTTTTTCCTTTTGAGAGCTTCCGATGCGTGCGCTGCGTAAACGGTTAAAGTTTCGCAAAAATCATATATGACAGAATTGTTCCTCTTTAAAAGTTCTAAAAAAAAGTCCGCGACAGCATATGTCTATCTTTTAAGGTTGGCTCACTATAACCTTTTTTATGCTAACTTTGTTCTAAAATTCCCTTTGACTATCTATCTATAAGGACCCGCCTCTCATGTCAAGGTAGTGGATTAAAAAATCTAACGCGTTTATCAAAACTGTTTCCGAAATCGATTTTTCATTAACAGAATCGTTTCCGCTCATTAAGGTCATCATAAATGCTCCGTGTAAATACCAATATACGTGCAGTTAATGTATGCAAAAAAATATCCAATATCTTATTTAGATAAAGATGGAGTTATTTTCCGTATGTAAGTATTAAAGTTCATTTATTTCTATTTAAATCACATAATACAATTTATTAATAAAGATCGAGGACGTTACCGATTCAATAATCGAGTATAAAATAATCGTTTAGTTCAAGCATGCACTCCCCACGAGACTACCCGCACTCCCCACGAGACTATCCGCACTCCCCACGAGACTAGCAAATTTTTTTTACTAACAATATCAGCTTTCTGCTAATACACGTAAGATTTAAATTTGAAATATCCATCAAAATGTCATTTTTTGATTTCAATTATATATCATCCAATAGGATGTCACCATTTATGATTTCCAATTATAGGTCTTAATGCAGAATTACCGTTTTTTGGCAATTATAGGCCTTATATATATTATGACATAATGCATAAAACTCGAATTTTGAAAAGTGTAGCGAGACTATGTCCCTCTTTTGTTTTGTCATTTTAATTAATGATGTGATAGTGTTTGTTTACGATTTCGAATCGATATCGATATTATTTTCGTGTTCAATGTAAGACCAAATTATAATAATTGCTAAAGATCACTAAAGATGAATATCATGAATTTATGATATCACTATATTTTAATAAAATATCATTTTTTGAAATGACGTAACTAAGATTATTGATTATTTTTGATATCCAGTATTAGATATTTTATTTGTTACTTTTTCAGATCTACAAAAGACCTTCATTTAAAATGATATAGGTGTGATTGATAAATAATAGGTTAAGCCGTTGCGGATAAATTTGTTGACAAAAGAATTTATAAATTTAACATATTTAAATCGTATTTCAAAAATCATTGAAAATGATTTCTAAGATACGGTATGGTTTGAAGGTCTGGGGTTTCTTTTACCGCTTAGGTGGAAAACCAGCACATGTCCCACCTGATGGTAAGTGTATATATAGTGTTCATGTACCCTATTATATGAACGCTTGCAACACCTGGGGTATCACTCGCCCGTTGCCGAACCTGTAAAAATCTTTTCACACCCGGTAGACAACCCACAACACCGGTACCCCCACTGCCAACATAACGCTTCCTCGCGGAGCTCTGGCGATCTTGCTCACCGTTAGGAACACAACATAGTACAGTCACAGATAATAGAATACTAGTAGTACAGTGCTATGTTATTTGGCTACTATTTTCTGCAAAGTGTAGGTGTTTCCCCAGTTGGGCAGCTCCAATTGTAAGTGAGTTATTCAATTCTACTATGCCCTGCCTCTCGGGGTGTTTCTTCAAACACATTATTTTCTTTTTTCGATATCCGGCTCAAAGAAATAACGAGAGTACGGAACACGACATACCGTCACGTCTTTATTCCCCGAAGGGTTAGACAGATGCGTACTTAGGGGGCGAGCCTATTGCCATTAATCGGGCATCAACCCTTAATTTTATAGAAAAACTCCAATAACACATTTCTCGACCGGGGAATCGAACCCAGGACCTCTAGCGTAGCGCTTCTGTTCATATTAACGCGCGACATAATTAACAAAATCGTATTTACTCCTACTTATATCTCGTGGGAAACAAAATGCTCTGTCTAGTGTTATTCCTAATATATCAGCCTGGCAAAGAAAAGAAAAAATCAAAATGAAAGAATCAAACTAATTGGTATCAAAGTATTTGTAACATAACGTCCCCAATATCCGCTCTATCTATACTAATATTATAAAGAGGAAAGATTTGTATGTATCAATGTATGTAACAAATAAACTCAAAAACTACTAGGCCGATTTCGAAAATTCTTTCACCATTT
This sequence comes from Acronicta leporina, assembly GCA_947256265.1. Taxonomy (NCBI): domain Eukaryota; kingdom Metazoa; phylum Arthropoda; class Insecta; order Lepidoptera; family Noctuidae; genus Acronicta; species Acronicta leporina. The sequence goes on along the minus strand of OX366518.1, from coordinate 13,802,278 downwards.
GAATGCTACATTATTCAAGATTAACATAGGCTATAGAATATGTATTTCGAAAAGGTTGCGATTTCTCTCACCCATTCGTTTATTTTCCAATTACATAGTATGTTACACCTATTTATCTATACCTAAACAGTTCCTTTGTTTTGTATTTCATTAGCATGCAATGAGAGCATTGCATTGAAAATAATTATGACGCAAGATATTAAAAAGGTGTGTATGGATTTTAATTTTGCAAATAAAAAATTACATATAAAAATAATTTGTAATGTTGTTACGTTTTTCTCCATTCTTCCTAAAATAATCTATCGATATAAAATATCGACATAGTAGCTTCCTAATTATTTTTATTGTATTATACGTTCGTATTGTCGTCAATTCTTGTATGTTGACGTATTTGACCTCTATGTGTGCGTAAATTGTGTTAGTGGTGAAGAATTTAATATGTGTGAGTTCGTGGCGATACAAAATGATTTTGAGTATGTGTGCAGCAATGTCTATGTAGTGTTTCCTCCCCCCGCACCAAAAGTGACAGACTTTTTTGTTCATAGAATTAAGCACGTCACTTGTCCAGGGATAGATAGTCAAAGAAAATTCCAAATGCATTATTTGCGAAGGTGTTTTTATAAACATGATATTAATCCTTATCCAAATAAATACGTTATTCATCAGAAGTTTTTAATTTAAAACAAAAGTGCCCTTTACATCATTGGATTTCAATGAATATCTTAGGAGATATCGCAGTTTTAAAATAACATCGCAGCAAAATAATGATCAAGTACCGCGCGCGCATTTATGATGTGCAAGGCAGTCATGAGGGATGCCGGGTCCGCGGACGAATGCTACAGCGCTCCCGTAGGCCTGGCACCAAAGTGGTGTCGCGAAACGCCGAGGTTGGTTTTAGTCGGTAGATCGCTCTTTTCAGAGCGGAGTCCGACACACCCCACCGCTCTCCTCGGAGTGGTAGATAGTGCATAAAGCATTTCCAACTCCGACAACAAAAAAAAAAAAAGGCAGTCATGAGGGGGAAGGGCGGTGAGCCCAGTTAGCTCAGCGAGTTAATTTTCTTTAGGGTATTGTTTCTGATTTTTTAGTACTTACCTATTTTAAGCTAATTATTTTACCGTGGGTAGGCGATATCTTATCGTATAATCTATACTTAATATATATTGCTGAAGAGTTTGTTTGTTTGTTTACTTGAACGCGCTAATCTCAGGAACTACTGGTCGGATTTGAAAAATTCTTTCAGTGTTAGATAGCCCATTTAGTGAGAAAGGCTATAGGCTATATATCATTACGCTACGCGGACGAAGTCGCGGGCAGAAGCCAGGCCCGTATTTAGGGGGCCAGGGCCCCTAGGCACTTAGCATTTGGGGGCCCCCTCCCCCATCTCGAAATCATTCCCTTTTAATCCGGCTTCAAAAAAGAGGAGGTTCTCAATTCGTCGGTTTGAAATAACTTGGCAGTCGACGATATAGAGGAGGAACAAAGTAGGCACACAGTCTTGAGGGACACCAGTATTTATAAGTGTGGAATCCGAGCATTCACCGTCAACTACGACCTTCATGCTTCTGTCTGCAAGAAAGCTGGTGACTTATCCGCATAGTTTCTCGGGAAGCCCATAGGAAGAAAGCTTCGAAAGAAGCGTTTTGTGCCATACCCGATCAAAGGCCTTCGCCAAGGCTTCCCTCTTAGTTTCGATCGCCTAAGACTAACAATGTGTCAGGTATACCATATAGAAGACCAACAGCCGATCGGACCTTACGAAAGTCGTACTGCTGGTCACGAAACAGATCCTCTAAGAACCGAAGGAGCTGGCAGTTGACAATGGACTCCAGTAGGTATCTTCGAGAAAAGGCCTCCCTTTTCTTCTCTCTTCTCTTATGGCTATCGGTCTATAATTTGAGGGATTTGAGCGACGACCATTTCCCATGTGTAGAGGTGAAAAGGATGGCTTACAGAAATTTCCTTCGAGAATTTTGGCAAGAGACCAGAACGCACGAGTTCCCGAAGGAAGGCGCTCAAGCCTCTCAACAATTCACTGATGTGCTCCGACTTCGACCATAAGTACAGGCAGAAATCGTGATAGGTCTTGGAGAAGTATCATGATTTCTGCCTGTACGTAGGTATGCAGTTCTATTACATCTCCTGAAGCTCGATAACGTGATCACAACCTGGATATCATGTTTTAATTTACACTTAGAGCCTCAGGAACTACGCGTTAGACCATGTTTATTAACCACATGCCTACAGCAAGAAGCATTTCTTTCCGGCTTAAATAACGACATGGTACGCGTGTTACGTAATCAGTTTAAATAGTTTTAACAGTTACAACCTTTTCTTTCTAAAAAACAACAGAAAATCAATATCTAACAATGTGATTTTTGTAGCCTTTCCAGAATTTTGGCACCATCATTTGTTTTTAAATCTTTTTTTTTATGGGATAGGGGGGCAAACGAGCAAACGGATCACCTGATGGTAAGCGATAACCACCGCCCATGGACACCCGCAACACCAGAGGAGTCGCAAGTGCGCTGCCCGCCTTTAAAAGGGTTTGGGCCTCCGGTAACCTCAACTCACTCGGCGAAACACAACGCAAGCGTTGTTTCACGCCGGTTTTCTGTGAGGCCGTGGTATCACTCCGGTCAAGCCGGCCCATTCGTGCCGAAGCATGGCACTCCCACGTGAAATAATAGGTCTTTACCTATGAAATCGCCGTTCTGCAGTAGTACTGGCCATTTCAAATCAAAATAATTTTTGTTTGGCTAAGAATTCTAATTTCAAATTAATTTTATTTTAAAAACATGGAATTCTTTTTCCAAAAGTAGTCATTTGTTTATTGATTAGTGTTACATTTTCATCGCATTTCAATCTTTTTCGTCATCATGGATACGTTAAAATTTCGAGTAATTATGGAATATGTACTCATATTCCATAATTACTTTAAGAAGTCCAGCTGATTTCTTTAAGAAGGGCCAATAAACTGCCACTGCTTTGGCAAAGATGCATTGATTGCATAGGTGATTACTTCGATTAATACAAATAAAAAATATATGAAAAAAAATCGTTTCAATTTTTTCATACAAAACGGCAATTTCATAGGTAAAGACCTAATATTTCGATATAATTTAGTAAAATTAGCAAAAATAAAAGAGTTAGAGCCCTCAAACTTTTGTAGAAAGTTTTTACACTAAAAGTCTTAGTTAAAATATCCCTAGATTTTGTTGAGGTGCTTATATATAACATCGATGATGGTAACTATGGTTTGGCGCTGATCAAAATCTCGCCCAGGTGGTGCTAAAACCTGTACTGTATATTCCACGTTTCATGATGCTAAATTGACTACACGAAACCGAATTAGTTTTGATTTTAATATGAATCTACTCGTACGTTTTTAAATGCAAAATAATTCGCGACGTCCACCATCCACGCATGCGTATTTATACAAGGCCAATATCTTAAGTTAAAGTTTCAGGAATCTCCTACCTTTTAGCAGGAAGATCATACAACATTTTACAATTAATTATGCGAGGAAAAAAACCTACCTGTACCTACATTTATGCGAACCGGCAAATTAAAAAGTTACTTTCAGTTTTAAGCTTTGACTATCTAAGGTAATCAAAGGTTTTAAGAGACACTATCTGTTGCTGTGTATAGCCTAGTAAATGAGTAGGTACTTTCTGAATGTGTGCATTGTAAAGATATGTTAAAGTGCACGCGCGTGCGAATAAGATAAACGTCCGTAACTCAACTCTTTCTTAGGTGACGTCTGTTTATTTGATAATTTGGTAGACGAGTCCTGGCAAAAGTGTGTCCACAATAAGACCACTAACTTTTAAATAGCTCGAATGCGTTATAGTCTTTCAAGACTTTAAAGAATATTTTCAATTTAAAGTTTCTTTATAGGCCAAGCCAGGCTTTTGAGCTAGTACGCAGGTTCCGCCACTGGAACTGGGGCCCCTAGGCTGGCTGGGCCCCTAGGCTGGCTGGGCCCCTAGGCCTTTGAGCTTGTACGCAAGTTCCGCCACTTGAACTGGGGCCCCTAGGCTGGCTGGGCCCCTAGGCCAGGGCCTTGTGGGCCTAAGGGTAAATACGGGCCTGGCAGAAGCTAGTAAGAAGATAAAACAATTCATCACGTTAATAAGATAGTCGTTTCAATTTCAAAGTTTAAATGTTTTTATTTCAAATAAGCTTTTACAAGCGTTTAATTATGATACGTTATGATCCTAGTTGCACAGTTCCAAAAGATTGATCCTATGGAGAAGAATCCGACAAGAAACTCCATGGACACTCTTATAAAATAAATGATGTTACAATCTTCACTGGTACAATATTGCGATAACAGCTTGTGGGAACATTGAGGGTTAATGTCTAAGTGGGAAGAAGTAGATATTTAATGTCATTATAAAAAAATAATAATAAACTATGTGGAAAACATAAAGTACATAAAACTAGGTGTCCACTTAAACACCCTACAATATACTTGCATGAGGGTTAATGTCTAAGTGGGAAGAAGTAGATATTTAATGTCATTATAAAAAAATAATAATAAACTATGTGGAAAACATAAAGTACATAAAACTAGGTGTCCACTTAAACACCCTACAATATACTTGCATTTACAAGTCCTGTTTATAAATAGTTGGGGTCAACAATAAATAACTACATGATGACAACACGAAATTTTAGATTTAGGTCCATCATGAATAACCTCAGGTACCAATATATATACCAGGTATATGTATATGTTTACAGTATTATCTCGTAAGTAAGCGCCGTTTTATGAGCTTGCAAGTTTGCATACCTTCGTCCTGCTACGAGGCGTTAATCGAATATAGTGTTGTTGTCTAACTTGAGTGCCGTCTGAGTATAATATTCAAGACAAATAGCAGCATAATTGTCAAGATCGAGCATTCTTTGTATAGGAGTGTAGTGTTCTGTGCTGTACAAGCGAGGTTTTCTCGCCATCGCGTAGCGTTAAGAAATGCCCTTTGTGCGCGTTCTAAACTCATTATAGTTGGACCAATACTGCCCCATGCGGCAATACATAGATACAATAGGACATGATCGATTGTGCAAAAGTACAATGTCAATGTGTATGGGTCGGCACTCGGCACAGTGTCTTTATTTCATAAAGACACTTATTAATTTTCTGACTCTGGCGATCACGCCGACCACGCTGGAACAGGATTTGGAAGGCGGGCTACAAGTATATGCCTTAAGGTGGATCGTTCACCTGAGCCCGACAAATTCAAATTTCAATTGGTTTTTCGCAATTTGTAGGTCTATAACACATTCTAGATTCCTAGCTGTAGTAATTGCGGCATTAGCTATACAATATTCACAACTGAGCATTAAATACTTTGCTTGCAAATCGATATTGTAGCTAAATTTAGGTACAATCGTCATTTTTGGCCAAAATTGACGATTGTACCTAATTTTAGCTTCGTTAACGTTTATTAAGCAAAGTTTAAGTGTTAAGTGAAGTTGTCAACACAGTATAGTTTAATTTTATTTTGTTTTTTTTCTTGGTATGGATCGCTTTCAGTATGGTGTAAATTGCATTCGTTTGTTTTTGGGAAGTTTAATTCTAGATTGTGTTCGCTGAGCCAGTTTGAATTATGTCTGATAATATTTGGTGACTACGGTTACTGGGGTTATTATTATTGGCACAAGGGAAGACTTAGGACTTTTAAAATTGCTCTAAACCCTATAACTTTAAAGCGGAGGTAGCCTAATGGCTAGGGCATCGGACTTGCGATCATGTGGTTGCCGGTTCGAACCCCACCCATTGCACTACCGACGTGAACCTACTCGTAACACAAGCATTTTAGCTTAGCACGAGGGGTTAACAAGAATACTAGTAATGTGTGACCCACATTGCTATTATCCTTTTTAAAAAAAAACTTATTATTTAAAGAGCATGAATTCTAACTCCAAGCTGCTTAATATATTAAGAATTTTATAGCAAAATAAAATATGACCACTAATGTGAATATGTAAGACATTTTTTTTAGTCGATTATCAATAATATGGAATTAGTATTTTATTTAGGTATTGTTGAATTTTAAATCGGTCATTCGGCCGCTTGCTACTAATAGGTATCTAATCTGTGATTCGGCCATGTCTTGAGCTAACGTAAATGTCATGCTATTATTGTCAAATGTCAATTTTTTAAGCAAGCAAGCAAAGATCGAATTGTCGCCATCGACTCAATTGCCACAAGGAAAATAGAAGAAGAACTAATCGAAATAGATTTATAGATAGATTTTCGACGGTTAGATTTTATTATTTTACACAAGGTAATCATTATTACAAATCGAACCGCATACCTACTGTATGTTATAAACATGTCTGTATCCGAAACAACCGAGGTTGCCGAACAAGAAGCCAAACATGAACACAGTCCTAGAAAGCGTATACGCCATCGTAAGAAACAACTCTACGAGAATATACTGAAACAAATGGAATTCTACTTTAGCGATGCCAACTTAACAAAGGACAGATTTTTAGCAGACCTCGTCAAAAAGGACCCTTACGTGCCTCTAGAACTATTTCTCAAATTCAATAAAGTTCGTTCACTGACGCAAGATGTTAACGACATAGCGAAAGCAATGAAGAGTTCTACACTTTTGGAGTTATCTGAGGACAGATTAAAGGTAGGTATTTAAAATTATATAAATCGGTTTTTAGATTAAAAAAATATAATTGCTCCTGTCCACATTCTACTATAATTTATCATGTTTACTATTTCTAGGTGAAGAGAAAAACAGCAGTTCTGCCATATGATGCAGACTCAAGGACTGTGTATGTAGAGTCCATACCTGTGACAGCCAGCAGGGAGTGGCTAGAGAGAGTATTCTCAGATTATGGTCATGTGGCTTACATCTCTTTACCCAAATTTAAAAACTCACAGAAAATTAAGGTAGTTATAATACAAATAAATACAAATATAGTTTATTACTTTAAAAAGATTGCTTTTCCTTAAAATCTTTACATTGTTATAATAGTATAAAAAATATAAATTACAGGGTTTTGCATTCATAGAATTCAATAAGCCTGAAGATGCCCAGAAATGCATAAACACATTTACAAAAATGGGTTGCAAACTACCTACTGCCATGCCACCAGAAGAGTTGTCCTCCATAAAGATGTTCTCAGTAGATGAACCAACTGATGATGTAGCAGACACTAAAGATACCAAAGAAGAATATGAACCACCAAAAAAGAAGAAAAAGAAAGAGAAAAAAGCTTCTCATAAGAGTTTAGAGTTGAAGTTGGGAAGTGAGTCTGATAGTGAGAAAAGAGAGACACCTACTGTAAGTATGATTCTTTGACCCAAATCAGACTTGAAACTCAGCATCAGCAATCTCTATCCACTTGTGGTGATTCCCTAAACTCTGCAAATGCTTAGATGCCAGTTGCAGCAACTTAGTGAGGCTTTGGCACCTAGGGAATTCATACATAATTTTGATACTGAAATCAAATGGGAGTTGATTGTCAAAACATAGTTGTGACTACTTGTGACTGTTAAACGTTTTGTGATTGTTATGGCCCTTAATAATAAGACATATGTATTTTATGTGATGATATTTATAATAGCTTATCCATTATTAGTAGACATTTAAAGGTCATACAATTTCTGTTTCAATTGATTAATAAATGAGTTATAATTTTCTAGGAGGAGACCAAAAGTACAGCAAGTATAACTACACCAACAGAGGTAAATAATCTTTAATACAAATTATTATTGTTAAAAAGATTCAACATTATCATCAGCCTGTCCTGTTCAAATTATACACACATCTTTATCAATCTAAATTTCACTATCATTTTTTCAGGAAAATAAGCTGTTAGACCTGGAGTCAAAGGAAGATGTGACCAGTCATGATGAAGGTAGAGAACCAGGTGACACATCAAGCAAGAAGAAAGCAAGGAAGCGTACCGCAAAAGAGCGAAGTAAAGCAAAGAATAACTTGAGTCAAAATGAAGCTCCCAGAGGGGCACTGTGGGGTTTGCAAGTACTATCCAAGTCAGAATGGAAAGCCCTCAGGAATAAGTACTTGAATCTCCAAAGAAAGTATATGAAAGAGATGAAAGCTAACTTACACAACAATAAACATCAATATTCTAGTATGCCTGCCCCGGCGGCGCCATCTGTTGAAGCTGAACCAGGTATATTGATAAAATTATTAATATTTATTCATAATTTTTGCAGGTAGATAAGTACAAGTTGTGACTATGCAAGACAACCTTAACCCTCCCCTATTTCTAGGTGTGGGTCTCCTCTCACATTGTGGGGATCGGCTAGTTAACCATGTTATTTGAAATACCTACTACTATGTTTAAATTTTTGCTTAAAAGATGTGTATCATACAAACTGTTTTCATTTCTTTGCAGGTATCCCTTCAGTCCAAACAAATGCATCTAAAGGCATAGCCACCATAGAGAGAGTGCCAGGTTTATTTGTAAAAGAAATTCTACCAGAACCTTGCTTGGATGTAAGGCTCACTAAAAGAACAGTAAGTAACAAGTTATGCTTGAATGTAGATGTTCAAATGTTAGCTTGTAATTATTTTTTCTTGCTTGTAGACTTGCAGATTCAATAGTTTTCCTTTTCTGCATTTCATGATTATTTTGTACTAGCCTATGCCCGCGGCCTCGCTCACTTGAAGCTCAAAAACCAACAGTGATGATCTCTTCTTTGTATGGGTCTCTATACATTAGAGAGGTCAAGCTGTATCTAAGGTTCCATTTAATTATTTGAGATAAGTAGAGTAAGTAAAGAGTAAGAAGTATAAGCTTTTAATTTGGAACACATACTTTCTAACAGTGATAACAAAATAAAATCTATTCAGTAGTTTTTGCGCCAATCCGTAACAAACAGACAAGAATTTTAAAAATCACATTTTTGGGTTTGTAGATGTTTATATACTCTAACCCACATGGTTTTTTTTAAATATCTTCAACTAGCGACCCGCCCGCGGTTTCACCCGCGCTGCCCCGTCCCTAAGAGTCGTAGCGTGATGTTAAATAGCTTAAAACCTTCCTCTTGAATCAATCTATCTATTAAAAAAAACCGCATCAAAATCCGTTGCGTAGATTTAAAGATCTAAGCATACATAGGGTCTGTCCCTATGTATGCTTAGATCAGCGGGAAGCGACTTTGTTTTATAATATGTAGTGATGTATAGACACAGCTTTTTTACAATTTTATAATAATCATTATTTGGTATTTACAGATCCGTAGCAACATCCATGCATTACATGTTGATGTCAAAGAGGGACAGTCAGAAGTAGTTATCAGATTTGATACACCCAAAGCAGCTGAAGAGGTAATATCTCATTATTAGAAAAGTAATTATTATTTAAATATAATAGTTTACAAACGAATATATTTATTCTTAAATTATTACAAATGAATAATTATGTTTGCTTGGAATTGGAAGGTTTACGTAATAAGTTTTATTAAAAAAAGCTTACTAGCAATGTGGATCGCACATTACTAGTATTCTTGTTAAAAGCTTATATCTTGGAATGGAACTATTAATTTTAAATTGTTTTTTCTTTATATTATTTTAACAGTATAATATATTAATAGTATTAATAACACTTTTCAATAGGACAGTTATCTATACAAATAAATAAAATTAGAGTGTCTGTTTGTAATATTAAAATAACCGCGTTTTACTAAGTGCATTTGGATGTATATACGGTACATATACCAAAACATTTTTTACAATTCATGTCTGTCTGTCCGTTTGTTCCGGCTAATCTCTGAAATGGCTGGACCGATTTTGACGGGACTTTCACTGGCAGATAGCTGATGTAACAAGGAATAACTTACGCTACTTATTTTTAATACTATGCGGACGAAGTCTCGAGTAACAGCTAGTTTTTCATAAATCAAACAACAGTCAACTTGAAGCGGCGGTAGCCTTATGGCTAGGGCGACGGCCTTGCAATCATGTGGTTGCCGGTTCGAAACCCACCCATTGAACTACCAAAGTAAACCCACTCGTAACACACGTATTTTAGCTTAGCACGAGGGTTTAAGTGCAAGTTTTTGTTGTGGAAAGAGAGGGATGCTCTTTCCCGCAAAATTGGTCTCGATGCAGTATTTGTCTAGCGTACGCGGCTTTGACGACACAACTCATTATAGCACTGTCTAACATAAACTTAAAATACTTATAACATTCATATTTTTAACCGATTTTAATTTTATTTATATTTATGTTGCTCGGTTCTAGTTATAGTTAACTTTTTATGAGACTACTAGCTTCTGCCCGCGACAACGACTACGTGGAATAGTTTCTTGGTCTTAGCGTGATGATGATAGTCTATAGCCTTCCTCAATAAATGGAATTATCTAATATTGGAAGAATTTTTCAAATCGGACCAGTAGTTCCTGAGAATAGCGCGTTCAAGCAAAGAAACAAACAAATTCTTCAGCTTTATAATATTAACTAGCTTCTGCCCGCGACTTCGTCCGCGTAGCGTGATGATAATTATATAGCTAGCCTTTCTCAATAAATGGGCTATCTAACACTTAAAGAATTTTTCAAATCGGACCAGTAGTTCCTGAGATTAGCGCGTTCAAGCAAACAAATAAACAATACTTCAGCTTTATAATATTAATATAGATAAACAAATTATACGCCTACTAGTCTATATTGTTACTTACCAGAATATTTTTTGTATTCTAGTACTGTGCAAACGCAACTAATCACGCGCATGTGCTGTCGGGTGGCGAGGAGCAAGAGCAGTGGTCGCGAGCGGAGAGCGCGCTGGCCCAGCGGCGAGTGCGCGGGCGCTGCCGCCTGCTGCTGCTGAGCCAGCGCGACCACGACTCGCAGCCCGCGCCGCCTGCGCTCGCGCCCGCCTCTCCGCAACCTACCCATACCCACATACGTTTCGAAGACGAATAATAGTGGTGCAATTATTAAGCTTCATAATGGGGTCACAACAGGTATTTGTTGAACTTGATTACGACCATGTTTTTAATAGTTGAAATATCTAAATAAAATATTATGTAAGGATCAAAATATGGTTTTATTTACTTATTTTTAGATTCACTCTTACATTATCTGGGTGTCTCTTCCTCTATCCCTCTTTCAAGTTATGTATTTTTGCGATGTCTAATTCTGCACTTTCAATTTTATCCTACTAATATTATAAACGTGAAAGTTTGTGAGGATATATGGATGTTTGTTACTCTTTCACGCCAGAACGGCCGAACGAAAATTTGTCAAAGAAAGAGATTACAGTCTGGAACAACACATAGGCAACTTTTTGTTCAGGTTGAGCCCAATTCAGAAATCCACGTAGACGAAGTCGCGGGCAGAAGCTAGGTGGCAAATAAATTCATTAGCAAAAAAACAACTGAATGTTATAAAAGAAAATGTATTACATCAAGTAAATGCCAACATCAAATTCAGTCTTAAAAATAAGTTTAATTATATCTTAGTAATACAGGAGGCACTGGCACTTTAGTTTTATCAAAATTAATTTATATCGTCTTAAAGCTAACACGGAAATTACAACATAGAACTTACATATAGCTAAAATAGACCTGTATGATACAACCTGAATTCTGTTATCCTATGCATATGTTTATCAGTGAGCTGATAGCATTAGGATAAATTATGATACACCACTATAAAAACACTTACATACACTTTGTCCTTGTTTGATCTAAATGAGGTCATTACAATCATGTTTAAATATAAAAGATTATCTTGATAAAGATTAGATTAAGTACCAAGTGTTAACAATTAATTATCGATATGTACCGATACCTTTTCTTACAATTTTTTTTTTGTGGAACATGGTCAATCATAATTTAAAAAGTAATCTTATTAGTAACGAAGTATGTAAAGAGCACCAAATATTTAAGTAAAATACTTATTATGATCATAAAATATCATAAAAAAGTAATCCAAAAAATGTAAACGTAACGACTGTTAGCAAAAAAAGCATCACAATATAAACAGTGAACACAATATTAATAATCATAAAATTACAATATTATTTACACAGAGGTAGATTTATTTAATAGGCTTAATTATTATGGGGCTTCCATATGTCTGTGCACTGTGACAGGAGCTATTATGCTGTTCTTACCACAAGGGAGAACAGTTATATTAAAATCATTAGCTTTTAATCTTGGTTTTATCTTTGCTGGCAGAGGACAACTAATATCAGACTTAGTGTCATCTGATAACACAATTGGCTCATTAACTGAGAACCCGGTAGCCTCAGAATCTTCATGGGGAGTCATGGTTGAGTAACCATGATCAGAGCCACCTGCTGTATGCGGTCTCCTATAACCTGTCACAACCCTGTAAGGTGATATGGGAGCTTCAATCTCCATGTCTGGCAACAACTTATCTTGACCAGATTGGTCATGCATATCATCTGACTGCAAATGGCTCATTTGTACATCTGGATCATGCCAAGTCTCTGCTGGGCCATCAACATATAAATTATGGCAACTAGCAGTAGTGACGTTTTGTCTGTAACAGTATATGGCTACGGCAATGACTAAGCTTGCAGTGACTATGCAACCCACGATCGGTCCTATTGCGGAATAATTGGCAAAAGCATCCCTGTTGACGTGACCTAGAGTGCCCTCCCCATACGGAGTTACGGCGCCTAACACGCCATTAAAACATGTTGATTGTGAGGTACAGAAAGGAGCTGACAATGGAGTTCTGCCATCAGCATCTATTTGACACCACTCACAACCAAGAACACCAAGGCAGGATGAGTGTGACAAATAAGTTTCACATTCAAAGTCAAAACACGATTTCAAATTCTCTGCAAAGTTATGAAAGTAATGAGACTTGTGATTATTGTTTTCAAGCATCATGCCACAAAGCGGAATGTCTTGGGCGAAATGTGATACATTTGAGTTGGGACATTCATAAAGTTCTGAGCTACATTCACATGGACACTCACACTCAGTTTGTTCCATGCGATTGCAATTTAGACAAAGCCGGTCAACCATACTGCAGGGGCAGAAAGCGCCTACACTGCACGACGCATTGACCAGGCCTATAAAAGCATTAGTGCCTGGAATAGCTGCAATATAATAATGAACACAATGATCGCCTGATACTACATTAGAAAGCACATTAGGAAGAGAATTGTTAAATTCGTAAAATCGCTGTATTGTTTTGTCGTAAAAATTATTACACAGCCTTTTTGTAACAAAACCCTTGTGGTTTAACATGTCAATAGCAATCATGGATTCCTTATGAGTAATATGCTGTTGCTCAATTGGACCAGAACTGTTTGGATCCATAAGACCAGGATGCGACACTAAATACCCCTTATTATTCATAATGAAACACTTAACATATGACATGGCACAAAGAGGCATACTATCAATGAGAAGTTTATATAGAAAGCCCATTGTAACATCCATTGACACAACCATAGTAGGATAAAAGGAACTTTTTACAGCATAAGATATAGAAACAACATACCCAGCCCCACCAACATCTAAATTAGGGGGTGTGAGAATTATTTTGTCAGGGTTTTCTAAAGCATAGGTATACCATGGTCTTCTCACTGGTTCATAGTCATACTCTAATACAGTTCCAGGGAACATCACCAAGACTCCACTTTCTGTCACAGCATATCTCCTAACTATATATTTTGAATAAGGTCCATGCAAATGTTGCCTCTTGTAATATGACAAAATTGAGTTCAGAAAGCCGACATCTTGCTGGATTTCATTCTTAAGACCAGGATTAGAGAGTAGGCCATGGGCAACACTTTTCAAATAAGCTAAATAATTTTGCATATATGTAACAGCCTCCTGACCATCACCCATATCATATAAATAAGTAAAAGGTGACTGGAAGCTAGATGGACTTAAGTACACAGTGCCCTGATCTATAGTGGCAATTTGTTTGAAATGCCGGCACATTTTACCCATTTTAGGAGGAAACAAGTCTAATCTATGAAACAATATCTCCTTATTACTTCTAGTGAAAAATATGTTAGTTTTGTTAAATACAACAGGTTCTGTTATTTCAGATACAATACAAACTATATACAAGTTCCCTATCCATTTCCAAGAATAAATTATTGATTTAGTCGAGTTCTGTTCTGACATTGTCAAATTACCTGAATTATTAGCTAACATTTCTTCTTTAACAGATGTGATAAATGAGTATGTCTCCACAATTTCTAATTTAGTGAACTTAATTTTATCTGAAGCAGATTCAGGTCTTGGGAAAAAAGTATGCATCAAAACTATACCTGAAAAGTCCATAACAAAAGCTCTCTTTCTTTCATTTGTACCTTTGAAATACACAATATCTTCTGCAAGATCTGACCAATACAAATCTAGACCTAGCACCCCACTTGTTGTAGGAAGTACTAAAGATATCATGAAGTCTCTCTCAGTTGCCTCCCAAACTGGGCCTTCAATCTTAATTCTTTTACTGCCATAGTGACCAGGCAACAATGATATAAAGGCAGAAGCAACTTGTCCCACAACTCCACTATCATTAATATGCAGCCTCATAACAGAATGATTGTTTGTATGTGTGTGCCACTTATCAATGTGCAAAATTCCCAGTGAGCTGTTTTTATCTGCTTGGTTCTCATAAATTAATCCAATTGCAAACTTTAAGCTCTCCTCCTTGTTTGAAGAGTAGGGAAATATTTTGAGCCATGTTTCATTTTTTAAAACCTTTGTATCTGTTAGGAATATAAACAGCTTGTGTTTAGGCAAGTCCCTTTGAGCAAGCAGATTTCTAAGCTCTTTGTTTATCGCTAGAGGAGACACATTTGTGGGTGCAACATCTAAAGAGGACAAGTATTCTCTAAGTAGTAGTTTGTTGTTCTCTGTGGCATTTCCAATATCAGACATTCCATCTGTACTGCAAGTATCCTCAAATTTTAGAAATTCTGTCATGTTTGTCATCTTCAGAGCTATCATATCAGAATCCTGCAGAGCATAAACAGTTTCTTTGGCAACATGCACAGCATGCTGTAATGAAACATCCTTCATATTATTATCAATTATAAACACCACCAATTTAGGCTCAGGATGCACAATTTTGTGATAGAGGTACCTTAAATTAGAGTGAGGCATTGTTGCACAATCCCTGTCAGTGGCATAGTCCATGTGAGATAGAAAATATTGTCTCTTAACTTTTAAATCCTTAAAACGACCCAACATTTTATTTTTAGGATCCTGTGAGGACATGCTGTCGTATACATTGGAACTTTTTATAAATACAGACTTACGTATAGAATTGAATGGACATGGGTGTGTGAAGGACGGAGTACTGTTGTCGCTTATGACATTATTCATGTCGCGTAGAATGTTTGTAGCTGAAGATAGCTTGTAGCTCAGTTTTTCAGCAATACTGGTCAAGACATCGTTGTCGGAGGTTTGGTAACGGCTCACTTTATATGCGGTCCGAATTTCGAAGTGCGCCGTATACTCGCTGCCCAGCTCTTTGACCACTATTTCACTAAATTTACTCGCCAAAGTATCTGATAGCTTGCGAACACACAGTTTGTAATCACCACGACTATTAGTTCTAGTACAATTATCGCTTTGAGCTAGGATCACACAGACGCCGAAACTCGCTGTGATCATAAATAACAGCGATAAAGCCTTCATCTTGTCGGCATTATCTTTGATCCGTAATCAATTTATTAGTAGTATCATCACGGTAACACATTTCTGAAATAACACGTCCTTTGTACTTTGCGCACTGAAACATTCACATTGTTAACTTTGATAGACTTCATCGATGAATTCGGAAATATTCTTTTAAAATTAGAAAAACAACAATCGTATTAGCCTCTACAGCCAGCAGAACAGTCAGAACACGGTCCGGTTCGTGAAAATGACATTTATCAAAATAAACATGGCGTTCCTGCGATCGGATGACGTTTCGTTATAGCACTCAGGCGAGTTAGTTTTGAATTCACTAAATAAGCATATCAAAATAAAGACTAATAAAGGATTTATTTCGATAAGTTAACATCAAAACGACATAGTATTTTGATAAAATAAAAATAGCTCATACAAGAGAAAAAAAACAAATGTTTGAATAATAACAGAAGTCGTGCTGTCAAAAGAAAAATATTATGCTATTATATTACAAACTAGCTTCCGCCCGCGACTTCGTCCGCGTGGAATAGTTACTTATAGTCTTAGCGTGATGATATATAGCCTTTGACTAGTCAAAGTATATAGCCTATAGCCTTCCTCGATAAATGGGCTATCTAACACTGAAAGAATTTTTAAAATCGGACCAGTAGCTCCTGAGATTAGCGCGTTCAAGTAAACAAACAAACAAACTCTTCAGCTTTATATTAAGTATAGATACGTATCTCAGAGTAACAAAAAGTTCAGAACAACATTCATCTAATTAATTAGCTTAGCTTAGTGTAAGTAACTTTAAATTCTAATTTATCTAGCAACTAGCTTCTGCCCGCGACTTCGTCCGCGTAGCGTGAGATATCACAAAATGATGATGATAAAAACAAAAAAAAAACAACACTTCAGCTTTATACATGATGGGGCACACTAAAAGTTTTGCACTTCTAGTTAGTCGGAACTACTAATTTGAATTTCGAATGTTATAATTATTTACGTTGCAACCTTCATAGTAATAAAAATAAAAAACAACAATTGGCGGGAGTTTAGGCGGGAACATGAAAAGTGCACATTGTCGATTTTATATTATTTTTCAAAACTTGAATTTCTCCGAAGTTTAATGTGTAATTATGGTGGATAATTAACCATTAAGTGTTCGTGAACGTGTGAGAGTGTAGGCAAATGATATAAAATTGAAAATCGTGACTTTTTGGGTTCACTCCTAACCTCCATCGAAGCCTCAATAAAGTTTCTACCTTTTTATTGGGGCAACTGAACAACTGAACAACATTATACTTGACACTGGCGAACACAAAAAGTGTGGTGCCATAAAATCCCATGATGGGAAATATTACATAATATTGATTGCTCTAATACTTGACACTGGCAAATACACAAAAAGTGTGGTGCCATAATAATAATAACAATTGGCGGGAAATAATTTGTCAATTGTTTTTTATCACATCAAATTCTACGTACGCAACGAAAATGGAATTAGGTCGAAAAGATTTTAGAGCGATGATTTTTTATGATTTTAAAAGTTCACTCTCTCCGCAAGACTGTGCCGCTCGTCTTCAAAATGCTTTTGGGAGAGAAGCACCTTGTTTGAGCACCGTGAGGCGATGGTTTGCTGAATTTGAGAGAGGTCGAGATTCTTTACATGACGAATTTCGTGAAGGGCGGCCTTCAACTGCCGTCAACGAAAATAATGTGGCTACTGTTAAGCGCAAGGATAATTGAAGAAAACCCGCGGATTACCTATGAGACAATTCGAGGACTATTGGGGATTGGTATGAGCCAAATTCAGAAAATTTTACACGAAGAATTGAAAGTTCGGACACTGCTGTCGTTGGATCCCTCATGAACTGACAGCGGGACAGAAGCGGGCTCGCGTGGAATGGTGCTCACAGATGCTACTGAAGTACGACCACGGACATTCTAATGCTGTTGTATGACATTGTCACAGGAGACGAAACGTGGATTTATTGTTTTGAACCCGAAAAAAAAACAGCAATCTTGTGAATGGGTGTTTGACAATGAGAACAGGCCAACAAAAGTAAGGCAGACGAGAAACGTTGGTAAATCGCGTTTTTTTTCTCAGCTACGGGTCCCATCTGTACAATTCCACTTGAAGATCAAAAAAGTGTCATAATGCCGAGTGGTATTCTACCAGTTGTTTACCCAGGGTGTTAGAAAATCCAGGGTCATCTTTCGCGAATTTTTCCTACATCTCCTCTACTCTCCTCCTACATCATGACAACGCTTCTTCACACACGGCCAACAAAACAAAGTCATTTTAAGCTTCTGAAAAAGTACAACTCGTCACCTATCCTGCGCATAGCCCCAGACCTAGCACCCTGTGTGTGATATCTGTATTTTCTCCAAAATCAAAGATTTGATAAGAGGTTTCACTTTTACCAACTCCGAAGAGGCAGTGATAGCGTTCAATCAACACGTAGAAAATATGCCTTCAGATCTGTGGTAATGGTTCGATCGCATGAAAAAATGTTTAAAATGTAAAGGAGAGTATTTTGAAAAGCAATAAACATAAAATTTTGGTTATAACATGTTGTTTTTTTAATTTACGTATAACTTTAAGTGTGACCTATGTATATTAGTATAGAAGTATACATTCACTATAGCACGCGACTGCTACGCTAGAGGACCTGGGTTCGATTCCCAGGTCAAGCAAAGTGTAATTGGGTTTTTCTATGAAATTCCAGTAGGTACTTAGCAGCTCGGAGTTAGGAATTTGTGGCCATAGGCTCGCCCCCTATTACATGGGACCTAAAGATACCGGCGAACTGTGGGTGTACATTAGTACGCCTAACCCTTCGGGGAATACAGGCGTGATTGAATGTTATTCACTATAGCATGTGCTATAATGTCCTTTCAAAAAGCTTTCTGTAACGAGTTGAGAAATTCAAATAATTGGATCGGTATTTAGGTGACAGTACCTAACTAGGTAACTAAACTTAACTTTACGGCACTCAAGTTATTTTGTATAACTAAGTAGGTAGGTACCTAAGTGTATAAATAAGTAATGCTGTGAAAGTACCTACATAGGAATGTAGGTATCTATACTTACTTATTACACTAAGGGCCACTTGCACCAACTTCTGAAATGTATTTAAATTGTACTTAAACGCAAATTTACTATGAAAAATTGTGATTAAATGCAATTTAAACGTATTTAAAAAGTTGGTGCAAGTGGGCCTAAGAGTATGGAGTAGTAACAAAAATGTACCTAAGGTATATTCTTGACTAGATATTACTAATATTAGGTACTTACATCCTGTCTCTCACACACATCATAACAGTCGAAGATTCAAAATAAATGCGCGTGAAAAATCAGTGGGTATTTTGTGCAAAATTGCAAATCATTTACGACCCGAAATTGTTTACCTGTCTTACACGTGAGTTTTTTGATGGGATAAGGGGGCAAACGAGCAGACAGGTCGCCTGATGGTAAGCGACTATCACGTGCGGCAGACCGGCAGTATGGTGCCTAGGGACACCCGCAACACAAGAGGAGTCGCAGGTGCGTATGAACTGCTATGTAACGAATGTGTTAGTTTAATAACTACTTGTAAACCTATAAAAAAAGGGTTTTGGGCCTCCGGTATCCTCACTCAGTCGGCGAAACTCAACGTATGCTTTTTTTGAAGTGTTGCACTTGAGTCGGTGGTTGTATCACTCTGGCTCATGGCTCTCCCATGTGAATGTGTAAGTAGATAGGTACCTTACTAAGTACATACTTACTTATTCAAATCTTAGCACTAGAAACGGCCTTGTGTGTCCGTTTGAGTGCTTAAAATATGCTTTCGGTTATCGGTGATCGGGTATTATACCTAGTACGTCCTACTAATTACTGTAATATGGAAAACAATAAACTTAATTCTATTCTATCTATTTCGGCCGACCTGTATACCTAGCCCGAAGACTTAGGCAGAGGTGTGGGTAGTAAGGTATCTACTGCTGTGCGTCCACAATGCACCGGTACCTACCTATATTTAGGTCCTACCTATGTAATAGAGGGCAAGCCTATTGGCAGTAATCGGGCACAAATTCAAACTCCCAGCTATTGAGAATTTTATCAAAACGATGTTATTCGACCCGGGAATCAAAACCAAGACTGCTTGAGTGTAGCGTCGCCTTTACGACCACTTAACTAGATACCTAACGATGCTCACTTTGCAAAACATGTAAAAATACGAATTTCTTATCACTTCAATTTGAAATTACTTTTACGCCAAAGCAACTTTGTTCCATGTTTTTACAACTTTTTAATTCAAGTAGGTACTTACCTAAGTAATAAGGAAATTAAAACTATTTTCCGACTTTCCTACACCTACACGTCCTACACTTACCTATTCTCATGTAATTTAGGCGATTTGATATGTAATATAAATGTTTTAAGCACCTGCGCGT
This sequence comes from Acronicta leporina, assembly GCA_947256265.1. Classification (NCBI taxonomy): domain Eukaryota; kingdom Metazoa; phylum Arthropoda; class Insecta; order Lepidoptera; family Noctuidae; genus Acronicta; species Acronicta leporina. The sequence goes on along the minus strand of OX366518.1, from coordinate 13,782,219 downwards.
TTACGCGAATGTGTACGTGTGCCCGCAGACGTTGCACGTAGGTATGTGTTTCCATCGATTGGTCAGGGGCGGCGTGGCTTACCGTCCGACCATTAACCCAGTTGTGTGGCGCGACGCGGCCCGGCTGGGCACGCGAGCCCTCGCCGTCAGTCCAACACCATGCAACTGCCCGAAACACCGCCGCCACCTCTCGCTCCGCTGTGGGACCGCGTGCTCAGGGCCCGGGCTCTGCCACCTGACCTCGACGTCGAACTTCTCTACGTCGCGATAAGGGATCGGCTCACACACCCCGAGTGGGAAGTACGTCTCCACGCGCTTCGTGTCTTAGCTGATCTTCTACCGCTCTCCGGGAATGCACTCTCGTTTCCATTTGATCAAGTCGTCGACAATCTGGGACATAATTCACCCAACGTCCGAAAAGCAGCGCTCGATGCCTTAAAAGTGTTCTGCACGCACTGTGAAGATGTTGAATGCGCAGCTCGAGCAATTTTAGACAAATGTTCCTATCACAACATTAGGCCTCATTCCGCAAATATTGACACAAAAGTGAACGTTGTTACCGGTCTGATATTATCAATACCTTCCGTAATGGGTATATTGAAAAGACGGCACATAAACCTGGACCTGTTTCCGATATTTCAAGTGTTGGGTGAAAAACTCTACGACCCTGTACACAGAGACGTAGCGCAGAGATCTCTATTAAAACTTAGAAGATCTTGTGGACCGAGTGATTATATGATATATCTTTCTAGATTAGATACAAAAGTTCAAGATAAATTTCGTCATTTGTGTGAAACTTACGATGAAGATTCTATGGATGTTTACTATGCTCCAAGAAAAACTGCCTATAGAAATAATAACAATCAACCTTTAGTAAAAATTAATCATGTTTTCAATAGTCCTCACACAGGACCTATTCGTGTGTCGACTGACTCATCATCGGAAGATTCTTTTGGCCCTATTCCTTTTTACAATAACAATTTTGCAAAAGTTATCATTGAAACTGAAATAAAATTTGATTCCGATACAGCGATCACCATGACCGTTCTAGAAGAGAATGAGACTGAATCTGATAAAAATACAGGAAGTGAAGATGATTATGATAGCTCAGACCGAAATATGTTAAGATATAGTGACGGTGATTCCGAGGATACGGATGTTGTGGTTAAAAGAGTGCGTTTTGGTGGTGAGAGTGTTAAAATAAGGACTCCTGATAGCGATAACTTAATAACAAGCGAAGAAGACAACTATGCTCATGACCAACAGTTGAGAAATGGACATTTTAGAGAAATAACGGCACCTGTTCCACCTGTTATAGTTAGTAGAATGAACGAAATAAAACGAGAAGCTCTTGCCAGAGAATCGCAAATAAAACAGGGTAAAAAGAGTGGTATACCACTGCCAGTGATCCAGAATAAACTACAAAAGCCAACATATGTCGCTAAATACAATGGAGTGAAATTAAAATCTAAATCCTTGAGTGAGTTGTATGATTACTTCAGATCGAAAAATGATGAAGGGGATGGTAAAATGCCAGAAATGACAGGACTCGCGTTATCGATGGCAGAAGTGCGATCTCCAGAGAGGTCAGGGCGTAGTTCTCGAAGCCCTGTAGAGCCTCATAAAGAGATAGAGCTTCTGCATAATTTGCAACGAAGTCCTTCGGTTTCGCCGCGCAGACATCAAACTCGGGTAGAGTTGGAACGAGATGGGTAAGTGTTTGTTATTTTTTTAGTATATTGAACTGACTTCTGAGAATTTATTGACTATTTTTCGCACATTTAGGTTCGTATTAAGTCTTCTGGCGTCATCTCCTCCCAGGGAGACCGATATCTTAACTCAACACACTGCAACTCCACTGCGCACTCATTACGACTGGGAAGAACTCGGCGTTGTTCCACAACATGTGGCCGATCAACTACATAATACGGTACAAAATTTTCTTCAAAGCAGTCCTGTTTCCTATTTAAGTTGCGGAGAAAACCTTTGTATGTGTTGGTTTCTATTGAATTATTATCGTTGATTGTTCAGCACATCTTGTAATTACTTATTAGTTGTCAATATTTCCCAGTAGATAAGGTTTATCTTTAAAGATGATAGCTTATGCTTATCTACATAATACTTAAAGATGTATCTAAGGAACGGATAAATTCCTTCGGTGCCGGTTCGAAACCCACCCATTGCACTACCGACGTGGACCTACTCGTAACACAAGCATATGCTTAGCATGAGAATAGTAGTAATGTGCGACCCACATTGCTAGTAAGCTAGATAAAGAAAAAAGAAATAATAAGAAGGTTATCAATATTGACTAAAACTAAACTGCCTCATTAGCCAAGTGGTCCTGAGCGTGACTGCTACGCTAGAGGTCCTGGGTTCGATTCCCAGGTCGAGCAAAGTGTTATTGGGTTTTTCTATGAAATTCCCAGTAGCAGCTCGGAGTTAGGAATTTGTGCCCGGTTAATGGCAATAGGCTAGCCCCCTATTACATTGGACCTAAACATACCAGCGAACTGTGGGTGTACATTAGTACGCCTCTGCCTAAACCTTCGGGGAATGCAGGCGTGATGGTATGTGTTATCAATATCGTGTATAGGAGAATTGGATAGCGGCAGTTCGTGCAGCAGACCAGCTCCACAGCACGCTACTGGAAGCTAGCAGTGTGAGGAAGGTGGAGCCTGCCGCGCTCTCCCTCGTACACCACATGTGGGACCTTAGTGATGAGGTACAAAATATCACTCCATTAATTATTTAGGAATAGAACGAGCTGTCAATGTTGAACTGGAAAATCGATTTGGCCTTTCGAAAGGTCACGACTCGCTTACTTAACCTCTTTTAGAAAAGGAAGGAAATAGGAACCTACTCAAGTTGTAGGTAGTGCGTTCATGGCCAAAAGTGATTATTAGACTAACTAGGGTAGGACAACAAACGAAAATAATGTACATTAAATAATGATTAGAGTCATGTACTGCCTAGCTACCTACCTAGCTTATGAACGCTGGGCTGTGCTAAGCTTTCTATGCTACGTACTTTTAATTTATTTTGGATCAAATAAGGAACATTGCAGTAAATTAAAAGAATTAAAATGTACTGGTACCTCTACCTACGTAAATAAGTGCTAAAGTTTTACTTGGGTAGGGTGAACCAATTCACCCGCATTATGGTATCCGTTTTTTAGATATCCAGCCATGTATCCCTCACGCGATAAAGTTAAACAAATAGTTATGATAATTCATAAGTACACAAACATGGGGGAAAGTAAAGGTTTCTGCCAATTCGCAAAAAAACAAATAAAGCAGATATTCTTCTAGCTTTAAACACTGTCAATATAATATATCATGATTCATCAGTCATCAATTGCCGTCAATTAATACAAGCTTCGAAAATGATAAGCATGGAGAAAGCTAATGAGTTCCCGGTCCTAACTTTGAAAACTTTTAAGTAAAGTTACGAGTTCTAGAAGTTACAAATTGCGAAGAGTCCAACGAATATTTTATGAATTTGAAAGAGAAGTTGTTTTGGTTTTTGGAAGAACATGAGTTTGTATAGCAACAGCAGCGTATAATTAAAATTCCTGTTAAAATATATGGTGGTGCGATCTATCTACCGTTGCGTTGTATTGGTATATACCTACTTATCTAGTGGGAATGAACCCTAGTCGCGTTTGTAAAGTGTCAAAGTGGCTGATAAAATACAGTTTCACTTGCCTGTATGGGTGCCGCGAAATATTTGATACGATACATAAATGACTGTCTCCATATAAATGTAGACAGTCATTATAAATACACCGGCGCCGCATATAATGTCTAGACTTTTAGATTTTCAAATAATTCCGCAGCAGCTAAGTAGTACTAGTGTCCCTTTTGCCATCTTATGGAATATACGACTAAGGAACAACGGGCAGAGAATCATAATTATAGGTCAGTAATAGAAACGGCCCGGGTCCAGAACAATAATTTTGTAACCTGGCCTGAGTTCCATCATCATCAACCAATTACTAACCAATTAGGACAATAGTAATCTGGGCAAACGTTTTGCTAGCCTTCTCACGCCATTGAAAGCATATCTTGGGCATTAGGCACGCATGTTTTCTCACGAAATACGAGTGAGTAGAAATACTCGTATACTTTGAAAGATTTCGATAAGTTGAGGGTGCTTTGATTCGAACTACGTCTTTGCCCATATCTAGTCATATTACTGGAGTATTGTTTTGAGTTGGGGCCTGAGTTTATATTTCTCAAACTGTTATACAGGTGGCAGCAGCAAGAGCACCGGCAGAAGGTGCAGTGTGCGCACTAGTGAGGGGCGCGAGCAGCGATTGCGCTCGACAACTTCTGCCCGCGCTGATATCACGCATGGCAAGAGAACCGCTCCCTGCAGCCTTGCCTCACGCTTTGCTTCAACGACTCGCGCTGCATCACCTCGTCGACCTTATTTTTGATCCTAACATGATTGGTGTAAGGACGTTTTTTCTTTATTTTTTACATAAGTAACCTTGCCCCACACTAGAAATTTCTCCTGTATCGTGGGAGCGCTTACAAATCAAATTCTCAGATACACAAACGCCCAGACCCGGAACAACTACCTGTACCTAGAGGCTGTAGATCATACAAATATTTGCTCCGTGTGGGGATCGATCCCATACACGTGTCGCATAATAACGGTGATTACGGGTTCAATTATAACTGACACTTTTTTTTTTGGAAACTTAGTGGTATTTCCTGCAGCTTTTGAACTTCTAGGAACTTTGAACTTTTTGCACCACCAACAAGCACCAACTACCTATTGAAAGGACTGCGGTTTTTGAGTTTTGTTTGTACTTACACGACTCGTTTCTTTTTATAAACCAAGTCTTACCTTTTCCTTATTCCTAGGTGAGTGGCGATAAGGAGTTGGTCCAAAGCGCTCAGCTCCGAGCCACTCTGTGCCTTGCGAGGGCTGCGGGCCCCGCTGCAGTTCTGTCAGCAGTCAGGAGGAGGCTTGCTGGCACCGCGAGAGCTGATGTGTTCTGTAATAAGGTAAGCTCAGATCTATAAGATCTAAGTACGTCGGTACCTACACTCGTCTCGTTTCCAAAAGTGGAAATGAAACGGATATAGAAAATATATATGGATAGAAAAGATCCGAAATTCTTGAGCAGTGTTTCCAATGAATTTCACCATCATAATCAAATCAAACTGAGTCAACTGAGTTTGTTGCAGTTGCGGGAAAGGCTGAGTCGTCCCGTGGAGAACATCAGGCCAAGTTACATGAACAGGTAAATTCTTCAAACTTAACTGGTTTTAACGATAAGTCTTTTATAAAATACCCAAGTTTTGAGTACCACAACTCAATGCCGCGACTCACGACACTTCTATTTTTGAGGATTAATAACCTACAACAGGCACCGAAAAACCTTTACCGCTCCCTACTATTTAATTCAATGCAACGTCAAATTACACCTAAGTAAGTACTCACTCTGCGATCTAGCTAATAACTTCATTTATGTCTTTGGTCCAGAAGCTCTCAGCTGCCAGTGCCAGTACGACGTCGTGCCAGGTCCACTCCTCCCCCTGCTGCACCTCCCCCGCCAAGAAGACTAAGACCGCTTCCAGATTCTGCACCTCTACCTGGTAAGATTTTATTACTGGTACTGGACTGGTAAGATACCTATATCCAAAGCCCGCACTTCGAAATCATGTGCACAATCCACTCGTTAATCGGAAGATCCTGCATTGAGAAGATTGAAGAGTGATGTCTGCCAACCCGTTTTCTCATATTGAGGGGATCGCCATGCCCACCATCCATGCGTGGAACAATAAATGGGTTGACGAAGGTGGCATCATTAAAACCCATAGATTATGCGGCGTAATGTACTACTGTTACTCCAGGAAGAAGTTTATTAGCTTTGAACTTAGAAGTATGTACATACGTCTAGTACGAATACCTAAATATCACCATTTAATAAAAGTTGGTCTCCATTAGATACCGGGGTGATAAGTATTTTTTTTGCGACGTACCTACATATTGCCAGTGAGGAATTCATTCCAGCATTCACAAGACATGAGACGATTTCCTGAAATTGGAGGTGCATGCACCACTTGCGAAGAATGATCTATCGTCAAGATATAAAGTAAATAGTCTAGTTGCCTAAGCGTTGTTAATTCCTCAGGTGCGTCACAGCCAGGCAGAGACTACATAATCAAGCCGCTATCACCGATCCCTCTGAGTGACAGGTTAGTTTATATTTTAGATTTTTCTAGTATGGTAACTTGCCTTTAAGATTTATCTAGCCTCTAGTATTTCTAAGAGGTTAGTGAACCTAGCTACTATAGCTAAGCTATAACGATATCTCTGGCATATTTTCGTATGCCGAATTTCGTTCGTGATCGCTATGGTGTTTCCATAGAGACTCTTTTGTATTTTACTAAGCCAGGATAGATGAGCTCAGTGGCGTAACAAGTGGGTGTCATGACGGACAAATTGCTCTGCTGGAGGGCTACGGTCCGATATTAGTTGCCCTAAAAAAGGTCCATACTTCGGAGGTCCCATCTGTTGATATTGCCACGGGCCTCAAACGGTATAGTTACGTCATGAGCTGAAATCTAGTAGACGTAGAGGTCTCTTGTTCTCCTATTTAAGTGCTGCTTTTGATGTAGGTATTGTAATTATTGTAACCCTTAGGAGTAATTTGAAGCGGCGGTAGCCTAATGGCTAGGGCGTCGGACTTGCGATCATGTGGTTGCCGGTTCGAACCCATTGCACTACCGACGTGAACCCACTCGTAACATAAGCAATCTAGCTTAGCACGAGGGGTTAACAAGAATACTAGTAATGTGCGACACGCATTGCTAGTAAGCTTTTTTAAAATAAAATAAAAAAATTTGGAGCTTCCTATGACTCAAACCAAAGTTTCCTAGTTCCCTTGAAACCCTTAATAAATAATGGTCATAACTACTAGGTAGATTATTACCAAGCGGGCAATTATTACGTCAATAAAGACAAATTAAACCCTGAATCTCAAGTGCTGGCCGCATTTTGACCTTCAGATCATGAGAACTAACGCACCTGGTGGAGTTCTGGGTAGACATCTACCTACTTACTTCTTTCTATGTGTAGATCTTGTATAATATAACACACTAGCTGTTTCTCGTGACTTCACTCGCGGCCTGAACATTATTCGTGTTAGTAACATAGGCTATGTAGCATTTTATTAAGTATTTTTTTTAATTAGTTCATTTGTTTTTGAGTTTATGTATTCATTACAAACAAAAATACAAATCTTTTTTCTTTATTATATTAGATAGTATAGAGTCGTTGGGTTGGGTTCAGGCGGTCCTTGTGGAACTCTTTGGGGAGGCCTTTGTTCAGCATTCAGCAATGGACTCCTTTTAGACCGGTGCCCTTGGTATATCGGCAGGTAGTTGAACAGCTATTTGTGTTTTTATTTTCAACGTCAGTTTCTCAATAAATTGCCCCAATTTCAGCCCTTTATGGTTGGCGAATGAAAATATATGTTTACTTATTTGCGTAAACCTTGAACGCCTTTCTCTAATCTCCAGGATAACGGGGTTAATAAGCGTTCCATTTTTTTTATATTACCGAATAGGTGACCCTGCGCAGTGCGATATTATCTATGTAAATCAACCTGTTCGCCAATTAAACAGTGAAGTCAGTCACCCCTATTCCAAAGTCTGACTAACAATCGATAGTATGTACCATACCCACGTATAATAGGGCGAAACACTCGTAACGCTTTCAAGAAAACAAATCATGCGACCTCGACGAAAATGTCAACCGTCAAACATTTTAATATGATATATGTAGGCATTGTATTCCAAGAACAAAGTAATTCAGGTAAAGTTTGGGGTGTGAATAATGGTGTCGCGTGGCAACGGGGCCTCATGACGCGACGCAATATTGTGGCACCCTTGAAGATGGTTGCCTCATAAAACTAGAATTTCGAAACTCTTTCATTCGAAGGTGTTGATTCACTTGCGAAACAAAACAAAAAATATTTTCGTTAGAATACTTTTCTGCCTGTAGGTAAAGCCTTTCTAAGACATTTTCGAATAGTTGTCAAAACAAAATTAAAGATTCGATTGGTTTATTGGTCAAGATTATTGATTTATTAAAAGTGACGTTTCAATGGGGTAAGTATCTTGGGGATACCCCATTGAAATTTTGTCAGGGGAGCAACTTGAGCGACTTGTGATTTGAACAGCCTTAGCGCACACCAAGCAAAAGTAATGGATGTAATGGCGTGCCACCACTAACCTAGATTTTAAAAGTTAAATTATCGGCCCACTTCCATTCAAAACGTTTATGAACCAATGACGAGACGACCCATTTACTTTATCGCTAGATCGTTCCACTTTCGGCTCAGCAAACACCACATAATAATCCTTAAACGGCAATTACCTAATACTTAAAAAATAACTGGGTAATATCACTAACACCAGTAACACCACCGCCGCGCCCCGTCGTCGTCGTCTCTGTAATTTAGAAAATGTAAAGCAGTTATTTTCAACCAAACAAAGCAATCCCTCTGCATTCTACGAAAGTAGAAGTCCTACAGATTCCTAGAAGTTAGTGTTAAAAATTCTTTATGCTCGAACCTAGGTAATTGAGACTTTCATATTTTAGACATAACGGCTCTTTCATCGACGGTTAGAAATTTCATAAAGGTGGGCTAATCTGCATAATATGCGGGTAGAGTGGATTCATCAACATAGGGCCAATTGATCGCGGGTGGCAGGGTGTAACACCTACATACACGTACCTAGTAGGCGATGCGGCGTGTAGTGTCGGCGGCGGGCGCGGGCGTCAGTCGCGGAGGCGCCGCGGCGGCACGCGAGCGCCATGTTGCGCTGCTGCTGTCCCCGGCCCGCCGCCGCCGTGCAGCCCGCGCCCCCGCCCGCGCCCCCCGCCCTCGCGCTAGACCTCGTCGCCGACCTACCCCCGCACACGCGGTAATTCCCAACCTGTCGCTCTGCACGTAAACAAAGTTTCCGTGACGCTATTGTATTTATTGTGTTCGCAGGGACTCGAGTGCGCTCGCCAGCTACGATGATGTGGAAACTAATAAAAAGACATCCGCATCCAAGGAAGACATTGATGACAGGGTAACAATTGATGCTGAAACTGAAGTAAACACCGCAACGAACGAGGAGCAGAATTCACTGCCTACTCCGCCCCGTTCGCCCTCTATCCGTGTTGAAGACTTCTCTGAGAAATCAAACACTTCTCCTATTAGTGATCGACTACAATTACAAATTCCTTCCGATCGGGACCCTTCACCACCACCGGCACCAGGGAGTGCCGGCGCATCTACCGGCCACGAGTCTCTTGAATCACGTGCGAGTACCGTTGTCGAGGTATCGCCGGTGCGAAAGACCGCGACCGCGCCAAACTCACCTGCACCATCTCGGAGCGAAGCACACTCGCCCGTACGAAGTGGAATCCCAACCCCGGAGCCTGTCAGTAAAGTATATGATGAGCGGCCGCAACCCTGTGAACGGGACGTACGGACCGCACTCGCCGAGTGCATCGTGCCAGCACGACACGAGGACTGGGAGGTAATCGTCAGTGGACTCGTGGAGACCGAACGACTCGCTGCAGACACCGCAGCGCGTGCCCCGGCGGCCAGCTGGCGCAGTGCCGCGCGCTCTGCCGCCACGCACGTGCGCTCCCTGAGGTCTCGCGTAGCGCGCGCCGCATGCTGTACGCTGGGTGCGTTGTTCGAGCACCGCGGGCGCGCGTTAGATCCTGAGCTGGAGGAGGCAGCTAGTGCTCTGCTCGAGCGCTGTGCTGATGTCAACCGGTTCTTGCGTGCCGATGCGGCCAACGCGCTGGTGAAGCTGGCTTGCGGTGGCAGCGAGGTGCGCGCGGTGGTGGCGCTGTCCCGGCGCGGCGCGGCGCACCGCGCGGGCCCGGTGCGCGCGGCGGCGGCGGCGGCGCTGGCGCGGCTGGTGCGGGCGCGCGGGGCGCCGCACGCGCTGGCGCTGCCGCCCGACGCGCGCTCGTCGATGCTGCGGGCGGCGGGTGACCTGCTGGCGGACGCTAACGCGGACACTCGCCAGCACGCCCGCCAGCTGTGCCTCGCGCTCGGTGAAGATGTGCGCTTTCGGCAGATGCTAAAAGAAGCGATGCCACCCTCACGATTCCGCGCCATTGAAAAATATGTTGATAAGTTGCGCTACCGATAGGAGCACGGGCTGAGTGAGATTTTGTACAATTGGTGACATTATTAATTTAAACATTGTGAATCCATGACTGAAATAAGCGAAAGGTATTTTTGTAGAAATGAATTACTTAAGATAGGTACATACGTTATGGACATAACTATGTATAAACGAAGTTGAATTGTTATCCTCCAATGGAGCGAAATTTATTATAAGTAGGTATGGCAATTAATTTATAAACATTTATGTACTTACTAGAAAATAAATATTCTAATCAAAGTAAGCATATTTTATTTAGGTACCTACAGTTAGATTAATTCTTTAGGAATGTAAGGGTTTATTTAGATGGGAAGTCCTTACCTAAGTACCTACCTACCTGTTTCTTTATATAGTGAGCCTCCTTGGCCTCCCTCAAAGAAATCTTGTATAATTATTTCAATGTTTTATTTTTATAATAACCGCGAAGTCGAGTTCGAATTAAGTCCATAGACAAGTTCATAAACATTCAAAGGAACTTCAATTTATACTGACAACTTAAATCAAAATTATAAATCAATCATTGATCTATCAGTCAAACAAAATGCACTTCACAAAATGCACTACCTACAACTTGATGTATAACATCATGAACCCTGACGCTGTGGAACAATACCAATATGTTTAGGTTCTGAATGGCTACAAAACACGAGCTCTCAGCCGCATCCCTGATAAAGCTGATATCCTTCTTGTTCTGGAACTGGCTATATTTCCTGGCGGTGGAGAACGCGCCGGGTAAGAGTCCCGAATGGTGCTCCAGGCTAGTGACGCTACTGCACGGGACCATCGCCACTCTCGGCGGCCTCACGCAGTGCAAATGGCAATCATTGACGCCGTGGCATTTATCCAGTTAGTACACTTTCAGCCAACTATCACTAATATAGTAAAGCTATTCATAGATACTCGTATTTATTTTTATAAAACATTTTCCCGTCTCGAATTTCTCGTTGGCTATTGTTGTGACCAATGCCTTTCTTTCGGCGGACCATAAGACCAGGCAGGAGAAGTAGTTCCTAGAGACCAACATAAATATCTCCATAAAGATTTACAACTGATCTTATGGTTACAATTATCGATTTGCCCAAGATGCAAGTCTAACCTACCCCTTAGGTTGTAAAGATTTTTGGTCCATGCGTTTGATGATTGAACTCGAAGTCTCGAACTCCACTGGATTCCCTGCCAAATATTCGCCTCTATCTTAGCTGCTGCTAAGCTACCATCCATCATAACCGTAACAAAACATTTTAGCGAGATTATCCATTGGTTTTTATCAATTTGGGGACAAAATCCCAAGAAATGCACTCGAGAGGTTTAAAAGTTTCCCATTTCAGGGAGAATATTGCCATGCCAGTACATGTTGATGGTGTGGTCGTGGGGATATTTCGCGTTTGACCTGCTGTGGTGCATGGTGTATTGGACAGACAGCGTGGTGATGTTATGCCACCACACCAGCGCACTCTTCGCCATCACTAGGTATATGCAGAAGGACCACACTGGGTGCACATTCGCGTGTACACTAGTCCTTTTGGAAATCACCAATCCTCTACTGCAAACGAGATGGTTCGTATTTCGTATCTTAATATCACGTTATTACCAATCCAACTCTGTGGTATATACAATGATAATACAGAGGTCGTTAATAAAAAGAGCGATTACGTTCGAAAACGGTAGCAGTTGTTATAATAAAATACTACTTAGAAATACGTAGGTGACAGAACAGTAAAGTACGAACAACTATCGAATTCGTATCGTTAACGAATCAGTTTTTTTCTGCTACAAATCTCATAGATACATACATATTATCACGCCTGTCTCCCATTGGGGTAGGCAGAGACTACACTACACACTACACACGTTCAAGCCCAAGCGTGAACAACTTGCGAAAACGGCGTATTCGTATCGAAATCGAGTATAATTTGTATAAGGAGGTTAATGAACTTAGATAAAGCGAAAGTGGTGTGCAAGGATCGTAGCAAGTGGAAATCTATAGTCTCTGCCTCCCCCACTGCGAGACTGGGGAGACAGGCGTGAAAATATGTATGTATGAGATTTGTACATACATACATAGTTCGTCGTGCTTAGGCTACAGCTACACTGAATCTGTACCTGCCTACCTAAACCAATTTAGATGAATTTTGGTATAGAGATAGACTTTGGCGATGGACACACTCTAGGTACTTTTTATCTCAAAGTCCTGTGGAACCGCGGGCAACAGCTAATAAGAATATAGAAATCATAAGTAGGATAGAAATTAGCATAAGTACGAAGAAAAACAACCAATTATTATTTTATTTCTCAGAAATTATGAGGTAATGGGTAGCTTGTAGGAATTAGGCGTTCTAGTGGCTGTACCTCCAGTGTCCTTCGAATTTAAATGTTATTAACTTGCTGTAGGTAGGTAGGTATTGTATTAGGACTGAAAAGCCATTTGTTAAACACCATTATTAGCCCTTGAACTTACGTACTTTCCCTACAATGGCTAGGTTTACGGATAAATAAAGACCCCCTTTGCTTACCTACATGGATGACCTTGTGAAATAATCCGTAAATAGTAGGTAGGTAGGTACACTGATAATTAATGTGAATAGATAAAATATCGATTTTAATAGTTAGAAAAGGAGGTGAATTTCCATTGGTGCATGGATTGGTGCATTGGTCTAAAAATACTTTATGTAGGTATCCTAGGTACCTATATCAGCTAAAGCACGTAACCCAACTTAAGTTTTTTGGGTTCCGTATCTCAGAAAGGCGAAATAAATAAATAAACCTTTTTATAGATCACTTCGTCGTCTCTCAGTCTGTTGGTCTGCCAAGATGTCTGTCTCAGGAACACAGGAGGTCCTACTAACTATAAAATTGATATTCGCGTTTGAACTGACGAAGAATCAACACAGCTAGGTAGATGTAGCGATATCTATGCAAGAAGCGTTATCTATCCCCTTCATTGAATTTACCTACCCTATCTGGCTAAAGGCTGATTTTTCAATTGTTAGATATCTTTTATCTGAGGAGTAAAAATAATAAGTTTGAGAGATTTTGTATAGGAAAACTGTCAAAAATTCGTATTTATTCCTCCGATAAACTTAACTGGCGATGGAAAAATTGGCCCACAATAATCTGATGGTCTTTCCAGCGGGGCCATTCGATGAGTTGTCATTGCTAAAACTACTAACTACTTATTATTTTCTGTTTATAGGTTTCTAAAACACGAAGGTTTTGGAAACACAACGATATATTTTATGGTAGAGGTGCTATATCTCACGATGTTCCTGGCTCTTCGCGGAGTACTGGGCACTTATCTCATGTACTGGATCTTCAAAACGGATTTTTTTGATTGGGAAGAAAAAATGCTCTCGCTTATTTTCTACATTGTTTCCATAACTTTTGTTTATGACATAGCCGGCTACATACGTTACAAATACAAAAGTGAAATTGTAAGTTTCCCCATTTTATTACCTACACTAGCTTCTGCCCGCGGCTTCGCTCACTTGAAGCTAAAAAACCAACAGTGATGATCTCTTCTTTGAATGGGTCTTTAGACATTAGAGAGGTCAAGCTGTACCTCAGGTTTCGTTTAACTGTTTGAGATATGAAGTATACCAGTTTTTAAGTTCTAGTGAACTTCTAATCTCAATTAATTAAACGAATCCTGAGATACAGCTTGACCTCCCTGATGTATAGAGGCCGATACAAAGAAGAGATCATCAATGTTGGTTTTCTCATTTTAACTCCCGGTATAGCTGCACGTGAGCGAAGCCGCGGGCAGGAGCTAGTATAATATATGTACGAGCATATCTTTTTAGTATAAGTCGAGCCTGTTTCCTTACTTCCCCACAACAGACTACTATTAGGTACTTTAAAACGTGCTTTCTCATTTACAGAGTGATTTTCGGGAATTTTATTATGCAACCTGTTTCCCTGAATTAGAACAAAAGAATGTATTTGTACAGACCGACGTAAATTCAGGCGTTCTAGCAATAAATGCAGTGGAGAATTAATTCAAGTGTTATTACATAAAACTAAGTTTATTATGTACTAATGTTTAAATTTTATTCATTTTACAAAACCATTATACAAATTTTGTATGTCACTTTTAAAACTGCAATGTACCACAAGGTCATATTAAGTTACAAACTTATAATTTTGTGCAAAAGTAAAATAATTATGTAACAACAACTTAATGAAACTTAAATAATAAATATGTTTAAAATAAACTAAAAAAAATAGAAGCCCAGAATTACAATACAAATCTAATAGATAAAATTAAATATAGTGTTCACTATATTGTCTAAATACAATAAGATATATTATGTGATATACATATACCTTTTAAATAAACAAATAAAATAATTTGTTTAAAAGATAAATAAAATTCTTTAATTTCATACAATTTCAGATGAAATCTTGTCAGATTTTCATGGACCTTCTTATTAAAAGTATAACCTTTGTTTGGTGTACTCTATGTTTACATTTTGAAGGAACCAGACTGTCTCAGAATAATTAATAGTACTCTGTACAGACTGGTACCATCCATTTATTCCCTACATTCCATACTTTACTGCCCCATAACATTCTTGTAGTATAAGCTGTCTGCTAAATCAGTAATGTCATCTCACTTTACATGTAGCTGCAGTAGGCATTGGAATCCAAGTCTTCTTATGGAGTGTTGGACTTTGACTATGTCTAACTATTTTTATTCTTAAGGCTTATCTTTTTATAATGATGCAATGAAACTTGTTTAAATGCAATAATTATGATTGTGTTTATAAAAGTTCCAAAAAATTTCAATAAGTATATTTTATTTTTTTAATGGAAGCACTTCTGAGCAAGTTGAACTGTGATAGAATAGGAGCTGATATTGACAAATTTCATGTATAAATTTGTACAATACAAGCAAGCTCTATTTATCATTACTTTTTGTCTACAATCTTAGCAAGCCTTCAATGGATTAAAATTAGACACCAAGATACCAAGACTGCTTATTAAATTAAATCTATAGTCCTATGCCTTTGCATTACTTTAGGGTGTACAGTTATAAAAAATAAAAAATAAATTGTGAGACTACCTGTGGTAGTTCCCCTTCTTATGGTTTCTTCTGTCTCTCCAGTTCCCTGAATGTTTATTTCTATTATCTTTATTTCTATTATAATTGTCATTGTGTTGATCTCTGGGTCTGTAGTCATCTCTATGGCTCATATCTTTGGGCCTGTAAGGGTGATGCCGATGGGACCAGTTACCTTGTAAGCTGGCCATGACCAGCCTGTCATTAGGGTCGTGTGCCTGGCGAATCATATTAACAGGTTTGAAGTCATCTTCTTTCAAATGCTCAGTCATATCAACGAATTGCTGAGCAATGTTTGATTGTTGAGGAAATTCTATAGGTGGCTCCAATCCATAGCATCTGATTGGTGGCGGTAGGGTTACCATTCGTCCCCGACTTTGTAGAGACAGTGTCCTATGAAAAAGAGAAGTACCGCGAAATAAATTTATCGCGTAAGGCACTGAAACTTCGTGACAATAGGTGACAAAAGCAAAGTTCTTCTGGCGTCCATCCCTGTCCCTCGGTATCCTTACTTTGTCTAGCGGACCTGCCTGCAATTATGTTACAAAATAATTAGCAATAAGGACAAAATATGATGGTTTAGTTCACTCGCTGTCACTACAAACAGCTACACTAACCTGCAAGAACAATTCGTATAACAATTCCTCCGTAACTTGTTCAGTTAAATTACCGCACCAAATTGTTTTATTATCTTCTTCTATCATGTTTCTTGAAAACTCCTAATAGGATTACAAACAAGATTCAGAAATTTTCAACATAAAACTTCGAATCCCCGAATCACAATATTTTGCGACATCAATGACAAATTGACAATATTGACACTTCACAAAAATGACAATTGACATTGTCAAATTTATAACAACCTCAACCTCAAAATTTTAGTCGGGCGATAGTTTGATCGTTCTGGGATTCACTATGGCAATGGCAGTGCGCGCATTTGACGATTAGAATTCGACATGAAATTATACACGACTACTACCAGCGACTAAACTATCGGTAGACTAAAAATCACAAGTGCCGTTAGCCCTTAGAATGGAATCGAGTCAAAAAATTATTTATTATTTTGTCAAATAAAAACAGGTAAAAATTTCAGTTGATGATGTTTAAAATAATTAAAGAGAAGCCCACAGACTACTAAGAGATAGTACGATGAGAGAGTATGAGAAGTCGTAATACAGCACCTGAAATGTTGAATGAAAGAGTTAGGATGATCGCAATCACAATCAATTCGCAATTATAGACGAATTCATATTTTTCATACTATGGTATCCTAAACACCGCTTTTTTCAAATGTTTTAAAAATTACTACTGACTTAATTTTTGAGCTTTGATGATTGTGAACAAAAACTGATTAAAAACAGGCCAAGTGCGCGAGACCGACTCGCACTTGCCATTTCGAAATTTGCCTTCACCAAATATACATATTAATCTATGGCCTTCACATTCTGAACTTATGTCATAAAGGTGACGTCAGTAATAACTATTGAAAAAATATAATATTTATAATATTGAATATAAGTGTTTGTGTTCGTCTGGGTGTTTCTTATGTATTATAAGTATGTAATTACAAAAAAACGTATAAGTATTATATCCATTGTCTACCTATAGTACAAGTTCTGTTTAGTTTGGGACTAGACGGTGTTGGGTAAAAATGGACTGTAAAAATATTTTAATATATGATGTAACTAAAAATGTATGCTTTTCGCAATTTTTCCTTTACCTGTACTATAAGACTGCTTCGTACCAAATTTTAAGATTCTGAGTTCACGGGATGTACAGTACTCTCCAATCTTTTTGGCTGGGCTGAACATAGGCGCGAGTCGCTGCGCAGAATACATTTTAAGGTATTATAGGGGAAGATGGAAGAGCACGGGTGCAAGGGGCGCCCACCGCGGCCACCCGCGCGCTGCCTCCTCCCCGCTCGCGTCCTTGCAACTGTGTGCGTGTTACATCCGTACGTGAAACACAACATGCGCTTTGCGTTCTGAGAATACAGTCGAGTTCAGAATCGTTCACTTCGTTTTTGTTATTGGTAGTTAAGTGTTTTTGCTATTATTATTTGTTTTTATTGTTCGTTAGTGTGCTGTGTAATGTTGGGGTACTAGAGGTCTTCAGAATAAGACATCCAGCTAGTTCAACCGTAGTTTATTCACTTAATAACTAAATTACATAAAATTGATGCGCATCGGTGTAAACTACTTACTAAGCTAAAAACGATACAATGTAGTAAGAAGTGTACATAATAGGTAAGGCATTGTTAGGAAGCATACACACAGTTCACTGTTTTATTCTTTGTATGTAACGTGGTGGACACGTTTTAGGAACGTGGCCAACCGGGAACTATTTAGTGGAGTTAAATTACACTCGGAACACAAAATATAAAAAAATATTGACACTAGGTTTAGAATTTAAATACATTATGGCCAGAGTAGGGTGAGTTAAGCTCAGGGTGGTTCGGTGAAGGCTTCGAGGCGAGGTCCGAACGGTAGAGGGCGGCACTTAGCTTGGGCAGCTGCAGCGGGAAGGAGGCCCGCGCCGCGCGTCGTCTGCCGATGAGGCTTGGAGAAGGAGCGGGGGGCGCGGACCATGTCACAGTGTTATTTGATTGGAAGGCAATAAGCAATAAATTCGATGTCTAGTTATTTTGTTTTTTTGTGTGCACATATTTGTTACGTTACTATCCAGATCAATACATTGTATTTGTGATACGTATGGTTATTTTTACGATTGTAATGTGTTTTGTGCATTTAATTAAATAAAAAAAAGATAAAAAATATCGAGCAAGAATATAAGGAAAGCTACAGAAGTATTGATAAATTTGACTGATGAATTGTGTATTCGTGGAAGCGAAATGAATCGGAATTAATCATTCTTCCAATGGAATGGACCTCTTTATAAGGGTGTGACTTTTTTTCTGGTTCCTTTTTTCCTTTTGAGGTACCAACCCTAAAATACGGTCGGTATAAAAATTAGTCGAGTAGGTACCGCATTTTATACTCTGACCGTTCGTTATTTTACAGTTTACACAACAAGGTTTCGGGAGTTTAGGCGGGAAAATGAAAAGTGCACATTGTTGATTATATATTATTTTTCAAAACTTTAATCTCTCTGAAGTTTAATATGTAATTAGGGTGGATAATTAACCATTAAGTGTTCGTGAACATGTGAAAGTGTAGGCAAATGATATAAAATTGTAAATCGTGACTTTTTGGGTTCACTCCTAACCTCCATCGAAGCCTCAATAAAGTTTCTACCGTTTTATTGGGGCAACTGAACAACATTATACTTGTCACTGGCGAACATAAAAAGTGTGGTGCCATAAAATCCCATGATAGGGAAATATTACATATTTGATTACTCTAATACTTGACACTGGCAAATACACAATAAGTGTGGTGCCATAATAATAAAAAAAACAAGGTTTCGACAAGTTCGACTCTACATGAGGGAAAAAAAGCGCGGGAACCTTGAAACGTGAAAGGCGCCAAATTTCGATTCGCATTTTAATTTAATCTTAAAAATTTGTATATTGTGATATTATTTCTTGTAATTATAAAAATAACTGTAAATATAGTGGTATAAGTGCGGTATATATGTAAATAGAAGATGGGAGGTGTAAAAAAACGGAAAAAAACGGACCCTCCTGATGACCGTTCATCCCATATAACATCATCAGACTCTGATGATGATAATAGCACAAAATATCAAGTCTACAAAGTGTCTGGGTACTCTAGAAAGTATCCTGATAATAGTAACAAAAAAGAATTTATAGTGTTTGTTTCTCACCAGGATGACAAGAAATCTTTTTCAGACAAAGATAGGCTGGCTATTTCCCATGGCATTAGGAAACATTGCATTACTGGCATTCTTCATCTTCGATCTATTAATAAATATAAAATTGGAATTACATTTGATGTATCAAATAATGCAAATGTTTTTTTGCAAAATAAGAAATTACTGGACGAATTATCTTTAAAAGCCACTATTCCGGCTAGTGACACGGAGGTGACTGGGGTTCTGACCTCAGTTCCTACGGACTTATCCAACAAAATGATATTTTGCTTAATTGGCAGCTCGCGAAATGTAATTCAGGTAAGGCGTTTCATGCGTCGCGTGCGGAGCGAGTGTGGTACGATATCGTATCAACCTACTCAGACCGTCGCTGTAACATTCGCATCAACAGAATTGCCTCAATATGTTTACCTCGACTCCTGGAGACACGAGGTAAGTGCTTACATTCCACCTGTGAAACAGTGTCTTCATTGTCTAAAGTTTGGGCATATTGCGAGATACTGCAAAAACTCGGAAGTATGTTCGATATGCTCTTTAGATCATAACTTCAAATCCTGCAAAGAAGACACTAAAAATGCAAAATGTGCAAATTGTGGTGGCAATCACATCGCCATTTCTAATACTTGTCCTCAAAAAAAAATCAAAATTGAAGAAAACAAAATAAAATCAAGAGCCATCAAATACTCAGAACTGTTTAACGAACATTCATTCCCACAATTATCAATGAGAAATATTGAAACTCATATACAAAATCTAACAAAATCAGACCTTTTCATGAATATCATAACAAATGCAATAACAAAAATAGTACTAAATCAAAAAGACAATCCGATAAATTCAGCTTCCATAAGAGAAATTCTTAAACAAACTTTCAGAAATAGCACTTCTTCTATTAATGGATCTTAATATTATACAGTGGAATGCTCAGAGCATTTTAAGTAATAAGCTACAATTTACACGCCTTCTTTATGATAATAATATTCATGTTGCAATAATTTCAGAAACTTGGTTAACCCCTACTAAACATTTTTATATAAGAGGATATCAAGTAGAAAGAAATGATATAGGCAACATTCATAATGGTGTTGCTATATTAATTCATAACAGTATAAACTATAGAAAAATTAGCACATATTCTGATAACTCCTTACAAAACATTTGTGTTAGAATTGTTGTAAATAATAAAGAAATAAGTATTGTAAGTTTTTATTGCCCAACAAATTGTACTCCATCATTTGACAAACATAAATTTGAGTCTTTAGTAAAATCAGTTCCTAAACCAATGATATTTGCTGGTGATTTTAATGCTCATCACACATCATGGGGATGTAATTCTGTTAATCCAAGAGGTAGAGACATTTTGGAGATCATTGATGATAATGATTTAGTTTTGCTGAATACCGGTGAAGTGACAACTGTTGGTTCATTGACATGGCGTCCGAATGCTCTTGATTTATCTTTGGTTTCTTCATCATTGGCTCTTTCTTGTGAGTGGTCTGTACATCAAGATCCAATTGGCAGCTACCATCTTCCTGTAATTATTAAAGTTTGTGTAAATAATGTTAATGTAAATAGTGGTCTCACAAATAATAATAGAAGTATACCTCTGCCTATCTACCCCAATTTTAGAATGGTAGATTGGAAAATATATAAACAAAATGTAGATTTAGAATTTTCTAATTTTCAGGTGCAAAATTTAATGCCATTGGAAGCTTATACATTGTTCTGTAATACTCTGCATTCTGCAGTTGATAAGTCCCTTCCACATCGAAATACGATCACTTCTTCCACTTCTGTCAATAATAATTTTCATAGGCAGATTAAACATCCTCCCCTCCCTTGGTGGAATAAAAAATGTTCGGAAGCTGTACTAAAATCTAGGTGTGCTTATCTTAACTTCAAGAATAACCCTTCAGATGAAACATTTATAGAATTTAAAAGAATGCAAGCACTCAAAAAACTTACTTTAAAAACAGAACGATCAAATAGTTGGTTTGAATTATGTAGCTCCTTTAATCGATGCACTCCTGTGTCTAGAATCTGGAAATATATGCGTAAATTTAATAAAACATTCTCATTCAACAATAATGATGATAGCTGGATTCAAGGTTTTTTGCAGAAGTACACTCCAGACTATGTAAATAATAAAACAAATGTCACCTCTGTTAGTGAATCTAATTATGTAAATAGCTTTTTAATCAATCCCTTTTCATTGCAAGAGTTGATGTCTGCTATTGATTCTAGAAAGGATAGTGCTTTTGGTTTGGATGGTGTTCCTTACATAATGTTGAAACAGCTTAGTGAAAATGGTTTGCAGATTTTTCTAAAAATTTTAAATGATTTGTGGTTAAATAATTACATACCTTGCACATGGAAGTCTGATTGTTTGGTACCCATATTAAAACCAGATAAGGATCAGTTAAATCCAGACTCATATCGTCCTATAGCGTTAACATCTTGTGTTGGCAAAATTTTCGAACAATTACTAAAACAAAGGCTAGAATTTTATGTAGAAAAATATAATATATTACCTGCTAATCAATTTGGATTTCGAAGAGGTATGTCGGCTCGTGAAAGCTTCTGTCAGCTTCAGCTTGATATTCAAAATAGCATGAATAATAACAGTTTCTTAATGTCGGTATTCTTTGATGTGGCTGGAGCATTCAATAGTGTCAATATTGATGTTCTATGTTCAGAATTGCTTTCTGTTGGTATTCCAAATAAACTAGTTCACTGGGTATATAATTTCTTGACTGAAAGGGAAGTGTATGTTAAGTATAATGGTAAACTATATGGTCCACGATTTGCTTCTGTTGGAGTTTGTCAAGGAGGTATACTTTCTCCATTAATCTTCATTCTATATATTCGACGTCTAAATCTGATTTTGGGTTCAGACGTTAAAAATCTTCAGTTTGCTGATGATCTGGTTGTTTATGCATCTGGAAAAAATTTATCAAATATTACAAATATTCTAAATAAGTCCTTGAAAGGGTTGTCTGCATATTTTTCTTATTTAAACCTTGATATAAATGCATTAAAATCAAAATTGGTTGTCTTTGGTAAGAAAAGCAATTTCATTCCTTTTGTATTTTACAATCAAATTTCTATTCCTGTTTCTCATGAAGTTAAATTTTTAGGTGTTACTTTTACTTATAATCTTTCCTGGAAAAAATATATTGAATTAATAACTGCAAGAGCTAATAAAGTTTTTAATATTATGAAATCTTTGTGTAGTGCATCTTGGGGAGCAGATCCAAAAATTTTGTTGCTTTTGTACAAATCCTTGATCCATAGTCATTTTGAATATGGTTTTCTATGTTATGCAGGTGATAGTAAGTTGGTAGATATCTTGGAAAAAGTACAAAATAAATGCTTGAGACTTATTACTGGAGCATTTAAAAGCACTCCTATTAATGTGATGCAAGTTGAGTGTAATCTCCCTCCATTAAGTATAAGATTCTCTTATTTAAGAGAAAGATACATACTAAGATTGTACAGTAAATATAATAATCCTTTGTTTTTAAATTTAAAACATTCTGCCTCACCATCCATTCGTAATCCTTTTTATTTACTCCAAGGTTTTAATGAATGTGTTAGATTTCTTGAAGTTCTCCAAATTTATAGATCACCTCTTCTGTCATGCTATCAGGGGGATTTTGATTGTGCATTCCCTGAAATAAACATTATTATTGATCGTCATTTATCATCTAAGGAGGATGTATACAGTAAATTTTCTGAATACACTGGTTACAGATTTCTTTTTACTGATGGTTCAAAAACTCAGTATGCAGTGTCTTTTGCCATTTTTGATGGGTTACTAAACTCAGGTATTGGATATAAAATAAATTCTAACACAAGTATATTCACAGCCGAGGCTGTGGCTATCCTTGCTGCCTTAAAACACATTAAACATAAAAATGATGGTAGTTGTCAATGGATAATAGTTAGTGATAGCATGAGTGTGCTCGAAAATCTTAAAAATAATAAGTTCAATGCCAACAATAACTATATTATTTATATAATAAAAAAATACTGGCAGGATTTGTTCCTTGAAAATAATATAAAAGTCTTATTTATGTGGTGTCCCTCGCATGTTGGTGTGGTAGGAAATGAGAAGGCTGACTATCTAGCCACAACTATAACCAAGTCTTCGAACATTGTTTCTGATTCCAGTAGCTATCTTAATATTTCAGTCCCATGCTCAGACATAGTTCCCCTTCTAAAGAAAAGGGCCTCTGATTTATGGAAAATACACTGGAACTATGCAGTTCAAATTGAAAACAAAGGTTTATGGTATGCTACATTTAATGTTCCTATTGGAAGTATGCCATGGTTTTGCAAAAACAATACTTACATAAACAGAAAATTTTACACCACTATTTTAAGGCTTCGCTTTGGGCATTGTTCTTTAAATTTTCATCTTTTTCGTTTGAAAATGGTTCAAAGTTCTCAATGTGACTATTGTAATTCTCAAGCAGAGCAATCTCTTTTTCACATTTTCTTTGAATGTTCATTCTTTGGCATTCAGCGCCTTGTGCTAATGGATGAGCTAATTGATTTATATGGTAGTTCTGATTTGGTACCGTGCACAATCCAGGATCTTCTTGCAAATAGTTTTACGTATTTAACATTGTTTAATTTCATCAATAACACAGTTGGGCAAATTTAGATAAATGTACCTAGGTTTATAGATATTATGTAAATAGATATTTATTTTATCATATTAGGGAGTTATTAAGGAGAATTTATGTAATGTTGCTCAAAAGTTTAAAATATACATATTTCTGACTTGTTGATAAAATTGTACATAAAAAAAAAATAAGAACTGATGATTCTCAATTTCTCATTGCGATTTGAGTGAGATAACTGAGATATTGAGATTATTTTGTTACTGTCATTCCTAGGGACGACAGTGATAATGACATAGGACAGTAACAATGGAGACATGTCATCCATCATGCATTGTAAATTCTTGTTTTACATGCATGTAGGTACCTACCTTGTTAAACGAACATTAACCTGGATTAGAGATAGCACGGATTTTTACAAAAAAAGACATGGATTGTACTAATATCCTAAATAACAAAAAAATGATTTTTATGAACACAACCTAAATTGGAAGTATTTACCAAACTAATGACAATAATGGATTTTTACAAAAATATAATCTTTTATACTAATGACTTAGCATGGACATTTACAAAAAATGAAAAATTTAATACTAATGACTTCTCATGGATTTTTACAAAAAAGAAAACGAATAACTGACTTAACATAGATTTTTACAAAAATGTAAATTTATAAGTATACCTACTAATGACTTAACATGGATTATTATAAAAAAAGAAAATTATATACTAATGACTTCACATGGATTTTTACAAAGAAGAAAACGAATACTTATGACTTACCCTCGAATTTTACAAAATATGGAATATTATAATACTAATGACTAGGCAGCATGGTCTCTGACCTTAGCCTGTTCCGTAAGGAACAAAAGTACAAAAAAAAAAAAAAAAAATCGACTCTACATGAATTTGACACTTGATACTTGATAGACATCAAAATTCAAATGACAGGCAGAAGGGCAGAATAAAAAATTGTGTGATGCTTGCATTGTTGTAAATGGCAGCAGCATTACTTCCGAAATTAAATTAGAATAAACGTAATAAAACTCCTGACAATTTGCGGATCTGTATGTATCAAGAGTGGTTGTAATTAGTGGAGTACATTTTATTTGTTTACTACGTAACGTTTTGGACTGCTTTAAGGTTAAACAGCGAGCGCCAACATGGAAGACTCCACATATCAGCAGATGCAAGATGAAATGTCCAGGTTAGCAGTTATACATCGTCATTACTCTGAAAAACCATTGAAGGATTTTTTTCAAATTTTTAAGAGATTTGTTTTACTTTTTTGTTTTGCTTTAATTAGATTGTGTAGTTATTCTGATCAGTCTCGATTTATACATTATCCCTTTTTGGACAGAAAGTGATTTTTGGCCGTATGTTATACCTGATCAGCTCATAAACAAAGTATCATCAATCTTATCAGATATTCCAGACCAAACTCTCTGATCCTTGTGCTCCAAACCTGCATTGAAAGTGACCGCTGCGCTGCCGATGACGCTATTGGAAGAGTTTTGGGCCTACAAAATTTAAAACATGACAGAAGAAAGAGCATCAATATGGTTCTTTTCTTGAGCTCATTTTACATTGGAAATTTTATTTTTTATTTACCTTCTGATTAGAGATCCCGAATTATTGGATGAAGGCATCCTCTTGAGGTTGGACGTGGTATTGTAATATGACAATGTTCAGGTTCGAGGCGGAGATCTCGGGCGGCGACGGCACCATGGGCATAGTGTCGCGTGCTGTGATAGGTGCGGCGACATTCGGTGCTGTGCAGCAGCAGCTGGAGCGCGCGGCCGCCCCTCTGATGCCACCATACGAGTTGACCATGATGTTCCCCACGGTGCCTCCACCACCACCACCACCTTCCATTATGGTCCCTTCACAGGTAACTGAGATGTATTCTGATTATAAGCTCAACTGAACAGATTTTCAAGCGGTTTTTACTAATGGACAACATGCTTTATGAGAATGGTTTTAAGCTATAGTCATTCTATCTCACAAAGTCCTGTATGATGACCTATATGTAATTGAAATTAAGTTCAAATTTCAATAATTTAACGGCCTTCATGAAATAGAATATCTATACTTAACATTACACTGACTCTTAGTAATGGGCATCATGGATGACATTACACACCCTAGGTGACATGCCACATTTATAATGGCAAAACAGAATCTATTACATTATTCAATTTAATGTGCCATGAACAAGATATTAATCTTGTTCATGTCACATTTTTGTTTCTTTTTCGTTCAGTTGATAAAACAGGTATTCAGACAGCTAACAACATTTGTCTTCTGATGAAGATTATGTAGCATTATTAGCAATGTGCCATGCAACATTCAGGTGTTAGTGGCCTACATACCAGACAACTTTTTTTTATTATTTAGAATTTAAACCGTGCAGATACCCAATGAATTTTTCAGATGTGGTTTTGATAAAAATAATTTTGATCATACTAAATTAAATACCATTTAGTTTCTTCCTTTACAGATGGATATTGCAGTGGTTGCCGAGTTTTGTCTATAATTTGAGCATTTAGCAGAAAATTTAGTTGCTGCTGTCATAATTATTAATTAGGATTTTTTAGTAAAACACATGATGTTGAGAACCAATGGAACTCCTTTCTTTCTTATAATTGCTGTGACTACCTCTTATATTTGTATTTAGTTTTATAAGCTCCTAGTATAGCTTATAATCTATTAGGAAGCTCATATTGTAGTTCCCACCAGGTCCGCATGCGTCCAAGCGGTGCTGGCGACGCGTTTCCCCCCGCCATGCCGTTTCTCCGGCCGGGCCTCCCGGGACCGCAATTGATTCCGCCCCCGCCACCAAAGCCCCAACCTGTAGTCCTGTCAGCAGCACCCAAGCTGTATAAACAGCCTAAAGAAGAAGATGAAAAGAAGGAAAAAGAAAGTCGGAAGAGGGTAAGACTGATTTTGTATTCCTTTATATTACACACACAATTCTACAACAGTTTGCGAAATAATTTTGAGATGATCGTTATAGTATCTGAAGTAGAGAAGAGATTTTCGGAATATGCCTTAAAAATATAATAGTTAACAAAAATTTCGATGTGGCAATAAAAACCTTCCAACTGAAATATATTTCATCTTTTATCTTATACTATGGGGAACTGGGCGAAATAATCCCAATATGCGGACTGATCGCCCGCCTGGTGCCTGCCGGCGTCCCCAAATTATAAATAGAATAGAAATCTTATACTATTCTAAAAAAATAATTAGACAAAAATTTTGTATGCAGACTCGAAATATATTACAATACTATTGCAGTATGCTTGGCAAACTTAAATTGGTCAGAGGCAAGCATGACGGCTCGTATTACGTATTTAAAAGAGAATCGTGTTACAGAAGCGCAGTCCGCCACCGCCTCCGCCGCGGCCGGAGCCCGCGCCCGAAGCCCCGCCGGTGCCGCCGCCCCCGCCCGTCATCACCATCCCTGACACCATTGTTAAGCCCAAGAAGGAAAAGAAAAGCAGGAAGGTTTGTTTCGGCTCCTGATGGTCTATTTAACGTATTAGTATTCATTCATAGTATTTTCATGGTTTAGGAAAGAGGCTCCCAGACTTTTTTCTCATAAACCAACTTTCAAAACTTAGCTGATTCCGGTGGGCTACATTTCTACCATTTTCCCAAAACTCGATAAAAATGTGAAGATTTGATCTAACTATGGAAATTTATGTAGACGACCTCCGTCGAGCTCCCGTGGACCCCTGGGGTCCACCTGGACCACTTTGGGAACTAATGATTTAGGATCATGTGCATGCTGCGGTCTGTAGGTACTGGTGGAAAAGATTCTTATCCACTAACATTCATTTACTATGATTGGAAACAATTCTTAGTTCATTATCGTGTTAACCATTTGTCATGTTTATTATAGACCAGCTTCTGCCCGCTTTGGTTGCATTGACTTCAGAATTGAGTCCAACTTAGACAAAAAGTCGATGTGTTATTATAGACTACATCTATCTATGTGTACCAAATTTTATCCAGATCCATTCTGCCGTTCTGGCGTGAAAGAGTAACAAAAATCCATATATCCTCAGAAACTTTCACGTTTATAATATTAGTAGGATTCTTAGTGGAGAATTAAACATTGGCAATTGGTATGGTCTCCTAAAAAAACTTTCAACTCAACAATAGCAGATATAAACATTTAGGCTATCTATCTAAATACTCCATCGCACTGGTCTAGACTCAGCAGACCTGATATTTATCATAAACTTGAATCAGGTGGTGAGGACAGCCGGTGGCCAGGTGTGGGAAGATGTGACACTGCTGGACTGGCCCGACGATGACTTTCGGATGTTCTGCGGAGACCTCGGCAACGACGTCACAGATGAACTACTTGTGAGTATCGGCACCACAAGAACAATTAAATTAAAAAGTTGCAAAATAAAACTCAGGAGCAATGTTTGTGTATTTTCTAGACGCGGACATTCAGTAAATACAGCTCGTTTCAAAGAGCTAAAGTGATAAGGGACAAACGAACCAACAAGAGCAAGGGTTTTGGATTCGTCAGCTTCAAGGATCCTGGAGACTTTATTAAGGCTATGAAGGAAATGGATGGTAAGATAATATTATAATGTAAATTGTACAGACATCGGCCTGTTACAATTTTATTATATTACTAGCTTCTGCCCGCGGCTTCGCCCCCGTGGAATTCGGTCTGTCATCACATCCCACGGGAACGGGATAAAAAGTATCCTATGTCCGTCTCCTGATTCTAAGCTACCTCTCCACCAATTTTCAGCCAAATCGGTTCAGCCGTTCTTGAGTTATAAAAGGAGTAACTAACACGACTTTCTTTTATATATATAGATTATGTATGGATTCAATTTACTACTTAAAAATCTTGTAGGTTTAATTTACACACCATTTTATCTATTTCTTTCTCATTGCTTAAATGTGTTCCCACATTACAATCTATCCTGTCACAATGTGTTACAAATACTAATTTTCACATACATAAATGTTTGATCCGTGCGGGGATCGAACCTGGGAACCAGATAGATATGTGTGATTTCCAGGTCGTTACGTCGGCAGCCGACCGATCAAGTTGAGGAAGAGTACATGGCGCGCGCGCTCTCTCGACGTCGTGAGGAAGAAGGAGAAAGAGAAGGCTGCCCTGCTCTCTCTACTCATGTCCGGCAACAAGAGCTGACAACAATACTAACCGGGCAATGCATCTGACAAGAGAAAGGGATCCCAACTCTGCTATTTTCTTGTGCCAAAATTGTTATTCAATGACAGCATAATTGATTTTTAACATTTTTGTTTACGGAAACTTTTAGATACTATGTCTTCTAATGCCATAGGACGATCATTCCGATACAATAGAAATAACAGACTTGGGCCCAGGGTTGCCATGGCGAAAACATTCAGATAATATAGAAATGCATTTGATAGCTTTTTATGCACTTAAAAGATTCCGAAAACATACATCAGTAAATAGTTCAATCTGCGCATTTGATTTGCACTTACTAATACTGTGGCCAAAGCAAAATAACCCATAATACATTTTTTTTTGCGTAAACTAGTGAAACTCGTGTGATGACCTGCTATTGATCAGCCAATGCAACCCAATTTGTATCAAAATAAGGGATTCGTAATATTTGTGACAGTGAACTTCTAATATATAAATGTAGGTAAGTTTATTTATTATCTACATAAGATACCCGATAAAAATATGTAAAATAGTCGACAATAGGCGTTATTTGTCAAATACTCTGATTCATGATTGTCTATGTTGGGAGGCTACCATAATATCTATGTTAAATTCATGGCATAGGTATGTATAATTATAGTAATAATCAGTGTTATTAAGAGAGAGAGAGAAACGCCGCTCTATACATTAAATAGAGCTATCCCATTTTTACAATCATAAAATATCGTATTAGTTAACACGACCTGGCTGATTTACACCTCTTTTTCGCCGGATATGTTCGTCCCTGGCAATAAAAATAACAAAAGTAATTGACATTTTAGTCATATGTGACGATCTCTGTGGTTTAGTTGTTCCAGTACCGGACTGCTGAAGACGAGGTCGTGGGTTCGATTCCCATTGGATACAAATATTTATGTAATGAATGATTATAAGTGCTTGTGCTCGTCTGGGTGTTTCTTATGTATTGTAAATTGTAAGTAAGTATTTACAAAAAAAAGTTTATAAGTATTATATCCATTGTCTAGTACCCATAGTACAAGCTCTGCTTAGTTTGGGACTAGATGGTGCTGCGTAAAATGTCTAAGAATATATATTCTCTACTGAATCACATACAACACGCGTACTCCAACTTATTGTAAGATACACACATAGGTTACACATTTTTTTTGCCGCAATAGATTGAATTGGTAGTGTATATTATGCAAAAGTAGATAGCTTAATGCTGTGTATTGCAAGTATTTATTAAATTAATGAATTATTGCAAAATGATTATACGATAATGGTGCATACGAAAATAGACCTTGTTGAATGACATAATAAAGGTTTTCTCAACCTTTTCTGTGGAGGATCCCGAGTTATGACGCTGCATGGATCCGCGGATAGAGATGTTTTCAATTTGCTTCGAAATTAGAAAACTAGGAGACCCCTTTCCTGGCTGTCAGTCCATTGTTTTCGTTAAACATGTGTGAAGTCCTATGTGATTTTAGGTCGTAGACTAATTTTAATAAATAGGTTTAATTCTATAACTTGTTTTTTTTTCTTAATATCCTTTATAAGTAATTATTTTTATTAAGGAGGATTTGGGTTTGCAAAATGCAATACAGTAAAACCTGTTATATTTAAAAATAATAATTTATTTAATATTACTAAATGGTAAGATTTTCTTTGGCCAAACTTCTCCAATCTATACACATTTACATTTATTATACATAGGTAATTTAATTATTATCATTAATTTATCATATACATTTTAGTAAGTATAATAAAATACCCGAGAACCTTTGCTCTAATATTGTTCTCCGTATTTTTTTTTCACATTAGTAGGTACTAACATTTTATTTTAATAAAAAAAAATGTAAAAACTGTGACAACTTCGTTCAAATTAACAACATATATTTAAATTTGTACAAAAGTTTAAAGCTGACGCCTATTTGCTATAAACAATCTTATCGTTCAATTCAATTGAAAAACTTGGCGGTTGTACAGATTCCACTCTTATTGAGAAGAGTATAAGATTGAAAATAGCTCAACCGCCAACATAGTTATTTCGCCGTACAATCATAAAAAATAGCTACGAAATGTTTGCCAAGCGGTTCCCCCTCGCTGCTTATTTGAAAGAAGCGCTTCCAATAAAAAGGATGGTGATAAAAAGTTGGGTTTATAATTAGATACGGTTCTAAGTGTAAATTTATTCGTTTTTTAAATGTCAAATTGTATTGAAATTTGACGTAAGGACGCATAAGTTTACGCTTTGTTTCTGAATTTCAACCTTAGATACAAAATGTTGCTTGGCAGTACTCCATTTGTCAACTTCACGTGGAAATAAGTCCTTGATTTTTTCAATTGCCACAAGGAAAATAGAAGAAGAAGAAGTCCTTGATTAGTCTACGGCAGTTTCTTGGAGTTTCGAAGACCCCAAAAGGGGTCCAGAGCCACTCAGCTCATTCAATATATTTATTACGAAAATCACTTGATGCGCGGGGGGACCTAACAATTCGAACACGACCACATTGCCTCACCAGGGGTCTGTGGAATTGGTTTGTGGCTCTAAAAAGTTTAAGGACCAGTGTCCTGGGGTGTATATTCGCTTTGTTGGGGCGCATGTCGTGGTCCTCGCAGACGTACGGGGCGCGGCCGCGGGCGCCGGCGCGGCGGCTCGGCGCTGGCGGCCGCGTACAGCTCGTCCAGGCAGCAGCGCTCGTCGCCCTCGCTCAGCCCCGACGTGTATGGACAGAACGGCGTCGAGAAGTCCTCCAGGCAATATGCGCCCGATGCACTGTCATTATTTTTAAAGAGGAACGTTAATGTCGTAAAGCTAAAAGAGGAATGCTTAGTGTTTTCTAGTAATAATAATTTTGAGTGCACATACATCAAAGTATAGGATTAAGGTAGTCAGCTCACCAGATACCTAACAATACCTTCACTCACGGGTCGGAAGGGACAAGAAAAAGGAAGAGTAATGATTTTAACAGTCTATGTTAAATAATAACATTCTCTTTCTCATAGTAAGTTAATAATTGAGCATCAATAAAGTCTGAATACGAAATCTAAGGAAAGGTCATCGAGTGTGTAAAATATGCTTATAGGACACCAGGCAGAGTTAATCCAATAGGTACTGTCCCTAAGTACTACCGTTGCCGAAAGTGTCCTCATTTTGATTTATACCCGACACAAATTATGTATTCCACGGCTATTACCTACTTTCGAGTCTGGGTGTACTTTGTGTCCCTTTTGTGAAGTCCCCTGCGACATCCCTCAAAGTCCTCAAACTCATCATCATCATCCCAATTCTGAAGGGAATTTGGTTTTTTAAAGAGCGGGACTTGCCTTTTTAGACGACCAATTTCCTTCAGTAGGCCAAGGACGAAAACGTATTCGTATCGAAATCGAGACTATTTGCATGAAAAGGAGGATAACGTAGACGAAGCGAAAGTGGTGTGTCAGGATCGTAGCAAGTGGAAATCTATCTAATCTCTGCTTACCCCAATTGGAGACAGGCGTAAAAATATGTATGTATGAGATTTGTGGCAGAAAAAAACTCGATACGTTTACGATTCGAATTCGATAGTGCTTCGTGCATATAGGCTACATTAGCCCAAGCACGAATACTTTCGAAAACGTATTCGTATCGAAATCGAGAATAATGAACGTAGATGAAGCGAACGTGGTGTGCCAGGATTTTAGCAAGTGTAGTCTCTGCCTACCCCAATGGGAGACAGGCGTAAAAATATGTATGTAGAGATTTATAATTCTCGATTTCGATAGCGATACAAATACGTTTTCGAAAGTGTTCGACTGTTCGTGCTTGTGCTACAGAAGTGTTTTGGGGGATTTAGATCTAAGAGGGTTGTATGGAATACTGACGTCATGGGTGCGGGGTGGCCGATGGGCACGGGCAGCGCGGAGGCGCGCGCGGGCGGCCCGCGCACTGAGCAGCGCCGCCCGCACGGCGCCGCCTCGCGCCGCCGGAACAGGCTCTCCGCCTGGTAGCACACCGACCACACGTGGCTGCACAGCGCCTCGTCTGCACCACGGAACAGGGGGACACTACATTAGTACCTAATGTCTAATCAGGGAACCGAAATCGTAGCGCGATCCCTCAAATTAAGGCTGATCGTTTCGCTCAGCCCGCCAAATTCAAATTACAATTGGTTTTTCGCCATTTGTAGGTCTATAACACATTCTAGATTCCTAGCTGTAGTAATTGCGGCATTAGCTATACAATATTCACAACTAAGAATTATAACCTGTGCTTGTAAATCGATATTGTAGCTAAAAGTAGTGTCAATCGTAAATTTTGGTCGAAATTGACGATTGACCCTACTTTTAACTTCTTTAATGTTTATTATGCCGGGCGTCCCCAAATTATAAATAGAATAGACACACGCGGCTTTTACTTCACAAGCCGCGTGTGTCTTACAACTCCCATCGAAAGGTTGATTGTTTATTAGGATAATCTGTCCGTACATAAGCAGCAATATCGACACGTAAGTACCTAGTATTGAATCTGATCACGGATAGCAGAAACATAATAAAGCGTTTTATTCCCTTGTTTTATATTGTCCTACTCACTCGGAGTATCCTCGCAGTAGGGTTGACTCCTCCCGCCGTTGAGGCAGAAGTCGGCGTGTCCGAGTCGTGCGGCGTCGCCGTAGCGGCCCGCGTTGGTGTGCAGCACGTGCACGGCGCGTGCGTCGCCCGGGTCCAGCCGCAGCGCCGGCGCCGACCGGATCAGCGGCCGCGCAGGGTCCAAGCCTGAAGTATATGCATAACAGACTAACAGACATACACAAAACAATACTTTTTTTTATAGCTTAGCTACTAGCAATATGAGTTGCACATCTCTTTGTCCGCGTGGAATAGTTACTTAGTCTTAATGTGATGATATATAGCCTATAGCCTTCCTCAATAAATGGGCTATCTAACACTGAAAGAATTTTTCAAATCGGACCAGTAGTTCCTGAGATTAGCGCGTTCAAGCAAACAAACAACAGTTCCGCTTTATATATTAGTAACTAGCTTCTGCCCGCGACTTCGTCCGCGTAGCGTGATAATATATAGCCTATAGCCTTCCTCAATAAATGGGCTAACACTGAAAGATTTTTTCATAATCGGACCAGTAGTTCCTGAGATTAGCGCGTTCAAGCAAACAAACAAACAAACTCTTCAGCTTTATATATTGGTATAGATATATCATCACGCTAAGACCAAGTGACTTTTCCACGCGGACGAAGTCGCGGGTAGTAGCTAGTTACTAGTATTCTTGTTCACCCCTCGTGCTAAGCTAAATGCTTGTGTTACGAGTGGGTTCACGTCGGTAGTGCAATGGGTGGGTTTCGCACCGGCAACCACATGATCGCAAGTCCGACGCCCTAGCCATTAGGTTACCGCCGCTCGGCTATTTTTATTTCATCCTCCGAGCCTTTACAACTATGTTATTATTATTAGTTATATTGGGTCGGCTCTGAATAGTATTTTACACGAAGCGACTGCCATCAGACCTTCGCAACCCAATTTCTGGGCTATACCGATATTCGGAGGATTGACTTTGTCAGGTTTTTTGTGCTTCATCATAGATGCTCGTAAGACAGTTGTCTTACGAACCCGACTTGTTGGACCCGACGACTTGACGTGCTCTCTGAGGCACAGAGGGCTCTCGATGTGTTAAGAATGGTCACCCATCCACACACTGACCGCAGCAAGCGCAACTTAAAACCTTGCAGATCACTTGAACAGCTTAGTTATTCCTTAGCCAAACTATCAAAAAAACCACACTTAAGAACACCTGCTCTAAAATCATCATGTCCGATTTCCAATCTACCCAATCATGAGGGTTTTAGAGTTGCAGATAGAAGAAAAAAGTTTAATGAAGTAACTACCTATTCAAGGTTTTACGTAGGTACTCAGTTTCAGCAAAAATATAATAATAGGTACAATGTTGTTATGGGAAATATTATTAAGGTACGTAGGTACCAATGATCCTGTTTAGTCTGAACGTCAGGTAGTTAGCAATGATGCCGCAGAGGTGCGCGCCGAGGGAATGTCCGACACAGGTGAGGTTGTCGGTACGCAGGCCCGACCGGCGCAGCTCTGCGAGTGCTTCGGCCACGCAGCGGGCGACGGGCCGCAGGTTGTGGACTGCGGCGACGTAGCACGGCGGCTGGCACAGCGCGCCCCAGTCCAGCATGAACACATTGTAGCCACCTCGACGCAGGTACGCTGATAAATACCATCCAGTTAAGAGAAAATGCATTGTAGCTGAATAAATTAATCCCTATTTCCCTTGGTAACGGCATCACGTGTGAACGGCTAGACCAAATAAATGTAAAAACTAAGAAAGTTGGGCGGAACATAATAAAATTTAAGAAAACTTAACGACCATAAAATATCACCTTTATAGCCTTTGTTAATCTTTTCTCCTTTTCTTTTCATACTTAAGACAGGACAACGTCTGTCGGGTCAGCTAGTGCTAGTTAAAAATCACACAAAATATGTTGAAATATTTGATTATGAGTGAACGGACCGACGCTGCCGGTTCGCAGTGGACTCTAGTTAAGTAAGTACAGTCTAAGATCCTATGAGCTATGTTGGACTTGTTGAATGAAAGACCCAATTTAATTTTGCGTGCATCAATCTGTCAGTTTGTTGTTGGAGACAAAATAATTAGGTACCTATGTCTGGAGATTAGGAAGGTAACTTAGGTGGTAACGGAATCAAGCAGGCAAGCTTTATTCGGTGTTATGCGTCACTTGTCAAAGCTTACCGTTGAATGCAACACAGGTGTTCCGGGGTATGTCATAGATAGCAATAATAATTGTTAATTATCCAAAGTATGAATTTGTATCATCAAGTCAATGCCTCAGTATAAACAAGTGTGCGTGAACGAGGAATATTTTTTAAGAACGTGCGTAACGCGTTTGATTTATTCAGATTGGTCGCGTTACGTCATTTTGAAAAGGATTCCTGCATTAATTAAGTACGTGGAGATTATGTCTTTCGAAATTTTATAAAACCTGATACAATTTTCGCGAATGTCAACGTTGATATATGTACAGTTCGTTGAACTGTTGCAGTTCAACAAGTGGAGAAAGCCGTGGGAGCCGGCGTGTTCCGCGCATTGTAATGCGGCGCGTGAGCAACTCACTTTGTTCCTGCCGACATGACAGTACTGCACGGTGAACATTTACACTTTCACCTTTCTTTGGTGACAAGCCAAGGGAAGCTGATCAATGGTAATTGTTAACAATTGGCTAAGCCACTGACGCGACCGCTGCACGGTTTGCGTACAAATTACCTACTGCCATGTATTATCTGTTAAGAAACATGAGTCTAGATCTAGAATATTCTCTCTTCACGTGAGACTTTCGACATTGGAAAGATCACTTCCTTAACATATTTAGTGATTGCCTATATTTACTTACACTAACGTAACACCTCGTAACACTTACGTAAGTTCAAAGAAAAGGTTTTATACGATCGTGGGATTACCTATGTAGCGATTGCTTATTGCCAGTGAGTAGGTATTGCATGTTATATTATGGACACCCAGATCATGCAGAGCTAAAAAAGCTACATTCAAAAATTCTTCCGGAATCATTTTATATTTAGAACCCATAGAAAGAAAAACAAAAGAAAAGAAAAAGGATTTATTTACATAAATCTAACGTGAATCATAATATGATTCTAGCGGTGTTCTTAGCACATCTGAACTGCATTTGGTTAGGTAGTAGTTACTAGTATTCTATTATCTGTGGTAGTGCGACACAATGAAGTATATGAAAAAATAAGAAGGTTCTCTTACCATCTCTTAACACGATGATAGGTAGAGTATCATCTCCCCCTGCGTAGCCGTGTACCAACAGCACTGTTTCGTGTGTCGGATCCCAGCCACTCTGGCGCAGCCAGTCTTGGCTAGTTAAATCCACCTAGAAAAAAGAGAATTCACATTAAGTACTTAGGTACTGTTCAAATTAATTTTCTTCGCATGACGACAATGAGGGTAACCAGTGTTTTTATAAATATTTTGAAGGTTCCAGGTCAAATTAGATCTCAAATTCTGTTACTTATTATTTTAACCCATTACACTTGGAATGTGTGCGGTGCAAACGTACAATTTATGCATCTTACTCAAATAAGTAATTAAAAAAAATATCGAATTAGTTCGCGTTCGATCTTCACCGCGTGTACTTAATTGCTATCATTATTTACCACACTAAATCAGTAACATTTTATCATAAATAACCAATTGTATTTGTAGCAAGTAATATCAATTAAAAACTATAATTATCAATATCATTTAATCATATCGTGGAATTTGTGAGTTGGAATTTGTTATTGACTTTAAACTTTAATCTTTCTGTGAACTCCATGAGGTATAAACAAGGCAAATGTCGCCGTATATGGAAGGAAAACCCACCCTTCCTTTGGTTCGTACAAAAAGTCTACGATTATATAGTGTAGTTTGCGTGAATATGTTTTGCAAGAACTCTGCAGTCTCGTAAATTGCAAAACACTACGTACATAATATAATATACCTACCTAAGACATTGCACTGGGGATGCTGAACGTCGTAATTATTTGTAGTATTTCACGCTCCCAAAACGTAGATATCATCAAGGCTTCGTATAGGCTATAGGTTATTATTCCCTGAAGGGTTGCGCAAACATAACAATCATGTTTAGGTCTAACTCATGTTTACGTCCCATGTATTATTTATTTATTTATTATTAGGAAGGCTTACAGTCTAATAACAAATGATGACGATTGAACTGGACACAATTATTCAAATTGCTGATGACAAGCCCCCACACATAGTTTACAAGCTATCAATAAAGAAAAAAAATAAGAATAAGAATTAATACTACATAACTGTGCATAAGTCCAAACTACAAGCTGCTACCGAGAATGTCGTAGAAAAACCCTACAAGATTTTGCTCGAACTGGGAATCGAACACAGAACCGTGTAGCGTCAGCGTGTAGCAGTTGCGATTAGTACCACTAGACTATTTATAATGAGCTAGATTTCGTTATTATACTTATACGTTACATTATACATAATTATACATAGGTAACGTAATTTAGATTTACATAAGAATAAGATTTAATAAATGTAAGATCTACTAATTACATAGCTGTTAGACGATAGATTTCGCGAGTTCTAGCCAGTTGCGGCTGAATATCAGTATTTTACACGAAGCCACTGCTAAGACCTCTGAAGCCCCAATTTTTGGGTTATACTGCTATTCAAGGATAAATTGGCTGTCATGCTTGTCGGGCTTCTGACTACCTATCAGCAAGGCCAGAGCCAGAGCTCTGGACTAGAACCAGGAATTAAATTAATTTCGGGGGGTTTCAGCTGAGTAGCTGCTCATGACTACCAGTAAAGATTGTTACCTATTCGAAAAGTAAAACAAAAATATAATTGACAGTACATTAATTAATATGGACGCCTCGGTTCTCCGTTTCAAGGACGCTCCAAATAAAAAGTAGGCTTCTAACACATTTCCTGCGGTTGTTTTAGTACCGGTGCTATGAATGGGCTGTGTGTGGACGCAATAACTTATGAGTCTCGCGAAGGATAGCGTCCCCTCGAGGACAAGTAGCGGTATTTTGGTCGCATTCCTGCATACTGTCGTACTGCTTACATCATAATGAGAAAAAGTGAAATTTCACGGCTGTCGTTGGGTTGCCAACCCTACTATATAATATAGTATCCTACTATATCAGAGGCCCGACTACTATTTTTCTGAAAAAAATATATAGTAGGCGAAACTACTATATTTTAAAGGCATCAAACTCAAAACAATAATATCAATTCAAAATGTGTGAGCGTAAAACCAAACGAAATATTCAGTCCCTACCTACGTACTTACTTATTTTTTTTCATATTTTATTTATCTACTATATTTTTATGGGTAATAATTTTAGAACTACTATTTTTGACCGACAAAAAGTTGGCAACCCTAGCTGTCAGTCTCAATAGCGCTTTCCACTGACTACTGAGTGACTGATAGCATAGCACTTTTATTCTGTTTTGTAATTATTCTGTGCTGATATGATAATAATGTCCCACATTGTAATGTGTGCAAATAAAGTGTGGAGATTCGGCTCTACAATCTAACTATGTAAGTAGGCCCATGCGGGTGAATGAATGATAAACATTCATTCAATGCAAGCCTCTCTACTATCTACTAGGTATTATAAAATTGTATAAAATATGTGTCTGTACATTGAAGATATAAAAAAAAACAAGTGGGTTAGGGCACGTTAGGGTCTATAAACGTCACCAATCCCAAAAATGTGATTTTTAAAATTCTTGTCTGTTTGTTACGGGTTGGCGCAAAAACTACGGAATAGATTTTAATTTTGTTATCACTGTAAGAAGCTAGTATCTAATATTTATAGGCTCAAAAGCAGCGTCAACCATTTGGTGGCTTGTCATAATGCTGAACTGAGCCTCTAGATAAGTGACATGAACATTATTAAAATAGAATATAATTCTCAATGTATGCAAATGACATAAGTTTTCGACAAATACAGCGTGCACAAATGTCATTAGTTTGTTTCTATTGGTTCGTCTATTCGAACTTTAGATTGCCACTTGTCCACAGGCCCACCTTTTTGGCGCAGCCACCTAGAGTGCCAAATAAATTTATTTTCTTTCTTACTTTAAAAGCTATAGAAATCAATGGAATAGGTAGGTAAACGAAAGTAAGTATGTATGGTATAAGAAAGTATTCGTAATAATAGATTTACTCAATCAAATCAACTTCCAGCTTTTGGTCCACGTAAGCCACAGAATAGATAAAATTAAATAGGCCTCAACGTGAGACGCCTCTTCCGCTAAGGTTCGTTTATTCGCTGTTTCGATATACTACGTTCGAGGTTCGGATTTGATTCCCAAGTCGAGCAAAGTTTTATTGGATTTTCTATGAAATACTCAGGAGTTTAGATTTGGCTCGTTCTGAGTCGCCCCCTATTACGTGGAACTTAAACATACCGGCGAATTGTGTAATCTCTGCTTAACCCTTCGAGAAATAGGTACAGGCGTGATGGTATGGCCTTTTTTGGTCTGAGAAAATGCCTGGCGGATACGACATCTTCGAGGAAAGGGGAAGTTATGTGGGGCTCGCACACCCCAATAACTCATTTTTAGCCTACCGCCGCTTTCATAGAGAGGCCACGAGAACTGCTACGCATTACTTTCGCGAATGATGGTATATACCAGGCCTAGTCTAACCAAATCTTATACAGAAAATAGCTATATTTGTATTAAGATTTCTCAATGAACAATACTATTACAAACAAATAGAATTGTAAACTTGGTCACAGCTGATGAAACGCGAAGGTGAGCTGCTTTCATTCATAATGTAAGTACCTATATACTTGTACGCAAATATTGCAAAATAAATCTACTGGCGTTTGCTAACCAGTAGGTAAAGTTACCAGGTGTAATAACATATTAATGTTTTACTAGGATTTGTGCCTGATATGATGGTTTTAGAGCAGTGATAGGGGTAGCCTAGTTATTGTCCATTGAACTGCCAAGTCAAAGGTCTCCAGTTCGATTCCAAGGCACGCACCCCTGACTTTTCGAAGTCATGTGCGTAAGTGCGTAGGTATTAATAGCTAATTATCTCTCGCAGGAATACATCGTGAGGAAACCTGCATGCCTGAGAGATTTTCTCGACCGCGTGTGAAGTTTGCCAACCCGCATTAGGCCTGCGTGGTGGACTATAGCGTAATCCCTCTAGTTCTGAGAGGAGACCTCTGCCTAGTATAATAATAATAGTACAGGCAGTATAATAGGTTGGGGCGAAATGGGAAGCCTACTGCATTCGGGGCCTAAGCTTCAAAGATCAATAATTTTAAAGTAACCATAACATAACAGCAGGGCTGCATTCCTATAAGGTATGGCAAAAGATTTTTATTGATCCCAGTTGCCAAAAAAACTTGAACCATAGTAGTAGATTTTTAGTACATTTTGCACGCAAATGCACTGCGCAAACGTTCCCCTTCTCCGTTAGTTTTGGGTCATGTTACGTTACGTTGCGCGACTATACCTAATCGAAGAGCCAATCCATTTGCTATTATTTGGTGGGTATTCAACCTCCGAGAATTGCACAGAAAAACTCAATAACACAACTCAATTTTCATATCGAACCCAGGACATCACATGGATCGGCTGCGATTGTAACCACTATACCAATGACGACCGATGGTAAAAAATAATAATAAAAATAAAACTTGCTTTTTGAATACCTAAGTATCTCGAATTAGTATCAGAATTCTGAAAGAAACTTTTACTTTTTGTTTGTTGTGATGTAAATAACTCCACATAAACTCTACACTTAATTATGTTACCTAATCGTTACAAATTAGTCAGTATACAACTCACAATTATACCTCTACTTGATAGCAACAATAAACGTATGGACATAATGATCTATACTTCTATAGGATGCTTATAGTTGTAAAATAAAATCATCTTTTAATGAACTGAAAAGTAACCTTGTCCGTCTGTTTGTTGCGTTTTCACACCTAAACGGCTGAACGAGTTGTGATGAATTTAGGTATAAAGAAAGATTGGACCTTAGAGAAGGATATTAACTACCTTTTGTTCCAAGGTAGTTAATATCGATTCCCAGGTCGAGCAAAGTGATATTGGGTTTTTCTATGAAATTCTCAGTAACAGCTCGGAGTTTGGAACTAGGCTCGCTCCTATTACATGCGACCTAAACATACCGGCGAACTGTGGGTGTAACATTAGTACGCCTCTGCCTAACCCTTCGGGGAATACAGGCGTGATGGTATGTTGTTATGTTTTGTTCCAAAAAGTGCTTTTTCATCCAAAAAGCTGTAAGAACTATGTGACTAATTGCGTGATTATAACTAAACACAGACTCGTGGGAACATCGATGAACTATTAAAAAATACATTAAACGAACAATCTTCGTTTCCTATAGTAGGTAAACATGACAATGCTACTTATTGTACCTCATAAATATCTGTTTGCATGACAATTATTATGCAATGAGGGATAGATGGTGAAGGTTAAATTTGTTTAACATAATATCATGCAGTTCATCATACTCGGCTAGCTGCAAATAAGATCCTGGATTCAAAGTCTTGTCTTGTATAGTTAGACCGGTAGATGTGACGATAGTCCACTAGTACAGAGTGCATGTGTTGATTTCAAATAAAACTGCCAAGCCAAATCACGTGGGAGAGCCATGAATTTCGGCATGAATGGGCTCAACCGGAGTGATACTACGGCCTCACAGAAAACCGGCGTGAAACAACACTTGCGTTGTGTTTCGCCGAGTGAGTGAGGTTACCGGAGCGCCCAAACCCTTTTAAAAGGCGGGCAACGCACTTGCGACACCTCTGTTATTGCGGGTGTCCATGGGCGGTGGTTATCGCTTACCATCAGGTGATCCGTCTGCTCGTTTGCCCCCCCTATCCCATATAAAAAAACATCCAACCTGAACAACTGTGTGTAGCACGTGCACTATAGTGGAACTATAAGACTATGTTGTAAGGTAGGTACTAGAAGAGAAAATATACAGGTGAAGGTTCAGCGACTGTAGAGAACTGGCTTAAACGCTAATAGAATAGAATAGAATTCTCAATGTATGCCTATAAGCTTTCGACAAATCGAGCGCGCACAAATGTCATCTCTATACATTATGTTTCTATTCGAACTTCAGTAGCACGAACACTTTCGAAAACGTATTCGTATCGAAATCGAGAATGAACATACATGAAGCGAAGTATGCCTACCCCAATGGGACAGATGTGTATGTATGTAGGTATAGAGCCTTCGGCACCAACGCGCGACGCAATGGGCAGTTTGCTTTGGCAGTTCACGACGGAGTCCAATTAACCTAAGGCTTCGCAAGACGGAGATCTAAGTCGCAGATAATGGGTGATTGCACTGCAGCATTAGCCGTTGTGTAAATCCATAGTAGAGCCCTTTGTTTAGCAGAAAATTTCCTCCATCTGATAAGTTTGCTTAGGTATGACTAGAACAGATCCAACCTGATAACTAAGAACAGTTTATAATTGATACAAGAATTCTATCTGTGGTCAGAAGACGGAAAACGATCCTAATTTTGGGAAATGGAAAACTACCGTTGGTCTCGATTTTTGGAGTCTGATTTCACAGTTGTTTCTGGAGTCTGATTTCACACTAGATGACCCTGTGTCTTTTTTCCATAATTTATGAGAGCTGCTATAGAACAATAGTTTGTTTATTTGAGCAGTACGTCTTTTTGTAATTTTTTCTACACCGGGAGTACTTATATTCTTTCGTACAAAAAAGATTTCCAAATAGCTTTATCAATGGCCGAATAATCGCGTAACAAACATACAAAGAAATAGTACAGTCAAATTCAGAACCTTCTTTCTTTTGAAGTCGGTTGACAAAATACATATTGTCTACTTACAACATTCTTGACCGGGTCTGCCTCAGTGTACAAGTGTAGGTTGACGTCAGGGTCCGGGCAGACCTCCTTTTCTTTTCTCCACACACAGTCCTCAAAAGTAGCGTTCGCATAAGCATCACTGTGCAGAAGCAACGCCTCCTTGATTGGTTTCCGCTGAGATAATGTACCTGCATGGTAATGATGAAATTAAATAAGTTTTATTGGCACGAATGACGGTAGCTTGCGACTTTTCTGCTAGGAGTAGCGGTTTCCATTCCGTAGGGCACAATGGCCTGCCCTACAGGCTACAGGTAGTTGGGTTTAGGTGTTTGCGAAGGATACAGAAGATAATCCGAGCAGGCAACGTTATCGATGCTCTCGATTGGCTTGATTATCGCGGTAATACGTACTATATTTTAATGGCATAGGGGGGCAATCTAGCCGACGTATCGCCTGATGGTAAGCGATCTTGAGTACGTTGCCCGCCTTTTAAAAGGGTATGGGCCTCCGGTATCCTCAGTCACTCTGCGAAACACAACGTAAGCGTTGTTTCACGTCAGTTTTCTGTGAGGCCGCAATATTACTCCAGTTCGTGCAGAAGTATGGCTCTCCCGCGGTATATTTATAAAAACAAAAAAAAAATTTAAGTAAATATCCGCGTCTAAACGGGTAAGATTTTTTTATGAGTACCTCCTGGACAGTATCTATTCTAAAACAACAGCATTTCATTGAGAATTTGGATGGTAAGATTACGTGCCGCTGATAATTCTATAAAAACAACAAAATATTATCAATGACAATGACCAGTGGCATTATGATGGACATTAGCCTCGATAAATATTTGCATAACTACATAAAAGAATTGATGTTGGTGTAAATAACAATTAAGGATAAGTAATAAGTTTATGTAACCATTTTTTAAATTATTCGTAAGTGATTATAATGCCATTTTAGTTTGAACTTAGGAACACAACATTGAGAAGATGACAAGTAGGTAACTGGGTGTAAAAATGGGTCGACTCGACCGGAGTGATACCATGGCCTCACATAAAACCGGCGTGAAACAACGCTCGTGTTGTGTTTCGCCGTGTGAGTTTGGATACCGGAGGCCCCAA
This sequence comes from Acronicta leporina, assembly GCA_947256265.1. Lineage (NCBI taxonomy): Eukaryota > Metazoa > Arthropoda > Insecta > Lepidoptera > Noctuidae > Acronicta > Acronicta leporina. The sequence goes on along the minus strand of OX366518.1, from coordinate 13,737,803 downwards.
CCCTTTTAAACCCGGGCAACGCACTTGTGACTCCTCTGGTGTTGCGGGTATCTGCGGCGGTAATCGCTTACCTTCAGGTAATCAGTCTGCTAGTTTGCTCCGCTATAGTTACCATAAAAAAACACAAACCCACATCTTATTTTACAGGGTTTCGCTCGGCAAAGTTTGTACACTACTGTTTTGTAAATCGATCTCTATCACCGTCTTTTCAAGATATCTGGACGTATGACATATTATAATGTTCAAATGATCAGTACCTACAGCTAATAAAAATAAAGTATGTATATCTCAATGACACAAGGGATGTTTCAAAAGGAACACAGTACACAACAATGGACATTTTAAATATTTGCATCTCATTGTGATAAAGTTTAATTTCTCTAGTATTTTAGATAAAATTATGACAGTCTGTTCGTCACTAAATACCTATGCTGACTGTATCTAGATAACCCATTGATATTTAGAATCAATGGAAGGGAACGGATTACTTGCGTAAATGCCACTGTTGTTACTCCAGAAGTAACTACCTCCACCACTTATGCTATTATTTGCAAGAAGGAAGTTGCACAGTAATGTCACAGAGTAGATACGTATCTACTCATGTGGTAATGTCATTTAATTACCGTCTAATATTGGGAAGCTGACACTACTTGATTGCGTACTTATTGACAGTTGTTGGTGCTATGAATAGCATGAGTGATTAATTTGATGATATAAATACATTATCTAATTTAAATATAATTTCTTATCCACTTAATTAAACTGTTTAAGCTATGTGTGCTAAGCTAAGCTAAGCTGTGTACACAGAACTTCACAGGAAAAGGTAAATTAGTTTGAACTAGAAGTGCGTCTAAAAACTTGAACTCTAAGAAGACCAGTAGTTCAGAAATTCCCATTGACATATTTCTATTGATTGGTTTAGGAACTCTTAATTTTTTGGCATTTTTGGCACACCATTGCCTTATGGCAATGAAACAATGGTGTGTGGGTATTACAACATTTGAGAATACCAATTCACTAACTACAACCCAAAGACTGATAGAATAAAAAAATATAATTGTCTAATATCGGTACCAGAAAAGACCCGAAATCTTGAGAAATTATATTTTTACCAATGGTCGCTTGAAAACTGGGCCAACATATTATAATTTAAGTAATAACAAAGAACCGAATAAATGGTATTGCAAGATGTGCAAATGTTTACGTACCTTGCACGAGGAGTGTGATCGCGAGGCAGGCGAGGTGCGCAGGCGCTCGAACGCGCGCCATCCTTACCGAACACTGAGCGACGTCCTACTGAGTTCGCCAGCAGTGGGGGCGCTGCCGACCCCCGAGTGCGATCACACTTTGCATATATTTGCCAAATTACATGAATTGAATCGTGATGAGCGAGTGAAATGTCTGAACTTGCGTTGGCTTTTGGGGCGCATAAATAATTACTACGATTACTTACATATTTAATTATAAATAGTAGCTACTGCCATAGACAGTACATTAGCTCTTCGTAATATTAAATTATTATTTCTGAGCTGGACATAACAGTTCTCACATAGGTATTATCAACACTAATCTACTTCTACACTGTTTATAAAGGGGAAACATTTTATAAAATTCTTCGTAAAGGTTATAGTTACTTAAAAACAACTCAACCGAATTTAAAAATTCTTTCACCTTTAAAGCTACATTATTCCGCAGTAAAATAGGTTATATTGTTAATTGAGTTAATCAAGATCATTCTTCGCGGGAAACAGTTATAAACATGTAAGTAAAAATAAAAATATCGCAACTACAGATTTTTAATTTTTTACGCAGGTGCGCCTACTAAAAAACTTTTTCTCTAACTTTTCATCACCAAGCGCTTTGCTATTTAACTATTGCAGGGTCTAAATCTCTAGGTCAACCAGTTTTATTACTGTTCTAGTTTTCACTTGATGTTATTGTTATTATAGACTCAGTTATCTTACTATCACTTATTGCCCTATAAGTTCTCATCCAGGAAAAATAAAAATATGAGAATGTGGTAAACTCAATTTACTAAATAAATATCTATTAAGTATACAATTATGTAAAAATGCAAACATAGCAACAGCGAAGGTTATGCATCGCTATTACATACAGCTCTGTGGTATTATAGACAGGCAGCCAATTCAAATAGATGAGAACAATCATAGAGGCTGCGCCTGCGCTTCATCGTCGAGTGTAAACACTGATCGATACGTTGCAAGTGTGCGTATATAGTACAACTTGAATTCAATGATTGCTTGTCATTACATTAGTGTGCGTGCACGCAGGTGAGATGGCGGCAGTAGAGCGGGACACCGCGCGCGCGAGAGCCTCCTCGCATTGCGCAGGTAGAGCCGTCTGAGCCAGTCCGAGACACGCGCCCCGCGCGCGCCCGCGTTGTGCCGTCGTATATACGGTCACGCATAACCTGCTTTTTGAAAACAACATCACAAAACGCTTGTTGTTTGTGGAAACGCAAAACTTTGACAATAAACAGTTCGTAGTGATACCAAATAGTGTCTGACAAGTGCTTCTCATTCATATAAAGAACCTCGGTTAAGTTAATTGCGCGAATGCCACGCTCTACAGCCTACGCAGCCGGCGGCGTTCCCCACCTCTGCTCATTCAAGGACCAATCGTTGAACTCATGCTGTGTAGTCTTATAAGCATCTAAGTGATATGCAGATTTTGAAATGATCGTCGTAAACACAAAGCGATGTTTTGATTGAGCCGAAATCTCATCGGTTCCAACGACAATGTCAATCAATCAGAGCGCAGCACAATTTAATAAGCAGAAGCAACAACTAGGTAAACAGGGCTCAGAACCGGTCAACTTTCCACCGCGTTATCATCCGCCACCACTTGCCGCGAACGGACCTAAACTAAACACTATCGATCCGTCTGCCAAAGAGTACAAACCACCATACGCTGGGAAATCTATCGATCCTAGTAAATCACAGTACCCTGGTGTGCCGCATGGTGCCGTTCCGGGTTCATATAGTGGAGGATCTATTCAGTTTATGAAATACCCTCACGGTTACCCCCCAGGATATCCTCATCCTCCTGGAGCACTACGTATGCCACGGCCTCCTGCTGAGGTAGTGACTAAAGCTGTTGTGCATGAACAAGTAGAGCCAGCTGCACGAGCCAGGAGTGCAGACGACATTCAGCGAGCGCAGCGTAATATTGAAGAAGAGCAGATTCATAGAAGATCAGCGGATATGCTGAAATTTACTAAACGCGTGGAACCTGAGGGACCTCGGGCATCAACTGATCAAAAGCGGCAGATTCAAGCGCTTTTAGCACAAATAAAAGCACTAAAAGAAGCTAATCGACGATTGAGCGACGATAACCAGGAGCTTCGTGATTTGTGTTGTTTTTTAGATGATGACCGGCAAAAGGGGAGAAAATTAGCTCGCGAGTGGCAAAGGTTTGGAAGATACACAGCATCAGTTATGCGTCAGGAAGTATCTGCTTATCAGAATAAATTAAGACAATTGGACGATAAGCAACAAGAACTAATTCGAGATAATTTAGAATTGAAAGAATTGTGCTTATACTTAGACGAGGAACGTGAAAGGAGTACATGCGTTAACTGTGGCCGTGCAGCAGGAAGAGAGAGGGATGACGGTGACGGCAGCAGCAGCGGGACGAACGCCGAGGAAGGTTCACGTACTGCGCCAACGATACCCATTACACACCCCCAGCTCGCAGAACGAACTGTACAATATGTTAGAGACTTAGAGCAAAAAGTTCGGCGACTGGAGGCCGAGAAAGGGCTTGGAAATGGAGGAAATGAACGCCCTGAAGCTGTAGTACGTGCACTGCAAGTTCTAGAAGTAAGGGAGCGCGTAGAACGTGAGCGAAGAAGACCAGCGCCAGACCTTGATTCTGGCGAACAGGCTCTTGTGCGAGAAATGTGCAACGTAGTGTGGGGCAAGCTGGAAGACGCGCCACCGCAGGCCCCACCGCGCTAAAACATAACATAAACAATGAACTGTTAATTTCCTAGTTTAGTGTCGAAGTGGGTTCGAGTGAAAAAGTCGAATGAGTAAATAAAAAGTTGTTCAAAATAATGCAGATGGAATGCGACTCTTTTGAGGTCGTCAGTCCGTCGTCGTCTCGTGACCTAAAGAGCAAATCTGTGTCGACCTTTTATTTATAAAAGTAACTGAGTTTAGCGTTAAGGCCCTTGGAGATGAGAGTGATGTGTTACTTGCCACAATAGAACACTGTTCTGAAGCGGGGAACCGAAAAGTACAAAATTACTGATGTAATGTAATTTTAGTTGATTATATTAGGGGTCATTTTCGTAACCTAAATCCTTCCTTCGATCAATGTTTCAAATTTATTTTCTCTTGCTTTTAATGTTATAAATAATAATTATTATATAATTCTATATTTAAATATATTAAGAAATTGGTTCATTATGAGGCTATACAAAAATATAGGTAATTGTCTGTGATTTTCCTGTGAGCTGGAATAATGCCAATCCATTACACATCAACTTATTAAAGATGATATTATTGTTTTTAAAATACTGTGTTCAATTAATAATGTTATTATTTTAATGGTCTAATTCACTTGATTCAAGATTTTGTTCATATTACTGATTAGGTATTGCATTAATTTGTATTCTTAATTTAGTTCCGATTATAAAACCGACCTTTGTTTCACTATTGCCTAGACTCTAGTCAGCCATTCTCACGTTTCTTGTTTAAAACCTAGATGTACTTAAATAAGTTGTCCCAGCTCACATAACTCATTTCATTTGCATAGCTTGCTTCAATTTTGATTATAATGTGTTATTAATTTATTTAGACATGGGTATGTGAGAAATAAAGTTATTTCTGTTTACTATTATTATTTTAATTCAGAGCACTAAAGTTGCTGACTTCAAACTCTTTGCTACAATTTGCAATCGGATATTGTTTTATGTCAATGGCGCATCTATCGAATATCAATTGCGTCAATGTCAAGTCAATATTAGTACTTATTATACTAAATAATATATATTTATATTTATTTAGAAATTGTATCAATTCCAAATACATAATGGCAGCGGGAGGGGAAGCACAAGGCGAGGCAGGAGAGGATGTTGATACTATTGGGGTACCCAACTTATAGATATATTTAGAATTTCTTGTGAGATGAAGCATGAGTTTGAAAGAATCGATCGTAGCAGCTACCATGTGGGAAAAAGCGACGGTAGCCTAATGACGAGGGCGTCGGACTTGTGATCATGTGGTTGCCGGTCGATACCCACCCACTGCACTACATTTTACACAAGCAACACAAGCATTTAGCTTAGCACGAGGGATTAACAAGTAGATACACTAGTAAAGTGCGACCCACATTGCTAGTAGGTAAGCTTTTTTAAATAAAAAGAAGAGTGTACCTAGGTACCTATTTAAATTAGGTACTAAATGAAGGAATTCCCTATGGGTTCTTATTGATACTTAGGTACCTACTCAACTTGGCTTAAGAACCAACCTACATAATTTACTCACCTTGGCACATAGGTAATACTTACTCCAGTCATGCCTAGGAAGATTCACATTTACGTTCCTTCAAATGTAACAACGCGCTGTTTACCTACATAAGTACGGTCGGTATCAATTGCATTTTCCTACACACGTCCGAAGAAGTCTGTGGTTATTATTGTAGGTACAGGCAGCAGATGCAGATATTTATGCGGTCGCCCTAAAGTTATAATTATGTAAATCGAGTATTGTTATAAGTAAGTACTTACCTATATGTCTATTGAAAGACAAATCAAGGGAAATCTAATTACAATTTTATGCCGATTAAATATTTATACCTGACAGGTCTACGTAGGGAAGCGGAATGCTGAAGGCGACAGACACGGGGAGGGCTGGGCAGTCCTCCCGAATGGAGATTACTACTCAGGATGCTACTGCCGAGGTCAAAGGAATGGCAAAGGCTTGTACGTGTTTAAGAACGCCGCTCGATACGAAGGTAAATTAAATTAGAGAGATGGTGAAAGAATATACGTAGCGCAAAGGTGCCTCATAATCACAACTAGAACGATATCCAGTGGTGTACGATATCAAGTTTGGGATAGTAAAACCTTGTAAAATACTTCCTGGATAATGGATAAAGAAACTAACTAATCTGTTAGAATCACAATGACACCAGAGGTTCTGCGGTTTGTGTAAAGCCGATAAGGTTCCGTCTTATATTTTACTTCTAGGTGAATGGCGAAGGGCTATGAAATATGGAGTAGGCCGCATGGTGTACCCAGATGGTTCTCGTTATGAAGGAGACTGGAGACACGATGTCAAACAAGGGTTTGGCGCCTACTACTATCCTAATGGCGACATATATGAGGGTGCTTGGTTCAAAGGCAAGCGCCACGGACTTGGGACATATTTCTTTGCGGAACATCAAATTAAATTCATGGGAACATGGGTTGAAGGCACAATACAAGGTCCAGGACAGATTATATACCCTCGATACCGTTACCACGGCTCCTGGTTAAAGGGGAAGCCAAAAGGTCCAGGGTGTTTTGTCTTTGACACTAATTGTATGCAACATGGCTTCTACTTACTGATCAGTGATCCAGCACTAATGGAATTCGGGGAGGGTGAGGAAGAGAAAGAAGAAAAAGAATTAAAGGATGAGAGACTGGAGGAAGAAGAGATTGAAGAGTTTGATGAGACAGCAGGTAAGATCGGATGCCGTAGGTACCTACCTTGTTGTCTGCAGCGCTCTTGGCCAATGGCAAAAAGTGGCTGTTTTAGTTTAATTTTTTTTCAGATTTCCCATTCATTCTATGGTTCTACATAATGTTTCATCATTGTCAGGAGTTCGTTACATTTACACATTCGGAAAACACATACACTCCAGTCACTCACTTCCGAAATACAAACTCAAAACGAAATATTCATGCCAATTATGCGATTGACGCGAACAGTAGGTTGGTACCTACATATACTTAATCAAATCATAATTTTCAAATTACTTAGGTAAAGATCAAGTTCCCTACCTAAAGGTATCATTCGAGGATTCATGAGTAATCTATATACTTTATATCTATATCTATTACTAATATATAAAGCTGAAGAGTTTGTTTGTTTGCTTGAACGCGCTAATATCAGGAACTACTGGTCCGATTTGAAAAATTCTTTCAGTGTTAGATAGCCCATTTATTGAGGAAGGCTATAGGCTATATATCATCACGCTACGCGGACGAAGTCGCGGGCAGAAGCTAGTATGAGTGATATAACTTTTTTTTTTTTTTTTTTTTTTTTTTTTTTTTTTTTTTTTTTTTTTAAAAAGCTTACTAGCAATGTGGGTCACACATTACTAGTATTCTTGTTAACCCCTCGTGCTAAGCTAAATGCTTGTGTTACGAGTGGGTTCACGTCGGTAGTGCAATGGGTGGGGTTCGAACCGGCAACCACATGATCGCAAGTTCGACGCCCTAGCCATTAGGCTACCGCCGCTTCAACTCATGGAGTAAAAATAAGGAAACTACAGGTAGAATTTTTCCTAGGTTTTTACCCATTATAATGAAGTACTTACTAGGTACCTAATGCATTTGTACTACAAATACCTGATTACTATATTTTGGCAATACTTAAGTGTGCTTATTTCTCAGTTTTAAATATTGTATAGTTAATGTTGCAATTACTACCATCATGAATCTAAAATGTGTTACAGATCTACAAATAGAGAAAAACTTAACCCAAATTTCTTCCTTATACCTTATTAAGCACAATAGCTATGTCTCAGTAGATAGTATCAATAGCAACATTTTACATTATACATTAGGCTTTATTAGTTGTCAAACTTTTCTTGCCCTTGATCATTAATCAGTAGGTAGGTAGGTACTTATATCAATTATTCTGTTTTTTTTTTAACTTTTTTATTTTAGGTAAGATAGCAACATGGAGAGCACGGAATGTCACAGCATATATGGCAGAGTTCTTACCTCCTGAGCCTGTTCCATTGCCTGTCCATGATTCTGTGCCATCCCTTACGGATGAGAGCTGCATTGTAACTGATGAGATTCAATTTGACCCAATGTCCATCGCCCCTGAAGAAGAGGGAGGAGATGACAATGACTCCTGGCTGCTGCATAGACAACAATTCCTTGAAGAGGCAGAGCAAAAAGAGTGAAAGTGTAACAGTTCTATGTTAAAGCAGGAGTAAAATATACTTTTATTATTGTTTTTTAATAAAAGTACCAAGTTGTTTGTGATTGTGTTAACAAGTGATATATTGGTTCAAACTATTTATTCGAGTAACAGCTTCTAGTTGTGTTGTCATATGGAATTTCACTTTTGTCTGCCCTAGCTCTTCTAGAATTGTTCCTGCTGTAAGTTATTTATGAATTATTGATTCAATAAAATACTTATTTTAGTCATACCTTTTTCTTCTAAGTCAAGAATATTTTTATTTAACCCAAAACTTCACTCACCTCCACTCACACTCAAAGAACACTCTTGGTAACAAAAAGAAATCAATTTAGTCTTAAATTATTTATTTTAAATAGCAAAATAACATTACTTCTTCATTCATCTTGAGCCGTCATTGAAAACATTAAATGATTATCATTTAGATAGGTATATCAAGGCCCTTTGTATGTACATACATACCTGTTTCATAAAACTTAAGTACTATGTAATAACATGCATAGCTATAATATAAAAAAACTAGTGTGATTCTTCAGAATGGATCTCTGGATATGATAAATGATTGGAAATTACAATACGTACATAAAATGTGAACAGCCTAGTACAGATATTTCTAAAACGATCAAGTGATTGATTGATGCTATCAAGAGTTTGTATAACTATGTTCGTAAATTCTGTCATGGTTTGGATAAACTGCCTGTCTGTTATTAATTAGGAACAGCTATCCCCAAACAATTTAAGGAAGGTAAGAAAGCAGGACAATTATTTTGCACTAAGATCCCATTATTCATAGATTTCAAGAAGATTATTCTTTGTCACAAACTTATGAAACAATCACATAGTTAAACCTATTACAATATGCATATTATTACCAACTGGATTTGTTGCATCTAGGAGGTATTATGGTTGAGGGTTGGGAGGTGGGTTGTTATTAGTAGAGGTGTTGCTCTCAAAGGTACTCTTGTTCTTCAAGAGGTATGCAGCTAAGTAGTTGATAGGATCTGGAGGTCTCTCCTTGGCTAGAGCAGAGAGACCCTGCAACAATATTGGCACTACAGTTTGATCGAGGTACTGACGTGTAGGAAGCGCGTTCAAGTCAATTCTTGATTTTCGATTAGCGTTTGATTCATTTTCTTTTTCCATTGATATTATTTTCTGAAAATAAAATGTACGAATGACAAAAACGATTCAGAGTTCATAAAGGTATTTACCTTTATGAACTCTGAATCGTTTTGTCGTGATTATATATAGATTATTTAAATATAGTGATTAAACATAGTAAGTATAATTTATGTGAACTTGTTAAATTATCGGAGAAGTTATACTAACCCTTACGGATTCAGGTATCTTGGACGGAGGTTGCTCTTCCTTGGGGGCTTGGTTTGTGCCTTGCAATGAGGTATCTGACATCGGTTGCAGTTAACAAATTACCATACAATTAGTATCTACGTTACTTTTTATTTGTGAGTTAATTTGTAACGCCGAAATATTAACACTTGGACACCCAAAATCACAAAGAAAAGTAAATTCGAGTGAATTGCATTGGGACTTGAGAATGGAATTTGAAATGTTTACTTCTTGAGTTCTCGGTTCTCGGTCTCTTTCACAATGAAATGTCAAACGTCAAAATATCAGTCAAACTTTTCCGACTGTCAAATTGTTGTCATGTAAAAAATTGTAATTCGAATTTGAACTTTTTTTTTATTATGGCACCACACTTTTAGTGTATTTGCCAGTGTCAAGTATTAGAGTAAATAAGTAGGTAATATTTCCCATCATGGGATTTTATGGCACCACACTTTTTGTGTTCGCCAGTGTCAAGTATAATATTGTTCAGTTGCCCCAATAAAACGGTAGAAACTTTATTGAGGCTTCGATGGAGTTTAGGAGTGAACCCAAAAAGTCACGATTTTCAATTTTATATCATTTGCCTACACTCTCACACGTTCACGAACACTTAATGGTTAATTATCCACCATAATTACACATTAAACTTCGCAGAAATTCAAGTTTTGAAAAATAATATAAAATCGACAATGTGCACTTTTCATTTTCCCGCCTAAACTCCAATTTGTACTTTATGTACCTGATACAAATTCGAATTACCAAGTACTATGTAAGTACAAAGTTTTTATTCATCACTATCAATCGTTTTAATGTCTTCGGAAACTGGTACATTGTTGGGACAATTTTAATCTAAGTTTTACCGACCGACAAACAGTGTAGCCAGGCTATCTCCGCCACTCCAGAACTTATTTATGCGGGTTGCCAAAAAAAAAATAGGGTAAAGAGTAGGTAGTGCTTCCTAAAAAGGTTTCTTTTCTAGTTTTTATTCTTGATAGGCTTACGTTTGAACTGCAGTTGGCCTGATGATATGCGACACGGATTTATACGATGGAGCACATATATACAAGAAACTGATTCACTCGTGATTTAAAGACACCTACATCATAATATCTATCCCGGAAGTCACTTGGGAAACGCATTCCACATTTTTTTTGGCGGTACGCAAGATAAATGTTTCTTTGCGCAACTCGTGTGAAAGATCTAGCTTATGTCGGATCATTCTACAATTGATTACCTACCGAAAATGTTTGGTTTACCTAGACCACATTTTGTTAGCCTTAGGTATAGCTCTTAAATTATATTTTTATACTTACCACTCTCTGCAGGACCAAAGGTGTCGCTTGAGCGATGACGACCCTGTTAAAACCTTTTCACTCCTTTTTTGGGAAAACTTCGGCTGCGGATATTGGTTTTACGGTGTGAAGATGAATTCGCTGCCTATGGCGATTGGCGAGAGGGGCGATGATAAAATGTGGCCGTGGGCACCATATCAAACAATTCCTAGTACAAGTAGGTAGGTACCTACTTAGGTATACCTGCATTTTGCCTGTGAGCTGTGTCGTTACCAGAGAACAACATTTTACAAATTAGTGCTTGAGTGTTTACTTTCGCCAACACTATTAGGTATTGCACATACATAGGGTTTTTGATTAGTTGGCTTTGTCTCCACCCCAAATAGTAGAATAACTATTAAAACATAGCAAAATTCACGAGAAGAAAATTATGAAGTACTTTTTTCCTCATAGGTACAGTTTGTATATGGAACTTTGACAAAAATAAAACACAACAATAAAAATGAACACGGCGTTGTACGCTGTTTCGGTAAGGACAGTAGATGGCGTTGTCGACATTTTCCGAACATAATTTCTGTTCTGATAGACGTGGCTTGTTCTTGCCTAGCGGCTGTGATTTAGATTTCTTTGTTTCGGTCTGTGTTGGTCCTACTGTGAAAATTCAATGTTCACGCTCTGGATGGTTTAGACTCGCAATGTAGGTAGATGGCACCGTAATTGGGCTCTAGATTTTTCATTTTCAGGGCACGACCTCAGGACCTGGTAGGACTATGTTTTTTGGGCCCGCTAGTTAAAAAATATCCACCAATGCAGCATTTAAGCGTTCTTTGTTTCTGCGTGAAAATCTTAATATACAACCCTTATTATTTTATAACAAACTCTTGGCTTGTTTTTGAATGAGTGTGCAGAGGAAATATGGAAATTATAGAACGGCCGTGATAACGGCTGTGCCATAAAAAAATATAATGTTCATGTTTTCAGTAAAAAAAATCCCAGCCTTATAAATTTCAGAGAGTTATCGAAAATTTGTCATCATATTTTCGAAGTATTTACTGTGTGGTCTAAACACAAAACACTGATAATCATAAGTACCACAGATCTTGAAAAGTAGGTAAATACCTAACTATCTATCTTTATTTGCAAAACACTGGCTATATTATATAACTAACTGTCGCACTCAGAGACGCAAATTAAAGCAATTATTTATTAGCTAATAATGACACGTAAATCTTAGTACAATGGTAAAAAAGTAAATACGCCAAGATATAGTAGCCACTGAGCTAAAGATTATTGACATCTAATTGCATCTTTGAGTGCATCAATAAGTCCTTACATTACATAAAAAACTCAAATAAATTAACTACACAATTTTTTTATGTACAAGACTTTTATTATAACTTAATAAATACAAACCAATCTATTCAATCAACATCCTTACGATTGGTAATACCTACCACTCGTTATACAAACATGAAGGGCCACATCAAATAACTCTATATAAGTATTATGTAGGATTCGCTGCCTAAGAACAGTTCCTTTTTTGTATCCATATTTTGGGTATAATCACCACAATGTTGCATTTAACATTAACCACAAAAGTATAGATAAAAAGCACAGTTCTTTCTCGCAAGTACTATAGCGCCCCAGGTTTGTAATTCAAACCTTATCAGTCCTTGACTTAAACAGCAAATGAACAATGAACATGTTCTTCACAAGTCCATTCGTGCATTTTAATTCTGCAAATATATGACTTCGTACGTTTGTCACCTGGTAACGCACACACACAGAGTTGTTAGAGGGACATCATGAATGGGTCCTCCCTAATTCCGTCAGGATTAGGGAAGTCAAGTATGTATGCGTGCCAGCGACTGGTGGGGAAATCAAGTGTTTTTGTATACTACGTAATCTAGGGGTGGCTACGTCCGAAGGTAGTGCGGCGGCGGGGGAGGCGGCGGTGCGGGGCGGAGGCGCGGCCCTCGCTCCAGCTGCCGTCGCCATGACGCCATGGCTTCGCTCAGCGTCCAGAGCTCGGACAGGAGCGACAAGTCCAGTTGCCTCAGGCTCGCCTGGAAAAATAGAAAGACAAGATATAGCTTTTATTTTTGGTAGTTGGGGTGTTGGTATTGGTGTGATTGGGTAATGTTCTAGAAACGTACATATATTACGGCTACTAACTACTAACATAACTAGCGGCCTGCCCCGGCTTCGCACGGGTGGAGAAATACCTGTTTCAATATATTCTATAGCCTAAGTTAATCTGGGATAATGTAGCATTCAAATGGTGACAGAATTTTTGAAATCGGTCTCGTAGTTTTTGAGTTTATTCTTTACATACATACACACATACATCTTATCTTATCTTATCTTGTGTAGGGCCGAGGCAGCAAGGCCTCAGTGCACTTCGACCCAATGGGATCTTTTGTGCTTCCCCTAGATAATCTATTCCTCATCCCGTCCCAGTTCTACAAACAGCTCTTCCATGAGCTTTATAATGAGGCCTGGGGGTATGAGTCTGTAGTCCTCCGGGCTTGGATAACCCTGACCCAAAAGGCACATTCGCTTTCCAGCCATTGCATCGCATGTACACAGAAGGTGTTCCATGCTCTCAATTTCCCTTTTGCAGGCCCTGCAGGCTGATGTATCCGTCAGACCCATCTTTTGTAGGAGAGCGTTAGTCCCGAAGTGGCCGGTCAGCGCCCCCATCAAAAGACGGGCCTGCCGCCTGCTTGAGTTCCAAATGGCATTTTGCCATTTCGATGAGGAACCTATGAATTTCTTGGAGTGAGCAAGTCCCGTGAGGCTCAACCACTCATCCATGTGCCTCGTCCTTGCGTACTCCCGAAATGCCGTTTTGACTGTGCTTGGAGCCAGTCCTACAAATGGTTCCGGTCCAATTAGTGAGGTTCCAGAACCTTCCCTAGCACACACATACATACAAATCTTTCCTCTTTATAATATTATTATAGATGATCAGAATAGCCAAGTTAAGATTTTACTATTTTCAGGAAATTACAATGTAGTAGGTAGTATACGTAAGTCGATGAGTAACACATAAACACATTTACATAAAGACCTACATTTTATTTTATTTAAAATTATATAGGTAATTATATTGTATAGTATTGTACGATGAAAAATAATCGCCAGCGACATATACATTATACATATATGGGAATTCATGTACCTATTAACAGTTACCTTAATTTCTCGAGTGTACTGAGACTTGAGAGTGGGTCAGAGGAGAAAGTAAAGAAATTATAAGGATCCTAGTTTACATACGAAGGGGCGTGATCAGTGCACATGAACATATAAATCGAATTATACCTAATACTAAAAATTTGGAACGCAATAAGTTCGGAAGTGAATTAATTTAAACGAAAACTAGATCTGCGTTCAATTTAGCAGTTTATTACCATGACCTGATAAACAGGTGTTATTTAAATACACTAAAGCATCCAGTTAATATAAACATTAGTTAATTATCGAACCGCTGATCAACCTATATTTTAACACGTAGGCCGGTTTATTCATTCATCGGCTGATTAATCAAGGATTTTATTGGTATTAACTTCTGGAATGAATTTCCTCTATAAATATGGGCAGTCTAGCTGATGCTCGCGATTTCCCTCACATCCCTAAAGACCATAGTAAGATCATATTTTTCCTCAGAATGCAACCCGTCTCTTTGGCAATAATCGAAATCTATTCAGCGTTTTAGACATGAAAAGGTTACAGATACCTAAACACAACACAGACACTGTTACTTTGGCATGTGACTAAAAGTGATGAATATGAATGTGCAGGGACAGAGGGAGACCAATATGATGAACGATATGATGGGAAAGGGAGTGAATGGTGAGACGACGACTGACAGGGTTGAATGGAAGAAAAGGACATGCTGCAGCGACCCCAAATAGATTGGGACAAGGGCAGGAAGAAGGAGTTATTTTGGTATTATGGATATTACGTAGTGTGGATAAAAATACTTCAAAGGTTCTAGTTACTTCTCTGTTCTTCTGTGCTGCATTGAAATATTGTAAGGCATTATGTTTTGTACAATTTCCATAGCAAATTAAAGACAACAGTGTTCGCAGCGACCTTCCGCGAGCGTTCTGGTCGATTGCGTTAGATAGGAATGCAGCACGATCACGACTGTATGTGGGACGCAGAAATAACCGAACAACTTATTGATATTACCTACACAACGTCGTCACATTCGCGACGCACGCGGATCTAGACGACAGGTATATCTAGCTCCGAACTAGGTAAACAGGCACCAGACCACGTTTAGCGTAAAAAACATTTAGGTCATTAGAAACATTTATAATTGCCGTTATATTTTTTATACCAAATATTTTTTAGTTTTGTCAGATCGCCATACTCAGAATTCGTATACAAAGTTCAATGGTTGAGCTACACGATGACTGATGCATGCTTGCCGTCAGTTAGGACTAGTCTACTCATAGCTGCTATGGTTCTTTCCTCAAAAGGCCATTTCAGACATTGCCCTGCATTGTCCCACTCACATTATTTGCATTATTTTATGTCTGGACTTTAAAAGAAACCATGATTCTCTGAGTTTGGTTCAGTGTTTCTTCTCAGAGGTCGTCAGTTAGGAAATTCCGAAGCCATCTAGCTATAAAAAAAAACAAAACATTGACTTGTAAAAGTGTCTATAAAGGTCTACTTATCAATCAATTCAATTGAGAGCGTATAAAAGAAAAAAGCGCGTAAAAGATATGGTCCACGGACCTCTATCTGTGAATGTTATCTACATGTAGTGTACCTACATAAGGAAAAGAAGTCAGTGTAATTACTTAGTTTATGTTATAAAATTCAGCGTAACTCGCATTATACAAAGATGTAACGGCTATTATTCAATGGACGATTAAGTCACTCAAAGCGAAGCATTCAAGGGGATTAGAGAAAGAAATGCAATGAATCATTGCGTGAAATTCAATGCAGCACGAGAGAAAATTAACATGCCTTGCATTTCTGTATAGAATGTTTCGGAAAAGAGGGAAAGTTCCTATCAAGTGGTGTTCCACGCTCCGATGGAGACAAGCAACAACCAAGAAACCTATCCCGCTCGACTAATTAGCGTGCACCCGTCAGCTCAAATCATACGCTGACGAGATGAAAGGCATGAAGAGAAATTTGATTGGTATTTAATTTAAAATAACTGATTTAAGATCAGAAGATTGTTGCCCTTACAAGGTATGATTGAATAAATTCTAAAATGGCGTGATTGAGTTAAAAAGAGCATAAGGCTACACAATGACCGATTTGAAGGCGTAGATATAAATTGATATTTGTCCTCACACAAGTGTATAAATGCCTGGAACCAATTTCAACCACTTTGTATTCAGATTGTAAAGTACTCGACAACTGGCACAATAGAATGTAATTTGGCATAGAAAAGACAAATCTCTCCATAGAATCATTTTCCTGACAATTATTGAGGTGCGGAATATATTTTTCTGCTGCCAATATTCGGAGGAAGAAAAAACAGTTTCGTTTGAAAGAAATTATAAATGTGTGGTATGAGACATGTAGCTGAAATGTTCTGTAAACATTTTCATGTGCTAGCTAGCTATGCCAAATGGTTTTCATGTTTGTAGATCAAATAAACAGATACAAGGTTACAATTACGCCAGTCAAAGAAAATAATTGAATTTATGTGGAGAATAAAATACGATTTGCAATTTAACGTCTTGTCTTCCATCTGATAAATATTTTTGTCCACGCTCGACATATATTTTTGAAAATATTCGTGACAAATCATAGTTAAAATTTGTAATCATTCTACCGATATAATGGAATATCATAATGGCCCTTTCAAATGGATCGTAATAACAATATGGTAGAGGGGTGGCGAATGGTGAGCTAATTGAATTAGCTTTCTCGCACCCCTTCACACTGCCGGACATTGAAAAAGCTTTCTAAAAGGAAAAGTAAATTTCCCAAATGGATGCAGAGTGGTAAAAAGTCTTTGATTCATTCAAAATATTGACAAGAATCTCTCGTAAGGTTTTCATCACTTAATTGATACTTAAAAGGAGTTTTTCGAAATAAATTTCATCAAAGAGTTTGTGTTAAGTACCCATAGAACCGTAAAAGAAGCTTAATCGTTTCTAGGAAGGAAAGCAAGCGGTTAAATTAACAATTGCGGTGAGCTGTTGTTGTTACAACAACTAGTTCAAAGGAAACACCTATTTGTGCAGCACTGCGTCCGGTCTATTGTGTACCAATGTGTCTATAGTTGGACTTTATTTATTGAAGGTACTGCACTGTTAGCGCTTAGGCGTTAAGATGATGCCATAAGAGGCTGTTCCAATTAGCATAAACGTTTCTTTTTAGGTTTAGTATAATTTAGTGATCCGATCAATTAATTATAACTGCTTAGTTATAATTAATTGATCGGATCACTGCATTTATTTACAACTGGCGTTATTGTATAAATTTGTATTGTAGACGCAGACGTTGAAACAATAATATTAACCAGGAAGCCTAATAGCTAATCTTTTCAACTAGAGATGTGTTGTTGGATAGGTTCTCTCATTCAATCAATCTCATTCAAAACCACGCAATGAATTTAAATTACCCCACGCAGATCTTGTGAATCAAGTGTAACCTCATAGCTAGCACCGGTTCCTGTAATGTCCAACATTCAAGAATCAGTTTCATTCACGCAAACTTTCTTCACAACATGTTATTTGATCGTCAATGAGCAAAACTTGCGGTTTTATACTCAATGAACAGCATCAAGCAATTCATTAAATGTAAATTAATATGGACCAAAGGAAATATCAGCAACTTTCAACAGACTGACGGGTATATACATTATACTGTGGTAGGATGATGCCAGATGATCCTTAATTGGCTTGGTTTCAATTTCGACGCGCATACATTCGACATAATATTTCATACGAAACGAAAATAGCACGGACGAGCTTAAACTGGGTAAAAACAAGATGCTAATCACGATTCATGTCACAGTACTTATCATCACGGTTTATTTGATACCTTCTTGGTAAACCAACTATGATTATTGAAAAATCCAAATGCGACATCAGATATTTACTACTGTGGGATTCTTCGTCAAGTGGTATAAATATACCATCAAGAATCCATTACCCAAACATAAACTGAACAATTACCGTTATGTAGTTCCTATTTCTCTAAGCTTGTACCTCGGATGGCGGCGCCGGCGCCGCCGTATCACCCACGTGTCTCCCATATAATTTGAATTCAATACCAGTAAAGATGCCTACACGATAATAGTTTGTAGGACCGGAAGAAAGTATTATTATCATACGTCGTGACTCCCGTTATGGTGTTGGTTAAAGCTTCTTTAAGTCATTATAAACTGGCCAAAACGAAATATGAGCAACATTTTCGTTTGGAAATCGGCTATAGCCTACTAGAAAGGGAATTATTATGTAATTTATTCATATCTACAATTTTTTTTTCCTTTTAAGTAATAGTTGAATATTTCTTCCATTCTAGTTCTAGCAGTTAGTAGAAAGTGTTGTGCTTTTCTGATCTTTTATCATGAATAAATAAGGTTTCAAATCCCATACCTACCCGATAAATCCATCAACCATTGAGTGAATGACAGTAGGGACTGTGTTTTGTCAACTTGCCAGTATATTCGTTTAAGTATTGAGTACAGTTAGTTTAAGAAGGCGTTAGAAAAACGGATGGCCTCGTGGACCAGTCCACCCACGGCCCTATAATCCAGTCCTCGTGTTTTTACCATGTTTATACTTGTACACTTGCTGCGATCGTAGCACGTCGACTTTAAGAAGATCCTTAAGTGACTGTATTTATAGAATTACAGACAGCTTTGGATGGATCTTTACCTAAATCAGAATATTTCGGGAGTCTTATGAACTGGATCACCTTAATTGGTTCAATATAATTTCAATTCCTTAGCTAGAACAAATGCAAGTTTTTGAAATGGATGTTTAGGATCCGGTTTGGAGTAACCTTATTATAGTACGCCAAGATTAAACTTTTTACATTATGGCGCACATGTTTCTGGTCCATAAATCCGAAAGGGATAAATACCCTGGAAGAGCAGAAATCTATTCATTAAAGTGAATAAATAACAACTGCACATGCCAACTTTTTGCACTTCTTTTCGGAAACGGTTTGCTATAAGATTCATTTTGGTTGTTATTATCTCGATCCCGGTCCCAAGTAGTGCGCGTGCCGCCACAATTATCAACAGTCATTCGCAGCTGCACGTCTCCATTTTTTGTAAACTCGGAACTCATTTCAAAGACCCGTCTTTACAAATTATTTAGAAATGTTATAGGCAGCTGCCGATTTACCGTCGCTATTTTGACACGGAATGCCAGAGTGCTCTTGAACGATGACATCATAAGCTATCGAATGCTCCCTAAACAACCTCCAGTTCGGCACACGCCCCCTTTTTGCAATGCAGTTTAACCAGTTTTGGCCACCACGACTGCGTCGACAGGTGTGTTCTTTGAATATATTTCGAGGACTTCTACTTTTTGTGGTGAATGCAGTATCAATACTATTCCTTTAATAGGCATCTTGCATTATGTGGGTTTTGCAATCCCAGTCTCCTTACAAGGTCGTCAAGCACCAGGTTGTACTACTCGATGTAGCGGAAGTCTGCCACCACCGTTAACATAATAGTACCTATCAATAAAGGTGCGCCTTACGGTTTATGCATTATACAGGAATCGCAGCCGACATTCGTACTTGGCGTACTTACACAACAGAGCCGGAGCAAGTAAACGAGACTCTTAAAGGAGCTTGTAACAGCAAAAACATCACTTAAAACCAAAGATAATGATGTGAAATGAGTTTTTTTCTTGTTTGATAAGCGAAATGACTCAACAATTAAGATAAATATCGTAGCGGCGTGCATTTAAACATTGGATGCAGAGTTCATAACCATTATGACGCATTTTTCCCTTGCACACTCGTATTTTTTAAAAGCAATTACGATGCTTGAAGAATGCACGAAGATATTGACGATAAAATACAGATGTAAATCTTCTACATTTCTCTAATTTTATTTAAATGACTTACACAACATTTAAAAAACACTGTATAGTAATTGTGATTAATTCACTTAGTTAAACTGAGTTATGTTTATTTTGGTACCTAATAGGTAAATATTCAACAATGCATAACGGTTTTTTGTTCAGTTGTAATCTGAAAGTTGGTTTAATAAATTTAAATCTCAGGTAAGAGCATACATGTTAATATAAGTAATAACGCTATAACGGTTAAACCAACATTTTGTATTAACATTCAGCATAAGCTGCTGAAATAAAGCTAGCAAATTAATCTGAGTTTTAAAACATCTGTTCTTGTTCTATTCAGCACCTGCAAATACCTGTTCGTATTTCATACGTAACACGGTTATCTCTGGAACGAGTGATTTTGAGGTACAGTACACAATAAAGCAACAGGTTGAATACTGGTCTACGTTCTAGGATATCAATGACAAACAATAGTGGTTAGACCAGTCAGGTGCTGGTCGGACTAGAATAGATAGTATCGCGAAGGTCAGACTTGCGAATAGTAGGAACAATAAACGGAATAATTATTATCTATTATTTATTTACCATCTAGCTGTTATTTACTTTTGTAATGTAATTTGGTTTGTACGATAAAGAATGACTACAATTAATAGCATTTTAATTGAATACAATATATTTGCAAGTATAATCGCGTGTATGGTGGACTTTATTGATTGTGTTCCTATTAAGCAACTTGTCGTGTACTTTTGCAATGAATGATAAAGAATGATAGCAGTAGATATTGTTGATAATCTTGAAGTTTGAAACCACAATTTACATTGCTTTTAATTCATGACTATTGTGTTAACATTATTTGATGCAAAATGGAGACTACATTCCTTGGAAACCATACAACCTTTGAGATCTTTTTCGGAACATTTCGTTCTCACGTGCTTCGACTCTGAGCTAGTCTGACCCTTAAGGCTTAATTATCTCCCTAAACCAATTTTGCACGAATTACGAATAACTTAAAAACCAGTACTTTGTATGCAATTGTATACTGGAAATGACAAGCCATTCATTATTGCTGAATGACAGCGATGGCTGCGGTCTGCGGGGCTATTAGTAAACAAACATGGCACCACGTGAATCATCAGACAGTGTTTGCTATTCTTCGCCAAAACGCTTATCTACCTGGACAACGGAATGTGAAGGGAATAGATAAATGAGTAATGATAATTTAACGGCTATTAAGTAACTAATTAATAACAAGATCAGAGACTGCACTGCTGAAATTGATAGCATTTGGCGCAGAGGCTGAGTTAAGCTATTGCACCACGGGTTGTGGGTTCAATGCCCTCACAAATCGTTGAAAGACTTACAGGTAGTTGCTCCGGGTCTAGAACTAATTTCGTTAACCTAAGTCGTAAATTAGGCTGTGTTGAAATTGGTATCCAACCAGGTGCAGTTCAATCAATACTTTTGGCAGGCCTAATTGTCTAAAGAGCCAAGGGTATGACCTGAAAGTGAAGCTAAACTGCATTGATCAATGTCGATACAGACATAACACTTGCACTGACAGCCCTGGCAGGTAATCAAATAAACATTATTTTGTACGTATTGCTTTTCAAAGAGATATTTCACAAAACGAAGTTTGGTATAAACAGAGCTAAACGAGTCATCAAAGGACGTTCTCGTATCAAACAGATAATGCTCGTGCGTGGGCAGTATATAAAGCAAGTATAAAGCATTATCCCATCACTCACGCGTCTTTGTTATTAAAGCAAATCACTGAACATTTTGCTCCGATTCGCATTCAGTAAATGATACAATCTGGAATATGAATCAGGTGGCTATTTTAGTAACAGTTCGGTAATCACATAATTGAAACTACCTGGTGCAGTGACTCAAACTGGAATTTATTACTCCGTTAACAACTTTAACTTACCTATTTATAATTTTATAAAATTCTGTAACATTCAATAGGTGTGGGCAACGTTTTTCCATAGATAAACAAATTATGTATTTTGGAAATGTTTGGATTATTTATCGTCAGTAAATTGAGGGAACCGAAAGTCCACAAGCGTAAAAATTTACATAAACACTCGTCGGGCATTGCGTAGGCTCGTGTAAAAACTTCAACCACCTACGCCAATGATATAGGAAATCAGACCCCAAACCATGCGAGTCAACGGCCGCGATCGCGCCAAGGTGTGTGTTTACACAGAACATCGATCAATCCGCGGGGTGATTCAACACGAAGTGTTCAATTTATCAGAACAGTTCAATTGGAATATCGTTCATTCCTAAAACTAGACTACACACATTTACTAACACATCAATACAAACATGATGTACTAACACTTTCATTCTTTGAAGTCATGTGATTCCATCTGTTTGTTTATTATATTTAGGAGTAGAGGGCATGGCACATCCTTGCACCCAAGTAAATAGTAAAACAAAGCATTGTGTTGCCTTTACGGAATATAAAGAGCCATACTGTCTACGAATGAAGACAATGACACGCCATGGATGAGGGACAGTGGAGTATTTATTAGGACGCGTCAGACACGCTGGTGCCAGGGGCGTCAGACAATAGATAGAACCGTGACAAAAAATATTTAATTACATTCCGCCTAAAATTCTAAAAATATAAAAAGTTACAGCATCAAAAGATACTCAAGGTGGTTGTAAATGCAATCTTATTTCTGTTGCAATATATCAGCATCGAGTTTTTTATATGCTTTTACGGTTATAACGACAACAATACATTTTTAGAAATTTTGGAGTCACGTGCATTTCAAATTTTGGCCGCATCATATGAAAGCCGTGAGTGAATGTTACAAGAGCGGCATAAATAAACAATCCCAATGATTTAGGATTCTGCACACGCACGTCTTCGATTTGGTTGGCCGTCCGTTGTTGAGAGCCGACCTTAACACTACCTAAGTGGCACAAGGTGTGCCGACGCACCACGAAGATCCACACTATGATAATACGCAATCAAACACGACGAAAAAGCTTTATGGAAATCTATTTAACAATTTCTAACGATTATAGTATAAACTTTAAAGATCCAGCTGATATTATGACAGGGGCTTACGAAACTGCCTCGACAGTAAAGGCAAAGTGATTAGCATTTAGGGCAAAGACTACGACGACCTTTTGACGAGGTCGTGACGGCATCGGGAATTAGACAATATTTAAAATTAAAATGCTTCTGTACATAACAATTGATTACGAAACGTAGTTCTGAATTAGATATTATAAAACAAACCAACTTTTCAAGAGCACGACATTTATGCATTTTAGATGAAACTGTTTTGTAATTGTTTTAAAGACGCACTCAAAAGAGAAAACGAAAGTTAAAATGTGGTAACGTAATCAAGCTAAATTAATGCGATCTTAATGATCAATTAAGGAGCGGCATGGATCCTTGCGCTTGCGCCGCATCGGTCGTTGGCAGCGCGAAATTAGACGCAGGAAAGGTCGACAATGACTCACGTTATGATTCGTATATGCCAACACTCGGACACCGTGACGTACAGCGTCGTTACCTAAAATATAGATAACTATTACACAATCCCGGTCAGTATTTTAATGGTCAAAAGTGTTTATTTTAGTTAGTGAATTTATTTTTGTCTGTAATTAATCACGTCGAAGTTTTAAAGGATTATAGAGCGGGGACGTTTTCTTACTGAAAAAATGTTAATCAATGTTTAATTATGGACAGTTTACACTTTTTTGCTTAAAACACTCAGAATTTCCACAGTTTAGCAATATTTTTAACTTAGAACTCGACGAGCTGTTGTTTACGTTACGAGGCGTTTTCATCACACGATAGATGATTTAGAAGTTTCATGTGCCATATACTAAAATTGGCAAGAGGTAAAGTAAAACCAAATGTCCCACAGGAGTTGTAAAGACAAACGTAAAACAGGTAGGTAGCATTATGTCCAGTGAACTCTCTACCGCTCCATTCCATTACCTCGATCGTAAAACCGAAATACCTTTCTTTCACCATTTTCCATTTTACGACCACGTTAGGACTGACGCAGCCAAATTATTGAGCTTTAGGCGAAGAGCTAAGGTGTTCAACAGTAAGAATAAGAATAGTGGAGTGACTGGCCGGCTGGAGATTCTGTATCTCTAAAGATACAGAATCTACATTGTAAGAAATATCATACATAGATGCGTCGACATCGCAAAGATACGAGGGAAGATATGGTTAATGGTAAAGTCGAATGGAAGGTGTAAGAAGGCGTCTAGATCCAAACAATGAAGAGCATTGGGCTAATGATGATGATATGATTTGCTAAAAAATAGCAAAGGCCCCCATGCATATACATACAACACATAAAAACGATTCTAAAGACAACTACACTGGTGACACTACTCAGTATAAGTAAACAATACATAATGCCACATTGCTAGATATATTTACATAATATATTTTTGCTAAATGATCTGGACATCAGAAGACACCTACACACTAATATAATTTAACCCAACCCAGCATACAAACACGTAGAATCTCTTTGTTTTGTTTCCAAATAAAATTGCCATCTATCTTTTTCCATACAATCGTTTTAACTTTACTAACACAATAAATGGAATAACATTATGCTTTGCAAAACGCGTAAAACATTTTCAATCTAAACGTGTAATCAATTGATCCGTAATATCGTAACACTCCAATATCGCGGAGGAAATGAAATTGAACGGCCGCAGATTTGTTTTGATAAGATTTCGCGGAGATTACCTTACAGCCGTAAAGCTACGCGAAAGCTTTTGTAGGCGTTCACAGAAAAAGAAATAATAACTTGTTGGATCAAATCGAATACGATAGAAATATAAGTTCGTGATCGTCATTATTAGAATCCTTCTAATCCAGGATGCATTAAATTATGTCTCAATTAATTTCATCCAAAATCCATTGAGACATCCTGATTCCTCCATCGTCCATCACAAAATTTCGCCTTTATAATTTTTTGTGAAATTTACAACCAGGAAATGTATTTCCTCACTAAAGGTTTCCGGCCTATTCGTTCCTAATATCTCAAGTACGTACAATCAAGTTCTATAATATATACGCTTTAGAGGAAGGTAGATCGTGTCGCGGCTTAGATGCGCGGACGAAATTCGATCCAAGAGAACGAGTTTCTGGTGCCTTGTTATTCCGAACAATGCTTCATAAAATTCATTGCGAACTTTTTATACTTCAATACACATTTCAGTTTGATATGACGTAACATTTCGCAGTAATCTAGCTTTATTGGTTACCAAGAAGACACAATATAAATATTGTAACGGGAGTCAAAGATTTTCCCGGCGGTTTTCAAGGATTGCGTTTGAATGACAGGAAAACCAAACGTTCTATGGATTTCTCAATTAAAAATATTGATTTATGACTCACGGACGGTTCCCGTGATAACAGTAAAACAAAAACTGTTATAGAAACTAGCGTTTTGTATTGTACAGCCATATAAATGTCGGCACTGAGTCACAGACGCCTTAGGCCTCGAGGTCTTTAGTCGCGCTCCGGTGAGCACTATGACGGAATAGAAACAATAGCCTTCACAGAGCACATTATACTTCACCATCTTACTGAGGTCTCAACGTTGAATGTTACAATAAATCATGTTTCATATACAATTAACATTAAGTTGCGGTGATAGCTCGGAGCTATACGAAAACTACCCTTTCCTATCCAAACGTAGAACATTGCGTAACTATGATTTCAATAGTTTCTCATAGTCTAACATTATTCTAACAATGTAATATCTTATTGTTACTCGTGAAGTTGCGTTATAAGAAGAACAAAGTATAGGAACTGCCTATAAAATAACATCTCATGGTCGTTATTCGGAACGTTGAGCGTAAACAAACACGCTTGTTCCACATTATATCGGTAAAGGATATACTTGCATATTCGGATGCAGTCATTACGTTTCCTTGGTCAGCATATTGATCACGTGTGTTGTGCTGCGAACATGCAGCACATGTTCTAAATATAGATGTTTTACGTAAACGTAGATTTTTTATTAATGAACCCATTCAGCATACTGACTGATACAGTTTCGTAATTTCCCCAAATCCATTTTCAAATATATAATGTGTTAAGAAAACCCGTCCATCCCGTGAAGGTATTGTTAGAGGTATCGAAATCCGGTTCTATTATAATCATTTTCGATTTACAAGAAAAAAAATCCCCAAAAAAATATCGAGGAAAATAAAATGGCAAAAACTCTGGATTTTCGGGTAATAGTAGTAGAATTTTAATCTTCATGAATATTTTTAGGTACTTACATGAATGTGTTGTAATGTTTCTTATTTTATTTAGTAATGTCATTGGGAGACCGATGTCTTTTACGGATCGGACGGCGTTTTTAACATAAGTAGTGTATTTCCCTTGTAAGTCCCAGATAAGAGATGATGATGATGACAAGACGATGTATGAAAAATTGCTTATATCGCGTCATTATTCCCTTTTATACAAGTACACAGGTACATCCGGAGTTTCAGCAGCAGTTCAATAGTATCGCTTCGTGGGAATCAGACACAAGTAGGCTTCATCTTCTCGACCCGGTTTGGTTAACGTACTCTGGCAGCCGAGTGACTCCTCTGAATGTTAAGTGAACGAATTTTGTGCGCACCGTCAACTGCCGACATAAACTTTACTTTCTCATGACCTGGCTGTCTACAAATGATTTTGTAGTGAAGAAAGATCATAAGAAAAAAGTACCTATTGTGGTCGATCAAGTTGCTCTATTCATAGGTTTGCACCTAAATTGTAATCATCATGCGTGACGTTGATTTTTAAACAAAAAAAAATAACAGGTTAAGATATTAATTTCAGTAAAGGGTCGATCTCAGGCAAGATTCGGACCTGCGTACCTCCGCTTAAGTATAGTGAATCGAATTTTCAGTTAGAGATTAATTTTTCGGGAATAAACATACCGCCGAACTGTGGGTGTACATTAGTACGCCTCTAACCTAACTCATCGGGGATACAGTCATATGTTATGTTATCAGGAAATATTAGGAAAGTAATGGCTAGTCTACCATAACTAGCATTGAGTAACTAGATACTCAAAGGTGTTTCACACACAAGGTGTGGTGAAAATAAAAGGGAGTATTGCTATAATATTTAAAGTGTCTGAGGGAGTCGTGGTCGTGAGTCACGCCACAAGGCCCGCCCTGTATGAAAGAGAGCACATGAATGGATCATTAGGGAAGCCCGCCTAAGCGCTTCCTACTACGACGTTGATGTATTACGATTTGCGTTACAATATTTTCATACAATCTAGAGCAGGAAATGAAAAGACATCACGATTCCATGCATACCCATTAAGCACACCATGATTTTGCAATTACAGTTTACGTTAAATACCAAATAATTATCGAAGAATTTCATAAGCACAAAACAACATTATTGATTGCTCAGGTAATTATAGTACAACGAATTTGATTTCCATTGCTGGCAAACAATATTTAGTTGCATAATATTAATGAGGCAAATTAATACGCTCTCAATGGTATTGGTAGTTTGGAAGTACATTTTCTCAAATAACAGAAGAAAGCGTGACGAGATGCGGTGGACAGTGGACAGTAAAAGTGTTGCTAAACGAAGAGCTTGTTGTAACAAGAGATTGATTGTTTAATAAACAGAGAGAAAAGAAAATGTACCGAAACAATGTATTGACAAAACATTTCATGACCTGTGCACCAGTCTACAGTTGACTTTCACCTTGATAGATGACAAAAGGATCTTATAAGATAAAAATACACTATAAGTAGGGATGGCTGACTATGTGATGTGATGGCTGGGTTATAGGCTTTTTAACCTTCAAAAGTTGCCTGTCTCCAGGGATGTGATCGGGGAGTTTGGGATTTACTATCCTCTAAAATACTTTAAACCACCCCCGGTGACCACTGTCTCCTCTCACAAGATCTTATCGATACCACCTCTTTGCAACGCCTGGTAGCGTACATTCCTGTTGTTGATAAAGTAAATAATTTTGTTGATTAAGTAACACAATGTAACAGATGCGGAAATCGCATCTTTCCGGTGTGTTTTAAAAACAAAATTTATGTTCAGCCCTGATAAAATACATCAATATTTTAATCTAATCTGGCATACAACAGAAATATTCAAGGTCAGAAGCTTTTTTTATTTTGAAACTGCTAAATAATCAAGACGTCAATCCATTTTACGTGTAATTTTCAGGATTAACATCGGAATAGTTATGAGTGTTATGACGATTTTGGCACTGAAGCCAACAATATATCTGAATGTGGTATGAAAAAGATCGCCATTAGTTTTGTGGTTTTTCTGTGGCGATTCCTTAGCGCTAATTTAACAATAAACACGATACTTAAAAGTATAATTATTACTTAATGATACAAGTCTAATGATGTAACATTACAACATTTTCATGCATATGTTCACGCACTGGAAGCGCAATTAAATCTAATGAGTTAATTACTTTACCATCTCATCTGACTAAACTATAATATTCTAAATTTTCTTTAAATTTATTTGCTTACAACATAGCAGATAGAGTTAAACGGATTTAATTAAAACTTTTTCTGATTGTCTATAATTACCATAAACATTATAAACAACAAAAAAGTTAACATCAGAGAGTAATGATTGAAGCTATTTAATTTCCGAGGTCTTAACTACCTATTGTTAGATTTTAACGGTACATTACCATTGCGGAACACCAAATTCTATTGTATCATTCAAACTATATTTCACATCTACATCGAAGCATTATGTTTAGCTTGGTAATTCTTGATGTTCCGAAGCACGGTTTTTGGAAATAAATGACGAAATTAACACTCACTGCTTTAAATGGATAATGTGTTTGACACTTGTCATACTGAGGCACACTGGGAAACATTTGTGTGCATGATATAATATGGCATGGTTTTCAAACCATAGATGCGGGGCGGGGAAAATGAATCTAGCGTAGTACTCGTTCAGTGTCATCATTAGCCCATATTTCTCCACTGTTAGTAGCACGCCTATTTCCACCTATTCTAGCTGGTGAAGGTGTTCACCACAGGCGTCCCTTTTCTGTACTGCGATGAATTGACACTTCTGCATGGCAATATTTTGAGCTTTGAAATTGGTGTCTTTCAGTTTTCTAGTGGACCACTGCATTGGGCATATTAGCATTCGGTCAGAGACTGAGCATAGCCATCTTCATGGCCCGCCTTCCAACTTTGAGACGGCCAGCTTCACCATAAACAAATAGAAGCTACATGCCTTACTCAAGGCATTACATAAACGTCACAAAATTATAGAAAACAGAATACCATCGGGGCTCCTCGATTTTGCGGCAGATTATGCAAGCGACCATAAGTATCACAACTCAAGTGATCCGTGCATATCATTACCCCACTAAGATGATGTCGTGAAACAGTAATGTGTTTTTGATCAACGTTTTTAAGGTTAATAACGTCATTATAGGCTTGAACAATCAGCATACGAGCATCAATGTTACTACATTGCGTATTGATAAAATAAAATATTGGTAATGACAACAACAAAAGAACGCAGTCGAGTTTTTTTAAGCTACTTATCGAAAGCTTACAATTTTTATTGGCATACCACTGACCGAAGGAGGATTAATCCAAATGTAGGTGAAATTGTGTACAAATATGACATGTGAAAGTAGTTGGGAGTGTGCGTGTACGCGCGTCCGGCGGCCATGATGCGCGACCGCCACGCACCATTGCGTACGCGCAGATGCACCACGGTGATTCAATCAGCTGGTTTTATCGCAAAACCATAAGTTTGATCAGACACTAAAAGTCTAAAACCATAAATATCTCTCACTCAACAATCATCATTGCAGATGCTGTAACAGCGGTTAGGCAACACTTAATCTAATGATGTAGTTTTTTTTTCGTATTAACTGGAACATACACATTGAGAATGTAATAACTACTAGTAACAATTAGTTAAATTAATTGAGAAACGTAATAGACATAACATATATTATTATCGACTTGTGCAAAAGGAAAGCGACAGTAATAGTAAAACTGTTTTTAATAAAATATATATCTTACTTCTACCATCACTGGAACAATTTTGTTACGAGAGCAATCATGCCAAATTGCTATTAAACTTAATGTTTCTATTTTTCGAAATTTGTCTGGATTTCACTTCAGCTGACTGTAGGTAAGTTCGTTTCAATGACAGAGGAGGTAATTTGTGATTGAATAACATCTAAAACTACTAAGCTTGTTCACTAACATCCGTTCTAAAACCATAAAATAATTACAACTTTCTTAAAAGTAGAAGTGAGCGAGAGAGCACGCCGATTCTGAGAAGACCAGAAAGGACTGTAAAGATAAGAAAACATACTAGAGCAAACAAGAATAAGGATCCATTACGACACGTGAGCAGAGCGGAGGAGAGCTAATGAAACAGATAAACACGTGCAGGTTCTGTGGACAGGTGTGAACGATGCAACTGATGCAAGTAGCCGCGACCCACGGTGTGATAGTGATGCAAGTGAAACTAGCTCCCATTAGTGTAACAAAACCAGTAGCTCGATAATCCACGTACTAAATAACACCGACAAATATTCTGTCCAACATTGCTGACGAAATGAAGGAAAAAATAGCCCACTTTTGAACACCATTCGCCCAGATCATTCAGTTCAAAGAAATGCTTGCAAAAGGTCGCTAGGAGTAGTTAACGATTTTGAGGCGATTTGAATAGAAATATGTAATTGATAGTTCGAATTAGTGTGAATGCGTTTCAGCAGAAGCAAAAGCTGCATATATTTCATCGTAGATAACGAGATAGTCAACAATTTTTCACGTGGGAGAGCCATGCTTCGGCACGAATGGGCCGCTTCGACCGGAGTGATACCACGGCGGCTCACAGAAAACCAGCGTGAAACAACGTTTTCGTGGTGTTTCGCCGAGTGAGTGAGGTTACCGGAGGCCTAACCCCTTTTAAAAGGCGGTCAACGCACTTGCTACTCCTCTGATGTTGCGGGTGTCGATGGGCGGCGGTTATCGCGTACCATCAGGTGATCCGGCTGCTCGTTAGACCCCTATCTCAAAAAAAAAAACAAATGAAATAACAACGCTACTTCACTGTTGCCTAAAGCAGAGCATTTATTTTTGTCGTCTCTCAGAATCCTTAAATACTTAAAACCGCGTAACAATAACACAGATCAGAAAGATATTCGTTCGAAATTAGCCATGTGTGGTGAAAACTGCTGAATCCAATTAAGTAGTATATTAGTTTTGTCGGCGATAGTCGGTAGACGTGGCCAAGTAATTGATGAGTTGTTAAGTTGTCAGTAATCCAATCATGGCGCATTATGTCAGTGTTGCTGTGGGGTCGATGGACTTACATTCAACTGCCCCGTGGTCAACGGTTGACATCATTTTTTATGATGCCGTCTATAATGTAATGCTCCTATTAGCCAATTTATTTCAATTAGTTGTTATAACTGAGATTTGTTTTGATTTTACTACTGCAGCATATCGATTTGTTTATGATATCACAAACGGAAAATAGCAATAATTCTAGATCAATGCTTTGCAACATTGAGCAGTTTGAAAATGTATATTCAGGTATTTAAACTCTGTAGACTATGAAAACAACAGTAGATGTCAAATAAACGTCAGAAAACGCCGACAAAAACGATGGATGAAAGAGCTTGTGTGAGTAAACGAGCCGTGTCGTCTATATTAAACATAAGTTCAGTTTGTTTTGCTTAATGCCCCGTTGACTCCGTTATTTATAGATGAATAGTAAATTTTCGGCTCGTCCTAAATGTCTTCATGCGTCCACCAAGTCAAATATAATCCAATAGCTTGATAAAACAGGCGAGTGACATTTTATCACATCTTTCTGCGGCGCCATTGGGGTTTATTGCGTCTATTAAGACCTCGTATCCACCAGGGGTTAAATGCTTTGCGACAAATAATTTTCCTTTATATTGTAACCTTTAAGAGAGCAAAGCAATACTTACAGTTACAGGAGTGTAAGTTAGTAAAGTTACAGAGTGTGTTCAAATATTAAAGATTATTAAGGCTTTAAAGCAAAAACTAAAACTACATCCTTCGTGTTAAATACGTATTTGGGTTTAGTAATATCACGCACGTCCTTCGCATCACCAGTTGCGAGAACTCCCTGGCGTCTAATCTCCGTAATGGACGGAAACTTTTAAGAACAATGTAACACTAAGTATACCTATTAAAAACCTCGTTAAAGTACAGACCCTTGTTTCAATGTAAATGTTGGAAAATGTTGCGACGTTGAATGTGCAAAACATGTATATAATTTATTTTGTACGGTATGCATGAAGGTAATAGAGTTTGACACTCCAACATCAAAGCACATCAATCATGATACATGCAAGTGAATAGACATCCAAAACTTAATAAAAAAAAAACATTAGGATAGAATCAACGCTGTAAACACAAGACTTCCCTAATTCAATTTCTCATTACCGTTGTCAACAGAGCAAAGACGCTACGCTGTCCAATGCACGATTTGATTACTTTTCGTCTAAGCCGGTTACAGCTATGACGTAACCCGCCCCCGGGTGTCGCTCGTGCTAAAAATAGTGGCACGTGCTCCCTCCAGCCACGACATACTCTCGATATACGATGTCTCCTACTCACATCACACATGATTAATTATACCAACATGCAACTCTATAAACTCTCTTTGGATTTACGTCAAAGGTTTTATCTAGACCAGAGGTTCCAAGACTTTTTTCTCATTATAGACTTTCATAATTTAATTTAGGTTGAAATGTACCAGCACGGTGTCCACCGGAACCACCGGTGGACACCCTGCTGGTACATTTCAACCATATTCCCAAAAGTCACGTATTTTGTCACAACGTAAACCCGGGCCGTCGAGTCTCCTATGGACCCTTGGGGTCCACCTGGACCACACTTTGGGAACTAATGATCTAGACTTAGGATTCATAGACGAGACTAGATTATGTCAAATGTCAAATAAATTTGACATTTATGCAATCGCAATTTTAGATATAAATTCGTCTCAAAATCTAGTCTACTACAAGAGATATTTCCTCTAATTCTAATAACTTGTTTATAATCAATTAACATTATAAATTATTTAGGTATCCTTGTTGGCCAAATTAAGTACTAAAGTTGACTAATATTATTATTTTATTCAAATGTTGTAGTTTTCCTCCAGCGCAGCAAGACATAATGTTAATTCTGGTTTTAATATTTAATTTACGATTGCTTTATTTGCATTGAGGATAATTTTTAGGTTAATAGCGAAATTAATCATTTGAACCCGCAAGCGATTTGTATAAATAACTACAAACGTAAAAAGTATGTAAGTAGGAATAGTTTTAAAATAAAGCTTTGGAAGAGACATAAGCAGTCTGTATAGAAACGTTGATGGCTATCAAAAGTCTTTGGCAAACTTACTTTATGCTAAACGAAGCAGACCATAAGAGTAAGTAGTAGATGTGATTTCAACAACGGGTAAGATTTATGCGAAAATGTTCAAAAACAAAAAGTAGCGAGGCTGTCCTGGATCAACGAATCAAAATACACGGCGACGAAAACTTTTCAAGATTATGAACCCGTGTCATTTGGGCGAGTTATTCTCGTAGTAGGGGTTAACATCCTGGCGCTGTGGTTGCCAACGCGGATGTGGAGCCGCGACAGACAATGCGGGTAGAGGGTTAATCGTTACGCCGGACAGTCATCAATCCTCACCAGCTACATTCTACAGGCGTTTAGAGGGTCGCCGACGAAGCGATTACATTACATTGGCTTGGCATTATTAGTTAAACGATTTATTGGCATTTTAAGTAGTTCTCTACAAGCGTCGTAGTCTTAGTTGTAAATGTCAGTATCGTGTAGCGTGGAAAGATAGATGTACTCCAGATTACAAATGTTGTGATTTGTGAAAACAAAATTAAAGATTTAGGGCCACTTGCACGGAGCACCAACTTCTAAAATTAGGAGAATTTAAACATATTTAAGAATTTGGTGCAAGTGGGCCTTAATGTTAGCCATTTATGATTGGAGAAATCGTTTAGGCCGAAAAAGGTTTTATGGTCAGGAATATCTAAAGTGATTGTCATCCGCAGATCCTCCACAATGCGAAGTGGGATTTGAAAAAAAAAAAGCATGACAACTGTCGTACATATTACACACGATGTATTAACGAATCGAGTAAAGCGCACTGGAGCGGTAGAAGTAGTTTCTAGTTACCTTCAGAAATATGAACTACAATACATTTCCTAGAGCTATTTTTTGTTCAACCTTCTAATTTCGGCAGTCAGGACGTGACAGGTGTCGAAAAAAACTAACTACAACTTCATTTTTCTAATCAGACAAGCAATGGAGCTAACAAGCATAGTTAATCTGAGGATTACACGGTATTACTTGTAACTTGTAAAGTAAAAGCCCATCAAGTTGTTTATGGGCACGTTAAAAGAATTGCGTGGGAAGACGTCTTACAAAGACATAGAAAGCCGCTGTCTCTTTCGGATGTCCAGATAAGCTTTCATAACATTTAAAATAGTCAATGTTAAGACATCTCTAAAGGAATATCGGAGAGGGCACCAATCCATTGAGAAGAAAAGACTGTACTTTTTGTAAGATCTCTCTTTATTAAATAACATATTTTAGCATTTCTTTGGCAATTCACGTAAAAATGACAGTTTTAGGTACATTACTTCGTGATACGGCACAATTATTTCGTGAAATTCATTAAGCTAGTCTGATTAATCCATAATAAAAAGGATCCGCTTTTTGCAAGTTAGCAAGTGGTCGATTGATACGTATAAGGATATGGCATAACGCATGACAGCTTACACCGGTGCAGGTCTGTGTTTAATCACACGTTAAAGAATCGCAACGTGATTTAGAAACCGGTTAGGTTTAATATCAAGTTGCTCGGTCGCGTAAGATACGTCTTTAATGGCTGCTAACACTTATACCTATGTAGATTCTAAGCAATTTTTCATTGATAATGTAGTTAGCTGAGGATTCATCGCTGCTGTTGCCACATTTGGCTTTAACATATCCATAGACAAGGACAACGGCGCACTGTCTGAATCGATGGAACTAGAGAGTTGAAAATTCATTTTGGGAAATCTCCATTTCATAAATCGTGTGTCACAGCCAGTAAATATAAATTTTCCCTGTAAAATATATCCTAAATTGTAGCACAGAGTATTATTTACGACAAACGATTACATTTAATGTACTTATTTACCAAGGATAATGAACAATCAGCGTGATTTAAATAGAAAAAAAAACTGTTGTATAAACTCAATACAATGACAGAACAATACCATGTGCTTCTCACCTACGCAAATGTTAAAGAAGATCCATTGTAAATGCTAACGAGATTACGACACACGTACATTTAACATGTATGGTGCTAAACCGGATCTATCGAACAGATGCAGTTAGTTACATATAACGTAGCACATATTTCTTTTAAATATGCATAATTATGAAATGCACGTCAATTTGTAGGCTTCTCTATTAATCGATAGTCATTTTGATTGGCAATTAACGCACAGAATTAATAGGCTTCGATCGTTTGCTATCAGCATTATCAGATATAGGAATTTGTCTTGACTTTCATGGAGTTTCTCTCGAATAGTAAGTTATATTGTCTTTAGATTGCTTATTAATTCTGGATAGTCTGTCCTTAGAAGAATAACATAACCACTTCATAAAACGTTAACATAGACTGATTAACAGACAACACATAGTAATTTTTTACAGGAGTATATTATACAACAAGCCCTCAGACGAGACTTCAAGAAATTCCAACAGGATTGGGAAAAACTAGTACATCTTACGTAAACAGCTATAGTTATTAATAAAATGGTATAGTCGGAGGAGCAGTTTGATTGTAACCGATCTAACGGCCTTAACAAATCTGCAATGTAGATTATTAAAATGTATGCTTGTTGGGTGCCAAGATTATAACTGCAATGGCTAAGCATCGCCAGATTGTTAACTAAGCGCTTACGAACACCTGCAGCCGTAATACTCAACTGAAAATCTTTGACCCACCAAGAAGGCGTCAGTCGCTTTAGAGATCGTGACGCGACTTCGTAAATGTTATGAGTACCGCTAACTCCATATCAACCAATTTGCACTTCGCCTGCGTGTTTGCTTATGGCCCAGTTCCAATCTGAGAAGAGTTCTGAGTCCTAGCACCTAGCAGTGGGTACATTAATAGACTAAGTACTCTAGAACCTAACTTCTTATAAGAAATTATCTTAGTTATGTTTAAAAGGTTAAGTGCAACATGAATCATTTACATTGACTTTTCTGTCAAATCACAGTTTACATTCAGACACGCTTCTCTCATAACGTATGATAATATATATGACTAGCTTTTGCCCGCGGCTTCGCTCACATGAAGCTAATTAGGAGTAAAAATGGTT
Source organism: Acronicta leporina (assembly GCA_947256265.1). Classification (NCBI taxonomy): domain Eukaryota; kingdom Metazoa; phylum Arthropoda; class Insecta; order Lepidoptera; family Noctuidae; genus Acronicta; species Acronicta leporina. Next base: position 13,701,540 of record OX366518.1, on the reverse strand, counting down.
AAACCAACATTGACGATCTCTTCTTTGTATGGGTCTGTATATATCAGAGAGGTCAAGCTGTATCTTAGGATCCGTTTAATTAATTGAGGCAAGAAGTTCAACAGTTTTTAAGTTGGAGCATATACTTTTTAACAGTGGTAACAAAATTAAAATATACTCTGTAGTTTTTATGCCAACCCGTAACCAGCAGACAAGAATTTTAAACATATCATTTTTGGGTTCGGAGATGTTTATATACCCTAACCCACTAGATTTTTTTAAATATCTTCAATGTACAAAAACAGCTTATTTAAGATTTTATAAGTATTGGAGATTGCAAATACCGAGCATGCTCACTAAATAGAAACACGACAGCTGTATCTATAACCTAACATTCCATGTGCACCTTTACATTATTCTCAGATTAACAGGGCAATAATATAACAACATCTTACAATGACACTTTATGAATCATACACGTAATACTGATTTTACCACAGCACGGGCATTATGATAAACCCTTTACCAATATAAAAATAAGGATTATTATGAGAAATTGTAGCTTAAGTTGAAAGGAATCATGAAAGGAAACCTGAGGAGTCCTCGGCACTTTACGATACTTTTATTGGAGAAAGTTATATCTTTTCCTTTGTAGAAATTCATTTAACTTTTGTTTTGATTCGCAAATTCAAATATTGTTTGGCCAAACGTGATAGAAACAATAATAATATTACATTGTGAATACGGTGTGGGACGTAAATGATTACGAGCTCTTCAAGGTTGTAGCGGGTGATAATTGCCATTAGAGCGGTTATTATACACCAGCTACAAGACTATTATGCGTGGAATATGAACTGTCTAGTTTGTGAAATATAAATATAAAACTATCAGTCTAGTAAGCAAAATATTGCAATGTGTTTAATTATATTTATTTCGTTGATTATTACCAACACACAATTTATGTAGAAACAATATTATTAATGAAGTTGTAATTTCAACAAAGACTGAAACAGGTTTCATTAATGTACTCATAAACAATTTATTATGTTTTGATGGCACTTTAAGTCCTTCATAGCAACATTACGAAAGAAATACAATGTGCAACAATAAATCCTTGGCGGATGAAACCTTTGGCGTTAAAGAAGAGATTACAAACGTAACGGATGTGTCATGAAGAAGGAAAAATCGGATAGACTTACGATTATGAAGACCTATAAGGACTCAACAATGACTGATACTACGCAGACGCATTCAACTGAATGTGTTTCTACGTCTCGTGGAGACCTTTCTCATTGTCAAGCTTGTAGACTATGACAATATAATATACTGGTATGTAGTGTACGTGATAGTAAAACCGTATGTTACGAGTTTTTGCGTCATACATCGAGTGCTGTGCAATGCGATAATGATGCTATTAACTATGACTGCCATACCAGGTGTTTCTTGTATATTTTGCTAGTGAATGAATGACTGAATTAATTCGGCTAGTGATTTTCCGTCTTTGTTTCTTATGAGAACAACTAGACCTGTTAAACGATAGCTGTTGTATAGCCAAAAGCCTAACATTACCTAGGAACGTTTTAATTAGGTATGATTGAGACCGAACTTTATTTCTCTTTTGTAAATCTATACAAAGCAGATGCGATATTTAATTGATTGATCTGTTACAAATTTCGTAAACAAGCTTACCGATTTTCTAAACTCCACCCTAAAAGGAATTTAATGTTTCATATAGACGAATATATAAATGAATTCACGATTAAATCAACTCAACGTAATTTTTAACAAGACAGCTGGGTTTTGTGTGATTGGTAAACAAAGTGTAATAGGTATGGAATTTCCGTTTGAAGACTAAATGCGGAACTAGGTTGGGTAGAAAGAGGTGAATTACAGATCTTGTTTCTTGCAAAGATGACTGAGCATGGAAATCGACATAATGTCAAAAAGCACAAGCACTTAATGGTCAGAGAGTATAAAATGACATGCAATCTTTAAAAAGTATCTTTGTATTATGAGCGCCATGTCAAAACATTCCTGATTAGTGCATCCCAAACAATCACTCATGAATACAATATTGGTCGACAGAATGGCACACATGGAATCAATTGTTTCCATTATATGTACACACGACGAAGATAAGCAATTATATTATCTAAATCAGCCCATTAGCTGTGTCTACCCCATTTTGATAAGGATTCTCCGTCTCGTTTGCTATTGAGTAATAAAAAGTACCTACCGATAAACGTCCTGATTTTTAGTTTCCCGTATTGCTAAACACGATCGTAAGACCAAGTAAACGGAGCGTGCTCTCCCTACATAACGTTTAGTAAACGGGCGATAAGCCCAAATGTATGAACATCTGTTTTTTTAAACTGCGCGCGTGTCCTCTGTGTGTACATTATTTATTTCATGTTCCATGTTTGTATTGAACACTGGGGAGCTAATCTATTTTCGGTGTCACTACCTACTTCTAACTTGAATAAAACTGCTGTCGTTAAGAAATATAGCCCAAAACCCGATCAGTAAGGTTTCGTAATTCCGGTATGATCGAAACGGGTATCCTTATTTAGTCTTGGAATGTAAAGGCAACGTTCTTCCTTTCATCATATTTAAAGCCGTTCAACCAGCAAAAGAGGAAATTTTATAATGCTGTTAAAAGTACAGACATAACTTGAGTTTTGTAGCATCACCAGGTCTTCCGTTAATAAACTTTATGCGATATTAAACGCATCATTTATGAAACCATAAAAATTATGCGTGTTGTAAAGAAAAACGTTAAAAAAGATATAAATAATGTTACTGTTAGAGTCAGTACTATCGTGGAATATGTAATTAACAGGTGGCCTACGACAGCTAATACCTTGGCGTCGAATTAATTAATCAATATCAATAATGTAATTAAGAAAAATTACGCAAGGTGTGTAAAATAAGGTACATAGTTAATAAAAGAGCAGCGTTATTGAGTTTTTCTATGAAATTCCCAGTAGCAGCTCGGAGTTTGGAATTTGTGCCCGTATTACATGGGACCTAAATATACCGGCGATCTGTAGGGTGTACATTAGTACGCCTCTGCCAAACACTTCGGAGAATACAGGCGTGATGGTATGTAACGTTAATGAAAGACAAAAGAAAGGAGAAATGTCAGACACATTATTGTGGATTCTAAATGCTTATGAAAATGCCTATATGCATACCTACATAGAAGATTTTTCATAATTGTTAATTTCATATTAAAATTATAGATAAGTTAAACTTACCATTTCTTTCTTGAGATACGCAAGCTGTGAGTCGAGATCTGTAGGAGGTGTGTCTGAGGGCGGGGAGGGTGTGTCTTGCAGGTCCGGTTCGCCGTCTGCGAAGCCACTGAGACTCTTCGGGAGAGGCGGAAGTCCTTGCAGGGACATTGTGCTGATCGCGCGGAACTGCTTACGAAGTCTGCCCACAAAAGTGTTAGTTTTTAGGTTTGGTATTAATTGATTTGTAGTAGATAGACTATATATTTATATAGTGTCTATGGCCTTAATATAAGTAGGTGTAAGACGTTCAAGAAAATAATTATAACGGAACACCAGTGGCTTTAATTCTAAAATACAGTCTGAATCATCATCATCATCAACTTTACAGTTAATCCCATCTAAAAATAATTAATTTGCACAAGTTATTCTAAAGTAAATTACTGCCGTTGTAAGTAAATATTCATGTCAATTAATTATTTTTAGTATTATACGTCACTCAAAATGACCTAGAAATTCTACGCAGTATTGACGAGTCTATCGTTCATAACCGGGTTTCATCAAGTCGTACCTTTTAATTTTAATACAAAATAACCGCATACAAAAATTACGGAAGAGAAGTGCATTGTGAATAAATATATATTGAATCTACTCCTTAGGCAAGTCCTCCTTACTCCTCCTCCTTACATATTATTTATTATTTCACGATACCAACCTTGATTTAAGGTCATCATCGAGTATGTATGCGTAAGCCTGATCGTCTTCTGTGTTCCCGCTCGTCACCGAAGACATAGCATAGTTCTGTTCAGAGTCCTCAGAATCGCATTGTCCATTAGTTTCTGCATACTCAGGGGTGTCCAAAGTTTCCGGCACGTTGGACTGCGACCGCATCGTCTGCAACTCATATATCAACATTTCATGGTTGTTCATGTCTTTCATCATTTCCATCTCCGAGTTGTCGATGCCGTTAGTCATATTCTCAGAATCTTTCCCTTTATCTATAACAGTGTTCGCTTCATCTTTGTTGTTATTCCTGCTAGCAATAATCTCGGAAATCAACATTTCAGTGACCCGCGACGTTTTTCGTTCCAATGAGTTATTATTATTTTTGTTTACATTTTCGTCGACTTTTGGAGTTCCACGGTCACTTTGTGTTACCGGTGGGGTATTGACTTGCTTCGATGGACTATTTCGTAGCCTATCATCGAACTCTTGCACTTCTTCCACGGACGCGTATGGTGCTTCAGATACTGGGCTTCGTGGAGGCTTAGCATCGATAGGGGATGAATACGGACTGATATCTGGTGACGCCTTAGATTTATTGCTATTTACAGGGCTTTTATTTACAGGCAAGGGTTTCATTGGTTTTAATTTAGGTTTTGGAGACAACGGTGGCGGAGGTGCTTTTCGTAAAGGTAGAGTCTTCTCTGCAAAACTAGAGGATTTTGAGACCTTACACTTTGAATCTTGATCCAACTTGTTCGATGTTGAGAGTGACCTCACTAAAATCTGTCTACATGTTTTGGCTGCTTTGGAGTTAAGAGATTCATTTGACTTTTTATTCGATGTCGGCGTGGGAATAGAACTGCTGTCGCTAGAGCTTCTTCTGGAGTTTTGACCGCTGGATTTCCTTTCATCGGACGAAGAGCTCCGATCACTGATTACGTCTCTGATGAACGACTTTACCCGCGCTAAACCATTTTGTTTGGGTGACACTGTTGATTCACTAACAGTATTAGCTCGGTCCAAAGTTTTAGATCTCGATGTATAATAGTTTTCTTGCTTGGAGAAGGCACGAGATTTCGTGAAGCTTGCCTTTGAGTCCGCCACGGCCTTCCTTGTTTTTGCCAGCGCCTCCGCCACCACGCTTTGGTTGGGCCGCGGAGGCACTGGAGGTGGTCCTTTGATCTTGTTGTTCTTCATAGGTTGTGTGTTTGTCTGTACCATCAGCATGCTTAAACGAAGCGTCACTCAAACAATACTATAATATGCGTACTATAGTAGAAGGAGCGCGTCAACAACAGCACCGCGTAAGTCACACACACGAGAGCGCTCGGAACGCAGGGCGACACGTCCGTCCCCGCGAGCGCGCGGCACTCACTGCCTGCCTCCTTCTCCTTGTGGCCGTACGGCGTGCCGGCACACCGGTACGTCAGTTCGGCAGTACGACGACAAGGCTTAGGTACACACAACTTCAACCTCCCGACTTGAAAAATACTGTCCGTAGCTTTGCCATAGCTGTTGCGTGTTGTATAGTTTGTGTAGTACGCCATACAGCCTAACAATGAGTTGACCCACACTTTTAATAATGTAAAAGTGATTGTTTACTATGAGTATGAATGCAACAGTGGCTACCGGTCGGCGGCGCACACGACATAGCTATTGTTGGTGATTTCGAAAGCACTCTCTGACCTATTGTTTCACGGCAATCAAAATGTTACAGTACAGTTGTTGTTTATAAGTATTTGGGTTGGAAGAGCTGTTGTCATAATGCAAACGAATCATGGATACATATGTATAAATATGTATTTTCATGTAAACTGATTGTATTATTGTTATATTTAATTTGTTTAAACAGTTTTTTAGTATTCCAATATCCACAGAGATTTCTACAATAATTAAGATATAATAAAGAGATTCATACAAAAGAAATAAATCTCTTTTTTTTTAAAAAAGCTTACTAGCAATGTGGGTCGCACATTACTAGTATTCTTGTTAACCCCTCGTGCTAAGCTAAATGCTTGTGTTACGCGCGGGTTCACGTCGGTAGTGCAATGGGTGTGTTTCGCACCGGCAACCACATGATCGCAAGTCCGACGCCCTTTACCATTACCGCCGGCGCCGCTTCAAATTCTTCAATTAAAAATGAAAAACATTTAATTTCAATGGATTTAAACTCGAAACCTTTGACTCGGCAGTCCTATAGTCATATCAGTGTTTGTTATTTTAAAATACAGTTTGAGTTTTATTTACTACTAACGACCCACCCGCGGTTTCACGCTCGTTGTCACGTCATTGGTAAATAGCTTAAAACCGTCTTCATGACTTACTCTGTCTATTAGTGGAAACCACATAAAAATTGGTTCAGTAGTTTTTAAGTTTATCACAAATAGACGTTACGACTTCATTTATAATATGTAAAGAAGCAATGTGTTGACCATACTGCACTTTATTTAACAAAATTAATTTTTATTATGACTTGCACAGACTAAAGTTATCATAAAAATTTATGAAATTCTATTAATTACATAACATTGAGGGATACATTTGAGATTGTGGCATAAGTATGTAGTTTTTTTTACTGCCATCAGGGTCGTCTTTAACCTATTGGAGGCCTCGGGCACTTCAGTTTAATGGGGCCTCTATGACAACGATATGTTAGGGAACTATTTCAAAAACAAATGCAAAAAAAAAGCAAAAAAAGCCTTCCTAGATCGCGGAGCCCTGGGCATTTGCCCATAGTGCCCAATGGATAAGAGGGGCCTGACTGCTATCCTCAAGCTAATATAGGTACCATTAACCAACATACCACCTTAATCAGAAAAATAATTTTATGGCATTTTGATTTTATATATCTTGAAAATTTGGAGAGATAATCAAATTCCGGTACAATAGATTAATAGAGATTTTATTTCTGATTAAGGGGCTCTCAAGTATCTAATAAATCTTCCAATAGTTGGATGACAGCTTTTTAGCTTGAGAATACCATATTATTAGTTTATTCTTGCATTTCCATGGCATGACTGCCTCAATAGCCAAGTGGTCCGGATCGCGACTGCTACGCTAGAGGTCCTGGGTTCGATTCCCAGGTTGAGCAAAGTGTTATTGGGTTTTTCTATGAAATTCCCAGTAGCAGCTCGGAGTTAGGAATTTGTGCCCGGTTAATGGCAATAGGCTCGCCCCCTATTACATGGGACCTAAACATACCGGCGAACTGTGGGTGTACATTAGTACGCCTCTGCCTAACCCTTCGGGGAATACAGGCGTGATGGTATGTTATGTGTTATGTTTCCATGGCAAGTTCCCAGGGCAAATTTCTATCAAAGTAGAAGTAATGCTTGGTCATTAATCATCCTTTCCTTGAGTATGTCTTATTAAACTACATAAATAAGCAATCATCAAGACCTCAGGTTAGTTTCTACATGACAATAATAATAATATGTATAAAGGGAAAATTAAAAAATGACTGCCTGAGGGGTTGAATTTTCTAAATGCTTGTCTACAGTGCAAAAGGAACCAGCATGCAAACTTTTAGGGATGTAGCTCCTGTAGAGCTGTGGGTTGATATGTTAGTCAGTCACTCAGGTTCTTGATATCAATAATGACAAATGATATTTTCAAAGTACTTACATGTATCAATCTACTTGTTATTAAACTTCCAGTCTTGTCTGCACATAGGGCACAGCTGCTGCGGTTGGGAGTGCAGCCACTTGACGATGCAGTGGATGTGGAAGCAGTGCGAGCAGGCGCCCCACACGAGCGGGCAGTCGTCGCCAGGAAGCTTACAATCTGGGCAACAGCTGTCGAAGGGCATGCGGCAAATACCACAGTTGTCGTCGTTGGCTACCCACCGCCAAGTCGCTACACCCGTCCAACCTACGCATTTGACGTTATCATGTAATATTGCAGACAAATTACAAAGAAACGAACTCGATAATTTGACAGGTTATGTACTTACTTTTAACTGTAACTTTCATGTCACGAAACTAACATCCCTTTGCAAAATCAAAGTTAGTAATACATACTTGATTTCCGTAAGTTAAAGTATTGAATTTTGATAAGGCGATAAATCTTGGAGTTACAGTCATCACAAACCAACCACAAACAAAATAAATTAAATAAACGTCAATGTCATACCAATCAAAATCAAATCATTGAGAGAGATTCGACGGATTCGACTCAATTCGACTGTCAAACTCAAAGGTCTCAAAGTTTGAGTCTCAAAGTCATGTCAATTGATCGATCGAGTTCATTGAAATAGTAAAATAATTTTAATTTGGTATATTGATTTTACTCGGTAATTATTTTGTATTACATACTTTGATATGTGAATATCTAAGTGCCTATAAAATATGAGATAGAGAGACAATTTAAAAATAAGCATTACATTTTTTTACATCGGCATGGGTTCAGCTCTATGCCCTCAATGATATGTCAGATAGGGACGCGCAAAATGAAAAAATATTTCGATATTTATACCCAGTATCGAGAACTGACTGGTGCGAATAACGTACAGTTCTCTCCAATCATTTTGGCCGGGCTGAATATTGGCGCGAGTCGCTGCGCAGTATGCATTATAAGGTATCATAGGGGGAAAAGGAAGAGCGCGGGTGCACTGGGCGCCCACCGCGGTCACTACCCGCCTACCCGCTCGCGTCCTTGCAACTTGAGTGTTCGGACGTAACACTCAAGTTGCAAGGACGCGCGACTCAAGTTACGTGAAACACATACGCATTGCGTTCTGAGATTACAGTCAAGTTCAGAATCGTTCATTTCGTTTTTGTTATTGGTAGTTAGTGTTTTTGCTATTGTCATTATTATTGTTCGTTAGTGTTTTATTATTTAATAAAATTGTTATATTTATAAAGAATCTTCTTCTTCCTGGGACATGAGCTGGAAGAAGAAGATTCTTATTGTTATAATATTGGTTGTCGGTATCGTGTCATCGGATTGGAAAACCTTATGCAATAAAGTAGATCAAAAATAAGGATAGGAATATAAGGCTAGCGACAGAATTATTGATTTTGACTGATGAATTGTGCATTCGTGGAAGTGAAAATAATCGGATGAATCGGAAACGGGTTTTCAAGACGAAGACGATCATTCTTCCGATGGAATGGACCTTTTCATAAGGGTGCAACTTTCATGGAAGGTGTAACCCTGCTTTAAATAAATAAATATTTTTGATATAAATATATTAAGTTATACATATGTATAAAATACAAATCTACCTATCTACTTACTGATCTAATACTAAATAGGATATTTGAATTATTAACGTTCCACTCGACTGTATCGCAAGAAGGCGGGTGTAACAACTTCAGCCCGGCCAAAAAGATTGGGGAATACTGTACGCGAGATTAGTATCTCGCGTACAGTATTCCCCAATCTTCAATCTATATTCTATATTAATTATGTGATGTGACTAAAAAAAGATCATCTAGTAACTTAAACAATAATAACAATTTGAAAATCAGAGTTGTGTACAAAAATATATTGAATTCTTACTTTTTCCTAATCTAATCGAACATACTTAAATACGTTGTGGCGTGGATAAAAAATATCGATGATAATTATCGATATTTTTTTCCACCCCTAATGTCAGAAAAATCTTCAATGAGTGTTTGATGTGTTGGAGTTTATTTATTTTATCCATAATTTATCGTGGAAGGTAAAATAGTGCAGATTTAATAGTGCCGATGACTTCGTTCGACACTAAATACGATGTAAGTTTATAAAATCCACTAAATGATATACTAAACAATAAACTGTAATCGTTTATGATACTTATTGATAGTTACACCCCATTTTTATTAATTTCTTATATATCTTCCCATTCAAACTACAAAATATGTATGAAGTGTTCTTCACAAAAAATATCTGTTTACGCAAGTGTTAACACATAAACATAGTTTTTCTTCATAATTTTCATACTACGATCACTGATGTTTTGTAGCTCTACCAGTCATATCATATTAAACCAAAGAGCCCATTGATTATGTATTACAGTTTAGTTGTTACAGTTTGATTTCAATTTATGTAATATTTTTTAGGAAATCTAATTTGCACCAATTCTACTTATCTTAGAGGACAAAAGAATAGGTCTGCTTGGTATCAGTTTAGCCGTCTTGGTCACCTTGGAATTTAATTTTCCTGCTCTATTTAGCTCAGTTCAGGAGAGGAGTTTAGTTTTTATGACTCTTTTATAACCCATAGGATAATAAAACCATTCCTAGTGATAAAGATGCAAAGTATATTTGATATTTTTTTCTTTATTTGTAATTTAGATGTACCCCGCGGGGGATGTGGGTGTTGTTGAGGGGGAGATGAACATACCAAACCGGGGGGTGCCTTCTGGAGACAGTATGGAGTTCAACACACTTGATGAACCTATCAAAGAAACATTTGTAAGTTATATATAAATGAAATTTAATTTATATAATATCAACATAGAATTAACAAAGTGAGGGCAACTAATGCTAAGAATCATCTATTATGTTTAAATTTTATACAAGTTAATCTGTGGTCAATAAAAATATCAGAATGAACATTCAGTCAGGATATAGGCAGGGATTTGATAGTAATGATGGTGAAATAAAACTACTTTTTATTACATTGTATTGATCAATATTATTTTATACCCAATTGGAAGACTGAACTGCATCACTAATAATTAACAAAAAATTAAGAATTGTAACTTTATGACCTGTCAAACAACAACAAGTCTACCCCTAAGGATGTAGTGGGATCCTCCTCTCTATAAACCTCGGGAATTTAATAATATCAATATACATGCAATGCAAATAAAGCAATGCAATTTTCATCTTACTGGGCTAGAAAATAGAGTAATAGGTACTCTCCTTACTTGAAATAGAGTACACTAAATAGAAGAATGCTATAGTTGTGGTGCTGTTATTTGTTGTAAGGATGCAGTTCCAGTATTGCAAGTGACCATGACCTGTAGCCTGTTGAGAACTAATTTAAATACTACTAATCTAAGTCCCTTTTAAATGGAAAATCGGATGGTGATAATCGGCCAGCTCAACTGGCGTGAAACTTCGTTGTGTTTTGGCACCGGAGGGCCAAATCCTTTAAAAGGCGAGCAATGCACTTGCGACTCCTCTGGTATTGCGAGTACCCATGTGCGGCGATAATCGCTTACCATCAGGTGACCCATCAGTACTTTTGCCCTCTTTTGCCCATCAGTACTTATATTTTTTATGTCATGACATAAAAAATATAAGTACTAAAAATGACAGTACATAGAAGGCAACTAGTAGGTTAGGGACGTGTTCTGTCTGTTGTGTGTGTTGGTAGAGTAGTGAGAACTTTTTTAGGAAGGCTTTTTAGACAGTGTCTGTACTAGGCAATTGTGCTGGATTATAACATGGCCCCTCTAATTTTGAGAAGTAATAAAGTTATGTTTTTAATATCATAAAATGCTGCATTATTAGTCTTGTTTATCAAAAATCTAATAATATTAATTCATTAGGTATTTATTAGCATTAAATGTAGTTTTTACCATAATCAGATTTATTGTTTATCATTTTTAGCTTCGAGATCTGAGAGCAGTTGGGAATAAATTTTACCATGTACTCATTCCTAGAGAGAAGACTAGTTTGTTAAAAGAATGTGAGTTGTTTTTTTATTAATGTTATTAACATTATGTACACAGTTTATTTTTTCATTACTTTTTCAGTTTACATAGAACATTTAAATTTAATAAGTAGAAAATAAAAGCATTAGTGTTTTTGTAACTGATTGTGTTTGTGATTATCAGTTTTATCAGTTGAGTAATGAGTTTTCCATTAGATTAAAACAAACATTACTTACTTTTAGTCACTTACTCAATAATGTACAAGATTGAAATTCTTCATCTACCCGCCCTATTTATATAGTGTATTAGTTATACCTCTGCCTATCTTATCAGGAATATAGTGGTGAGGGTCTAGAAAATCAAGTCTTATCAGTTAGGTACTGATCTGTGTTTTTTTTTACTTCAACACATCGTGAAATTTTTAAGTCAGGGTCACCTTATGAATACATTGTCAATGATTGCAGGGGATCTGTGGGGTCCGCTTTTGCTGTGCACTCTGATGGCCACGATCCTGCAAGGCACAGAAGCGGCGGACAACACGAATGACGGCGGTCCTGAGTTCGCCGAAGTGTTTGTACTGGTCTGGATAGGAGCTGCTGTTGTCACAATAAACTCCAAACTACTTGGGGGCAACATGTGAGTCTTTTTCTGTGTCATTTACTTATCAAATAACACTGATACCTCCCTCTTCACATCAAACACCACCTAGATCAATTTAAAACATAACATAACATACCATACCATCACGCCTGTATTCCCCGAAGGGTTAGGCAGAGGCGTAGGGGAATAGGGTAGTTTTAAGATGGGTACCGGGTCATGCGGGAATCGTTGGCAATGAACGTGCCGATGAACTCGCAAGAGCTGGGGCTGGTAGCACGCAGCTGGGCCCTGAACCCTTCTGTGGAATACCTAAAGCCTTAGCTCAGAGAACTCTGACGGACTTAAGCTTTGAGAACGCTACCAAACTCTGGATGGAATCGCCAGGCATGGAACACTCCAAAGCTTTGATTAAAGCCTATAATAAAAGGCATACATGCCTTTTACTTGCGCTGAACAGGAATAATCTGCGCATTGTGACAAGAGCCTTAACGGGACATTGTTGTTTAAACAAGCACATGTTCAACCTAAGGCTGAGCGATACGCGAACCTGTCGACGTTGTGAAGAGGCTGATGAAACGCCACTTCATCTTCTTGGGGAATGTGGATCGCTAATGCACAAGCGTAGCGCTCATCTAGGGAAACATACCTTAAGCCCGGATGAAATAAAAGAGCTCACCCCTAGGAAAATCCTGCAGTTCATAGTAGCTGCAGGATTTAGCGGTGAACTCTAACTCAAAGAGTGGCGATCACAATAGACCATTTTCGGTCGCAGTGACATTATAGCCGCAAGCAAACTATAAAAAAAAAAAAAAAATATAGGCAGAGGCGTACTAATGCACACCCACAGTTCGCCGGTATGTTTAGGTCCCATGTAATAGGGGGCGAGCCTATTGCCATTAACCGGGCACAAATTCCTAACTCCGAGCTGCTACTGGGAATTTCATAGAAAAACCCAATAACACTTTGCTCGACCTGGAAATCGAACCCAGGACCTCTAGCGTAGCAGTCGCGCTCAGGACCACTTGGCTAATGAGGCAATCAATTTAAAAAGATACCTTATATCTTACATATAGGATTCGTGTCTCTATGTGGGCTGCATGCAACCGAAAATTCTTAAATAAAACCACCCTGAAAATCAATAGGGTATTAAACTTTTTTTTGAAAACTGTTTTAAATTAATCCTTAGATCGTAATGAACCAGTAGAATTTTTATTTCAGTTTTATAAAACCGAAAAATGCCTTAAAAACTATTTTTAATTTATGATTTTGAATTTTCGCGCGGAAACGCTAGCCGCCATGCTACTTCGGGTCGTAACGTCATAAAGAATACAACAGCAAAAGACCAAGTAACGTCAAGTAACTATCGGAGTGACAACACGTCGGAATCCAATATGGCGGATGGCGTTTTAAAACAGATTAAAAAAGACTATTTTTGAAATTGAATTATAAAATTTACATTGCATTTTTATAAATAAATACTAACGTTTCTCGTTTACTTTTTAAAAAATGTATCATCAACATGAATTTTTATATTTTTTCTTACATGGTGTAAAATATCCTATTGTTACTTTGTTTCTGTGAATAATTAATTAAAAATAATTGGATTATAAGAATTAATAATTATGGAAAATAACCTAGTGATATGGCCATTGGGCTGATAAGTCAACCAAGGCACGCACCTCTGACTATTCGAAGTTATTTACGTATTAAAGTTAATTTTAACGCGCTTAATTAAATGGTAAAGGAAAACATCGTGAGGAAACCTGCATGCTTGAGAGATCTTCTCGACAGTGTGTGAGTTCTGCTAAGCCACTTTAGGTTAGAATGGACCGTGGTGGACTTTAGCCTAATCCCTCATTTTAAGACGAGACCCGTGCCCACCTGTGGTACATTATAATGGTTTGATTATGTCATTGGATTGTAAAACATAGCTGGTCTTCAGGGGGGCAAGTTTGCTATTTCAGTTGTATTAAAACTGAAACTTGGCTTTGGTAGACAAAACAGTCAGCAATTCTGAAGTCCTTGAATGTTGATTCCGCCAAAAAATAGTACACTAGGTTTCAGGCTGCATTGAGTAAGCCTTGGACTAAAAGAAACCTCATTTTTACGGATTTTATCGTGTTATATTGATATTAAGTGTCTCATTAGCCTGGTGGTCCTGAGCGCGACTGCTACGCTATGCTAGAGGTCCTAGGTTCGATTAAATTCGGCATTCGGTTTAATTCGGCAGTGTTATTGGGTTTTTCTATGAAATTCCCAGTAGCAGCTCGGAGTTAGGAATTTGTGCCCGGTTAATGGCAATAGGCTCGCCCCCTATTACATGGGACTTAAACATACCGGCGACCGGCTTAAACATACTGTGCGTGTACATTAGTACGCCTCTGCCTAACCCTTCGGGGAATACAGGCGTGATGGTATGTTATGTTATATTGATATTATTTAATTCCTAAGGTTTGGGATCTTCAGAATTAAAAAAGTTTTTTTTCAATGACTTCGAACTTACCCGATAAATATAATCTAGGTGTCTTTAAATCACGGGTGAAACGGGTTCTTCTAGACAAGCGCGCTCCATCTTAGATCGCAGTGTCGCTTAACATCAGGCGAACAGGCGGTCAAGCGTAAGCCTATTAAGAATAAAAAAGGTCTTAAGCAGAGTATATGCCAAGCCAGTAATGCTGGCAGCCAGCACTGGCTTGGCTTGAAAAACTGTGTACACAAGTCAAAATACCAAGCCAGCGCTGACTGCCAGTGAGACTGGCCGCCAGCGATGGCCTCGTGTAAACTAGGCTTTATATTCGCGTAAGAATCAGAAACCTTTGCACATCAATATAATTTATACTTTTCCATGTTTCAGCTCATTTTTCCAGTCAGTATGCGTGTTGGGCTACTGTATGTTCCCGGTAGCACTGGCGCTGGTGCTGTGTCGCGTTATACTGTTCAGCACACAGACGACCTTCCTCTTCTTCCTCAGGCTGGTCATATCTTTGGTCGGCTTCATGTGGGCCACGTTTGGTAAGTTAATAGATACAGTACTAAATTAATCTTAGCTGTACCCCGCATAAAGTATAGGAATAATACATATCTTTTTGCTTGAAAGAGATCTTATATATATTTTTTAAAGGTCTCATTAGTCTACTGGTCCTTAGCTCTACTGCTACGCTAGAGGTCCTGGATTCGATATCAAGGTCAAGCAGTGTTGCATTAAGTTTTTTATGTAATTCTCAGTAGTAACTCGAAGTTTGGATTTGTACCTGGTTAATGGCAATAGGCTCGCCCCTTATTACATGGGACCTAAACATACGAACTATGGTGGTTTGCTTGTCACTATATTAGTAGCTACAAGGAATATACTAATTTATGTATGGGTTTTCCTTTCAGCCGCTACTAAGTTCCTTGGTGACAGTCAACCAGAAGGCAAAAAAGCGTTGGCAGTGTACCCCATTTGTCTGTTCTACTTCATACTATCGTGGCTGGTCGTCTCGCACAGTAACGTCTAGGCCACTGCGCATTTATTATTGTGATATAGACTGTTTAGTGTAATTTGTGAATATATGTTAAATTAAGTGGATCACTCTTGACTGTAACTAAAAAGTATGTATTTATTCAAATTGATAATAAATTAAGTCATCAATCTCATTGAGTTATTATGTACTCGAGACGACACCGCGAAGGGAGTTGTTACTCCATATATTGTAGAGTAATCTTCACAACTCACTTTTCTGACCGCGACGAATTCATCCCATTTCTTAAATACGAGAAAATAAAATGGTATTATTATGTATTTAGAGAGTATAAACGAATCTGTAAAATAAAACAGGTCAAGTTGTGTCACCAGTACAGTACAGTAAAATATTTTTAAGCACATAAATTGTTTGAAGTGGCTGTTCTAGTACGATAGTATTTAATACTTCAATTATCAATGTTCTGTTTTGGATACACTTACACTATTATTATTGGTACTATTTATTATGGCACAATGTTAACATTCCAGTTTTAGAAACATTGAATTGAGTCAGTACTTCTTGCCTACATTGTAGATGAGTTTTTGTATATATTATCAATTAAAAAACTATTTTCCGTCTCATGTAATTTTTATTGAAATCCTTTTAAACATCAATATTATATCAAAATATACGGGTGATACAAATTCGAGACATATCAGTGCGTGTTTTGCCATTACAGCTTACTGGCGTGGACACCATCTACACTAGTACAATTTTTTAAACACTATGTATAGATCACATTATTTACAGCATGAGATTATTCAGTGTCAATTAATAATAAATTACGTTTTTATATGACGAATATGATACGTTAACATTGATATTTAAAGTTAAATATTGTAATGGATATCTTTTACATAATGTTAAAATACAATTCTATAAATCATCCATAATAAAATTCTCTTTGTTTGAAAATACATAAAATGATATCTAATCGTAAGTCGATTCGATCATTAGCCGGAGCAACGGCTTGAGTTGACTATGACCTACTATTAGAAAGTCATAATACATATAGTTTCACTATCAAAGCTAAACTCCAAGAAATCACTACAGTTCGAGCACTCCAAAGTTGTATAGTAATCTCATTACGTTTTCTTTACGTGCGTCTAAATATAATCATTACATAGCCTTACAAACAAATTATCACTAATCTATCACATAAATAACGTGTAAACACTAAATGGCATGCAACTTTACGCAATTCGTAAGAAGTGAAGCAGTCTCTACTAAGTCAAAATTTCAAAAGTAACATTGTAAATAGGCCTTGCCTGCTGAGCGCCATTATTTTTGTGAAATTTTCATAACATTCCAAATATTTTTCCAAAAATGTGCGTACGAGTATAATTTAGCCAAATAATTTATAAATACTATTCAGTCAGTTTTACTAAATTATGATCTCTGTATGTATATCGGAAATACAAATGATATTTCATGTAATTTATAAATTATGAAAAGAATGTGATGATTTTATTTCCTAGACATTAAAGTAGCAGGAACAATTTAGTTTTAAATACTGACTACTATGTTTGCATTGTATAAAGATATGGATACAGAAGTGTGATTAATACATTCACTTCATAAACTGTTAAGTATGAAAAAAAAAACAATATCTTAGAATTTTTGGCAAGATTAAAGCCATCTAAATGTTGAATCTCAAATCAAACTATACAAAATAATAAATAAAAAATATCTTTTGATCGTTGTTAAATTTTATAAAAAAATAAAAACAATATTGTATCATCGTATGATCATGGAAAATAAAACTATGGAATTAAATAACATGACACTTAAGTATTACATTCATAGGTGCACAAAAATCCGTTAACTGACAAACTATCCAAGAGAACAATCAGTCTTAAAGAGTAATCTGACCTGAAGGAGTGTCTGTCAGTACATAGTGGCTACTGGTGGCTCCGGTACGGTTTAACTGGTACTGGTGGCTCCGGTACGGTTTAACTGGTACTCGTGGCTCCGGTACGGTTTAACTGGTACTGGTGGCTCCGGTACGGTTTAACTGGTACTCGTGGCTCCGGTACGGTTTAACTGGTACTGGTGGCTTCGGTACGGTTTAACTGGTACTGGTGGCTCAGGTACGGTTTAACTCGACTCGGAGCCACTGGAGGTCTTCTCGGGCGTGCGCGGCGGAGTGGGGCGCGGGGAGGTGCGCGGCGGCATCTGGTACGACATGTGCATCTGTATGGTGTCGCGGGCCTTGCGCGCGCTCTTGTACGTCAGCGAGTTGGCGCGCGGCTTGCGGCGCGAGAAGTGCCGCTCCACCCACTTGAGCATCGCCAGCACCGAGTCCGTGGACGACAGCCGCCGCTCCGCCGACGTCTTCGTGATGTGCGACGATGCGATACGGAATGTAGCTGCCATACCTTTCAGGGCCTGGAAGAGTCATTTCATTTATAAGGCAAGTTGTAGGACAAAGATATTTAAATATAAGACATGACATTAACCCCGGGGGGATGTAGAGTACCAATTTGTCGCCCATATACAATTCCACGCTTCCGAATTTTGTAAGCAGCAACAATAAAAACGTTAATATCTATTGTGTACCTACCTACCCATATGTCACGGAATAATAGCAGTGTTAAAATATTTTAGAGTAAACGTGCAAAGAACTTATCGTCATTAGGTAGGTAGGTAGTACTTACCAACATGGCATCTTCATCGGTGACGTCATCACCGGCGTAGATAATCCTGATCCTTTCGCTCCAATCCAATCCAAAAGCTGTTCTCAGGATGTAAATAGATGCACGACCTAATAACAAACATACAACAATTAAAATATAGGTCGTGCTACCTTTGCTGTAGCTAATAGAAAAAGAGATCAAAGCAAAGTAGGTAGGAAGTTCCGACTAGTTTCTTCGTTATGTCAGAACCTATTTAGGGAAAAGTTAAAACTTCAATGTGGTATAAAAAGCCGCTTATGGATTATAAAGAAATTGTTGAGGAGCTGCTATGGGTTCTTAATATCAATTAATTCTAGAGGAACTGCTAAATATGGCCTTTTAGGTTAATTTGCACATACCTTTGTCCCACTGCACGGGCGGACGAGCCTCGAGCGCGCAGTGCGCAGGCGCGGGCGTGAAGCCGGCGGCCGTGATGAGGCGGCGCGCCTGCTCGGCCAGGGCTGCGCGCTTGGTCACCGGCGTCTCGCGGTAGTGGAACGTCAGTAGAGCTCCCTTGTTCTCCACCCACGCGCCGTCCTTACACACCTAAATAAACAACGAACGGACAATAAGATTAGAAATGTGATCAATCACCCCACGCTAAAATATGGGTGTGATGACGCTCATCTTTTCAAATTTGCGAAGTTATATGTTGGGCCTGTTCCTAATTTAATCCGTAAGTCCCCTTCGAAATGGAATCTGTTACCGGAAATCTATCTGATTGTTGAACCTGTGACACACCTGACTATGCGTATGCATCTTAGTCTGTGCACCTGACGCTATTTTATTTTATTCACATCATACAGTTAGCATAGCAGTGTCAATGATGAATTGATCGTATTTTTTTTTTGCAGTTCACAGGACTCCAGCGTCTTGCAAATATTTCTATGGCCTACATACAATATATAGATTTGGTCTACAGACTACTTGCAGCCCAAGCGCAGTAATCAGTTCCAAGTTAGCTGTGGTGCGTGAAATTTTTATGTAAAAATAAAACGAATAGAATACGAGTAGTATGTATTTATATCTCTAAAACTCGTTTCTCTCGAAGCGGGTTGCTTAACATGTGGGTTATTTACGTCGAGTTTTGCAAAACCAGTCATTTGAGTGCTCAACTGTGTTACAATACTGACCCTATTTTGGGTTAACGAAAAGTCAAAATTTAAATCGTCGTTCGTTTCATCGTTTTTCATTTCGTCATCTAGCATTAAAAATTAACCTATGTGTTACTCCAGACTGTTATCGAAATTGTTACATATAAGTTATCATCATCATCCCATTTAGTGTCCAACTACCTACTGGGTTCGGGTCTCCCTCTCAGAATGAGAGGGGTCTGGCTTATATTTGACCGCACTGGCCTAATATGGGTTGATAGACTTCATATGCTATCGAAAAAATCTCTGAGGTTGCAGGTTTCCTCACGACCTTTTTGTTCAACGTTTAATCGAATGATCATGAATAAATTACCTAAAATGCACATGAGTTACTAAGCTGTCCCTCATGGTTCCTAAGCTAAAGACTATCTTCAATTCTCACCTGTTCCTGCAGCGCCTTGAGCAGTTCGACGACTTTGTCCTGTAGTTCCATAGGCATAGGATGCACGAACTTGCTGCCGTCAGGGTGCAGGATCTCAAGACCATGGTTACCTGCGTACGTGATGCCTTCGATGCCCACCTGAAAAAAAATATTTTTTTAAAGACTAGGTATGTATCAAGGTTGGATTTAAGGTCCAGGACACAAAAGTGGCCCAGAGTAAACCCTCAATGACAACCCGCCCTTAGATTTGCCATCATGTGTAATCAGGGGGTAAAACAGTACTACCCACCTAGATACCTAGCCTATACCTACCTATTAGATAGTAATTGGTAATTATGTATCACTAATAGATAGTAGGTAGATACCTAATTGGTAATTTGTTAGACGAAATTGTAAAAAATTCAAGAATTCTGAATTCATTGTTATCTATTGTAATCCAACTTAAGGAGGTTATTATAGCTTATTGTGGTTCCCATGAAAGGAAGGTTGGCGGGCGGCAAGGCGGGGGACGCGCTTGTGACTCCTCTGGTGTTGCAGGTTTCCATGGGCGGCGGTACCTAATCGCTTACCATGAGGTGATCCGTATGCTCGTTTGCCCCCCTATTCCATAAAAAAAGGTTTACTAAGGACCTTGGTTAGGTTGACGGAGTGAAATTATTATTATGACAGGAGAATCGGCGTACCGTAGTAGGTACTAGTAGGTACCTAGGTACCATACTAGGAACGTTCGAGTAGGTAAGTTCCGTGCATTTCTTATAGGTATTCTCATTAGGTATAGGTACCTACGTGTTTTGTTTACTAACAAGTATTTTTCCGATACGGTCTACTCATGAATGAGAAACACGTTTCATACATAATATTGAATGGACGTAAACATCAATTAGCATATGACATTGTAAAATGGTTACTTACATAATTATGCACAATATTATAAAACTATATTTCGCAATAAAAAATAGAGAAGTGGAGGCAGGTTTTTACTTCTTTTTTATGGGACAGGTGGGCAAACGAGCAGACGGATCACCTGATGCTAAGCGATTACCGCCACCCATGGAAACCCGTAACACCAGAGGAGTTGCGTCGCAAATGCGTTGCCCGACTTTTAAAAGGGTTTGGGGGCCTCCGGTATCCACACTCACTCGGCGAAACACGACGAAGTGTTGTTTCACGCCGGTTTTTGTGAGGCCGTGGTATCACTCCAGTCGAGTCGACCCATTCGTGTCGAAGCATAGCTCTCCCATGGTAAAAATCGTTAATACGTTATTGCACCGTAAATACTAAGGTATGTTATTATTTACCTTAATACTTAAATAAACTATAAAATATAGTGATTTGAACAACTGTAAGTAAAACAGAGTTTAGTCCATTGTCATGTTATTGGTTATCATGATTTATGTACGCGCATATAACATAACATAACATAACATACCATCACGCCTGTATTCCCCGAAGGGTTAGGCAGAGGTGTACTAATGTACACCCGCAGTGTGCCGGTATGTTTAGGTCCCATGTAATAGGGGGCGAGCCTATTGCCATTAACCGGGCACAAATTCCAAACTCCGAGCTGCTACTGAGAATTTCATAGAATTCCAATAACACTTTGCTCGACTTGGGAATCAAACCCATCCTGGGTTTGATTCCCAAGTCGAGCGTAGCGTACTCTAGCGTAGCAGTCGCGCTCAGGACCACTTGGGACCACTAGACTAACGAGGCAGTTACGCGCATATTTTAGTAAATAAACATGAACGAAAAATATGGCTGCTGGCTGCTAAATCAATAACTATTACGTAATTCCAGCACAAATGACACACGAGCACTTCGTGGGTTCATAACCCGGTCGTAATAGCACTATCAAGGATGCTAGGTACGTGCCACGTCGGACAATATCAATATTTTTGTTTTAAACACTGATAATGCCAGCCAAAGTTCACCGCGATATCGAGACCTTGTTATGTGCTATTTGCACGGCAGTTAGTCGCTAGATTGTTTCAATGAACGTTCTCATAGACACAGCTGATATTACGATACTTAGATGCGTAGGTATTGATTAAATAGAGGAGAAAAAGTCCTATCACATATTCTTACGTGTTTTACGGCGAGCTTTAGAAAGTTGGCTAAACCAGTGGTACCTACCTAATATTATTTGGTGGGCAAAGTTTCCACTTAATTTTACCACAAGATGAAGTAGGCCACATTCCACATATAATTATGTCGTATAATGAAGAATATTGACTTTGAATTGAATATGTTATTGGTAATGTCCGAAAATTATCTTTCGGACATTACCAATAACATATTTTTTATTAATAAAATTTATATTGACACAGACAAATACGTAGGTAATCTTACAATAGCTAGTAACTAACTAACTTCTGCCCGCGACTTCGTCCGCGTAGCGTGATGATATATAGCCTATAGCCTACCTCAATAAATGGGCTATCTAACACTGAAATATTTTTTCAAATCGGACCAGTAGTACCTGAGATTAGCGTGTTCAAGCAAGCAAACAAACAAACTCTTTAGCTTTATATATTAAAAAATTAAAGTATAGAGTAATGAATACACTAATGTACCTACCTACCTTCATAATATGACACAACATATTGTCTTCTGCCACCGCCCATCTTTACATTACCTAGGTACCTAACTACTTATTTACTATATGCTGAGGAGAATAATTAACTGGTAACTTATGACAATATCTACGTAGAATCGGTCCATGTTATCAAAGACGTCGGGCAGGTCTTTAGATCAAAAGTTTATATAAATACAGAATTAACTTATCACTTATAAGTATAACGCACATATTCTTTCTTAGAAATAGATAACCTTTAGATAACTTTGTGTAGCAGAATTTAATTTACATAAATTTTCATCATAATGATTTTCGTTTACAACGTGAGCCAAAGTATTATCTACGTTACCTACTCCAGTTTCTCAAATAAACATATTTTTACGTGACCCTGGTTTAGTTATTAGAGCAAACATAACTGTCCCAACACCATTTAACAGTTATTAAATAAATTCATTATTGTTGTTAGAATCAACCTGAAATTACTCTTAAGGTTAGCACTGTGAACGGAACATGATCTAATTAATTACTGGGTAAATACGCAACTTTGAATTTACCTGGATATTTACCGGGTAAAATCCCATCTCTAGCTGACTGTATTAAGATTTAATTATTCTCCAAATGTGACTATAGTCTATAGCCGTTGCATTCTCCAAGATAAATACTTATCGGCGAACAAACTAATAAAATGAACAAGATTCCTTTAACTAATCTATTTAATCTTTGACGTGCCAGGATCAGTCACTGTGATAGTGGAGTTCATTGAGAGAGGAACGATCATGATCTCAACAGCAGAGCGTTGGATAGCCAAAGAACAGTTGCACAGACAATCTAATAAAACTAGAACTAGAATTAGAATTATTTTAAATTATTACTAGAAAAGATAGAACTAGAATTGTCCGGGGTAATTTTCTAATGAGAATTTCTGCACTCGAGATCCTTATTTGAGCCACGTCGAGCAAAATGCTTTTTAAGCATAGGCTAAGCTTCTAAATATGAATTGCTTCCAGAATAATGCGATTCCATCCAGATTCCATCAATGCGGCCTTTTAAGGCTTGCCCTCTTATGGATGTGGCCTAGAACCGATATTTTATGACTAAGTTAATTAAATAATTTGATCTGATTTCACATGTGGTGATTGATATCCGTTAATTAAAGAAGCGCGAGCTTAATATTAATTGTCTAATACTTAATGAAAGATGAATTAGTTGTTGGAGTTCCCATATAAAATATAGGTAATAAAAAAAATTTGTGTCGCGACACCTATCGCACTTCATAGGAAGCTCGACGAACGAATCCTGCATCGCGCAAGTGAAAAGTTCAATGCAAGCAGAATTTATACGAACCGTTGCTCGCCAGCCAAAGCACCCGCGTTGTTGGAAGATCCTATTTTATATGGAGAGGCAACACAAGAAGATTAATGAAAACTCACCATATTCTTAACATTGTCAACGTTTCTGCCGGAGATGATGGCGATGTAGACGTCGGACATGTTGGAGAGGCGCTGCAGCGTGTGCTTGGTCTCCAGTGGCAACGTGGCCAGGTCCGGGTGCGGTGCGATGGGCGCCAGGGTACCGTCGTAGTCCAGCAGGAGAGCCAGCTTCTGCGTGTAGCCTATGTACCTGAAGATGTAGTAATTTAGTTGTAAAATTACGCAATACGGTCATATTATTCGGATACCAAAAGGGATCTTTTAGGTTTGCTTTGACAATATCAGACAATTAAATGTTTCCTGACTTGTTTTGGCATTGATAAAAAAACAGGCATTTAACGTTAAAGAGTTGTTTTGTCAATTACTAGTTAAGACAACTTGTTTATCTTTAAACTAAAAACTCACTTCGATAGGTATTCATCGAAGTCATCAATGGTGACTGGCTGCATGGATGTAGCTCCAATATCATCAGCTTCCTCTTCCAGGGAGTCCATGGCTTTGAGGAATGCTTTCATCCAGCTATCGACGTCATTGAGCTGCTCACGTCTCCGCAGATGGTTCATACGGACTATGCGCTCATCTTCTGGCATTATTAAGGCTCTGAAATTGAAGATAAGTTTCGCTATAGAAGTATTTCAACAAAGCATTGTTAGAAAGATCTATAAACATTTAATATCTGCCTCAAAACCTATGCCTACCTAAATAAAGTCATTTGTTATATCATTTTCAAGATAGGTTCGTAAACCCTGGTGTCAACGGCAACGATAAGCAATAAATACCCGACCGAGCATAATAAATGTTTCTTAATAAACGTTATATCAAATATCGCAACGCAATTATTATTGTCGTTACAATTGACGTCATAAAGTTCGTTCCTATCAATAAATTGTTAAAATTAATGAGTTTGCTAAGTGTTTGGATATGGCTTTGCCCCTTTTGATCGTTGGAAAGTTTCAAATTCAAAAGAGTTGGTGTAATTATAACTATCTTAGACTTTAATAGGTTTTATTCTAATTTAACTCATTATGCTCTTACTTTTATGTGAATTATTAAGGGTTTAGTTGTTAGTTAGTACGTAGGCAGAGTATAAGAATTCTTCATGAAGCTTTCAAGGTACGGTAAGGGAGTTTTCATCAAGATGATTTGCCTCACCATAGACACATATTGTGAATGTAAATTCAATATTCTTGTGTGGGGCCGAGGCAGCAAGGCCTCAGAGCACTTTGACCCAATGGGATCTTTTGTGCTTCTATTCAATAACTTAAATTCGATATTACCTGTGAATAACTTCAGCAGCGTCATCAAGTTCGTAGGGATTGCAAATAAGAGCTTCGTGCATCATCTCTCCAGCGCCAGCAAACGGTGACACGATGAGGACTCCCGGTGACTTCTTGATTTGGCAAGCCACGAACTCTTTTGCGACGAGGTTCATGCCGTCACGCAGAGGTGTGACCAAAGCAACAGCTGCGTCGCGGTAGAAAGCGGCCAGTTCATCCTGACCGACACACCCGTAAATATATCTGTAATATATTGTATGGATGTTAGTAAAGGTAGGTAAGTAAATATTTACAAAAAAAGTGGAATAGTTTCGTAATTCAAGAAATTCACCTAATCGGTGACCAGTTAGGTGTGGTAAACCTTCCGTTTATCCTTCCAACCAACTGATCCATCTCCTCCTTCAAGTCCTGGTATTCCTTGACATCCGTCCTTGACGGCACTGAGATTTGCAGCAGCACCACTTTCTCTATGTGTTCAGGATGTTTCAACAGTAACCTCTCGAAGGCTTTCAGTCTATGTACTAATCCTTTGGTATAATCCAGTCTATCAACTCCTAATATCACTTTTTGGCTAGTAGAGAGCACTGGTTTAGCATTCTGCGCCAACTGCACAAATCTGTCGAAGGGCACTCCAATTGGCAGCGGTCGGACACAGATGGTGCGGCCTCCCAATTCTACTAAAAGATTCTTTCTGTCCACACGACAACCTAAGTTTCTTTGGCAACAATCTATGAAGTTCAAGCAGTAATCTGTTATGTGGAATCCGACCATATCACAACCTGGGGAGAAGGAACATAAAAATATTAAAATTCCCAAATTCTTCCAAATCAAAACTGATAGATGTTCGGAAAAGTTAATCTTACCAAGAATGCCCTGCAATACTTCATCTGACCAGGGGAACAGCCTAAAAATGTCCCATGGAGGGAACGGAATGTGCAAGAAGAATGCCAACTTGCATTTAATGTTGTCCTCCTCCACTCGCTGAAAATAAAGAAATAAATGTTTGGATTTAAACTCTTCCTAAAGCCTGATCTGGAAAAATAATGGAAAGAGACTGTGGTTACAAACCTGTCTAATCCAGTTAGCAGCTAACATAAGCTGGTAGTCATGGACCCACACGATGGGCGGTGAGTTGCCATTCTTTCCCTTCTGTTGTTTGAGTAGATGCAGGGCATGCACCGTCTTTTCGGCAAACTCCTCATTGCACTTGATGTACGCCTTCCAGTGATCCGCGATGAAGGTAGCTCTGTCAGGCATAGAATGGAACAGAGGCCAGAAGGTTCCATTACAGCAGCCATTGTAGTAGCTGTCGAAGAGTTTCGGATCAACGTGGATCGGGACGATCTGTAACGAGGAAATTGTGTTACTGTGCAACGTGACTTCAGTGTATTTCCTCTTTGATGAAATCTTGACGGTAATAAGTATTGTTTGTATTTATCAAGGTTTTATTAGCCAGAACTACCGTACTTTTACGACTTGTACTTAACGCAATAAAGTGCATAAATAATGAGTGATCATATTATATCTGCGGTCGCATATATAGCTAAGTTAGTATTTCTAGTTGTTAGTGGCTATGTTTTGTTTAATAAATAAAAAAATAAATAAATAATATATCTGTTATCTGATAATTAATTATTATGATCATATAAGTATTTGATTGGAAAATAACGCGGAGTTTGTTTTTCCTGAAATTTTCATTTGGTTACAGCAAACTGTTCATAGGTATCTTTAAAATGGAACTCAATAAAGGTATTTAGATAATGTAACATTTATGACTTATTTGCTATTCTAATAGTTTTCTTTAATTTAATAATTATTGTAAACATACTGGGAGAAAGGCGTGACTATGTACTTATGTACATCTATGTATATTCAGAAGCCGACCTTATATTATAATATATAACTTACTAGCAGGCAGTACCTAAGTTTATCTTGTTTGTATGGCAAACGTGAACAGTTCACTGTTTGTGTTACAGCAAAGGAGCTAAATTTAGGAGGTAAACTTGTATGTCAGTGCACCGACGACTACTGAGTAAGCATGTTTGCAACTATTTGTACAGTCGAGCACGGCGGTCATGCGTGAAGGTCGAAGTGATTCGCTTATGTTTGTCAATGTTTTTATTCAGATTCAGGACCCAACTCGATCTTTTTGGTCAGATATTATTAAGGACGTCCTTGACCTGATCATCGATTGACTGATTCGGTTTCATTGTTGGCGGAACTGATCAATGGACGGCTGCGGAATGTTAATTAGATACACAATACATTTCGGTTGTCGGCAATTTGTCTATTTGTTTGTATTGTCTTCATTAAAAGTACCTTAGTCTCGTTGAAAACAGCCGATCGTTATTTAGAACGAGATCAACTTGTGAATTTACCTAGACGGTGATTTGCACAGAATACTGATTAGGACTTTATGGTGTATAAATATTCAACGACTCGGATCAAAATTTAATGTCCCTGTTTCGGGATTAAAACATAATTATAAGAATAGGGTATACCCTATTTACCCCCATGTAAGAAAAAATATAAAAATGCATGTTTATGATAGATTTTTAAAAAAGTAAACGAGAAACGTTAGTATTTATTTATAAAAATGCAATGTAAATTTTATAATTCAATTTCAATAATCGTCTTTTTTAATCTGTTTTTTAAATGTCTAAAACGCTATCCGCCATATTGGATACCGATATGACGTCACTCCGATAGTACTTGACGTTACTTGGTCTTTTGCAGTTGTATTGTTTACTAACGAAGTGACATCACGAGCCGAAGTAGCATGGCGGCTAGCGTTTCCGCGCGAAAGTTCAAAATCATAAATTAAAAATAGTTTTTAAGGCATTTTTCGGTTTTATAAAACTGAAATAAAAATTCTAATGGTTCATTACGATCTAAGGATTATTTTAAAACAGTTTTCAAAAAAAGGTGTAATACTCTATTGTATACAACCTTAGTTATAGTATACTCAAACCTACCTAGAAACCCGAGACACCATGTCTATCTATGTACAAAATTTCAAAAATGTACCACGAAAAATCACAATGTTATCGGCTTGTTATGTTACCTGGTTGTCCGTACAAAAACATGCTCACCACGTCTTATTATCCCCTTCCCGCTGTGTTCCCGCGCCTAGTGCCGCTACGACCTTTTTTTTTTTTTTTTTTTCGTGTGGAAATCCTCATGGACATCTGCCGCCCGGGGAAGGCGGCGGGGTGTGTCGGACTCCACCCAGAATGGGTGACCTACCGACTAAAACCACACGGGTGTTTCGCCTCACCACTTTTTGCTGGGGTTACGGGAGCGAGGTTTCATTCCTCCGCGACCCCAGCAGTGGCAGACCGCCTTTGCGCGGTCTCCGGCTCTGTTGAGGGGGACTGTTTTGATCCCCCACCTGCCAATCCACTTGAGTGGGGCGCGGCAACACCTACCGCGCCGCCATCTCGGGCCTTGCGTGATGGGCGGACGGACTTCCCCAAGTCCGCCGCCCGTGGCCTTTTTAAGGTGGATGTAACAGGGCATTGTCTGCCCTGTTCCTGCGCCCTGTTCGTCGGGCGCGGATTGGCAGTATGGAGGCAGCCTCCCTCTCCCTCTCCGCGGCCTCTTTTGTGGCGATGACCTCTTCGCAGAAGGAGGCCACCGCTTGC
This sequence comes from Acronicta leporina, assembly GCA_947256265.1. Lineage (NCBI taxonomy): Eukaryota > Metazoa > Arthropoda > Insecta > Lepidoptera > Noctuidae > Acronicta > Acronicta leporina. Next base: position 13,672,771 of record OX366518.1, on the reverse strand, counting down.
CACGCGCTCTCGCTCCCGACCATACTTGAGACGACGACCGGAAGCGAGAGGTCCTCTCCTACCTCAGCGTTAAGGACGCGGCGCTGCTCTGCCCAAGCAGTGCACTCGGCCAGTGTGTGCTGCGCCGTGTCCTCGAGGCTCCCACAGTGGTGGCAGCGGGCGTCCGGCTCTCTCCCGGCGATTTGGCACAGGTACTTGCTGAAGCATCCATGCCCCGACAGCACCTGTGTCAGCCGGAAGGTCAGCACGCCGTGACGCCTGTCCACCCACTCTTCCAGAACGGGGCGAAGTGCCTCGACTGTCCGGATACCGGCCCCCGGCCGTTCGAGCCGCGCCGCCCATTCTGCGATCGCTGCCCGCCGCAAATGTGCCCTGCACTGGTCCACCTCCCTTGGGTCCGCCATCTCCCCATGATCCCGCGTTTCCTTGCGCCATGTAAAGAGTGACGCAAGGACCCGGGCGTCCAGGTCCCAAGGGAGGGACCCCGCCAACGCGCATGCCGCCTCTGCCGAAATCGTGCGATACCCACGGATGACCCGTACGGATATCGCACGCTGCGGCCGCCGCAACATAACGGCGCCTCGGCTCGTCACTTCAGTGGCCCACACAGGGGCACCATAGAGGGCCATTGAGCGAATGACCCCAAGATACAGCCGCCTGCAGCTGCTGCTTGGGCCACCTAGATTCGGCAGTAGCCGACTAAGTGCGCTGGCCGCACCCATCAACCGGGGTGCTAGGCGCTGGAAGTGGACGTTGAAGTTCCACCTGCTGTCCAGCACGAGCCCCAAATACCTCATGCACGACTGGATGTCGATGCGGACCCCACCGATGACAATGTGGGACCCTGAAGGAGGCGATTTTCGGGGCCCATGGAAGCATAAAGCCTCCGTCTTGTTCAACGCCACTTCCAGCCCCAACAGACGGATACGCGCGACAACTTGTGCCACCCCTGCAGTGGCAAGACGGGCAGCCTCCCTGTACGATGTCCCCCGGGCTAGCACGAGCGTGTCGTCGGCGTAGCATAATACTCTGACGCCCGGGAGAGTGGCCCCACGCAGAACCCAGTCGTATCCGATGTTCCACAGGAGCGGTCCGAGGACGGAACCCTGTGGAACACCGCACGTCATGACCCGGGTGCACACGCCGTTTCGTCCCATGTATGTGACCGAGCGGTCACGGAGGTAGTCCCCGACTGTCCGACGAAGGTAGAGCGGCATGTGGTGGTATTTGAGCGCCTCCACGATGCAGCTCCAAGGCAGAGTGTTGAACGCATTGGCGATGTCCAACGACACTGCGAGCAACACTCCGCCGTTCGCCACCACCTCCTCCGAGAGAGCCTTCACGCGTAGAACTGCGTCTACAGTCGACCTCCCTGCTCGGAACCCAAACTGGTTGTCGGACAAGTCGGGGCCTTCTCTAGTCATGTGCTTGATGAGGCGGGAAGCAGTGACGCGCTCAAAAAGCTTGCTCGCCTCATCCAGCAGTACGATTGGGCGGTATGCAGAGGGTGAATCCGCGGGGCGCCCCTCCTTTCTGAGAAGGACAAGTCTGCCCGTTTTCCACTGCTCTGGAAAGCGTCCTTGCCTAAGGCACTCTGAGAAGTGGCCCCTTAGTCTGGGAGCCAGAACTCCGAGAGCCAGCGACCAGGCCCGGCCGGGAATGCCGTCCGGACCAGGTGCCGTGTTCTTGGCTCGCATCCGCGTCACCGCCGCACCGAGTTCTGCCCCTGAGACCTCCGGCGCGTCTGGCTCTTCTTGGGCCTCAGTATTTGATCCCATAGGCGGCGGAATGTGCTCCGCTCGGTTCGGAAACAAAGCGGACACAACACTTCCAACGAGAGCTGGATCCATCGTTTCTGTGAGCGGGGGCGCCCATGGCCGGAGTTTTGCCCTTGCGAGCTTGTAGGGGCGTCCCCAGGGGTCGCTGTTTAGCAGTTCTAGGAACTGCTTATGGCCAAGCTCCTTCGCTCGGCTGATGGCCAACTGTAGAGCCTCCTTGGCCCCTCTGTAGGACTCGTAAAGCGGGGCATCAAGTGTCCGGTCGCGGCGGCGCCGTCGGCGGTGCCTTGTGTACAGGCGTCGGGCCGCAACGCACTCCGTGCGAAGGTTCGCCAGCTCCTGAGACCACCAGTACACCTGTCGTTTCTGAGGTCCCGCCCTGGCCCGTGGCATAGCAGCGTCACAGACTTCTGTCATTGCATGCCGGAACCAGGCGGCCTCAGCATCCACGTCCACTGGCTCCTCAGGAGCCGAGAACCAGGCCTGCACTATGGCGGCTTCTATCAGGACGTCTCTGTCGAGCCGGCTTAGGACCCACCTTGGAGTCACAGGGGTGCTCTGACTCGGGCGGCCTCTGTTTAGGGCCGCTGAAGGCGCGAAGACCTCCAAGCGGATATACCGATGGTCGGACAGTGTCTCCACGCCTTCCATCACCCTCCACCCCTGAACGCGACGCGCCAACGATGGACTCGCGAAGGATACGTCCACGATAGAGCCGCCATTATGCCGAATGCAGGTGTGCACCGTCCCGCGGTTGAGGACCTCCAATCCCGTCGAGACCACCCACTCCTCTAACACCTCGCCACGTGCGTCGGTGGTGGGGCAGCCCCAAGCCCTAGATTTGGCATTGAGGTCGCCGAGGAGGAGGACGGGATGAGTGCGATTCTGCCCAATCAGGGCTCCAACATCACCGAGAAAAGTCTCAAACTCGGCAAGAACCCTGTTGGGCGAAAAGTAGACTCCGACGACTAGGACACCCTCAACCGCGGCGGCAACGCAGCCCGGACGCCTGTCCACCAGCATCATGGTGGCCCCCACTGAAGATATGATGGCCACACAGCCTGAGGGGTCCGCGATCCAGTTGTCCCTAGAGGGGACAAAGTACGGTTCTGCTATGACGGCCACGTTTATCGACCACTCCGCCAAAGTCTGGATTAGTAGATCCTGAGCTCTGGCGCAGTGGTTGATATTGCCCTGTAGAAATCTTGAGGCCATTATTAATGTGGCGCTTGATCGGTTTCCATCGCGTCCAAGGCCTGAGTGGCCGCTGGCTGAGTCGGGGAAGTCTGTGAGACTTGACTGAACCCGTTTCTTTTCTTGCTCGCGCGGGCTGAGCAGGACTTGGAGCCCACTCTGTGCTCTGCAGGCTTGTTTGTGGCCGCACACAGCGAACAGTGCGGCTGGGCGGTGCACTGACCAGCTTTATGTCCCGGCTGGCTGCAGCGGTAACACAAATCACTGCGATCTGTTTCCGACGAGCACGTGTGTTGAACGTGTCCACCCTCCAGACAGCGGTAACACTGCATCGGTCTGTTTTCGAGCAGTGTCACTTTAGCGGAGACCCATCCCACTAGCACGTGACCAGTGTCTGCGATTTTCTTCGCCACCGTCACAGGACATTTGAGCCACGCCGTGCCGAGGCCGGAGGGACCGAGGCGTATCTCTCCGACCTTTACATCTTCCTCGTTGCAGCCACCGAGCGTGCCGCTACGACCTGCCGTGACTTGTGTTCTGTGCGTATAATGGCGGATAGTGTCGCTCGGTTTCCCACTAGTAACTTTTTTTAATAAGTATTTTTGGAACAAAATAAGTATAACATTATGTAAAAATTATTAGAATCGATTCAGTTACTTATTTTGAACCAACTTTAATCAGGATTCGCAAATTATACTAAATATAATGTTGTTTGATGTGACCAAAATATGTGCTCTATGTACAAGGTCCGGCCCTGTAACTATGTCAGGGCCCCTAGGCTAGCACGTGTCGTGGTGTATGTCGGGCCGTTACTTTCTAACTTACTAAAAATATATTTTTTCTACCAAAACCCAATTTTATTTACACCAAGCTGTTGCCTGCCGTTTTGCCCGCATCATAAAGGATGTCAACAACACTTACTGGGTCCAACTATAGTTAAGGACTATTTAGGTGACATCATAAGTCTAACAGTCTTTCCTAGGGGCGCGGGGCTTCACAGCTGATGCGGCACGGGTAGGCTACACTGCCTAATGGATAACCGGCCCTGTCTATGTACCTAGTATTTTTGTAGATACACTTTGTTACATAAGGCAATTGCTAAAATGCTAAGTCACCCTTGAAAACAGTTATCTTTGTGCTGTGTGTTTTTCCAGGTTTTTAGTGTCTGCCTGTTCTAATGAATTATGTAAACGTTTTGCTCAAGCCAAATCTACATATTATACGAATAAATGATTTCGTTTCACCGAAGTGTCTCACAGGTAAGGTATTTAAGGTATAAAATCATTATCTGCTATAGTTAAATCCGTTTGCGTGTTATACACACAATAAACGGATTTATAACGAGTTGCTTGATTGAAATAAGCATAAGGACGTTTTCCTTTCCTAAGCGTTTTGTTTCAATATTTTTTTAGTTCGCGTGTGAAGATTTCGTTCGGCTTCTGATCAGTTTTTCTGAACCAGTCTCAGTTCTCATGTGAATACAGACTGATTCTGCAATCAGAGGACACTGCCTCTAATATTCATAAAAGTCTTAAACCTGATGCTCTCTTTCTTTCTTCCTACCTTTATGCGATGTTAATACGGTTATAGATTGGATCATCAATCATTGGACACTGCTCCTAAAATTCATAAAAATCTTAAAGCTGATGCTCTATTTCTGTCTTCCTACCTTTCGGCCTACGTATATTTTCTATTGCCTACTGTTAATTACGATTATAGACTGAATCTCCAATCAGAGGACACTGCCCCTAATATTCATAAAACCCTTATAGCTGATGCTCTATTTCTTTCTTCCTAACTTTCGGCTTACTAATATTTTCTAGGTCCTGTTCGAGTCTGACACAAAGCCATAGTCTACCGCGAATGGATACTGAGTGCTGACAGTCACGTGTTTGAACTGACTAGTAGGATCTCGTATGAACCGGCTTAGTTCGGTGGGAAAAACTAGTTATGCTAAGGGCATAATGGATGGATGGAAGGAAGGGTGCAAAGAACTTCCTTGGCTTGGATGACGCGATGTACCAACGATGTAATACGGCGTATTGCATCGTTATGCAATCGGATGGGTGTGGTGTGGTCTCCTCACCCATTCTCTAAGCAGATGCAACTCGCTGGTTTCTATAGGATTTTTGATCAATTCACAAGTAGTATTTCTCAGAGTCCCGACTCGACCACAAGCCGTGGCTACTAACTGCAATATAAACTATGAATAACGCAATAAATAGCAGCATATCTATACACTTACTGGTAAGCTAGTTTGGTGGACTCGAAGCCTAACCCCGATCACTCCGAGAGGAGACCAGGGGCTATTATGATCAGGGGGTATTATGAAGTGTTATCGCCATCATTTTTAAGGTTGTGAGACTGGGATAACGGTATTTAATCTGTAGAGCGGTATCCCTCTCTTTCAATCGGAAAATGATGCCAATAACACGTCATAATACGGCCTCTGAGCCCAGCATTGGGACAGTATATGGGTTGATGATGATGAATTTCATAAATTTGTACCTTCTCTGAAAGCAAGCCAGCTGTTGGGGTCTTGTCATTAGGGTCTGACTCGGGGATCTTCTCGTTGGGATCTTCCAGGTGCATGCCCGGCCAGCCCACCCAGATGCCACCGCCGCGGATCACCACTGGAGCCACGGCAGTCACCAGCCCTCCGGCGCTGTGGACAAACGATATAGCTATCACTGCTCGTTGTCAAAGAGTACACATGGTCGTATAATAATTGTGACATAGCTGTAGCCCGCGGTTTAGCTCGCGACCCTAAATAATTTACTCCTTAATAAAGTGAGACACCAGATATTAACAGATCTTTTTGTATTTTTTTTTGCATTTTTCACGCTAAGATTATAGAGTTATTTTAGTAAATGAAAAAGGTACTGTTACAGACATCACCCTTAAGACGTAAGTTCAGAATGTGAAGCCAAATTTCGACAAGGCAGGTGGGACTCGCGGTGGCTTAATGGTCATAGCGTCTGGTGTATCTAACCAGACGATGCAGGTTCAAATCCTGCCTGCGAGTCGAATTTTTCCTTCACTAAACTAAATAATCTAGAAATACGCCGGTGAAAACTGCATTCATTCTATGTTGTGTTTTTGCGTGACGCGTGTACAAACATACAGACAGACGACATTAATTCTAAAAATATTTTTTTTGGCTTCTGTTGCTCCAATAAAGAGGCCAATATTAATTTTTCGTAAATATCTTTAATATTTAATGTTTTATTATTGTATTATATGTTAAGTAGGTACATATAATGGTTATGGGGGTATTAAAGCCAAGTAGCGTACACAAAAAAGCCATTAGGAAATGTAAATCAGCAAGATTCATCATGCAGTCAACCCTGAATGGAATGGACGCGAGTCGGTCCCTCTAACTGACTAATGAGTAATAATATAAGTAATCAACCATATCCCTCCCCTCCACGTTACGTGAAATGAAACCAGACTACGAAAAAAATCAACAACTTTTATTAGACAATTTGCTGAATTCAAATCAACACATCTGTAAATAGGCACCATCTAAATATTTGTTTCGTAAGGGTTCGAACCCGCGATCCCTAGCTACTGCGCGAATGACAAAGAATACAGGAACAGAATATGGCTAGGACGTCGGACTTGCGATCATGTGGTTGCTGGTTCGAAACCCACCCATTGCACTACCGACGTGAATCCACTCTCGTAACAAGCATTTAGATTAGCACGAGGGGTTAATAAGAATACTGGTAATGTGCGACCCACATTGCTAGTAAGGTTTAAAAAAATATTAGCATTCGGATGTACAAGTCATTATTAGTCTCGTGGTCCTAAGCGCGACTGCTACGCTAGAGGTCCTGGTTTCGATTCGCAGAGCGAGCAACGTGTTATTGGGGTTTTCCATGAAATTTTCAAAAGCAGCGTTTGGAATTTTTGCTCTGTTAATGGCAATAGTCTCGCTCCCTATTACATGGGACTTAATACCGGCGAACTGTGGGTGTACATTAGTACGCCTCTGCCTAGCCCTTTGGGGAATACAGACGTAATGGTATGTATATTGTTGGAGATCATTGCCCCCGGTATTTGAGGATTAGGAGTTCCTTACGCTATTCGGTCAAATAACTATAAAAACCTTCGTGCTTATTGATTGCTATTTGTTTACAAGGCTCAAAGAGAAGAAAACAAAACATGGGAAACCTTTAAAATACGTAAGTAAACACAAAATGTTATGGGAGTCGCTATGACGCATTTCTCCGCTCCCAGACAGCTCCCAGACACGCTTGGTACTTAGTTGGTACCTACCAGCTTAGCTTAAAAATCTATAAAACTTGGCACCGCTAAACAACTCACTACAAGTAAAACCTACCGATATTTCACTGTTTCACCGAGTAGGAATACTATACTTTTACAGAGAGAAATTAAAGCAGATATAATTTAGGAAAACATAAGAATATTACGTACATATATATAGAGAGCGAAGATAGCCAGACTCTTATAACTTTTTCAAAGTAACCCTGTGTACTATTGCCTTGCTATCTTTAGATGGAAAGGACAAAACATCTTATTTGTTTTGACACGTGTTCTCTTAAAACTTCACAGAAATCATAGACATATCAACGTCCTTAAAAAATTACCTAAAAAATTAAATCTCTCATCAAGTGTTAAAATTGAAGTCAAAAATGTACAGAGTATTTCAACCGAAAATATTTGAATATGTATAAATTATAATTGATTTAATTTAAATAGCATCAGCGAGGAGTTGCGATACCTATGTAGGTTATCTTGTCCATATATGTCTTAGTTTAATTTTAGATTTGACTTGAAGCAGGATATTGCCACTATCTGGAGACCCATTTAAACTATCTACTCAGATTTAATAAAATAATACCTAACTATATTATTTCAACTTCGCATCTTGTTCGATAACTAATAATAAATGTCGAAAAACAGACAGTATAAAAAGGATAAATCATTTTCTTCTATAGTTTATATTTCGTCAAAATATAAATGTAGGTACGCGCGTAACTTCCAAACGACTGCACTAAATTGTATAATTCTTTTGTTTTGTTGCGTTCGTATTATCAGGAAGAGTTTTGTATTTAACATGTTTTTTATAAATGCACCTATGTCGGGGATATTTCCGCAAGCGAACCCTGCGTCCGTTTCTTATTAGTAATTATTTTAGTGAATATTCTAATTCTCTCTTCTGGTGTATCAGTAATTATTATTTAGAGGTACATATTATATTTATAGTATGTAGATATTTATAAATTATTCTTGCCGGATTCTTCTCCATAGGATCGACCTTTTGGAACCGTGCAACTAGAATCATAACGTTTCAAAAACGCTTGTAAAAGCTTATTTGAAATTTGAACTTGAATTTGAACTCCTAGTAGCTAGTACCTACCTAATATTTAATCTATGCTGGCTGTCCTGTCAGTTGTCCTTTTATAGAAAAATAGATAAGTAAAACATAATCAAATTGTGTTAATGTATCCAAACATTATTTACAATAACCGCATCCCTAAGTAGAATAAAATATATCATATCTATCAAATGATTTGCCTAACCATTGCCTGCTTTACTTTATCGGCAATTAATTCATTTATTCATAGATACAATGATCATTTTCCTTATTGATATAGGCAAGTATACAAATAGGGCTGTTTATTTTAGCGCATAGTAAACTACCACACTTATTAGCGTGTCTGTAGGTATATTTTAATTAGGTCAATTCTCATACTTATCGATATTATAAAACGGCGTTTTATGCTCAGATTTACGACGCATCACATTTCAACGTTGTGAATCGTGAAAATATCCAAGACGCTTTTGATAGTTATGACAAAGGGAGAGTGCTTCGTTAATCAATTTTCATAAAAGACAGTTTTAAATTATCTAATAATAAACCCGAAATACAATGCTACGGTAATTACCGTGTTCTACGGCTTGCAGCCCTTGCAGGCCAAAAATCACAAAATCCACAGCCTATGGCTGCAACTCTGTGGCCGTAGGCCCCTACGGCGTTTCGCAAATTCTACGGTAAAAGACAAGAAAAAATATTTATTGAATAACATTGAAGAAAAGTTTACCGATAGAAAGTATTCGACAATTGTATCTACCGCGAATAACCAGTTTAAATAAAATTTTAATATTTTAAAATTAATTAATTGTTGTTATTTATTCCAAACAAATAAATAAAATTTGCACATAAGTATTTAATTAATTTTAAAAACCTTAAAGCACATTTGGCTAATATTGAAAGTGGTTCCTTTTTTAGCAGTGACACGGCCCACCTTCGATCTTTTTCCATATAAACACAGCTTTTTTACATAAAAAAAATGCATTGGCAATAATGCATTGTCTGCATCGTACCTAATCGTCACACATTTACTTGGTGTTATCGTAAATAATGTTGACGAATAAACAATATTTACGACACACGATTCATAGACTTACGTTATCAATGTTTGGTTTAGCCCATTTATGTCGTCATCATAAATTTGTTTATGTTTCAAAATACACCTACCTACATCAAAGCAAATATCAAACACTAGGTACCACAATGACACCTCTGTCGTGCTGAATCAATTAGCGGTGCAGTCCGACCTTGAAGTTAAACATTCAAGTCCAAGGTCATACTATTTTACATTATAAACAACAATCGCACCATGGATGCATATTATCATAATAACCCACCATGTATAACACGACCAACTACAATATTGCCCAACAAAAGATTCACCGCATCATTAAATCCTCAACAATGAATAAAATTAAACAGAGCTGATGTTACGCCTCAATTTAGTCGCGTTGTACTATGTTATGGAAACCAACTGGCAACAGCTGACGTTAACATCGGACATAAAATGCCGGCTTTCGAATTTATAAAATGAGATCGCAGTGTATAAAATTCCTAACGGTATCCACGCACGGGTGACACGAGGGATGTATAGTATGTGTATTTTGTTTTTATTTTAATTCAAAGTAGCGCAAAGGAAAAGTACTTCACTTAAAAATCGAACATTTTGTAGAAGCTTCCCGAATCGCACCACATTCCAAAACGTCCCGGCTTTTCTAGAAATTGCGCTATCATTAGCATGGGAGTTGTAATGAATAACAACACCAATATTGTTCGAATCGAATTCTGATTTCAGTTATGAATAAAATAGTTTATTTCACATTAATATCACATCCTGAGCACTAAAACAGTAAATAAGCAATTACGAAAATGGGTGTTGTTATCCCTCGATATTCTCTAAGAATGATTTTCACGTTAGATTTTCACTTCGTAAACATAAAATATTGTCACAGTACCTGGCTTTTCTCTCCAATTCTCCAGTTTTCTCATTTCTCTTCAGTATAAACGGCAATCGGTTCGATACAACGATCATGCTGCCCTTGCTATTGCACGCAGATCGACTGGCACTGCTGTCCGTTCCACTCATGGTTTTGCTTTTTTTGCGAACGTTCCTATTCGCGGCCAGTCACAACGCCGACTGCACGCATGCGCAATCAAACGGAGGGATTTTTAATGAAAATATTTAATCAGCACTGTGTTATTGTTTTTGACATTGCAAGTAACTCGAATATTTGGGATTCTCGCGCTGTTCAGTTTAGTATGTCTAAATTGACATCATCGGCGGAGATCGAAGGCGTACTGCTTCTTTTGTGTGCGTCGGGTGCCTTTATAGACTATGAGAGACGCGTCGCAGAAGGGCGAAGTTCTCGCTTGCGTCTGTGCGACGGAGGTCCGCTGTGTCGTTGAAAAGGGGTTATCACAACACTGACCCCGTAAGAATTGTCTCGTATCATCCACTGAAATTGCGAATTCGGTGTTTGAAATGTTTATAACGGAATCGGTTCTCATCGAATAAAACGAAATTGATAGATTATTAAATTACAGAATAACAGATAAAAATCGTTGTTACACGTAGAAGTTTGAATGTTTATATGTTGCGAACATATGACTATTGTGTGTAGGTAATCGGCTCTAAACTATATAGGCAACAGAACTACATATTAGGTAACTTATTTAAACTAGTATGAGTCGGATACCGGAAGAATGTTAAATAAAAAGTAGATTCAATTAGGTACTAGTTAGGGCCGACTCACTAAGGTTAATTGTGTATAAATTGTCCAATACTTAATTAATTTCAGAATAAGGATAACGGTAATAAAATTCTGAAGAGCAATGCAATAAATATTACTCTCTTTCGAGAAATGATAAATGGAGTCGTTACTCCTTACCACACCGTCATTAATTAACAAAAAAATTATAATGATAATGAATGAAAACAGAGAAGGGGCAACTCTCGGAGGTTCATAAACACCGACTTACGTGAACAATTAAGCAATTAAGTTATTGTCCTAGAAGCCTTGACGTGGCTATTTACACTCAAAATCAAGATATCTACTTTTGTAAACAATTAATGTAACCATTACCAATTTGAAAATACATTTAATTTTAAATCTCTGTCATGCTGTATCTAGAAATCGCACCGAATTTGATTATCAAACGTCAATTATTTTTTAATCTTATTGGCAATACGCCTCCTATCGCGGCACGGGCTTTTAACTATAAATCCTTTTGGTAAAATTTGGTTTTAGCACGGACAGGAATAGTTTTCCGCTCTTTCATGGCATGGTGGGGACGCGACGCGGCGGTGCGGTGTGATGTGTGCGTGTCGCGTGCGTGGTGCGCACGAGCAGGTCGCGTGCTGCAATGACTCCCGCGCATGACCCAAACACGGATAAAACAGCTGAATGAATGACTCCTCACCGTGGTGTTTGAGGTATGCTTGTAGCATGCATAATGCCATTGTGACGTATTAATAATGCTAGATGCGCATGTGTATACCTACGTGTGGCGTATTCCACTATTCCACTGTTTTTGTTGACTGACCTGACCATGACCTCTGATGTCATGTTTTTGCTCTGGAACTGTTTGAGAATGTGTTTAGAACTTTAACTTTGTTGTTTTGTTATAATACTTTTACATGATGTACCTAATTTTATTATACCAAAATGTAAAAAATGTAATGTAAGTAAATTCAATGAATCATCTAGGTAAAACGTTTTGTAATGATCACTAAACACGTGTCGTGTTTAACTGCTAAACTACTATGCGACCACTGAAATCGTTTAAGCGTGAGTTTAAGTACCTAATTCCGTGTTACATAACAATTTTGTATTATTTTGTATGTATGGAAGATCCTCATGACCCCTGTTTGTCGGACTTTTATCGACTAAGGACTACCCATACGGTGTAACACCCTGCTGTACTTCGCTGCTGCGTCAAAGCCCATTATTGGGCTGCGCGAGCGCAATTCTTCCACCGATATACCGCATTCTCTTCACCCTGGTCATAAGGTAAAGGATGAAAAGTGTGGTTTTTGTCAGTACAAGTCCGACATACGGTTCCTCTAGCTACGGACGTAGGTACCATGAGGATTTTCTGCATCATAAAAGTAAGGACTGTATGATAAATGTAGATTGGATAAATGTCGATCGCTTTATCCTCGGTAAAACTCTGACTGGTTTCTTGCTCTGATGTCGCCATTGAGATGAAATTGCTAAATACTCACCACGCTTAGCAGGCGGGTTGGTGAACGCAGTATTATGGTGGTTGTTCTACAGAGAAGACGCTGCTGCCTATCCCTCTTCTTCAGAGAACGGCAGTCAGTTCCTGCTCTGATATAAAACCTGCGAGCCTGACTGCCCAACGTGCGCCGGACGATCATTTATGTCGCCACTCTTGGAAGCTCTTTTTAAAACCTGCAGGTGGCATAATAAACCGATCCTTGTGGAAGTTTTGGGAGATCCATGCTTCGGCACGAATGGGCCGACTTGACCGGTGTACCACGAATACCACGGGCTCACAGAAGACCGGCGTGATACAACGCTTACGTTGTGTTTCGCCGATTGAGTGAAGATACCGGAGGCCCAAACCCTTTTAAAAGGCGGGCAACGAACTTGTGACTCGTCTGGTGTAGCAGGTGTCCATGGGCGGTGGTTATCGCTTACCCTCAGGTGATCCGTCTGCTCGTTTGCTCCCCTATCCCATACAAAAAAAGTCTTTTCGGTCTTTGGTTAGCAGTGGACTTCTATTAACGGATATGATGATGATAAAGACAATAATTTTCCACGTTACCGATTACGAAGGTACTAAAATTAATGAATAAACTAGACCCGTGACACTCAATTCCAGCAAGTAGGTTTTATTACCTATACTGCTATTGAAGAGAGTCAGCCTATCTGTATAGGTTTGTATACTTATGTGTGTAATTTACTGTAACGCTATCAGTTGAAAACAATAAACTTAAGGACGTTAAGTTTATTGTGCTGTGTCTATCGGCTTCGGTGGTCGGTCGATCACTCACCGCACCCCACTTCCAACGAGCATTCTTAAAGTCCCATTTACATGATTAAATTGGTTTCCAGCTACCTTGGGGGTAAGAAGGCCACACCGCTGAGTAATTTTTCAGGAGCGTGGCTTTCTTATCCTTCCTGTTGCTGGTTCTCTGGAATTCTCTGGAATCAATTCATACTAAGAATTCTTAACAGATCTTTAGCTTCTTTAAATAGTTACGTGATATCATAATTATTATGATTCACTCCAGATGAATAGAAATATCTTTAAAAGCAATTTGCTCTGCAGGTCCAACGAAATGATACCTCTCTGACGAGCTTTTTGCTTGTGGTTTCACCCGCGATGCCCCGTTTCTTAGAGCCGTAGCGTGATGTTTTAAATAACTTAAAACCTTCCTCTAGAATCACTTTATGTATTGATGAAAACTGCATTAAAATCTGTTGCGTAGTTTAAAAGCTCTAAGCTTACAGACGGACGGAGTGACTTTGTTTCATATTATGTAAAGATTTAACGATCGCTTCTTCAAGGTTATATCACACGGCCCTTAGAACTTTTCGAAGGTTAAAAATGTAAGTTCGAAGGTCAATTTCTAGTTACTCGAGGACATAATATTTTGAAACAACTTGAAAACAACAAATTACAACAAACAATAAATGTACAAGATGTAACAAAACCAACATAATACCCGAATGGGGGTTAGTAACCTTTAAGAACGTTAATAAAAAAACTTGTCGGAATATGAATTTTTTGTTTGTGTTTCAAAAAGTTTTTAGGGTACAGGTTACTAACATAATGTATGTATGCATGTCTTATATGAAAGTATATAGGTACCTAAATATAATGTAACCGCCGTATAGGTTCAACGTACCTACCTTATATAAAAAATCCCTTACTTTTCATAACTGCTTGGCGGGAAGTTCATCTATACTAATATATAAAGCTGAAGTTTGTTTGTTTGTTTGCTTGAACGCGCTAATCACAGGAACTACTGGTCCGATTTGAAAAATTCTTTCACTGTTAGATAGGCCATTTATTGAGGAAGGCTATAGGCTATATACCATCACGCTACGCGGACGAAGTCGCGGGCAGAAACTAGTTAAGATATTATATTATGTAGGATGCTTACTAGACATGGAAATGATTGCTACTTTTCATTCATGTTCATTTGATGAAATTATGATTATTTTTCACAGCGATTTCACATGCGATATTTTCATTTGAAATCATTTATCGCTATTCACTTGCTATTTTGGACAAAATGCCATTTCATTGAAATACGTTTTTGAGCAGGCGCTTGTGATTAATGAAATCGTGAACAAAATGCGGTTTCATTGAAATGCAGGCTGTGGAAACAAAATCGCGGGTGTTACGTATGATCAATTATTATATTGCGTGCCCTGCTCTCGATATATATTTAAACAAGCAGCTCTCATCATTCACTGGCAACTCTGCGCAATTTTAGAAGTAGCATCCCGATCCTAAAATTTGCTTAATCTGTGCTCGGTGAACGCTTCCATTCTTTTCGTTTGCGCGGCAACTGATTCTGCGTTTCTCTGTGTTTATTTTAATTAAAGGGGTTGTTCAGATATGGAATGAAGTTCCCTGCATTAAGCACAACAGATATGGAATGAAGGGTGTGCTGATATAATCATTACCACTTATCTATAATCTAGATGTGATGAATGGCCCATTCGCCCAGTGAAGGGAAAATTGTGTGATTAGAAAGTAGTGTAGAGTACAGCTCTGAAATTTTAATGTAATTCTTTTAAAAGTACCTATCTACCTTACTATAACTATGTTTTACATCGTCAAATAAAGTATTCTTCAAAGTTTTATTCGAGTCAGTATTATAGATACCAGAGCCATACTGGAACCTGGTAGGCGCCATGTCTTTACATTCAGGACTATGACAAAAGAAATTTCATAAGCTGTAATCACACAGACTGCTGGTCGGCCTTTTAACTTACGAATATTTATAACTAATTAGTTATAAATAGTTATGATTGAAACTGACCGATTCACGATTCAGCAGATTTATATTGATTTGATATGATATTAATTCTGATATTTTAATAACATTTTGTTATTGTTTATCCTGTGCTTAATCCAGAATTATTACTTAGTACTTAATATCAGGCACTGATCTTGCTGATTCATGCCATATGTAGTCCTACTACGAAATTCATTATTCTCCAACAATTAAGAATGATCATTAACATTTATTTTCAAGTTCCAGGTACCTACCGTAAATACTATCTAAGGGAATCAGTTTCTTACATATTTAATAAAAAGATTGATGAACCCTGACCCTCTGGAGGGTCACAGCAATTGTAGCTGGTCAGCTTTGTGTTAGCTAATTGGTCCTTAACAGAAAGTCAAGAGACTGATATGTTTTAAAATAATGCAATGTGATTATAACAGATTTATTTTACAGGAATACATGCTATGCTTTCGGCTTATCTCAAATTTACCAATACTCTAAACATCTGCTTGTTTAAATATATATCGAGAGCAGGGCACGCAATATAATAAATGATCAAACGAACTTACCTGTTGTGAAGTTCGATCATTATTATATGAAGTGCCCTGCTCGAAGATATATGGTCCCTACCCATCCCACCCCGGGTAAAATTTGAGATAATTCGCGACTCTAAAAAGAATGGAAGCGTTCACCGAGCACAGATTAAGCAAATTTTAGGATCGGGATGCTACTTCTAAAATTGCGCAGAGGTGCCAGTGAATGATGAGAGCTGCTTGTTTAAATATATATCTTCGAGCAGGGCACTTCATATAATAATGATCGAACTTCACAACAGGTAAGTTCGTTTGATCATTTATTCTATGTGATATTTCACATGCTGTTCCAAGCCTAATGCTTACGCAAAATGTTCAATTTCTTTTCAAATTCCTATATCAATTCAACAAAAAATAATTTTTGATAAGTACAAGGCAATAAGAAAATAAATGTTTTTGTAATTTTCGTTGTATAAACCGCAGTATAGTTAATAGGTATTTAGTTTTATTATATTTGCTAATGAACTCAGTGAGTTTTGGCACTGAAATGAAGGTTTTTTTATGTGCTGTAATACCTAAATAGTTAGAAAATAATAGACGAATCAAAAATTTCCTGCCGCTGCCTTAGGGCTAACGCGCACTTGTGATTTTTAGTCTACCGATAGTTTAGTCGCTGTAGTAGTCGCGTATAATTTAATATCGAATTCTAATCGTCAAATGCGCGCACTGCCATATAACTCCATAGTGAATCCCAGAACGATCAAACTATCGCCCGACTAAAAATCACAAGTGCACGAGCGCTCTTAATGTATCAGCGCCAACTGAATAAGTAGTGACGTAAGCGACACTCGGTGAAAATCACACTTCCACTATGGAAATATTCATTCACTAATATAACAATTATCAGTTGGCAGTGGAAAATGTTACTTGCTATGTAATTATTATAATAATTACAATAACAATGCCTGTTATCTACCATGTCAAAGATGACAAAACCGGCTAAATATTTGCCAAACCTTTTTTATTATTATTAAGTCTTATTTTGTTAAATTGATTCATGATAAGTCTAGTCTAGAGGTTCTGGATTCGATTTCGAGTACAACGAGGAGTTTTTATAAAATTCTCAGTGGCAGGTCGCATTTTGGATTTGTATCAATATAAGCTCGTACCCTATTACATGGGACCTAAACATACCGGCAAACTGAGGGTGTTCATTAGTACACCTTAAGTCTAACCCATTGGGATAAAGGCGTTAAAGGCATAAAATTTTAGTAAATATTGCGGTATTACTACTTTTTTAGCATCAAAACGCATTGAAACTATCTAACTTAAACTTTTCATTAATTTACTATTGCCCTTTGAAACATTTTTCCACAACTTACAATAAAATAATACTACACATAGATACTGTTTTAGGCAGTTTACATGAATGAATCAGGTAGCATGTTATCAATGAGTTGATTACTGCCAGGTGTGTTTTTAGATCTACAGCCTTCAAAGGCTGTCTCAAAGCTGTCTTCTATCTCAAATGAGATAATAGCTATCTCGTACTATAGCAGCCACTAAATAAATACTTTAATTTGTGCGCTAGCTTTAATTTACTTCCGGTGGATGAACTATGAAAAGAATCCCCACATGAAGCAATATTTGTATGATCTAGTTATTCCGGGTTTGGTCGTTTGTGTATGTGAGAATTTGTGTTTGTTGACGCACCCACGATACAGCAGAAAATCCAAGTTTGGGCAACATAGTTTAAAAAATCATTTCATGACTTTTCACGTGGCATTAATTTACTTCCGGTGGAAACTTATGAAAACAAATAAAAAGGATCGTTTTGCATGGCATCTGTGTTTACCCAAAGCAAGAGGTATTCCTATCACACTTTTTTACACGATGAAGCCTTAGTGAAAATAGAGTAATTATTTAATTAGTATAGATATGATGATTATTAAATATTCTTTGATGTTAAAATAGTCAGGTACTTTTTCACTGTGACCGTGAATTAAGGCATTTACGCCGCAGTTATAGGTCAACAACTGGGTTTTAACTTGGCGTTTCTAATAACTCAATGGCAGATGATGTTCGTCTTTGTACAATCACGTGTGTGTGTTTATTTATGTTATATTTGTTTATTATACCTACAGGTGCGCGAGCGCCGATGTGAATTAGATACACAGCCTTGGAATAAATGAAGGTGTCTGTACTATCTATTATGGTGATGTATAATACCTTAGTGCTATAAAAGTACTTAGTTGGTAGGTATATCTATATACCTACAAGCTAACTCTTTGCATATGTACGAAGATTACAAGAAAGTTAACGCATTTTTTCTTCAGGGGGCCTATTTACGTTGTTTTTTTTTGTTTTTGGGGGTTTTTTTTTGTTTTTGTTTTTGGTTTACGCCTTCAATAGGCGCTTAACCTCTGGGAGTAAGACCGGGGATTGCAGAATTCTTTTCTCTATAAAACCACCCTCGTTGTCATCATCGGCACGTTGATACACGACGATAGTTCAAAGTATTTTAGTCTCAAAATATATTTTTCTATCGAAATCCCCGACTACAGCTGTGTATTATTCCAGTAGCCGCAAGCGTGAGTGCTAAGCAGGGTTCGATTCCCAGGTCGAGCAAAATGTTATTAAGTTTTCCTATAAAATTCACCATTTCCTATGATAAAGACAATTTTGAAAGTACAGTTCGCCTAAATGCTCTTGGCACAAAGCAGATTATAAGTACTTATACCTAACTAAGTTGAAAGTCTTTTCAGAAAACATCGACAATGTTCTCTGTATAAGGAACTAGTCGGTGAGAATCAAAGGAACGATAGTATTAGCAAATTGAAGCGGTGTTCAATGCAGGTAGTGGTGACCTAGATGCCATCGTTTCCAGTGTTTAGACTCATTACGTTGCACCGCGATAACAAACCATCTCACGCGTTAAGCGCGTGCCATCCCTATATCGAGAGGATTTTCTGTTTTTTTTTTTAAATGATGCCCCTCACTAGCATTTTGGCCTGTATTGTGGTGAGTTTATGTACACAAATTCTCATATACACTAACACCCAGACCCGGAACAACTACCTGTACCTATATCATATATAAATATTTGATTCGTGTGGGGATCAAACCTACAACACGTGTTGCAGAAGCCGATCGCTCAGCCGCTACACCAAACGTGTCGTATTACCCGACTGCGGCGGAACTCAAAAAGAGGGTAATGGTTTTTTTATCTGCTTTCCACCATGATCCTTGTATCGACTCTTCCAGGCTTCAGAATTTTTTTGAAGGATCTCTCGACTCACACTTCCAATTGAGCTGAACCAACAGTTTTTGCATCGTTGTATTTTTATTTTGTCTCCCTTATAGACTGTAAGGAAATTAATCAAAATATTTTTTAAATCCTATTTCCTACTCATATTATAAAGGTGAAAGTTTGTGAGGATTTATAGATACTGATTTCTGACACTTACGCGAATATTAGACATTGAAATGAAACTTTAACTTTAAGTAATTTTAACATCAAGACGTCCAACACCTCAGTCTGCCCGTGACCATGGATGCTGTAAAGGATCAGAAACTAAATAATATCAATATACCGCGATAAAATCCGTAAAAAGTAGTTTCATTTCAAGGATTTATAGATGTTTGATACCCTACTCTTTCACACCAGAATGGCTGAACGGATCTGGATAAAATTTGGCATAGCACATAGGCTACTTTTTATCCAGGCTGGACCAAATTCTGAAGTCAGAAGCTAGTAAATAATAAACATATCAATCACAACCTTTTATCAGCTGTTGCTGTGTTAATTTAAATAGTTGTGTAAGATTCCAAAGACGGTCACAATCAAAGATTTTCCTCTTAATTGTACTAACCAGACTCATTTAACGCTGACAGCATCAATAATTCATAAACCATTTTTTATGTAGTTTCATTGAAAATAATTATCAAGTAGGTAAAAACGTTACAAGCAACTTCTGTAGAGATTGCACGACAATATTATTGGAATTGTACCGATAAAAGACACTGTTAGATTATTGCTATAAATCAGGGAAAAAAGCTATATAGGGAAAACGAAAATTACTTAAATATAATAGCTTTCTGTGATGCTTTAGGTGGGGTTCTGCTATACACCACGTATCAACTGGTAACTGATCTATATTGTAGATCCCTTGTAATAATATTTGGCTGGCCTATTGCCCTAATTACGCCTATTATCCCGAAGGTTTAGGTGGCAGCGTAATAATGTTTATCCACAGTTCCACGTGTAATAGCTAGGCGGCGAGCCAATTGCCATCAATCGGGCACAAAGTATGCTGTTCATAGAAAAATCCAATAAGACTTTGCTCGATCTTTGAATCAAAACTCGAGCTTCGTTGCTTCATTATTAAATATACTTTAATTACATCATAGTTTAATTTACAATAATAAAAGTATTGGGAAAAGTGGTTTTCTTAAATAACAGACCCTGATTGAACTAATTAACGTAATAATATTTTTATTAACGGCCACAATCATCATTCGTAATCATAATATTTATATGTTTACTAAGAACAGTTTATCTGTACCTACTCTGAGTAGTTACATAAGTTAATTTGTTTACTTTAAAAGATAAAATTTTTTTTCGCTGTTTACCAACTATGAAAGATGTAGAAGAACTAAGTGTAAGATAACGACTAAGAAAGAGATCTGCGGTCCGATTTGAACTTTCGCACAACAAAACTGTGGAATGAACTTTCGCCTGCAGTATTTCCGGACCCATACGACCTTCAAACCTTGTACTCTCTTTTAAAAGGCTGGCAACGCACTTGTGATTCCTCTGGAGTCCATGGGCGGCGGTAATCGCTTACCATCAGGCGATCCCTCTGCTCGTTTATCCTTTATAAAATAAAACTCTGAAACAAAATGGGGCTATACCTAAATATTGAAAATCTATCCTTCTATACATATGCCGATGACACTGCTCTACCATTTATGAAGCTCCTGGGAGCTGGTGTTCCACAATCCGGACTCAACCTTGTTACTAACTGGCTGGCTCAATGGCTTATTTATTGTGGACAAAATCAATTATCTAACCTTTTCATTTTCTGCTGCTGGGAAACGTTCTTCCTCTCCGTATTCTTTGATTAGGTACCCTGTTTTTCCCCCAGCTCACAGGTTGACTTGCCCCTGTCTTTCTCGCATCAGTTTGGTCAAATATCTCGGTATGCTAATTGTTGATTGCCTGATATTCTCTATACACATAGAGAGAACTCACGACTACGCAGGTCGATTTACAATTTTAAGTACTTTGGTCACGCCTCCCCTAGTAGCGGGATATTCATGACGATTTCAGCACCATAAAAAAGGCTCGCACCTCCCCCAAACTACGTCAAAATGGATAGGACGAAAATAAAAGATCGGTTTGAACTCGCAAAAAATTAACGAAAGCCTGGCAATAAGTTTGTAGTTTTATAACGTGAAGTTACTATGTTATCGTTTTCCATTACAAACCTAGATGTCGCGCAAATGCTTTCTTGTGTTATTTATTAGCAAGCTTCGCGGTATCTGGATGTTCTAGTACTTTAGTGCGTGGAACAAAACGTGACTGATAAAGTTTGCGTGGATCATTCTGGACGTGAGTGTCCTTATTTTGTTTTAATCTGGGTGTGCCTTACAAACAAAGGCATAAACTTAAAATTAAGATGGCGAATAGTGAAGTGTTATACATATACCTATTCTCTGTATTTATGTACCACGTAGAAGGTTGGACGATTAATAAAAATAAAAAAGCATTTGAAATGTGGCTATAATATAGAAGGTACTTACTGAAGATTTTATGGAGAGTTAGGATAAATAATACTGAAGTTTAAAAAATAATGGAGAAAAGCCTTGAATTGTTAAATACCGTAAAGAAAAGGAAAGGAGGGGCTTGTGACTAAGTAAGACTAAGCTTAAGCTGCGCTCACCACAGTCAGTGTGTTGATGGGTGACCATTCTCAACACATCGAGATCCCTCCCGGTTGTCGACAATGGTTAGTGGTAGTCAGAACCCCAAAAAAAGCCTGACAAGCAGTCTAACCTCCGAATATCGATATTGCCCAGTCGCTTCGTGTAGAATGCCGGATCTGGTTAGACTAGAAGCTGACCATAACATAGTTGGGAAAGGCTCGGAGGATGAGGATGATGAGGAGTTAAGAAAAGTTAAATCGTTGGTACTATGAGAACGGAAATAAAATCCCTACGGATCATCCGGATTTCGGGTAATGTTGGACTTGTACCAATTAAAAACCCCCTTCTCTTGCCTTATGGTCGGGGCTATATAAGTAGAAGAAATAAAGGATTGGTGATAATATTTTACCACAACCCCGATAGGGTCCTAGTTACGTAGTAATGTACGAATTATTGTATTTTTCTCGTATTCAACACCCGTCTACGGATAAGAAAAATAATACCTGGCCAAATGTGGCCTTTGGCCTAAAATGGACACATACGGCAATTTCGTTGAATCAATTTATATTTAGAACCTTTAGAATTTCTTAGCGATTTTGTAATAATCATAATTAAAACGATCACTATTGATGAATATCAAAACTGGTCCTTTGAGCGCATTTGTAACACCTTGGGAATTGCCGATACGCTGCCGATCATAAAAACCAAATTGCTAAGCTAATTGGAAATTTAGCTTTATGCAGGTACCTCAGCATAACCACTTCCTCGAGTAAATAAAAATAATTACTTGACATTATTTACCGCAGTTTCATTAGGTACTGTTTTGTAAAATGTTTATTGGAAGATTTCAGATGTTATGGGCAAGAAATTTGCGGCACTAGATATTAGTATAGATTTGAGACAAATAAAACATTTTCATTTTTTTTTTTTCATTTTCAACTTAAAATTACGATGGCGAATAGTGAAGTGTTATACATATACCTATTCTCTGTATTTATGTACGACGTAGAAGGTTGGACGATTAATAAAAATAAAAAGCATTTGAAATGTGGCTATAATATAGAAGGTACTGAAGATTTTATGGAGAGATAGGATAAATAATACTGAAGTTTAAAAAATAATGGAGAAAAGCCTTGAATTGTTAAATACCGTAAAGAAAAGGAAAGGAAGGGCTTGTGACTAAGTAAGACTAAGCTTAAGCTGCGCTCACCACAGTCAGTGTGTTGATGGGTGACCATTCTCAACACATCGAGATCCCTCCCGGTTGTCGACAATGGTTAGTGGTAGTCAGAACCCCAAAAAAAGCCTGACAAGCAGTCTAACCTCCGAATATCGATATTGCCCAGTCGCTTCGTGTAGAATCGGGATCTGGTTAGACTAGAAGCTGACCATAACATAGTTGGGAAAGGCTCGGAGGATGAGGATGATGAGGAGTTAAGAAAAGTTAAATCGTTGGTACTATGAGAACGGAAATCCCTATGGATCATCCGGATTTCGGGTAATGTTGGACTTGTACCAATTAAAAACCCCCTTCTCTTGCCTTATGGTCGGGGCTATATAAGTAGAAGAAATACAGAATTGGTGATAATATTTACCACAACCCCGATAGGGTCCTAGTTACGTAGTAATGTACGAATTATTGTATTTTTCTCGTATTCAACACCCGTCTACGGATAAGAAAAATAATACCTGGCCAAATGTGGCCTTTGGCCTAAAATGGGCATATATGGCAATTTCTTTGAATCAATTTATATTTAGGACCTTTAGAATTTCTTAGCGATTTTGTAATAATCATAATTAAAACGATCACTATTGATGAATATCAAAACTGGTCCTTTGAGCGCATTTGTAACACCTCGGGAATTGCCAATACGCTGCCGATCATAAAAACCTAATTGCTAAGCTAATTAGAAATTTAGCTTTATGCAGGTACCTCAGCATAACCACTTCCTCGAGTAAAAAAAAATAATTACTTGACATTATTTACCGCAGTTTCATTAGGTACTTGCTAATTGTTTATTGGAAGACTTCAGATTTTATGGGCAAGGAATTTCCTGCACTAGTATTTTTCCGTCTCGTAGGTATAATGGATAATTCATTTATCGTTGACCAAGTTATACCTTAAACTTTTAATAAATATTTATTCTTGCGGGAATCGATCACATTGGCGCAGGCATTTAAAAGGCCTTCGACCCCTTTGTAGGGGTCCAGAAAACGGTGGACTGCAGCGAATGTCACGAATCCTATAGCCAAAAGAAGCCAAATTCAACTAATATTATAAATGCGAAAGTTTGTGAGGATGGATGGATGGATGTTTGTTACTCTTTCACGCCAGAACGGCTGATCGGATCCGGATAAAATTTGGCACAGATATAGATTATAGTCTGGAATAACACATGGGCTACTTTTTATCTGAAGTCTACGCAGACGAAGTCGCGGGCAGAAGCTAGTATTATATATATAATAGCTACCTATTTGTATAATAAGAGGTCAATGGCAATAGTAAACAAAACGTGTTACTTATTTATAATTTCTGACGTCAAGTCACATGGTATGCAACCTCTGGAGAAAGGGCTTGTCTTATCGTAGGGACATACAATTAATAGCATTGTGGAATAAATCAAAAAATCTTATTTATAGTATTGTTTATTTATAACAATATATTATGCGTCACTTGGGGTAAAACGTGTCAATTGTTATCACAATGTATGGGTTTGCTACAGCTAAAGTACCTAAAGATACCCTACTGATATGACCAATCGACCATGCACTCCCGAGTATAGGTCTTATTTTGGATTACCTACAAGGAGGTAGGTACCTCTGCCATTTCGAAATAATAAGTTTTATTTTATGGGATAGGGGGGCAAACGAGCAGTCGGATCACGTGATGGTAAGCGATTACCGCCGCCCAATGACACAGCAACCGCAACACCAGAGTCGCAACTGCATTGCCCGCCTTTTTAAAGGGTTTGGGTCTCCGGTATCCTCAGTGCCAGTCAGTGCTAAGGTAGTCGTATCACTCCGGTCGAACCGTATAGCTCTCCCACGGTATTAATTCTCATCACTTGCTCATGTTTCTCTTTGGGCAGGGTTATCGAAGACCAGACTTTATTGTATACTCCAAATTGGTATTATAAGAAAGATAATTTAATTACAAAACCAATCGTATAGGCTTGCCTGCAAAAATCCGTTCATAAAATATTAAAGCTTTACAGTTTTAGAATTCAATTAAAAATAGCCATGAGCACTTTTCGATAGGAAAGTTATCGGTCGTTAATCAATAATATTTGATAAAAAATATGTCTTTTCTGGTTATCAGATGAGCGAAGGCCCATCTTCCACGTCTCCCGTACTACGAGGACAGAAACACGTAGAGATGCATAGTTCATCGAGCGACCAAAGCTTCAGACTAGACACGACCTTCAGTAATGAAAACAGCGACTATAAGATATAAATTATGGAACCACACCGAACCTGGAGTCTAGACATGATTTGCGGGTAAGTACAACATCGATCAATACCGACGTGCCTGAAATAAACGCCACCCAGTCTCACCATCATAATGGCATGCACAGAAAAATAGATGTGGACATGGAACTATAGTCCTTTCGGTTTTAGTATACACCTCCTGTTGGGTTACAATAACATTCCTCACTGATTTTCATAGGCATATTAGACCTAATAGGGGAGAAAATGTCTTATTTGCTCGGTGCTGCTAGGTTTTTTTTGGTTACTTTATGACTTGGTAACATAGACGTTTAGGTCAAGTCTTTTTTTCAACATATATCACATCAGTTGCCCAGTAAAAGGGTGGAAACTAAGGCATAGATGGAGTTTAGGAGCCAACACAACTAGTCACGAATTTCAATTTTATGGCATTTGCCTACACTCGCACACGTTTACGAACACTTAATGGTTAATTATCCACCGCTATTACACATTAACCTTCGAATAAACATGAGTTTTGGAAAATAATATAAAATTGACAACGTGCACTTTAAATTTTCTCGCCTAAACTCCCAGGGTACTAGGTGCTTCGGGCAAATACATACTTGGGGATGTTCGATCCAGGTGCATGGAGTCGATATTCTGGATCGCAATGTATCGATCCAAGTATCCATCCTATTGACTCCGTATGTTTTTTCGGATCGATCTAGTATTGCGTGTATTATTAAATATAAAAGATGTTGTATTTTATAGCGTCAAAGTTTAATTTAAAAAACCAAAATTTAACTTTTAACTTTGCCACTAAATATAAATAACTTAGGGTTATGATGGAAAAGAAAAGAAAGAAAGGGAAATATTAATTAAGACGACTTAATGATAATAAATCGAAATAATAATATAAATAAAAATCAATTTATTGTCGCATGTACCTATGCATGATCATCACTTGACTGATTTGGACAAGGTTTGTAAGATATAATTATATTTTTTTGCACTATAATTAAAAAGTTGAAAATTTGGGCGGGAAAATTGACGTAGGCGATGCAGTGCTGTGCACGGGTACAGTTGCCGAAAAATAACTTGAACCAAAATGGTGGATGCGCAGTAGTCAATGTTTAGTACATTTTGCACGCAAATGCACTGCGTAAACTTTCCCCCTCTCCGTTAGTTTTGGGTCAAGTTAATTTTCGCGAACTTTACAGCTCTTGATAAGTTACTGAGCTGAAAAGAACACGTGAAGCTGTTATTTGACCCGGGACTGCACATCTCACCCTACGGTCATTCACTAACGTCTTACTGATATACAAAACACTACGCGAGTCTGAGCACGACTTTACGTAATACAGACACCTGATCTACTTTAGTATGGATTAATATTTACCATGATTTTCTTACATGGAGAATTCCTTAGGTATGACGTTTTCAGGAGAATAATAATTTTGGTTATTATGCAATATTATATTTCTATTTCTTTATCTTAGGTACTTAGGTATACTAAGCATGTAAGAAGTTGTGGGTACTTGTCGTTAGTCGGAGTACAAATTTTGATTTTAATAAGTTTACTTCATTGGAAACGACAATTGTTTGATATCGCCAACCCCACATAGTGCGCCTGCTGACGATATAGTGGTCCGTGAGCTAGGCAAGTGGTTTGCACATAAATTGCGATTAACTATATGCGATGATAATGTTTTCCTAGCATCTAAGCTGAATTAATTTTGTAGCTAAGTAAGGTAGGGAAATATTATTAAAATCCCGTATATTGCTGTATATGTTTGTAGGTTGAAAATAGGTGTAAGTACAAAAATAATACCTTTGGTGCATTGGTATGTCATTGTCATGATTCAGGGGAGGAAGAAGTTTGCATTGAAATTTGACATATTAAGGAAGCATAAGTTGCATAGAATCGTCCGTGAATCTCAGACTTTCATTCAATATACAACATTGTTACAAGAGCAAAGGGTGGTCCTTTGCTCTTGTAACAATGTTGTACCACTCAAACCGTACTAGACCGAGAACAGACAGTTGGGCGCGGTGATGTCTACCTCAAGCACCAATTGATTAAGGATATGGCATTTTGTATGGTAGCGATTAAACAGCACTGTTTAATAGATTGTTTTGACTTCAATGTAAACTTAACTTAGATCTAATTTCCTTCAAAAAATGTGAAGCGATAATGTGTCACCATATTTTATGTTTTCGTGCACATAAGAAAAATAAATGATAATTGTAAGACCGATACGATTGAGGTCCATGACTTGCAAGTAGGTACTAAGGTACCTACTCGTATAATTATAGATGTGACGAAGCTCGTTCAAAGTACTTAATTATTTTAAAATCTTGTAAATAGCTCCTTAAAAACCCTGGGGCCTCCATGAGTTCATCCTATCAGATCATGGGCCATTGCCCTAATAGGCGACTTGCGGTTGCTCCATGTGAAATGCGAGACGACGCCTAGAAGAATCCTAAGACGAATAGAGGCCTTAAAGATTCAGTTTTTTTATGCAATCAAACGAGCGGACGGATCGCCTGATGGTAAGCGATTACCGCCGCCCATTACCACCCGCAACACCAGAGGAGTTGAAAGTGCGTTGCCGGCCTTTTAAAAGGGTTTCGGACTCCGGTAGCCTCACTCATTCGTCGAAACACAACGTAAGCGTTGTGTCGTTTCACGCCGGTTTTCTGCGAGGCCGTGGTAGCACTACGGTCGAGCCGGCCCACTCGTGCCGAAGCATGGCTCTCCCACGGTATGTTACTGGGATTTGTTTTCTATATGTTTTGACGCACGTACAAAACTCAACTTACTCGTAAAATAGATCTAGCTAGACTTATTATATTTATTTATTTTTAATTCAGGAAAAACTAGTACCCATATTTTCGTTAGTAGTGACTTAAAAACTATGTTAGTTTGTACATTTATAAAATATAAAGCTAAGGTTTGGAGCAAGGCTTTGGTAGAAATAAGTGTATTCTACACAAATGCTCCTCCTCTATATAAATTCTCGTTAGCAGAGCTTGATCACCCACATACATAATATATTATGCATAATAGTTTCGTCTATTTTTTTAAAGATTTGGTAAGTCGATTAACAAGTTGAGTTGACAATGGGCTGACTTGCTTCACGTGATTTCGAGTGGAGACCCCGACCGTAATGTGGGACGTTCGATGGAGTGACGACTTGCAGAAGGCGACTGGAACCGGACTGAAAAGAGTTGAAGATCACGGCTCGATGGTGCTTTTCTTTAATTTTTTATTTTTTTATGGCAGGTAAAGGTGCAGGCCGATCGCCTGATGGTAAGCGATTACCGCCGCCCATGGGCACCCGCAACACCAGAAGAGTCACAGGTGCGCTGCCGGCCTTTTAAAAGGGTTTGGACCTGCGTTAGTTATAGATATTATTATGATATTCACTATAACAGGCCTATCTCCGGCAGTGGATGAACACAGGCTGATGATGATGATGAGTATTTGTTTTTTTTAATTTATTTGTTGCGTTGCAGGCCATGACTCGTGTGTAGTACTAGCGATAATCTAGTCCTTGATGTTCATCTAATTATAACGGCTGATAATGATTGACGCTCGTATCACGAGCACAAATATCGTCCGCTGCATGATAATGGACCATTAAAATGCGATAATAACCTTATATAAACAGATACGGTTATGTTTATGATGTCTCGGTTATTTATGTCGGATTAAGGAACGTGTATGCATACGTTGATTTGAATTTTTAAGTCTAATACTATACAAAGCTAATATCCTCCTAGCTTTTTTCATGTTGGGGACCAGCCCCCGACCCCTGGGGTCAAGCCTAGTTCAAAAAAGAGGAACTGGCGATGCAGCTTTTGACACCTTATTTAATAATAGGGGTTAAAGTATGAAATTGCCATTTTATTTTAATAACATAACATACCATCACGCCTGTATTCGCCGAAGGGTTATGCAGAGGCGTACTAATGCACAAATTCCTAACTCCGAGCTGCTACTGGGAATTTCATAGAAAAACCCAATAACACTTTGCTCGACCTGGGAATCGAACACAGGACCTCTAGCGTAGCAGTCGCGCTTAGGACCACTTGGCTAATGAGGCAGTTTTTAATTAATATTTTAATAGGTACGTAAGTTTTTATTTAGGTACTTCGAATTGACATAGAACCTTCATGGTTTGAGATTTTTGAGTGAAACTTTTTCACATGGTACCTATGAAGTTCTTCTTTTAAAAAATGTGCAACATTCGATTATCTACTTTCAGTTGTTTTTTTTTATTCAGCTTAGACAAGAAAGGTGGGTACTTCGAAAATTCGAGTGATTTTTGAATAGGTACGAGTTCCGACGCGGAACTAACGCGGCAGAAACCGCTCGCAATATCAATGTTGCGTTGGGAGAGGGGACTGCTAATTAACGCACCGTGCGATTTTGGTTTAAACGCTTTCGTGATGGAAACTTTGATTTTAAGAACGAACCACGTGGAAGACCACACAGGTGAATAACAATGAATTGAAAGAGATGGTGGACGCCGATCCGAGCCAAACTACCCAGGAATTAGCGGCATGGTTTAACGTTACCTTACCAACAATATTGACTAATTTGCGTCAAATCAATAAAATAAAAAAGTATGAAAAATCGATGCCACATAATTTCTATTCTTTATTTCTATGGAGATAAGCTCTAAATATGAATTGATTCTAAAAGAATTAAGGAACTGCCCCCCTTGATCGTGGCATTATATAGCAGTGATTAAATCAATGTCAGTTAAGATTTAACTAGTTATGTTCGGTGCGAGGCAGATCATATCGCAGTGTTATCTCTAAACAGGACGTGGCACGCGGACTCGTGAAAACAATGTCACGTTGTTCTTTATTGATTAATAGTAACCATTGAGGTATAGTGCCATCTATTGGCAATCGCAACTAATAACACACCATGATACCATCACGCCCGTATTCCCCGAAGGGTTAGGCAGAGGTGAACTAAGGTACACCCACAGTTCGGCGGTATGTTTAGGTCCCATATAAAGGGTGAGCCTATTACTCGGGCACAAATTCCAAACTCCGAGCTGCTTATGAGAATTTCGTTGAAAAACCCAATAACACTTGAAAATTGACCTGAGAATCGAACTCAGGACCTGTAGCGCAGCATTTAGTCCTTCGTTTTATAATAAATAGCAAGATTTTATAATTCTTAACAAGAACAGATTGGACGTAAATTTTAAATGTCTTGCCCGTGAGTTCGGTGACAGATAGTTTATTGCAATAATTCACACCATTACCCAGAAATTATTAATTGTTTATTTAGAATCTATTTTTTTTATAATAATAGAATAAATAAATAATTAAATATTTACAGTTTAATTAATATTTATTTAATATGAATAATTAACTTAACTATTTATAAATATTTAATTATTACTTAAATATTAAATACAATTAATTAAGTAATTAAAAAATAATAATAAAGTAATTATATTTAACCACTAGCTTCTGCCCGCGACTTCGTCCGCGTAGCGTGATGATATATAGCCTATAGCCTTCCTCAATAAATAGGCTACCTAACACTGAAAGAATTTTTCAAATCGGACCAGTAGTTCCTGAGATTAGCGCGTTCAAGCAAACAAACAAACAAACAAACTTTTCAGCTTTATATATTAAGTATAGATTCATAGTTAATTATTTATTTGGAAACTATCATAAATTTAGATAGTAGTAAGGCTTTTACATACTTATTATAAAGATGAAGTATTTACTGAAGTCTTTGGGCAGACTCGGTGATGTAAGCGGCCTGGGCATTACATGAAAAAAAAATTAGAAGTTCATTTATCTAATACAGATAACATAATACAACAATGTAGTTACTTGATAATTCGCAGTACAACAAGACGCGACCATAATGCCGCGACGACATTAAATTGCCTGTAATAAATAAATGTATCAGTTATACTTGCAAATACCAGTGAAAATGATGAGACAGTCGATAAAAGTTAAATACGTGACAATTAATGGATACTCATTGTTGAATATAAGGCTATGGTGTTACAGTTTGGCATTCGTCCATCTTTTAGTGACTGCGGGGTTTACATTAACAATAGATATGACTGGGGATGAAGACTCCGTGGTCAGGGCATACAACCGCATACGGTGGAAGCTAATCACATTCTGGTTCAATGTAAATATATTTGATTGCTTCTAAATACAACTTTATTGTATTGAAATTTTACCTAATGAATAGTATTTATAAAATAACTTTTAACAAAAAGTAAAACCAATGTTAAAACATACAAAAATATGTTATGTGCGAAACTTTCGGAGGTCGGTGCCTTCGATTTGGTGAGATATTTTGTTTTTGCCACTAACTTCCGAAACTGTTTCGCACATAACATTATTTTTTGAAGTGAAAACTTCTTTAGCGGCTTTGTGCACTTTTTGGCAGGGCCGGATCTACCATATGGCTTTTTGGGCTTAAGCCCTGGGCCAGGTGGATTCAAAGGGCCAGTAATATATTATACCTACTATAAATCAAATATTTTACTGTCTCATTTTTTCTATACTTTAGAGTAATTAGGTGGTCCCCTAAGTAGTATTAGCCCAGGGCCCCCTAAACTCACGGTCCGGCCCTGCTTTTTGGGATGGGTAAAAATGTTAAACTCGCGTCAGGACACGTGACCTGATCGAAAATTCGTAAGGCGGTTGTAATAGTTCTGAAGTGTTAATTTTTTTATGTCATATAAATTATCATGTTTGTGTACGATAGCGCAATAAATGAATAATATATTTTACCACATAAATGATAGTAGTTTTATACTGGTAATTAAAGCAATTCGTGCGAAATGATTCCCTCCAAAATATCAAAAATGCACAACGTTAATGTTCAAGTTTTCACTTCTGCCGGCACTCCCAGAGTGCAACCCATTGTTTTTATATTTTTTTCTTTTTGTAAGTTATTTTATTTCAACATTCTGAGTGGCGAGTAGTTTTACGCACCTCGACGACGTTGCCATTTACTCGGTTGGTACGTGTTATTGTAATTCTTATTCTAATATGGCGGAATAATTGCGTAAGAAACATACAAAAAATCCTCCTCTTTTTTGAAGTCAGAATAAAAATTACGGGTATCAGCAATCCACCAGATTTTTTTAAAAGTACGTACGTATTATTGAATAACATGAAGCCTCACTACCTACCCGTCAATGCCCATTGTATAGCTATATTACCTAATTTATTTCCGAATAAACTTAAACACCTCTATAAAAAAAGGTGTCAAAAAGGTCAAGTATAGTTCTAATCTAAGCTTTATCAATTTCATGATGTCTAAATTGATAAACAGACAAGACATTGATTAACAGTACGCAGAAGTCTATACCTACCATGATTATTAAGAAGGTAGTTATTGTAACTACGGCTTATACCGAAACCATAGAAGGAGGAAACTACTTTCTCTACTTTCTACTTCTATAACTTCTACTTCTATAACGTACCTACTAGAGGGCCCGCCAAACGTTGTCCTGCTCTGAACAGGGTATTTTCAAAATTTTTGAAATCTGACGAACGATTTAACAGAAAATTAAAAATACATTTTTAATGGTTTTGAATTTACCACCAAAAAGCTCAGTTCGATTACGCCTACTGTATGACGTCAACTTTCGTGGCTTGTCAAATTAACTATTTTTTGGTACGGAAGATCCTAATGGATAGTCCGCCATCTGAGAATTACCTTCAAACAAACAAAACTAAATAAAAATAGCTTCATCCGTTTGGGAGCTACGATAGTGGGTACAGACAAATACTCACGTTAAACGTATACCATCTCTGTTTGCGTCGGGGGTTAAAAAATTACGTTTATAATTTCAGGCGGCGTCGCTAATATACCTGCCTGTCTGTTTATACTGCGACTGGCGTGAGAAGCGAGGTGAAGAGCTACCTCACGTGGTTAGATTGCGAGGACTCCTGGATGTTACCATGACTGCTGCGTTGGCACCCATCACAATTGTAAGACTCCTTATTTTTTTATGAACGGACATTCCCTAGACAATCTGAGCCCGAGTTCCTAGACTGAAAATATTCATATAACCCTCGAAATTTTAAATACAAATGCTGATCAGCTGTTTCGGCGAATCCTGACATTAATATTATGATACAATACATAGTTGCTAAGGGAAATTAAAATTACATTCAATATTCAGTATTAGGCATATTGTTTAGCTGCGAAACTTCGTGCATACTGAAAATAGGGAATAGGTGTAAATATTGTGCAAAATGCGTCAAGAAATTTAGTCTCCATCTTTTTTAAATTTCGTTTTCAGCTGTCAGACATAACTTTCTGGACGATATTCAATATGCAGCCAACCCTAATAGCTCCACTGCGCGTGTTCAAGTACCTCCCCTACTGGGCCCAGCACTCTTTGCACTCCATCTCCATTGTCACAGTCATCATGGACCTGGTCCTTACTCGGCGAAGTAGGCCAGACAACATGAAACCCAGATTAGCCATACTGGTGGGACTGGTTACGGCTTATGGACTCATGTAAGTTATCTGGTACCCATTTTTTTGCTACGGGTTATTTTCTAGATCATTCTCACCATCATCCACAGCCTGACTTGACACTCAATGCTGGATATAGGTACTCAGGCCTCCCTCAGTTTCTGTGAACATTTTCTACATACTTTTGTCTTAATCACTCTACAATTATAAGGATCATTTCATGCAAGCACAGAGTTGAAGCTAATAATCGAAGCGTATGTGTAAAAGTCAATATAGCAAATTTACCAATAATTCAATAACGTAGAAAAAAAATAGGCGCGTATACAAGGGCGTATACTGGAGTGCTACAATGGCCATGTTTGATGAATCACAATGAAAATGAAAATGATTTAATAAGTATTTAGTTTGACAGGTTTTTCTTATCAGCTAGTGATTGGATCCTCCTTGTAAGCTAAAAAGCCTGTGTTAGATTAGGACTTCCCAACAATCTGAAACTAATATGTATATGTAAAGAATAATGATTTCTTAAATAATATTTACCCAACAATTGTTTTTTTTTATTGTTTCCTACTTGTTCCTTGGCAGGTCAATACATTCATTTTTTTCTTTAATTTTCAGGTTGTACGTGGAGTTATTAAACGGTGAATCGGTATACGCATTCTTGACAGGTGCTAACAATACAATGTTGCTTACAATAT
This sequence comes from Acronicta leporina, assembly GCA_947256265.1. Lineage (NCBI taxonomy): Eukaryota > Metazoa > Arthropoda > Insecta > Lepidoptera > Noctuidae > Acronicta > Acronicta leporina. The sequence goes on along the minus strand of OX366518.1, from coordinate 13,638,385 downwards.
ACTTCTCTACCCTTGCCATGGTAACGATCTTCTATTATGGCCAGTGGAAGCTAATCGACTATGTTTGGGGATATAAAAATATGAAGTTGAGTAAAAAAAATGAATAAAAGTGTACGGCCTTTTATTAATATACCATAACACCTCTATTATACCATAACACCATATTCCTCCAAAGGGTCAAACAGAGATGCACTAATTTAAACACACAGGCCACAGTACCTAATTCGTTATATCTTGGTCCCCTGTAACAGGGGGTGAGCCAACTGCTAAGCTTGGCAAAAATCCAAACTACGTGTTGATACTGAGAAATTTATAGAAAAACACAATATGACTTTGCTCGACCTGGGAACGGAACATCCGATCTCTGCGTCGCAGTCACACTTAGGAACACTGGCCGACTGGACTAATGCGACAGGCAATACATCATTGTTTCCTTGTAATCAATGTAGTTATTTGCACATTATATTTTGTTGTGAAGGTTTTTTTGGCGTGAGGTTACTTCAACCAATCCAACCACAGTCTGTCTATACTCCACGTTCCCCACGGCTCTATAGATTGGTACAGTCACGAGCATAAATATGTATACACTTGGCAAATTTTAAAAGCGATTTTCTCTTAATGTATTAATTGAAATTAATGATATTGTTATTATCTCAAAGTTTGCAATCGTCATTTCATAAAAAAACGCTTTCGAATTTTAGTAAGTGTACCTATACATATTGATGATGACAAGCAGATGATTTTAATGTGCTTCTCAAGCATTTTTGACCTCCTAGGAACGATGCTTCACATGCTTGAAGACCAAACTTAGAATACATGTTAAAGGCTTATAAATATTATTTTTCAAGGCTCTTCAGGCATCCTTAATTGTCTTATTACAGAGATTTATTTTAAGGACTCAATAATGCTCAAGATATAACTATTTCAGTTCAGTATCTGTAGCACAAACGTCGCATAGTTTAGTAAAATACTTATTATTTGATATTTACGAAACTGACTGGATCGGAAAAGGATTAGTAGTAAACATAGTAGGTACCTTATATAAACATAGTTTTTTTTTTATATTACCAATTTGCCTTCAGAATAGCATTGCTTCAATGAAAATATATGTATTTGATTCCACTTTTTGGTGTAGAAAAGGCAATGGCCCGGGCAGAAGAAATAAAATAGGTACATGTTTACCAAAAATATAGTTTAATATTATAAAAATATATTTACAAAATTATCACCATATACCTAATCATAAAAAGTTTTATCTACCTACATGTAATAGTTCAGTACAGGCTTTAGATTTATACAGGCATTGCTTTTAGTATCACGAGTTTCAAACACTTGAAAGTCCTAATAGGTATGTGACGTTTTGTAGCGTGAAGTTGTCATGATGACATTGACATTTACGCTCCCACACTCGTGTTTCGTCAATTGTCTATGGGTTTTATACCAAAAACAGGCTTGTAGATCTACGCCTAGTTACAAATAAATACCTAATTGAGCAACTAACATAGGCAAGTAAAAACTATATAATATTATTCTACCACAAAAATATTTGTGAACCTAATATCTCCTACAACTGGTAGGTACCAAGTCATGTCATACAACAATATAATATTACTTATTTTATTTATCCTATCTGCCTTTTTATTGCCAAGAGGAACGTGGTTTCACTCGCTTCCAAAAATTATTTACTATAATCCGGTTACTAGACCGGTGTATGAAGATGAAATATGATTTAGACTGATTTGGCAAACATTGTTTACAAGTAAAATAAATGTTGCTTAATCTTTCACGCTGATTTAAATTTAAACAATACAATCACGCCTGTATTCTCCGATTGGTTACACTAATACTATTACTTTACTATACTCTTTGGAAGGCAGAAGTAGGTACACCCATGGCTTGCTGGTATATTTGTACCATAGTAAGACTACTGCCATTACAGAAATTAGAAGTTAAAATATTATTTCTTGAGAAAGTAACATAATAAATAACTTTTAGTTGATATTTATTTTCATTGAGCTTAGTCCTAAATCGTGTCAAAAAGCTTTATGCTTGTAATCAAATGTTATTATTTTAAACAATATTTCCCTTATTTATACTACGTTACGATATTATCCTATTTTTTTTAATCACCCTCGTTTGCGAAATTAGCAAGACTGTCTTGAATTTTGGTTGCATGTATGCGACAGTACACTCAGTGTAAAAAGTGAAATGTGATAATTCAAAAGACCGATTGACGACAATGTTGAAAGTGCTGAATTTCTCAATTTGATCGAAAATATTTATGTTTGACATAACGTAGTATTATGTAAATATTGTCATTTTTTTAAACTTATTTGTACACATTTGTTTAGTTGCAACCATGAACAAAAAATTGTATGTATTTCGAGCTACTTTTCACACTGACTGCCTACAACTATTATTAATAAATGTTATTTGTACGAAATAAAAAATCATATAATCATATAATTCAATTGAAGTATTTTGAACCAAACAAAATATTTTGGAAACTTATCACAGTTATGTTACCTGACCCTTAGACATATTTCAAGCTTATAAGTAAATAGTAAAATTTAATCTTACAAGTCATTTTTTTCAAAATGGTACCGTTACAAATCTTTTTGGAATAAACTTCTTTTAAAACTTTAACTAGTGCCTCCCGTATTACAAACGTTTTTATGCAGCACGAACAAACAATACTACAAAACGTACTAATAGTATCATTGTAATCCACACAATATAGTAAAATTACGTAATTTTTTTATTTTATATATATTATTTATTTTTTACTTTTATTTATTTATTGTAGAACAAATGTACAGTGGTTTACACTAAAACATTAAAAACAATGCAATTTGTAATTAAATGACACTGAACAATTTGTATAGTACCTAAAAACGCCCTAATCTAAGTACCTAATGACAAATCGTAGCGATGTCTACGCTTGCTACGGTTTTTTTCGTAGGCTTATTCGTAGGCTCGTAGCGTATTATGTACCTGCTAAAATGCCCTACCTGTGATCACTCCTTGCGTAGCCCATTTCGTTAGTTGTAAAATGACGTCATCTTTTCAAGTACACCTGGTGCAATAAAATTGGATAATGACATTTGTTTTACTCGATATACGCCAATACAGTTTTTGCTATCTCATATTATGATCCATAATATGACTAAGCGAGGATCACCACTTTCATTAAGAGTAATTATCGAATATGGCTTTAGACAAATCAATTTGCAAACTACAATTTTAACAGTCCACCTGCTAATCAAAGATTTGTTGGTGATGATGATGATGGCTAACACTCCAGCTCTGAGTACATTTACAATTCATTATGTTTATCGCACGGCATTCAGCTTCCATTTGAGAAGCACGAAAGCGGCTATCCTGAGGGTGACTACGAAGATGGAGAGGGCAAGCACGTCCCACCAGAACTGGTCTGGAGACATCGCCACTTCGTTCAGGAATGTGCGAGGATGCCTGTAAACAATATGGCGATTTATGTTTAAAGCGAGATAATTTGTTATTTGTTTTGGGTTCATAAATAGAACGAAAGCAAGAGGAACGTTATAGCCCTTTAATTAATTAGAGAAAAGCCGTGTGCAACAGTGGGACATGTGGGGTAAATCAATAAATATAATAAATAAGTAAAAATTTTTTCTGTTTATTTTAATTGTTACACCTCACTAGAATTTTCTCCTGTATCGTGGGTGCGTTTACAAACACGACTTCTCACATACACAAATGCCCAGACACGGAACAACGACCTGCAGGACACAAATTAAATATTTTTCACTTTTTTATATTTGTTATTTATTGCCTCAATAGCCAAGTGGTCCTGACCGCGACTGCTACGCTAGAGGTCCTGGGTTCGATTCCCAGGTCGAGCAAAGTGTTATTGGGTTTTTCTATGAAATTCCCAGTAGCAGCTCGGAGTTAGGAATTTGTGCCCGGTTAATGGCAATAGGCTCGCCCCCTATTACATGGGACCTAAACATACCGGCGAACTGTGGGTGTACATTAGTACGCCTCTGCCTAACCCTTCGGGGAATACAGGCGTGATGGTATGTATGTAATTTTATATTTGTCCCGTGTGGGGATCGACTTATCCCTATAGGAAATGGGTGTGAGTGTAAACTATGTGTAGGCGCATCATATATGCTCCGTAGGCGATTGGTCCTTCGAGCCGGATCAATGTGTAGGCTCAGTCGGGAATTAAATTAAAGAGCAGTGGACTGTATAAAATAGGTGTAATACCGTTACTAATAAAGAATTGCCCATAGTCTAACATGTCGGTGAGTTGAGTAGAGGAAAGCGGCGCAGCAGCGCGCGTCCGGCCGTGTTCAATGCCCTGTACCTCGCGCCTTCCCCTCTGTCGCCTACGGAGCATATATATGTGATGCGCCGACACTATGTATGTAAATAGGGGCGAGCCTATTGCCGACTAGGCAGTTCTTTTTTGTCAGAACAGTGTTTGTATAAAAGAACTTTTTGAAAATCTACCAGAGAAGTCTGAAGGTATGATGCAAAAATTTACACGTGCGACGCTGCTACTAAAAAAATTGAATATGAATTTTCGTCGATGAAAGTAGAAACTATTGCAGAACTGAAAAAATATATGCAAGTACTCACTTGTAATGGCAGTATAGAGCCTCATTGCAGTCCAGTATAGGCCTGTCCAAGCCGTAGATGGCGCCAATGAAGCCCTCCAGTCCGTACCTCAGGTAAGACACATAGGACCCCCAGTACAAGTAGGAGGGCAGATCCCGGAGCGTCACCCCGAAGCCAGCGAACATCATCATGGGTACCGATATCGTGGGGCCCAAAAATGTGCCGTTCTGCATGGAAAAAGCTAAATTAGTTTCTACTTTTACATGCAAGCAAAATACTTCTTATCTCTATTAATTAAACGGATCCTGAGATACAGCTTAACCTCTTTGATCTATACAGACCTATACAAAGAAGAGATCATCACTGTTGGTTTTTGATTAAATTATTTTTGGGATCCATTTCTAATACTAATATAGCTTCAGGTCGAAGCCACGGGCAAAAGCTAGTATTATATAAATATGTTATATTGTGTTTGTACAAAGCCACGTAACCACCACGCCGCGATTTTTTAGTAAGTTAAGAAAGTTAAGTAGAGAGTTAAGAGTTAGGAATTTGTGCCCGGTTAATGGCAATAGGCTCGCCCCCTATTACATGGGACCTAAACATACCAGCGAACTGTGGGTGTACATAAGTACGCCTCTGCCTAACCCTTCGGGGAATACAGGCGTGATGGGATGTTAGTGATAGTCAGCAGCCCAAAAAGCCTGACAATCAGTCTATCCTCCGAATATCGGTATTACCCAGAAATTGGGTTACGGAGGTCTGATGGCAGTCGCTTCGTGACTCGTGTGAACTACTGAAATTCAGCCGCATCTGGGTAGACTGGAAGCCAACCCCAATATAATCGGGTAAAGGCTCGGAAATAGAGGAAGTGCAGTATAGAAACCGCACAGGTTAAAGAAATAATACTTACAACGACGCTGAAAACGGCTCCGATCATGAGGCCGAAGCTCTGCGCCACCAGCACGGTGTACAGCGAGATGGCGAAGAACATGCTGAACCTCACGATGTCCAGCGGCTGGGACGACATTGTGTACACTATCACGCTGAACACTGCGCATCCCACTATCTGGAACGAGAGAAAATACTTTTGAAACCCACAAGGATTTTTTACCCGACGGCGCCAGAAAGAGGTTTATGATTTTCGAGTATGTATGTATACAATGTATGTATTTTTATTTCTCCGTAGCCTAAACGCCTTGATGGGTTTAACTTGAGAGCCAACGTTAGATTCATCTTACGGCCAGACCAAATTGGTCAGTTGATTTGCTTACTACAGATAGAATTTTGACACAAGGTCCATACAAATAATGTCAATCCTATCTCCAGTAAGCAAATCTATCGACGGATTTGTTATTTGATCCCGCCTTTTGTGAGAGGTACTGGTTATATCAAAAATTAACTAAAGAGTGTAAAATAAAAGAAGTTAAGTTAGGCATTATTTCTTTTGAATTAAATCTAATTAAGGCGATGACTGCATGAGATTGGTCATCTTGTTTCCATCTTTTTTGCAGTTGGGTCATTGATTTTATAAAATACCTTTTTTTATCCACTATTTCACAGTTGTAATTATGATTTATATTTTCAGTACAGATAGATCTCGCATTTTATAGGCTAAACGAATAATGAGGTCAGCTTATTTTAGAAAAGTATAGCTTGATGTGTATCCATGCTTACCAAAAGCTATATAACAGATGGAAAGTGCAAACACCAAACAGGGCCTATAAAACGGAGAAACGAACCTACAGTCCTACACCACTGAACCCAATAATTTTTAGAGCGGGTTTAGATTGAAATCAGCAGTAGTTAGCTTGATTGTTAGATACCATAAACAAAATGTCAGAGTTTACTAACCGATACAGGTAGATCGACTATTGTAATCGATATGTAGTAAGATCCCAGCGAGTACCATCTGTTGAAGTGCTCCTTGGACAATATTGACATTTCATTGGGAACTGTAAGTAAAAACAAACAATTTTGTTTTTTAAATTAAATTAAATTTATTAACGCGCTTTTATTAGGTCGGAGTCCGGCGAACCGAATTTTCTATACAAACATAATACCAAAAAGAAAAGTTCGTAATTTAAACTCAATTTAAACGAAGTGTGTTATTTTCCGGATTCTGATACATTCTAGGTTTCTAACTACCATTTCGTCCAAAATACTTCACTGGAAATAAATGAAGCGAATGTAACTCTTGATAACTTTACCAAGTTTGGAACGATATTCCGGTCGATTATTTCCAGTGAAGTAGCAGTAGATGAAATGGTACGGTAGAAACCTAGATTAACGGTATCTCAATCCGAATAATAACACAATTTGATAAAATATTGTTTGGATTATGATTTATTTGGTATTAAGTTTTTGTGGGCAATAAAATTTCTGCGGACCCTTAAGTACCTACCCATACTTATGGTAATGGTGGTTTAATTTATTTTGGGTTTAGTTTGCACTATCTGCCATCTTTCATTTCCTCTTTCTTACTGATTCTCTTGATGACTCCTTTATGAAATATACACGAGTTCTCACCTTTATATATTCCGTTTTCTTTCATCCTGCATGCATAAAACCAAACAAGTAGTCTGTACGTACAGGCTACGGTTGGTAACGTGTGGTGTTTATACAAATTAAAATTAATAACATCAGTGTTTTGTCAGTAGTGTGTCAGTATTTTTTGCTATGCACAGTCACAGGAGTTACTTTAGGGGTTTATTTTAGGGGTAATCATGCTTTAAAACTTATTAAATTGCCTTCCTCCGAAGACCGGAACCTCTCGCATTTTGTTTTCAGTTTATATAAAGATACTTTGAAGGGTCCGGCTTTATCAAATTGTTTTATAAATGGGTCGAGATACCGTTAGTGTAGGTTTCTATTGTACCATTTGTCTACTACTACTTCGACTATTTTGTCTACTACTGGAGATAAATGACCAGAAAATCGTTACCAACTTGGTTAATTTATCAAGAATTGCATTCGCTTACATTTGGTGGGAGTACATTAGTACGCCTCTGCCTCAAAAGATAGATCGACAGTGGTATACTTACAGGTAAGAATGGTGAGCATCATAGGAGACATCATGTGGTGCATCAGGATCGCGAACAGCAAGTTGTAGTTTTCCAGCACTCGAGAGCCTTCGTTTCCAGCATTGATGAACAAGCTACCTAACATTATGCCAACCACGACGTTGACAATCAAACGTAAGTGTGTCATCGTCTGGAAAAGACACACACATTATACTGTTAGTTATTGCTGAAGAGTTCGATTCTTCTTTAGGGAATTATATTTAAAGGCTATAAATTACTTTCTGATAACATAAGCACCTTCACTTTGTGAGAGCGATATGCGATGCTTCTTATTCTTGAATGGGTATTTCTTATATTATAAGCGAAAGGATTTTCTTCATTGTAATATATCAGCCATTACCAACAGTCTATGCAGCCATTAACGGCAGCAGCTTTGTGTAAAATACTGATGCTCTACTCTGGCCTTGGTACCTAACTGATTGAAATCAAACTGGCACAATTAGGACAAGGGTTACCTATATAGGTGCTAATGTTATAGCAGAAATTATAATCGAATGTTAAATTTGACTGTTTACACTGGAAGTCTATAACAACAAACATACTCTTAGACTAGAGATATTTTCTCTAGTCCAAGAGAATCGTTGTTGATAAGGGAGCGGTATGGTGTGAAAGAAGATGTAGTAACAAAGATTTTGGAAGTTATAAGGTGGTTTGGGCATGTTGAGAGGATCGGTGAACGGAGATTGCCGAAACGAATATATATGACGTAGATGAAGCGAAAATTGTGTGCCAGGATCGTAGCAAGTAGAAATCTATAGTGTCTGCTTACCCCAATGGGAGACAGGTGTGAAAATATGTATGTATGTAAGTAAGTAGAATTGTCGGCTACCAAGAGTCTGACTAAAAATTTCTTCTAATTATAGTTCAGAACCAAAACTGAAAGAATTCTTACCGCATCTCTCTTAGCTTTCATAAAGCCTCTTTTAATGAGGACATTGAGCTGGTTGGATTGGTTGGTCTCCTCGTCTCCACCCGTGGGCTCGGTTTCCCTCAGGACACTGAGCGGCAGTTGCTTGCGGAGACCCTCCATCGTGGGGATGCTCTGGTAGTCATCAAACCATTCTAAAGCCCGGCCGTTCTCAGATTTGTTGCTCATCAGGTCGATTTTGTCCTGTCCGTACTCCCCACAAGACAGCTCTATGACTGTGGAAAATTGATATTTTGGGTTATTGAAATTGGTTTTTTTTAACATTTACAAACTTTTTAGTCTAAATTAAGAGAAGGTCAGCGAGTACTTTGCTAGCTGTAAAAATTACTGTAATTAAACCCCTAAAAAACATCCTAAAATGTTTACGTATTGCCAGATGCCAGATGTCATATCATTCATTATCAGCTAAAAGAGGTCCATTGCTGAACGAGGGCTTCTTTTATAGACTTCCACAAGGAACACTTATGTGCTGCCTGATTCACCTGCCTCTCAGCGAATTTCATCAGCGACCTTCGAGATGGTCGTCTGTCCATCTCGTTGGACGTCATCCTATACTTTGATTTCCGATCCGTGGCTTCCACTAAGCGATTCCTAGTAGCCAAATTATATGATTAAGAAATAACATTATATTACCTATCCATAATAGTATAACAGAAATGATGTCCACTTACTATAATCAGCGGGGTTGTGATATATCGGACAAGGTATCCCGGCCTGTTCTAGGTACGGTACAAGGTTCTTCGTGGTGCCCTGGTACATGCAGCGGCCAGCCGCCAGCACATACACGTGGTCGAACAGAGCGAACAGCGACGCTGACGGCTGGTGAACCGTGCAAACGATGGTGCGGCCCTGGTGCGCCAGGCTACGGCACAGCTGAACCACTTGCGTGCACGATGAACTGTCCAGACCTCTGGGAAGACAGAAGACAACGTAAATGCATGCTAATAATTATAATACGAAGTAAAGTCTGTCACAAGTAAATAGACGTAAATGTCTCATTAGTCTTATGATTCTATGCGCGACTGCTAATCTTGAGGTCATGGATTTCAGGTAGAGAAAAAGTGTTATTGGGCTTCTTTATGAGGTTCTCAGTAGCCAGCTCGGACTGTAGATTTGTGCTCGGTTTTTGACAGTAAGCTCGTTCCCTATTTTATTGGTCTAAACATGCCAGCGAACTGTGGGTGTACTGTGTTTGGTGTACCTTTGCTTATCCTTTCGGGAACTACCAGGTGTGACGGTATGTTAACTAACTCTTTGTTTTGTTTGTCTATTACCTTTCATGTTTAAAAATAGCTGAACAGATATCGATAAAATGGCTTTCACGTGCAAAAGTCGAAACACCCAACAAGATGTGCATGGTATGACAGATTTTAACAGAGTCAGAGGAGTCAGGGGTCTTACCACCGAGTCAGATAATTCCTTGCCTCTTACGAGATGCTGAACAGAATGGGGCAGTGAGGAATAGTATTCGAAGTTTGAACTAATATACCGATAACTGCACTTACACAGCCTCATTAGCCAAGTTATCCTGAGCGTGACTTCTTCGCTGGAGGTCCAGGGTTCGATCGTTGAGCAAAGTGTTGTTGGGTTTTTCTATGAAATTCCCAGTAGCAGCTCGGAGTTAGGAATTTATGCCCGGTTACTGGCAACAGGCTCACCCTCTATTACATGGGAACTAAACATACCGGCGAACTGATGTGTGTACATTAGTGCGTCTCTGCCTAATCCTTCGGGGAATACAGGCGTGATGGTATGTTCGAACTGACTTTTTGACAGGTATATTCCCGCGTTCATTTGCTTTTCTAAAAGATACAGGCAATTCCTTAATTCACTTCAAGCGCCGAGGACATGACTTTACGAGAGAGCAAAAGATTTCTAATTCGAGCGAGTGTTTCCGCTAGAAATTACTAACCCACACAATATATGTACGTAATGAGATACCGTATTATCTACTACCTCCGTTCTGTGGGAGTCTTACCCACAGAAATGAGTAATTTGCAACTTTCATTAGGTAATTACTAAGTTACATTGATAAAACATTGGACTGCTTCATTAGTCTGTCAGTGGTCAGTAGGGCTGTTCCGTTAGAAATCATGGGTTTGATTCCCAGGTCGTTTTTTTTTTCGGTGTTTCTATGAAATTTTCAGTAGCCGGTCGGAGTTGGATTATTTTGGCAATAGGTTCGCCAAAAGTTGATTAATACTGAACTTTCTCATTTAATGATATTTAGGCCAGCTCTGTCCTTTTTTCTTACAAAACTTCGCGGGCGTACGTACGCAGACCAACCCATAAACTATTCTACAGAATTGGATTGGTCGAGCCATTTTCGACTTTTTTGCGAGACTGACGCACTTACCTACAATATAGTTAGATGAAGACGATAAAATCATACTTAATGTTTATTATTTTTTATTAACAGTTGTTCCATCGTTGTGGGTAACACCTGGATATCTGTGGGCGCTTCCCATGTTATCTACACCACTGAAAATACCTATCATCCTATCTACTTACTACTGTAAACGATAAATAATGCGGATTGTCATAATGTTCCCCATCACCTGATAAGCGTGAGTGAGATTAAAAAGTAATTGGGAAATTATATCCGTGTGATTTGTAGGTCATTGCGATAACTTACATAATTGCGTAATTTTGTATGAAATACATACAGAACTAGCTGTTACCCGCGACTTCGTCCGCGTGGAATAAAAAAAAGTTGCCTACGTTACTCCTTGTTATATCATCATATATCATATCTGCCAGTGAAAGTTCCCTCAAAATCGGTACAGCCATTTCAGAGATTAGCCGGAACAAACGAAGAGACAGAAAGACGAAAGTTGTAAAAAAAAATGTTTTGGTATAGTACCGTGTATACATCCAAATGCACTTAGTAAGAAGCGGTTATTTTAATATTACAAACGACAAACCAAATTTAGGCCAGCATAGTTGGACTCAAGATCCTCATTATGAGAGGAGACCAGTAACGAGAGAATATAAAGAAAGGGTTAAATTATTTTTTATTAAAATTCAACAATATTGTAGATATGTATCTTTAGACAAATCTAAATATTTTAACACTATGATATCCTTCTGTATTGTGGGCGTGTTTTAAAACTCAAATTATCACATACACAAACACCCAGACCCGGAAAAACTACCTGTAGGTCAAACAGTTTTTTCGATGAGGAGATCGAACCCGCAACACGTAGCGTAGAAATCGATCGCCACTACAACAAGCGCGCCATCTAATAATATCTAAAGAATTTTAAGGACTTACGTGGTAGGTTCATCGAGGAACATGACGAGTGGGTTGTTGATGAGCTCCAGCGCGATGGAGAGCCTCTTCCTCTGGCCTCCCGACAGCTGGGAGCCGCGGGTGTTCATGTGCTCGTACAGACCCAGGTTCGTGAGGATATCCTCAATCTGAAGTAAGGAGCAGAAATTTATTTGACACACTGGACTGAATTGATTTAGATCCTGGGTTCGAAGTTGTGTGCTGGGTCAAGCAGTGTTATTGGGCCAACTGTTGGTGTATATTAATATACTTACGTCTGCTTAACCCTTCTGGTAAAATAGGCATAATGGTATGTTTCTATTTGCCGCATGGAGCATGTATGGGACGCAGGTTAGATAAAAATTGTGTTTTACAATCACGCCTGTAGTCCCGAAGAGGTACATTTAGAGATATATACAGCTCGCCGGTATGTTTAGGTCCCATAGAATAGTGCCTATTTCCGTTATCTTGGCACAAATCTAAACTCCGAGCTTTTATTGAAAATTTCGTAGATAAATCTAATAACTTATTGCTTCACCTGGGAATGGAACCCAGAACCTCTAGCGTAAACTTAAACAGCCTCACAAATCAAGGATAATCACAAAAAAAATTATACCAGTGGAGCCCGAGGCAGAATATTAAAAGAGCTTTAATTATAATAACTAGTAACTAGCGACCTGCCTGTGTTGCCCTATTCCTAAGAGTCGTAGCATGATGTTAAATAGCTTAAAACCTTATAACCTTATATCATGAATCACTCCATCCATTAGAAAAACCGCATGAAAATCGGTACAGTAATTTTTGAGTTTATCGCGAACAGACAGGCAGACGCGGCAGGGGACTTTGTTATATATGGATAAACTGCAATGAAATAATAATATTTTTAATTATCACAAAGTAATCAGCATACTTTGTCAATAAACGAACAGACTTATACTCGTAGCTAATATTTGCCTGGTGAATAACTACTTGGAGTGTCATTGAACTCATCTGTATCCGTTTTCTAGCTAGTACTAGATTTTAAAACCAGTTATATCTATTAATGATTTTCTATAACATAACATACCATCACGCCTGTATTCCCAGAAGGGTTAGGGAGAGGTGTACTAAGGTATACCCACAGTTCGCCTGTATGTTTAGGTCCCATGTAATAGGGGGCGAGCCTATTGCCATTAACCGGGCACAAATTCCAAAGCTCCTACTGAGAATTGCATAGAAAAGCCCAATAGCACTTTGCTCGACCTGGGAATCGAACGCAAGACCTCTAGCGTAGCGGTCGCACTTGAAACTACTAAACTAACGAGACAGTTATAAGTATATAGTTATATATGATTTTCTATAAGTTTCTTCAAAGGCGAATATAACACAATTCCTTCTGTGGAAGAGCCATGTTTCGGCACGAAAGGGCTCAACCGGAGTGATACCATACCACGGCCTTACAGAAAACCGGAGTGAAACAACACATACGTTGTGTTTCGCCGAGTGAGTGACATTCCGGAGGCCCAAACCCTTTCAAAACGCGGAAAACGCATTTGCGACTCCTCTGGTGTTGCGGCTGTCCAAGGGCGGCGGTAATCGCTTACCATCAGGTGATCCGTCTGCTCGTTTGCCCCTCTATCCCATAAAAAAACAAAATATTTCCTTATTTCTTACAAATAAATTACTTACATACATAAAGACCTCAATTTACATGATGAAGCCGCTCGAGGTACGGAACCATTTTATTCGCCAATTATGCAAAATCAGCGGTATAGTGGAATTAGGTTACACGTCATACCACCTTCTGCATTTCAAGTCTTATTTGTGTAAATTACACGCGATGGCAATGAGTACCACATAATTATCTAATTACAATAATGTACATACAATATATATATAGCATACATAGCGTAAGTGGTCCTGAGCGCGAGTCCTGTCGGTCGAGCAAAGTGATAATGGGTTTTTCTATGAAATTCCCAGTAGCAGCTCGGAGTTAGGAATTTGTGCCCGGTTAATTGCAATAGGCTCGCCCCCTATTACATGGGACCTAAACATACCGGCGAACTGTGGGTGTACATTAGTACGCCTCTGCCTAACCCTTCGGGGAATACAGGCGTAACGTGTTCCTTTGTTTTAGAAAAGTTTAAGTCGCTCTGTCTGGTCTGTATGTTTGTTACATTATCACGCTTAAATCGCTGAACAGATTTCAAGTATATTTGGCAAGGAGATAGATTGTATTCTAAGGAAGGATATAGGCAAAATTTTGTGTTAAAAAGTCTATAAAGATGCGAGTGAAACTAGGAGTAGTAGCAGCAGTAAGTATATAAAAGTTAAATATCAATATATTTTTCTATAAAAGGCAAATTATAAAAAGTTGGTTATTATAAATGTTACATTATAGAATATTGTATGTATTATAAAACATGAAAGAAGAAACTGCATCGTTAGTCTAATGGTTCTGAGCGTGACTGCCACGCTAGTGGACCTGGGTTCCATTCCCAGGTCGAGAAAAGTGTTATTGGGTATTTCTATGAAATTCTCTCTATGCCTAACCCTTCGGAAAATACAGGCGTGATGATATGTTTATGTATATGTATGTATTATAAAAGATGTTATTGTGGTAGATAACAGCGATTTCAATTCATCAGTAGACTGTCAGTATTTGACAGTGACAAGATACTCCAATCAAGACAAGTACAACATGATGAATGAATGATGTCTAGAAGATTGTTTAATTATAGAATTAAATAACATTCGCATCGAACTTCTCACATGTATTTTATCAGGGTGAAATGCATGGACTTCGATAACGCACGTGTCTAAGCCTATTTATAATTATAATCTAAACATGATTACTACACACGGAAGTTATTATTTATCTTTACAGCCAGTAATTCATTGTTTCTTAGTTTAAATATAATCCCTGTTTTGGATTGGTATTTCTACCTTTCCCGAAAAGCGATGTGCGGTTCGGGTTCGGGTAATATGCTACTCTGACAGAAGGTAGCTTTGAAATGAAACAACTTTTAACGGATTTTATCGCGTTATATTGATATTAAATAAAATCTGTAAAAAGTAGTTTCATTTCAAAGCTCATAATAAGTGTTAGAAATTCGAAGGTAGTTGTTCAATCGGCTACATAATCTACATTTCCAATAGCACTCATTGTACGGAAATTCTATACAATTTCAGATGAGTTTCTACTGGAAAAATATAGTTTGATATGTAGCCCTGTGTACAGTTTGCAAAAAAGTTTTGTAAGAAAGTCCTTCAACGTACTATAGTTATATAGATAGTACATTGAAGTCTAAAGTGAAGTTGCGCGCAAATTGTTGGGCAGTAGTTTTTAATATAAAAAGTCGATGAAAAGAAAGTTGAAGTCGTATCTGTACCTATGTTTAGAATGCGTTAATAATATCCTAAGTAAGTAATGTCATATATATGAAATGAAAAAAAAAACATGGATTGACTTTATGATTCTGTTCTAAAGGCCCCATATAAACCAGAGGGCCATTGAAGTTATTTTTTTGCGCTTTGGCCCTGGAACAAGACAGGACCCACAGCCGCATGCCATGTTTTTTATGGCATAGCCGGGCAAATGAGCAGACGAATCGCCTGATGGTAAGCGATACCGCCGCCCATGGAGACCAGCAACCCCAGACCAGTCGCTATTACGTTTCCGGCCTTTTAAAATGGTTTGGGCTATCGGTACCACACTCACTCGGCGAAACGCAACGCTTACGTTATTTCACGCTCTTTTTCTCTATGACCGTGGTATCATTCTGGTCGAGCCGGCCTATTCGAGCTTGGCTCTCCCACGTTCCATCAATCAAAAAATATCAGTCAACGTACCACTTCTCCTTTCTCGTATTTGTCTAGTTTGGTGGGGAGTTTGAGGTCTGCTGCCAGGGACATGTTCTCTCCCACGGTGAGTAGACCTTGCAACCGGTCATCCTGCTGGATGTAGCAGGACATCCTCTTGAACCGTTCTGGAAATAATATAAAATAAATTTAATTGAAAAGGCTCTTCTCCAGTTTTCTTTTATGGGATAGGTGAGCAAACGAGCAGACGGATCTCCTGATGGTAAGCGATAACCGCCGCCCATGGACACCCGCAACACCAGAGGAGTCACAAGTGCGTTGCCCGCCTTTTAAAAGGGTTTGGGCCTCCGGTAAACTCACTCGGCCGGTATCAAGCCGGTTTTCTGTGAGGCCGTGGTATCACTCCGATCGAGCCGGCCCATTCGTGCCGAAGCATGGCTCTCCCACGTGAAAAAAAATCTCGTTTCTTCTCATCATTCCCCGTGATTTGTGATTTGGAATTTGATGACTCTGATAAACACCATCTCAACTCTTACTTTCTTCTTAACTTTAACTACATCTATTTGTTACCCATTCGCTATTTCTGTATTTAGTCTTCCTTTTATCTAGTGGCCCACTTAACTACGCAAAGATTCTGGGTTCGATTGCCAGGTCGAGTTAAGTATCATTAAATTCTCAGTAAAAGCTCGGAGTTTGGAATTTGTGCTCGGTTAATGACAACAGGCTCGCCCCCTATTACTTTGACCTAACATAACGGTGAACTATGGGTGTTCATTAGAACGCTTCTGCCTAGCCCGTCAGGAAATAAGAGCGTGATAGTATGTTATATTCTTGTCTAGTGGTATTTGGGTCTATTGGTTTGGTCTATTTTCCCGCAGTAAAAAGTAGCCTTTGTTCATCAGGGATAATGTCAGCTTCTATTGGTAAAAGAATTTTTCAAATCGGTCCAGTAGTTTCGGAGCTTAGTCAATACAAATTAACAAACAATCAAATCTTTCCTTTTTATAATATTAAGTAGTGTATATGATCTATTTCGTCAGTACGATCAATTCTCTAATGAGAATTGTTATGGGTCTGCTAAGCCTTTTTAATCTATACTTCTATACTAATATATAAAGCTGAAGAGTTTGTTTGTTTGTTTGTTTGCTTGAACGCGCTAACCTCAGGAACTACTGGTCCGATTTGAAAAAATATTTCAGTGTTAGATAGCTTTCATTTATTGAGGAAGGCTATAGGCTATATATCATCACGCTACGCGGACAAAGTCGCGGGCAGAAGCTAGTTAGTTATAAAGGAATTGTTCACTACAGTTAGATAACTGTACTGAAGACAGAAAACAAAAGAAGATTAAAATAACCACATGAATCTGCGAGATATTGTTAAATCTACAAAATTCTTTAAATTTGTTGGTCACGGTGAAACATGCCCATCAAATTGTGATTAACCAATAAGCTTATCGTATAGGCAACAAAATTAACATCGATTCACTAATGTCGATATCAAATCATGCATTCGTGATTGACACGTTACATGATCGAGTGAATCGTTTGCCCTTGCTTCGTACTGGCCAACTCGATTCGAAAAGTCGCCTTAGGTCATGCTACTTGTGAAACTAGATAGGTATCGCTTTTACAACGATGTATAAATTGTTAGATGCGGTAATTTCGTAATATTCCTTTATTTTATGAAAACCTTGACATGAAAAACCTGAAAAAAATTCTCCCGTACTTCCTTGTTGTCTTTGTTACCCACAAAGACGACAAGGAAGTACGGGAGATTTTTTTTTCAATTTTCTCCACTGTAACTACTACAGCCATGAGTATTTCGTTTTTTTTATGGGATAGGGAAGCAAACTAGCAGACGGATCACCTGATGGTAAGCGATAACCGCGCCCATGGACACCCGCAACACCAGTGGGGTCGAAGCATGGCTCTCCCACGTGATAAAATTCGTTTAGCTGGTATTGTTATTATTACTTGAAAAAATTAACTTACGTGTTTCAAAAAGACATTAGGGTTTCGTTATTATAATTATGACTGGATATTCTAATCAATGTGTTTGAGGTCTTACGCTTATTCAGTTACACGTTGTATATCTAAAATCTATAAAACATTTTTGATTTTGATTTTGATTTTTGATATCTATGAGCATCTACGTTAGGATTGCCATCCGTCCCGGTACACTGGGACATGTCACCGGTTTGGAACTCTCTGTCTGTCCCGGTCGTCCCGGTATATTGTCTGATAAATGATATTTATTTCTGTAAAATAGATCTTTTAAAGACACTTTTACATGTCAATGATTTGTATTTTTTTAACTAGATGGCTCCAGCCTTTCCTAACTGACGACCTCTGAGAAGAAACACCGAAACAAACTCAGAGAATCATGGTCTCTTTAAAGTCCAGACATAGTAGTAGCAATATGTGAGTGTTACAATGCAGGGTCATCTCTGGTCTGTCCCGATTTCCCTATCGTCCCGGTATTTCAATTGCAACTAGTAATACCCGTACAGCGCAGACCGGCGAAGTAGCGGGCCCTGCCGCCCGCTACCGCCTGCCAGAACACGCGTATTATTGCTTATTCTATAATAAATATAAATAATAAAATAAATAAATATTTTAGGACATTTTTTACACAGCACCATCTAGTCCCAAACTAAGCAGAGCTTGTAATATGGGTACTAGGTAATGGATATAATACTTATATACTTTTTTTTTGTAAATACATACTTATAATACATAAGAAACACCCAGACGAACACAAACACTTATATTCATCACATACATTTTTGTGTTCTGTGGGAATTGACGCACCCACGACCTCATGGTCAGCAGTCCGGTACTCGAACCACTAAACCACAGAGGTCGTCAATCTATGTTGTGTCGTTTATTCTGCCGTGGTAATCGAGAGGGCAGCAAGTCTAAGGTGGCCATTTTTTATTACTGATTTGGAATGTATGTCAAACGAGCTTTCTTCCTATCTAGGTTTCACAAATCTACGTAAATTAGAAATACATTTTCTTGTTTGATAAAGATATTTTCTGTCACTTATTGCTAATGTCCCGGTCAGTACTTAAGCTGCTATGGAAACCCTAATCTAAGTGAATCCACGTAATATCACAGCTAAATGAATGTGTCCTAGCCTAGCCCGCTTTATCTAACGCCTAGAATCCGGGTCCTTGGTTCATAGCTAATTATTTTCCGCCGATAACAGCTGCGTGTGCGCAATCTGATCGCTTATTGACGCTATTTGTGTTTGTGCTTAAGTACACATAATTAATGCTGTTCGTAATTGCTTACTTACATTAGAATTACTTTTTAATTATAGTTATGTATTTATCAAACTGGTCTAATAAACTAGTTATAGGTATATAAGTATATATCGCATATCTAGTGTGTTTTTATTCAGTTGATAACATTTTTGGAGGCTGGTTGCGCTCGTTGGCAACAACAATACTATTATTATAGCATGATTATGATTATTGTGACCAAGAAGTCGTTCTACAACGTGTTAATAATTTTTCGGTTGTGGGAAAGAGATGGCGCTATTTAGTGCATAGAGCGGCATCTCTCTCTCTCTCTCTCTCAATCGCAATAACACGTCGTGGACGGCCGGTCGTCAATCTTGATGGAGACTACTCTAACAATCACTTTGTGAGTCTAGAAATAAATACTGTTGGTTTTAAAATATACCATCACGCCTGTACTGAAGGCTTAGGCAGAATCACCATTAATCTAAACTCCGAGCTGCTACTGAACCTTGCAATAAAATTTTGCTCGATCTGGTAACCAAAGCCAGGTCCTCTAGCGTAGCAGTCACTCTTAGGATCACCAAACTTACTCATAATTCTTCCTCTGCCGTTGATGAAAACCGCTCCGCCGACACCGGTGATGCGGTAGCCTGAGAGCACGTCGAGGAGTGTGGACTTGCCGGCTCCTGATGGTCCCATGATGGCGACCAGCTGCCGTGGACGTAGCCGCCCGTGGACTCCATGGAGGATTTGTTTGCTGCCTGTAACAAATTGTTTTGAATTTAGAACATTATATTTAAGTAAAAACGTCTTGTTCAAAAATAAAAGTATCTAAAATATGAAGATTGACATGAGATCTTCCAGGTATCCACTATGTTCGCGATCTAACTGTGCTCCGCGCATCTGCAACTGCTCCACATTGTGGATACCATCAGAGCAGTTGCAGATACGCGGAGCACAGTTAGTTCGCGAACATAAGTAGGTAGTTGATATTGATAACCGGCTTTAGAGACATGATGTCCCATACGGGGATTATCTTTTGATTTTTTTTATGGAATAGGGGGGCAAACGAGCAGAGGGATCACCTGATGGTAAGCGATTACCGCCGCCCATAGACACCCGTAACACCAGAGGAGTTGCAAGTGAGTTGTCCGCTCAAGTGTTTTGGGCCTCCGGTATCCTCACTCGGTAAAACACAACGTAAACGTTTCACGTCGGTTTTTTTAATTAAATAAATCTTTTATAAGATTCAGAAATGTTTACATACACAAATAACAAATCCCTACGTGTCAGACAACATTCGTTCCCTGGTGGGACTGAGGCTTAACGTATAATAATAAATACTTCATTCTAATAGTTATTATTTGTATTTTTGTTTGTACGATCAATTCTCTAATGAGAATTGTTATGAGACCCATAACATTTCCCATAAGAGAATTGCTAAGCCTTTTTAATTAGTTATACAGAAATTGTTCTCTACAGTTAGATAACTGTACTGAAGACTGAGAACTGTGCTAAATAGATAGACAATTTCAAAAACTAGTGAACGGATTTTAAAAATTATTGCACTAATTTAATAGTTGTAATGTTACTAATGATATTATATAGTTTACTAGCCTTCCTCAATAAATGGGCTATCTAACACTGAAAGAATTTATCAAATCGGACCAGTAGTTCCTGAGATTAGCGCGTTCAAGCAAACAAACAAACTCTTCAGCTTTATATATTAGTATAGATAGATATCATTGAATGCTACATTATCACTGTGTAACATAGGCTATGTTGTTAATCGAGTTAAATAAAACGACAGTTTAGGCTGCGAGTAAAACCACGGGAAACAGCTTCTATTAAAAAATAAACACATTTCATCTCGTGATAAATTAGCAAGATAGACAAAGTGGAAGTTGAATTTACTCACAGCGTTCATGAATGGTATTACCTTATTCGTTCCAAACACAGAAATTCTATAAAAGGTCTTTTATATTAAATAATGGTCTTAATTCCTTAAATAATGGTTGACCCAACCACCTCTAGTGGGCATAACAGCCACCTATTTACTTGTAAGCTTCACCCTTAAGGTCGTTCGCTCAGTTTCCGCGGTTCGTTTCAACTGCGATAACCCTTGCTGACGTCAGAGATTAAGACCGACCCGTTCCAATGCACTTGAAGGAGCGCACGTACTAGTGTGTACGTACTTAGTACTTCATTGATACTTAGCAATATCCTTGCACCCTGTCATTAGAATACAAGGTCAAATGATAAAATTGTAATCTGATGTAAGTTAGGTGTTTGTTTGGATCGCAAGAATCCAAATTCAAATTGGATTTTCGCAAGAAGCCTAATTACGACATAAACTATACAATATTTAAAACTTAATAGGTATGTATAACTACTAGTATTCTATTATCTGCGGTATAACATTCATAGGTGTGTATGTAATGCATGTATCTTTTGTTTTTTCTACCTGGTTGCTTTAAGTAGTTAGCAAGTTGTAATTTTTTTGTTCTAATAACACGCTAAAATTGCGATTTATTTTGGTATTCATTTACTATTTTTGGCAATACTTATATATTTATTTATTGCTGTTACATTTTACCAGATTAGGGTTAGGCAGAGGCGTACTAATGTACACCCACAGTTCGCCGGTATGTTTAGGTCCCATGTAATAGGGGGCGAGCCTATTGCCATTAACCGGGCACAAATTCCTAACTCCGAGCTGCTACTGGGAATTTCATAGCAAAACCCAATAACACTTTGCTCGACCTGGGAATCGAACCCAGGACCTCTAGCGTAGCAGTCGCGCTCAGGACCACTTGGCTAATGATGAGGCAGTACTAGATCTGATGCTAAAACATAAGCCTTTTTTACCAAAGCAAATACCTAAGTAGTTATTTTAGGATATTATCTGTGAATTATTTTATTACCTTAGGTACGTATGTACACACACATTACGTAAGCTGATATAAATGAGTTATTATTTATCGAAAAATGGTATCTCTTTTTGTTCATAAATCCTTTATGCTGGTTTTTGTTCGGTTATACATAATGAATAACAACCAAATCAAACCTACCTTTGACCGGCCTTGAAGACGTTTTTAATTAAAATACCGTACCGTATCTATATTAAATTTGATAATTATCCTAAAAACTATACTTAGGCCCACTTGCACCAACTTCTTAAATATGTTTAAATTGTATTTAAACACAAATTTACTATGAAAAAAGTAGTTGTTAGGATAATTATATTTAATCGTAGCAATATCATTAAACCTAAGGAAACCATAATTTATATTAAAAATATTTAAATATTATTTAGTTCCCGTTGAATTTTTGAATGCTATAAAGGATCCAAAACGTCGGGAATTAAATAATATCAATTTATCGCGATAAAATCCGTAAAAAGTAGTTTTATTTCAATTAAATAATTCAGTTTTTCTATAAACATAATTCGATCGTTTAAAAATGGCCGGAAGATATAAAGAAAAGGATTCACGAGTGACATGCAACAATAAAATAAAACAATAATAATTTAATGATATAATTATACATGACTGTAATTTGCAAGATACAAATAATTATTATTTATAATAAATTACTTGTCACAGATAATTAGCCTTGTAATGTTTTCAAAGGGTTAAGAAAATAGGTTCCTACGTATTTTATCATACTTATCAATACACCCGCGCCCCCCGAAGAGTTTAGCAGAGGTGTATAACAGTACACCTCTGCTAAACTCTTCAGGGGGTGCGGGTGTTCGGGAGGTGTATTGTTATACACCTCTGCTTCTTCATCCGTTGTTGTTGTACTATATTATCATGATTTATAATAATGAGATGTTTCAACTTGTAGTATTGAGTATTTTCGTAATTAACACGTAAAAGATAAATTTGTAATAATAACTATATGAAGTATAGTATTCTGGAAACACTACCCGTAACATGCAATAGGCTCGTCCTTTTAAATGGTACGTAAACAAAACATACCAGCGAAATGTGGGTGTGCATTAGTAATGTATGCCTCTGCCTTACCTTTAGAGGAATAGAGGTGTGATGGTAAGTTTTGTTATGCTAGTCAGTAATGTATGCTACTTCTAATTTATGTTATTGTTAATTTATGGATACTTTTCTACTATATTTCACCCAATGTATTCAGTATGATGGGAAACTCAAATTGTCTCTTACGTTTTGAAGAAATATTAAATCATTGTCAATTAGTATGTAAATAAAAAAAAGTCATAAATACCATCGTTACTGCGCAAAAGGTTGGAAATTAATTGACAAAACAAACACGCCCGCACATTAAACGATACATCGACATGCGCGCGCGCTGGCTCGATAACATTGTTTTTAAGTCAAATGAGTATAACTATTTCGGTTACGTTACGATAGACTTACGGAAAAGATGAACGGTTATTTACTTTATTATTCTTGCTAAAGATAATAGGTACTTAATACTATTGTGTAGTTCAACAAAATTTTGTACTATGTCGCGATATGTAACGGTATGAAAACAGTTTAACAACAAACTTTTTGATCTTAAGATCAGGATATTTTCAGATTATGTGAGACACGATATGTATGCACGGCAGAATATAATTTATGTTTGTATTGGACCAACCAACCTATCCCGATTTTAGAAAAGCTTATTCTTAAACCAGATACATACATACCATCACGCCTGTGTTCCCCGAAGGGTTAGGAAGAGGCGTACTAATGTACACCCACAGTTCGCCGGTATGTTTAGGTCCCATACAATAGGGGGCGAGCCTATAGCCATTAACCGGGCACAAATTCCTAACTCCGAGCTTCTACTGGGAATTTCATAGAAAAACCCAATAACACTTTGCTCGACCTGGGAATCGAACCCAGGACCTCTAGCGTAGCAGTCCCGCTCAGGACCAAGTTACAAGATACAAATTTCCTAATAAACTATTACATTGTAAACAGTTCGATAATAGGAGTCCCACGGGGCTCAATTCTAGGTCCATTCCTACTCATGATTTTTATAAATGATTTACCTGATCTGATGGAGTGATGAGAGATAATCGCGAGATAGTCCTGTTTGCAGATAATACATAACTATTATTTAAATCTATGGCAATAAAACCTTAACTAAAAAAACATTGACACAAACAACATAAAATATAAATATCTAAGCTTCGTGATTATTTTTTGCTGTTTTTGAATTTGATTAGTTCCACGGAGTTTAGAGATCCAAATGGGCATAATAATAATATCTTCTTAATTATCAACGGTGAACAGCGCGTCTTTTAAAAAAAATGGTCGGGAATCCATGGAAACCTGCTAACCTTCAAAATTCTAATATTATTATGTGAATATGTTACCAAACCTCATTAGCTAATTGGTCCTGAGCGCGACTGCTACGCTAGAGGTCCTGGTTTTAATTCCCAGGTCGAGCAAAGTGTTATTGGGTTTCTCTATGAAATTCCCAGTAGCAGCTCGGAGTTAGGAATTTGTGCCCTGTTAATGGCAATAGGCTCGCCCCCTATTACATGGGACCTAAACATACCGGCGAGCTGTGGGTATACCTTAGTACACCTCTGCCTAACCCTTCTGGGAATACAGGCGTGATTGTATGTTACCAAACCTGAACAATATCAAAACGACACGTGTTAAATTCTATTATAAATTATATTCTTTTCTTTCTGCATTTTTACAAGTCCATGTTATAATTTTTTTTTAACAAGATATCAACGACAATGCCTGAGAAGAAACTCTGAAAAAACTTAAAGAAGGTCTCATTTCAAGTCCAGATAGTAGTAGGATTATCTACATTTTACAATGTAGGGCAATAACTGCTTATTGAAGAAAGACCCACAGCAGCTTAAAGTTGGAGGTCCATAAACTTGAATTCCCCACAAAAACGTAATATAAAAATAAATCGTAATCCAAACAATACTGTATCAAAGTGTGTTTCGGATTGCGATACCATTTGTCTAGGTTCCTCCCGTACCATTTCATCTACTACTATTTCACTGGAAATAATCGTTCCAAACTTGGTAAAGTTATGAAGAATTTATTTTAGTGAAGGAAAAATTCGACTCGCAGGCAGGATTCGAACCTGCGTCTTCTGGCTGGGTACGCCAGACGCTCTGACCTCTAAGCCACCGCGAGTCCCGCCTGCCATGTCGAAATTTGCCTTCACATTCTGAACTTACGTCTTAAAGGTGACGTCAGTAACATCTATTGAAAGGCAAGTTACTTTGCCTCTCAACCGACATGACTTACCTTACGGTTAGTTCTGTGTCGTACGATGCTACCATACCTATTAACTATCTTTTTGTGATTTTTCTGCATTTTTCATGCTAAGATTTTAAAGTTATTTTAGTGCGAGTCGAATTTTTCCTTCACTAAAATAACTTTAAAATCTTAGCATGAAAAATGCAGAAAAATCACAAAAAGAAAGTTATGAAGAAGTTTACATTTGTTTTCCAATGAAGTATTTTGGATGAAATGGTAGAGCAGGAACTTAAATTAACGGTATCGAATAGTTTGATTAAATTGTTTGATTTAAAATTTATTTTGGTGTTACATTTGTATTGGAAATTCGGTACACCGCCGCGCCGGGCTCTTAAGCGACTTACTAGGAGTTCAAAACAATTGCTTAAATGTTACTTGTGATGTATGTAATTACTGGAGTCAAAGACTGCCAAGATGATCAATACACTCCTACACACGGTACTAGGCACATATTAATAATAAACATAACACGTGTCGCAGACAAAGAGACAGACAGACATCGACACTGCGACCAAGGTAAACACCTTTGTTTTACGTGCTAACAGCTGATTCATGGAAACAAAACACGACATAGCTTTCTGAGTAATTGAATACATCGGAAAAGTAGTTCCTACTGAAACGTTGTTGAGGATAATTGTGGATCGTCAGTTTTTACTTATAATTACGCTGATCAACTGATCTGCAAGGTTAAGCTACGCCTCTCTAGGTCAGCCTGTGGATTGGTCACCATACCAAATATTTCGTTGTGTCGTTGGTCTCGGTTGTCATACGCACATCTATGATAATCGTTAGAGGTATTCATATTCATAGTTATTTATTTGCAATCCATAATATTCAGAAACAATTATGGACCCTGTCGGGCACAGCAACATTAAAAAAATAATAAAATGTTTATTCATCCAAAAATAAATACAGATTTGACATAAGATGGTAGGTCATAGAAATTATTAAACAAAATCTATACAACCAAAGATTATTAAACCCTGCCTCTTAAACTAGGAGACCTGTATCATAAGAGACAGTGTTTGGCCAAACAGTTAATTTAGGTATCATAAATAATAATGAACGCGTATTGATCTACCAATACAAGTGTGGATTAACATTAACAATATTTTTATTTGATGTGAAGCTTGAATGGCAGTTTAATGAGTTCTGAGTAGTTAGCAAGGTAAAGTGGAAGGGTGTGTGTTTGTGTTTGTGTGTGTGTGTGTGTGTGAGTGTGTAGTGATGTGTTGTGTGGTGTGAGTGTTTGGTGCAAGTAATAGTAAATAATAGTGCGTGAATGTTGTTAGGGACATTTTATTTAAGTGATGTATGCTATTAAGGATTCAGTTTTAATATAGTCCTGCTGCATGAGCCAATCCGTAATCTTTGATTTAATTTTATATTTATTTAAGTCTATTATGTCTAGCTCCTTCTGTAGTTTTTTATATAAATGAATACTCAGGACATAGTATTGGTGTTTTGCGAACGACGTGTTGTGTTGTACACCTGAGGGAACATATGTTCGCTTCCTAGGGTTAGGAGGTGGTAAGCAGCCATGTATTCTGAGAACAGAATGAAGAACAAAGAGCTGTCGGACTGTTAAAACTTTGCAGTCAGTGTAAAGTTGCGTTGTTGGGTATCTATATGGTTTCTTTGTCATAACTTTAAGTACTGCCCTCTGTGCCCTCTCCGCTCTCAGAAGACAAGTCTTTGCTGCTCCACCCCATGCAGTTATGCAGTATCCAATGATCGATTGGCATAATGCGAGGTACACCATTTTAAGAGTGTCAAATCCAGCAGATTCACGGAGAGATTTGAAGATGTTAATTAGACGAAGTGTTCTATTTGTTAGTGTATCAAGGTGTTTGTCCCATCTTAATCCATCGTCAATATGCACATTAATAACTAATTAGGAGAGAGGAGGAGCTCTTTAATTCTTTTTTAGATTATAATCAGAAGCAAAAACAAAAGTTTTCCCCCTAAAGAGCAGTACCGATTGTTGTCAATTTTCTAAAAGAATACAAAGGACGGTATCAATGTTCGGTATCGGTATTTTTTGTCATTAAAACACTTCGTCAAAATTCACAGGAAAGATGTTCACAAAAACATTATGTTACAGTGTTTTTTACTGTCGAGTAAAAAACATCGATAACAAAGGCGAGAAATTCGCATGCGATAATACGTCACTGGTGTGTAGCAATACAACGCGATACAATGACCCATATAAGCAGGTATCAGCTGTGCATGACGTCACGAGGTTGGTGACACCGAGACACCGATCAGATAATGTGCCACTCGTCTCAGCTACCGAATTTCATATCAATTTCCCTTTATAATGTAGGTGGTTTAAAAACATGCGTAGTTTCTATATTTGCTTAACGAGGGTCCAGAATTATGTTTAGCTAGTTCATTAGGTACCGACTTGATGCCAGGAACTGAGGGGTCACGGCCAGGTTGGAGGTAGAATGGACTATCTCCAGAATTGATGGAGTATCACTAAATCTATAACCGACTTACTATATAAGAACTTTTTATGTCTTTTTTCAATGTCCAGGCTATATATACCTATACCAAAATTCAACAAAATAGCTTCAGCGGTTAAACCGTAAAAACGTTATAAACAAACAGACAAAAAAGAATTCGTAGAATAAGTTCATATCTTTTTGGTAATCCATTTCTTTTTGGGCTCGGCGGTCCCTTTCTTAAGATCCAGTATTCTGAGTTTTCGAATCCGTGGCTGGAGTGTTAAAAGATAACCAGGATATGGACGTCTTAGCTAGAATTGACTACGTGAAAATGCAATAATCACGTCATAATGCACGAGGAAATGAAAATGTTATTATCGGTTATCATACCATCACGCCTGTATTCCCCGAAGGGTTAGGCAGAGGCGTACTAATGTACACCCACAGTTCGCCGGTATGTTTAGGTCCCATGTAATAGGGGGCGAGCCTATTGCCATTAACCGGGCACAAATTCCAAACTCCGCGCTGCTACTGGGAATTTCATAGAAAAACCCAATAACACTTTGCTCGACCTGGGAATCGAACCCAGGACCTCTAGCGTAGCAGTCGCGCACTGGACCACTTGGCTAATGAGGCAGTTATCGTAGTTATTATCGGTTATCAGCATGACCTTTCTCATCCGGGTAAAGAAGTATTTTCCAATCGCTCTAAGTCATAATACAATTTTAATTACTTGATTAATGAAGTTTCATTGAGCGTAAGTAAATAATTACTTTTTCGTTAAAGCGATAAATAAGTGACGTGAGTGGTACTGGTAACCAAGTGGCAACCGCAACCTTCTTGATTTAACATTTTTAATTTTCTGCCAGTGATGTCAAGACTTTAATTTTCTTTCTCAGATTTTCTTTCTTTCGTATGCTAGGGGCACAGGCTAATAATGGCTAGGGGAATAATGCTTTTGGTGTTGTTAATGCGACCTTTTTGGCCCAGCTTTTCCATGTAGGTTATTACATATAGACTACTTCCGTTCGATTCACTCCTATTAATATGGATTAGGAATTGGAAATGGAAAATAAAATAGTGCCATGCCATCAGTCGTTAAAAAGAGATCCAAGATTATCTAGGCCCTAATAAAGACTTCATAGCTCGTATTTAACTTATAAATCTTTATGTTTGTCAATGTTTTTCAAATTAATATTCCTTGATTGAATTTTAATCGATTAATCCATAAGCGTTTACAAGACTTCGTTTTGTCAAGTCATTTGAGATTCTTATAGCGGATTGTTCTTGCATATCACTACATATTATAAAACAAAGTCGCTTCCCGCTGTCTGTCCCTATGTATGCTTAGATCTTTAAAACTACGCAACGGATTTTGATGCGGTTTTTTTTAATAGATAGATTGATTCAAGAGGAAGGTTTTAAGCTATTTAACATCACGCTACGACTCTTAGGGACGGGGCAGCGCGGGTGAAACCGCGGGCGGGTCGCTAGTTATATCTATATCTGTATCTTTATGTGTGTAGTATGGTTATCATAAAGATTATCAGTCAATGCTAAGATATAAATTCAAGTATGTAGTTACTTATCTGAACCATTTGAAAGTATATACATATGTGAGTTGTGAGTGACTGTTGCTCATTATAACCCACACTTTCCAAAAAAGGGAGTCCAGGTTTACTTATTACTTTCTAAGTTTTCTAACAAGCAAACAAATATTATGCATTCATCACACCTGTATTCTTCGAAAGGCTGGACAGAAGTGTCCAAATACCCTTCAGCGTGTGCGCAAACGCATTTGTTTGAATTTTTAGTCCACGTTTCACAGGTGATTCAATGTTTTTTCTTTTACTGCGGGATGTATAGGATATTAAGATAATACTGTGAGAGCCTTCTGCAATTAATTGGGCAAACAGGCTGTAAATCAGGAGTCTAAAATTGCAACTTATGATGATTAATAGTAAGTACTATCAGCTGACTTTATATTGTATAACCTTTTCATACATTTAGAAGCCAATCAAAGCCTTGTGTCGTTGAATCTGTAAAAATAGCCCCCCAGAAGACTTGGATTACAGAAACGCAGCAACGCTGGTGATGTCAACGCGAAAGCATGGCCCAAAAAAGAAACAGTATCGTTTTTTTTGTGGGATAGCAAGCATATGTGGGCAAACGAGCATACGGATCGCCTAATGGCAATCGATCACCGCCGCCGATGGACTCCCGCAACACCAGAGGAGTCACAAGTGCGCTGCCGGCCTTTTAAAAGGGAGTACGCTCTTTTCTTGAAAGTTTGAAGGTCGTATTGGTCCGGAAATACTGCAGGCGACAGTTCATTCCACAGTTTTGTTGTGCGAGGCAGAAAGTTTCTAGAGAAACGCACAGTTGTACACTGCCAACCATCAAGATGATGGGGATGGAACTGCCGTCGCGTAGAACGATGGCGAAGCTGCAGGGATCAATCCGAACAATTCCTCGTTATTCAGGTCTCTAAGCAAGTATTGGCCACAATCGCATTTCCAGAATTCTACAGCCACGATACGATAAGTATTGGTGTATAGTGATAGGCACGTGGTTACTACAGTGAACAAATGGTTTGATAATAATGTGGGTCGAACGTTACGACACGCGCGCCTGCCAATAAATAAGGATTTGGAAAATGTTAGGTATATTAAATTGTACAAGATAGTACTAATGGTAACAATTCTAAAGGTTATTGATGTACTATATAACTATGTACTACATAATGTTATAGTTGGCTGGTATGTATGTTGAATAAAAATTCATTTGTATTTGATTTTACCTCAGTTACTCTATAATTTCTCGTAATAGACGTAAGTCGTATGTTAAAAGTTATTGTGGTTTGGCCTTTTTTTCTCTCATGTTAAAATTTCACGATTAAGAACGACCTGCTCCTGTTCACCACTATCTGTTGAGTGCAATGTTAAGTAACAAACTATGTTGTATAAGTAACTGACGATATATACATATATTTCTTTTTTAAATAATTGCCCCCACACTAGGATTTTCTCCTGTATCGTGGGTGCGTTTACAAACACAAATTCTCACATACAGAAACACCCAGACCCGGAACAACTGCCTGTAGATCATACAAATGTTTGCTCCGTGTGGGGATCGAACCCACAACACGTGTCGCAGAAGCCGATCGCTTAGCCACTACGCCAAACGTCGTCGTCAACTATTACCTACTTGAAACTAATTGATTACCATTTTAACCGCTCATTTTATTTTTTTATAAGTATCGTGGAAATCCACAGAGATGCGATTGCCTAGAAAAGGCCTTCGTGGTTTGAAGACTCGTTTGGCAACCTTCAAACGACACGAGTCCACACGATCAAGGCCGTGGACTTTTATTATTATTATTATGGCGCCACACTTTTTGTGTATTTGCCAGTGTCAAGTATTAGAGTAATCAAGTAATATTTCCCATCGTGGGATTGTAATATGGCACCACACTTTTGGTGTTCGCCAGTATCAAGTATAAGTTGTTGAGTTGCCCCAATAAAACGGTAGAAACTTTATTGAGGCTTCGATGGAGTTTAGGAGTGAACCCAAAAAGTCACGATTTTCAATTTTATATCATTTGCCTACACTCTCACACGTTCACGAACACTTAATGGTTAATTATCCACCATAATTATACATTAAACTTCGGAGAAATTCAAGTTTTGAAAAATAATATAAAATCGACAATGTGTACTTTTCATTTTCCCGCCTAAACTCATATGTGGCCTTGGACTTCGTTCGGTGTTAATCGAACCACCACAGGCTAAATAGATTGTCATTACGTTTTTTTTTTATAAACCTACAGATAATGCTCATATGGAGAAGCCGCGATCACGCCGCCGGGTGTGCTGTGCTGGACTCATTCTATACCATCGTATCATTATGCCTATATTCCCTGAAGAAATAGGAAGAAGCGTACTAATGTACACCCACAGTTCACCGCTCAATCGACGGACCAGATGATGCTGATGATATTAATAACATTCCTGACTAACTTTTTGTGATTTTTGCATTTTTCATGCTAAGAAGGAAAAATAACTTTATAATCTTAGCATAAAAAATGCAAAGAAATCACAAAAAGATAATGGTAGCTTCGTACGACATAGAACTAACCGTAAGGTAAGTCATGTCGGTTGAGAGGCAAAGTAACTTTCTTTTCAATAGATGTTAGATACTGACGTCACCTTTAAGACGTAAGTTAGAATATGAAGGCAAATTTCGACGTGACAGGTGGGACGTTCGCGATGGCTTAGAGGTCATAGCGTCTGGTGTACCTAACCAGAAGACGCAGGTTCGTATCCTGCCTGTGAGTCGATTTTTTCCTTCACTAAAATAAATTCCTGACTAAGTTTACTTTTGTAATCAATTTGAACATGTCCTGTGTTTAGTCAGAGTTATTTATAGGTTGGACTTAGTGTTCGTAACGTACGTCCTGAATCTGTTCACATGATATAATTCATTAGGTATTAAGCCACAACAACGGTTATCTAACATAGGTTGTAATTTTCCGTCTATCGTTTATTTTACAAAATATTTTCCTTAACAAAATATTTATTAATAATTTTTGAGTAAATAGGAGGCGGCACCACATGTATTAAAACAGTTTATACTCCTTAATTCCAAAGAAAATATTTGGAAATGGAATTTTATTTCTCATCAAAAAATTTAGCCAATCACCTTCAAGCAATCTCCAACATTACGAAACCCGAATTTTCTCAGCTTATGTTGAATGAAAGCTGAGTCCAAGTCGACTCTTTAGATTTTATATACTACACCAAATAAAATTCAGATACTAAGTATTTTCTTGGAAGTCCCTAATGAACTCTCTCACACGATACTACAAGGGTCAAAATCTCAAAATATTGACCTATCAATACGAATCAAAGAAACAACCTCGAATGGCAAGTTCGATTACGAATGCGTCAATGGTATTTTGCTTGTACCGTGATTAATTAAGTATCTTGGTAATTGTGGTTAGTTTGAGTCCAAAGTCCAGTCAACCGCGGATGAAAACACGGATGTGCTGCAATCAGCCTGTCAATATTTCCCGCGATTGTATTTGCAAGTACTCTGGATAATCAGACCAATGGGGACATCCTGTGGAGTTACTTCACACTACAATGTTCAATTGTTCACACATTCGCGTAGTTGGATCTACTGCGTAAGAACTTCTCTGTTTGACTGTCGATTTCTCCAAGCAATTTATATTTTACTAGCTTCTGCCCGCGACTTCGTCCGCGTAGCGTGATGATATATAGCCTATAGCCTTCCTAAATAAATGGGCTATCTAACACTGAAAGAAATTTTCAAATCGGACCAGTAATTCCTGAGATTAGCGCGTTCAAGCAAACAAACTAACAAACTCTTCAGCTTTATATATTAGTATATAGAGCGGCACATTCTTACTTATGTAAGTCAAACAAATTAGCCCGAGTAAAGCTGTAAGTATGTACAATTCAAACAAGAATTTCAGAAGCAGTATGGTCAGTAGCCAACTCCTCGTGATTGTATAATACTGTTGTTTAAAGATTTTATCACAAGGCGTTCTTAAATTTCATTTTTGAATTGCTTCCTGGGCTATATCTTTTAGTGTTTAAGGCCGATTGCATAAAAAAAGTTGCATGAATATATGAATAAGTACCTAATTATGTGATGGTAGTTTTAAAAAAAACTGGCTTTAAATCCCTATGCTACTGTTATTCATCCATCCTTCGAGAGATCCGTGCTCTTGATTATTAATTTAATTTTCTAACTCAAACGGAAAATTGTAGATTAATATTCATAGATCATTGTAAACCTAGCTTAGTCTCGTCTCGGAATTTACGTCTACAATTCTGCAGTTTTTTTTTATTCTTGTTAGTCCTACCCTTGACCGCCAGATCTCCTGGAAGATGGAGCGCGCTTGCCCAGATGAAACCGATTCACTCGTGATTTAAAGACACACAGATTATACATATCGGGGAAGACGTACTCAGGAAGCGTACTTCTCCATTCTATAAAGGGTCAACCAACTCACTGAGATTGTAAGCAACTTGAAGCTCGATAACTACGTTCCGAAATGCGTATGACAGAGTCGCAAAAGCCACACGGTAGTCTAATTACATCATATTTGGCCTGGTTACATCTTCCAGAGATTTGGCAAAATCATCACGGGATAAATCCTCAAATGGCAAAAGCTAACTCCGTGGACTTGACTGGACATAGGAGTAAAAGGTGGACTTGTCTGAGCAGAGTGAGTGGAATAAGCTGGAGTCCTAATTAAACGGTTGTTTTGACTTGATTCAACACTACTAGAAAGAACTAGAAAATAAGTTTCCACACCAGGATTTTAGATTTATCGTGGATGCTTTTCACAAAATCTCAAATCCCAGAGGAGAAGCCGATCGCTCAGCTGCTGTCGTGTCGACTTGAACTCTCAAGTAAATGATGTACTTGGACGAGACATGGACTTCTACTAATATTATCAATACTTGATTAAGCATGATGGACTGGATGCGATGCGATGGATTCGGAAAAGATACAGAAGTTATGTCTTTTACTAGTCTCTAGGCACATATAATTATAAGATATCGGTAATATAAAATGGCGATTATTTCTTATTACTCGTAATCTAATCACGCCAAGGTCGGTGGACTTCGCTCGAGTTTTTACTTGCTAACGTCAGAGGAATACCGCGACCATACCTATTACTTGCAGACTGGTTCGTTATTATATGTGTGAGATAATTAAATGGTGACATTAATTCGTACTGAGTATTTTTATACATAGGTACGTGGGTACGCTCACGCCTGTTGCACATAGGAGCAGGCAGAAATATAAAATGCCACTTGCATACCAATGTCATACTTACATATTATAATATATGGATCTTTATTTATTGCACACTCATAAGTCTATCGGTCGTAAGCGAATCTGTTTTGATAGGGCAGGGGTTCTATTTCCAGGTCCAGCAAAATCTATATCTTTTCTTCTCTTCTTTTACTACATTTTAAATTAAAAGCTGTGTCTGTACATTGAAGATAGTTATAAAACAGTGGGTTAGTATATAAACTTCTTCGAACCCAAAAAAGTGTTTTTTAAAACGCTTGTCTGTTTGTTTGTTTGTTACGGGTTGGCGCAAGAACTACTGAATAGGTTTTAATTATGGTCATGAACTTTAACTTTATTTAGCAAGGAATAAACGTTACAAATTTAAATGTCACTGGTCTCCACAATACGATCCCTAATCCTTCACTAATCTTAAATTTAAGTTATATTAATAACTTACAAGTTAAGTTACATTAATAAAGATGCGATAGGTATGTGTGTGTATATATAATCTACTTTAATTAATACATCATTTTTTTATGTTGATCTCCTTAGGTGCAGACTTTCGAAATATCATTTCGCACATAAGTACTACGGTGATTAAGGAAATTATAATATATAAACTGTGTTAGTGTTTCAGAGAAAGGAGAATTCCATATTGTACCTGTAGTTCGCAATGACGAAATATTTCGGATTTTATCCTTAGCTTTAAAATCATACAAAGTTCTCGTGGTTGCCCGTCCATATAAGTAGATTCTGAGAATGGAGAATTCGTACTGGATATTTCATATACTTATATTTTTCATATTATAATATCTAATATTTAAAGCACTTTCTTTACGTTTTAATCTCCTTTCGAAATATCCTTCCTTGTGGTTATCATTTTTTAAAGATTCTAAGAATGGAGAATTCGTATCGGATATTTCCAGAGATCAATCTATAATTCCATAATGTACAAACAGACAGTATATAAAGGTATTTAATAAGAGATCTTTCTTTCTACACAATGATGAAAACTCAACATCAAAATCCAACTTACAAAAAACCCAGGACGGATATCATTAAAAAAAGAATAAGTACCTACCTAAATAAAAAAAAACCAAGACTAAATGACAACACTACTTACCTTTAGCACAGATAATAGAATACTAGTAGTCTAGTACCTATAATATAATTACGAACCCAAGAAAAACCGTCGAGTCTATCAATCCTAACTTTGTACCCAACTTAAACCAAAATGGAATATCGTAGATTTTTTTTCTTCATAGGCTTCGCTTGACCGCCGGTTCAGCTGATGTTATACCTATATTAGATGCACATAATTACAGGTATAGACAGGGTAGTTTTCAAGCATGTGCTTTTCGTATCTATCAACGCACAACACTTCGAAAAAAAATGAGGTATTAAAGTTAGAAGATTTTTCCTTAGCGTTGGAGGGATAACGTTAGAAAAAGTGCAAAGATCAGTGCTTAATAATTACTGACCAACTCGCAAACGGAAGTCAGATAAGTAAAAACAGATGTGCATAATCTTCCGTCATTATCTTATGTAAACCTGGTCACGTGTCGAATGTTACTGAATCATAATTGCCTCGGACTTCGTTCTAGCGCTAACACAATTATACCGCGTACCACTTAACCGATCCTTGACTGACGGTTCACGCTTCAATCGTACTCTCACGTGTATGATATCAAGTGTTAATAGCTCATCTAACAAGGTCCCATTAATATCGCTGCGTTGGAAATTCCAGAAGTGGGATGAAGTTACGCAGACACCCTTAGTGTTAGACTGATGACATGGGAATTCATAGGAATCGTATAAAATTATTTTAAAGACGCGAAGGTTTGACTGACATAATTATCTTTTATTAGTCAAACGATACAAGAATTAACAAATCTTGCGTTGCGTTTAAAAGTAGGTACGTTTAGCTAACCCAAAAATATCAAAGTCAAAATCATTTATTCAGGATAGACTACCTACTAGCCTACTACAGAGTAATTTTTGATAGCTAGTGTTTCAGCTGGGAAGAAAAAACAGTAATTGAAAGAGGTATTAACAAAAACACACTATTAGGTATTATATTTTTTGCAGGCTACATAAAAACCAACAATAAAAACGCACACAACATATTAGATAACTTTAATAAAATAAGAACCTTGAATTCGTTTGTAACAAAGACAAATTCTATATTTAAGTATGCAATATAAGTCCTCTTATATTTATTTACATAACAAGGAAGGATTATCGTTATCCACCAACTAATGGAGCACTACAGAGGTCAAACTATAGTTTTTGCCGACATCCTGATGTGATTGCTAATGTACTTATACATAACAATTTGACTTTAGATAAGTCACAATAAACAGGTTGGTGTGTACATTTATGCAGTAGAAAAGCTAATTAAGATAATCCAGTGGAAATTTATATAAACGTGACTTAATTAACTTATCAATTTAATAGAAAATGTATAGCAAGCATATACAGGAAATGTGTAACTATAGCTGTCTTATATATATCTTGGTAATATGTTGTTGCCTACGTGAACTACAGGGGGAATCCTTCCTTTAAGGTCCGGTCGAGAGAGTGTGGGTTTTTTGCCCATTAAAACCACCCCGGTGGCCACCGTCAGCACATCACAGGGGTGCTGTGCCCTCTTAAAAGTCCACCCCCGAACCCCCTATATTAACTGTAGACCTAGACAAATTCAAACACTTTTCTAGGGGAACAGATCCAAATAATAATATAGAAATAAGCGGAAGATAATAAGAATAATAAGAATTTTATAAGCGGCGGTAGCCTAATGGCTAGGGCATCGGACTTGTGATCATGTGGTTGCCGGTTCGAAACCCACCCATTACACTACCGACGTGAACCCACTCGTAACACAAGCATTTTAGCTTAGCACGAGGGGTTAACAAGAATACTAGTAATGTGCGATCCACATTGCTAGTAAGATTTTTCTTAAAAAAAAATGACATCTCTCAACCAATGATTTCATACGAAGTAATATATATGTCAATGCTTTCAACCAAGCGGAGCCAATGTCATTTATTCTCTGCCACAGTCAGTCGAAACAAGTCTAACTAAATTCAAACAAAACATACGTTTTGATCGTTTTTGACATTAATTATTATTTATTATATTGTATTGGCAGAACTCCTCTGAGGCTTGTCATAATTCAATGGCAGAACTTAAAAGAAAAAGACTTGAAAAGGTTACACTTATTTTTTGCCCAGTTCATTAAATTTTTCACGTGATTTGTTGAATATTCTAAAAGAGTACCGTTCGCTTCTAGAGTAGAATTATAAGTATTATGAACATCACATACCATTCACTTTAAAGTTTAGAATAGTGTTTCGTGAATATTAGCCTTAAATATAGTACATAATCTATATATTATTTAAATAAAAGAAAGTCGTGTTAGTTACACCATTTATAACTCAAGAACGGCTGAACCGATTTGGCTAAAATTGGTGGAGAGGTAGCTTAGAACCAGGAGACGGACATAGGATACTTTTTATCCCGTTCCCGTGGGATGTGATGACAGACCGAATTCCACGGGGGCGAAGCCGCGGGCAGAAGCTAGTTAATAATATATGACTAATCCTGGCAAGTAAAATCTATTGTTCTTGCCCCAGAGCTCCAACAGAGTCAATGAGATAGTTTGCACTGTGTAAAGTCCATGTTTGATTTGATATCTTGGAAACAAAGAGATACTCGTTTATCTAACCGCAGAAACATTCAACTTTACTCTACTAAGTAAAATGCAAGTGGCAATATGAACATGAATCATGGGTGTATTCTTTATTTTCAGTACTGACACAGCTATCATAATACTGAAAACAATCTTAATACAAAGAAAGAAAGAACAGTTACCTACTCAGTATGCTCCTCGACTTGCAGACAATCTAATCAATTGCAATCTATCGCTCGAATCGGGAAAACAAAATATTTCTTTATTTTAGCGAGAGAAATTCGATCATGGGTAGGGTTCGAATCTACGTCCTCCGTAACAGATAGGTACTGAGAAACTGTGCTGAGTAGATATGTGATGTCGATGTCGTCAGCAACATCAATTGATGACACATTAACACGTAATCACGCTTCTACGTGATCGATTGAATAAGTTCAATGAGATCGTTATTTTTCGGTTAAATTGATATCAATGTGGTAATTGCCATAAAGATCGGCAAATCGATTCGTTCGTTGAATCGAACGGCGCGTGCGTACGAAGGCACAAGGACATGGTGAATACGACTGTCAAACAGACCACGATCGAACCTGTTTCTGTTGGTGTTCAATTACACTGTTACTTAAATGCCTCATTAGCCTAGCTGGCGTGAGCGTGACTGCGTTAGAGGGCTTAATTCGAGATAAGTGTTTTGGGTGTTTCTATTAAATTCTCAATATCAGCTCAAAGTTTGTACCCGGTGAATGGCAATTAGATCGACCTTTATTACATGGCATATCGGCGAACTATGGGTGCACGTTATAACACCTTACCATTTGAGGCATACGAGCGTGATGAACTGAAGCTGTTCTTATTTTGATCGCGAAGTCATTGTAATTTGCATGAACATAAAAAAATCTATTTCTGGAGTTTAATAACAATACTTTACTATTCCTATTTACGTCGTAACGTCGATCTTTACTCGAGATAACAATAACATAAATAACATTACCTACTCGTATTATTAATCTTTTTTTAAACTGTGTCAAATATTCATTGTTTTGAATTTGATATATTCCTATTTAATATTATAAATGCGAAAGCTTGTGATGAGAGATGGATGTTTGTTACTCTTTTACGCCAAAACGGCTGAACGGAACAGGATAAAATTTAGCACTGAGATGGATTTTATCTAAATCGGACCCAATTCTAAAGTCCCCGCAGATGAAGTCGCAGGCAGAAGCTAGGAAAATAATAAAAACGAAAGCTTAAAACCTTTACAAGCGGGTTACCAAGGTCTTCGACGGTACATCGGGCACATCCATTCTTACAAACTTTAGGATTTATAATTATTAGTAGGATGTCAGTGGAAGTGCCGGGCGGAGACGTCCTAAAAAGACATACAACGACCTTATTGGTGAGATCCTTCAAAAAGGTCAGGTGCGTACTTAGTACATGACACCGGCGCGTGTATAACAAGATGTATCAATTTGGATGAAGCAAAAGAAGTACCTATGCAAGAATCGTAGCAAGTGGTGTTCTGTAGTATCTGCCTAACACTATGGAAAAAGAAGTCAGACATACCACATACCTAAACGTAGTGCTTTCCTCGTCTCCCCTACAATCTAGGACACCATGATTGATACCATTAGAAATTAGGAGGGACAAAAGAGAAGAAGACTTTTCTTAGATCCAATCTATCTCTATTCCAAAATTCATCAAAACTGGTTCAGAGGTTTAGGGGTGAAAACTTATCGAACAGACAGAGATCATTTCGCATATATATATATACAATATTAGTATGGAATCGCTAAATCCGTGCTTAACGTGCCACCTAATAGTACTTATTTACCTGAGTTAATCTTATTTCTTCCAACCTATTCCTGGGAATTTGATTAAAGCCAGTTCAGATGCCAAATTAAAACTTTTTTCACATTGAAATAATTTCTTAGCGGATGCCCACCTGCCTTTATGAATACTGCCAAAAGACACAATAAATTCCGTACGTAAAACATGATAATAAATTGTCATTGAGTAAGTTATTCTGTAGTCTGCATTAAAAAAACAGCTATCAGGGTTCCTAGTTTCGACAACAAAACCCTTACTACTTAAACACGAAGATAATATAATTATGTATAGTAGTTGAATAAAAATGTATACCTAAGCATTTTTATTGCTGTCTAATTTCTACAACACTTAGCTATAATTATCTAGCCACGCTAATTATTTCCTAGGAATTGTGTAGGTTATAAAAACATTTCTATTTGCCGCGATAAGTCTTATTGACTAACGTTAGTTTATCACATAGTTCTAAGTTCAATAACAACATCTGTACGTAATTTTAATTAGTTGTTTGCTTGAGCCGTCTAAGTTATCATTATTGGATGTTCAAACATTAACCCATGTGGCGCCTCCTGTCGGATAGAAAAAGTACTCTCTATGACCTCAAACTGTAAAACTATTGGCGGTATAATATACTTATATTATACAGCATAGTGTATTTTACTGCGCAATCCGTTTTATTGTTTTATAGTACGAAAAAATCCTTTTGAATGCAACTAACTAGCTTTTTGACATTAAAAAAAATATAATTTATTATAGTGCGACATTTTAACAGTTTTATCGTATCAAAGTGTGAAATTGCCTTAACACAGGCATTAATTACTTAAAGGGAGGCTCCAATCACTATTGTTTGTAAAACCGTAACTCTTAAAAAAATAAACCATTTTGTATTTCAAAAGTGTAACCCAGTGTTTCTCAAAGTGAGCGATAACGCATTTTGGATGCTGAAGCAGCTAAACGGTTACAGGAAGGTGATAAAGGGCACATAGAAAATCGCAAACTACTTCAACAGTACTTTGAGATGTGGTAAAGTAAAAAAAAATTAAGGCGCTATAAAAATATTGATTCTAAAAGTAAACGTTAAGTTAAGAACATTATAAAGATAAGTTTGAGAACCTCTAGTAAATCTGGTATAATATATTGCATAAGTAGTGCATAATGGCCGTAAAATGAGATATGTATTTGACTTTGACCATTGAAGGCTGGCGAGATTATAATATGATTAATTAGGAAACTTATGTTTATTCACGTGCAGATAAAGCACAAAATTATAAAACACAATAAATAGTTTAAATAAAGTAAGAATTCTTAGGGCCACTTGCACCAACTTCTTCAATATATTTAAATAGTATTTAAACACAAATTTAATATGAAAAATTGTGTTTAAATGCAATTTAAACACATTTAAAAAGTTGGTGACAGTGGGCCTTAAATGTTGTATATAAATAAATATGAATTGTCGAAATGTATGAACGCGCATAGCTTCCGAATGAGTGCACCAAATTGTTAATTATTTTTTTGTTGTCTAATATAATCTCTAATAAATGTCTAATAATCTTTCATGCAAACCTAGTCCTGAAAATGACGAACATCATTTTCAGGACTAGGTTTGCATGAAAGATTTTTTTTTTAATCCCCTGAAAGGTTAGGGAAATTTTTCGTAGGCGAAGCTGCGGACGGTTCGTTTGTATTACATAATAATAAATACAAAACACAAATCTATATAAAGAAGTACGATTTGAGAGGCTATTGATTTGTTTTTCTAGTGGCTTTGATTATAATATTTATGATTATGACCAATATAAAGTATAAAAAAGCGTAAAAACACATTAATAACTGTAAAAATAACTTTGTTGGCTACTACAGGGTAATATAAAACATAACACGCCACACTTAGGGTTAGGCAGAGGTGGACTTTAACCATGACAGTTCGTGGGTATATTTTAGGTCTCTTGTAGTAAGGGTTGAGGCTATTGCCATTAACTCAGAAGAAATTTTAAATTCGAGCTGCTACACTCGAGCCTCACTCACGCTCAGCAGCCGCACTTGTAACAATCAACCATTGAGCTATTAATACGAATTACTAAAAATATTCAATCAGGGTATATTTTACGTATTTCGCGTACATTTCATAACCCACAATAAGTATAGCTTTCTTGTTATAACTAACTAGTTTAAGTCCTTCCATATTATGCTAAATATTGTGGTTGTTTATTACAAATCAATAAAAAAAAATAAAAAAATATACAATTAAGTGTTTTTGACAATATTAAAAAGTAAAATAATCGTTTGACTTTGACTTAAGAAGCATCTTTCTATTTCTATCCTTGTCCGATACCAGATCCACTGACCCACATGACCGGACACACTCCAAATGTCGACATCCTATTATTTTGAAGGGGACAATATAAAAACTGGGTTCAATTGAGTTGAACGAACTTCAGTACTTAAATCGACTGAACAATACTTATAATGGCCGCTGTTAGCATATCTAGAGAGTCTTCTTATCGACGATTCGGCAGCGTATCTAGATAAGTAGACCGACTCCACTCTATTGCTATCGCATATCCGGGAATAATAGAGGGCATAAAGACTTAAACACAATGTCATTTCGTAATTCGATAAACCATAGATTACTGCACTGTTACTAGCTAATCTCCACGTGCGAATATGTTCTACGTTTTCCAGTTCAGTAGGCTAATTGACTGATTATTTTTATACTGAGAATATAATTTATAAACACAGAATAAAGATTGGTTATTAATTAAATAACGCCTACGTTTAGCAGTGGACGTGCAATAGGCTGTTATGATGATGATGATGAAAAAATAAGTCATATTTTGGTTACATACATATTTGGATAATACCACGGCCTCACAGAAAACCGGCGTGAAACAAAGTTTACGTTGTGTTTCGCGGAGTTAATTAGGATACCGGAGGCCCAAATCCTTTTAAAAGACCGGCAACGCATTTGTGATTCCTTTTGTGTTATGGGTGTACGTGGGCGGCGCTAATCGCTTACCATCAGGCTATCCGCCTGCCTATTTGCCCCTATCCCATAAAAAAAATATACATTACCTCAAGAATGACAAGTGTCAATTAATTTTTTAAACTCATTAAAATGTAACTAAGACCGGATCGAAAATTTTTAAATTCTAGAAAACTAAATTGATTTAGAAACGCGTTAAATAAACCCCTTGTACGGGCATATCACTATAAATACATTATGTTGATAATTTTGTTAATCCACGGATAAAGATTAACGATAGATTACGTAAATATTGAAACATTTACGACTTTTGCACACAATTCGACCTCGAAAGGCGTACGTTTTATTGGGATCATTTTGAGATTGAAAGGAGGGATACCGCTTTCCAAACCTTTCTAAAATGATCTCGTTGACACTTTTTAGTACGACCTCAGTTCAACGTTTGAATGTTTTTAATTAACCCCTTGCAAAGTAAATAGGCCACATAAGTGTAACAATTGAAAAGTTAAAAAAAAATGAATATTGGAAGTACCTACTAGCTTTCCCGGTACTGCAGCAAATTTTCAAAATTCTACGATAATTTAAGAATGTCCCACGTTAATTTGTGTAAATTTTCGTAGTTCTCAAAACAAACCGAGACAAATCAACAAACAACTTTGCACAGGAACTGTGTGTTATAGACTATAGGTATATAGGTAGGTAGGTAGGTACATCTTTTTGGTCATAAAAAGCATAAGCATAAGAAAAAAGAATATGAAGAAAAATTTTAGAAAGACAGACCATAACAAAACAAATAAAATGTAAACAGAATAATTTGTTAATCATTTCTAGTAGGTAATTATGTCTTTTTATGTTTTATAATTATATATTTAACAGGTTAGGCCAAATGAAATATAATATTGTTGTTGTTAATGTGAATCTATAGGTACTAATATATAAAGCTGAAGAGTTTGTTTGTTTGCTTGAACGCGCTAATCTCAGGAACTACTGGTCCGATTTGAAAAATTATTTCAGTGTTAGATAGCCCATTTATTGAGGAAGGCTAAAGGCTATATATCATCACGCTAAGCGGACGACGTCGCGGGCAGAAGCTAGTATTACATAAAAGGTGGTGATGGCGATGAATTATAATTAACATGACGATAATAACGACATTAACTAAAATTCGCCTTCATTAATATTTACTAATAA
Organism: Acronicta leporina; assembly: GCA_947256265.1. Lineage (NCBI taxonomy): Eukaryota > Metazoa > Arthropoda > Insecta > Lepidoptera > Noctuidae > Acronicta > Acronicta leporina. The sequence continues at coordinate 13,594,214 of OX366518.1, read as the reverse complement.
TATTACGACAATTGTTATAAAATTTGCGAAAATATAAGATAGATTACTAGGTAGTATAGAAAAAAATGCAAAAACCACGGTTACAAAAACTTTGCTTTGAAGGTCGTAATAAATATAATAAAGAAATGTCTGATAATCTATCTATTTACTTCTCAGGGGCCTAAAAACGCTATTTTTGATGAATCACAAAAATATTTTTCATGGAAACGTGGCTACACGACGTACTAAATGACCCAACTGCGATATATATATTGACTAGAAATAAAAACGACCCAACTGCGACATATTGACCATAAATACAAACGACCCAATTGCGACATATTGACCATAAATACAAACGACCCAACTGCAACATATTGGCCAAAAATACAAACAAATATGCAAAAGACCCAACTACGATATATTGACCATAAATACAAACAAAAATACAAACGACCCAATTGCGATACATTGACCATAAATACAAACGACTCAACTGCAACATATTGGCCAAAAATACAAACAAATGTGCAAAGACCCAACTGCGATATATTGACCATAAATACAAACAAAAATACGAACGACCCAACTAAGGCTTATTGACCAAAAATACTAACAAAAAGTATAATATAACTATAACGTTTATAATATATATATATATAATCCTTTTTTTCTCTTAATTTTTATTTCCTTATGGTCGCCCTATGCCAATGCCGGTTGTTGTCTGCATATAACCCTGTCTGCAAAACTTCTTCGTTTTGATATGCGTAGCGTAATTTATCAACGACTTGTTCAGTTACTACCCATTTCTTTTGAATATTTCTTATACAGAGTGACTTTGAAGTATTAAATTAATGTACAAGTCTATCGGGCATTCGAATGACTCGAGTCTCCAGAATTAATTCTAAAACTTAGATACTTATTGTTAATTTGTTTGAGAATATCAACAAATCATGAAATTTGTGTGACGTACTTAATCTATGGATGGCCCCTTGTTGGTATCAAAGTGCTTGTTGCATCAATATTATATCGATTGAGTCGTAGGTCGTAGCTAATGGCCACAATACGTCGCCTTGACTCGATTGCTTCATCATAACGGTTACTAACGTCAAGTTCATTTTTTCGAACGTCGACCTCTATAATGCAGCTATCAAACTAAAATGGATTTTATATTTTACTAGCTGACCCGGCGAACTTCGTATCACCTAACAGTCGATTCTGAAACTAACGTCACTCAATTGTTTTGCCTTCCCGGTACACCTCCACTAACACTCAGGTCCACTTAAACACAATTTTTCATAGTAAATTTGTGTATAAATACGATTTAAACACATTTAAGAAGTTGGTGCAAGTGGCCCTTAAACTTTACGGTATGGTATTAAAGTTCAAATTGACTTTTAAGTATTATTACGAATCTTTTCTATGGGAATATAGAAAAGTGTTGTTTTTAGACTAAATTTTTCTCTCCGTAAGAACCATCCTCGTACTTCATGGAATATTATAAAAAAAGAATTAGAGAAATCAGTTCAGCTGCTCTTGAGATTTGCTCTTAGCAACACATTTGGCGATTCATTTGTATATTATTTTATCACACGAACAGGTTATTATAGGGCAGGTAATTGTAATATAACTGCCTCAATAGCCAAGTGGTCCTGACCGCGACTGCTACGCTAGAGGTCCTGGGTTCGATTCCCAGGTCGAGCAAAGTGTTATTGGGTTTTTCTATGAAATTCCCAGTAGCAGCTCGGAGTTAGGAATTTGTGCCTGGTTAATGGCAATAGGCTCGCCCCCTATACATGGGACCTAAACATACCGGCGAACTGTGGGTGTACATTAGTACGCCTCTGCCTTACCTTTCGGGGAATACAAGCGTGATGGTAATTGTAATATACTGAAAAGTAGTCTCATTTGTTAGTTGTACCTTCATGTCTATGACAAACTGTAGATATGTAGCCTGTGTGTTTCCAAACACAAACACGTGCACAAACAAGGAGACTCTTGTTCTAGAGGAAGATAGAAGATAGTTCTTTGATAGAGAAAATCTTTCAACACTAATATTATAAAGAGAGAAGATTGAATTGATTGTAAGTTTTTAAAAATTATTTGCGAAAACTACTCAATGTTTCAATAGGCTAATCTTGTTAAACATACAAGATTGCGTCACTTTATGTCGCAAGTGAAACCGCAGAAATAATCGCTACCGACTTCTGAAACCTCTTTGTGTGTTCGGAGAAGAAAGATGGCCACTTAAATATTTTGGTGCTAATTAGACGTGTAGATAATGGTGACTTGAATCGTCTCAATTCGTCTTGTTTACTTTTATGACATTGTCTCTGGAGCCAATAATACTATCGTATCGATATAATGTTCGCATTACTAGTACCTATCTGCCTCATTAGCCAAGTGGTCCTGAGCGCGACTGCTACGCTAGAGGTCCTGGGTTCGATTCCCAGGACGAGCAAAGTGTTATTGGGTTTTTCTATAGGCTCGCCACCTATTACATGGGACCTAAACATACCGGCGAACTGTGGGTGTACATTTGTACGCCTCTGCCTAACCCTTCGGGGAATAAAGGCGTGATGGTATGTTACTAGTACCTAACCGGGCATACAATTGGCCAAATCATAGACAAACGGTAATTCATTCGTACTTGCAAAATTGCGATGTATTTTTAATTCCGTAAATGCTATGTTTTTTTAAAGCACTAAAGTGGCAAATAATCATACGGCCCGCCTGATGGCAAGCGGTTACCGTAGCCTATGGATGCTGCAACACCAGGGGTATCACTCGCACGTTGCCTACATGTAAAATATTTTCACACCCTTTTTGAAGAACCCCATGCAGTCCTTTAGGAAAACCTCGGAGTGGAGCTGATTTAACAACATAAATAGATGTCAATATTCAATATTCCTATCATCTTGGTACTGTAATGTTCGCATCACTACTGACCTCGTTAAATTAGGGATGTTCGATCCAGGTGGTTTGTATCGATATTCTGGATCGCAATGGATCGTAATACACTGTATCGATCCAATTAATGGGTTACGATTTTTTGGATCGATCCAGTATCGTATCAAATATTATAAAAAAATTAAAGATGTTTTTTATAGCTTCAAAGTTTAATTTATAGGAACAAAACCAAAATTTTACTTTATCTCTTTGTCAATCTTTAAAATTTAATATACATAAAAACAATAATTTGTATAGCCATTCTGGATCCAGGCGAATACGGCTTTCAGTTAATGTACGTTTGGTTAACGAGAAAAATGTTCGGAGGGCACAGACGTTCCTACCACTGAGCAATAACGTCTGGCTATATTACTCAGTGTTTCCCAAACGGTTTATCTCTAAATTCATACAAAATTTAAAACTAATATCATTCGATCCGATCCTCCGTGTACGTGTATCGATCCACTAGCAGATCGAAAGCCATTGTATCGATACAAAAATTGGATGGATCGTATTCCATTGTATCGATCCACCTAAGTATCGGATCAGATCGAACATCCCTACGTTAAATACGGCGTACAATTAGCCAAATCATAGACAACGTTAATTAATTCCTTCTTGCACAGACACACGTGAAAAACGGCGATGTATTTTCGTTACCGCAAAAAGTAAGTAGGTATCATTAAGTTTGCATTATAAATAGATATCGTGCTAACCTAAGGTACTAGTATTCTTTTATCTGTGCCTAAGGCAAGGTAACACGGTTGCTTGGTTGCTTTTAACGATTCAGGTTCCCGACAGCAATCAAATACTTAAGTGACAAAGTTACTTACAAACATAATTATATCACGTACCTATTCCCCAAAAGGTTAGGCAGAAGTGTACTACCGTATTACTATATTATTACCGTATAACCTATTATTTATTACACCCACAGTTCGCCGGTATGTTTAAGTCGACAACAAATTTAGTCAAACAATCTATCGTAGCTGAAATACAACGAGTAACTATCGTGATTATACGGGATGGAATAATGTGACACTGAAACTAACGTAACATACCTTGACACCTGTATCCCCTGAAGGGCTAAGCAGGCTTGTCCTAAACATGTAGGTCCACAGTCGCTGGTATCAGTCAGGTAATAGGGGGCGATCCCGCTGCCCCAAGTCAAAACTTCGAGTATTTCTGAAACCTAATAACACTGCTCGAGAATCGAACACTCACAACCACTAGGCTAATGGTTATGAGGCAGTTAGGGGCAACGTAAAATAATCTATAGGTACTAATCCTTTACTAATAATAAAGCTGAAGAGTTTGTTTGTTTGTTTGCTTGAACGCGCTAATCTCAGGAACTACTGGTCCGATTTGAAAAATTCTTTCAGTGTTAGATATCCCATTTATTGAGGAAGGCTATATGCTATATATTATCATCACGCTACGCGGACGAAGTCGCGGGCAGAAGCTAGTACTTATTATAAAATGCAAAATAAGTCTGTTTGTCTGTAACCTTTTCGTCACACCTTAACCACAGAACATTGAAACTGATTGCACATTGAGGAAGGACAAAGCTACATAATAATATTGCCTCAAAAAATTAAGAGCAAATATTTCTCTGAATTGTAAGTGAAACCGCGGACCACCGCTAGCATAGTAGATAGCTAATGCTTAGCTATGTGTGGAATTTATAGCCATGTTAGCTCCGTTACAGACCACGTTTGCACAAAGACGCTAAGTTAATGATATTTATTATCACGTTACTGATGATATAATCATAACATAGATATATATAGGTATTTGTCGTGGCATATCGAATAACAGTATCACGATCTAGCACTCAAACCTGTATTTATTAAATGTATTTCAAATCATGCATCAGTTTTAAAAGTATTTCTAGTATCCTTCTATGTTAAGTATATAGAATACTTAATTAAGAGATTGTTAGTAAATAAATCGACCATAAGATACTTTCTGAATAAAATATTTGTTTTTGTAACTTAAATGTTTTATTAATTACTTATTATTATGTTTATTTTTTCTCTATACCATAGAAATGAAACGTTCTTTTGTCAGAATTGTCGTGTTAAAGTTTACCTTTAGTTATTCCCAGCTTAACTGTGCAAGTGATATTGCTGAAATGTATGTCCACTGGATCAACTTTGGGGATCATGTGGAGTCCCTGCGCTGAGGGTGCAGGCGCCGGCTGGGCATCCCTGGAGGAGCCCTGTACGGGGGCCATGGGCGCGGAATTCCCGGAGGTATACGCCACACTAGTTTGGTCAACAATCTGTGCCCCGGCGAGCATCATTTTGTACGCGAACTACACTGTTCCTCTGACTTATCTTACGCGCGTGCGCGCTTCGTTGTGTCGCGCGTTCAAGTGCGCCCGCGCTTCGCTCAAACGCGAACTGGACTATTGGAACCCTTTGTCCGTAGCCGGTAAATAATTGCACACGCATTTGTTTCATTGCACGTTAATTTGTAAATGAGTACTGGACGACACCACTAGCGCGTTTGTAGGGCGCGCTCGCTTGTGTGGGTGGCGCAGTGAACAATACCCTTTATTGTAATGGTAATCGTATTTGTTACGTACGAGAAAACAAAGATACTTGTTTCTTCCTTAAATTGCGTCCTCAATTTACCAAAATACTTTTGCATAAATGTTTTTTATCAGAAAACTCAAAATACAAACACTTTATAGATATACCTACGTTTAGCAAAGGTCAAACTCACGAACTTGAAATTGACCTTACGGTTATGGTTGCTAGAGATGATCTCAATGGGAAAAGAGCTTATAAATTTAAGATTAATTGGCTTTGAAGAATTTGTTAAATAACTTCAATAGGTAAACACTAAAAACAATTTACAACACAAATTATATTCATGTTTTGAACACTTAAACTACTAATTTCTGTTACATTAAAAACAGGCCCCTTTTTCATTGATCACTATGGGCAAGTGCCCACGCGGCCCTGCGATCGCAGACAGCCCCCAATTTCACACTCTTCTTATATTTGTTTATAAAATAGTCCTCTGACATAAATCATTGTCATAGGGGTGTCATGTCCCAGTGGTAAAAGATGGCCCACTATAAAGATTGTAATTTTAAAAATGTATATTTTGTAATGTATAATTTGTCAGGGGTAGACCCCGAAGCACTGTTGGAAACCCAGAAGCACAGAAGCATTTTTCCCTACAAATGCAACTGGGCTTCAGTCCCCAACCAGTCAACCACCCACCGAATCCTCTATCATGTAAGTAAGTACACCATCTATAGGTACTTTTGTTTTACTATTTACGACAACAATATAAATAAACAACCTGAATTATTATTGTGTAGGAGTATGTTGTTTTCTATACATGTTTTTACACAATGTTCCGATACCAGTACATGATAAATAATAAAAAATTAAACTAGACAATGACATGCTTAATGGTGGCGGCATCTCTGAACGCCTTGAAGACCTATATATGTGTTTATCATAAATATATACTATGTAGTTCATCAATGCACTGGTAGATGGCATGAGTACTCATATAGATATATTTTCCACGGTTATAGTATAGAGGGCGCCACCACATAAATATTGGGGCATTTTTGAGTATGGGATGTTTGCTTTACCGCTTTGCCGACTGGTGGACATTTTCAGGATAATATAGAGGGATATAGACTGATATATTGATATTATTTGACCTGCAGGGGTAGCAGGCCTACTTAAAGACTAGAGGGCCAGAGCCCCTAAGCGCTTGGCATTTTGGGCCCCTTCAAGCCAGGCTTTTGAGCTTATTTGGAGGTCCCATCACTGGGACTTGGGCCCCTAGGCTGGCTGGGTCCCTGTGCCGGTGCCTTGTAGGCCTAGGCAAAAATCCGGGACTGCAGGGGTAGGCAGAAACTTTAAACCGCCATTTGCTACAGTTCTTGCATACTTCTTTTCTTCTTCAACATTCATACACGTTCTCATAAGGCGCCGCACCGGTGGCGAGTAATACGCACCTGACCTTTTTGAAGGACGTCGTTAAACATGTCAGCGAACCTGTGCTTCTTGGGCCACCTTTTCCGATGCTGCCATTGGCATTCGCCTTATAAATTCCTTTCAGTTTCCAATTCTTTTGGGTATTCCCAAAATAAAATTGCGCGTTTGAAGTGCAACAGGCCAAGTAAGTTAATTAAGTGTTCTTAATTTCTTATGCAAAAATATCGGAATCAGTAATGAAAATGTGTGTCTTTACACTGAGTTGTTATATTAAATTTACCTCAGCCATACCAAATAATTTGGGGATAATTTCAGACTGTTATTTCGGGGGTACTATACGAATAATTTAGCCCCATAGGTCTCGGGCTTAGGAAAAGGCAAAAACAGTCAAAATGTCAAAATATTTGAAAAGTGACAACTAGTTGGAAGGAGCCAAGCTTAAAGTATACGCCAAAATTATACGTTTTTGAAACCTTTACTTAGCTAGAACTCGTCTTCATGTTTATTAAAATGCTTTATGCCAAATAACAGCTGCTTCAAAACTTTCCATGTTTTAATAGCTGTTGTTTCTAAATTTAGCTAAGGACTGGTTCTGGTGGATTTTTTACGTTGAAGCCTTGTCATACCGATATAAAAGTATCTTCGAGAAACAAAACGTCTTGTTTTGTTTTTCAAATCTTTTCTCCTGTACCATAGACGCGCAAACTCAAATCTGCAAATACCATTTCGAAAATACCTAGACGGGAAACAGCTTACTTAGGTCCAGCAATTTTTTTTTTTTCATTTTATATCTTTAATTTTATTTTTGTCTTTTCAGTTTTCTTATACAGAAACCAAAAAAAAAATATTATAAGTACCTACATGAACTGAATTGCTCTAACAACTTACAAAAGGGACTGGACCCCACGGCACAGGGAATCCTAGTGTGGGGGCCAGATTGTCTTCTAGTGTCTAGTGACTGTATGTTGAGTGTAATTAATAATTATATATTTTTTTATTTGTATCGTTCAGGAATAGAACATACGTCTTGAGGCACAGAATCCGACTGTTCCACGACGGCGCCAATAATATCGTCATATCTGCGTCAATCTTTGAATTTGTTTTTCCAAATGACGGTGGCAGTCCGGTCAAATAGCAGCAACCTGTGAACTACTAAGTATTGCGTGTTTCCGAAAGAAATACTAGGCATATTTTTTCTTAATTTACGTAATTACAATGACTGTGAACGGAATTATTGTAATCTACTATTGTTAATTTAGGTAATAAAACAATGGTAGGGAAATAAAATATTCATGGTTTTTGTAACGTGTCTGTCATGCATTAAGAAAAAAATATGTCAAAATTTTAATTATTCTTTGCTAAATAATACGATATAAGATTTCTACTATTTAGAATTTAAATCTAATGTATAAAAGGTTTTATATATTCTTCCCAATCCTTATTTTTTTTAATTTGCACTCTAAATTTCACGACAAGCTTTTTTAACATTATTTATATTGCAAGATCTGTCCATCCGAAGAAGTCCATTCTTTAAGAAACTGCACGAACACTCTAAATAGTGAAATCTATGATACCTTGATATTCCGCCTGTCCAAGGTAAGGTAGGTAATTAAAAAGCATCATAATAATTCTAATCTGCCTCATTAGTGTGGACGTAAGCACGTCTGCTGAATGTGAATTCTTGGGTTTGATTCCTAGGTTTATTGGTTAGGTAGGGTATTATCGAGGACAGGGTGAAATGGCGCACATTGGGGGAGGCCTACATCCAACAGTGGACTACTACAGGCTGATGATAATGATGATTAAAGTTAATTCAGACCCTATTGCCTTTCAGCTTGCTTGAGCTACCTCAATGGCGTCGTCCTTTACTCTATGGAACGTAAAACATGCCAAACGAGTTGTAGAAGGACATTAGTACCTATAAACCTGCCTAATCCTTTGTTAAGAGAGGCGTGATGGTATGTTGTTTCTCTTTATCATTATAACTTTTTATGTTGGCATTGGCTTCCAGTATTATAATCAGATGCAGGTAGTAACTAAACCAATATCATAATATTCAAATGAGTTTTTAGGGCCCCGTGCCTCGAAAGAAAAAACGGAATCCATATGGGATTACTTTGTTGTCTGTCTATCTGATTGTCTAGACGGGGTGTCTGCGTGGGGTAGGGTACGTTCCGTTTACCTAGAAATTAGGATCATGACATATGTCAAGAAGTAATTTCATGGAGCACAAGTAAAGGAATCCAAAAACCGTTTCGAAGTTACATCACGAAAAAAAGTATTTTTCGTGATTACAAATTTAATTGCAGTTGGCTAACCGAGACCTAGTGTGTCGATGTATGGGGACAAGAATTTTCCAACAGCAAAGTTTAGTTTCTCCCTCAATAACTACAGATTTTTACATAAGTTTGGCGAAACCGTCTGTGCGCGAGTCCGACTCGCACTTGACCGGTTCTTAAGCTTTATACCCATATACGCAATCCCAAGATAAACAAGAAAAGAGTCAACGTACTCGCTTCAAGTTCGAAAATAAATGATGCAATTCACGCACCAATAACAAAATAAAAAAAATAAGCTGTGTTGCCTTCCTTGACGTATTTATCTAAATTCGTCCCGCAACGAGTTATTGCGACCATTAATTTAACGTTGTGTGAACGAGTTGAACGAAGGACGAACGAACGGCCACGAAAATGAGATGAATCTGGATACATATACACCAAGAAAATGCTTAGTCTATATTGTTTTCCAAAATCAAATTACACGACATAACATAACGCCTGTATTTTCCGAAAGGTTAAGCAGAGGTCTACCCACAGGTCGCCGGTAGATTCAGGTCCCAACTCCCATGTTATAGGGGGTTGGGACCGGGAGAATCGAACCCAGGATATTCATAGCAGACGCGCTTAGGACCACTTGACTAATCTTCCATAGATCTATTTAATTTTAATTTTATTGTTACTTTAATTTTCCATTTTCTTAGTATTTTATTTCTTTCTTCTATCTTTGTCATGTATTCTTTCTTTCTGCTTTCTTTTCTTTATTTTCTAAAATAATTGGGGTGCAATAAAGAAGACCTATTCCAGCTATCATTATCCTCTTAGCCATTCTGTCTTCTTAAGTATGTTCTTAAGCATAAGTGGCAGTGACAGCGGATAACGTTGCTGGATGCAGGCGGCATACAACCGGTCCTTGTGGAAAAGTCTTTGGGAGGTCTTTGTTCAGCAATGGACCCACAGTTCGCCGGTATGTTTAGGTCCCTTATAACAGGGGGCGAGCTTATTGTCATTAACCGGGCACAAATTCCTAACTCCAAGCTGCTACTGGGAATTTCCCAAACACAATAAAACTTTGCTCGACCTGGGAAACGAACCCAGGACCTCTATGCATTTCCTATCTGACGACCTCTAAGAAGAAACACCGAAAGAATCATGGTCTCTTTTAAAGTCCAGACATAGTAGTAGAGTAGCAATATGTGAGTGTTACAATGCAGGGTAATGTCTGAGATGGCCTTTTGTAGAAAGAGCCATAGCGGCTTTGAGTAGACAGTCCTTGCTGATGGCACGCATGCATCAGTCATTGTGTAGCTCGACTACAATGATGAAATATGATGAAATATGTTGCTTTTCAGTCTAGGTGTATGTAACTGAATATGTCGTGGTGCATGTTACGAATCCCATGACCGTGGCTATAGGGCAAGAGAAGGCAAGTACGGGATTTAGTCGGTACAAGTCCGACATAGCCCGCCGCCCTCCAAGTGGCGGACGATCCATGAGGATTTTCCGTACTAGAAAAAAATAGGTGTGACTGAATATTAGCGCTTCACATAAATAGCGACTGCCATCAAAGCTTCGCAACTAAAGCTTTGAGCAAAGGATAGATAGAATATTCATCATATCACACTAATAACTCTTACATGACAACCTTTGGCTGGACTGAAAACAAAAGAAATACCCTTAGGATCAAGCTGGTAGTCTGGCTTAGGCTAAGTCTTTAACCGGAATAGACTTACACGCTCTCCGAGGCTTGACTGATTCTCGATGTATTGAGAATGGTCACCCAATCACAGATTGACCGAGGCAAGCGTAGCTTAACCTTGCAAATCAATTCATCAGCGTTGTTATTAATTAGCTACGTATAACGTAGCCCGCGAACAATCTATCTATCAATTAGTAATAAATTAACATATCTAAGTATTATTGATTAAATTATTTGCATATTGCCAGTTAACATATTAAGGCGACCTTACCCATGTAAGCATGAATTTTATATGTATTTTCTAATATACCATCACGCCTGTACATTCTTCATAAGATAATATTGAATTGTACTTCATTGCATAGCCACGGTTCTTCGCCGTATTAAATTATCTTCTTTAATTTAAGAGCTCAGCTCTTGTCGGTGGAGCAAACGCCACTGTTCTCTATCCTCTGCTTTCCGTTTTACCTCTTGATACGACTCGATCCCCACCCTTTCCTTCACTTGTTCCACCAAACTTCGTCTAGATCTTCACCCTTCCTCGTTTTCCTTCAGTTTTACCTTCTAGTATAGTTATATTACGGAACCATAATAATAGGTGACGAGCCAATCGCCATTCACCGGTGTTAAATCCAAATTCCAAGTTGCTACTGAGAATTGAGAGTATGTAGAAAAAATGCAATAAACAAAGCTCGAACCTGAAATCTAACCCAGGGCCGCTTACTCAGTAGTAGCGTTTATGACCACTAGAATAATGAGGCATTAGAATTCTAGAGCAGTACTACTTATTTGTTTGTTAAAGTTATAATAAAACTTTCCATAATATTTAATAACAGACAGATAGTGTGTCGGTAAAAATATTTCATCGAATAGTTATGTATGTTATGATATAATACATGATTACAAATACATTGTAAATAATGATTAACTAATGTTTCTCGTTATTGTCATTAGATATCATATTTCGTAACATTACCATTGGAATTTGGCATTTTAGAAATAACTCTTTAGGTACCTATTTTGTAGGATAATATACTTAGGTACCTACACTAGGGAAGTGGTTCGCACAGTTAAGTGGATCGCGATCCATCTCGCAAAAAACTTCTTACCTATTTTGTACACTAGGGCAGTGGTTCCCACAGTTAAGTAGATCGCGATCCATGTGGCAAAAACTTCCGAATTCGGGACTACTTACATTATTGCTATAAAGAAAAGGAGAAATTACATACAATATTTGCTCTCGTCACACCAGTGGGCCTGGTGGTGGGGAATTATAAATTATGACTAATGGACTGAGGTGGAACTGGGCGGGTTCTGTCTCCCGCATGCCTCCGGAGCGGTGGGCTGGCATAGTAACCAACCAAATTACAAAAAAATGGCTTTCCGAAGACGTCCGTTGACGCCGAGGAAGACCCAAAAAGCGCTGGCGGGTCGATTTGGACACTTTTCAGATAACAATTTACAGAGATCAGAGGAAGGAGATAGAGAGATCTTTGCTCAGCAATGGAATCGTATAGACTAGATAACAAAACCTGTAGGTACCTAAATAAATCTTTAAGGATATTTTTACAAATCAATGTATGTATTACCTTTTTTAACTACATACTTAGATGACACCGGCATCTCTAAGAAGAATCATCGGAACAAACTCAGACAATCACGATCTCTAGTATAGTCCATAGTAGTAGCAAATCTAAGTTACAATGCAAGGCCAAAATGTCTTAAATGGCCTTTTGAAGAAAGAGCCACAGAGGCTTTGAGTAGACCAGTCTCACTTGACAGCACGCACGCATCAGTCATTGTGTAGCTCGACCATAATCTAGCGAGTTCAACAACCCGTCTCACGAGGCCACCACGATATCTAGAAAGTTAGATTTAACTTATTGTTTGTCCGTGGTTCGTCAAAAATACCATCCACACATTTAAAAAAGATATCTAATTTTTCTTTTTTATCGTCATACATATAGTTAATTAGTTTCAATTATTCTTTAGCTAAAATTTAATATAATAAAACATTTTTGTTTCCCTAAACGAGTCTTCATTACGGAAGTCCCAGTACAGTATTTATAAGATAAAAACATTTAGTAATTGTTCATCATCAGCGGCGTGCAGGGGTCACGCGTAGTTGCAAACGGTTCAAGAGATAAAGCCACAGTTACTATATTATTAACATAATTAATATCTGTAACCTGTTAGACGTTAGTTGCCATATGAGATAAATAAATGGGATAATCCAGTGGAGTACATGCTACGCAATGCATTTTATTAGAACTTCTGAAAAATAAACCTGTGTATTTATTTTATATTTTAAAAAATTAGAAATATTTTAAATTTAATAACATAACATACCATCACGCCTGTATTCTCCGAAGGGTTAGGCAGAGGCGTACTAATGTACACCCACAGTTCGCCGGTATGTTTAGGTCCCATGTAATAGGGGGCGAGCCTATTGCCATTACCTAACCGGGCACGAATTCCTAACTCCGAGCTGCTACTGGGAATTTCATAGAAAAACCCAATAACACTTTGCTCGACCTGGGAATCGAACCCAGGACCTCTAGCGTAGCAGTCGCGGTCCGGACCACTCGGCTATTGAGGCAGTTATTTTAAATTTTTAGCAGACTATTTTAAATTTAATAAAAATAAATATACTGATTTCTGACACTTACGCGAATATTAGACATTGAAATGAAACTACTTTAAAGGATCCGAAACGTCGGGAACTAAATTTATCATCCCAGGATCCTATAATTCGAAGGCCATTGCAGTATGTCTTATTCCATGATTATTGTTTTAAAAATGTATCTCTATCAGATCATCTCATCATTCATTTCTTTTCTTTTGTCCATATCCATCTCTCACACAGTTCATCCTCTTTTCTTTGGTCTCCTTCTTCCCGTATGTAACATCCACATTCAAAACGTTACAATGTTAAAAAGGTTCGATGGATGATTCCAGAAACGAAACAAAATACCCGTGTTACTTTTAATCGGGCGGAGTGAGGCCTTGCACGTCCCCACAGGTTGCCTTTTTTAAGTGCGGAATACCGTCATGAATCGTCTACTAGTTGACATCTAGGGAGGCGGCAGGGTATGTAGGACTTGTACCGAGTAAAAACTGCACTTGCCTCCAGCATTCGCTGAACAGATTAGAGACTGGTTGCGATAAGTTTCGCATTTCACATGCCGTTAATAGGCTTCGCGTAACTTGAGGCTGGACGCGAAACAACAGTAACCTGTTTGCTGTATATTGCCATTATGATACGTCGGATCTAATGTAGATAAACACCTAATTATGTACTCGCTGTTAGTCGATATTATTGATCGTATCGCCTGGCCTCCACACAGGTCACGGCACCATTAGGTATTTTGTTCACACGATATTCAAATATGCAAAGTTTGCACTAGAAACGATTGAATTTCAGTGTTAGTAAACTGGTCTCCATGTTTTTATAAATACATTGACATTTCTTTTTATACGTTTCACCATTCGTTTTTTAAAAGTGACAAATATATTTTGTGAGTTCCACAGATTTTACGGCTCTGAGGGTAGGTACTTTGTGTTAATTGTATGTTTCTAACCCTTCGGGAAATACAGGCGTAACGTAACATACTGTAATGTGTGAACAAGGTGTAATGATGTACACACGGCAACACAACAAGCTTTATAGTTTGTTCTTTGGACCTCATTCCGTCACATTTCGAATCTAGAAATACTAGAAGTAGAAAGAAAATTCCAGTGCCAACAAGTGAAACTAGAAACGTCTACCTACTAATTTTTCAAATTATGCTTGAAATTATTTTACCCTAGTGGTATAGTCCTGACTGAGCCGTGGTCTCTCTATCTGCTGCTGTCAGAAATAGGCGAAATTAATTTTATTAATTACGATTATTATTCCGTCAGCATCTAATTTTCCAATTACTTCAGCAGCTCATTAGTGACATTACGATTTAATAATCAATTAAGACAGCCATGATCGCAGTACCCGACAAATATTAGAAATGATACAAGTAAGAAAACACGCGCGCTGTGCGCTCGCAGTCTGGTAACGACCTCGCGTTGTTTCGCACCACGGCGACGCACGGGCGACAGAACAAACGCAATATCCGCAGATAAACTGACAATTCGATTTTTAAAATAATAAAAACTCAATTTAAAAAATGATAAATGTCGTTTTAAAAAAATAATACGACAACATTGCAAGCTATTCGAATTATAAAAATATTGTTTATTTTTTTTTCAAATGAAACTTATTTTATTTCTGTGGTGATCAATTATTAGACTGGTGTTGTTTTATATTCATATTTGTTAAATAAGTGTACGTGTTGACAAAAATGGCGAAAGCTATTGCTATGCTACAGGGTTTGGGACATAAAGTGAGTCGAAAGGAGCACAATGACGTTAGGACGCTTCAGGTGAACATGCCTCCTCCGAGGCCCGTCGATATCGAGTTTAAAAACGTCACGCTGAAAGTTTCAGAAGGAATTATGTCGCGAAGTAAGTATTGTAACGACATTATTTGTATTATCTAGTAAAATGTTTAGTTGTCTCGTGGATTTTCCTCAACTTAGTAAATACTCTCTAAGTACTTCTGAGACCTACCTACTTGTGAGAAATAAAACAATATTTTGCTTTTCATACAAAAATGCTCTAAGAACGCGTAAGTAAGGTCTACTAAAAACGTTCGTCCTATCCTATTTGTTCTATTGGTATGGGTTTGATTCCCGCTCGGAACAAATATCTGTGTGGCCTTCGGTTCCGCGTGCACGTGTTTATATTTATTATCAGTTTTGTAGAAAAGTTGTTTATACAAATTGACCTAAGTTTTTTTGTATGCGATAAGTATAATTAATGAAGACAGTATAAGGCCCACTTGCACCAACTTTTTAAATATGTTTAAATTGCATTTAAACACATTCATTTCATTCATAGTAAATGTGTGTTTAAATATAATTAAAATATATTTAAGAAGTTGGTGCAAGTGGCCCTAAGAACAATAAATTTTGTACTATATCCATTTATGGGTGGTCCCAGTTGAGAGACAGACTAATATTGTAATTAAATGTAACCGGCATCTAGGACCATGGTCCGAGTCGTGGTCCCAGTCGCCAGAGTCTTGCCTCCGTTGAAGCCTTGATTCTACCTGTCGGAGGTAGGTACCTACTCAAAAACTCTGCCTATGAAACCCATACGCTTTTCATGAAATATAAATATATCTTCCTACATATTCCTCTAAATTTACTATAATTATGTTTATTATACAAATACCTTTTGCCCGTAGCTTTGCATGAAGCTATAATTTAGGCTTTATGGATATTGAAATAAAACTATTTTTACGGATTTTATCGCGTTGTATTAATTTTATTTAATTCCCGACGTTTCGGATCCTTTACAGCATCCATGGTCACGGGTAGACCCATTAGATATATCCCAAAAATATCAAAAAACAACAGTGCTATTCTCTTCTTTGGGTCTGTCATACATCAGAGAGGTCAAGCTGTATCTCAGGATCCGTTTAATTGATTAAGATAAGAATTTCACCAGTTTTTAAGTTGGAGCTTATAGGTCCTTTGCTACCAGCTAACAGTGATAACAAAATTAAAATCGATTCAGAAGTTTTTGCGCTTAAGAAATAGACAAACAGACCAGAGTTTCAAAATCACGAAGTTTATAAATATGTATAACCTAAAACACTTTTTTTAAAATATCTTCAATGTACAGACACAATTTTTTTACCATTTTACAATACTTAGAAGAGATATACCTATTTACCAGTTAAAGGCAAGTGTTGGTTAAGATACCTACATGTGGAACAGTATAAAATTAAATAGTATAGTGGTCGCGAGCGTGGCTGTTCAGTGTAAAGATTTAGGCTCGATTCCCAGCTCGAGTAAATTATATTGAAATTCTCTATTTACCCAAACAGAAAATATGAAAAATTATTCGATTAGAAATTTGTCAGACATGGGCCAAAAAGCTGCTAGATGGAAATGGATCTGGGCTGGTCACGTCTACCGCATGGTAAACGAATGGGCCAAACAGACTACCGAGTGGGTTCCACAAAAGCGTAGACGACAACGCGGCAGACCTAGACAGAGATGGCGGGATGAGCTTGACTTCTTCTGGATGAAGTGGCCCAAAATAGCGCAGAGCCATGATGAATGGAAAGTGAGAAGGGAGGCCTTTGTCCTGCGGTGGGACGACAATGGCTGAATTGTAATAAAAAAAATGTCAGATTATTGTCAATTTCTGCTTTCAAAAGCTTTCAAGTGCCTTTAGATCTCTGCTTCGAGTGTCCTAAAGCGGTCTTCGTGTAACTTCTACAAATAACTAATGAGAATATAAGTGGGAACGCATTATTCGCTTGTCCATAATAAATTCGAATTATTTGTGACATCAACTGACAGCTTGTTTCTTTTTAAATTGAAAAATAGCGCAACGAAGAGGCGTTATCAACGCCTTCCGGAACTGAGGATATAGTTCAAAAATAAAAAAATACTTGGACTTTCAAATTAAGTATGTATAGATATTAAGCCAGAACTGTGCCTCCGTGTAAACTTCCAAAATTTACTTCTTCGAGAAAATCGTTGTTGAAGCTTCAATAACAACTTTTAAGGAAACATTTTTATGCTCGTTTCGTAGGTAATAATTACTGCTGCCATGAATCTAGAATGTGTTGTGTTTCGCCGAGTGAGTGAGGATACCGGAGGCCCCAACCGTTTTAAAAGGCGGGCAACGCTCTCGTTACTCCTCTGCAGCGTGTGTCCATGGGCGGCGGAATTCGCTTACCGTCAGGCGATCCATCTGCTCGTTTGCCCCTCTAAAAAAATGTAGCAGGTAAGTAGTTCGTCATCAGTCAATATTTTCTAAGAGAACTCGTTGCCTTTATTAAACATTCCTACACGAATGATAACACATTATCGGACATAGTTATAATGCAAACAAGTTTGATTAGCAAATTTATCACTAGACATTCAAAAGATAAATAAAAGTAGTAGATTGATGAGACACTATATACATTTCAAGTTTAAATAAGTTTTTTCATGCTACAGATAGGTAGATGTAGTATAATGAGCCGCTAAGCTATATATTATATGTTATAACAATATTATCGAAACATGTCAGAAGAAAAGTTATTTTAAGTGGAAACTTCTTTAGCGGCGCTGTGCACTTTAAGTGATGGGGAAAGAAGTTTAAACTCGCGGCAGATCATATCGCAACAGATAAGACCGAAAGACAAAAGTGAAAACAAATGTTTTCTTGGACAGTACAACTGAACATTATCATTTATTGAAGTGAAATCTTCGTTAATATTCAAGTTTTCACTTCTGCCGGCACTCCCGAAGTGATTTTTTAACTCCCGACGAAAAAAGAGAGGTGGTATAAGTGTAACGTGTTAATCAGTGTGTTTGTCTCTGGCATCGTAACGTTCAAACGAATGGACCCATTTTGATTCAGTTCTTTTCTAGTTCAGGTAGGAATGTGAGAAAATTCCACAGCTCTGATCTTTATTAAATTTACAAAAGAATATAATATGATAACCATTACATGATGTTGAGGGCTTTTTTATTTTAAATTTAATGTTTGTGTATTTATCTCTTCTTCTTCTTCTTTAATATTATAAAATTGTAAAAAAGCTGTGTCTGTACATTGAAGATATTTTAAAAAAACAACGTCTCCGAACCCAAAAATATGATTATTAAAATTCTTGTCTGTTTGTCTGTTTGTTACGGGTTGGCGCAAAAACTACTGAATAGATTTTAATTTTGTTATCACTGTTAGAAAGTATGTGCTCCAACTTAAAAACTGGTATACTTCTTATCTGAAATAATTAAATGGAACCGGAGATATAGCTTGACTTGTATGTATAGAGCCATACAAAGAAGAGATCATCACTGTTGGTTTTTGAGCTTCAAGTGGGCGAAGCCGCGGGCTAGGCCGCGGCAGAGGCTAGTATATCATATTTATTGTACAACGTGTTAAGAAAAGCCTGTTCGTGAAGGTGCTGTTAGCTACCTTTATCGAGATCCGCTTCTATTTATACAGGGTGACTTTGAAAACATGTACAGTGTCAGCTGGGACTGGTCTACTCAAAGCCGCTATGGCTCTTTCTACAAAAGGCCATCTCAGACATCACCCTGCATTGTAACACTCACATATTGCTACTACTATGTCTGGACTTTAAACGAGACCATGATTCTCTGAGTTTGTTTCGGCGTTTCTTCTCATAGGTCGTCAGTTAGGATATGCTGGCGCCATCTAGTTTAAAAAAATCATAACAATGACTTGTAAAAGTGTATTTAAAAGATCTAGGTATTTACAGTAATTTTTATTTTTATTTTTTATTTTTCTTTATTTAGAAAGTAATAAATATCATATCACCACCTATTATGGTGGCGAGCCTAAATGATAAATGATATTGGGTACCTACCTCACCTCTGTCTAAACATTCGGTACAAGCGTTACGGTACGGAAGTCATCATATTTCTCTCCGTGCAGAACAGTCCAGAGGTACTTAACCTAATAAAATGACAGCGAGTTTTAAAAAAGCGAGCAATGCTTAACTTTATGTTACTGTAAAGTAAAATATAATAAAATGTTCCGTTAGTGTTGCCAGTTTGGTAAACCTGTTCGGGCAACATTTAAGATTCTATATACATCGAGCCACGAAATATATATCGTAAACGGCGAAACGTTTATTTTAGTATAGGTAGGAAGGTACTTCTAATCTGTATTGATTTTAAGATAAATCCAAATTCAAAGAATATTATTGGATATGCGGGCAAAATCGTGGGCCATCAGTATTTGATTTAATAAGACTATTAAAATTAATCGTAGTTACTTTTGTTAAACACTAGTCGCACAATTTCAATCTTAGGGAGAGGATCAACGAAATAATTGTATTATTATTTTACTTTAGGTAGGTAAGTAATTTTATTTTGAACTAGCTTTTGCCTGCGGCGACGCTCACCTGAATGATTACAAATGGATCCCAAAACTAATTTACTCAAAACCAACAATAAGGATCCTTTCTTTGTATGGGCCTCCATACATCAGAGAGGTCAAGCTGTATCTCAGGATTCGTTTAATTAATTGTGATAGGAAGTTCACCAGTTTTTGAGTTAGAACTTTTCCAGAAATTTTCCAACAGTGACAACAAAATTTAATTCTATTCAGTAGTTTTTGCTCCAACACGTAACAAACAGACAAGAATTTTTAAAATCATATTTTTGGATTTGGAGACGTTTATATAGCTACCCTTTTTTTTTGTGCGCGTGGAAATTCCTCATGGACTTCCGCCGCCCGGGGGGCGTCTGGATGTCTGAATCCACCCAGAGTGGGTGACCTACCGACTAAAAACCACACGGTGTTCCTTCCTGCACGTTTTCGTCGGGGGCTGCGGGAAACAGAAAATTCGCACACAGCCTTTTTACAATTTTA
This sequence comes from Acronicta leporina, assembly GCA_947256265.1. NCBI lineage: Eukaryota > Metazoa > Arthropoda > Insecta > Lepidoptera > Noctuidae > Acronicta > Acronicta leporina. The sequence continues at coordinate 13,573,899 of OX366518.1, read as the reverse complement.
TAATAATTATGTAGTAGAGAAGACTATACTTTCGCCTGCTTTGCCCCCGTTCCTAAGGGTCGTAGAGTGATGTTAAAGTGTATCTATAGCCAATTTCGACAAAACCTTCGTCGTGAATCAGTTCGTTCATTGGTGAAAACCATAAAAATGCGCTCAATGAGTTATCGCGTCTATACAGATAGACGCTCGTTTTATGTTTTGTTGAGAAGAATTATTACTTACCAAGAATTCAATTACCTTTGTAAAATATGTAGGTAGGTACCTACGATAAAACCTAGTACCTACACATTTATTTATTTACGGAAGCTTTATGTACAACCTTTTTTGTGCATAAGTAGGTATTTCATGTGACCTATGCAATGTCCTCTAACACGGAACTTTGTTCTGTGTCCGCTAATCTGGTACCTTTTGTCGTTCGAGGACGGGTCATTGACATTGAGCTTCATTAAGCGCAGGCCACACTGTGAGCTAAGCTAAATCTACATAAATAAAAATCAATTGCCGTATGTATGTGACCGTTTTGCAGTCATTTTTTCATTACAGTTGTCATAACAATATTTGTGAAATAAATTATTTAAAAAAACCCATAAATATCCATAATTCATTCCACTAATCTGTGGAATCAATTAACAGCGGAGGTATTTCCGAACCGGTACGACATGGCAACCTTCAAGAAGCGAGCCTATTCTTTTCTCAAAGGCCTGCAACGCACTTGCGACCTCTCTGGTATTTTGGATGTCATGGGCGGCGGTGATAATTTACCATGAGGTGACCCGCTTGCTCGCTTGCCTCAATCTTCTATTAAAAAAAACATAGGAATTTTGGACGGGAAATTAACACTGCGTACAGGTCGCTAGTAATTAATACATTTAATTTAAATTGAATACATATTTTTATTATTAAAAGTGAATATTATAATTGTGCCTTATTAATACATATATGAAATAGATTTAAATAATAGATGTATTTGTAAAGTATATCTCTATTTCTATCTTAGTAAGTAATAACTAATTTTGAAGTTAATGTTATATCAATTTCATTTTATTTATCATCCCGATACCATGGCGGAAGGTGCAGCACTATATCTAAACAACTAAGAACTATTAAGTGCAAGGGTACTGCATATTTCAATGGAAATCTTTTCCAGCATAATAGCGAGAGAAGAAATTGAAGTATGAAATGTAGAAATATTATTCTTAGATTCATTTACTTATTGACTAGCTCGGTGCGAAACCTTACCCTTTAATTTATGATGTTTGAGCTAGCTACACGATATCTAGTTAGGTCAGTTACTGTTGGGTCTTTTCTATTTATGGACGCTGACTCTTTCTTCAAAAGGTTATTTCATTATAATACTCACGCATTTGAGATAAATGAGGGGTAGTAGGTATATACTTATAAACAATACAAAGCATTTTTTTAAAGATCTATTTGCACTTAAGTATACGATTATCATTTAGTTTTACTACAGGAATTTCCCATACAAACGTAATACCGAAATAAATCATAATTTAAAAATAATTTATTCAAGTGTGTTATTATTCGGATTTCGATTCCGTTTATCAAGGTTCTTGCTTTACCATTTTGTCCAAAATACTTCACTGGAAATAAATATGAGCGAATGCAATTTTTGATAACTTTACTAAGTTTGGAACGATTTTCCCGTCGTTTATTTTCAGTGAAGTCGTAGACGAAATGGTACGGTTGGAACCTAGATTAAAGGTAATTCTATCCGAATAATAACACAATTCGATAACATATTGTTTGGAATACAAATTATTTTGGTATAAAGTTTTTGTGGGAAATTCAAGCTGTTACTGTCAAACAGCCGTTTACGTAACAAAATATCGTTGATTGTATTCCAATAATCATATAAGTTATATGCTTAGTGCATATTGACATTGCTTTTTGATGACCTCTGTGGTTGAGTGGTTCGAGTACCGGACTGCTGACCATGAGGTCGTGGGTTCGATTCCCACAGGACATAAAAATTTATGTGATGAATATAAGTGTTTGTGTTCGTCTGGGTGTTTCTTATGTATTATAAGTATGTATTTACAAAAAAACAAAAGTATATAAGTATTATATCCATTGTCTAGTACCCATAGTATAAGCTCTGCTTAGTTTGGGACTAGTCGGTGCTGTGTAAAATGTCCCAGAATATTTATTATTATTATTATTTATTATATAATTTATATGATTATTGGGATACAATCAATTCACTGTTCTTTTGTGTATCACGAATATTTATAAATTAAAGATTCCTTTTTTTCTTTATCACATTTTTGACACATTGCCAACCATTAAATTAAAATACGTGACAAAGCGCGGACAGAGTTAACGACATTTTAATTTCATTGCATTTTGCAACGATAAAAAAGATTATCTGTTATGTGTTATGTCAATAACCTAACCTGCAATTATTACGATTTCCGAGTGACTGTCATCAGCATTAAACGTGACACATGCGTGACCAACTCGCTATACAAATAAAAAGTAAGTAAGTAAAAACCAAGCATCACAGAATCGTAGTGGAGGGTGTAGAGATTGAGTACGTCGATGAGTATCTTTATCTAGGTCGAATAGTCTCTTTCCAGGCAAGGCAGAATATAGAAGTTGCAAAACTCACAGAAAATGCCTTGAAAGATCTTATGAAGGGTGATCTGCCTTTAACCTTAAATCGGAGACTCATGGACGTGTGCATTCTTCCCATTCTCACGTACGGTTCACAAACATGGTCTTTGACAGAAGAGTTGAGGTCCACCGTCAAGGTTTGTCAGAGGGCAATGGAACGGAGTATTAAGGGTATAAAACTTGTTGACCGGGTTAGGAATACAGCCATCCGTTCCAAGACAAAAATAACAGACGTCACTCGGAAAGCTGCCACACTGAAATGGAACTGGGCTGGACATATCTGTCGCATGTCAGACGAACAATGGGCCAAACTGACAACTCAATGGGTCCCACGCAGCAGGCCCGGACGGAGATGGCGGGATGAGCTGGACTCTTTTCAGAGGGACTGGTCCCTGGCAGCAGTCGACAGAGATAAGTGGAAGAAGAGTGGGGAGGCCTTTGCCCTGCAGTGGGAGTGGGACACTACGGGCTTTTAATAAATAATAATATTAATAAATATAAGTAAAAAACCCGCATATACTTTTTGGCAGCAATGTTTGTGTGATGTGTGTACAAACATACAAACACAATTCTAATGATACGTGTTTTGGTTCCATTGTCCTCATATTAATTATTCTTAAATATCTCCCATGAATAGTTATCGGCCAGTTTAAATTTTAACAGTAACCAGTAGTTAGTTATTCACGTGGGACAGCCATGCTTCGGCACGAATGGGCCGGCTCGACCGGAGTGATACCACGGCCTCACAGAAAACCGGCGTGAAACAACGCTTGCGTTGTGTTTCGCCGAGTGAGTTGAGGTTCGGGCAACGCACTTGCGACTCCTCTGATTATAATTAGATAGAAATAAAATATCATTATTTGTGGGAATGAATTAAAAAATACTTTATAATATAGAAATACTTACCTATATATTCATACGTTTTTTCTTGTGTTATATAATAATATATAATCTAAATATTTTATCGTCTTTTTTTACCGTTTGAATTCTGTGTATTTCAGTAATAACCTACAAAAAAAGAAACGAGTTAACAAGCTCCAATCTCAGTATCGTAAGTAAAAAAAAATCTTAAAATAGTAACACACTGAACAATGACCTATGTAGATAATAGGCATGATGACTGATTTTCAAAAACTGTTCTAAAATATTCTTATGTTTATACTATTTCCGAAAAATAAATTATTTCTGCAATAAAACATGGTTTTTGATACAAAAATGCGATTTTAATTCAATGTTTTTCAATTAGCGCGAAAACGGTGGCTGGTGTCATGGCGTCTGCTTATGACGTCACTTCAATGTTTTGGCATCGTACACAATAGGAGATTAAACAACTTATCAGATGATATTTTTGTTAATTTTTATTTAGATATGACTTCGCAAGTTTATAAGTGGTGTGCTGTTCCCCAGTGTGATAATACGTCAAAAAATACCCTGATAAATTATTTGTTTACGTGCCACACAACAAAACAATAAGATATAAGTAGCTTAATCTTGCACGGCGAGATTAAGCCACACAGTTGTGCAGCTTCCTTTTCTTTCCTTCCTTAATAAACTTTTCAAATACTCCAGTATTTAATTGTAAACTAGGTTTACTATTGGATAAATATTTTGTTGTAATATATTTCAATGTAGTCCAAACCCGAGATAGCTTTGATTTCATCCAGTAGCATTCAATGGATGTATCGGACGGTTCTTCACTCCTACGATGGACCCACATGAGAAATGCAATGGCATTTTTGCAGCCCCCTTGTGAGGCAACACTGTCATGGGCGTCATGGCATTCTACCGATACAACTTCTTCCTTTACTTCGTCAACTATTAACGTCACTGCTTTGCATGTAATGCCTCATTATTCGTAGTTTGGCTAAATCTATACACATAATGATAAATTATAAATTACAAATATCTATTTCATTCACTATACATACCTACATATATTGATATTGATGTCTATAATTATACTTATCTAATACTGTAAAATAAACAATTTTTAAGCGCGGAGATCGTCGAAATTCGTACGAAATTTACGTGACGGTGACAGTTCAACAAAGATGTGACGTAATTGAATCTGATTGGTGTTCAACTGAACATGGCGGACTTGTGTATTTTGGAGTTTTATTTTATCAAATAAATTAATAATCCCGTCTTATAAATAAAAATAAATATTTTTTTCTAAACGTATTAATTATATTTCAGTATATGAACATATTATTTTAGTAATTCTTGCTAACCGTCATGATGCCTATTACCTTTGTATGTTTATTCATCATAAACAATTACAAAGAGCAGGAAGAACAATTATTAGTCTCATAATTAGAAATTGCATTAAGGGTTTACAAGGATGCATGTGCAAGCATCCATGGTGCCAAACGCTTTATGTTTCTTTTTCCGCGTTTGAAGTCAAGAACCTCGCATAGCTATGAATCATGACGGGTTGACGTGGGTACTTCATTATTTTAACCACTAATCAAAATACCTACAAAGAAGATTTATTAAAAAAGGTTTTTTGTTCTCTTATTCTTTTTTAAAAGTTTTGACATTTTTGTTTTATAAAAAAGCTTACTAGCAATGCGGGTCGCACATTACTAGTATTCTTGTTAACCCCTCATGCTAAGCTAGATTGCTTGTGTTACGAGTGGTTTTACGTCAGTAGTGCAATGGGTGGGGTTCGAACCGGCAATAACATGATCGCAAGTCCGACGCCCTAACCATTAGGCTACCGTCGTTTGAATTTATGGCGTAGAGGCTGAACGATCGGCTTCTGCGCCAGTGTTATGGGTTCAATACCCACAAGGAGCAAATATTTTTGTAACCGTTAGTTGTTCCGGGTCTGGAACGGTTTCGTGTGTGCGTGTATATGAGAATTTGTGTTAGTCAAAACAATCTTACATATTTATATTACCTGATTGTCCGTACAAAAACATGCTCACCATGTCTTACCAATTACCCCCGCCCTGCTGTGCGCCCGTTCTACCCGTGCGAAGCCGGGGTGGGCCGCTAGTATACTATACAAATCAATTGCCATGCGTTAATCTCGCAAAGATACTAAAATGGTTCGGGCAAAAAAATGTACAGTACAATAAAAAACCTTCAATCCGATTTAATAACAGTAGGTACCTTTAGCAGTGCACTGCCGCTTAGAAATAAAACACGTTATAGTGTAATGAACTCATAATTATGTTCTCTCAACTATTTAGAAAAATAAAAATAACCTTGATTGCGAGAAAGTTATTAAAATTGGTTGGTAAAAAGTTTATTTAGTCTAAAGAAAATGTACATAACATAACATAAACATACCAACACGCCTTTATTCCCCGAAGGGTTTGGCAGAGGCGACGAACCTACATAGGTACACCCACAGTTCACCGGTATGTTTAGGTCCCATGTAATAGGTTGCCATTAACCGAGCCCAATTTCCAAACTACGAGCTGCTACTGGGAATTTCATAGAAAAACCCAATAACACTGCTCGACCTGTGAATCGAACCAAAGACCTCTAGCGTAGCAGTCACGCTCAGGCGTAGCTTATTTAGCGTAGCTTAGTGGTAGCTAATGAGGCAATTTACAGCTAGGTACAAAAAAGTAATTTCTTGGATTTACAAATTATGTTCTATTACAAGTTTGTGGTACTATTAATATCTAAAACGTTTTTAAATTGAATTATTGCTAGCAGACTACATGGCAACGAAAGCATGAAGCAAACGGACAACTATTCGAAATAAATCTTGCATATATTTTTTTAGTTTAGAGATACTGGTATAAGTTATTGAAAAGATCTAGGTAGGTACATATGTTCTAACTTCAGACAAATAGTTTTATACGCTTGGCTACTCATCAAGCTATACACTACCTATATCAATAGGTATAAGCTGTATAGCCCAGAAAAATATTACTAATAGACCTAGATTTAAAAAATCAGATAGGTTGGTGCTGGTATGAATGATATAAGGGTGGTGCCCTTATATCATTCATAACAAAAAAATATATCTTAAACCTTGAATTTGTATGTTGAATATAATATTTTGAATGAAATATTAATATAACCTAAGCACCTAACTTTTTCTAGATAAGGAACGTTAAAAAATGTTTTTTTTTCGTCAAGACGATGTCCCATTTTGAATGAAAAAATAAATGGTCACATTCGTTATCTACTATGTATAGGTAGTCCTTGATTAGCTTATAGTCTGGCTGACAGGGTTTACTGCCCATCCATCATCTGTCAATTACAAAGATTGATTAGTCATGATTTCATGATCATGAACTGCTTAGGTACATGTAAAACTGTTATTGATTGAACTTAATTACCGTCAGTAATTGAAGTGAATGAATAGGAAATTAAAACGCTACAACATTTTCCTGTCCGCTGAGAAATATTTTGTAGCGATAGGTAAGATTATGTAGGATATTACAGTAAATAGGTAGAGGTAAGAAGTACCTATACGTAATTGTTTTTCCTGTGTGTATGTTTATGGCAATAAATATTGATTTAGGTATTTAATTATCCATTTATTTAAAAAAGGGTCCCTATTTCCCTTGGTCACAGCATCACGCGTGAACGGCTGGACCAATTTCGCTAATTCCTCTATATTGTGGTTGTTATTGTAAGGAGGTTCTTAAGAAAGAAAAACCTAGTTGCGCGGAACATTAGAAAATTTAAGAAAATGTTTTTGGATTTTCTTTTATTAATTACTAGCTTCCGCCCGCGACTTCGTCCGCGTGGAATAGTTACTTGGTCTTAGCGTGATGATATATAGCCTATATCCTCCCTCAATAATGGGCTATCTAACACGGAGAGAATTTTTCAAATCGGACCAGTAGTTCCTGAGATTGGCGCGTTCAAGCAAACAAACAAACAAACAAACTCTTCAGCTTTATATATTAAGTATAGATACCAATTCGAATTCAGTATTCATAGCTAAGACAGGACAGCGTCTGTCGGGTCAGCTAGTTTAAAATAAAGGTGACCCCAAGTGACCCCAGTGACCTTCACCACACGTTACCTATCCTACTATAACAAATTAAATTAAAAATTAAAAAAAACCCCCGACACAAAAATAAACCTGAATCCCTATAAAAAGAAAAAAATAAACTTGAAATTATAACCCTTCGTAAGTACGTATGAAGTTTTTTGATTAAATTTTGTCGCGTCGGGGGACCGCTCTCTAATTATGTGAATCCTTTCCTTTCCTTTTGCTTCCCGAACGTGAATCGCGCGAAATCAGAATTTATGTGGATGGCGCGTACATCGCCGCGACGCGCGGGAGGGTGTAAAGTGGGCGGAGCGTAACATATTCAAGTTTGGCGACCCGAGCGGGCAGACACGCGAGAGCTAGAGAGCGGTCCCCCGACGCGACAAAATTTAATCAAAAAACTTCATACGTACTTACGAAGGGTTATAATTTCAAGTTTATTTTTTTCTTTTTATAGGGATTCAGGTTTATTTTTGTGTCGGGGGTTTTTTTTAATTTTTAATTTAATTTGTTATTTCACACTTTTTGTAGGGACTCCTTAGTTATTTTGTTTAATTTCTTTTATTTTCTTGCGTTTTAAGATCCAGGTAATTTAGTGTTTAATTAGGTATTTTCTTCGTTTAGTTATTCAACTTTTGTACAATTATTTCATAGCTATTAGATATCTTATATCATAGTGTATAGTATTCTACTTATCAAGCCCTTTCATTTGATACCTTTATTGAGGGAGTAGTGAAAAAACATAATAAATTCACCATTTCGTGGAGGCGGCCATCTTGGATTTGAAATTTTTCATAGTGTATAGTATTCTACTAGTCAGGCCCTTTCATTTGATACCAATATTGTGGGGGTTGTGAAAAAATATGTAAACCGCCATCTTGTGGCGTCGGCCATCTTGGACCGATTTTCATCAAACATAGCTAAGAACACTCCCCACTTATTCACCTTTCAAACAAAAAAAACAAAATCAAAATCGGTTCATCCATTTGGGAGCTACGATGCCACAGACAGACACACACACACACACACACAGACAGACACGTCAAACTTATAACACCCCGTCGTTTTTGCGTCGGGGGTTAAAAATATTATAAATGCGAAAGTTTGTGAGGATGGGTGGATGGATAGATGGATGTTTGTTACTCTTTCACGCCAGAACGGCTGAACAGATACGAATAAAATTTGGCACAGAGATAGTTTATATTCTGGAATAAAACATGGGCTACTTTTTATCTAGGTCGGACCCAATTCTGGAGTGCACGCAGACGAAATCGCAGGCAAAAGCGAGTAGTTACATATTCTCGTTTCTCGTCAGCAAGAACTCACAGATTTAAAAACTTAATATCAACTAAAATAGAATGAATGAATCCGTTTAAAAAGGAATCCTTGAGTTTCATTTGAACTCGCAGATTAAAAGAATCAGCAACAATAAAACAGGCCGTAGGTATTTATAAAACATTTTTATGGTGCCAATTAAACCTGTTTCTAGTAGGATCAAAATAAGTAAAATAATATTTGAAAAGCAGGTTTCTCAGGTGTAGATAATTCATAATAACCAGGGACGGATTCCTGAGACATTTTTGTTATAGGATAGTAGAAAAAGGAGAAAGTACTTTTTTTTTTAATGTTTGGGAAACGCTGGCTAGGTGAGCTCAGGCCTCTTAATTTCTGCATGGTATCCGGACAAATTGCCTCATTAGTGTAGACTTGGTCTTAAGCGCGACTGCTATGCTATAATTGGTCCTGGGTTCGATTTACAGTTCGAGCACTGTTACTTATTGGGTTTACCTATGAAATTGACATCTCTTTTTGTGATTTTTTTTTTGACTCAAAAAAAAGTACCAAATGATAGCTAATAGGAAAAGTAACATCGAACTAACTGTAGTAAAGTCATGTCGGTTAAGAAGCATTACCAAGCAAGCACAAGCGTTACCTTTTAAGACGTAAATATTCCGAATGAGAGAGCAAATTTCGACCTGGCTGGTGGGACTCACGGTGTCTTAGTTGTCATAGCGTCTAGAAGACGCAGTTTCAAATCCTGACCGCAGTCGAGATTTTCCTTCACATAAATAACTTTATATGCATGGAAAATAGTAAAAAATCAACAAAATAATTACCAAATTAAATATTTAATTGACGAGGGTCCAACAGAGTTAACTCGGGCAGTAAAAAATCAAAACGTTGTTATTCAGTTTTTATAAAGGTAATAGGTACAGAGTATTGCAAATTTGCAATAAGAAGTTTTTATAGACTGATTTTTTGCCATAATTTGCTGTAGAATTTAATGATTTTTGAGGTAGGTATCTACGCACCTTTTTACCGTGTACCTGGATCATAATTTCCGAAAATCTCATAAAAAAATATATCGATAGGCATACTTGCATCATTTAGGTATAATTCAATATTTTCAACACTTTAGATCAAACAATAAATAAGTAAATAGGTATTTTCGACTGCTTCTGCGGGTCTTCCAACATCTATATGATACAAATAAAATTTGTCCCTTTCAAATAGGTTCATGATCCGATTGTAGTTCGCGAAAAATAACTTGACCAAAAAGTAACGGAGAGGGGAAAAGTTTGCGCAGTGCATTTGCGTGCAAAATGTTCTAAAAATCGACCACTGCGCATCCACCATTTTGGTTCAAGTTATTTTGCACCAACTGTAAAAATAAATAAATAAATATTCTACGACATTTTACACAGCACCATCTAGTCCCAAACTAAGCAGAGCTTGTACTATGGGTACTAGACAATGGATATAATACTTATATACTTTTTTTTGTAAATACTTATAATACATAAGAAACACCCAGACGAACACAAACACTTATATTCATCACATAAATATTTGTGTTCTGTGGGAATCGAACCCACGACCTCGTGGTCAGCAGTCCGGTACTCGAACCTCTAAACCACAGAGATCGTCAATGTACATTGACGATCTCTGTGGTTTAGAGGTTCGAGTACAAACTGTACAAAATTTATAAAAAAACAACAATAACACGTGCCGTTGAAATAAAAGAAGAAATGGTTACGTAAAAAAGTAATACTCGCCACTCAAAATTTAGAAATAAATAAACTTTATTTACATAATAATGTATTTCCAAAAAGAAATAGAAATAAAAAGTAAAGCCGGTTTCAGAAACCTATGACCGGCCAAGTGCGAGTCGGACTCCGCTTGGATGCACGATGGTTTCCTTCCCAACATTGTAACAAGCGATGAATCAATGCACCATTTGATCACGTGTAAATGCACACGTGAACTATATTACCTGCATATTTACTGGTACCACAACATGAGTTAACTAATAGCGTTTAAGCCTTAGTCACGGTATCTTTAATGTTAGTGATTTGTACAGGGCAAAGAACATTTTCCCTGCTAATTAGTAATTATCATTATAATTATGCAGTTTATCTGATCTTAGCTAGAAGAGAGCGAGAGAACTAGAAGATCTAGGTGTTGAAAGAATGGACATAATTATCTACCATGGCCATGGGTTTTGTATTTTTTTTTCTGCCTCGTTCGTTAGCCTACTGGTTCTGAGTGTGTACGTTCGATTCCCAGGTCGAGCAGTGTGTTATTGGTTTTTCTATTAAACTCTCAGTAGCAGCTACATACATAAATAAATAAATAATTCTTTATTGACATATTTAAGTGTGTACATAATTTATGAATCCTCTTGTCCCCAACATGGGACCGAAACATACGCCTCTACCTAACCTTTTGGGGAATACAGGCGTGATGGTATGTATGTTTCTTTGTATTTATCGTGATGTAATGGAGCTTATTAGACTCTTACATCAAAATGACGATGGCTATTTTATAATGTAATAAATTTATAATGAACTAGCTGTTGCCCGTGGCTTCAATCGCATCGCAAAAATGTACTTACCTATCAAAGAAACCTTATAGCCTTAGTAACTCCTTATAACATCAGCACAGATACAGTTATTTGCCAATAAAAGTTCCGTTATGGCTAATCTCCTAAATGGCCCATTTAGGGGATTAGCCATAACAGTCAGTCTTATAAAAATTGTAAGTAAATACTTTCTGCATTTAAGTACTTATGTACATGACTCATATTTTGACATTACAAACACACTTTTCTTTTATTTATTTTTGTAAGTTATTTATACAAAGTAGAGATAGTAATATAGATGGAGTATGGTGGTCTTTATGCATGGAAGATGTGTGTTGTGGTTGAAGAAGCGCCCGCGACGTAGGATGAAAGCGGTGCAACGTTTTTTAAAACAAAAAAAAAGATGAAGGTCGCACGAACCTACAATCTTAAAATCTATGGCTAACAATTTTTAAGTGGAAAATGTCAAGTTATTAAGTTAATAATGTACGTGGACAGGAAATAATTATGTTATTTTGATACCCACATGCGGAATATTTTTGATACGATGACATTTGTTTTTTTTTTGTTTGCAACGTGCGGATGAATAAAAATAATAAATGAAGGTCAAAATAATTAACTATCCATTTCGTGAGGACCTGTATGTTTAAAAAAGGAGGAAAATTTTCTTACAATTTAATGTTTTAATTTTTAAGTAGGTATCTACTTCATTAGTATTGGCAGTGTTGGGCATTAAACAATTTAAATTTCAATAAATTAATCAATAGATTAAAAAATGAATTGCAATTAAAGGATTAAAAAATAACTGAATTTAATTGATTAAAAAAAATATTTCATCGTGGGAGAGCCATGCCTCGTCACGAATGGGATCGACTCGAGCGGAGTGATACCATGACCTCACAGAAAACCGGCGTGAAACAACACTTATGATGTGTTTCGCTAAGTGAGTGAGGATACCAGAGACAAAAAACCCTTTTAAAAAGCGGGCAGCGCACTTGCGAATCCTCTGGTGTTGCTGGTGTCCATGGGCGGCGATAATCGCTTAGATACCATCACGTAATCCGTCTGCTCTTTTTCTGCCTATATCACAAAAAAATACAATTAATTGATAAAAAACAATGATTGATATATTCATTAATTAATTATTAACTACTAAAAACTGCTAGATGGTGCCGACATTTTTATAGTTGGCAATCTCTGAGAAGAAACGCCAAAAGAAACTTGGAGAATCATGGTCTCTTTTAAAGTCCAGACATACTTATTAGTTTCTTATGCAGTGTGTGACACATTGCAGTACAATTGAAATAAAACTACTTTTTACGGATTTTATCGCGTCATATTTTCCGTCATTTCGGATCGCGACGATCTTCCTTTAGAACAAAAAGAAATAAACCAAAATCGGTTTATCACTTTGGGAACTACGATACAACGGACACATAAGTTAAACTTGAGGGGTGTTATAGGGTAAAACACCCAGTAGTCAGCCTTTTAGTGAGAAAAAAAATTTTATTCAGCTGTATTTTAAATATTAAACACTATGAATAGAAACAATAATTATTCTCAGAAAGGTTGGTTATTAAATTTACTAAAAAAGTTAACAAAACATTATATTTATAATGGAATTATATAAAAAATCATCATTAAACAAAATATGGCACTTTTCACCAGTAGTCAGCCTCATTTCTCCACAAGTCAGCCATGTCGTACCCTGTAGTCAGCCTATCATTTATTCTTGCATATCGGGGATATTTATTCTTAATTGCATTTTATGATAACATATCTATCATCACGCCTGTATCCTTTGAGGTTTAGGCAAAGGTGTACTAATATACACCCTCAGTTTACCGGTTTGTTTAGGCCTAATCCGACAGGGATAGCCGCGGATAAATCCAACTTCGTGCTGCTACTGTGGACTTCATTGGAAAACCAAATAAAACATGCTGGACTTCAATTCGAACCCAGGACCACTTGCGTAGAAGTCGCGCTTTGAACCACTAGGCTAATGAGAAAGCAGATTATGAGGAAGAACATAATAATGGAAATTATTGAGACTGTAACTTGCATATATAGCGTTGGGCCGTGGTCCGCCAGGAGATACCGTCTGGTCCCTTTTGTTGAAGGGCTAGACTGGTTGAACAGGTCGTCCCTCCACACCATTAAACGGGCAAAATCCTTTTTTATTATTTGCTTCCGGCTATAATATCACTGCGACCGCAATCGGTTTATTGTGGTCGCCGATCGGTGAGGTACAGTGTTCAGAGGTGCAAGGAACTGCAGGATTTTCTTAATGGTGAGCTCCTTTATTTCATCCAGGCTTAAGGTGTGTACCACTACGCTTATGTATTAGCGAACCGCGTTACCCAAGAATGTGAAATGCCGTTTCATCAGCCTCTTCACAGCGTCGACAGATTTACGTATCGCTCAACCTCAGGTTGACTATGTGCTTCTTTAATCAACATGTTAAAACTCTCGTCAAAATGCGCAGATTGTTCCAGGGCTAGCTTAGCGCTAGTAAATGGGCTGTGTGCCTTTTATTATAGGCGTTAATCAAGGCTTTGGAATGGTTCATGCCTAGCGATTCCGTCCAGAGCTTGATGGCTTTCTCAAAGCTGAAATTCGTAAGGACTCTTTGAGCTAGGGCTTTTGGTATTCCACAGAAGGGCTCTGTGCCCTGATGCGCGCTGCTAGTCCCTGCTCTTGCGCGTTCATCAGCACGTTAATTGCCAATGATGCACACATGACCCGGGCAAAATCTGAAAAAAAAGACTGGCTTCTCTAATCATCACCCCATTTCTAATCAACGCCATAGCTTGTGTTTATTGTCTTCTTTTTATAAGTGGATTGGTATTTTTAATATGATGGAATTCTATTGAAAGAAATGATTGCCATGCCAAAATAACCGGGCATAAATTCAACCCTAATAGTAAAGGCTTCAAGGTGCTATTTTGTGCAACAAGACTAACGGCTGACTACTGGATTCTTAGATGAATTGTTCGGCCCCTGACATACGGTTACTTTTGTATGCGGCTGACTACTGGTAAAATACACTTTTCGTCTCATAAGAGTTAAACTCAAAGTAATGAGCAAAATTGGGACTATTCGCTCCGTCAATTTCAACTGCATATAAGAAAATCATGAAAACACTAGTAGTCAGCCACTTATGGCTGATTACTGGATCTACCTTAAAAAATCGAAACCCAGTAGTCGGCCACCGAAATTTCAATATAATAATCATATAAAATGCATGTAATAGTTAATTATATCACAAAATAAACATTTTATAGTAAAACAGTATAACAATCCACCACAAATTATAGCAAATACGCACAAAAACATACTGAAAACTCGAACACGTTTCCTTAAGAAAAAAATTGTGACAGCACCGCGTCGAGTCATGTCTTTCGCAGCAGTGCAGATAAACAATTGTAGCTCGTCAACCTGATATGCTATTGGCTCGTAAGTTTGCATTTTAGCTAACGAGAAGACACGGATTCGAATAAACGTTAATTTAAAGGTGTAAATAAATTTCAGCACTATTTATATGGAAATAATGTGTGTAAAGGCTGAGTACTGGTGCGGGGCTGACCACTGGGTGTTTTACCCTACCCCTCAAACCCCACGTGATGGTATCTATTCGTTTAATATAGGTAGGTATGATATATATGGATCTGTTCATGTATACTTACTTGTACTTACTTGTGTATATTTGTTTACCATCATAATAAAATGTGAAGTTATTTCTGTGTCCACTTCTGAATGACTTCCTTCATCATCGTGATTGAACAGCTACGGGCGTGTCAATATTTACACTTACATTGACAACACAATGTATTTACTTGAAAATGTCGTCAAGTCGCGGCTCATCTTCAACGAATCACGACTTCGCGAGTGTTTTTTTCTTTTCTTTTAATTGATAAGATTGTAGTTCGTACACAAAACAACGGTAAAAAATTCAACGGCGGTCATAATGGCTATGGCGTCGGACTTGCGATCATGAGGTTGCTGGTTCGAAACCCACCCGTTGCACTACCGACGTAACGCAAGCATTTAGCTTAGCACGAGGGGTTAACAAGAATACATGCGTAATTATTATTTATTATTCTCATTTATTATTTCAACTTACATATTAGGTACATTTTTAAATATTTTTATAAAAAATTGAAAAACATTTAAAAATATAAAAAATAGTAGCCCACCGGTATCGGGAGCAGGGTCCAAGCTACCGGTGGTCAGGGCCCCAGAGAGAGGAACCTCCTAACAATGCGGGCCGTGTCCAGAAGCACTGCCTTCTGCATCAAGCTCTTGATCCAGCCATCCAATGAGAGCCTCCTTAGGTGTTGGTCGAGGCTCTTGGCTATTAAGCCATTGGCTGACACAACGATTGGAACAATGATCGCTGAATCCACCTCCCACATGTCGACAACCTCGTGTGCCAAATCTAGATACTTTATTTCTTTTTCTTTTTCGGCTCTCACGAGATTCTCGTCATGCGGGACGGTGATGTCAACAATCACTGCTCGACGCCCTAAGCGATCTATCACCACGATATCGGGCTTATTTGCAAGAATAGTCCTATCAGTGATGATAGATCGGTCCCAATACAATGTAGTATGACCATTTTCGAGAACTGGGTCGGGCACATACTTGTAGTACGGTACCTCCGATTCCACAAGATTGTATCTCAAGGCAAGTTGCTGATGGATAATCCTGGCTACCAGGTTATGTCTGTGCAAGTACTCGCCGTTAGCTAGACGCGAACAACCAGAGATAATATGTCGGATAGATTCTCCCGGACGGTGGCATGCCCGACATATGTCAACCGTACCATCCTTCACGATATATTTTCGGTAGTTGTTCGTCATCATAACTTCGTCCATAATTGCACAAACAAACCCTTCGGTTTCTCCAAATAGATCCCCGAAGCGTAACCAGGAAACGGACGCTAAGAAATCTACACCAGGCTCATGGAGAGCCCGGTAATAGCGTCCGTGTAGCTCTTTACCTTGCCATACATTCTTACGATCGTCTGTACTAAGTACTACGGGTTTGCGCCAGTTCTCTTTAGCCATGGAAAGAAGGGTAAGCCCATTGTCCACTGCAACCACATCTCGATGCATCCCCATTTCTGATTTTAAAAAATACTCCCTGAGACTACACACCTCGCGGTTGTGAAGGTTCTTGGCATTTAAAAATCCTCTACCCCCACATTTCCGCGAGATGTATAGCCTCATTACTGAGGAGCGTGGGTGATGCATTCGATATGCGGTTAGCAGTGTACGGACCTTCCTATCCAAGGCATCAAGTTCAGTCTGAGTCCACTTGAGTACGCCGAAGGAGTACATCAATACTGGCATGACCCAACCGTTGAAAGAACGCACCTTGTTTCCGCCTGACAGAAGACTTTTTAAGACTTTTGTCAGACGTCCGAAGAAGCGCTCCTGCAACGATTTTTTTTTTTTTTTTTTTTTTTTTTTTTTTTTTTTTTTTTTTTTTTTAAAAAAGCTTACTAGCAATGTGGGTCACACATTACTAGTATTCTTGTTAACCCCTCGTGCTAAGCTAAAATGCTTGTGTTACGAGTGGGTTCACGTCGGTAGTGCAATGGGTGGGGTTCGAACCGGCAACCACATGATCGCAAGTCCGACGCCCTAGCCATTAGGCTACCGCCGCTTTCATGTCAGCCCCATTGATGCCTAGAGCCTCCGACATACCCAAATACCTGTAAGTCTCCGTTGAGGCGAGAGATCTAAGTTGAGTGGAATCCGAGAGTTGAGTTCCCTCAGATTCCACAATCCCTCCTCGCTTTACATGCATGACAGCACATTTCTCCACACCAAATTCCATTCTGATGGAGTTACTAAAGTTTTCCGTTATCTTCAGCAACTCCATCAGGTGCAAATCAGAGGGAGCAAAGAGCTTTAGGTCATCCATGTAAAGTAGGTGGGATATTACTTGACCGCCCCGCCTCAATCGGTAACCCAGCCCCGAATCCTCCAGTAAAGTACTGAGAGGATTCAAGGCTAAGCAGAACCATAAAGGACTCAGGCTGTCTCCCTGGAATATACCACGCTCAATCCTAATTGGTTCACCGATTCTTTGAATTTGTCGGCATCCTGGATAATGAAGGACTGTCCTCCATTGCCCCATACACGACTGCAGGAAGGTGCGAAGTGTAACATCTATCTTATATAGCTCTAGCACCCTCATGAGCCATGTATGTGGCACGGAATCATAGGCCTTCTTGTAATCTATCCAGCATGTCGACAGATTCTTTCGGAATCGGCGAACCTGTTGGCTGATGGTCATATCTATGAGAAGCAGCTCCTTAGTACCACGGGACCCGTTCTTACATCCATTTTGAGACGCAGACATAATTGAGCTTTCATCAATATGGTTACAAATTTTTGCTCTCAAAATAGATGTAAGAAGTTTATAGACCGTCGGTAAGCAGGTGATGGGTCTATAATTTTTAGGTTCCGCAGTACTACCAGCTTTGTGGAGTAGATGGGTGACTCCAGTAGTTAAAAATTGTGGTAACGTCCCACTTTCTAAAGATGACTGGAATTGAGACGCCTAGCGAACGTGAGAACTACGTAGCCATTTTAGCCAAAAATTGTGCAGTCCATCCGGCCCCGGCGCTTTCCAATTCGGTACAGAATGGACTGCACAGGCTACGTCTTGGGGGCTAATATAAATTTCCCCCATTGCTGGTATTGATTCACACGTTCGCTCAACGTCGCGTATCCAATCATCTTCGGTATGACTGACGGGCACTGACCAAATGTTGCGCCAGAATGTACTCATGGCGTCATCATCCGGCCAGCACGCGTCACTCATTCCACTATTAAGACGCTCCCAAGTTCTGTATACCCACCTTTGATCACTTTGGAATCTACGATTCAGGGAATACCGCTCCACACGACGTTTGTACCTACGAATACGGTTTGCCCATGCATAAACCTTCTGCTTCAGGAAGTCGATGCGCTCGGTGACACAGGATACATAGTCTCGGGGATGGATATTAGTCCCCGAGAATGCCCGTCTCACAAAGCGCATCACTCTTGGGCGTGTATTGCCCTCCCTGAAGCAGATCAGCTTGCCAATGAGCGCTCTAGCCTCAGCGATACGGTGTTCAATCCTGGACTGCCAAGCCGGTACCGCAGACTGCGGACTTGTAGCTCTGTCAGGTTCTGGGAACCTCACAAGAGCTACACGGCAAGCAGTAACAGCTGCACAGTACAGGATTGAATGGGTATTGGCAAGATCTTCACTGCTGTCAAAATACTCTGACAGCAGTGAATCCAGAGCACACACAAGCGCCAAGTTCTTGTTAATCATGGGCAAACGAGGTAAACGTGGTCTAAGTACAGGTGTTATAGAGCGATACTCCCGAAACGCACCCTCCAAAGCACTCCTCAACTCCTCATTGTATTGGGTACTTACATTTATAGCCCTGTCATGACTTCCCGCATCTGTATGACTTGGTTGTGGCATCACTGATGGTGTCACTGGTGGTGCCGCAGACTGAGATGGGTAAGCGATGACATGGCCATTTTGCACTTCCAGGCGTAACTGATCAAGCACGGAGTCATTCAACATATGGTTACGCTGAATGACCCGTACCTGATCCGACAGTCGTTGGGCCGTCACGTTGATGGCTGGTTCAAGCACCTGGAACAGGGAGAGCATCCGACTACGGTACGCGGTCAGGTTAGCTCCCCCCTCTGTAGCCCCATAGTATGCGCGCATGACGTTTTCATTTATCGATTGAGTCCATCTCATGCGCTGCACACTTCCACCGGGAGCGGGGACCCCTCCAGAGGCCGGTGGGCCTCGTGGTCCCAAGCTGTCCGGTGGCCGGCGGCCTCCCCGCCGGCGTACAGGTGGTGGCGACGTCGGTGGAGAGTAATATTCGTCGCTCGAACTCGACGCAACTGCAGCCACCGGGGTCCGAGATTCCGGCGGTTGCGAGGCGGAGTTGAGCGACGATTCCGGAGGTGGTGGTCGTGCGTTTTTAGTCTTGGCCCTCGTCAACATTTTCCAATCATATCTCCTTATTTTAACATGACATTTTAAACGTCATGTCTTGTGAGTTTCTGAGTTTAGTGGATATTTCAGTTGAATTTTCTTTTTCTTTTCTTCATTTTATTTTTATTTGTGGAGTTAGTGATTTTAATTGGAGGTTTTACTTGGTACGGTATATTTCTGCGTATTCCTGTAATTCTGTGCAATTTAGATAAAAGGACAGATTTTTTTACGGCCCTTGACGTCTGGTGTTGCCATTATTATTATTATTATTACCAATCTACGTTAAAATACTTTTTTATTATCAGCTAAACCCTCATAATATTGCGTGCCTTGCCTAATTATTAGATACATCTCTTGAAATTACTATAATAACCGCAATTATATAATTATTTATAGTTTATACTAGTTCAATCCACCTGCTGGTTGTAATTTGCATTTGCGGAAAAATAAGATTAACCTTTAAAATTATGCGTAGTAAAATCGTATTTTTTTCCAGTTTGAATTTCCTGCCCTCGTTAGTCTAGTGTTCCCACTGCGACTGCTACGCCAGAGGTCCTGAGTTCAATGCCCAGGTAGAGCAAAGTGTTATTGGGATTTCCTACGAAATTCTCAGTAGAAGCTCGGATTTTGGAATTTGTGCCCGGTTAATGGCAATAGGCTCGCCAACCTATTACATGGAACCTAAACATACCGGCGAACTGTGGGTGTACCTTAGTACACCTCTGCCTAACCCTTCGGGGAATACAGGCGTGATGGTATGCTATGTAACTTAAGTATTGTGTGAAAGTACAACGAATAATCAGTTATTATATAAGTACACAACAAATTATTAAATATACGATACGACGACACGTTTGGCGCAGCGGCTAGGCCTGAGCGATCGGCTCGTGCGATATGTGTTGTGGGTTCGATCCCTTTATGGAGCAAATACTTATTTGTATTATCTACGGATAGTTGTTCTGGGTCTGGGTGTTTGTGTATGTGTACTATGTAAGTATAAAGTATGTAGTTATATGTATATGTTATATATCTTGATTTTGGTAAACAAACTTTTTTTGGTGTGTACTACATAATTAGGTAGGTACCTACTGAAACATTTGAATAAAGTTATTTTTTAATGTCTCTGGCTCATCTCCTCCTCGGCTCCGTCCATGGTTTAACACGCGACTATCAATGGCTAATCCGCACGAGTTCACACGACTC
Source organism: Acronicta leporina (assembly GCA_947256265.1). Lineage (NCBI taxonomy): Eukaryota > Metazoa > Arthropoda > Insecta > Lepidoptera > Noctuidae > Acronicta > Acronicta leporina. Next base: position 13,553,203 of record OX366518.1, on the reverse strand, counting down.
CTTCAAGTGAAAAGGATCCCTAACTTTTTCAAAATATTCGATTGCCTATGTTAATCTGGAATAATGTAGCCTGCAAATGGTAAAAGAATTTTGAAAATCGGCCCAGTAGTTTTTCAGTTTATTCGTTACATACTTACATACGAATCTTTCCTCTTTATAATATTAGTATAGATTAAAAAACGTATTAATTTAATGAGACTGGATAGTCAAGTTAATAGATATTTAGATATCTATTAAGATCTATTAAATGTTATTATATTATATTAAGATCTATCTATTAAAATGTTAGCATTTTATAGAATAAAATTATAAACAATGTTTCCTTATATCTTCTAGACTTCTTTTTACATGATTCATCACGATAATTAGGCAACACTTTGAATTGGCATATTTTATTTCAATAGGTCGGTACGTAAATATATTATATTGACATCAAATTAATGGGCGAGCATGCAGAGCAATCAACAAATTAAAAAAAAGTCAAAATAATATATTTTACGAATCTGAACAAAACATGCATTTGTATGATACCTGACATTTGAAATGACCTTTCACTTCTTAGATAAGTCGACTTCAAGTTCAAGTTCAAATGTTTTTATTTCAAATAAGCTTTTACAAGCGTTTATGAAACTTGGATTCTAGTTGCATGGTTCCAAAAGGTTGATCCTATGGAGAAGAATCCATGGATTCTACGTCAAAATGTAAACATTTTTAAATATTTAAAAAGATAACCACACGCACTGGCCCAAAACCTTGTAAAAGGCCGGCAAGGCACTTGTAGCTCCTTGAATCCTCCGGTGTGGCGGGTGTCCATGGGCGACAGTAATTCCTTACCATCACGCGATCAAGCTGCTCCGTTTGCGCACCTATCCCAAAAAATAGACGCGCTATATTTCAGTGGCAAAACCTAATAACTAAGGAAAAGGTATTAACAGTTTTGGGCTAAGTAATTTCGTGTTTCCCGGAATCATCCCCCCCCCCCCCCCGAGGTCTTCTCCAGCTATTTAGGTAAGGGAGTGAGGAACTGTATTCTAAAGCTAAGAACGACTAAGAAAAATAATATATTTTATTACTGATGACAACCTACATAGCAAGTGGTTTAACGAGTTTTCTTATGTCACTTAATACCGACGTTTGTGAGCACTTAAATGTGTTTCTAGTTTGTTGTTATTGAATACTTTATATACATATGTGATTTCTTAGCAATAGTGATAATAGGCTGACATATTCTATACTAATATATAACGCTGAAGAGTTTGTTTGTTTGTTCCCTTGAACGCGCTAATCTCAGGAACTACTGGTCCGATTCGAAAAATTATTTCAGTGTTAGATAGCCCATTTATTGAGGAAGGCTATAGGCTATATATCATCACGCTACGCGGACGAAGTCGCGGGTAGAAGCTAGTATAATATAATTTTTAAGCAAACACTATCATTGGACTTAGTTACTCAGAAAATAATTATACCACGTAGGTTGTACCTATACGGATCCAAAACATTGCTAAATTGAAAATGAATAACATTTAGCTACCTACTACTGATATCCTAAATTTAAAACCCGACCGGGCTTGGGGTGGTACCACGGCCTCGCAGCTAACCGGCGGCGTGAAACACCTGTTACGTTGTGTCTTTCCGAGTGAGGATATCGGAGGCCTAAACCCTTCTTAAAGGCGGGCAGCGCACTTCTTTGGTGTTTTTTCTTTGGTTTGGTAGGTGTCCATGGGTAGCGGTAATAAATTACCAATAGGTGATCCGTCTGGTCGTTAAACATACCGGCGTACCTACTGTGGGTATACATTAGTACACCTCTGCCTAACCCTTCGGGGAATACAAACGTGATGGTACCTATGTTAGTACCAACAGCTGTGCCCTACCCTTCAGGGAATACAGGCGTGATGGGTACAGTCGCCAAATATCGCCCCCTTTTTGTAAAGAAATTTTAGTTTTTTTTTAATTATAAGTAGAGTAGCGACTGCTACGCTAGAGGTCCTGGGTTCGATTCCCAGGTCGAGCAAAGTGTTATTGGGTTTTTCTATGAAATTCCCAGTAGCAGCTCGGAGTTAGGAAATTGTGCCCGGTTAATGGCAATAGGCTCGCCCCCTATTACATGGGACCTAAACACACAGGCGAACTGTGGGTGTACATTAGTACGCCTCTGCCTAACCCTTCGGGGAATACAGGCGTGATGGTATGTTATGTTATGTAAGTAGAGTAATAAATAAAACGACCAACATTAGCCAAAATACTCCTTGTCTTTTTGTCTCAATACGACAAACATATCAATATGTAATTGGTTCACTTAATATTTCAAAGAAAAACTCACCTTGAACAATTTTTTCCTTTTCCAAATATCTTGTTGTAGGAGCGACGTGTCACTACCACTTTTTTACAATGGCCGACTGACGTAACTAACTTTAGATTCGGGATATGAAAACTAGATGGAGTTCATTGGAATAAAAAATACGGAAGGGGACGAAGTTAGGTTTGGGGACGAAATTTAGCGACTGTACTTACCTATATTATTATCATGATTGTTGATCTACATAAAGAATAAATATCGTATAAATGTCTTGTCCTTAAACTTTAGTACGTCCTTGCAGTCTAAATACTCAGTAAGTAGGTAGGTTATAACTTGTTTTCATCCATTCTCGATTCCCTTACCTATGAGGAAATGCAGTCGGTTTTTCTCTATAGTAACGCGCTCGGCGGTTTCCTTTCTGATTTATGACCTTAATTAATGCAATGTTTTTTACAGTAAAATAAATATCAACTAGTCTTTTTTTGTTCATAAATTATTTCAGAAGATGTAGATATAGTAGTGTAGATCCGCCTTGTTATCGTTAATTTGTAGTCCATTTTTGTAAAACATGCTTAAAAGCCCAATAAAGTATTGAGTTTAGATTTGTGCGCCTTTAATGGCAATAGGTTCGCTCCCTATTACATAGGACAATAATCATATCGGCGAACTGTAGCTGTATGTACCTACATCACATCATAGTCACAGTATCTACATCTCTACCAAACCCTTCACTGATTATAGACTGCTAGTATTTTTGAACGTGGGAGAGCCATATGCTGCGGCACGAATGGGCCGGTTCGACCCTTAAGTTACACTTACGTTGTGTTCCGGTAAGGGTTTGTGCCTCCGGTATCCTCACTCAGCCGAGTGAGCCTTGCACTTACAACTCCTCTGGTGTTCCGAGTGTCGATGGGCGGCGGTAATCGCTTACCATCAGGTGATCCGTATGCTCGTTTGCCCCTTATCCCATAAAAAAAATACGTAACTTAAACTTGATAGTTTATTTTTATTCCTGATTTCTTGATAAGCTTCGCTTGACGGCCAGTTCGCCTGATGCGATCGCGCTTGCCTAGAAGAACCCGATTCACTCGAAGATACTTCGATTATAATTACCTATCTATTTATCGGGGAAGACCCACTCGGGTAGAGAAAGAAGATAAAAATCTATATAAGTAGGTAAATATAAGAATATTTAATTAATAACAGTAAGAAAATTATATTCTAATAACATCTCTACGCCCAGGCAAGGTTTATCGCACACTTGAACTCAATAGAAGTCAGTAGATAGGTACCTAAGCAAGTCACTGTCAGCAAGTCATTATCAAGTACTCAATGTTATCGCTCTATAGCAACTTGTTACATAACTTACTCAACTATAAGTACTAGTAGAATCTACTGTGTTTCTAGTATAGGCATTACTTTAGGTGCGAAGCTTATAGGGCCAACAAACATGGAGCTGATTTGTAGCCGAGCCATATAATTCAGGTTAATACATTGATTTAAACCCGTGTGGGGCTAGAAACTTAGAATACATAAGAGCCGAGAAAATATGTCAGTATGCATATGTTTTGCTGGGTAGTGAGGACGTCTCAGGGGTTTGACCCTCACGGTCGTGGTGCATGTCACTGATCCCATGACCGTGGCAAAAGAAGGCAAGTACGGTTTTTAGTCAGTACGAGTCCGACATACCCCGCTGCCCCGCAAATGGCGGACGATCCATGAGGATTTTCCGTACTAGAAAAAAAAGGGGTTGACCCACTCTAAGTCGGCTACCGCTACCGACGCTGGCACTCCATACTTCGGAGACTTTCATAGATCGGCCAGTTGAGAGCCAGTTCCTCCCATCCTGCTATCAAACCAGCAGGAAGGGAGGAACTGGCTCTCACCAAAAAAGGTGAATTTAATTTCTAAATTCTACTGATAACTGAATGAAAAATATCACATAAAATATATTCTTATTTTCAGTGATATTTTTATTGATAACATACCATCACGCCTGTATTCCCCGAAGGGTTAGGCAGAGGCGTACTAATGTACACCCACAGTTCGCCGGTATGTTTAGGTCCCATGTAATAGGGGGCGAGCCTATTGCCATTAACCGGGCACAAATTCCTAACTCCGAGCTGCTACTGGGAATTTCATAGAAAAACCCAATAACACTTTGCTCGACCTGGGAATCGAACCCAGGACCTCTAGCGTAGCAGTCGCGCTTAGGACCACTTGGCTAATGAGGCAGTTATACTGCCTCATTAGCATTATATTTTAATTGATATTAAAAAAAACTTTAACCTTAACTCTGATTGAAATGAAACTACGTTTCACGGATTTTATCGAGTTGTATTAATTTTATTAATTCCCGACGTTTCGGATCCTTTACAGCATCAATGGTTAAACGCGATAAAATCCGTTTCATTTCAATGTTCAATATTCGCGTAAGTGTCAGAAATGTAAAACTAGGATTTTCTCCTGTCTCGTACAAACGCTGTACAAACACAAATTCTGACATAGGTACAAACGCATAAACCCGGAATTGTCATATAATTTTGAAGATTTTGTTTTAAACACATATTTTAAGTATGCCAAGCACACAAGTACCTACATACATCTGAATATCTTTTCGCGATTTCATGGTTCCATAATAAAAGTGGTTTATTATAATATGAGTACAATGACCCTTTAATTTTATTTACGGCAAATGAAAAATAAAGTTGTTTATGTAGGTATTTAACTTTATATTTTTCTGAAAAAAATGCGCTCAGACACAGAATAATGGTCTCTTTTAAAATCCAGACAGTTATTTTTGTGAGTCATAATGAATACTGTATGCTACTTAACTGTATCTTAACTGCAAAGGCTTCCGGGGTTATAACAACTGCATTAAGCTCAAAATGACAATAAGTAGGTAACTACTACAAAAAATAATAACCTAACGTTTCCGCAAATTATCTAATTACAGGAAAACCTCACTTCTATTCTGTTCGATGATAAATGATAATTGGTACTAGGTATAATAGTTCACATGTTGAAATATATTGTATAGGTACTTACTCGTCATGGTGTTTTAATGCCCATTAGAATAAATGGAAGATACATTTAAACCTTCTACATACATAGGTACATTTAGTAGTAAGTAGTATATGTAGTTTAAGGCACCCAGTATCGATAATTCTATTTATAAAAAACTAGCTTTTCCGCCACGGTTTCACCCCTGTTCCTATGGGTCGTAGCGTGATGTTGAACAGCTTGAAACCTTCCCCATGAATCACTCTGTCTATTTGTGAAACCGCATTAAAATCCGTTCAATCTTGTCATACACATAGGGTAACCCATTGTAGGTACTGTTACATAACATAACATATCATACCATCACGCCTGTATTCCCCGAAGGGTTAGGCAGAGGCGTACTAATGTACACCCACAGTTCGCCGGTATGTTTAGGTCCCATGTAATAGGGGGCGAGCCTATTGCCATTAACCGGGCACAAATTCCTAACTCCGAGCTGCTACTGGGAATTTCATAGAAAAACCCAATAACACTTTGCTCGACCTGGGAATCGAACCCAGGACCCCTAGCGTAGCAGTCGCGGTCAGGACCACTTGGCTATTGAGGCAGTTAAAATCAGTATTATACTGTTTTACACTACATTATACTTTTTACTGATGAACAAAAATAAAGTATACAAAACACTGTTATCAGCATAAGTACACACTAAATCTAGCGCATTCACAATAGTGGCGTTTCAGAACACGGTAAAACAGTAGTTTTCATGTTACCCTAGGCCTTAGTTCAAGAACAAATGGCAATGTTAATTTATTAACTCAATAACATAATGATTTTTTTTTGACGTGGGAGAGCCATGCTTTGGCACGAATGGGCCGGCTCGACCGGAGTGATACCACGGCCTCACGGCGTGAAACAACACTTACGTTGTGTTTCGCCGAGTGAATGAGGTTACCGGAGGCCCAAACCCTTTTAAAAGGCGGGCAACGCACTTGTGACTCCTCTGGTGTTGCTGGTGTCTATGGGCGGCGGTTATCGCTTACCATCCGGTGATCCGTCTGATCGTTTGCTCCCATACCACATAAAAAAAAAGCTTTTATGGGTTTTATGGCGTTTGTTGTATTGATATAATTTTATTCCCGACCACGTTTCGGAATAAAATAATATCGATACTACAAAATCCGTAAAAACTAGTTTCATTTCAGTCTAATAATCACGTAAATGTCAGATATTTGAATTGCGTTATTTATTAGAAGAGAACCGTACATTAGCACAAAATCTAGATATCTATCTATACTATCTATATATACTAATATATAAAGCTGAAGAGTTTGTTTGTTTGTTTGTTTGCTTGAACGCGCTAGTCTCAGGAACTACTGGTTCGATTTGAAAAATTCTTTCAGTGTTAGATAGCTCATTTATCGAGGAAGGCTATAGGCTATATATCATCACGCTAAGACCAATAGGAGCGGAGCATCAATGAAGAATGTATCAAAATCGGGTTTTTTTCGTTTGAGAGCTTCCGATGCATGCGTTCCTCTTTAAAAGTTCTAAAAAAAAGTCCGCGACAGCATATGTCTATCTTCTCACTATAACCTTTTTTATGCTAACTTTGTTCTAAAATTCGTTTTTTTTTCCTTTTGAGAGCTTCCGATGCGTGCGCTGCGTAAACGGTTAAAGTTTCGCAAAAATCTTATAAGACAGAATTGTTCCTCTCTAAAAGTTCTAAAAAAAAGTCCGCGACAGCCTTTCGACAGCATATGTCTATCTTTTAAGGTTGACTCACTATAACCTTTTTTATGCTAACTTTGTTCTAAAATTCCGAATGCATTATTTGCGTAGGTGTTTTTATAAACATGATATTAATCCATATCCAAATAAATACGTTATTCATCAGCCTTTAGAGCGTTCTTTTTGTATCCGTGTGGACTTTCCGCTCGGACCCAACAAACGCTCTAAAGGACATAATTATCCTCATTTAGCTTTCTTTTATTATTCCTGTTCCCGTGACATATTTTACTAAAGTTCCGCTCGGATACTCAATACTCAATTATCAACTAACAATATTGGCTATATCTTGAAGTGAGCTTCAATCAAAACATACTACAAGCCGCTGAACGGGATCATCATCTTCTTACCACCTGTCAAGTGCCACATGCCAAGTTTGCTTGAACTTGAACGCGATAATCTCAGGAACTATTGGTTCAATTAGAAAAAATCTTTCGGTGTTAGATAGTCCATTTATTGAGGAAGGCTATCATCCCGCTAAGACTAAGTAACTATTCCACGCGGACGAAGTCGCGGGCGGAAGCTAGTAATATATAAAGCTGAAGAGTTTGTTTGTTTGTTTGTTTGCTTGAACGCGCTAATCTCAGGAACTACTGATCCGATTTGAAAAATTCTTTCACTGTTGGATAGCCCATTTATTGAGGAAGGCTATAGGCTATATATCATCACGCTACGCGGACGAAGTCGCGGGCAGAAGCTAGTATTTTAATAAAATAAAGACATCGACTTACTGTTGCTACTCGCAACTGGCACACGGGTAAGTATAATATGACAAAACTACTTAGTTGACCACTAGTTTTGCACCGATCCTAAGGATCGTAATTTTGCACCCCTATTTTCTACCCTATTTTTCAAAATCACACTACGTCACTAAAGGAACATTTGTTCGAAATTTCATGCTTCTAAACCCAGCGGTTTCAGCGTTTATGTGTTGATGCGTTAGTCAGTCATCTTTATATATATATACATAGAAGATAGAAGAAAAAGATGTATGAAAGTGAAAAGTTATTATAATTGTGTAGGCAAGTGGCGTATTGTAGCTTCTATTTTACTTTATTACAGCGAGTGTCTCACATAAGCATAAAATACTGCCTACTTTACGTAAGGATTTTATCGATCTTAATTCGGACTTTACAGCGTCCATGGTCACACAAGCATAACCCAAAACGTTGACATCATCAATATAACGCGATAAAATCCGTAAAGTGGTCTAAAAATAATAAAAAATGTTTAACTGACGTTAAATTAAAAAACCGGCCAAGTGCGAGTCGGACTCGCGCACGATGGGTTCCGTACCATTATCGAGTCCGACTCGCACTTGGCCGGTTTTTTAGTATTTGTTGTTATAGCGGCAAAAGAAATACATAATTTGTGAAAATGTCAACTGTCTAGCTATCGCGGTTCTTGAGATACAGCCTGGTGAGAGACAGACGGACAGACAGCCAAGTCTTAGAAACAGGGTCCCGTTTTTACCCTTTAGGTACGGAACCCTAAAAAGGTGCATCATTACACCTTACCATCGATTTTGCTGGGTTATATTAATTTTTACAACACCTTTCTTCCTAGGATAGCGTGCGGAGAAGATTTTTTCTATTCTTGGCATGGCCTCCACCTACCCCACGAATAATAATTTGAAGACTCTGTGGTTTAGTGGTTCGAGTACCGGACTGCTGACCATGAGGTCGTGGGTTCGATTCCCACAGAACACAAAAATTTATGTGATGAATATAAGTGTTTGTGTTCGTCTGGGTGTTTCTTATGTATTATAAGTATGTATTTACAAAAAAAAATAGTATATAAGTATTATATCCATTGTCTAGTACCCATAGTACAAGCTCTGCTTAGTTTGGGACTAGATGGTGGTGTGTAAAAATGTCCCAGAATATTTATGTATTTATTTATAAAAATATGGAAGATCAAAATCATTTTATTTTTCAAATCATTTTTAAGTCATATAATACCCATATACCCAGGATATAAAAGGGCGATTCCTTTCCCCGCTTCTTTCATAGAAAGAACTGGGGCCACTGTCTGGCTAGGCGAACTCCTAAGTCCTTAGTGACGGGTTGTATTTGTGAACGGAGGACGTCCGTCCTCAAATACGTCACGCCATTAGGACAAGGGAAGGCAAGTGAGGTTTTTAGTTGGTACAACTACTTAGGCAATACGCCTGCCCCGGCCGAAGACGATCAATGATGATTACCAGTACTATAATTAAATTAAAAATTTAAAAAAACCCCCGACACAAAAATAAACCTGAATCCCTATAAAAAGAAAAAAATAATCTTGAAATTATAACCCTTCGTAAGTACGTATGAAGTTTTTTGATTAAATTTTGTCGCGTCTGGGGACCGCTCTCTAATTATGTGCATCCTTTCCTTTCCTTTTGCTTCCCGAACGTGAATCGCGCGAATTCAGAATTGATGTGGATGGCGCGTACATCGCCGCGACGCGCGGGAGGGCGTAAAGTGGGCGGAGCGTAACATATTCAAGTTTGGCGACCCGAGCGGGCAGACACGCGAGAGCTAGAGAGCGGTTTCAGAGCTTTCATTTGATACCTTTATTGAGGGAGTAGTGAAAAAATTTAATAAATTCACCATTTAGTGGAGGCCGCCATGTTGGATTTGAAATTTTTCATAGTGTATAGTATTCTACTAGTCAGGCCCTTTCATTTGATACCAATATTGTGGGAGTTGTGAAAAAATATGTAAACCGCCATCTTGTGGCGTCGGCCATCTTGGGCCGATTTTCATTAAACATAGCTAAGAACACTCCCCACTTATTCACCTTTTAAACAAAAAAAACAAAATCAAAATCGGTCCATCCATCCAATCGTTCATCCGGGAGCTACGATGCCACAGACAGACTCACACACAAACACACACACAGACACGTCAAACTTATAACACCCCGTCGTTTTTGCGTCGGGGGTTAAAGAGGCCACAATTACAAGATATCCTAAGTAATACATAAAAGTAGTATATGTGTCTCAGAGCAACAAAGATGTGAAGTTAAGTATTTTTTTATTAGGTAGGTAATAATAAACAACTTTTAAGCTATAACTTTTTCAATAAGTGTCTCACTAATCTTGTTAGACTTTAGACTTGTTACACATTTAAATGTAACCTGTTAACTTGTAAAACAATTTGTAACTGACTGTACCACTTTGTGAAATAAATAAATGAAGAAAACTAATCATAAATTAAAGAAAAAAATTTATAAGTACCACGAACTTGCTCTTTTAAAACGTTTTATTTCAAGAATTTCGCCATATAGATAAGCATCATCTCATCTTTAATTTAAGAGCTCAGCAGCTCTTGTCGGTGGAGCAAACGTTCCAAACGCTCTTGTCAGTATCTTACCTAATCTAATTTAAATAATTATGTACCTACTTAGCAAATAAATATTCCATAAAGTCCTCGAAATTATTCAATAATTTTGATTTGACCTTTTTTAGCACCTGATCCAATTAAAACAGTGTGAGTAAAAATAAATCGATAACTTTTTTTCAGGAATGTTTAATTTCACCAATGTATTATGTATCTATCAGTACGCCCACTTATGTAAACGTAAAGCGGTAGGAAAGACACGTTTTTGACGTTGTTCAAAAAGAGATATGTTATTTTTACTAATACCTTGTTCTAGAGACAAAAACAATTCTAAAGGGTGTATCTGGACTGTTCAAATCCGGAGAGCTCACTGCCATAATGGGACCCTCCGGCGCCGGAAAATCTTCCCTCATGAATGCACTTACCGGTTTCTCGTAAGTTGACCTTTTTATACTGGAATCTATAAAAAACACAATTAAGTAGATAATTTATTAATGCCAACTAAAAAGCAAGTGTGAAGCGAAACATTTTTTTAGTTCATTGCTGATAAAAATATCATTCTCCCTACTGCCCATTGTGCAACATGGTATCGATATAATATTACATGGTTACCTCATCGTAGAAATTGCAAAAATGTTGTAATTCTCATTCTAATTGATCATAACTTCCAACATACAATTTTTTAATTTGATTTAGGACACGAGGTGTGACGGGCTCCATCCGAGCGGGTGATAGCGTGTGCGACCTGACTTCGAAGAGCTCATTGACCTCACTAAAAGCGTACAGAAAGAAATCGTGTTACATACTACAAGACGACAGGCTCAGCGGACTGTTTACAGTCGCTGAGCTCATGAAGTTCGCCGCTGACATGAAACTAGGAGACACACTCACTGATAAACTGAAGTTGAGCGTAGTGAGTATCGTCATTTGTTTTATCAATCTTTCACTAATCCGGAAAGCACTTTGTGCTTTTTTTTATAACTTCCATCCCTATTTCTCCAGCGCAAGATGCCCAATATCCATGGACTCAGTAATTAAATCCACAAAGTATTTATTAGAGTAACATTACTGTACTTATCTGTTTTATTTTGTTAAACCCATATATGTTGGTACCAACATATATGGGTTTAACAAAATATACATACGCCCATGCAAATCCTAACCTTAGTTTATTTTGTTACAGATAAAAGACATTCTTTGCACGTTAGGGCTGTCGGGATCAGAAAACACGAGGTGTATGAATCTCTCCGGGGGACAGAAGAAACGCATGTCCATAGCAGTGGAGCTGATTGACAACCCCCCAGTATTATTTCTTGACGAACCTACAACGTAAGTTTTACAAGTAAGGGTTACAATATAATTCCTCACTGCCGTTCAGATCTTCTGACTTGCTCTGTGGTAAGACCTCTTACCGTCTGTATCCGACTTTTGCACGCGAGAGCCAGTTCCCCGTCTTGGTTGCTGCGGCTCTGGCAGTCTGCAGTCAGTACTCGGCCTCGCAGTAGCAACTCTTCTAGTACTGCAGGTGTGCAGCAGACGAGCAATTTCTCTCTTACAGAATCTTCCATAAATCATCCCCCTTGGTGTAGATATCGTATTTTACTCGTCAGAGCCAGTTTCTTCTCAGTTGCTGCAGCTAGTTTCTTCTCAGTTGCTGCAGCTCCGACAGTCTGAAGTCCGTAGAAGAAAGGGTATTTTTCAGGCTCGGCAACATCAACAACTCCTTTGGTATAACGTGTGTCCATTGGTGACGATGAATACTTACCTTCAGGTGGCTTGAGTGCTCGTTTGCCGACACGAACAATAAAAAGATTGCAAACCCTTCCTGTTTACACACACTGACACATATTTGCGCGTATCCAAATGTCATCTTTGTTTATATGGTTGTAGTAGGTTGGATAGGAAAGTTACAATTTGTGTTCGGGGTTTTTCCACCTTATTGTTTTGATAGCTTATTTATTATTAAATATAGGGTTATTGTTATTTGATTTATTTAGGGTGTTGGATCTGATGTGTGTTATGGCAATAAATAAAAAGCAGTGACGCAAACTGGAACAGGTTTTCGAATACAAATCTAAAGAATTGATAAATGTGTTGACAAACTCTAAAAATAAAATCTATGTTGTTAGGGTTCCTCAAAAAGAACCCATCTAGAAACGAAAATACGGCCATTTATGCCTCATAATTCAATGGTCCGGTGCTTTCACAGCTTGTGAATTTCAATAATGTTTATTATATTGGTGCATGTAGCAAGTTTGTAGTACGCAAACCTCGATGCGCAAAACTGACCCGCACTTCTCCGGTTTTTTAATATATCTAACTGCATATGGGTGTATTAATCAATAGGTACATGCACGTCAACGATTTTATCATATATTTTTATAAATGTCTCTTTTTGTAATAACATAAACACAGATAGCTGAATGACTTTAAACAAATAATATGATATAATACCTCAACATATAATACTAGATGCGAAGTAAACAATTTTTATGGTAAGTATATACCGTATAGGGGTACATCACATACACCATCCGGTGAACCGTCTTAATCTGATGGTGATTACCGCCGCCCATGGATACAAGCAACACCAGAGGAGGAGGAGTCGCAAGTGCATTGCCCACCTTTTAAAGGGGTTTGAGCCTCCGGTATCCTCACTCACTCGGCGAAACACAACGTAAGTGTTGTTTCACGCCGGTTTTCTGTGAGGCCGTGTTATCACTCCGGTCGAGCCGGCCCATTCGTACCGAAGCATAGGTTTCCCATGAAGACCGGACAATCTTTTCATAGACTACATAATTTTAAAAAAAATTTTTTTTTTTTGATATAAATATATAAAGCCAATTCCTACCCAGCATGAGCATGAATGAGCTGAGCTATGAGTAGATTAAAATAAGTAGTATTAAAACCTAAAATTATGCTAAAAACCTTTTTGAAAGATTGATCTTGAAGACCTTATTCGCTGTTTATATTGAGCTATTATCTAGGACGATGTGCTATTGCGCTACACATCTTCACACAAAATGTTATAGCTAGTTTCAAAAAGCTATGAATTAGTTACAACTAACTGTATTTAATAACGTCTCTAGAGTTTCTCTTAACTTTTTACTATTATTGAACTCGACTCCATTAGCTATAATATCTTCTAATGTAGGTAGTTGCAATCGATTATCGAATGCAATGGCAACATCAATCGATTATGTACCTAGGTCGCCGCGGTAATACTCGTTAAGAGCCTTTCGTAATCACCATGAACGTCCTCCACTGTCAAACCAGTTTACTATGTTGCACTTGACCACAGTATTACAATATACTGTGACTTGTCACTGGAATCTATTACTAATATATAAAGCTGTAGAGTTTGTTTGTTTGTTTGCTTGAACGCGCTAATCTCAGGAACTACAGGTCCGATTTGAAAAATTCTTTCAGTGTTAGATAGCCCATTTATTGAGGAAGGCTATAGGCTATATATCATCACTCTATACTAATATATAAAGCTGAAGAGATTGTTTGTTTGTTTGCTTGAAGGCGCTAATCTCAGGAGCTACTGGTCCGATTTGAAAAATTCTTTCAGTGTTAGATAGCCCATTTATTGAGGAAGGCTATATATCATCATGCTACGCGGACGAAGTCGCGGGCAGAAGCTAGTTTATTATAAACGTCTATTTTTTTTTTTTTTCTTTCGTATTAGCAATGTGGGTCGCACATTACTGGTATTCTTGTTAACCCTTCGTGCTAAGCTAAATGATTGTGTCACGAGTGGGTTCACGTCGGTAGTGCGGTTCAATTCGGTGAGTTTCGAACAGGCAACCACATGATCGCATGATCGGAACAAATAAAGAATTCTAGAGTTATTGAGGGTCACGCTCGATTGGGATGTACTACTTGCGGTGTTTTGTTATTGTGCTCAAATATATCTATTGTTTAATTTAACTCTTGAATTTTTTGCTGTTACTATCCCACGAGGCAAAGGCCGCCCCAAGTCCTTCCACGTACCGTCGTGGAAGCGTCTACTCAATTCTTTCTTACTCTATATTTTTATAATAATAAATTATTTTTTATAGGTAAATCGTAATAAAATAAAAGGCATCACCTGACCTAATACATTTTATTTACTTATTTAAATAAAACTACTTTACGGATTATAGATGACTAAATCCCGACGTATCGATTTTAGTCATGTAAATATAACGCAATAATATCCAGAAAGTTGTCTCAGAAATCAGTATGATCTTTTTATTTCACAATTTCAGGTAAGTTCCCGTAGTAAGTTCAATGTCATTTTTTACGGTATACCTAATATAAAAATTGGTTCTGTTAACCAATTTATTTAGATAATAATGTTTTTTATTTTGTTTAAATAAATTTTATTTAACTGACATATTTTTTACTGCATAATTATGTTGGTCGATCGTCATAATTATGTTTTTCTCATCTGTTAGATATAATTATTTTAATTGTTTACCTGCATATTTTAATATAATCATGTTTTTTATCGTACCTACAGTGGCCTTGACAGCCGAACATCAGCTCAGTGCATGAATATGCTGAAGAAATTAGCTCGGAATGGGCGTACAATCGTATGCACTATTCACCAGCCAACTGCTTCTATTTACTCCATGTTCGATCAGGTAAGAAAGTATCTTTGATATTGATACTAATACAAATGTTGATGAATAATATAGGTAAGTAGGTACTCAGAAATACATAAATAAAACGAGGAGTTAAGGAGTTAAATTGAGGAGTTAAGGTGGCTCGAGTAGATAATCCTTCTCACCCGTACGCAAAATACGCGCTTTGTCGTAGAATAGCCCGCAATACCATACCATACCATACCATCGTAGCTAGTAACAAAGCCATAATCAATAAAATGCCACATTTAGCCATCGATGAAATTATTTAATTATGTAGGTTCTTTTCTGAACTTTACTTTTCTTTTTACGATTTCTGAACCGCACATAATATTATGTCATTAAGAACTATTATTAAGAACTTTGTTTTTTTTTATAGAATTCTAATGATCTTTTAAGAAGTATAAGTACATTGACCTGACCCGTTAGTGTGATAGAAAAAAGAATACCATTATTAATAACCAAACCGTCAATATAACTATATATACATATAACGCGCAATAATTTAATCATTACCCTAATATAAGACCGCTATTTGACAGCATAATAAATTAAACCTAATCCAATGTCCAAACCGAACAAAACAGCGTAGTGTTAATTTTTCTTATAACGGAATGTTGCAGTTTGTTTTAGGGCAGGAATACATGACAGATTTTTCCATACGATAGGTACATAGTCGAATCCGACTATCTGAAAACGTCCCGAAATATACAACCTGTAACAGACTATGCGTCTGACCTGAAAGTAGTTTGTTCAGAATCGACTACTGAATTGATTACCTACAGTATTTAGGTACAGTGATTTTCTATTTCCTGAATGATAATTACAATACCTGAAACTATGGCCCCCTGATCCATCAGTAGCTCTAGTTATGGAAAACTGCAACCTATTTGCACATTTTTGTTATTGTGTGCGTGTGCGCGCCGATATCGTAGTCGTTGTGGGCATAACTGTATAGTACATACAGCCACCAGTTTTACGTTTATGCTTCGACTTTTAATTGTATTCAGTAACTTGACATTTCGAAGAGAAATAATGATACCTCACTTACTACAACTAATAGTGTTGGGATAATGAATGATTTTGCGTAAAGAATGAAGGATAAAAATGGTTTAATAAAAAATCAAACTAAACATTCGTAAATAAGAAGTGAAATATAAGAATTATTAATAATAATTAATAAAAGTAATTTCATTTTTCATTTTCTTCTAATACAAACAAACCTAAAATAATAATCATGTAATTTAACTTTTTTACTTTTGTCATTTTTGTGTCATTTTATAGATTACCTTATTACTGAGGAACAAATTCTACAATTTTTAACAGTTTATATTGTGTTTTGAAGACAAGTTATTATTTTTACATCAAAAGTTTGTCCATGTAAGTACATTATTTATGTTCATTCAATTTCGTTCATTCTTTGACCACCTCACTATCTTTTTTTTGTCAAAAATTGGTAACCCTTCAACTGTCAAGTTACTGAATACAATTAAAAGTCGAAGTAGGTATAGCTGGTAACAGTTTATTCATATCGGAATCGGAAACAGTACCAAAGCCTTTACGATTTAAATAATTTATTTATTATTTTTTACTGTTTGAGATAAAAGCCGTATGAGATCAACGTTCGCGCTGATATCTCTGAAAGGACTTAGTTTATAAAGAGTAGGATAGAAAAATCGGATTGGATCAGACAATCGGAAACTTTACCTGATGTGTATTCTCAGTCTTAGTGTTTATATAACGGTTATTAAATATACCAAAACCGGTCATAAACACAAGGATACCGCAACTATGTGTATGATGTCAATAGTCATACAAAATATCAATTCTTTTAACACATACGTTTGTGATGACGGCATATAAACGGATCTTTTTGTAATAATTAGTTAGACTAAAACAGTACGACGCAGTAGGTATATAGCTGTTGCCCGCGGGTTCACTCGCATCTTAAAGGACATATCGAGACAAAATGTAGCCCACTACTAGTATTCTATTATCTGTGCCCACATCCCTCTCCAATTCATCGAAATTGGTTTAACAGCTTAGTTTGGAAACCGTAACAAACGGATGGACATATAGTTACTAATATTAGTGTGGGTTGTATGGATTGTTTTCTATATATATATATGAGAATCTATATATATAAAAGAAAGTCGTGTTAGTTACACCATTTATAACTCAAGAACGGCTGAACCGATTTGGCTGAAAATTGGTGGAGAGGTAGCTTAGAACCAGGAGACGGACATAGGATACTTTTTATCCCGTTCCCGTTGGATGTGATGACGGACAGAATTCCACGAGGGCGAAGCCGCGGGCAGAAGCTAGTATTAATAAAAAAGGATCTAAAATATAAAAAGTAATAAGCCTGAATTATATTTTTATTCCGTAAGAAAATGGTAATACACAATGTGCGGGGACTAAGGGGTACACGGAGACCAAAAAAACTATGGATGGATTGTGATATGGCGGAGTGAATGGTGACGGCTGACAGGGATGAATAGAAGAAACGGATAATTATGCTGTGCCGACCCCAAATAAATTGGGACAAGGGCAATAAGAAGAAGAAATTGTTATACATTATGTTCGCCAATGGATTCAAAATCGTGTACCAACCAACCAATACTTAAACTTCCAAGCAGAAGTAGAATCCTGGTAGGCACCTAAGTACGTCAAAAATATTTATAATAAAATAATTACGATCCAGTTAGTTTCACGAATGTTTTTTTACCTTTGTGTCATTGAATCTGAGCCTTTGTGGTCTATTTTCAATGAGATTTAAAATTTTAATTCAAACTTATTTATTCGCCTTTGACATTGTTTAAGTAAAATAATGTATGACATAAATTACAAGACTGGCTGAATATATTTAGAAATTTATTGGAGTACCAGAATTACCTTTAAAAGTATAAGATGCATATTTCATTAGACTTTGCTGGCACAACTAACCGACTGTTTTATCAATCTTAGGTCACTAATAACTTATAAGGTTGTATGAGTTAAGCACAAGGCGAGTTACATAACGTAAAGGCTATAATTAATTATTCAAGCAAGCGTTTAGCTTGTCTAGGAAAGGCACTGGTAACGGTGTCCTGCCTTTTCGCAGAAATTTGTTTGCCAGATTATCACTTGCCAACCAACGTTTCGCCGATGTTTCACTTTGACATCTAACGATTAGCAAATTTTTGTATGACGTTTCATTTGGTAGAATTATTGTTAAGCTGATTATTATAATGACACAAAACCATTTCACTAGGCCACAAATATTAGACTAATGACGTTTTGTAAAAGGAAACAGTTAAGTTAGATTAGGTTAGAGTATGACAAACAACGCACGAGCCGAGCGAGCGAAGCGAGCGTGCCGCGGCAGCGGCCTGCGATGTGCCAGAAGCGAATCGCTTTTGTAAAAGGAAACAGTTAAGTTAGGTCACATTAAAGATAAAGTAAAAAAAAAAAAACTAATTAATATTAAGCAAACTAAAACATTCTGCTACTTAAAAGTTGGCATTTTAAAAAGTGTCATTATGAAAAGCAGACCAAACGTACAGTTGGTAACTGTGAGGTTGGGAAATAAGTAAAAATTTAAAAAATATATGATAAGTTGCCAAATGATTATTCGGAGAAATAAAATTCTGCGAAACGTTGGTTGGAAAGTCAAAATCGTGCAAACAATTTCCTGCGAAAAGGCAGAAAACCCTGGAAACACTCATTTCTTTAAAGTTTATATACTTAGCCTTTCTTAGCAAATTTGGCAGGAATATGATGATCGCCCTTGCTGTGGTCCGATGTTCGTTTTGTTTTTATGGCATAGGGGAGCAGACGAACAGAAGGATCATCTGATGGTAAGCGATATCGCCGCCCATGCGATCTGGTATACTCAAAATCAAAGATGCATGAATCTGTTTCGTCGGCACGAGTCCAACATACGTTTATCAGGTAGCAGACGATCCACGAAGATTTTTACTCCAAAAAAGAGAGTCTTATGATGGTATCACGCGCTTAATCGGTGAAGGAAAACATCGTGAGGAAACCTCGATGCCTGAGAGATTTTCTCGACGGCGGGCGTGTGAAGTCTGTCAACCCACATAAGGCTACCGTGGTGAACGATAGCCTAACCCCTCTCGTTCTGAGAGGCGACCCGTGCCCAGCAGTGGGACATTATAATGGGTTCATTAGGTTTATGATTATGTTATGATGGAAGTGATACACACAAGTGTTACCACGATTCCCCGGCTATTTGCAAGGGGATTACTTCCCTTTGCAAACAGCCGGGGACTCATGTAGTGCTTTTAGTTGCACTGAGTCCACTATACATTTATACCCTGGCGCCGGCTCCATGAGGCGTTCCAACAGGACATTCTGCACAAAAAAATAAATACGCTATTTTGTTTTACTTACATGTTATTTTATGCATAGGTATATATGCTGGCAGATGGTATGTGTATATACCACGGCCCGAGCGAGAACACGGTGCCTTACCTCGCTTCCGTCGGACTCCAGTGCCCCATGTACCACAACCCAGCTGATTACAGTACGTACCTATAATTTTATTTAGATTTTATTCGTTAGTTTATTGATATAAGGCTCAAATTCATGTTAACACCTAAAGAATATGGGGGTAGCAAGAGTACAATACCTACTGATAATAATTAATAATATAACAGATATTGATTACGATTGTAGGTACGTAATAGTAAGTATTCCCTGATTTTGCAAAGTATTTTTTCTTACACAAAATTATGTAAGTTTGTAATTTTACTATGTATTGCGACTAACTTTCTTGGAGTTTTACAAAAATTTATTAAGAGCGTACAATTCCCTTCCCAGTCAGTACAAATATTTTAATTAAACTTGCGAGGTTGTCGCGAATTTTAATATTTATAATATCAACTTTTAGCTGGATTAATTAAATCACTCATTATAATTTTTAATTAAATTCATTACGAAAATCAAGACACAAAGTCCGACACATGAACGTTAAGTACATGATTTTAATAAAAAATATAATTAAAGAATAAAATTCGCATATTATTATGAGAACTGAAATAATTTAAATAAGTGACTAGACTAATTAACAGCTTAAAGAGGTCTTCAACTTATTTCATTCCAATCTCCATTCATCCTCGAGTTAGTACGTAGGCAATTTTTTTTGAAATCCAGACTTAGGTATCTACCTAAGGACTACTGTTATAGCCTAAAGATTTTAACCACTAAGTCATGTATGTCGAGTTCAAATCCAAGTACATAACTATGACTTTCAAAATGATACAATGTGCGTATTTAGAAAACATCTTGACGGAACTGAGATTTTCTGGACGTTATGCGAAGTCTGCCAACTCGCTCTGGGGCACTGTGTTTACTAATAAGTACTAAATAAATGTGCACACAGTTCGCTGGTATGTTTAGGTCCCATGACCTATTTAACCGGGTACAAATCCAACATTCGTGTTGTTACTGAGAATTTTATGGAAAACTCCAATAAAATGAGAATGAAAAG
Source organism: Acronicta leporina (assembly GCA_947256265.1). Taxonomy (NCBI): domain Eukaryota; kingdom Metazoa; phylum Arthropoda; class Insecta; order Lepidoptera; family Noctuidae; genus Acronicta; species Acronicta leporina. Next base: position 13,532,662 of record OX366518.1, on the reverse strand, counting down.
AACCCAAGACCTCTAGCGTAGCAGTAGCTCTTGTATCACTAGAATAATGAGGCAATTGGGGTCATATGAGGGGTCAGCTTTGTGATAGAATAGAATATTCTATACTAGCTTCTGCCCGCGGCTTCGCCCCCGTGGAATTCTGTCCGTCATCACATCCCACGGGAACAGGATAAAAAGTATCCTATGTCCGTCTCCTGGTTCTAAGCTACCTCTCCACCAATTTTCAGTCAAATATGGTGTAACTAACACGACTTTCTTTTATATATATATAGATAGATTGCACAAAACTAATGTCAAGTACAATTTCAACCTTCATTGTCAACCTTTTAAAAAGAAATGTAATGTCACACTATGGTGTGATAGGGGCAGAGAGGGTCTCAAAAATGTGACAGCGTAATTTAAGTATAGCCTCAATATACCTATTTTATATTTTTATTGATATCAGACATTTGTGTAGGTCGCATAAAATTATGTTTAATTTATAAAGTCCTTCAAGACTTAGGCGTTACTTTTGTGGAATGTCGTTATTATGCAAGGAACCAACCTTGACAACTAAAATGTGTAAAATCAATGTAATTCAATCAATGAATTAGGTACCTACCTACAATCTATACTAATATATAAAGCTGAAGAGTTTGTTTGTTTATTTGTTTGCTTGAACGCGCTAATCTCAGGAACTACTGGTCCGATTTGAAAAATTATTTCAGTGTTAGATATTCCATTTATTGAGGAAGGCTATTATAGGCTATATATCATCACGCTACGTGAACGAAGTCGCGGGCAGAAGCTAGTAATTAATAAATCAGTTGTTTGCATGTCTCATTTATATTTTTATATAGGTAACTATTTTAAACCGTATTGTGATTAAAGAACTAAGTAGTGTTTCTCTTATTAATTGTATAACACCGAATTAGTTAATTAATACTTTTTATTAAAATTCTATAGATATAACCGATATTATAAATAACGTTCACATGGAAGAGCCATTATTCGGCACGAATAGGCCGGCTCGACCGGAGCGTTACCACGACCTCACAGAAAGCCGGCATGAAACAACGCTTACGTTGTGTTTCGGAATTGCGAATACCGGAGGCCCGAACCCTTTTAAAGACGGGCAACACACTTGTCAAACCTCTGGTGTTGCGGGTTTCCATGAGCGGTGTTATAATCGCTTACCATCAGGCGATCCGCCTTATTGTTTGCTCCCCTATCCCATAAAAAAAAAGATTTGTCATTGGAATTTTTCCTTTCTAAATATTTTTTATAATTATACCCTAACCCTAACTAACATAATCAAATGGATACACTTAGGCTGAGGCTACATTAGGCCGCGACGCGACCTGCGACACATGAGCGATTAAAACAAGTAAATTAATGCTCACATATATGGCTACACCGTACATAAAATATTACTAGCGATCTTTGATTTCTTTATGCGATAGGAACAACATTACTGAAATCAGGGCATCGGCTACATCAACATATGAGCGAAATTGAAGCTAATTTATTAGAAAATTTCTCACTTGCACTACTAGTTCAATAGTGCTGCTAAATATGCGTGTGGCTACATTATGCGTATAGTAGTTTTTCTCTTTTTATAGTGTAGCATGTGTACTGTAGCCATGTCATCGCCGAATATACGCCGGAATTTCGCTTGTAATGTAGCCATACCATGTTTTTCTCGTTTCGCTCTTCCAGTCGCATCGCAAATCGCTGCCTACTGTAGCCTCAGCCTTAAACTCTATTTATGATTTTTGGGGCTCTGCCATCCGCAAGCTAAGAGGTTGAAAACTTTTCCGTCCGCTCTGTCTTAACAAATTGAGACACCAACTTACAAATTCACAAATATCCACTCAACGCAATGAAACTCTAATAAAAATATATGTGACATTTGCGCTGCATTTAGGTAACTAATCTATACTAATATATAAAGCTGAAGAGTTTGTTTGTTTGTTTGCTTGAACGCGCTAATCTCAGGAACTACTGGTCCGATTTGAAAAATTCCTTCAGTGTTAGATAGCCCATTTATTGAGGAAGGCTATAGGCTATATATCATCACGCTACGCGGACGAAGTCGCGGGCAGAAGCTAGTTCATTTATAAACCAGTTTGTAAGAATGTGAATTGTATAATAATTATTCTTGTATAGGTAGGTATTAATTAATAAAAGTTTATAACGTGTAGGTATCTGTTTGCGGTATGCTTACAAAACTACTTATTCATAGAACATTACACATCTTTAAAACGTACGATGTACCTATATACATACTTAAGTAAGTAGGTATTATTTATTTATATTTTACAACTAGCTTACGCCCGCGACTTCGTCCGCGTAGCGTGATAATATATAGCCTATAGCCTTCCTCAATAAATGGGCTATCTAACACTGAAATAATTTTTCAAATCGGACCAGTAGTTCCTGAGATTAGCGCGTTCAAGCAAACAAACAAACAAACAAACTCTTCAGTTTTATATATTAGTATATAGATAATAAAGATACTTGTAAAATGCATTATTTAATACACATAAATCATAATCGTCAGACACAATCTATTACGACGTAACGTAACATAATAAAGTACCTGTGAGACACCGGGACATGGTTATATTTATGGTAGGTACGAGTAACAACTGATTAAGCGTAAGACCACCAAAACATATATCAATTAGAAAATCGAGTCATAATTAGAATAATTAAACCCTAGTCATTTTGAGACACGTAAGTATATTTTTGTGATTAATCGTAATCACATAATCAGTGAAGAAGTAAATGGTATTTCCCTGGTATATCCTACTAATATTATAAACGACTCTTTCACGATAAAATTTGGCGCACATATAGATTGTAGCCTGGAATAACACTTAAGCTACTTTTTATCTAGGTCTGAAACAATTATGAAGTCCACGCAGACGAAGTCGCGGGCGGAAGCTAGTATAACTATATAAGTAGATTACATGAGGTATGCTTTTAATTATAAACTGTTTTTCTCAGTTTTAGAAATAGCGACAGGAGAATATGGAAAATTCAACGAGTTCCTAGCAGAGAAATGTTTGACGCAGGAATGGACAGCGAAGCCGGCACTTGTGCCGGTGCCCGAAACGAAGAGCGAATCGATACCGTTGGGACAAACCTCCATCATCGTCAACCCACCGGATGAATTATACAAATTCGGAAAACTTTTCAGCAGATGCATAATTCAACAATACAGAGATTGGGTAAGTTTGTTCCACTGGATTTTCTTAACATTTCGTATCCTTGACGTTCAACTTTGCCTGCGGCTTTGATCACGTGATGCTAAATTAAGATAACAAATGAATCCCAAAAATAATTGAATCAAAAACAAGCAGTGATAATCTCTTCTTTGTATGGGTCTGTATACATCAGAGAGGGCAAGCTGTATCTCAGGATCCGATAAATTAATTGAGATAAGAAGGTCACCAGTTTTTAAGTTGGAGCATTTACTTTTTAACACTGATAACAAAATTAAAATATATCCAGTACCTAGTGTTTAACAAACACAGCTTTTTTACAATTTTATAATAGTAGAGAAAAGAAAAGAAAAGATAATAATAATATCTTTGTACGGTACTGTATTATATTTTCCTCCGGACCACCTGGTGAAGGTCGCTGGGATTCATTGGATGCAGGCGGCATAGGTATATCCGGTCCTTATGGAAGGAAGTCTTTGGGCTGATCCATAAGGAGGCCTTTGTTGAGCAGTGGACTTCTGTTGGCTGATATGATGATGATAATTTGTGCGAATTATATCGCGTTATATATAACTGCCTCAATAGCCAAGTGGTCCTGACCGCGACTGCTACGCTAGAGGTCCTGGGTTCGATTCCCAGGTCGAGCAAAGTGTTATTGGGTTTTTCTATGAAATTCCCAGTAGCAGCTCGGAGTTAGGAATTTGTGCCCGGTTAATGGAAATAGGCTCGCCCCCTAATACATGGGACCTAAACATACCGGCGAACTGTGGGTTTACATTAGTACGCCTCTGCCTAACCCTTCGGGGAATACTGGCGTGATGGTATGTTATGTTATGTTATATCGCGTTATAAGTAGTTTTTTAAGCTATTCCAACGTTTCTGCTCGACATTGTAACATTGTAAAGGGTTTGAAACGTCGGGATTTCATGTTATTTATATTGATATCATTAAATCCCGACATTCCAATATTTGTTACCTCTTTTCTATTGTAGTGCTGCAAATCTATGAACTCGTACTGACTAAAAACAGTACCTTCCTACTCTTGCTCTATTTATTTATTTATTCTTATTTATTTCCAATATAGGTACATAATTTACATTAGAGCGACGGGACTCGTGAAGCGTTCGCCTTTATTTTACTGTCGATTCACAGTAGCATTTCTCTAAAATTAGCAACATGGGGCAGCTGGTGTCAACACCACCAACACTTTTTAGGGAAAACGGTGTGCCTGTTGTGGCCACTGCCTACGAACTTATCGAAATCCGTTCAATAGTTGAGAAGTGAAAAGGTAACAGATAAACTGAGACTGGCATATATATTATAAATAGTAGTAGTATATTATCAATACTATTGAATACAAACATCAATCTCATAATGGAACTAGGGAGTATTAATTACTATCGTTCTTCCGCAGACAGTGTCCCACCTAAAGGTGATCATGCATATAGTAATCGGCGTGCTCCTGGGCCTTTTGTACGAGAGTGCTGGCAACGATGGCTCCAAGACGGTCAGCAACCTCAGCTTCTTACTCGTCAGCACCGTCTACCTATCCTACACCTCGCTCATGCCTGCTATACTTAAAAGTAAGTATAACGCCTTCATTAGCTTCCCTAACAGAGCCCAGTCTGTCGATTCAATGGGATTAAGACCTGGTCCCACTTTATTTAGAAACGTCTTTCTTCGAAATCAAGCTGTGCCCTTGTATATTACCTAACTCCTTGACAGGAGCATAGTTTTCAATAGAAGGATCATATCATAGGGGAGCTTCTTAAACGGAACTCCTTCACTTACCAACAAATCAACAATAATTATGTTATCATAATTATTGTGTGGAACACATTATTGTGTTCCCGGAACAACGCCATTAAATAAATCATCTTCGCTCGAGTTTAAAAGTCAGGCACACGCACATCCGAAAAAATCGATTTGTTTTCTACTACAAAAAAAAACAAACTAAGTACTTAACATGTTTCAGCTGACAAAAAAACAATTCACAGGACTTCAAAATGGCAAAGCTTGTAATTTTGACTTAGCACAGCAGTTTTATTTTATTTTGAAGCGGTTTAGGCGAGATACCATAACATATCAAGTTACTTAAGTAAGTATTAATAATATTGAAGGGGATTGGAAGGAAATGAAAAGCAATCCGATTAATATGGATAGTACGTAAATAATAATTTTAGTTATTGCGAAAACACTTTTAAACATAATTATTGTTGACGAAATTCTTAATGCCATCCGTTAAATAACTAAATTAGTAGGATTTTATGTTAATCAAATTGCTAATTGTTGCTATTATTTCACAACGACGCAAAAAAATAATTGTGAGAAAAATGACTGACAATTTACGATTAAAAATAAATTAATCTTTTTAACCTCGTGCTCCTCGTTATTCTCATTATTTTGTAAGTTGATCGATGTTGTCATAACATTATATTTTTTATAATACATACTACCTACCTACTATTTTGGTAGTCTACTTTATTTAATTGATATGATGATTGGACAAGTTAGTTTTCAAGTTATAAAACAGTTTATACTTGATACCTGCGTTATAAATCATCATGAATGTGTAGATGAATAAACGCCTTATTTTTATTTTCATACACACACTTGTGTTGATGGCTCAATCGCAAAAAAGGCCCTTTCGCAGAATGTTTTTCGCTAAACTATGCATTTTTCCAATTGATTTTTGATACTGAACAATTTTACTTTGATTCTCCATAGAACAAGCGCTTGTGCAATAATAAATGGACCTTAGGACCATTTTACGGTTGGCAGGACCAAACCTGGGCTTGAAAAGTGAAACAAGTTATACTTGCTGTTTGGAAGACTTAAAGATTTAAAATGTCGCACGCTTAATTCATAAACTGACCTGTAAGGCCGCGATTCCGTTAGCTCAAGGATTTATCTTGCAATTAAATATTTATTATTAAATATGTTGTTTTACCGAATTAATTAGTGCACCACCAGTAACCAATTAATAATCTTTTTTATTTGCCAATAACTTAACCCAGCTGTAATTATAGATTGCCTCGTTAGCCTGGTGGTCCTGAGCGCGACTACTGCGCTAGAGGTCCTGGGTTCGATTCTCAGGTCAAGCGAGGTATGGTTTTTCTATGAAATTCTCAGTATCAGCTCAGAGCTTGGTATCTGTACCCGGTAAATGGTAACAGGCTTGCTTTTTATTTCTTAGGATCTAAAGATACCGGCGAGCAAGGTTACATTAGTAAGCCTCTGCCTAACCTTTCGGAGAATACAAGCGAATAAAAATTGATGGACTTCTTATCTCAATTAATTGAACAGATCCTGCGATACAGCTTGACCTTTCTGATGTACACAAACCGATACTAAGTAGAGGTCATCAATGTTGGTTTTCCATTTTTACTCCTAATATAGCTTCAAGTGAGCGAAGCCGCAGGCATAAGCTAGTTTATCAATAAAATTAAACCAGGCCTTTTTACTACGTTGCCCTACTTTTTCGCGATTTCCCAAAATATTTTTGTTTAGCCAGTATGTATGTCAACGTGATTTAAGGAACCAACAAAAACGAAATAAATACTTATTCGAGAAGTATTTGATGTTCCTTAACCCTTCCACTGTACACCTACGATGCTACTTGACAGTTGGGAATGGTGGCAGCACATTGCTACCGGATAATTTTATAAGCTGGAGCTGCAGCTATGCTAACTATAATAGTCTGGATTGTTGATCTATGTTTCTTATTTCCAGTACCCGCCGAAATGGCAGTATTGAAAAAAGAAAACTTCAACAACTGGTATAATCTAAATACGTATTACGCAGCGCACCTAGTCACCGGGATGCCTTTACAGGTAAACATGTGCCTAATTAAGGACTTAACATTATCTTTCTGCCCTTATTCTAATTCACTTGAAGCCAGCACAGCAATACTCTACTCATTATTGCCTTTATAAAAGAATTCTCCATTTTTTCAAAGTCATCAATAACCATCCGACATGTTTCCTTTACTCCCGCGCCGGCCTGACGGCTTGAACAATAAATTTTATATTTGGTAAAAAGATCATTATTGTATACCATCACTTGTGAATGCTCTTTTAAATATGTATATTTTGCTCAAACCTTGGTACTATGTTCTCCATGCGTAATTAACCTAACTATAATTAAATCCTCGTAAGTTGATTGTCATCGCTAAGTCGCAAGCCTATACAGGTAAACGAGTATAATTATATCAAACAGTGCCATAATTGAAGAGATAACGAGCTCGTAAATTAACACAACACGTGCACAATAATGAAATTGTCACCGTGAGCCACATCTGTGTGAAGGTTACGTTAAAAACGGTTTCAAAACAGCAAAAAAATATCGTTTAGTATTATGCTTAAACTGTTTACTGTTTTAATTATTATGGTACTAGTATAAAATTAATATAAAAAGTTCTAGTGAAACAGAACTCAAACCAAAAGTAATGCAATATAAACAGCATAATTTGCGATGTGCACACCTAAACATTTATCACCAGATGGCATGACTTCCAATATTCACCACACCTCGGGTCATTCATGACATAATTTTTTGAGAGGAGTGGAAGACATCTTTTAAACCAAAAGATCAAGGATTCCCGAATGAATTCTCTTCACATAGTAGGTGATAGTGTTACATGTTATCTGGTAATTTTGAGCTTGCAGCTATACCTGGTTGTTAGATTTACCTACTCTGATTTCTCAATATTTCTACACTGAACTGTACTGTCGTCTTCATCAACTCAAATCATTTACCATAAGGAGGGTAAATGAATAGCCTAAGCCCTCTCTTAAGCCTTCTGAAGACTCCTGAGTCTTCAGAATGAGAGATCGGTGATATTTCGGATCGAAATCAGAGACTAAATACGACTAACTAGGCCGTTCATTATCATAGTAACTAGGATATCCCGTTCACGTTCCTTACCTTCTCCATAATATTATTTCAGGTGCTCTACAGTTTTGTATACTCGGTTCCGTCCTACTTCTTATCGGGTCAGCCGGTGGAGTCACATCGGTTCCTAATGTTCGTCATCACTCTCGCCAATGTTGCATTGCTGGCGGAGGCCATGGGCAACGTCATCGGGACATGTGTTAACCCTGTGGTAAGCATCTTTTCCATAATTACACCGATAATATAGATATATTTTTAAACTCATAAACTAATTCTAAAAGATAAATTTGTGGAAGAAAGTTCCGGTAAGCAACTCCATTCCATGGACACTCAATTGCAATGTAATTTATTTTTCATTCATTCATTTCATTTCATTTTTGAGTAGTCAGCAAACACTCGATTGTTTTGTAGGTTCCACCTTTGAACTGACACGTGTTAATTGATTCCGAGTGCTGTAGGTACCATTTTTCACTGATTGTCATGATTTGAGTTTATTTTATTTTTCGATAAAGGTCGCTTTAGTCACACATATTTAAATATTCGGTACTTTACCGCTGTTTTATTTAGTTTTTTTCCAATGCCTGCGGTTCGAATTTTCATAATTCCTTACATAGCCGATGTTTACACGTTATAAACCATAATCAATTTCTATTTTGTGGTCTACAAAGTTTTTGAGATTTTGTTACTAAATAATATACATCACAATGTTTTTATGACGAAGGTCAAATCCCATGGCTTTGACTATAGAGGAAGGGAAGGCAAATGCCTAACTATACGTTTGGCGTACTGGCTGAGCGATCGGTTTCTACGCTACGTGTCGTGGGTTCGATCCCCGCATGGAACAAATACTTGTATGTTCCGGATCTGGGTGTTTGAACACGAACGCTGCCCACGATTTATGGCGAATCGTGGGCAGCGTTACAAAATATACGGCAAAATATACTTTATTTGTTTACAATAACGCACTCGCATGCGACATCAGCTGGTTCTTCTAATAACATGTGTGTTATATCCAGAACGGCACATTCCTGGGCGCGGTGTGGACGTGCGCGATGATCGTGTATGCGGGATTCCTGGTGCTGCTGGCGCACATGAGCCCTGTAATGCGCGCCATTTCCTACGGCTCCTTCCTCAAGTACGCCTTCGAGGCGCTCGTGCTCGCCATGTACTCGGGGGACCGGCAGCCGCTGCTTTGCCCAGAATCCATGGACTATTGCCATTTGAGGTAACAACATATTGAACTGAAATTATATTTATTTTTAAGTGTGTATGTGCTAGTTTATCGTAAAATTCTTCGCAATTTTATGATCGTTTGCAAATTCTGTCAGCAATTCTTCACTTCGATACAAAAAATTATATTAAATATCGTAGATTAGATATTAATTTTGTTTTTTTCTAAGTTTAGGGAAGCCACTTTTTTTAATTGATCACAGAAAATATTAACTACTCGGTAACTTAATAAAACAAACATTATTAACAAAACTATGTCATTTCCAGGCATCCACAGTCAGTGATTCAAGAGTTCAGCCTAACTCCTGACAATTTTTGGACGGATATCATTATTCTCACTGTGGAGGTCATTGTCATCAGGATAATAGCCTACTTCACTTTGAGGAGAAGTATCAAGCGGTCCGGATAAATTGACAATATTTAGCTTTAGCTAGCAAATAATACTTAGAGCAATGTAAAAGATGGAATAGAATGGAAGGCGCCGCGCCGTCGTGGCCGGCCCAGAAAGAGGTGGCGGGATTATCTGGATGCGTACCTCGATGGTTGCTTCGAGTATGCGCAGGAAAAAAGTATTGGAAGGGCTTGGGGAGGCCTTTGCCCAGCAGTGGGACAGTAACGGATAAAGGAAAAAGAATGGCTATTTTATTCGCTAAATTATTCTGAAATGGAATGGGAAATAGTATAACTAGTGGTACCTATTATTAATGTATTTTTTTAAAGTCTTGCAAGGCAATTCAAAACTATGTAGGTACTGACTTTATGTAAACAACATTTTAAAATAAGTAAGTTACTACATACACACTTGTGCAATTCTTTTGTTTAATTAAAAATGGCATATGTATTGTAACAAATATGTACATTAAGGGTCACTTGCCCCAACTCCATAATTGTAGTTAAATTGTATTTAAACACGATTTTTCATAGAAATTTTGTGTTTAAATACAATTTAAACACATTTAAGAAGTTGGTGCAAGTGGCGCTAAGTGCCGGAGTTGATTTTATAGATGATCTTAGAACTGTTCATGTCCAACTTTATTATTACACTCTTTATTTGCTGTTCATACAAATTGTATTTGTAAGTTCGTTGAGGGAAGTTGAATGACCGAAACCATAACGTCACCCAGTTTATAAAAAGTTGTAGATTCACGAGTAATCAACAATCATTTAACTTAGGTAACAGATTTAAATTTGTAACTTTTTTTAGATTTTTATAATATTTACTGAAGCTATATAATTAAAAAGTAAAGCACAATCGTTTGTACACTTTAATTTAGTCACCTAATCTTAAGCAATAATAGAGTTAGTGGCGATAATGGGTTTAGTAATAGTTGAATAATTGAATCCCCAATTTAAAAAAAAATGCATTTAATTATTCATAGTTATAAAGGTGAACGCTCATAGGTAGGTATACTAATAATCTACTGATTATTATCAAAAGGACCAAAAACTAATGGGCCTTTGGTACATACTTTAAAGGATTAAGGAAGGAAGGATTTGGAGGTCCTCTATACATATTATGTTAGGTACTGTTAGGTGACATACTTGAACGCAGGTGATATTTTTTGGTTGGTTTTAATTATGTATAAAAACATGTAAAGTAGGTAAGTTAGTTTATCGTTTGATTTTTTAAGAATAGGTATGTAGGTATACAATATTTTTAGGACTGGTATTGTTTAAAACTAAAGAGTTTTGTATCAATATGATTACATAAATAAAATTATTTCGATTGTCATTAATTTTACATAAAAGTATTGTACATTGTTCAAATCGGTTTTTATAGCCACACGGTGTTTTAAAAGAACCAACCTATTATGTTTTGATCAAAAGATTTGGTGAGATTTACCTACTTATGTATTTTTTTAATGAACCCAGACTATGTTTCATAATGTGTTATAAAATAATAGTTATATGTATAACGTTTAGTGGTGTAGACCTTCAATGTTTTTTTTAATATTGTTATAAGTACAATGGGGACGTGTTACTCAACAAAAGTAATATGACTTGGAACATAAGTCTGGATTCACCAAAAAAATAATGTAGTGTGCCTCTACTAAAAAGGCGTTTATGTATGATTGTCTAAAGTAGCACAGCTTCATCAAAATTAGACCACTAGGTGTATTCCTAGGCTTAAACCCTTCCCCCACTAGGTGTAGGGAATATTCTAGTTACCGTACCATCGATCAACATTGCCTATATTTTGCTTTCCAATTAGTTACCACTGTGATAAGTTTCTCTTCTAGGTATAAGTACTTAAACAAATGTTTTCCAAGTGAATATTATTATGTACCTAGGTATTGTTTAAATCAGCTTTATTTGCGATATTAAAACATGCAAGTTCCTTAGTGTATTCATCTTTGTGTTTCTTGTGATTTCATAAAATGCAATTGACGAGGTAGCATAACTAACTAATGCCAGTGCCATTCATAAATCAGTCAGGGGATTTGCTTACCAGAGATCGATAGGTTTTTCACATAATGTCCATAGAAGCAATGTCAAAATTCTACCTCTAGTACTAGTATTCTATTATCTGTGCCTCTAGTAAGCAAATCTATTGACGGATTTGTTAATGGGATCGGCTGTAAATCATGACGAGTATTTATCAAATGGATTTATTTAAAAATTAAATTGTATAGCGAATGTGCTGTGACTAAGTGAAAACACGCGAATGAATGTTTTCCTTTATAGGTATAAAAAAATAAATACTGTTAAGCATTTAAATTGAAGTTTTTTTCTAAAGAAAGAATACCAGTAGTAGGTACCTATCTGGATAGTTTAGGCTACGTAGGTATGTACTACCTAGAACTTAGTAAACTAATGTGTAAGTCATTTTACACTCGACGGAACGGATGTGTATAGGTACGTTTATAACATAACATACCATCACGCCTGTATTCCCCGAAGGGTTAGGCAGAGGCGTACCACAGTTCGCCGCTCTGTTTAGGTCCCATGTAATAGGGGGCGAGCCTATTGCCATTCACCGGGCACTAATTCCTAACTCCGAGCTAGTTCGTAGAAAAGTTCAAGTTCGGGAAGTTCATAGAAAAACCCAATAGCACTTTGCTCGACCTGGAAATCGAACCTAGGACCTCTAGCATAGCAGTCGCGCTCAGGACCACTTAGCTAATTAGGCAGTTGTATGTGTTTAGGTGATCGTTTGTCGGTTTAAAGGTACCGTGACTGCTACGCTAGAGGTCTTGGGTTCATTTCAAACAGTGTTATTGGGTGTTTCTATAAAATTCCCAGTAGTAGCTTAGAGTTCGGATTTGTGGCCGATTAGTAGAAATAGGGGCGCCTGCTATCACATGGTACAACCCGGTGAACTGTGGGAACTGTGGATTATGTAATATCACCTCTGTCTAACCCTTTCGGGGTGTACATGCGTGATGGTACGTGAGTATGTACCTACTTACCTATGTGTAGGACAAAAAAATGGGAATGTAGCCACCGTCCCATCTATGTCTGAGGTTTTAAGATTGAAATCTGTAGGAAGTTATAGATAATGTGCAGCTAAGATATCAAATAAGTTGCAAAAAGGGCCTATGAATTCAATACAAATCTCTTTTAATTGACTAATTAAGTGAGTACCTAGGTATGAGAGACTGATGAGGAACGAGATGACTCTCGTTCCACTTTTCTCTAGATTCGTTGCACTATTTCTTCAGGTCAATGATGGAATCTAGGAATTTTAATACCTTTACCTATGGATACATCTACATAATATTTTTGGGCGCTGGCAGACCTCCGTCCTCCATGAGCTGTGACCTGCGAGCAGCTGATTTGCGGAGTCCGCCACCCGAACAGACGCCCCCAGAACGCGAGTGCTTCGCGCGAACCTCGGCCTTATCCATCGAATGCTGGACCGCAGCCTATCATGGTCGTAGAGAATATCAGGAATCTCTTATATAACTGGGACTATAGGGCAAAGGAATGCAAATCAGTACCTAGTACCGTTTTTAGTCGGTACGAGTCCGACATACCCTGCCTCCTCCCCAGATTACAGACGATCCATAATGATTTTACCTACTTAAATAAATTATGTACCTACCTACTAAAAAATTGCCCAGGTCCAGTAACAGGTAAGTGTTCAAAGTTACTTAGTTTGGGCGTTATAATAAAAAATAAACAAACGTATTTTTTTAATAAGAATTTGTTTGTTCCACGTAGTTAATTATTACCATCAACCATCCAAAGACCAAGCATTAAATATTGGATTGTTAGCGTGTATTGAGCCATTGCCAATAGGATACGTATGCTGTACAACTATATTATTATACTCTTTGCGTATGCTACTCAGATAAATAAATAAGATAGGGATGTTCGATCCGATCCGATACTTTGGTGGATCGATACAATGGAATACGATCCACCCGATTTTTGTATCGATACAATGGCTTTCGATCTGTTAGTGGATCGATACACGTACACGGACGATCGGATCGAATGATATAGTTTTAAATTTTGTATGAATTTAGAGGTTGACCGTTTGAGAAACACTGAGCTATATAGCCAGACGTTATTGCTCATTGGCAGGAGAACGTCTGTGCCCTCTGAACATCTTTTCCCGTTAACCAAACATACATTAACTGAAAGCCGTATTCGCCTGGATCCAGAACGGCTATCCAAATTATTGTTCTTACGTATATTAAATTTTACAGATAGACAAAGAGATAAAGTAAAATTTTGGTTGTTCCTTTAAACTTTGTAGGTATATTTTTTTTTATAATATTTGATACGATACTGGATCGATCCAAAAAATCGTATCCAATCAATTGGATCGATACAGTGTATTACGATCCATTGCGATCCAGAATATCGATACAAACCACCTGGATCGAACATCCCTAAAATAAGATAGGCCCAGGCACGACAAAGTCAAATTAGGAAGTGTCAACTTGAGTTTAGGCGGGAAAATGAAAAGTGCACATCGTCGATTTTATATTATTCTTCAAAACTTGAATTTCTCCGATGTTTAATGTGTAATTAAGGTGGATAATTAAACATTAAGTGTTCGTGAACGTGTGAGAGTATAGGCAAATGATATAGAATAGAAAATCGTGACTTTTTGAGTTCACTCCTAAACTCAATCATAGCCTCAATATAGTTTCTACCGTTTTATTGGGGCAACTTGACACTGGCGAACACAAAAAGTGTGGTGCCATAACACAATCCCATGATGGGAAATATTACTTGATTACTTTAATACTTGACACTGGCAAATACACAAAAAGTGTGGCGCCATATTTAAAAAAAAAAGTGTCAACTTGTCAAGACAGTCAAGACTTGATAATAAAGTTGAATAGAGCGATGCTGATTCTTTCCAAACATTAACAATGTTATAATCGATTTGAATTGATCCTAATCGAAACTTACAATAAATGGAAAGGATTTAAAACCAAAATAAAGTGGCAAAAGGAACTGACCATCATTGCGCCATCTCACAATTTTATGAGTTTTCTTTCAAAATATTTACAAAAAACTTTTATAAACTGAGTACCTACACATATTTATATTTATACAAGGGAAAATATAAATTTATATAACTAGTTTATTAAAAGACTAATCAAAAGATTGTGTTTAAAGTAATATAGTGGGTAATCGATTATTCCCTTAATCGACTGCAGTCGCAATTACCCAAATATACATATTAATCTATGGTCGCAATGCCTAGTGTATCAAAGTATTGAGAACACTGCAGACTGCAGCACTATTATGTACTAGTCTAAAAAGTTCAACATTGCCGACACCTACACAAAAAGTAAACAATATTGAGTTTTATCTCTTTTCCCGTGTTAAATTGTGTTATCTAACGTTACCTAAATTAATGAGTGATTTATGAAGTGCTCTATTCTTATCAACAATTGCCGTTGCTTGCTGCTGTCTATAAATTTTAATATATAGTTTTTCATTCATTTAAAAATGTGAGTGCTAAACTAAACTACCTTTTTATTTATAATAATTATAATTATATTTTACAATTATTTGGGTTAAATTACAATCAATCTGTTATATTGTTTTAGGTTAAAGCTCATAGTTATCATTTGTTTTCTATTTGGTGCGATTAACCTAACAGATATTAGTTATTATGAGATACTTGGGGTATCGAAAAAATCCTCAGCCCAAGAAATAAGGCAAGCTTACAAGAAATTAGCTGTAAAGTTTCATCCGGACAAGAATCCCGTAAGTTATTTCAATTATAAATCATGGTTTCTCCGAAACTATTTATTATACTTCTAGGAATATTTATTTAGAAGTTTCCCATTTCATAACCAGAACCAAAATGTGGTTTCTAAATATTTACTTAATTAAATAACCATACTATGCCGTCTGAATGATATTTATTCAGACTTGACTACAAAATAACAGGGTAATAATAATTAGGTATTATTATTATGTTTAAGTAGTGTAATTGGCTTCGGCCGTCCTATTTAAACAAATAATAAAACTAAACATAGAAATATTAAAATCGAAGAAATCTTTTAACATAACATTATAAACTGATAGTGCTTACCATTTTACGATTACATAAATTAATAAAGAACCAATAACTATTCCCAGGGTGCGGATGAACAGGAAAAGTTTTTGAAAATCACAGAAGCCTATGAGACTTTGAAGGACCCCGATAAGAGAAAGAATTATGATGTGTACGGTTCATTCTCATACTCAAGGAAATATGACTACCATTCTCAATCTGAGTATGACAACTTGTTTTACAATGGATTATACCACAATGATCCGTTTGTAGACACACTGTCTGGGGCCAGCTTTAGTAAGTACCTTTGGTCTAGGTTAACTGTAGATTGGGTTTATTTTTATTTGTTTATAGATTAAAAAAAAGGGAACCTCTATGGTAACTGCTCACCATCTGGCAGGCCGTAAGCTCGCTTGCCACTCAGTGGTATATAAAAAAGGTTGAAAAATTTAAATATACTGATTAAAAGCATATTATTATA
This sequence comes from Acronicta leporina, assembly GCA_947256265.1. NCBI lineage: Eukaryota > Metazoa > Arthropoda > Insecta > Lepidoptera > Noctuidae > Acronicta > Acronicta leporina. The sequence continues at coordinate 13,516,380 of OX366518.1, read as the reverse complement.
TGTATAGAGATAAGTGTTCCTATTACAATATATTTATTTAAATATTTCTAAATTATTTTAAAACTTGGTACAATGTTCACTTCCCATTATTTGCTATGTTAAATAAATAGTAGTGTTGAGACTTTCAATCCTGACCTTTCTCATTAAATGCCATGCATGTTTTATAAAAGGTTGAATGAGTCATGTTTGTAAATAGAAACAATCTGTGAATAATACTTAATAGTATATCCAACTATATTTGACAAATTTAAATTAATTTAATCTTAATTTCTTTATGTGAAATTGCTCAATTCCCACCAAGAGTGCAATTTCATACTGAAATTGACTCAATTTCATACTCAAAATAATAAATTATTGACCAAGAAATATCAACTTTAAGTGTATCAATACGTCAATAATTTATTATTTTTTTAATTTTTAATTTATTTATGAATCAATCTCTAGTGCCTGACTGTAAAACTAAATTATTTTTTTCAGAAAATTATATGAAGGATGGATTTTATTTCATTAATTTCTATTCACCATTCTGTCCGCCTTGCCAGAATGTGGCTGAACATTGGAAGAAATTGGCTGAAATGTACAAAGGCATTGTAAGTATAATGTGCAAGAAATAACGTGAATTGAACAGTAATTGAAAGAGATAGCTAATGTAGCGTAGTATGCACTCACACATCATGGTCCTAACCATATCTTTCTTCTTTGCTCTGCATTCAACTAAGACACAAATGCCGTTATGTTCAAAAACTAGCCTAAGATCTTACATATCATAATCTATATATATAAAAGAAAGTCGTGTTAGTTACTTCATTTATAACTCAAGAACGGCTGAACCGATTTGGCTTAAAATTGGTGGAGAGGTAGCTTACAACCAGGAGACGGACATAGGATACTTTTTATCCCGTACCCGTGGGATGTGATGAAAGACCGAATTCCACGGGGGCGAAGCCGCGGGCAGAAGCTAGTATAACATAACATAACATACATACCTTAACATAATATAACATACCATCACGCCTGTATTCCCCGAAGTATTAGGCAGATGTACTAAGGTACACCCACAGTTCACGAGTATGTTTAGGTCCCTTGTAATAGGGGGCGAGCCTATTGCCATTAACCGGACACAAATTACAAACTCCGAGCTGCTATTGAGATTTTCATAGAAAAACCCAATTTGCCCGACCTGGGAATTGAACCCAAGACCTCTAGCGTACCACTTGGGACTTTAGACTAACGAAGTAGAGACTATAACAAGTACATAATTTGATTAATTTGTGATTTCATTGATGGTTTCAGGTTAAAGTTGGCGCTGTTAATTGTAAATATCATAATTCATTTTGTTACAATAACATGAGGATAAACAGCTACCCTACACTTCTATTTTACCCTAATGTAAGTATAAATCTTTATTTGTAAGAATTAGATTCGCCTGCTTAGATTTATGGTGGCGAGACTTGTTATAGTGTGGATGAAATCAGCCGAGAAGAAAAGTTGCAGGATTATTCTAACTTTTTGCAATGAAGCTCTGGAGGTCTCTTACCTTGGTACAGAAAATTGGGTACTGTAGGTACTGTTGTTAGATTAATAAAGTTCCAAGATATTTATAATCATTTGTGGAGATTGAGTGGGGATGCTTTGTCCCACTCCCGCAAAACAAGTGTTTGTATAGATTTTGTATGGTGGACTGAGTTTTGACATCACAATTCTCTATAGTGTGTTCTCTATCTCACATAAGATTAAATGCTTTAAAAAATACCTTATTTTTGAACAGATTTTAATTTTGTTTTTGTTGATGGGCTCTATTTATGGAAAACATTTTCATGAGCTCATAAAAACAGTAAAATAACAATTCTGAGGCTGTATTACGACGTGTTATCGCCATAATTTTTAGGTTGTGAGAATGGGATAGCGCCATTTAATCTGTAGAGCGGCATCCCTCTCTTTCAATCGGAAAATGCAATAACAAGTCATACGGCCTCTGTTCTTACTGCCTTCTTCCATCAATTTGTTATGATTTGAGTCAATTGCTGATTATTCTACCACTAAGCAAAAAGGTGTTAAAATTATTGTGCAAGTTTAAAGGGTAAGTAAGTTTAATGTAGGTAGCCAATTAAATTATTAGACAAAAGAGACTTAAAACTAGGTTTCAAGATGACAACGCGTTAGTGATACCACTGGTGTTGCTATGCTAGGTGGGAATGGGTGGGGTTGCTGTATTAGTAATAATATATTAAAAAAACATAACTCAATTACCGTATTCAATATAAATATTTACATGTAATAATTAAGTACTCACGTTACTTATTGCTAACGTGATTTTATCTAGGCAATTAAAACAAAATTATGCTTGCCTTTTAGCGAATACGACGAACATTAGTCACGTTTAATCACAGTCATGCACTTTTTAAATAATACTATTTCTAATGCACCTTTTTGTTACACTATTAAATATGTACATAACACGTATATTTTTCTAAAATGTTTTTATATAAAGTACTAGCTGAACCGACAGACAATGTCCTGTGCAATTTTAATACCTATATCACATACAAAAATCTACTAAAAGTACTTTAAGTTGCTAATTCTCTTCCCTAAAAAAATATTCAAACTGTAATGATACCTATTGATCCAGCCTTTCTCTTGTGATGTAATTATCGACGTACATCATGGATTGTGTAAATCCTTTGCATTCGAATTATGTGAGTAATTGTTGCGAACTCTAGGCCTATTTTAATGAATAAAGTTTAAATTAATGTTGTGATACATTTCCAATTTTCGTGGAGGTCGATATCAATTATGATCTGAATAATAAGACTCACCACGATAAAATACACCTTAGCGAATATAGCGTAGCTTGTAATTTCCTAATAGTCGTTTGGCGTTTCCTCAAGGGTGTTTGATTTCATTTTGGCAGGGTAAAAATGGTAACTTCGTATATCACAGCGGCGACCGCACCCTGGATGCCCTCGATGAGTTCGTGATGATGTTCCTCCGTACTCAGATCCACGTTCCCACTATCACGCAGCTCAGAAACACGGATCAACCTATGGTGTACGTGCTAGGCGCCAACAGGGTCGGCAAAAAATCTCTCACCAGAATAGCATATCATTTGGTATGTATGTTGATGGTTATACTGCCTCATTAGCGTAGTGGTACTGAGTGCTACTGCTACGCTAGAGGTCGAGCAGTGTTATCTCTACTATTATAAAATTGTAAAAAAATTGTGTCTGTACATTGAAGATATTTAAAAAAACACGTGGGTTATGGTATATCTCCGAATCCGAAAATGTGTTTTTTAAAATTTTTGTCTGTTTGTTACGGGTTGGAGCAAAAACTACTGAATAGATTTTAATTTTATTATCACTGTTAGTAAGTATATGCTCCAACTTAAAAACTGGTGAACTTGTGTGCTTGTTGATATCGTTGAGGGTACAAATGTAGTATAGCGACGAGTTTTGCGTTTATCTGGTATAACTAGTTTCTTAAAAAAATCATGCTTACGTGCTTCGAAACGACGATCTCTGTGGTTTAGTGGTCCGAGTACCGGACTACTGAAAACGAGGTCGTGGGTTCGATTCCCACAGGACACAAATATTTATGTGATGAATATAAGTGTTTGTGTTCGTCTGGGTGTTTCTTCTTCTCTACTATTATAAAATTGTAAAAATGCTGTCGGTACATTGAAGATATAAAAAAAAACACGCGGGTTATGGTATATAAACGTCTCCGAATCCGAAAATGTGATTTTTTAAATTCTTGTCTGTTTGTCTGTTTGTTACGGGTTGGAGCAAAAACTACTGAATAGATTTTAATGTTATTATCACTGTTAGAAAGTATATGCTCCAACTTAAAAACTGGTAAACTACTTATCTCATTTAATTAAATTAATCCTGACCTCCCTCATGTATAGAGGCCCATACAAAAAAGAGGTCATCAATGCTGGTTTTCAATTTTTCACGTTCACGTGAGCGAAGCCGCGGGCAGAAGCTAGTGTATTATAAGTAGTAGTAGTACTACTTTTTTTTGTAAATACACAACTTTTCTTTGTTTAGTTTCTACTATTTACAAAGAAAAGTTGTGTATTTACAAAAAAAGTATATAAGTATTATAACCATTGTCTAGTACAAGCCTAGTGTAAAATGTCGAAGAATATTTATTTATTTAAAATGACTTTAGGGTTTCGTCATTTATAACAATGACTTGATATTCTAATTGACGTGTTTGAGGTCTTGCGCTTATTCAATTACCCATTGTATATTATTACGTAAAGTTTCACAATAAATCTCTAAGCATAAAATAATATTGTCTATGTTTCAGAATGGCCTAGCCACAGTAGCGTTGGTGGAAGACGATGATCTACGCAGTAAATTAGCCAGCAATGACTACATGACTGTTGTGTTCAAATACAAGAACATTAAAAATGAAATCGAGAGCACAGATGAGAAGGAAATATTAAAGGAAATCGTTGATGCTCTACCCAAGGTGGAACATATTGGACCGGAGAAGTTGAAGGTAAATAATGTTTTTTTTTATGGGATAGGGGGGGCAAACGAGCAGAGCATCTGATGGTAAGCGATTACCACCGCCTATGGACAGCCGCAACACCAGAGGAGTGTCAAATGCGTTGCTCGTTTAAAGGGTTTGGGCCTCCGGTATCCTCACTCACTCGGCGTAACACAACGTAAGTGTTCTTTCACGCCGGTTTTCTGTGAGGCCGTGGTATCGCTCCAGTTATAAGGAGCCCTGGTGTCAATTCCATAAAAAAAGAATATCTGTTTCTACTTGCTTGAGTAAAAATATTTTTACTAACATAGCATAAGTATTACATAATATACTCAGATCACTCCCATATATTTTTTATTTACAGGAAATAAGAAACAGTTTAAGAACAGGCTCTCAGAAGACATGGGTTTTATTTTTCTCGTCTAAGGGAGAAAGTAGATTACAATTACATCAGATGATAAATACCTTCCCTAACATGAACTTCGGTGAGTATCACGTATGTAAATAAAACCAATATACATGAGTCTACACACGATAGAGATTAAGTTGTGTCTTAGGATTTCTAACGGCCAGTGTCAATAACAAATCTTTCAGTCGATTTTCTTACTAGAGATAAGAATTTGGTATTATTTGTATGGACATTATGTCAAAATCAAATCTCTAGCAATCTACTGACTAGTGACTACTTACTCAGTACCATATTTCCGCCTTGGGCCCAGTCCCAGTGGCGGGACCTAAAAATAAACTTAAGACCCTGGCTTGCCCCGAAGATTGAAGGGGCCCCAAATGCCAAGTGCCTAGGGGCCGTGGACCTGAAGTCCGGGCCTGTACTTACTGACTGATTTGGCCGTAAATCGATTTAAAGATAACAAACCTCAGTTTGTTTTTGCATCTGGCTATACTATGCAATACATCCGGCTATTCTCACATCATAAGATAACTATCAAACAGAAATTATATTTACAGTATGGTCGAAATCACTTTGCCAGGCAGGCAAAGTGTCCATGGAGTTTTTTGCCGGATTCTTCTCCATAGGATCAACCTTTTGGAACCGTGCAACTAGAAGCATAACGTTTCATAAATGCTTGTAAAAGCTTATTTGAAATAAAAACATTTGAACTTGAACTTGAATTTGAGGCAAAAACACCCGCCTGGTCGGAGGATCCTCCCTTTGGTTGGACGGGCAACACACCTCGCTCCTCCACAAGCTTACTAGCACTGGATCGCACATTACTAGTATTCTTGTTAACCCCTCGTGCTAAGCTAAATGCTTGTGTTACGAGTGGGTTCACGTCGGTAGTGCAATGGGTGGGTTCCGAACTGGCAACCACATGATCTCAAATCCGACGCCCTAGCCTAATGGCTACCGCCGCTAAAACGACCGAACTAAATCATTTTTTTTTTCAGGTGAAATCGATTGTGATAAATGGGGGGAATTATGTGCATCCTTGCACGTGGAGTCTCCTCCAGCGTGGGCCGTGTTAAAACGAGGCGGTGGGTACCAGCGGGCTTCATCCAACGCCAACGTCAAACACTTCATACAAACCGCTTCTGAAGCGTTGAAGCTGCATACGTTATCTGCCTCCGATCTGCTCAGAATTCTTGATGGTGGTATGTTATTTTTTATTGTATTTTGCATTAACGTGTATGCAAAACAGTCCCAAAGATATATTTTTTTACAGATTTTATCACATTGTATTGATATAAATGTTAAAAATGAGACTTAATCTCCCCCCCCCCCCACCTAAAATGAAAATATATATAATATTCTAGCGGCCCGCCCCGGCTTCACACGGGTGGAAAAATCCCTAGCAATGTTCAAATTATTGTATAGCCTATGTTAATCTGGAATAAAGTAGCATTCCGATGACCGAGGTCCGATGGTCACTGAGATGTATCACCCATAGGGAGATAATTTCAAAGCATAAAACATAAAACTACTTTATTTACTGATTGCTTTATTTTCAGGGGACTCGGGTGTATGGGTTCTGCTTGTGGCGCCTCATGGGTCAGCGTGGGATCACATTGTCGAACCATTTACTAGAGCAAGCTTAGAGTATGCCGACAGTAAAGATGTGAATGTAAGTGTTGCTCACTTAGTTAATTTGAAATCGACTACAAAATCAAGAATTAGTAGGACATAACAATAATATCATCACAGCTGTATTATTATATAAAAGTCAGAAGTGTGCTAATGTATGTACCCAATAATAGGCAGTTAACTGTTGATTGCTTTATTAAAAACTAGCTTCTACTCGCGGCTTCGCCCCCGTGGAATAAAAAGTATGGGGAACGGGATAAAAAGTATCCTATGTCCGTTTCCTGGTTCTAAGCTACCTCTCCACAAATTTTCAGCCGAATCAGTTCAGCCGTTCTTGAGTTATAAATGGAGTAACTAACACGACTTTCTTTTATATATATAGATAGATAACCTGTCCTCTTGAAAAGTGTTATAAAATTATTTTTTTAATATACTCAGTTTACTCTCAGTTTATCTGTATGTTTAGGACCCATAATGTAATAGGGGGTGAATCGTTTGCCATGAACGCACAAATTCAAAATCCGGTCCTTTGACTCTCCCCACTCCACATCACCACATGTTCGGGATTTTTTAATCTATGACCAGTAAAAATTGTTACAGGTATTTGTCTAAACATATGACATAGGTCTGTATCGAAATAGCTTCAAGCTTAGTCTATTCCAAGCTCGTTCAATTATGCACTCTCCACAGTTCGGACCTATGACATTTTTTTAGGGCCGAATTTTGCTTTTGTGCCTGGTTCATATTAAAAGATTACTTAGGTGTGTATCGAAATAGTCTCAAGCTTAGTCTGTGCCAAGCACATTTAATAGGGTATTTTACACCATGTAAAAATAAATATGAAAATGCATTTTTATGATAGATTTTGAAAAAAGTAAACGAGAAACGTTAGTATTTATTAATAAAAATGCAATGTAAATTTTATAATTCAATTTCAAAAATCGTCTTTTTTAATCTGTTTTAAAACGCCATCCGCCATATCGGTTATCGACGTGACGTCACTCATTCGATCGATGACGACGTTTGTCATCTCAGAGTAACAATTCAACAATCATTGTTTGTCGTGCTGTGTTAGTTTGATTAAAATCGCATCATGGAAGACGGTTTTGTGAAAGCAGAAAGTACAAACCTACCAATGATCAATACGTTGATGGTGGCAAATTTTTTTGCATCCAATCCCGATTTCTGTTCTGCCGAGTTGAGAAATATTAAAACAGTAATGTAAGTACCTACCTAACTATCGTATCAAGTTTTGTCTAACAATAAGACCCAGTTTCACCAATTTCTATGTAACAAGGCAATAACTAATCAGCATTTAAAATTAACAAAGCTGTTAAGGCTGATCGTTCACCTGAGCCCGCCAAAAATTGTGAAAAACCAATTGAAATTTAATTGGTTTTTCGCAATTTGTAGGTCTATAACACATTCTAGATTCCTAGCTGTAGTAATTGCGGCATTAGCTATACAATATTCACAACTGAGCATTAAAAACTTTGCTTAATAAACGTTATAGAAGCTAAAATTAGGTACAATCGTTAATTTTGGCCAAAAATGACGATTGTACCTAATTTTAGCTACAATATCGATTTACAAGCAAAGTTTTTAATGCTCAGTTGTGAATATTGTACTTATAGCTAATGCCGCAATTACTACAGCTAGGAATCTAGAATGTGTTATAGACCTACAAATTGCGAAAAACCAATTGAAATTTGAATTTGGCGGGCTCAGGTGAACGATCCGCCTTAAAATAGGATATGTCCCATGACGAAAATGTCGAAAATGTGCGTTACTAAATCAAGCATTTATTGAATGATACACAAAGCAATTGAATCCACAATTTTTGTGGAGTTTTTACACTTGTATTATTGCATTCAGGCACAAGACACCAATGATAAACATTATAACTCATTATTTTCACAAATCGTGTTACTTGGTCTGGCAGTAGTGACGTCACGAGCCGAAGTAGCATGGCGGCTAGCGTTTTCGTGTGTGTATTCAAAATCATAAATTAAAAATCGTTTTTATGGCATTTTTTGGTTGTATAAAATTGAAATAAAAATTCTACTGGTTCATTACGATCTAAGGATTAATTTAAAACAGTTTTCAAAAAAGGTGTAATACCCTATTATGCAAAATCTCTCCACAGTTCGGTATTATGGCATGCACAGAAAACACAGACAAGTCCTGTCGTCGAGTGGCCCACAAGCACCCAGCGGTGTTCGTACAAGATGGTGCCAAACGCAACGTTTACAATGGACGTAACTATGACAACCAACTTCTGGACTTCATAAACATGGTTGTAGATAGCGGAGGTAAGATCTTGAAGCTCTAAGCCATAGGTGGACTAATGAACACCCACAGTTCATTGGTATGTTTTAACTGCTATGTAATAGGGGGGCGAGCCTGAGCCGTTACTGGGAAATTCAGAAGATCTCAATAACACTGCGCGGCCGTACATAATGGCTAACTTCAGAGAGGTACAGTTGACTTCTGGCTTCTTATTTTGATAGTACTGTTATTTGAACAGATATGGAGTTAGATGAGAAGCAAGCACTAGAGATATTGGATGCATCGTCCCGGGAGCATACTTGGCTGGTTGCTTACCTGCCGGCGCGCTGTGGCTCTCTGTGTGACGAACTGGCTTACGAGTGGATGATCGTGGCTAAGAAAGTAAGGATTTTTCATGAGATATCACTTAGTATTGTCTCTCGCTTGGTGGCTTGACATAATGCTAAACTGGACCTATTTGTCGCGTGACACAGACTACCATTTGTACTAGCTTTTGCCCGCGGTTTCGCTCACCTGAAGCTATATTAGGATTAAAAATGGATCCCAAAAATAATTTTATCAAAAACCAACAGAGATGATCTTTTCTTTGTATGGGTTTGATACATCAGAGAGGTCCAGCTGTATCTCAGGATCCGTTCAATTAATTGGGATGAGAAGTTTTTAAGTTGGAGCATAAACTTCGTAATAGTGATAGCAAAATTAAAGTCTATTCAGTAGTTTTTACGCCAAACCGTAACAAACAAACAAGAATTTTATAAATTACATTTTTGGATTTGGCGACGTTTATATACTCTAACCCACTTTTTTTTAGGGTTCCGTACCTCAAAACGAAAAAACGGAACCCTTAAAGGATGTCTTTGTTGTCCAAGAGAATCATAACCTACAGGGTACTTCCCGTGAACTCAGAATCTTGAAGTTTGGTACGAAGCAACATCTTATAGCATTGCGAATAGCATTATGTAAACTAACTAGGCTGAAGGCAACACTGGGGAAGTTGGGTAGCAACAAAGAGCTAAAATACTTTAACGCTTACATATCTCTATAAATTAATCAATATCAGAACAACACAATCAAAGCAACTATTTCATACGAAATAAGAAAGAGCGGCGAGCCGTCAGTGTTCAGCCTTTTTATCTTCTCGAACTGACAGTAGCTAGGTAAATCATCACTGTCATCCGGTAGGAGGCGCTAGGGTGGCTGCTACCGGTTGTTGGGTTGCCAACACATACATTTTTTTTTAAATATCAATGTTTATACACCGATTTTTTACGATTTTATAATAGTAGAGATTATGAGGGTACCTACCTAGATTTCTTTGTATTAAATTACTACTACATACTACGCACCTAACCTTTTTGAAGGACCTCGCCAATAAAATCGGTGATGTCCTTCTAGACGTAGACCTTCGCGACCTCTTCCGATGCTGCCGCTGATTTTCGCCTTATAAATTGCCTTCGTCTTTCTCTAAAAACGGTTACAATTTTAAATTGTTTTATAATTTCAGCTTCGTCCGCTAGATTTTGTGCGCGTGGGCATACTGAATTGTGCTGGTAATTCCGTCGGGTTTTGTAGTAATATCCGATCGCCCACCGCGCGTCTTTATCCCATTGCCTCTGGAAAACACTACAGGTAGGTCTGCATTATATTAAGATTTTAACATCGGTATTTGTTATCCAGATACTTTATAATAAAAACAATATTAGGTTATGGTTTGTTTATGGTTTATTAGAGCAATAGAAGCCAAAACAATATTTTTATAATTTTCGTTTTTGCGTCTGTCTGTAGGTATGTTTGTACGCGCATCACGCAAAAACTACTGCACGAAATTGTATGTGGTTTTTAAAGTTGTAATGCAAATAATATTCTGTTATTCCAAACTCTTTTTTTTTCAGTGTTAGTCTACAACATTTGTCGCAAGCGCCATACATGTTGGAGTGGGCACTTGGATACATTGACGACTCCGTGCAAAAACTCAACTGGCAAACATTCTCCAGGAAAGTCATTGCTGAAGAGTTAAACCCGACTGGGTAATATAAACATTAAATACCTAATAAATACAATGTTATAACACCTTTCTAGTGTGAGAGACTCGTGGGTTATAACTACGCTGATCGATCGATAAAATCAACAAAAGTATGTGCAAAATGTATGTTTTTAATGGTTATTTTTTTACAGAAGCAAGAAACCATGGTTAGTGTACTTCCATTCGCCAAGATGTTATAGTTGCTACGAAATGTATTCAGACTTCGCTGTGGCCGGCATTGTAAGTATTATACTCATGGGCGTACCTAGCTTTTAGCAGAGTGGGGTGGGGCAAATCAGAAATGTATTAAGCCGGGCTTGTTTTATCCTATTTTACTCGAGTGCGCGGCCCTTTATGGCGCTGTAGAAACCAAACGCGCGGTCAGATGTTGTAGATCCTTACATCAATAGATGTCGAGGGCGGACTGTAGAACAATAAAATTCTTTCTTGAGTTCACTTCGATTTATTTCTTCTTATTGTTGTTACTGCTTTCGATTGTTGGAACACACTGCACTGACTGCGCAAACTTGCTCCATTTATATTTACAACTTGAGGGGCACAAGTTGTGGTCAGTGTAACCCATCAATCGGTCGCGTTTAACCAATCACATTACATAATTCTTTGCGCGACCTTGATCGCGGAGACAAGTCTGAACCTGCTCATCTAAAACAGGTTCAAACTTGTTTCTTACATACTAATCATACAATATACAAGTCTTAACCTGCTAACTTATTACTAGAGGGTAAGTAAAAGGCAAAAATATTTAGATTTTAATAAAACTTAATCTTAAACTTATCCTACATTATAACTAAGGCACTAAATACATGTTATATGTAAAAACTAATCAAAACAATCATTAATCATAATCGTTGTCATTATACGTCGTCGCTGACATTCTCCCCCTCGGTGTCTCGCACCTTCTTATGCAGGAGCGACGATGCTGGCACGATGATCACCAGGCGGGATGCCGGGCGCTTTAGCACACCAGCTGTTGTCCTCACGTCAACGATGCGGGTTCTTCCATCGGGACCTGGGTAGGTGGCCACGATCTCGCCCCGAGGCCAGGAACATCGTGGCATTGTATGGTCCACGATTAAGACGATGTCGCCGATGGTGGGGTCCGTGTAGTGTGGACCCGTGTTGTAGCGGGGTGCAAGTGTAGGTAAGTATTCTCGCACCCACCTGGACCAAAAGTGGTCGGCCAGGCGTTGTGACTTCTTCCAGTCCGGTGTCCCGTAGTTGGCGGTGTCGTCGAACGCGCCAAAGATAGAGGCGCCGCTCGATCTCCCAATTAAAAAATGGTTGGGAGTCAGGGCTTCTTCCTGATGTGGTTGCAGGCTGACGGTGAAGAGTGGGCGTGAATTTACCATGTGTTCTGCTTCCAGTAGGAGGGTTTGCAGAACTTCTTCTCGCGGTTGTCGTTCTTTGAGGATGGCGGCAACCTTCACGGATCGAACCAGCCGTTCCCAAGATCCGCCCATGTTTGGAGCTCCTGGTGGGATGAACTTCCATATTATGTTCAGATTCGTTGCTTTCTCTTCTATTTTGCTGAGTTCTGCTGTGATTTCTTTATCTGCGGCGATGAAGTTGGTTCCATTGTCGCTATAAAGTACTCGAGGTGTACCTCTTCTAGCGATCATTCGTCGCAGGGCCATAATCATGGAGTCTGCGCTTAGAGAGTGCGCGAGTTCCAAGTGTACTGCTCTGGTGGTCAAGCAGGTAAATAAGGCACCCCATCTTTTCTCTGTTCTTCGGCCAATTGTCACGTACATGGGTCCGAAGTAATCCACTGCGGTGCAAGTAAAGGGTGCGCTTCCTTTTCTCAGCCTTTCTGGTGGTAGGTCTCCCTGAGGTATGGCTGGTGGGAGGTTCTTGCGGAGCTTACACCATCCGCATTGGCTTGCTATGGAGCGTACTAAATCACGTAATGATGTGACCCAGTATCTTTGTCGGACTTCATTGAGCACTGTTTGGTGGTTTGCGTGCCCATATGCTGAATGGAGATGTTCTACCAGCAGTCTTGTGATTCGGTGTTTTCCGTCCAGAATTATGGGTGACTTGTATGACTCTGGCACATAGGTAGCTGCCCGTATTCTGGTAGACAGCCTCAATAGGTCGTCTTCCATTTCTAGCTTCAAGCGTCTCAACCTTGATGTCCTTCTTACTTCCTGGTTGTTTTTGATCGCTTGGATTTCGTCCTCGAAGCTGTCCATCTGGATTCTTGAGATGAGGAGACGTTCTGCTTTTTCTATGTAGTATATGGTCAGCGGAATGTAGGGGTTCACTGCGCTGTCCTTTGGTCTTGGTAGAATCCTCGGTCTTTTCTGTTTCTGTGATCTCTTCCAGGCGGGGTCTTCTCTTTTCCTGGTAATCCTCTTGGTGGCGTTTACCTTCTTCAGAGGGCGTTTGAAGGCATCTACTGCTTGGAGGAATCTTGCTGTAGCTCTCAACAGTCTTGTCCATTTTGAAAAGCGACTTGGATCTGGGGCTATCATGGGACATCTGGAGATAGCCATGGTCGCGTGCGGTCTTTCCTCTCCGCTGTCCTTCATTGGCGTATCGCTGGTGTCTGCCGGCCAATTTTCAGGGTCTTCGTAGAGAAACTCAGGTCCTCTGAACCATCTGTGGTTGATGTCGAAGTTGGTAGGAGTGTTCTTCGTGGCGTCGTCGGCTACATTATGCTTTGTGGGCACCCAGCGCCACTCCCTTTGTCTGGTGATGTCTTCGATTTCGGCCAGTCTATGGGCAACAAATGACTTGTATCTGCGTGGGTCAGACTTTATCCATGCCAAGGCTGTTCTTGAGTCGGTCCAGAAGTATCGGTTCGACACCATCAATTCAAGTTCTTTCATGATTGAAGCGGCAAGTCTGCTTCCAAGTAGACAGGCTTGAAGTTCCAACCGAGGTATGGAGGTTGGCTTGAGAGGGGACACTCTGGCTTTACTTGCTATAAGTTTCACTTCCAGGAGCCCGTTTGGTTGCTTCATCCTCCAGTATGCTGCACACGCGTATGCCTTTTCGCTGGCGTCGCAGAAGACGTGAAGCTCCCCCTCGTGGGTTGCTCCGGACAAGCATCTCGGTATGTGTAGTCCCTGGAGCAGTCTCAAGTTTTTTAACCACCTTTTCCATTCCTCTTCTCTTGGTGGTGTAAGTGCTTCGTCCCATTCCAGTCCACACCGCCATAGGTTTTGAATCATCATTTTCCCTTGAATGGTGACTGGCGTGGCTAGTCCCAAGGGATCGAAGACAGACATCACTGCACTCGTTGTCTCCCTCTTGGTCGGTGCACGTTCCCCGTTGATAGCTTCCACTGGTGTGTTGCGGAGATTGAGCGTGAAGTGCAAGCTATCTTCTTTCACGTTCCAGTTGAGGCCTAGTGTTTTTTCGACCTGCTCTTGTTGCGGTTCCCCAAGTCGAACGGTCTTCACGTTCTCTTCTTTCTGAGTGAATTTCTCTATTACACTTTGATCGTTGCTCGCCCAACTTCTGAGTTGAAATCCTCCGCTTTGATGGATCTCATCTACTTGGATGGATATTTCCTTTGCAGTTTTTGCGTCAGGGAAGCTGGCCAAATAATCATCCATGTAGTGACTTCTGTTCACTGCTTTGACCGCTTGTGGGTATGTTTCAGCGAACCTTTCGGCGTTCTTGTTCTTTACATATATTGCCGTGCAGGGTGAACTCGCGGCTCCGAATATTAGTGACTTCATTCTATATTCTTTGTTGTCCCATAAAAATCGTAGGCTGTCTCTGTCTTCTTTGTTTATTCGTATCCTCAGAAACATTTCTTTGATGTCTGCCACGACGGCTACGGGTCCTTGACGAAATCGCAGCAACACGCCGAACAGGGACTGGAGTAGGTCTGGTCCAGCTATCAGCGCGTCGTTTAGCGACTTTCCATTAGACTTAGCTGCAGCGTCGAACACTACTCGCATCTTCTTTTTCTGAGGGTGGATCACTGCGAAATGCGGTAGATACCATGTTCGGAGCGATGTCGGTATCGTTGCAGCTTCTTCGGCGTAGTTACTCTTCAATAGGTTGGTGATTTGCTCTTCATAATTTAGTTTCAGTTGTTCGTCTCTGGCGAACTTCCTTTCCAAGCTCTTCATTCTTCTCATTGCAGCTGTTTTACTTTCAGGTAACACTTCGCTGTCTGATTTCCAGAGCAACCCTGTACTGAATCTTCCATCTTCTTCTTTCTTAGTCGTTCTTTCCAGTATCTCCAGAGCTCTTTGGTCGATGTCATTGCGGGGCTTCTTGGGTTCAATTCCCAAGGCTTCGATGCTGAAGTGTTCCTTGATTATTCTTTCCAGATGGTCTTCTTTCTGCGATGTCTGAGTCACTAAGTTGTTCACGACTCTGACTACGTTGCAGCTGCTCAGGTGAGTTCCATGCAATACCCATCCCAGTTGAGTTTTAGAAGCAACTGGTTGGTTTTTGCTTCCTGTCTTGATCTTCTGTGTTACAATCAGCCGCCAATTGTCTTGCCCCACTAGAATCGTGGGCTTGGCATATGGATATTGCAGCTGATCCTTGATTTCTTCTAAATGATCACATCCCGCAAGATCTTCCTTTTTGATTTCTTGCGGCATCAAGTGCAGATCTTTCACGGTGTATCCGTCCATCTGTTCGTATGTCCTTGCGAACAATCCTTTGACTTTGATCTCGATCTTCTGCGAGGGCTGGTCGAGTCTATGTCCACCCACGCCTTCAATTTTGAGGGTTTCTTCTGGCCCATGAGCTCCTATTTGCTTGGCGACCTTCTCCTCTATTAAGGTAACTGTAGAGCCTTCGTCTAGAAGTGCGTGAGTTTCCATTTTACCTTCAGGGCCAACTAGCTCCACAGGTATGATTTTCAGATACACCTTATTGACGTTTCCTACTGCGTTTACTGTAGATGTGACCACTTGCGTATGTTCTTGGGGCTTCTGCTTGTCAACGTCTTCATAATGCAGAAGCAGATGGTGTCCTCTGTGGCACTTTGGACAAGGCTTGCCGCGACAGTTGAAGCCTCTGTGCCGCTTCTTCAGACACCTGTAGCATACGCCACTCCTTTTTGCTGTGTTCCATCTGTCTTGAATTGAAGCCTCTTCAAACTTCTTGCATTGCATCAGAAAATGTTCTCCCTTGCACAGCGGGCACACAAACTTCTCTGCCTCATTGGATTTCTTTGGTCGATCACAGGTGCACACGACCGCTGCGCCTATCTTGTCTTCTTCGACTTCATCTTCAGATGCATCTTCATAATCAGAGCTGTCCTCTTCTTCTTCACATCGTGATGCTTTGGCGGCGTGCACTCCTTTGGTACCGGGGTTGCGAAATCTGGTTCTGAAGCCCTCCTTCTTGATGAAGGGTTTCGAAGTTTCATGGAGTTCGAACCGATCCACAAGTTGATTGAAGAACTGCATTAAGCTAAGCAGTATCGGCTCGTCTTGCTCTTCTTTTGCAGCTCGGAACTCGTACCATTTGAATTTCACTAATGTGCACATCTTCTCAATCACGCGGTTTGATATATCACTTGAGTGGAGGTAACTGCTCTTCTTCATCTGCTGTATTACGCTTACTGTGTTCGCGATGGCTCCGGCGTATCTCACTATTTCCTTGGCGTCTTCAGACATTGGAGGTAACTTCTCAATGTTTTCTATTTCTCCTCTGATAAGATATGTAGGCCTTCCGAATCTTCGCTCGAGAGCTGCGATGACTACCTCAGGATCAGTTTGCGTATACAGCATTGACTTTACTGCTTCTTTAGCTTTGCCTTTCACGGCTCTTCTTAGCCTTCCCATATTCTCAATGGCACCAAACAGCTCTTTAGTATCGGTGTATGTCGCCTTGAAAGCGATCCAGTCTCTTGCTTCGCCTTCGAAGGGGTGCAGATCGCTTACATATTTGGGCGCGCGCTGGAGTGCAGGCACTGATTTGCTGTTTGAGGCCGTCTTGCATGCTTCTAATATAGCATCGGCTAACTGCTTGGCGCGGTTCGAGGTGGAGGAGCCACCCCCGGGTTCCATTGATGCACGGGGTGCCTCTTTAGCAAGGGTGCGCTCCCCCTCGTCGCGGTCCAACCTCTTTGCATTCTTCACCCAGTCGGCGGTGGCGCGTGCAGTTCTATCTTCCGCCTCTGGGTCTATATCTTCATCACTAATGTCGGTATCTTCTGCGGCTCGAGCTAACTCCAACTTTGTAGCAGCCATCTTAGCCTTCATCTTGATTTCTTCCAACTGTAGCTTCTCCAATTCGAGTCTGGCTTCCAGCTCTTTTCGCTTGCTAGCAGTTTTGGAAGATTTCTTGGACTTGGCTTTTCCCACGACGGTCTTGTCTGCATCTTCCATAATGGTTTCTTCCTCTGTCGGAGCGCTGGTTTCAGTTGACACTAGTGTACTTCCTGTGTTCGATGACTCCGTAGTACCGGTGGCGTCGTCTTCAGTAGTTGAACGAGAACTATCACCCTTGCGGCTTCTTGTCAACATATTCTGTAGTTGCAGCGACGATATTCTTCCTTCACAATGTTGTCGTTTGCAGCTCAAACTATCTTCCTTGAAGACAAGAGGAGGCGCAGCACTAGGTTTGCTTGACACAGTCTTCTTACTTGGCGGCCGTTACCCGCATATAAACCTTCAGTAGTTCAAGTTGTGCTCTTCTTCGTGATGCACAATCTTCAACCTGGCGGCCGTTACCCGCATATAAACCTTCAGTTGTTCAAGTTGTGCTCTTCCCAGTTTCGTGATGACACGATGCACAATCTTCAACCTGGCGGCCGTTACCCGCATATAAACCTTCAGTGGTTCAAGTTGTGCTCTTCTTCGTGATGCACAATCTTCAACCTGGCGGCCGTTACCCGCATATAAACCTTTAGTGGTTCAAGTTGTGCTCTTCTTCGTGATGCACAATCTTCAACCTGGCGGCCGTTACCCGCATATAAACCTTTAGTGGTTCAAGTTGTGCTCTTCTTCGTGATGCACAATCTTCAACCTGGCGGCCGTTACCCGCATATAAACCTTCACAATTCTTCACTTAAGGCTTCAGTCGATTGAGCGCTTCCCAACTCCGTGTAGATACTATGCACAGTTTTCAGAACAGGCGGCCGTTACCCGCATTCAAATTTTCCTGAAAACTGGCGCTTCAGTATTCCGCATCTACCCGGTGCTCAAATCTTCCTCGGCGGTGACGATGACTCTGCTGTATACTTCGCTTGCTTCATATTATATGTATCTTCAAAGTACTCGAACTGCGTCTTCATACAAAAAGTTGTTACTGAAGTAAGAAATTTGAGGGGTAGAAGTAGTGCTCGGTGAAACCGTCGAACAAATCTTCGTAGAATTTCTTGTTTGATGCAGTTTTGTTTTCCTTATGCTAGGAGAGTACACATGGCAGCAGTCGACGTCTTCATTCGCGTGAAGTCTTCACAGTGGTTCACCAATTCTTCTCAGTAGTAATCCGGCTCGAAGGACCATTTGTCGAGGGCGGACTGTAGAACAATAAAATTCTTTCTTGAGTTCACTTCGATTTATTTCTTCTTATTGTTGTTACTGCTTTCGATTGTTGGAACACACTGCACTGACTGCGCAAACTTGCTCCATTTATATTTACAACTTGAGGGGCACAAGTTGTGGTCAGTGTAACCCATCAATCGGTCGCGTTTAACCAATCACATTACATAATTCTTTGCGCGACCTTGATCGCGGAGACAAGTCTGAACCTGCTCCCGTCCCTATTGCATCATCTAAAACAGGTTCAAACTTGTTTCTTACATACTAATCATACAATATACAAGTCTTAACCTGCTAACTTATTACTAGAGGGTAAGTAAAAGGCAAAAATATTTAGATTTTAATAAAACTTAATCTTAAACTTATCCTACATTATAACTAAGGCACTAAATACATGTTATATGTAAAAACTAATCAAAACAATCATTAATCATAATCGTTGTCATTATACGTCGTCGCTGACAATAGATGTGTACTAATCTTGCGAGAGACAACTAAGGACGTGACAGTTATTAAAATTCAATATGGCGACATTATTAAAATCGACTAACCTTGTCATATGGGTATCATTGAAAATCGCTTTTGATTTTCTCTAAATCTAATCACTCCACATTGATCACTACATCCCACTATTTTTTTTATAACAATTTCAGATAACACCCGTGATGTAAGAATCGGTTCTTCAGTGATAAGCAAGTGAAAGTCTCACAATATAATGTTCGTAATTGTTCCAGTTACTCCGAAACGCGGTCCAACTGGGCAAGGTGAACTGCGTCAATGAGCGCAGCCTTTGTCAACACGAACAAATCATGAGCTATCCCTCGCTCAAACTCTACCTGAACAGGAACCAACGCCAAAGATTTAGCAGCGTTATAACCATTCAAATTAGGGATTACGAGAGTATGCTGCAAGAAATCAAACCACTCCTCAAGGGGTATGATGAAAACCTCTTAGCAGGACTCGACCCTAGTATAAGGAAAAGTTTTGATATAAAGCACGATGAGTTTTAGAAGAATTTTTAGGCTACAGAAATCCAGTGCCCAGTGCTCCAGAATTTAAAAATAAAGAATTGAGGCCGTGGCCGTGGGCAGGTAAGGGGGGGGGGGGGAAATAGAGATCAAACCCCCCGAAGCAGCTAGTATATTGTCTGTGGCCCGAAGCTAGAACCTCTCCTGCTACAAAATAAATTCTTTACAGAGGGCCTAGTTAAAGTTTCGTTTCACCATTTCTTTATAGAATTTTGCGCAACACTTGGAATTTCTCCTGTACAGTGAATGGGTTTACAAACACAAATGATCACATACTCAAATACCGGATTCGATTCGATAAAACGCGTCGACCGCGTTCGGCTTTCTGATTAATGTTGGTTTCGACTACGCCAATCAGCACGCAGAACGCAGTCGCTGCGTAAAATCGAGTCGGTGAAATGAAACTCGCACTTGACCTCTGAGAGAGGATGCTGTCTCTGATCCAGAACATACGGATACGGTGGAGACAAGTAGGTAATTAGAGCTAAGTAGATACAATACATTATTAATTATGTTGTAATATTGAGGCTTATGACTTCATATCCTATCCTATACAAGGTGAAATTGAATAGACGCACAAATAATATATACTTAATTCTATATGTATAAAAAACTACTGCTGCTTTTATGGTGAATAGAAAAATAGTAAGTGCAAAGTGCTGCCATACTTCACGTACTATCTGCCTACCTGAAGACAACCGCTTAGTTGTTTGCACAATCTAACATGAAAAATAAGGTTTTACTAAATAAAATTTAAAAATGAATAAGTGACGGATACTGATCCTCCCATTTCGATTTGTTGCATGTTTTCAAAGTCACTCTGTATATATCTTACACATTTTTTATCTTGAATCACTTTATTTGAACCTGACTACATTATTAGTAAGATAAAGTGTACTTAGAAATACCTACTATAAGTAATGCTAATTTAAGTAGGTTCAAATTATTTTAATTTGTTATCTTTATAAATCTAAAATCAACTAAAATTAATGAAATTGTTGTTCTTCATTTAGGTCTTTATTTTGTACTTATATCGAATCTATTTAGTAATCTCAGTCATACATATTTTAATTTATGTAATATTATACAATTTTAGTTTGCTTGATGCAAACAATATTATTGTTGTCATTAGACAATATGTGATATTATTTTATACTTATTGTAGACATTATATTATTAGTAATACAGTCTCAACAATTAACACATTTTGTGTTGCGCCAACTTCACAATGGTACCTATGCTTGTATAGCGATACTTGTAATTATATTGAAAATAAGGATTCATAATTTATTACAAATATCACCAAATAGTATTACCACTTGATGATAATGATGATATGATTCTCCACAGCAAACAAAAATTAATTCTAAAACACTCAAATGTATAATATTAAATTATTCCCAGCCCCAAATTACAGGGCTAGTTAATAAATCTCATTTTATATTTTGTAATTTGACTAATTGGCTTATCTTACAATAAACAAACACAAGTGCAGTCTTAGTTTTATTTATTTCAAGCTTTTACAATGAAATTGGCAGTATTATGTTAAAATTATAATATAATCATCTAATGTATTGCTGGCATTTTCACAAATAGCATCTGAAAACCACAAAAAAAAATTAATCAAACAATTAAAAAAAAAAAATCAAACAAACCCTTTAAGATTGCATGTGTTGAAAAGAATAACTTACATCATCATTGCGGTTCAACTGAGCATCTATGATGTCCTGATCAACACTGCATGGCAGGAAGAAATCTACCAATTCGAACATTCCTTTGGAGTCCAAAACAAGACGGTCTTCACCCACTTCTAAATGAAGATCTTTCATATCTACCTGTAAGCAAAGTTATTTATAAAGTATTTTGTTGATGTATGAAGCAAGGTTCCTTAATAGAGATGAATGAATATTAGGATATAAGAGTAAAATATTAAAATCCTTATTGAAAATTACATAACTACTGCAAGATAATTGCCTGCCTAATTGGATTGATACAAATGAAATGACAAAAGTGAGAACAAAATGACCACAGCCGAAAATTAAGGTGTTATATTGTACATCACTACTATTATAAAATCATAAAAAAGCTGAGGGAAAATCAAGTCGGTATATTAATTTTGATATCACTGTTAGAAAGTATATGCTCCAACTTAAAACTGGTGAACTTCTTATCTCAATTAATTGAATGGTTCCTGAGATACAGCTTGACCTCTGATGTATACAGACCCATACAAAGAAGAGGAACACTGTTCGTTTTTGATAAATTTATTTTTGGGGTCCATTTCTTATCTTAATATAGCTTCATGTGAGTGAAGCCATGGGCAAATGCTAGTAAATAATAAATAGGTTTCTTACAGAAGCAGGTATTTTAAACTCAGCCAGAAGGTATTCAATCTCTCCAGTTGGTGGTTCTCGTCTCAATCTGTACTCCAGCTCTCTCTTTGTAACAGATTCAATGTTAGGCTTTCGGGTAACACCCCTATCATCCAGCTCCTCAATCAGTGGTGGTTTTACCTGATTTTCAGGTGTCTTTACTCCTCTTATCTGTATTCTATGAGATTGCAATGTACCAATAGATTTTCTATTTTTCAAAATAGTGTACTTGTGCATATCTATTTCAAATTGATACTTGTCCTGTAGTCCCTCAAAGACCACAGTGAGAAAGAATGTTTGGAACAAGTCATCTTTTTCAATTTTCTTGAAGAACTCTGGATTAATAGCAACATCAAACACAGTAGCTGGTGCTCCAGACTTATCATGTTCAGTTCTAGCCTCACCGATGCTCATAGGCACACGGTATGTAGAAGGATCTTCAGAACTGAGGATTTGCATGAGTTCTTCATTACTAATGTCTCGTGGGCAAATTATAGCATCAGTCAGACATATATTCACAAATACCTTCTTGCCTTCTGGTTTTGTGAAGGTTTTAACACAAAAGCCTATAAAAACAATAAATTTAATTATTTGTAAATTTAGTGATTCCAGTTACTAAACATACATTACTATCAAGTTTTAGTAGATTATAAGCGCTTAATCAAAATAACCCCTTACCTGGTGTTGGTTTCACAAGTTTTGATGGTACAGTATCCACAGAAGCCAAGAGCTTGTTAAATTCTTCTTCAACTGGATTCTCCTGGATTCAAAAATATATTATACTTAATAATATTTATATTCGCCACATTTTATATAAAAAAAACGATTAATGTAGAAAATACAGTAAAGTCTTACCCTAATAATCCTCATATTCTTTTCCATGATCGTTGGATCCACGTCCAAAGTTATTGAGTTTTTTGTCATATTGTCTAGTTTCTAGGAAGATTCAGCTAAGCAACCAAGTCAACAAAATAAAATCGCATCAATAATTTGCTACGTAAACTCAGTATATTGATTCGGTCGGTACAATACAATACAAGTAATACAACCAACTTTGTAAAATTGTAAACAACCTGAGACTTTTGACACTTCAGAGTAACAACCAAAGAGGTAACAACAAAAAAGACTAGGCTTGTGTAGTACATGTACTATGTACTATTAGGAATTGATTCCCAACACAGACTAGTACGAACTATTCCTTTTCCTTTCTAGTACATCATTCCTTTAGTACTTCGTCGTTCGTCGTAGTCTCTGGCTCTCTAGTTCTGTACGAACTACGAACTGAGCGGTGAGCGACGGAGCGCTCCGTCGCTCACCGCTCATTTGATCTCGACTAGTACATTTGAACGACTGTACTATTAACCGTCGCTCACTAGCAAGAACAAATATATTTTGAACTTTATGCTTATGATCCCAGTGATTAATTTTGTTCACTTTTCCTTCAGTGAGCTACTGTACTAATAGGACTGTACTGTACTAATAGTACTAGAAGACCGAACTAGTACATTTGAACGATTGTACTAGTACGGAGCGCTCCGTTCATAGTCCGAGCAAGAACAAGCCTAAAAAAGACCGATCACCCACTGTCCCACTGACACTTGACACTTGACCTCAACTGACAGTGACAATTGTCATAGACAGATCATAAATGCAACCAAGTTTTAGATTGGTGATAGATGCAAAATAGGTACAACATGAACCCAAGAAACTTTAGTAGTCATTCTTCTAGTCAAGAACACAATAAAATGAGAGTCATACGCATTGGGTATATTTTGAGTTATTTATTTTTCAGAGGCACTCGATGCCCTGAATTCCCTCAAAAGAAAATATAAATTATCTCAATGCGGATATGATAACTTAATTATTTCCAACACCCTAAGAGATCGATTTCGTATAAGATTTCAAAATCCGTTTGTAGTACTAAAAATATTTTTTAAATATCGTTTGTGTTTGTCATCTTGTTTATCGTACAAATAATTATTGTGGGCTCGGATTTTAGATTGGTTTGATGGATGTTTTGATATACTGGCCTGGCATATCAAGTATACACAGCATCACGTGGGAGAGCCATGCTTCGGCACGAATGGGCCGGCTCGACCGGAGTGGAAAACCGGCGTGAAACAACGCTTGCGTTATGTTTCGCCGAGTGAGTTGAGGTTACCGGAGACCCAAACCCTTTTAAAGGTGGGCAACGCACTTGCGACCCCTCTGGTGTTGCGGGTGTCCATGGGCGGCGGTTATCGCTTACCATCAGGTGATCCGTTTGCTCGTTTGCCCCCTATCCCATAAAAAAAATCATCTAGTTAAATAGTTTGCCCTTTACGCTATTCTTAGTTTCATTTCAAGAGCAGTGATTTGTTGTGCAAACCACTGCTTGCAGTATTATCGTCTTAGAGTAATTAGGTATATTATTACGATGCTATGTATATTAAAAAAGCTTTAACTATAAATTTATTACAGCTTGGTAATAGTAACTGATTATGTAATTATGTTTTTTACAAATAGTATTATCAAACTAATCATAGCATTAGGTACGCCTAAATAGTAACTTGGCGTTACTCTATTTGTGATTAGTATTAGTGATAACACGCCATCTCTAAATTAAACGTCATGGGAACTAGGTCGAAGGAATAGTCCATGTCTAACTTGGACTATTTTAATATTAAAACGAGCCCTTCTCCATGAAATTATTATCAAATTAGTGCGCTTAAAAATCGTACTGACGATGACATTTATTTCTGAGATATAGTTGGGTTTGTTAAAACATCAGAGCAGAATCAATCAAAGGTAAGGCTATCGTTCAGTCTTTATAATTGTTTGCCATATTTTATCTATTTGAACTTTCTTTTATGAGTTTATGTTGCAAATAACTTTATATTTTTCATATAGGGGCAGTATATTACTGTAAATGAGATAAATTTCTCATATATTTCACTAAGTAAAATAAACTGTGTTGTGGCGAAAAAAAAATGTAGACCTAGTTTGTCAGCTGTGTTAGTGAATGTAGAGATACGTATGCATAATAGGTACTATGTCGATGTATTTACTTGTGGTACAGGTATTTATAATTTATGTGTTGGAGAATATATATTCTAATCAAAACTGGCTACCACTATATTCACACTCATTAGTGAAATAATTAAAATAAAAAATGAAGTTGAATAAATATTTCTCCTGTGAATTGATTTCTATTTAAAACAATCCTATATTACTCAATTTTCTCATAGTAAATAAGTTATCTGATATTATGTAGATTTAGGTATACAAAATATTTGAGAAACATGTAACATCGGTATACTCAATTAAAATTGTGTAATCATTAGTTCAATGCCAGTTTATCTCGATATTACAGTAAATTAATAAAATTAGGTATCTATAACACATCAATGATGAGATATAAGACCATACAGAAACTAAACTATGGCAGCAAACTCCGGAACAAGTTACACACAATATTCTTAAAATATCTACAGCCAGAACTTCTTAAATGCAGGTCTATTATATAAAAAGGAGTTATAATATAGTTGATTCAAGATTTATTAATTAGTCTGAATGTATTCCAAATATATCCAGTCCTAAAGGTCTTTGCCACACCCTAATCATTTTAAAAGGTGTAGGTACTATGATTTCCACCTGACTTCTATCCTTCAACAAGAACTTCTCCAAACTTGAACTTTCATTTGTGCCTGAAAAGAGAAAGGTTTATCTGTTCCAAAAATATTCAAGGTTTGAAGTGTAATTTTATTAATTAATGCATAAGATTACCTCAGTGAGATGCCTGAAATGGTTATAGTTACATAAATATCAGTAATATTAACGTAGTTATTGTAATGTCTATTAGGTACTTCACCTCTAGGCACTTAAGCAAATCTGGTACAAAAGTAAAATATAAATTTTACTTTTGTACCAGATTTAATTTAACAGGTATATTTAAAAAAAACATTTGACAATGTAATAACATTTATGATAGGTACCCAATTGGAATCTAGAAAAATTACAACATAAATAAAACACTAAAAACTTAATAATTATTTAATTATTTTATAAAAAATTACCTTCACCATATTACTTTTATATTTTAATTGAAAATTGATGATCATTCAAATAATTATTTAATGTAAATTTTAACTTTTGCTTCCTTGAACAGGGTACAAGTGCAAGGCATGGATATTACTTTGCTCTAGTAATTTTTTTAACACCTATAATCCTATTTTTAGTTCAGTATACTATTTAATACACATTTTTTTTTTCTAGGTAACAAATATATATATGGCATAAACAGTGGCTCATCATGGCCGATAAACACAGCCTGAACTATGATGTCCGAGAGTTAAAGCTGGGAGGTAGTTTCACTAACAATAAGGCATCCCAATATCACACAATCAAATGTAAGTAACATTTTATTTTATTCTGTTATTCATATTATATTGTAATTAATATGCTTGAGCAGTCATAAAATTGTGAAAATGATTACATATATTACTGAGTCATAGAAATAAATGATTATCTAATTAGTGGGGTGCTGATTGAAGCAGTGCTTAGCACCCAGGTGGACCTAAAATATGAAGAATAGCACACACTAGTTAATTGATCCAAATATTTCTTCTGACAGTCTATAAAATAGGTATTTTAATTGAACTTTTAATCCATTGCTTCATTTAGATTTTACAAGATTAAGGTTGTGTTCGATTTCAATCCAATATTTACAATATTTGTATGTTGTATTTGTTTGCATGTTATTCTTGGTGAACGCACTAATAGAGGATACTATTTTATTTAAAAATGTGTTCTAAATATATAAATAATCCTAAACATAATTATTATTAATAAAAATGTACATATTCATAATATCTAATGTGACAATGAGATAGTCTAGTTACATCTTTCCTTTGTCTGCTTAGTTTCCTAGATTTAAACTATAACTGCTAAGTTGTGATAATCATAATTTGTTAGGTACTCATGTTGCTCAATTCAAAATTCAGTTAAACCAATAACAAATCGCTCTAACCAGCTACAATCGGTTTATAGCGATTTGTAGATCAATTCCATTTGTAAGGGCTGGGTAGTGTATTATTCTATGTATCGCGATTTTGAAATGCTTAATAAGTCAAGGAAACTTTGAATTTGTTGCTTTATGTGGGTCTGTTTGAAATACTAGCCAACAGTATGCATGACGACAAGAATACTGATTCAGCACATCATTCCAGCACTCTAGGTTGCATTCAAATAAGAACCAGTGTTGCCAGGGCCCCTGAGTCGAAAGTTACGTTTCGTTTCCTGAAAAGTAACATTTTTGGTGCAAAAGTTACATTTTGGGATCTATGATGTCGAATGAGTTTCGTTTGTTAAAAATGAGAGTTCAATTTGGATGCGTTCGTGTACTGTTTGCAATGAAATAAAAATCTAGTATTACTTATCTCGTTGTTCTCAAAAGTTACGAAAAATGCCTTAAATATAAAAATTACTTACATGTTACGCGAGGGGGTCAAAAGTTACGAAAAATGTAAGAAATGTAACCATCTGGCAACGCTGATAAGAACTGATTTATATTTATTTCTTGTTAGAAATTTCGATAACTTAGACACGACAATCGTGAATTTTAGACGTCATTAAATGTTAACTGCAGTGTTGCCAGGGCCCCTGAGTCGAAAGTTACGCTTCGTTTCCTGAAAAGTAACATTTTTGGTGCAAAAGTTACATTTTGGGATCTATGATGTCGAATGACCTTTTTTTTTTTTTAGCTCCTTATTGTTAGAAATGTGAGTTCAATTTGGATGCGTTCGTGTACTGTTTGCAATATCTAGTATTACTTATCTCGTTGTTCTCAAAAGTTACGAAAAATGCCTTAAATATAAAAATTACTTACATGTTACGCGAGGGGGTCAAAAGTTACGAAAAATGTAAGAAATGTAACCATCTGGCAACGCTGGTTAACTGTCATGAATATAATTTATTTGGTGATGCGATTGGGATAGGTACCTACCTATAGGCCGACCGTTTAACTCGCGTATCGATTTTTTTCCTTTTGAGAGCCTCCGATGCGTGCGCTGCGTAAACGGTTAAAGTTTCGCAAAAATCATTTATGACAGAATTATTCCTCTTTAAAAGTTCTAAAAAAAAGTCCGCGACAGCATATGTCTATCTTTTAAGGTTGGCTCACTATAACCTTTTTATGCTAACTTTGTTCTAAAATTCCAAATGCATTATTTGCGTAGGTGTTTTTATAAACATGATATGAATCCTTATCCAAATAAATACGTTATTCATCAGCCTTTAGAGCGTTTGTTTTGTATCCGTGCGGAACGAGCTTGGGTCCGCTCGGACCCACCAACAAACGCTCTAAAGGACATATCCTCATTTAGCGTTCTTTTATTATCCCTGTTCCTGTGACATATTTTACTAAAGTTCCGCTCAGATACTCAATACTCAATTATCAACTAACAATATTGGCTATATCTTGAAGTGAGCTTCAATCAAAACATACTACAAGCCGCTGAAGGGGATCATCATCTTCTTACCACCTGTCAAGTTTGCTTGAACGCGATAATCTCAGGAACTATTGGTCCGATTAGAAAAAATCTTTCGGTGTTAGATAGTCCATTTATTGAGGAAGGCTATAGGCTATCATCCCGCTAAGACTAAGTAACTATTCCACATGGACGAAGTCGCGGGCGGAAGCTAGTTTTTTTATATGATACTTGATATCTCATTCTGGAACAGTGAAATGAGATTTATTGAAAGAGAATTCATGCTAAATTTTCTACTACTTGATTATTTTTTTATAAGTTTCAGTTCAGATACTCAAGATAACAAATCATAAATGTGAATAAATTATTCAATTGTATCATCCAGTTCAATCTCCTCTGTTTCGGCCGACCATTGGCGAACCAATAATTGGATCTAGGATGGCCCAATATTTTAATCGAGTTGCTACATAATTCACCACTTGCTAACCCTATGATAGATACTATGGCGTAGCTGCAAATTGGTGTTTGAATGCCTATATAATAAAGGAAAATTATGTTTTTTTTTTGTTTTCAAATTAAAATTAAATACTATTAAAAAAGTTATATTATCATATTTCTCCAAATTGACTTCATGCCAAGTTCCGGTTCTGCTCAAAGAACCCTTAAGCTTAACACAAATTACCCTGCCGTATTTACGGCCATTCAAGACATAATATATATCTTTCTTTAATCTTTATTGGAACAAAAACACATTTAACCAAATTGATGTGTACCTATGTAAATAGCTACATAACCTGTAAATGTAAATAGTTACAAAACATGTCGCATCTATTAACGCCCACCTTCAAGATAGGGGGCCAACTGTGTTTCAGATTCAAGGGGTGAAAAGATAGTAGGGGATAAAAGAACAGTAACAAATTGTCAAAAATAAATAATAACAGTTAAAGTAGGTCGGTGCTTAATGTATGTGCATCTAGGAGTGTTGTGTGCGAGTGTAGTACGTGTCTGTGTGGTGTAAGTGCAGAGTGTGCACATGCAGCACATAAAATAATAACATATTGATGTTTCTTAATCACATATTTTTTAATTTTTCAGATGATTTCAAGCCGGCGTCAGTTGACGTTAACAAAATGGCAACGGTGGATGTTGGAACAAATAATCAAGTGACTGTCACTGTACCACATTTAGGTTTGTATTAATGAATTAATGATGCACTACCATTAAAAAGTCATGATTCATGACTATACCTAACTTCAGGCCTGCACCTCAGGCATGCGTTGTAATGCCTATTTTAGTCATAAACCTCCCCAAATAACAAAGAAACATCCTGTCAAGTGTCAACTCACCAAAGTTCCATCGCAATCGGATAAACGGTACAATAGTGTATACAGGAAATAAACAAAGTAACAATCATTTTTATTTATACTCAAAATGTGAAAATACATAATCCCCAAAACAAGTTATTATTTTCTAATTATGAGTAGTTAGATTTTCAATTATCAAGAAATAATTAGTAATTAAAAACAATTATACTCCCATGCGAAGGTCCAGCCCCCGTTTTACCCCCTTAAAACCTGAAAATAGAAAGACCTTAATACACATAATTATTTATTTCAACAAAGATTCATACAAATTCCACCCCATTTATCCTCCTAAAAGTAGAAATTTTCCAAATATCCTTCTTAGGGAATGCATTATGTTATAATATAAAGGTTTACAAATTTCACCTTTCTAATCTTAGCAGTTTTGGCTGTGTTGATAGATTAGTCAGTCATCCAGTCACAAATATTTTTTTAAGTTTAGATAATTTCTCATACATAAACAACATAACTTCAGAATATGTATTTAATTCTTAAGTTGAAGTCACTTGTTGGAACTTCCTCATTGTAACATCTACATTTTGTACTTATCTCTTAAAATATTTTAATAGCCCTACAAGATAAGCAAAAAGTCAATCGCGGCAATTTTTATAGATTATTTTTAAAACTTGATTAATTCAAGAGTGCGCCTGCGCACGCTAAGCTAAATAAACACATTTAAAACAGACTTCATAGTTTTCTCGTCTGGCGTTTTGAAATAACGCAATAAATCCTTTAGAAACATGATCAGCGTGCTGTTTACAGAGTAGTTTCTTTAACTTATTTTTAAACAAACATTTCAATTTGAATTAGTTTTCTTACCAGCCTTTTGTGTAGAATGATTTAAAGAGATCATTCAGTATAATTACACTTATATATAAAGTCTTTCTTAGAGCGTAGGTAATCTGTTGGATAATAGTTTCATTTCAATGAGGTCTAAAATACCAAAAAGCTTTTCTTTTTTCAATAATTTGGCGATAATCGTTCAGAAATGTGTTAAATTGTGAAGAGAATGTAGAAAGGAGGTTGATAAAGCAAGTACATGAAGAGAATGTAGATGGAAGAGTGTGAGAGTGAGGAAGTGAGTGAAAAAAATGTGTAAATGTAGCTGCAACTTAGTATCTGTCTTTCCAATGGGAGATGGGCGTTTATGCATTCAGCCAAAAGAATTATCTTTTGAAATCTAAAAAGGAAATGCCTCTTATAGTTGTGTTTGTTATATTATTATTTAAGGAATTCTAATGTTGCCAAAAGAAACAAAATACTTTTTCTAAAGAAAATTCAAACTTTCAGTACTCTATCATTTTGATACTTGACATCGTCATTTTATGGAATTTCCCAGAGAGATTATTTTGGTTTTTCCACAGAAGTTATACATCATTCAAGTTGGTACTAATTGTATGGAGCAGGAAAAATGCAATAGAATAGCATCACTACTATTAAGGTCACCTCTTCAATACCAAAATATAC
This sequence comes from Acronicta leporina, assembly GCA_947256265.1. NCBI lineage: Eukaryota > Metazoa > Arthropoda > Insecta > Lepidoptera > Noctuidae > Acronicta > Acronicta leporina. Next base: position 13,485,342 of record OX366518.1, on the reverse strand, counting down.
ATTCTTTTTATATACTTATCTTATGTTCTTGAGTTCTTTAGTCAAGTATCTTGACCTGCTTTTTAAAGTTGATCACCGTTTTTTACTTGTTCCTCATAATGGCACTTAAATGATAGTTATGACAGGCATGGCAAATTTACTTAATAAGGCGATTACAGAAATATACTCGATATTATAATATCGATCGAAATTATTTCGATATTCTGAATTTTATACTATCAATAATACAAAAATCTTGTTCTGACAATTATTTTACAGAACATTTGATCCACTTTACGTCAAAAATTCTTTCATTGAATTAGGATGACATTTTAATCATATGGTTTATATTTTTTGCTCAATACAGGGCTTGACTATTCACATAATAATATGGAACTTACATTGTTCACTTTTGTTTTGACAGATGGCGCTGGAGTTCCTCAAACCGTTTTTAAAGGCAACCAGAGGCCTTACACGAAAGAATGTGTGCTCATCATAGATAGGGTTACCGGCGAGATTACACTGGAGAAGCTCTCTAGTAATATTCAAGTTAAAAAGACAAGGTTAGTATTCTGTCGTATGTTTATAAATTTGTTTTTGAAGTTATTGTGATTTACTCGGTGCAACAATAGATGGCAAAAGAAGACAACATATTATAGCTATAAGAATTTTATAAGACGTTATATTTTTTTATGAATCAGGGGGTAAGAGTTTTAGGTGGCTTTCTGCTAAAGTAGAGTTATTCAATCAAAGAGATTTCGAATAAAAAAAAACAAGAACATAGGAAGCATGAAAATAAATTTCATTAAAAACGTAGACAAATGAAAATCCTCACTCAATGGTTTAATTGAATAATAAGCAAAATGTGAAGCAATAAGGTCTAATTTTTCTTCATTCTCATTCTTATATGAAACCCATGCCCAGAAGTGGGACAATTGATTTATGATGATTGTTTCATTATTTTGCCAATCAGAAACGAATTAGCACCTCTTAGTGGTCTGCCGAGCCCGTTATAGAAAGGCGCGATGGTTGCGTTATGAATGGTCCGTTTAGAAAGTATGTAGCAAAGAATTCCATGAGTCATTATTTTCGATGGAGTAAAAAAAGATGACAAAAGTATTGTGTTACACAATCAGGCAGTGTTAAATGCTAGAATTTATTACGGTTAGAAATAACTGTATTGTAGTAATATATTGAGGCTCAGTACACAAAAGCAATTTGTCTGCCATTTTTTTTGTGGTAGGTATATAATTTTTTTAATTTTTTTCTGCCGTGGAATAGAGGGGGCACTTGAAATAACTAAACTAGAATTAAAATTGTCTTAAGTTACGGGACTGCTTAGAAAGACTTGTGTTTTGTTATTCCGAAAAATTTCGACTCTAAATTCGCTTTGTAAAATATATTTTTGTATATGGATAAATACTAACTACAGTACACTATACAATTTTATTGATATACCAACACTTCTCTATTCCTGTATGTTTAGGTCCCATGTAATTGGAAGCGCGCCTTATTGCCAAACAAAACTCAGAGCTATTGAGAATTTCATAGAAAAATCCACTGCTGGATATGGGTGGCCTAATCCCTCTCAGACTGAGAATCACGAATCACGCCTGTATTCCCCGACGGGTTAGGCAGAGGCGTACTAATGTACACTCATAGTTCGCCGGTATGTTTTGGTCCCATATAATAGGACGCGACCCTATTGACATTTACCGGGCACAAATTCCAAACACCGAGCTGCTACTGGGAATTTCATAGAAAAACCCAATAACACTGCTCGACCTGGAAATCAAACCCAGGACCTCTAGCATAGTAGTCGCGTTCAGGTCCACTAGGCTAATGGGGCAGTTAGAAGCTAATGAATTATAACATAACATAATCAACCCATTTAATATGTCCCACTGCTAATTAATTATAAAAAAAATATTTTAATTAAACTATGATAGGGTCATTTTAATGTAGGAATTAGTCCTTACTTATATCGGTTCTTAACTGGAACATTATGACAGTTATTATAAGAGATATTTGGTGGTGTACAGACAAGAAACGAGCCAGAAGCCGCGGCCGCTGACGCCCGTGACGACAGACTTCACCAACACGACGCAGCGCTCCACCTCGCGCACGCGCGTCGCTACCAACAGGCGTAGCGCCACTAACACTGGTAAGGAAATATAGATTTTTTTATTATAGCGCCACACTACTTGTGTATTTGCCAGTGTCAAGTATTAGAGTAATCAAGTAATATTTCCCATCGTGGAATTATAATATAGCACCACACTTTTTGTGTTCGCCAGTGTCAAGTATAAGCTGTTCAGTTGCCCCAATAAAACGGTGGAAACTTGCTTGAGGCTTCGATGGAGTTTAGGAGTGAACCCAAAAAGTCACGATTTTCAATTTTATATAATTTGCCTACACTCTCACACGTTCACGAACACTTAACTAATTACACATAAAACTTCGGAGCAATTCAAGTTTTGAAAAATATTATCAACAACGTGCTCTTTACATTTTCCCGCCTAAACTCCAGTGTGTCAGTTATGATATGAAAACGCGTGGTATAATAATAATATGCTATGCCAATCCCGTGATTTGCACAAGACTGCGTGTTCAGTTGTCATTGGTACATGGAGCTGTCAGCGTGACAGCTGTCAGTTTTATATAAGTACAGGGTTCAACATTTTGCTCTTGTAATTGTAGCAATTTTGAATTAGTAATTTTATACAGTTTTGTTTTATAACTAAATAGATGAAGAATACCAGAATAAAAATAGTAAGCATGTGTTGAATGACGAGGAATTGACTGAATTAACTTCAAATGGAGGCCAAACTCTGTTATTATAACGTATATTTTTTGTAAATAAAAGTTATTCACTATGACGTCATGACATTTTTGTCCCACGTTACTTACAAGTACCTCATTAGCTTAGTGATCCGCTAGAGGTCCTGGGTTTGATTCCTTGGTCCAGCAAAGTGTTATTGGGATTTTCTATGAAATTCTCAGTAGCAGATGGGAGTTTGGATTTCTTTGGGGCATACAGGCGTGGTATTTATGTAACTAAAAACAGCTGATGATTTTCAGTACCTGGGAGTGCCCAGCCGAATAACCCGGTTCGGTTTAACGGCTCGGCCAGCATGTCGAAGCCCATGCTCGTCAGGTCACCGCCGCGACAGAAGACCTCGCCGCCGCAGGCTGCGCCGTAAGTTCACACATTATGCAGTTTTTGGAGATAAGATTTACCTAATTATTTGCCGTCATTCTACAAGCTTCAATGGTCTAACGGTCGTAATCATGACTGCGGGTAAGAAGTCCTGGGTTCGATTCCCGGACAAGGCAGTTTAATTGTTTTCTTTTTTTATGAAATTCCCAGCTTGGAGTTCTGATTTGTGCCTGGTTAATGGCAATAGGTTCGCCCACATATTGTTTCGAAATAAGCAAGGTGTACTAATTGGGAATAACGGAATTGAAATATTGAATTTGATTTGACCCCAGCCTAGACTGAATTATTCTTCCATTAAAATTTATATCTTTGGAAATATTTAGCATTCGTTAATGTAGAATATAATAAAAAATAAACTTATAAGTGAAAATTAACAGACATAGAAAACCAATTAAATGTTTTGTACAGGTGGTCAGGTGGCGGCAACAGCACGCTGGCGTCGCTGCCCATGATTGGTCTGGATGACGCGTTGGGTGGCCCCGCCCCCGCGCCTGCCCCCGCCCCCGCGCCCGCCCCCGCGCCGCCCGCCCCCGCACACAACGGGTACTCGCGGGCGTACGAGCGCGCGCCCCCGGCCCCCGCGCCGCCGCCCCCCGCCCCCGACCGCCCGCACCACGCCCCCCCCGCGTATCAGCCGCCCGTACCGCACCACCAGGTATCAAATAATATTCGCCCCTTGAAAGGCAAACAGGCACCTGTTGCGCCTAAGGCCAGCTCCACACGTTGGCCCCAATGGCAGCATCAACGCTATGCGGCCAACGTGTGGACCAGTAAATAGCGTTGGTCCCAACACCCATGTAGCTTGCTGACGCATTTTGATTGGTTCAAATCGTTTAGCGCCAAGGTTGGTCGGCTCGTAGTGTCCAACATGTGGAGCCGGTGTAAGCTGGCTACTATTCATGAATGATATTGATTTTTGCAAATAGGTCTTTTAAACACACTTTTACAAGTCAACAAGTAGTAATTAGTTAATATTTCACACCTCATTTACTGTTCCACTGCTGGGCTCCTCTCTGAATGCGTGGGAATAGGTTAGAGTCCACCGCGGTAGCTTATTACGTATTAGGAAAACAGTTCATAACTAAAGCCCTGACATATTTTCAAAGGGTTCTCAGGTTCAAAAATCCCAGTGCTCATATTTTTGTCATGTTTAGCCACCGCAGCAAGAAGACAGCTCCTCGAGTTCGTCAAGTGAAAGTGGAAGTGACTCTGACAGCGGCAGCGATAGCGACGACAACGATTCCAGCGCACACCACTCTATTCCTAATGGTCGGTATCGATTGCATCTCTAATAATTATAGTAATATTTGTGATATTTTTGACTAATAATTAATTTAATTTTAGGTAATGCGGCCCCCAACCCGGCGCTACCCGCCGACGTGCTCAACGATGATCTCTGCCTGTCCGAATCCGGCAGTGACTCCGACTGACCTCACGACAAACGTTTATTTCATCGGGTTTGGGTGTCTTACTTTTTAAACATTATTCTGCTCACCCTCACTAAACAGATTACTCTTCAAACTTGGCAAGTGTACGTCACCTCTCATGACACTTCCCCTTTCTACTCTCAGATGCACAGAGCAATAAGTAAATGGACCACTAAAACAAATATTTATAATTATGATTAAACTCACTCAGTTTCAGAGATTCATCAGGAGACTGTCTAATACTTCTTAGCACGTAATTATTGATTGACGTGGTTCGCGCAATTTACTCGTACTTTATTTATCGCTCCATTTACGTACTATTCCGTGCACCCATTGCTCACACTACTTTGTTCAGGGAGTGTACGGTGTTTGTAAGTGGATATAAATCAATATGTTAGTTCTTCTAGAACTCCTGTAAAATATAATGTAGGTAGTGTGTGCTCGAATCATGCAGTTGCGTACCGTACACATCCCGCCGTCGACACTCCGGCGCTCGCTCTAGTGTTACATGTTGACTTGCCATGTTTTGAAATATTTTTGTAATGTAAGAGATGGTACATTAAAGTATAATATTTTTTATGTCAGATTTATTTTATTCATAATGTTTAAGTAAAATGAACTTAATTGTTATGTATTGTTGACATAATTAAAAATAATCGTAACGTGCCTCATGTGAACATAGATATTTTTTTTATTTTATGCCAATATTTGTAAAACATAGATTTAAGTGAGTACGTAATGATTGGTAATAATATTTTATCGCGATATTCATTTATTTAAATTTAGTTAATATCTAAAGATTGCAATAATCCTTTGTACAGGAAGATTACTAGAGTTAAAAATAATGTAATAAAAAGATGAACATGATAGTTTGTCGAGAGTATAAATCGTTTTGTATGTACATAGAGAAGAGAGAACTTAATTATATTAATAATACGGTTGTTGTGATTGTTAACTCGCAGAACCTGTAATTGTGTGCCTTCAGCAAACTACATTGCTATTTATTTTGGATCATTACGTTGTCTAATATTGTTAGACATTACCTACCTAATTATGTCCACATGCTCTTTTTACTTATGAGAATATAAACAAAAATATAAAATTTAATATGTTTTTATTTCAACTTCAAAGCCTTATCAAGCGTAGCCTTATCAATCTATCTTGCTTTGTGATTATTTTATGACTTACCATCCTTAATTTAGAGGTACAGCTATATTATTATTATACTCTTTGATTTAGATTCAAGGAATAATCTCTACTATTTTTTCATTCTAGTAATAGATAACTATGAAACTTTTTTCACATTTTAACTGAAATAGCAAGGCGTCCTTTTTAGTCTATGTATTAACCATGTTCTGTGAGATTCAATTCAATTTTCAGGAATGGCAATGTGCCGATATCGACAATTCTGCCAATGTCAGATGTGCGATGAAGACACGTAGGTAGATGAATTAAAAATAAAAATAGACAATAAAAATCTTTAGCGCTGTGTGACTCTGTGATTTGTTGGCGACACTGGAAGTTCTGTGAGATGTTCTGTCAATTGCTCTCGCACTCCCTGTCACTGTCACCAACAACTGCTACTGTCAAACTGTCAACATTCAATGGGCATGACATCAAACGTATTTTATGTACGGGGAAAAAAAAGTTAACGCTTCACATTTATTGTTACCGTTCTGTACTGTATCAATTCAATTTGTTTGAAGAATTGTTTACGTGACTCCATGTTTTGTAAAGGGCAGAATTATATGAAATCATTTTTATTCAATTAGCCAAGATTAAATATATTATCATGTTGTGAGTGTCTCCTATTGCTTATAACAAATGAAAATGTCTAACTCACTTTCAAGTAATAAAAATCATACGAAAAAGGCTACTAGTAGCAGAGAACGCGATAGAAATAAGTCTGTAGCATCAGAATCTGGAGGCTCCAGTCAGTGCGACACTCCTCCGCTTAATGAAAAGGTAAAAACACTTCCATAGTTGAGGTTATCAAAATAATAAATTTGAATGTAGTTTTACCAAATTTTTTTATTCAATGTTTATTCAATGATACAAATATTTAGTACATAGTTCCAAAAGAAAATCCTTACAAAACGGATTAAATAATACTTAATAATATCTAAATCTAAAAGTAATTCTAAGATATAACAAAGGCAAATATAATTTTTCATTTGTCAGCTCGAATAAAATACATAACAGCCTGAAAAAATTATATCTATGTACTAAGTAGCCATAAAGATTCCCAATCTTTATGGAGTTTGTTACCCTTTGCTAATATTATAAAATTGTGGATTTCAAATTATTTATATAACAATAATTATGATTTATTACATTTTTCTCAAGTTTAATAGAAGGCATACAATAGAAGCAGTATTCCTCCAACTATCCTTGAACCATCCTAGCATTATTGTTTGCTTATTAGTGTTTCAATGGAAGATATACCATATTTCCTTAAGCTTAAATCCCTAAATATCTTATTAGTCTTATGCAACAGTTATAGTTTAATAATTTTAACTTTGTTGTTTCTATAATTCTACATTATACAATGATAAACAATTTATTGAACATTTAGTGATTTTATTTGAGAGCCAAAATATATAAGCAATGCATAGTTTGTGGCTCAAGGCCAATAATGTGTTCTGTTATTTTTTTATAGATGAGATATCTTCAGTGCTATGACATTAATCATCAAACTCCATGACTCCATCTAACTATAAAGCACAGGAATCCCTAAATATAATTAAAATGTTGGTACATATCCTACATTTCCTTATTGCTTGAGTGTAGTAAACTAATGCTGTCATATTTTTAGGATGCTTCCTCATCACAAGGCAGGTTTGCAGGCATCAGTCCTGACTCTGTGGTGTGTATGACAGAGCAGGCAGGTTATGAGGTCAATACGGAAGCAATTACAAACTTAGCAGAAGATGTCAGCTATAAACTTAGACAAACTATAAGTGTAAGTGTTTAGCTTTTACATTACATACAGTAGTGAAACAGGCAGTCTTGTTTTTATCAATTATGCTAGGTTTCTTTTTCTTCTGGCACTAACTTAATTACTAAAGCTCTCACTCATACATTAACTAACCTCTTCAAGAGATCTCATAACTTTTCTGGTAAAAAAATGCATTGTGAGATTTGGGTTTTTCATGTATTTTGTTTCAATTGGATTCTATTGTGTCATTGAATGCTCATTTTGACACAATAGAATAAAAATAGCAGACTTATGGCCAATTATGCAAACACAAATCATTAATTATAAAGCCGGGTATCCACTATGTTCACTCTTGTGCTCTGCGCTCCTGCAACTGGCTTTACATGCCATTATGTTTCATGCTATGTCTGTTGCCCGCACATGACTTAATAGCATCTTTGGAGTGTGTAGCATTTGGTTATAATTATTTTCCCATAGGTCCTGTATGCAATCATAACCATTATCATTACAGACACTGGCTTTGCATAGTGAGATGATGAAGAAGTCCAGTGTGGACAGTTGGGATGTGAACACAGCCCTAATGCTCTCTGACACCAGCCCTGTGGTAGGATCCTGCATCACGCAGTATGCTACATTTGGAGAAGAGAAACTCTGTGTTCCACTTGTAAGTTGAATTGGTACTAAAATATTGAAGGTTTTTCAAGTCAGTCAACCAACACCAGAGCAGCTGGTGGTACTGGGAAAGAAAGGAAAGACCGCTCATCTAAGAGGTTTATTAGATAGGAATGTAACTACTGCATCTATTCATTACCATTATTCGGCACGAATGGGTCGTCTCGACCGGAGTGATACTACAGCCTCACAGAATACCAGAGTGAAACAACACTTACATTGTGTTTCGCTGAGTGCAAGCCAAGAAGCAAGTCACAATATCTCAGACAAAATTAAATATTATTTGATGGAGCTGACATGCCAGTTGGACAATACTTACTTATAACTTTTGTATCATGGGGCAGTATTTATAATACCTTAATGTGATTTAATTATTGATGAACACTTTTACAAGTCAAAAACACTAGGTTATTAACACGCATAAAAAGAGGCGCCACCTGATGGTAGTATTGTGAACTACAAATGAAATGTAGCCCTGTAAAATTTTCTTTGTATTTCATCAATAGATAGGTATTATATTTAACTGTGGTTTCACTTCGATTTGCAGGATAACTTACTCAATGTATCAGAGTTTGCTCTGACGCCACAAAGCTATGTGTATAGCACTGTGCCCACCGTGTCCGTCGAGTGGATCACGGACGACAAGAGTCTCAACAACAACAGTAACATTAGTGTTAACCTGCAGAATTATTATACCAAAGTTGCCAGAGGTATGGACTTTTAATCCACATATAACTAAATGTTGTTATTATCTTAAAATGTTGGTAAGGTAGAGATATTCCAAAAGATCCAGGGGATCAAAAGTCAATTCCTACATGATAGGGAAAATAGGAGGAAGACAGAAAAAAATAATTCATAGCTTTAATCTCCTTCACTAAAATAACTTGAATTTTCTACCTTTTTAGAAAAGCTTTGCCCTCAACATGCCATGCAACGCCTTTTTCAACCTTTTTTTGTGGGTGTATGCAGAACAATCCATTTAAGTTTCATCAAAGTTGATTGAGCAATTTTCAAGACTAATGCATGCAATTATTTTTATAATACCTTACCCCCAACTTCATCCGCATAGATATTTGAACTATAGCCTGTATTATTCTGGTGTATGAGCAATTTTTTGTGAAGTTTAATTAAAATCCATACAGTAGTTTTTGAACATCCATACATCCTCACAAACTTTCTCGTTTATATAAAATAGGATAAATAGATCAAAATATTTTCAGCGATACTAAATCTTCGGAAGAAGCCAAAGGAGATAGCAGTGGAAGACTTGACGACGAACACGCGCATCGGGCCGATATTCCCGAACCTGTTCAACCTGGCCGTGCTTGTGCTCAATGATGACAATCTGAACGCGCTCAACGTCCCCGCGAAGAAGCCGCTGCAGTCTAACGTGCTGGATATGGTTGATGCGCTCTGTTCTAACCCTTGTAGCTTGGACACTAATATTCAACAACAGGTGAGTAGAGTGGTGCGAAACTATCATCAGCAGGGTTATACCTGAACGTCTCCAAGGCCGAAGCCCAAGCTCAGTTTATCCTTATTCCTTATGATATCGGTAATCAGAATTGCCTCATTAGCCAAGCGGTCCTGAGCGCGTCTGCTACGCTAGAGGTCTTGGGTTCGATTCCCAAGCGAGCAAAGTGTTATTGGGTTTTTCAATTAAATTCCCAGTAGCAGCTTGGAGTTAGGAATTTGTGCCCGGTTAATGGCAATAAGCTCGCCCCCTATTACATGGGACCTAAACATACCGGCGAACTGTGGGTGTACATTGGTACGCCTCTGCCTAACCCTTCGCGGAATACAGGCGTAATGGTATGTTATGTGTTATGTTATGTAATCAGAATTGCCGGGAAATTGGGTTGCTGAGGTCTGAGTTCTGATGGTAGTGACTTCGAATGGTTGATAGGGTATTCATTATTGTTAGTTGAAAAAGTCTCTAGTAGGTCTTGGTGAAATCTGCATCTGAGGAGCAAGTGCGAGTTTGTTTTCACCAACTCTGAACTGTGACTTCGACGAATCTGACAGCGTTAGGCTCTCTGATTGGTGAAGATTAATGAAGGACGGATCACGCCAATCAGCACACAGAACGCGGTCGAAGTTTAAAATCGAGGCGGTAGTCGGTCGTCGTTATACTCTCCTTGTTAATCACCATGGCATTTTGTTTCAGTTCCAAAGGTTATTTCCAGTGATGGTATCAAATATACTCGGCAATGGTTCACTTGCAGAGAAAATGGTCGCAATACTCACAAAAATTACACGTACCTGGCCCTCATTTATAACTATAGGTGAGTATGATGTAACTTTGATGCTTATTTGACTATTTGACTGTTTTTTTCGAAAATCTTTACCATAATAGAGCCCACCAATAAAAAAATAATCAAAATACTTATGCATTTTAATTATATGCTAGTCAGAGAACTAGGAACAAAGTTCAATATAAAAAATAAGCGTGATTTTCGACTTCGCCGACAAAAGAAAGGCGATCTATCGGACCCCGGGTGCCAAGTTCTGTAGATAATCTTACTCAAAATTTTTATGTGAATTTGCATATTATGAGGTTGAAGTTCTAAATTGATAAACTTTTTAATTATGTTACTCAACATAATGTTAAGTGACTTCAAAGTAACATCTTAAGTGACTTTGTTATGCTAGGATTTCGTAATTACTTTGATAGGGACAGGCTGGTGGTTACAGTAATCAGGTATAATTTTTATTAAAATAATAATTTCAATAACCTTGATTCGCCCGGGCTACCATGCATGCCGAGAGATTTGTTTGTCGTTGCAATATCTAGTCTCCAGGCATAGTTTGGCACGAGATAAGCCACGATAAAATGACTTCGTGGCCCTCATGTTAACCTAGCTGGAATAGTACTTCTATATTATGTCGATTTTTTCAGGCAAGGGCATCCTCTTCGATTACCTAGCGCAAGGGACGAAAGAGCGTCTAACAGCGCCCATGATCAAGTGTGTGATGGCTCTTGGCAGACGCGCGCTGGTCGAGTGCTTGGCTGACCACCTGGATCACCTGGACGACTGCATCCACGCGCCCAGAAGAAACCACCTGCAAACAGACCTTAGGGAAACTATTCTTGTGAGTATGTTAACTGGAATTATCGATCGAATCCTGATTCAAAAATAATTGACTAAATATTATGTGATAAACTGCCTCATTGGATCCTCATCGCCTTGTGATCGGAAGCGCGACTGCTACACTAAAGGTCTTGTATTCGTTTCCTAAGTTGAGTAAAGTGTTGGTTTTTCTATAAAAATATAAATAAATATAAATATTCTGCGACATTTTACACAGCACCATCTAGACCCAAACTAAGGAGAGTTTTTACTATGGGTACTAGACAATGGATATAATACTTATATACTTTTTTTTGTAAATACATACTTATAATAAATAAGGAACACCCAGACGAACACAAACACTTATATTCATTACATAAATATTTGTGTCCTGTGGGAATCGAACTCACGACCTCATGGTCAGCAGTCCGGAACTCGAACCACTAAACTACAGAGACCGTCACCACTAAATCTCAGAGTCCCGATTAAGACGCTGACAACAGCTAAATGAAATTCGATGTTTCGGTATTTTAGCCACGCCCATTATTGCTCCGATAACTTAGCGCTTTTTTAAAACAGCGGTTATACAGCGAACTACCTTATAAGAAACAGTGACGCGATCAATAATGAACAATCAATAGATGGCGCTGTTGTGTATTTATTGCTCTGTATGAAGAACTAGGAACAAATTAGGCAGGAAGATTGAAAAAACAAGTAGGTTATTATATCTTTATATTTTTAAATATTTTATGAAATTGTATTTACAATGAATTAACAACAATATACCTAAACTTAAGGAAAATAAAATCTCAAACTACTTAGATAAGCAAAATTTTCATTATTTTTACATGATGTACTATTTATTTGCTGTTTTATATACATATATATTATTAATTATATATAAATTAATAATAAGACAACAATAAATATATAAACATTTTCGACTCCACATTCCACGTGCTGGGGACCTCCTGAGGTAGACCAATATATTTTTAACCGACTTTAAAATAAAGAAGTTTACCCCTTTTTATTCTTTAAAATCTTACTATTATATCATTATAAAATTGTAAAATAGCTGTGTCTGTACATTGAAGATATTTAACCTTTTGAACGCCAATCACTTGTATACAAGTTCGAGATTTTCGTGCCCTCAGCGCCATTACTTGATTAGAAGTAATACATACCATCACGCCTGTATTCCCCGAAGGATTAGGCAGAGGCGTACTAATGTACACTCACTGTTCGCCGGTATGTTTAGGTCCCATGTAATAGGGGGCGAGCCTATTGCCATTAACCGGGCACAAATTCCTAACTCCGAGCTGCTACTGGGAATTTCATAGAAAAACCCAATAACACTTTGCTCGACCTGGGAATCGAACCCAGGACCTCTAGCGTAGCAGTCGCGGTCAGGACCACTTGGCTATTGAGGCAGTTAGAAGTAATAATAGTATAAAATAAATTTACGACTTTTACAAGACCTTTTATTTTGTTTTTATGGAAAATTGCCCTGTATTAAGTCATATTTTTAACTTTTTCACACATAATAAGTTCTTGTTTGTTTTATATTCAATAAAAACAAAAACGCCAGAAAATATTTTAATGTCCCCAACGCCAAGTACTTGATATACTTAAAGTAAGCGAGTGATGGGACACGATGAAGACCTCGCTATATTTCATCTCGTCGAAACGTTCATAAATACTATTATTGCAAGAAAATTACGTGAATAAATAATATTTCATAAATATTGTAAACTATAAACTACGTTTTATTCACCTTAATCAAGAATAAATAGGTTTTCTAATCATTGTCGATAGTGAAACACCGTTTGAAAATCCCATCCTTACAAAGTGGCTAGTTGTCAGTGCGCACAACGCCACGAACTTCTATAGAAGTAAATCTGTGACTTCATAAGCGGACGGGTTTCAAGGTCATAGTGACTTTGTGCATTTTAGTGTAGTGCAATATTTACATCTTGGGTTGGCGCACGGGTTCTTACAAAAAAATGAGGGACGATGAATATGACGTTTCAGGAATGTACTTCCGTTTTCTATTAGTTTCTAAAAACAAGAAAAATCATTGCTAGTATTTTGCGACACCTATACCTAACATTATAGAATACCACGTTTCACTATTGATTGTATTTGGTTCTATTTGTTGTAAGGGAAGGAAATAAATTATGCATGAATCGGTTGAGGTTATGCACGTGTAACTCGACCACAGTGAATAAAAAAAAGAAAAATACCATAGACATCGACATCTAGACATCCTTATATAAAACAGAAAGGATTTTGACGTGCCTCGAGCGCAAACGACTTGGTATGAAGTAGAAGGATTACATTTGGAGACAAATAGGGATGTGCCTTCTAGAACACACGTCTAAGAAATTTACAATTCTTTTCTTTTATTATGGGAAATATATCCAGGTTTTCATATTGATTTTTTTATGAAATAAAACAAAATATGAAAATACGGTATCAGTTTTTATTTAGCTTCGTAAATTGGCGAATAAACATTAATTTCAACTTATAATATTATTTATCGATAGGACATTAATCCCATCCCTACGTTTTACTATAGATACGTTATACATTTGTAGCGTGGCGCTGGGTAGATGGGCGTCGAAAAGGAAGCAAGTGGGTTAGGGTATACAACGAACCCAAAAATGTGATTTTTAAATTTCTTGTCTGTTTGTCTGTTTGTTACGGGTTGGCGCAAAAAATACTGAATAGATTTTGATTTTGTTAGAAACTGTTAGAAAGTATGTGCTCCAACTTAAAAACTGGTATACTTCTTATCTAATATAATTAAACGGAACATGAGATACAGCTTGACCTCTCTAATGTATAAACACCCATACAAAGAAGAGTTCATCATTGTTGGTTATTGAGCTTCAAGTGAGTGAAGCCACGGGCAGAGGCTAGTCTCTACTATTATAAAATTGTAAAAAAGCTGTGTCTGTACATTGATGATATTAAAAAAAAAACAAGTGGGTTAGGGTGTATCAACGTCTACGGACCCAAAAATGTGATTTTTAAAATTCTTGTAATAGGTATATAAAATTACAAACTTACTGGTGAATTACAATTTCCAACGCTTCACCGGTTTCTAAATTGTTCTCCAAACGTCTCTTTTTACTGTTAAGAAAATTAAATAATTCAAGGAAATAAATTATTAATTATTCTAAAAAAGTAAAATCTTAAAATAAAATAAAAAGTTATTTAGTAAAGGAAAATACTGACTCACAGACAGGATTCGAACCTGCGTCTTCTGGCTAGGTACGCCAGACGCTATGACCACTAAGCCACCGCGAATCCCACCTGCCATGTCGAAATTTGCCTTCACATTCTCAACTTACGTCCATCTATTGAAAAGCAAGTTACTTTGCCTCTCAACCGACATGACTTACCTTACGGTTAGTTCTATGTCGTACGATGCTATCATACCTAATAACTAACTTTTTGTGATTTTTTGCGTCTTCTGGCTAGTCGATGTCTGCGAGTCGATTTTTTCCTATACTAAATAACTTTATAAAAATTAGCATAAAAAATGCAAAAAATCACAAAAAGTTAATAAAATAAAAAGTTCATAATAGAAAATTCCATTAGTCGACATCAGGAAGCGTACTCGATACTTCTAAACCCCGAGTCTTTGCACTTACCACTAGACCAATCGAGCACTGCTTCTAATAATGAATTTACGCTATCGCTTGTAGTGAATAATGTATAGTTTTTATACCTAGTTATTTGGTTATAATTTCATTTCTGTTCGTGTACTGTTTTGTCAATATGAAATTATAAAAACTGTACTTACTTTACTACTTCCATGAGATGTTTTTGTTTGTTAGTATAAAAACGCTTTTTAGCTGGCTTCCGGGATTTTTGTTTGTTTCCCATTGTCCACCGCAAATATTTTCACTACTTACGTAGAACTTTATTATATAAAATTTACTCTAAATGTTTATATACAGCTTAGAACTATTTATAGTACAATTATATCGTTTACCTATTGTCAATTTTATAGGGAACAAAATAAAATAATGTAGATTCTATATGTTTATGTTCGAAATTGTCATACAGCAAAATACGTAGGTAATGAACGGATAGCGCGCGGGGTGAAGCGACACAGGTCCGTCTAGCAGCGCGTCTATGCGATCACTGTCGGACTGCATAGAACAGAAAGAGAAGCGCGATGACGCGACGCTCGCAACTTTTAACAAAACCTTAAAACATTTAATTACTTAAAAAAAAGTTTAGTAGTCGAAAATATAAGACAACGAAATTATGTATTTAAATATGATACGTTATTGTTATTAGTTTTACCAAATAACATTGACTAGTAGTACAGATATTTTACTTGGAAGGTCGTTTTAAGAGGTCAGTTTACCATTTTTTTGTATCGAGAAAACTTTTCAAAAACGTGTTTTAAATTCAACGAAATTTTCCGGAATACGTTCAAGATTAACATACATTTTTTTCGCTGTCACAAACTGTATGGATTTGGCTAAAACTTGTTCGAGATATGGCCTATTTAGCTGTTGTCAGCGCCTATAATGACAATGGGTTCGCCACCATAACACAAAAATTAAACAAACCGTAAGTTGTTTGATTTATTAAGTTTTAAAGGGGTCCTTGAGGATTCGAACCTATCATTGTAAATCAGATATCCGTTATTTAAAATGAAAGAGTTACAGTCCTCTCATGTCAATCATTTTCAATCCCACGTTTATAAAGAAGATATAAGAGCTATTACATTTTTTGATGGGGATTAAGAGGGGATGCTCTGTCTCTTTTCCGCAACACTCGCAATACTCGCACTCGGTGTAGAATATGTATGGCGCACGCACGGTTTGACGTTACAATGTGCTATAGTTCTCTTTGCCTAGCATAAAATTAAAATAACTTTGTTAATTTTGTTTATGTTGTTCGGCTCTATTTATAGTCAACTTTTTTATGATATTAAAAAATAATAAGTCAACTTGCCTATTGTGTATCAAATCGTGTCTCCTTCAATAATACCTGAAAAAACGAAACTAAAGACGTAATCGACTGAAAGAACAAAAAAAAACCTCAACAAAACTTAATCCTGAAAAATGGCGTTTATTGGTCACGTGTCAGAAAGGAAGTTAACATAACATAAGTACCCTCACGCCTATATTCCCCGAAGGGTTAGGCTCAGACGTACTAATGTACACCCACAGTTCGCCGGTATGTTTAGGTCTCATGTAATAGGGGGTGAGCCTATTGCCATTAACCGGGCACAAATTCCAAACTCCGAGCTGCTACTGAGAATTTTATAGAAAAACTCTAACACTTTGCTAGACCTGGGAATCGAACCCAGGAGCTGTAGCGTAGCAGTCACGGTCAGGACGACTAAGCTAATGAGGCAGTTGTATGACTATGAATTCATTATATTACGTTGAATGGAACGTGTTTGTTGTCAGGACGTGTCGACATGCCTCCTCAGATCTGAGCCCACCACGTACCTGGAGGACTACGTGACGACTGACTACACGCTGTACGAGATGCTCGGCGACTCCATACTGCCCAGGCGAATGCTGTTCCCCATCACAGGTACTCCATAGTTTTCAATACTTATCCCAAACATAATTAAATCAAATGCACTGCTGAGCACGGGTGAGAGGTCTCAGAATGAGAGGAGACCCGTGCTCAGCAGTACTGTACTACTGTACTGTACTGTACCCGTTATGTTATAGTTCATATCTACTGTACTGTACTGTACTATACTGTACTGTACCCGTTACGTTATAGTTCATATTGGCTTAATACAGGTTGGCAGAGTTCGTACGCAGTTGAGATAGATAATCTCTCTAGCATGCAGGTTTTATGCAAGCCAGTGATAACTAATGAGCACATGTAACTTTTTGTGATTTTTTGCATTTTTTATGCAAATTTTTATAAAGTTATTTAGTGAAGGAAAAATCCGACTTGCAGGCAGGATTCGAACCTGCGTCTTCTGGCTAGGTACGCCAGACGCTATGACCACTAAGCCACCGCGAGTCCCACCTGCCATGTCGAAATTTCTTTCACTAAATAACTTTATAACGAGCACATGATTGCGAAAAGTTTAAGGTAGCCTATGATTCGAACTCGGGACCTACGACTTGGCAGTCCAATGGTCGTATCACTAGGCTATCTCTGCTTCACTTTTCATCCGAAAATTGTTTGACCATTGTCACTATAAGAAAAAGTACTTATCAAAAAATAATTTCATTAGTGCCTCATGGGTCTAATGGCAAGTGCAGCTGCTGAATGTGAAGTCGTGAGATTCCTAGGTTGAGCAGTGTTATTGTGGTGCATTACGGGTCTTCCAAAGCGCAAAGTGTGAAGCTGTCATAGCAACGTGTATAATGTAAATACTGGTGTACAGTCACAAACAAAAATATGTATACACTTTCCCTGGATTTTTTCCCTGAAGTTACGATTGTAAACTTTGAGATAATACCAATATAATTAAAGTATTGGTTCGAAAATACTATGTTAATAACACCATAACATTTCAATTAATAGTTTAAGAAAAAATCGCCTTTGAATTTTGCTAAGTGTATACATATCTGTGCTCGTGACTGTACTCCCAGTGGTGTCCTTTAAGAGCAAACCCAACGAGTTGGCGATGGTTGAGTGTTGAAAGCGTCTCACACGTGACCAGGGTCTACTATTTCAATTCTGTCAGAATGACATAAGACCTGACAGATTTTGAAGGCAAAACTGTCAATAATAAAAAAATCAGAAGAAATTGAATGACGATTTTCACACAACATAATAGTAGAATTGGGGCCCAGGAAAAATTTTATTGCATCAGATTGCATGTAGAATTGTAGTTTCACTATTTGTAGACGAATTTAATGACTACGACTACGAATTTAACTGCCTCATTGGCCAAGTGGTCCAGAGCGCGACTGCTACGCTAGAGGTCCTGGGTTCGATTGAAATTGAATTCCCAGTAGCAGCTCGGAGTTAGGAATTTGTGCTCGGTTAATGGCAATAATGGCTCGCCCGCTATTACATGGGACCTAAAACATACCGGCGAACTGTGGGTGTACATTAGTACGCCTCTGCCTAACCCTTCGGGGAATACAGGCGTAATGGTATGTTATGAATTTAATGCCGCTTAATGTCTCAACTGAGCTGAAATATACATATTAATTCCAGATACTGTCACAAACGGGAACACATCCCCCGATAAAACTGCCGACGAGGAATTCACGTACACACCGCTCCGACCGGTCATGAAGCGGTCGAAACTCCGCCTCATACCCATCTCTAGCGCCCTAAGAAACGGTGTTCACCGAGAGACGGTCTTCGAACCCACCAAGTTTAAAAGTGATAAGTGTATTAGAATAAAAATCAAAAGTTGTCGGACACAAGTGAGACCGCCAGTGAGAACTCCAGTGTGTAATTATGTGTCGCCGTCGCGCGGTGCCGTCGTCGCCAGTGGAATGCTCAATAGGTTTAGGTATAAATTGAACAAGTCTAGTGATCCCTTTCCAATATTTGGAGCATATATGTTGTAAGCTTTATTATTATACGTAAATTATTACTTTTCGATCATAATGTTTCATTTTAAAAACTCTACTTGTGAATAGGTTACCTACACTTAGGTAATGAGTTATTAACTGACAAAATATTGTAGGCATGACTGCTATGCTAGAGTTCTTGGGTACGATTCTCAAGTCGAGCAAATTCTTATTGGATTTATCTATGGAATTCTCACTAGGAGCTCGCCTGGGGTGTGAATTCCAAAACTTTCCAGCAGTTAACACTCAATCTTTGCTTTTTTTAAAATGATAATTAAAAACTAGGTATCCGGTGATTGAGATAGAATTGAACACGTCACGTAAGTAACTATTCTGCTAAAGTAAATATTATCATATTTTTCCTGTATACGATTTTCGACTCTATGAAAAATGTATAAGAAAGACATTAAATAACTGATTGGAAAATAGACCTAGGGCTCTGCAATTATCAAGAGCTTTTCCAAACCTGAGCTATATTGCAAATCCATGCGGGGGCGCAACGCAATTACCAGACCGCCTGTGAGCCGTTGGGATAAAATAATTCTATAAGCTCTTCACAACAGAAACCCCGCTGTTTGCGTGAGTAAGAGAAAATCAATTTTAGTCAGCTGAGATTTAGATTTGGCTTTGATTTTATCCATATGGGAACACTGATGATGAACATGATAGATATGACAGTAAGTATTGTGTAAGTCTGTGTAAGTGCAGTATTATTAGGTCATTGAGTACCTATAATAACAATCATCTACAAAATAAGATCACCTCATCACTTTGAGTGCCATGACTAAGGGTTTATATCAAGAAAATTTCCAGCATTATCTAGGAAACTAGTGACCATGAACAATTTGCCAAGTGTGACTAAGTTGCTAGGTACATAATTATTTAGTAGGAACCTATATCTACCTGTGCGACCAAGCTCTGCTCAGGAGGAGGAGGTATACTTTACCCTTATACATTGTTTTATGGGATAAACGGATGGGCAACTGAGCAGACGGATCACCTGATGGTAATACAAGCGATTACCGCCGCCCATGGACACCGGCAACACTAGAGGAGTCGCAAGTGCGTTGCCCGCCTTTTAAAAGGGTTTGGGCCTCTGGTATCCTCACTCACTCGGCGAAATACAACGTATCTAAGTGTTGTTTCACGCCGGTTTTCTGTAAGGCCGTGGTGTCACTCCGGTCGAGCCGGCCCATTCGTGCCGAAGCATGGCTTCCCACGATAGATACCTAATGGAAAAATTGAATTTATCGGGCGTTGCGTTACCGCTTCATGATCAGATTATGAGTTTCGTGGTTACAATGCGACAGAAAACATGCACTTATATGTCTAGGTACATACTTACCTATGTACCTACAGTAAAAAGGCTACCCACGCCGACTGTAGAGGCCTTGACATAGGTACCTCGTTCTCGTATATCGGTCAAGAAGCAAGAAGCTATTTCGAGGGCTGAATCTAGCCTAAGAGCTGTACACCGTGGCACTGACAAATGAGATGCATTAGTGAATAATATACTAAAACAAGGCGAACTATTATAGCGATGTATACCTAATTGTAAAATCTGAAACTATTAAATGCACAGAATCTTCGTGTCGTCATGTACCTACAACATTAGGTCAACTCAATCTAAAGAGGATTAGAGTACGTACCTACTCGTGAATGTAGTATAATGCGGTAATGGTAAATTTTATTTAAAAATGTATACTTACCGATAATTGCGATTATTAAAGAAAATTATAGATTTTTGAATTTGGCAACCCAAGCGTACGCTTTCACCTTATGTAGGTGGGTAGTATCAAAAACTGCCATTCTGTAACGTCAGCGTTCCTGGCTGGAGGCATTCGGTGCCTCGCCAGCGCAGAACACATATATCCTGCTCGCCACCACGCTCGGTTAAGCTGTTAAGGTTCCCTGAATCAACAGCCTAAGTCCACCTACAAAAAAAAAAGTCAGCGTCGACAGCAACAGTTGTAACATGGTAGAAGAGGAGACGGAATTCCATTTTATAAGTACCCAGTAACTACCCACGACCTGGGTGACAACATAAACGAGGACTCGTCGTTCACATTTACGACTCATGATTTGTAAGTTGCATTTTGGTATAAAAAAATTGCCATGAGCACACTAACGTACGAACTGTAACAGAATAACAACAAGAACTGAAACTAGTTAGTACAGAATCGAATACTGAAACGATAAAAGTTTCGGGAAAAATGAACACATTAAAACCCACTGTAGGTACACAGTGGGTTTTAATATGTGTTCATTTTTCCCGAAACTTTTATTACATTACGTACCTGAAACTATGCCTCCCCTAATCCACCACTGGCTCTAGTTATGGAAACCTGAAACCAGATGCTATCGCAATATTGTACCTGCGTCAAGATTGTAACTTTATTTATTTTAAAAGAGTGTCCATGGAGTTTCTTGCCGGATTCTTCTCCATAGGATCAACCTTTTGGAACCGTGTAACTAGAATCATTACGTTTCATAACTGCTTGTAAAAGCTTATCTTATCTTACATATAATAAGAATGTAAGTGAGCCGTGTCTGTACATTGCTTATATTTACAAAAAAACTAATTTGGGGGACTCAGAATCGGTAACACAATCCATTTCTATTATTTTTGGAACTTTTGTCTGTCTGTTTGTCTGTCGGTTTGTCTGTCTGTTTGTCTGTCGGTTTGTCTGTCGGTTTGTCTGTATGTTTGACCGCGCATCAAATGATAACTACTGAATAGATTTGGAGGAAGTGGGCAGGAATTCATAGCCTGTTTCTTGGATTAACATTTAGGCTATTTTTAATTCCAATCGGTTCTCTCTATCAAAAGTTATTAACATTTTAACCATTGAAAACGCTGTATTTTAAAAATAACCATTGAAGTCAATTTATTTTTCAAGTAATTCTGTATTAGACTAGCACGGATGAAACATTATAACAGAATCAAGTAATAAAATTAAAAAATACACTTAAAGGGACTAAATAAGATAAAACAAGAAAATAACGTAGATCAATCAGAAACCATTATTGTGACCAGGAATTGATTATTAGTACAGTTATTCTAACTCTACTTACACAGGGAATCACGTCCTGCGAGCACATGCCGGTGTAAAAACTAAATATTTGAGTAGATTATAGAAGTAAACAAAGAATGACAACTTATTTTCTAGCGCACTAACACGACATCGTTATTACTTATTACCTCATTATTACCAAATTTTGAAATTAAGTAATTTATAGGTATTCAGAGGTCCATGGCGCTAAGTGTATTACAAATATGGAAAATCAAATTTTTCGAGGTGGTTAGTTGAAACTTGGAGAGGACAACGTCTCTCAGGTCAGCTAGTTTGAATTTGAAATAAAAACATTTGAACTTGAACTTGTTATGGGTGCGTATGTAGTACAGCCACAAGTTTTGGCTTAAGCTGGTAAATTTACCTAACTAATTACTTGAAATAAATATGCTAACGTTTCTCAAAATGACTTTACAGTATCCATAATATCATTATTGTCGACACGTTTGGCGTAGCAGCTAAGCGATCGGCTTCCGTGACACGTGTTGTGGGTTCGATCCCCACACGGAGCATGACCTACAGGTAGGTACCTAGTTGTTCCTGGTCTGTGTGTTTGTGTATATGAAAATTTGTATTTGTAAAACGCACCTACGAGGCCACAACACAGGAGAAAATCATAGTAGGTTTTCTCCGTTTATGTCTTTAATAAAAAAATATTGACTGATGAATTAATTATGCATGCGTGTAAGCGAAATGAATCGGATGAATTGGAAACGGCGTACTTAATTGGCGTTTTTGAGTTCTTGTGTTTATTCAGTTAGGTACACGTGGGGGTCTTTATTAGAGCAACAGAAGCGAAAACAATATTCTATTTATTCTACGAGAATTTCTATAGAAATGTAAATAACATTATCTTTTATATCCTGTGTTCTTTGTTTGGCTTATCAGAAAGTACTGCAGTTGATGCCAAAACTACTTGAAAATTCAAACTACGCTTGGCATATGACACAATGCGGTTCAATCAATTGTTACCAGCCATGGGGTTACAATTGATAGAATTACATTGTGTAGGAATTTGGCCATTCTCAGCATTTCGACTTGCTTGCTACGATTCTTGCGTACTTCTTTTGCTTCTGCCACATTGCGAGTAAGTACTCACTCACCTGACCTTTTTGAAGGACCTCGCCAATGAGATCGCAGTATGTCCTTATAGGACGACCTCTACCGACGCTGCCGCTGACATTCGCCTTATAAATTCACTAGCGTCCGCTCGCGACTTCGTCCGCGTGGAATAATCACTTGGCCTTAGCGTTATTATATATTGCATATAGCCTTCCTCAAAAAATGGGCTATCTAACACTGAAATAATTTTTCAAATCGGACAAGTAGTTCCAGAAATTAGCGCGTTCAAGCAAGCAAACAAACAAACAATCAAACTCTTCAGCTTTGTATAGATATATATATATTTATTTATTTATTCTCAACTTGTCCAAACCATGTCAGCATATTCCTTTCATACGTGTTACTACTTCATCTTTTAGTCCGTTCGGTCCTTTCATAACTCTAAAAATTGTGGAAATGTTAAAAGGACCCTCTAATACTAATATGTTTAAATTGTATTTAAACAAAAATTGACTATGAAATATTGTGTTTAAATATTATTCAAATAGCTTTAAGAAGTTGGTGCAAGTGGCCCTAAATCCTTCAATATCAGTTGTCTACCAATTTAATTAATACGCGTACGCGAGTCGCGAGCGATTCGGGGGCGGATGTTTACAAGAGCTTGGCGTCGCGCGTCGCTGTCGGCGCCCATCGTATTTCACCTGCGCGGCGACGGCGGGACGCGCTCGGCACCACCTCACACCGACGCGTAACGCATCGATAATATTACATACAAAATAGACTTTGGTAATTTCTTTTATTGGGTACTGATTTGAAGAGCCTTATGCTCTGCCCAAGACGTTCATCGTATTGATTATAATAATCAACCTATTATACTGTCCTACTGCAGGGCACAGGTTTCCTCTCAGAATAAGAGGGAATAGGCCCATCATCCTCATGCGGGTTGGAAGACTTTCTACTTCAAATAATTCAGGTAAGCAGTTGTTCTCACGATGTTTTTTCTTCATCATTAAAGCGTGATCATTAACTGTTCTATTAATACGCACCATATTAATACTTTGGATTTGGTGTCGACATAACTAAGTAGGCTATTAGGTATTCATTGGTTTCCAAAAAATAGAATGTTACAATATTTAATACTTTTTGCGTAATCCAAGTAGTTGTCGTCATCCTCTTCTTCTGGTCTCAATTTTTTTTGGGATTGGTAGGTATGTACAGCATCCTCTTCATCGATTACGGTCAGCCGACTATTCACTTCAAAACTCCCTCTTCATATAAAACATTCTCTAAAAATTCACTATTTTTTCTTTTTTTTATATCCATTAGTTTGTGGAAAAAAGTGAACGGTATTCATTATAAGTACCTACTTGTTATTCTGAAGACGTAAATTGAAACCTTATTTAGTACCTATCGTTGAAAATATTCGTGGAAACTTTTTGTTAGTAAATATTTATAGCTGGCGCCTTGTTTCTAACGGTTTGCGCGTAAAATCGTGAAAACAATTTATGCATACGCGATACTTGGTCGTACCTGCTGACTGTAAAATTAATGTCATTGGCATCATGGCCTAATCTAAATTCGGCACTACTGCTAAAGCCTTCTCGGGGTCGAACATTTATGGGAAAATATTATTTTTTGTTATTAAAATTGTTTTTTGTTTAGAAAAATAAATATTATTAAGATAAAGCATGTCTGTTCACAATATAATACTTATGCTTTTTATGTGGAAATGACTTTGTGGTGCAGGTTGCAAGTTACTAGCTATGTCCCACGGTATTAGTCGTATTGATCTAAAATATATTTATGTCACTTTGTACAGTATTTATGCTTCCATGTGCAGAATTGGGTTTGGAATTAAAAATTCATATTATATTTAATTTTATCCCTTTTGGCTGAATTATTATAACAAAATGTGTTATCTTTTTTATTTAATTTAATACCTATATTTTGTTAATACAACTAACCTGTTTGTTTTTTACTATAGTAACGTAGGTTTCGTATGTAGTATTGTATGAGTTCACCCCGCAGCACGAGTCACTTGTCTTATTTATTGGGCGCTACCAAACGCACGCAGTTTTGGAGCTACCGGTGAATGCAAACGACTGTTTAATGTGTTTGGTTGGAGACCTACATTAAGATTTATTTGTATATTAAAGAGAGAAGTAAAGAAAAACAACAACTTATGCATTCATACTATACCATCTATATTATTTTGAATTTTTATTTGTTACATTACTTTCTACGCGTTTTCATCCGCGAGAAAGGTTTCCGTTTCGCTCCCGTAGGCCGTAGCCTGATGTCATATAGCCTACTATCTTCCTGAATAAATGGACAATCCAAAATAAAAAAAAAAATCAATTCGAACCACTAGTTACTGAAATTAGCGCCTGCAACCAAACAAACAAAGTTCAGCTGTGTAATATTAATATAGAATCAAGATAAGAAAAAAAAGAACAAAAAATAGAAACAACATAAGTTACGACAATAATAATAATTAACCCCAGACATCAGGGGCCCAAGTTTGCTATTTCAGTTGTATCACCAAAAATTCATTAAAATTTATTGGTTGAGTACCAATCATTACATTATTACATAATAATCATTACGCCCTGGAGATAATTAGGCACCTACTAGGTTATTTTTTAATATTTCGTATTTTGCATGCTAATTTTGAAGATATACTTACATTAAGTGAAAAAATAATTTATCTTTAGAAGAGTTTGAACCTTAAAGGTTAAAGCGTCCGTTGTAATTTCCACTAATTGTTGCATAAATATATACATCATTTGCTATTAATTACCGGAAATAATAGTGATATTATCACATGTAGGTAGTTCGGTGTGAATAGCGGCCGATACTTTTGTTACTATGTCGGTACTTACCAAGTTCGGTGTCTATAAAATTTTTGGAACATTGCCTACGTTTGCTTGATGTAAGAGGAGTACTTTCATTTGACCATTTAATTCGTCGTCCATAAATATATTTAAAAAACCATTACGACAAGTAAGTATTCGTTATCCGAAAGTATTCTCTAAGAGGTTTTAAGCTTTTATTTGAAGTGCAACCATAAACATATAAATAAATCATGAGCGCTCTCATGTTTGCATGTAAATACAATGTAGACAGATCTCTTCCAGGCACTTCCAGGTTGCAAAATGCAGTTGTTTATTTTAAGATTTTTTGCAGTGGATGTGGTTTTTTGTATTTGTATGGTTATGTAACTGCCGATAATTATAAAAAAGTATGAACAAACCGTCACGCATGTGTTTCCCGATATCTAAACTTCGCGAGCTTCTACTGAGAATTCCTTAAGAAAAATCGTATTTAGATAATGTAAAGTAAAACCCAATACCACTTTGCTCGACCTCAGAATCAAACCTAGAACCTCTTTTCCATTTTGAAGTTGGTTAAAGAGTGCAAGACTCTTTCAATTTCAATTATCGCATCAGAGATCATACGCAAAAACCTGCGCATACGCAATGTCATTATCGCGAGCTCATCCACAGGTCGCCCACGTAAGTCTGACGTCACTATGATACATACATCACGGGGGACCGTCATCATGTCACATTACGATGCTAAAGTCACTGAATATTTATGAACATAAATGACGAAAAGGTTATTGTATTTAAAAAAATATCAAATCAACACATTCAGTACTGTCGCACTGTGGGGCCCTGTGCAGTGAGATAATTTTGATTTGTCTTTGATTTTGATGCGATACTGGGTGTGTTAGTAATATAACATACCTATAATGCTTACTCCACATCGGACGTGCGCGTTCCTTGAGCGTGTGAACGACGCGAATACCCAATGTGGAGTAGGTAAGCCAATGATTATATATGTCAATGAGGTAAGCCTTACTTACGTCTGTATTCCCAAATCTAACTCCGAGCTGCTACGGAAAACTTCATAGAATAATCCTATAACACTTTGCTCGACCTAGGAATCTAGTCCAGGATTTATAGCGTAGCAGTCGTGCTAATTATCACTATACCTAAGAGGCTGTTTGACTTGTGGACACTTGACTTGGGGGCTCACGCGCAAAATTCGTAACACACCAAGACATATGACAGTCTCCGATGTGAGGACCTCTTGGGGTCTAACTGGCTGGCGACCAGCCAGTTAGACCCTCGACCTGGTCCTTGATCAGTTATTTCCCAGTATCTGGCATTCATATAACCATCCAACAATATTACTCTTATTCCCGTTTTTGAAGAAATGGCGGAACATATGTTTATTCGGAGTTTGGAACAATTTCTCTTCAAACTACGTGATTAAATTTTATCTATTGATAACGCTTTACGCTTTTCCTAGAAGTTTTTACCTTGAGTCAAGAATTTTATTGTTTTCTTAAGTTACATAGTTATTGGAATACATCAGTAAGAGGCGAGTTTCAACAGCAAAACACTTCTGTTCTTATCGTCTCTGAAAATTTTCCTGCATAAGACAGATTTTGCATTCCTTACAGAATCTTGAACATAAAAGCTTACATATTCGTAACAGCGGTAAAATAAAACTAACAATGTGTAAGAATTTTATGTAAAATAAGTTCAAGTTGGCGAACATTTCAGTATTATCTCCATAGGTATTTGAATTTTCAGCTAGTTAACTTGTCGAGATCGTGCCAAGCTTAGCTTTATTAGAGAGAGACTTGAATTAGGTTATATATCGTTATAAATCAAGTCTATTTTGTATTCAAAGTAAGGTATGACACCAAAATGCAACTCAAGAAAATCTAATCTCCTGGGATGTGTCATTTATGTACTTACATATATTATGTCGCAGCATAATTATCATTAACGGCATAATCTTATGTGTATGTGTATTTATAAATGTATTATATAATTATCTACAATTCCATATAAAAAAATCGGGCGAGGAGTCTACTATGAATTTTCTATTTTTTTTTATTTTTCTATTCGCCCATACATGGGAGTGAAATTAAGGCGAATTGAACAATAAACCGAAATTTCAATATGTATGATCAATAGCGATTCGCTTGATGTAAAATCTTATCACGAAATCTTTAAAACTTAAATACTTGTGTGATACGTAGGAGTTCTTCCCTCCATTCGTGTGGGATGGCATTTTACTACGTTATTGGTAAAACTCGCTTGCTATAAACGAATATAGGCAATCAATGTAATATCATCATGTGTTTGTCTTACTGAATTTTTCGTCTCAGGGTGCAGTATGATTCGCAGTCCGATGGGTGTCACACTGTCACTTTTTGAGTGGCCCGGCCGTCGACAGTGACGCATGAGTGCATTGTTGACGTACAGATGTGCACCCAATCACTCATCATGTGCACAATGGCTTACATAAGACAACCATGATTTTTCAGGGCTGCCCTCCATGGTTGTAGTGAACGTCACGAATTTCATGGCCATAAATATAGAGAGAAAGGCAAGTTCTTTAAACGTTGCCTCACACTATGATTTTTCTCCTGTATCGTGGGTGCATTTACAAAAACAAATACGGTTTTTATACTTCACACACACAACACATTTAACACATTATTTAAGTTCATTCAATTTCATTCATTCTTACACCACTTCGCTACCTTTTTTTGTCAAAAACTGGTAACCCATCAACTGTCAAGTTACTGAATTCGAAGTCGAAACATAGTCAGTAGTTCAGTACCTACGAGTCAAACCCTGCCGCCTCCCCAGGTGACAGACCATCCAAGAGGATTTTGCGTACTTATTATAAATGTAAATTAATTAATTCTGTAAAGCCGTCCGCTAAAATCATGACTTAAAGAATAGCACAAAAGCTGATATTATGATTTTCATCTTTTTTAAGGCATAGAAGGCAAACGAGCAGACGGATCACTGTCCATAGAAACTCGTAACACCAGACGAGTCACAAGTGCGTTACCAGCCTTCTATAAGACAGCTCTTTTCTTGAACGTTTGAAGGTCGTATTGGTCGTATCTTGTAGAAGTTTGAAGATTTAGAATTATTCAGATTGAATGTATTCGCTGCTGGCAGCCCTAAGCTTTGCCAACTTAACCGTCGTGCAGCCTCGTCTCAGTTTCTGCTGACGAGTAGGCGCCGACTTAAGGAATTGGATTTTAGATTTGAGATGTTACATTTGTTGAAGGTTTAGAATTGCTGCTCCTTTCGGACGGATATGTTTATGTTTTGTCTTTGATTTATTACTACTGTGTCTACGTTGTTCCGATTTCATTGAGATACCAAGGAAATGAGATGCGATAGGTATTTCTGAATACAAGTTCCGTCATGTGTACATACATAGTTTATCCTGAAGACTAGCCTTTCCTAGCGGCTACGCTCACCTGAAGCTATAGTAGGATTAGAAATGGATTCCAAAAATAATTTAATAAAAACCAAGTGATGATCTCTTCTTTGTATGGGCCTCTCTACATCAGAGACGTCACATCAGGCTACATCTCAGGATCTGATTAATTAATAGTGATAAGAAGTTCACCAGTTTTTTAGTTGGAGCATATACTTTCTAACAGTGATAACAAAATTAGAATCTATTCTGTAGTTTTCGCTCCAACTACAAACATAGCTATTTTACAATTTTACTAATAGTAGAGAAGAAGAGATTAGTTGCTTCCCACAAGTACTAGTATTCTATTATCTGTGCCACAAATAAACAATTCTTGGTTACTGACTGACGTTATGGAAGAAATGCCAAAACAAACCCAGGGTCATGTTCTCCTTTCAGTCATTATCCTTCACCACCTCATCCGATATTCAAAATTGGAATACTTAGAATTCTCTCAAGAATTTCTGTTTGTTATTTCAAAGATTTTTACATCATAGTAACACCAACGTAAGTGGCGGCTATTACGTTATTTTCAAAAATTCCAACCGGCGCCAGTGTTTCAATGACAGCATCATTTCTTCTTGCAGGTAAAATATTTGCTATTTATCGGTGTTTTGATTCGCTGCAAAGGTTATTTGGATATATATATATCATAGTTAACATAAACATAGACGGTTTAGAAATACGTAGATATTCGTCATAATTTATTGATGCCACCCTGTTCTATTACGATTGCTTTGTTGAAGTTTTGTAAGCGTTTTATTTCGCGGTAGTTAAAGTGTTTACCCGTCGATGTGGGACGCTTGAGTGATGTGTCTGTAGTGCGTACATATGTGCGTGTACATTGTACCTATAGGGAGTTTATAGGCACTGAAATTTCGTATTGCCTCGCGCATTGACGGCCGTGCGTCATACCACAAACCATTTAATACAGTTCCCTCAGACAGACGCGTTCCAGTAACGTTGTTATGCACTAAGATGCCATTAAATGCAGTTCTTATATTATTAAACTGTCATAAGACAGTTGACTAATAATAGTCAAGTGGTCGGAAGCCAAACTACTATACTAGATGTCCTATCGATGATCAGGTTTGACAGATTCATTTGGGTTTTTCTATCAAATTCTCAGCAGCAGCTTGGAGTTTAGTTTTGTACCCGGTAGCCTCGCCCCCCTTATTACATGGGACCTAAATATAGCGGCATATTGTAGGTGTAGTAAATACAACTCTGCCTAACCTTTCAGGAATATAGATAAATATAAAAACCGAATCCCTTATCGCTTACTTAATTCAAAAGGTGCCTATCTTTTTATCCGAATGTGGAAGGAGGGTAGTATTTTTTCATTGAGTTAATGACTGCGTAATAAATACTAGTAATATATTCAGCCATAACTGGAAAAGATGGAAGTATGCAGTTTAGTTTCGAAAGTCTAAGACGATCATTATATTTTTTAGTTAAACTAAAATGGAATAAACGGTGCCAAATTGCTTATTACGGTATTTTAGGCGATGGGCCACCAACTTTGCGTTCTTTAAGTTTAAAAATGCATATTTCTATGCAACACATGGCCGTAAAAGGTGGTTAGTTCGTGCCAGCATTTGGTACCTATTTAATTGACGCCACCTTAAAAAGGGAAACTATGTTGAACGGGCTTAATTAAATAATACACATTTATTTGCACAAACATTTGCGTCCATATTTTTATAAGTACCTAGTTAATTTTATTTGAACGGTAAACGTAACAATATTTTGGGAACGTGAATAATTATTTGTTCATTATTTGTTAATTTTAAAATATGAGTGAGTAAGGATTTTGGGGGCCCATACCATTTTAAAAGTGCGTTGGCCGCACCTGCAACTCCTCTGGTGTTGCGGGTGTCTATGGGCGCGGTAATAACCAACAATCAGGTGATTCGTCTGCTCGTTTGCCTCCCTATCCTATAAAAAATATTTACATTATGAATACAAAATACTTCATAAGGATACACAACATGGTCGAATTTGTTTTTTTCCTAATTATGTTAAACATACAATCGCGCCTATTCCCCGAACGGTTAGGCAAAGGTTAAGGGCTAACACGCACTTGTGATTTTTAGTCTACCGATAGTTTAGTCGCTGTAGTAGTCGTGTATAATTTCATGTCGAATTCTAATCGTGAATCCCAGAACGATCAAACTATCGCCTGACTAAAAATCACAAGTGCGCGAGCGCTCTTAGATATGCAGATAGACCCACAGATTACTGGCCACTTAATTGAGGGCGAGCCTATTGCTAAGATCCGACCCAGTGCTTTTTGACGTTGGCCGATACCGAGACCGAGAGTAAAATAGATAATATCTCGGCCGAGCCCGAGAATTGCAAAATGGAAGTCACTCATTGCACTGTGATACAATTACGAATGAAAGTAAGAACCAAGTGGCACTTGTTCATTGTTTGCTTTGATTGTCTGATTTGGCAGTTCTTTCATCATTTGACAAATCATGCATCGCCCGCAACGATAGAGCGAGCGCATGAGGTATATTAAAAAAAAACACTATTGCGGAACTTTCGATTCTCGACATTGGCGGAGTCTCTAATCCGTGACCGACACCGAGAATACTATTTTAGCCGAGAATGGCCGATACCGAAACCGAGACCTAGATCTAAGTCGGATCTTACCTATTGCCGGTACAAAACTAAACTTCCATCAGCTACTGAGAATTTCTAAAAAATGCCAATAACACTGCTGGATTTGGAATCGGACCCAGGACCTCTAAGCCTAGCAGTCGTGTGTAATGTGTATTTCTTCCCACATAGATACTAATATCAATGTTTTTGGTCCTTTGGTCCCTTGTGGTTTAAACATGGTCGTTATGGCGAGACGCTAGTCGGTTGGAGATGATATTTTGCGGTCAGGGTAAAAATAGAGAAAGCACCGTGCGAACATTCAACTCGACCAACAATCGCGATACGGAATCGAAGTGTTGATTGCCATTAGATATGTACGCAGGTGTGCGGATGTACTGCGCGATGACGTCATAACTGGGATGTTATTACTACTTCCTTTGCCTAAATAAACTGCGTCACTAGGAGCTATTGAACATTTTGAACATTCTTAGGCAATGTACCCACTGCTTAGCTAGGACCACTTTCGAGTAATCTTATTGCATATTGAATACAGTTTTAATTGTATATGTACCTAGTTTCTTCAAAACCACGCGGTGATAGCTTAGCAACCGAGTTCGAACCTTGCGTAATAAAATTATTTATAATACTAGCTGACCTGAGAGACGTTGTCCTCTCCAAGTTTCAACTAACTACCACGAAAAATCTCATACAAAAAGGATTCTGGTTTTCCATATTTTTAAACTTAGTGCCATTGACTTAATTTACATTACTTAATTTTAAAAAAATGTGCAAATATAAACAGACTTACCTGCATAGATAAAAATCCCAAATAAATGTTTCGGCATCAGTTAACGATTTTTTTTATTTATTATACATAGAATACGTGGTATATTATTTTATGATTTGATTAGATGGAAACTCTTTAGAATCTACACTATGGAGGTTTCACATTATAAAATCAGTTACTTTAAAGCTGGATGCTATAAAGAAGAAAATAATGATTGTCAAAAATTGTCAACTCAAAATGACACCTGTTATGGAATCAAATTTCATAGAGGTAATAACGATGTCGTGTTAGTCTTCTAGAGAATAAATTGTCATTCTTTGTTTACTTCTTTACCCTACTCAAATATTTAGTTTTTACACCGGCTGATGCTCGCTGGATAAGACCTATGTATGTCCCGTGATGCCTTGTATAAGTAGAGTTAGAATAACTGTACTAATAATCAATTCCCGTTCACAATAATTGTTTTTGATTTCTTTGTTTTATTTTCTTGTTTTATCTTATTTAGTACCTGTGAGTGTATTTTTTTAATTTTATTTCTTGATTCTGTTATAATGTTTGACCCGTGCTAGTCTAGTACGGAAATACTTAAAAAGGAAATTTGCTTCAACGGTTATTGTTCAAATTCTACGTTTTCAATCGTTAAAATGTTAATAACTTTTGATAGAGTGAACCGATTTTAATGAAATATAGCCTAAATGTTAATCCAAGAAACTGGCTATGAATTACTGTCCACTTCCTCCAAATCTCTTCAGTAGTTATCATTTGATGCGCGGTCAAACATACAGACAAACCGACAGACAAACCGACAGACAAACCGACAGACAAACCGACAGACAAACAGACAGACAAAAGTTCCAAAAATAATAGAAATGGATTGTGTTACTGATTCTGAGTCCCCCAAATTAGTTTTTTTGTAAATATAAGCAATGTACAGACACGGCTCACTTACATTCTTATTATATGTAAGATATCAGGAAAACACAGGAAAATATATCGAAGAAACTTGCATGCTTGTGAGATTGTCTCGACGGAATTTGAAATCTGCCACGTACTAGCCATTGTCACTCTGAGACTCGTGTGAGACCAGTGACAGTAAAGAGGTTGATTCTCTTCTTCTTATCGTGTCAATTTTCGAGTAATAATTATGATGATAATTATGAATAATTATTACCTCAATGGCGTTAAGCGAGGCCGCGTAGTGATCGTCTCTTGTGCAGGCATTCGGGTACAAGCACACACCAGCAGATGAGATATATATTGCTCTGGGTCCCATCTATAGGTTCGGTCGGTCTATAGGTTCTGCATCTGCCAATCTAGGTACGAAGTCGTGGATCTATAGACTTCCACACTGGCCACTGTAAGTCGTGCTCAGGTGGAGCAACAAAGTCAGGAGTAGGTGTACAAACAGTGGCACATAGTTGCAGGGGGATCCCTAGACCGATTCCCACGTGAATATAAATATTTGGACGGATTGATAAAGTCGTGTGTGCTAAGAATTATAGTTGTTTTTATGGGGTCGGTTTTAAAGACAAATGTTTCATCAATTAGGCTATTGTTACAGGTTTAGTGATCTTCATCAGCATAAGGCATTTCCGCCCATGAGATGAACATTTCGTTAAATATGGCCGACGGCTTCCTGTCCCAAAAACTGTTCTTCAGTTCCTTGTAGTCATGTGTTTCTTATCTGTAATATATGTTACAATTTTATTAAAATGCAATGCAAGGTAATTGTTTTTGCAATCAATGTTTAAGGCATAGTCAACTTCCTATCCCACTACTTACTTGGTATTATAAATCTGTTATCCCCAAATGCCCCAACTTAGATATCGAGACATTAAATAATTTACACAAGTTTGTCTAGATCTAAAATCTTCTAGGCCCTAGAATACTCAAAAAGTAAACGAGCGAAGAATCCGTGGGCTAATTATAATGCTGATAAGGCAATGTAATGGCGCCAACGCAAACAGAATTAATTCTACGCGTAGCGTACTATTACATAATTTGGCGTTAGGCGCCGGCGCACGTGGGGACGGCGCGCGCAGACGGCGCCAACAGACAAGCGTCGGGTTGCCAGCTATGCCCACTGTTTATGATTTACTTAGTTTATCATGTATCGGGTCATAAAAGTCGACTCCTTACAATAGATCTTCGTTTTAAGAGGACTACAGTACGTTTTCACTATGAGTTTCACTTTGATTTGGGCTGTTTTGTCCATCAGGCAGAGTTACAGTCTTCATTTAAAGGTCCTCTATTAGTACAGTTATGCGTAATTCATTTATGATGCGTCTCGGGAATAATCCTCCACAAAACAGAGAATCGAGGGATTTTCGAAAGGGTTAGGTAGTTCTTAGGAGGTAGCCCACCTTATTCAGACGATTTATTGACGTTTGCAGTCTTCGAGTACAGAGTACTTTATGTACTCTATTTGCTCTCTCGAGGACTTTATGTACCTACTACCTAGTCTGTGCTCGGAAAAAATATGTTATACTGCCGATTAATACAAAAACAAAGTTTCCTACACACTTTTATGCAAAGGAAGGCAATTTTGGTTCTAAGTCGGTACGAGCATGACATACCCTGCCACTCTTTAGGTGGCATACTAGCCGACAAAAAAGCTTTTATTATAAGGTATATATGTTTTAATTTGCCACATAGACCGATAGCCCATCTGTCTGTTTGTCCACATTAAACGCGAATAGAAACTGTTATGACGGCTGTTGTGCAGTTGGGAGTCTTCGGGCGGAAGTTATCGATTTAGTTACGAAGTTATAGAGAATATGTTCAGGCTGGGAGAGAGGGAGTCTGCTCTACAGGTTACTTGGCAGCATGTCTTTCTAGCAACTACAAAACAATGATGTTAGTCTACTGTTTTTGCTATAGAAAAGAGCAAAGCTAGTAACACTGGCAATACCAACCACGAGATGTAGCTACTAGGCGGTGAAATATCACAGTTAGCGCGATAAACTTGAGTTAACTACCGCCGCTCGCGGATTGCTCCGTGCTTACGCTTTAAAATAGATAACTGATTGCACAAACAAAGTGTATGAGGACAGATCAAACGTCTTAAATGCACCCGCCATGTTTTATGATAATTTGACACATGCTTTCAGACGTATTTCGTAGTGATGTACCATTTGATGATGTCCAGTCGACTTGTGTATGCGTTTGTGCCTGTTTAGATATTCAAGTAAAACTATATACCTAATAAAGATTTGTGTATAAGAACTACCTACTTATATGCATGAGGCCTTCAATGATAAGTCTAGATTTGATTAAATTGAATATAACACTTAACAAATGGTGTTGCAGGTGTGGGCGGCGATTATTACTTACTACCTGGTGGCTCGTCTGCTTATTTCCTAATTTAACCGAAGAAAAAAATCATAACATGCTATAACGCATGCTATAATAGGTATATTTTTTAATTTTTATGCTAAAGTATGTGAGCATGCTGCTGTTAACCAAGCAGAAACCCAAATTCGGAGCTCCTACTGAGAATTTCATAGAAAATCCACAATAGGTAAGGCTCACTAAAAAGATCGCTTAGTTGCTTTCTCTAATTATAACTCTTTGTATAGCACTTATTTCTTGGTTAATTTTGTAACTATTTTGTTAAAGTTTTCAAGCTTCACGTCGTCGTGAAAGAATTACAAACTCTATATATAAATGCCATACGATAAAATTAAAGTTTAATTTTTGCTAACTGGGTGAAACTTATCCCACGTTAAACACGCGGCTAAATAATCATAGAGGACTGCTTACTTACCCAGCATCTCTACTTATCGTTATCCAACTTGGGTAATATATACGTGTGTGCTTACTGAAACTTTCACGTTCAGGAAATACGAGTCGGCCGTCAAAGGAGCCGGTCTCTCCCGCGGAGCGAACGCGTCGCTCCCAAATATTGGTGACGAAATCCGGAATTTAGGACCAAAAAGATTCGAAGGTTGTTGTAAAAAGATTATAAGTGTGAAGATGTGTTAGAAATTGTGCTGATCTGTAATGGTTTTTGGAGGTAAGATTTTGTTTTTTGTTATTGACTGAGAAAATATGGTCGTGAGTAATATGAAATAGTGTCTCAAAGGGTATGATACTTAATTCAATTGAATTTGTCTTAAGTAGTTAATCAACCTGACGCCCAAATATTATGTAATATTCAAATATTTACATTATTCTAGGGAATAACCGCTGATTACTTCAGTGTCGCTGTTGTCAATATTGTAAATTTGCATCTTTTTGGCTATCCGTAAATGGAAATGGCAATATTTTGAAACTAATTCGCGAGTTAAAGTTAATGTACTATGTCTATAAGTTTGTTGTGATATTACCTCGTATAACACCAAATATGAATTGTAGGGGCCAGCCTCGGCTTTTTGTTGCTATTGGAGAAAATTAGTAAAATAAACTCATTCAAAATTAATATTTGCTAAAGGCAAATTATCGTTTTAAACATTTTGTATTGTGAATACAATATTACTAGATGCGTTCTGAAATTCTATTCTTAATTTATTATTCTTTTATCTATCCTCAATTTAAGCATTAAATTGAGAATAATTACTATAAAATATGTGCTATAATTTAACTATTTTTAAGATTTAATTTAAAAAAATAGTTTAAAACTACTAAAATAAAGTAAGTAATCAAAGTAGGTAAAATCCTTGTGAAGAAAATCAAAGAAACTCGCAAGATGTATCGATGTATGTAACTCATCGTGCTAGATCCCAGGACGGCACAGACTTCGACAGTTTTAATTTATCCGTCAAAATCACGGCCACCGTTATCAATAATTCTATTTTCAATTGGGAGCCATCAATAGTGGCGCGCTTAATTTGACAGGTGCTATAAAAGAGTTATTTCCCGCAATCCCGCCAAAAACCGTTTAAGTAAATGGCGCTTTTCGTAATCTGTCAAATCAAACGATTTTATCAAATAGCACTTTAACTATTTAAAATATTGATGGAGATTTAAGCAGTTACAGATGGGATCATATCTGAGAAGTATACTTTTATCATGTTTGATATTATTACGTAAAACAGACCACAATATCTCTGCCTGCCTGACTGAAGGTGCGATCCTACGCATTCAGATATTGTTTATGTCTACAAGAGTAATGTTTACAATAAATATTTTGCTCGTATTTCACCCGTGGATTGGTCTATATTGTCAAAATCGTTTCTAGTATTCTCAAGTAACTAACATCCTTATTGTGTAATGATTAATGGCCAGGATTGCGTACAGGAATTTGACGATCGTTCTATTTCTGCGTGCTGTTTATATTCACACGTAGTACTCATATGATGGCCGGCGCCAACCCAATCAACTTTCAACTATTATTGTCTCATTTCAATAAACATAATAATTAGTTGAACAAGTTATATCTCCCGTTCTAGTCATAAAATCACAGCACGTTACTAAACGATTTCGCCTTGATAATTATAACAAACACGTTATTTATGTTTTCTTTATTGTTGCCTCACATATCTGTCAGTGAGCGTTTGCAAACGGTCGCATCGCAACGGATTTTATGGATCGTTTTAACAGATTAATTAACCTTTAATCGTCTACCCTTTCTATTTTCCAAATCAACGCATTTTATGGTCCCTTATTTGTCTGTGTAATTTTAGCTCAATGCAATTGCTTTGATTTGAATGAGCATTCTTCAGATTAGTTAAGGTAGATAAAGGTTAACAGATTTTTTTTAAGAACGGAATTCATACAAGTAATGTATAGTACGCGAAGTACAGTTAAACCTTTATTTTTCATATATAATTTCAATTTTATGATATCGTTGGTCGCAAACCCTATTATCTTGGTCACCAATCATCATCGTCATCATTTCATTTTCAACCCATATACGGGACACGGGTCTCCTCTAAGAATGAATGGCAAGTTTAAACTATAGCCTCAGACCACTCTGAGGGTATAGTTTACGCTGGCCTAGTGCAGTACTACAGACTTCATACGCCGCCGTCGAGAAAATCTCTCGTGTATGTTTAAGCGTATAATAATTAAATAATAAGGATTATCTGTCCCGCGGTGTTTTACGCGCCTAATAATTCAATATAAGATTTTTATTAGATACTGCATTACTGCAGTTGAGAGGTATTTAAAAAAAAATCCATGGTTTGGAAATATATGGAGCTTTGATTCTTGATTCACGCATTAAGCCGAATGTTATCCTATAATCCTGTTGACATTTTACGATGAATTTCTCAATGTTGATTTACTCCGTATGTCTGTCTATCTTTCTAATCTTCAGACGAGGTAATCTCTTTAGCGTTAATGTCATTGCTTACGTACTTCGGGAATTATTCGCCCACACGGAACACTTCAATTACGGATTGCACTAAGACAATATTAGTTGTGCCAGATTTCTTTGCACGGACGCACTTTGTGGTAATCTGTGAACGAAATGGTAATCCCAGTGAATCATTTTAAGTACCTACATAATTGATGAATTTACATCACAATTCTCAATAGAAATAATCTAGTAAAAAGTGAAGTATTTGGCTTTATTTCTTTCGAGATGTTAGTTTTACACGATTTATGAATTTAAGTTCAGTTTCTTTTTGAAAATTCTTACTAGCAATGTAGGTCGCACATTACTAGTATTCTTGTGCTAAGCTAAATGCTTGTGTTACGAGTGGGAACTTATTCTTGCATAGGTTTCTAAATTAATAGTCAACAGAATCGTCTCTAGATGTTATCTATACGTGATATATAAAAGGACATAAGGCCAGCCAAGATCTTGAGAACCAGTAACGCAATTAGGCAGAAGTGTACTAATAGACACCCATTGTTAGCCGGTATGTTTAGGTCCCATATAATAATCCAACACTGAACTGGTATCATCGTGCGATGGGTTGTGGAACTTCCTAGACTATTGTCGAGCTCTACAATCATAATGAGTAATGTCAGCTGGGAATGGTCCACCCAAAGCCACGATGGCTCTTTCTTCAAAAGGCCGATCAATGCTCAGACATTGCTCTTCATTGTAATTTGTAACCCACATACATAAATATGTGCAACTTACACTTACTTACTATCATGTATGATAGTAAGTAAGTGTAAGTGGCAGTTTCACTGCCGGCATTATAAAACATTAACTTATAAAAGTGTCTTTAGAAGATCAATTTGCAGAAAAAAATATCATTTACAATTAAATAATAACTAAAACCTCTTCTAAATGTACTCTTTTAAGTGATGATTACATTTTACATATTAAATGAATAATGGCATCATCGAACAATAGTGTTAGGGCGTATTCAATGTAAGCCTGTTACCATGGGGGCTCTAGTAACCCACAAACAAGCCCAAGCACACGATTATGTTGCTAGGTGCCTGATGATTTGCATATAAAGATGTACAAAGGTGACTTTGCAATTTCGAAGTACCCACAAATCAATGTCAAGGTACTTCCTCCTTATACGGCTAGCCGTACTCAAAGTTTTTTAGCGTAAAGCTTATACGTACTTGACAGCTATTTATCATAAATTGGATTAGTGCCAACGTGTTCGAGCGGCACGACGGCGGCGGTCTGAAATTCGATCTTCGTTCGGTCAGGTAAAAGTTAATTGCATTATAAAGATTTATTTTACCGGTAAACGGGGCAAAAGACGTTCTTTATTGCTATGGGAATTAAAACTGTTATCAGTGAAATATGGTTGTTTACAAACTCTTGTCCATTTTATAGGTTTTTGAAATTGGTTTGTGTATTTTCTTCTTCTTTGTGTAATTCTTACGTTATAGCATCACGCCTGTATTCCCTGAAGGGTTTGGCAGAGGCGACTGAATGTATACCCATAGTTCGCCGGTATGTTTAGGTCCCATGTAATAGAGGGCGAGCCTATTGCCATTAACCGGGCACAACTTCCAAACTCCGAGCTGCTACTGGGAATTTCATAGAAAAACCCAATACCACTGCTCAAGCTGGGAATCGAATCCGAGACCTCTAGCGTAGCAGTCACGCTCAGGACCACTAGGCTAATGAGGCAGAGTTATATTTGTGCGTTGCCTACCTTGCCAACAATATACACGATGTGTGTGAAGTGTGCCATCCCTCACTATGCCAGCGTAGTGGACATGGAGGTATTATGCCCGCTTTTTTCGTAAAATGGGAAGGCACTGGCTTGCTCTGGTATCCAATCTAGTTTTATCAGGCCCTTCATCCTATTATCTAGGGTATAATTTCCCCTCATTACTTTAAAGAAAAGTATTTGCTTACATAGCTATAGATCAGTTAAGTATAGTACTATAGTTACTTGTGGTTTATCTGTGTAAGCAGACTGTGCTGTGCTGCAATGAAAGATTCCAGACGGTTTGTCATTCAATATCTGCGATTTTAGTGTCAATTGAAGCACATTTGGCTTCGCTCCCAAAGCTCGCTCCGGGATCACTTACCCGCCAGATATTACATTACTACCGCAACAGATAATATATTTAAACGAAACTACGTGAACGAAAGATCCTTGAGGCGCTCTGTCATTCAATCTCTACCTACAAAGCTTAAGCTTAATGTTCGTTGAATAAAGAATCAATCAAAGACATTTCAAAGGTCTATTTGTATTAATTCTGAGTCATTGGGATTTGTAGTTATCCAATAATATTAAGGATAAAAAAATATAGAAGTTTGATTTCTGTAGGGGAAAACGCGGTGTGTAATGTAGGTATGTTTATTTGTCCGTAAGCCATCAATCAATCAATCAGTTGACGGTTGACATAATCCGATGACGCGGCAAAATAATACCTAGCTATTTCCTCTGGATAAATACAGGAAGGAAATAACATAACATGACTATACATAATGTGGGTTGTAGCTATGTAATACCCGTGAAGAACGAACTCCAAGGTTAAGCTGTGCTTGCCGCGGACAGAAGATGGGTGGTTATTGTTTTTACGGAACCCTAGAGGGTCAACATAGTAGAGAGACAACAGAGTATTGGGTTTTTTAAATTATGGAGACTACTTTAATTTCGTAATGTTCT
Source organism: Acronicta leporina (assembly GCA_947256265.1). Classification (NCBI taxonomy): domain Eukaryota; kingdom Metazoa; phylum Arthropoda; class Insecta; order Lepidoptera; family Noctuidae; genus Acronicta; species Acronicta leporina. The sequence continues at coordinate 13,443,680 of OX366518.1, read as the reverse complement.
TAATTTATTTATTAACAATTCTGGATGTTGAAGTTTGAGAATAATAAAATAAAAATAGCTAAAATAAAAAGAAAAAAAAAAGTTTTATTATATTATACTAATTTAATAAACAGCTGGCGCAGCTTAACTCGATAGATCTATTGATTAGCGTAGTTATTACATAGAAATAAAAATTCAGTATGAGGTTTAAATGAAATGAAATGATATTTATTGCTATACTTAAGTAAATCTTTACAGACACTTTTACAAGTCTATGGTTTGGGTTTTTTGTAGCTAGATGGCTTCGGCATTTCCTAACTGACGACCTTTGAGAAGAAACACCAAAACAAACTCAGAGAATCATGGTCTCTTTTAAAGTCCAGACATAGAACAATGCAAATAATAATGTGAGTGGGACAAAGCAGGGCAATGTCTGAAATGGCCCTTTGAGGAGAGAACCATAGCAGCTTTGAGTGGACCAGTCCTAACTGACGGCAAGCATGCATCAGTCATCGTGTAGCTCAACCATAATTTAGGGAGCTCAACGACCCGTCGCACGCCAATACCAGATCAGCAGGACATTTGTGAAGGTCGTATGAAATTCCCAAATGCCTCAACAAACTGCCTCATTAGCCAAGTGGTCCTGAGCGCGACTGCTACGCTAGAGGTCCTGGGTTCCATTCCCAGGTCGAGCAAAGTGTTATTGGGTTTTTCTATGAAATTCCCAATAGGCTCGCCCCCTATTACATGGGACCTAAACATACCGGCGAACTGTGGGTGTATATTAGTACGCCTCTGCCGTTAGGCAGAGGCGTACCTTCGAGGAATACAGGCGTGATGGTATGTTATGAAATTCCCAAAGCCTCCAGGCTATAAAAACTTGTATAATATTATCTACCGTAAATACATTTACGTTCATTTTCTAGCATTTTCACAACTGTTGGGGTCTCGGGGTAAATTAATTTCGGCTGATTACGTCTTTTGTAATTTTTGGTTTGATACTATTGGGACTAACTCCTCTCTCACTGAGAGATGTAGTCACTGTTCATGGTTTAAAGTTTAAGTACATTCTTCTTCCTTCTTCCGAGCCGTTTCCCAACTAAGACAGAGTCGGCTTTTAAGGTACCCAGATGCGGGTGAATATCAGTTTACACGAATCGACTGCCATCAGACCGCAACCCAATTTCTAGGCAATACAGATATTCGGAGGATAGACTGGTTGTTAGGCTTTTTTGAGCTTCTGGCTACCACTAACTGTTGTCATACCGACGGCTTAACGTGTTTTCGAGGCACGGAAGGGTCTGAATGGTCACCCAACCACAGACTAACCGCGGCGAGCGCAGCTTAACCTCACAGTCAGCTTAGTTATTACTTAGTTTAAGTAAGTACATTAATGTACGCAAATAATATGAATTGGTGCCGTGGCTTGTTGTAGCGTACTGATTGCAATTTGACCGTTTATTAGACACATAATGAAGAAAATTGATAGGATATGGCTGTAATAATATGCATAAGATATTTGATGTCTATTGCCGTTATAGATAAAACTTGCGATGTAGGTATGTAAGGTTGGCTAAGAAAGTCCTCAATCAGTACGGATGGTTTCGAACATTGCCGTAGGCTGGTTTCGAACATTGCCGTAGGCGGGGAGAGGGGGATTTGGGGGTTGAAACCTAATTAGTCTCTACAATTATAAAATCGTAAATAAGCTGTGGCTCGACATTGTTTTTATGGGATAGGGGACAATCACCTGATGGTAAGCGATATAGCCGCCGCCCATGGACACTCGCAACACCAGAGGAGTCACTAAGTGCGTTGCCCGCATAGAAATGTTTCCTATAGATTATTCCTAGCTAGGGCCTTGGTGGAACCCCCAAGGCGCAGGCGCAGTTTGGCTAAAATAGTCACTTTGATGATTCACAGGCATATGACTTCACATTGTGCCAAATATCCAGTATAACGTGAACTCTACGTGTACGAAAAGTCTATAGAATGAGAGACAACTTAAACTGGAATTGAAGCCCGATTTTTCATCATACATAAAATCGAACAGAACTTTTTTTATTCTTGATAGGCTTACTATCTATTTTCATTTATTTTTATATGTAGGTGTAGAAAAAAAAATGTCAGAAGGCGTTTTTTGCATTTGAGTTTCTCAATAGCCGCAGTATGCCTCGAATTACTGGTAACCTTGTATATACTAAATATTGTTATTCGATTGATTTTAATTTGATCTGATTTTAAATGAATTAAGGTTTATGTATATCATATCTATATCTATACTAATATATAAAGCTGAAGAGTTTGTTTGTTTGTTTGCTTGAACGCGCTAATCTTTGGAACTACTGGTCCGATTTGAAAAATTCTTTCAGTGTTAGATAGCCCATTTATTGAGGAAGGCTATAGGCTATATATCATCACGCTACGCGGACGAAGTCGCGGGCAGAATCTAGTTGTAATATGAAAATGCAAAGGCATTGAACAATTTTATTGAAGTCTAGAAGCTAGAAGCATTGAATTTTGCACAGAAGTTCCAATAAAGTAAGAGAGTACAAAGACGGGATTTTGGGAAATTCCCACGCGATTGGGACATGGGAAATGGGTTCACTGTTGGTAATAACGCAGGTACCTATAAAATATAATAAACAACGATTTAAAATGTTATACAGCTCAATAAACTATGACTTTATAGTGTCATTACCCATGAATGCCACTTTTGATCGTTACGGTTAGTACCGTATTGTGGTTTTATAGAACGAAAGTAGGTTTAACAGTTGCTAGTAAATTACTACAAAATTAATGGGGACTGCCAAAGTTTCTCACTGCCATTCAGATTAAGCAGCGTTCGATAAACTTCAGAACGTCTTTTTGTCAACAATACCACGACAAAAGTCAACAGTGAGTGTTACCAGTGATGACTTAAGGCACAGAGACATGGTCGCTAGGTATGGGCTTCATAAGGAGCCTCAAGGGCACTTAGCATATTATGATTGGGCTTTCTTTACGCTACGATTCAGAAATGAGGAGATTCCTAGAAGAACTAAAGGTGCCGACATTTCTCAAAGGATTAGCTCGTAGAACTGATGGCCGCTAGGTTAGAAAAGTTCTTGAGTGAAGACCACGCACCAGAAAACGCAGTGTTGTACGACCTCCAACGATATAGATGAACGTCCTGGTGAAGACGACGATAGACCTGGTGGTCACTGAGAGTCGTTGGATGCATGTGGCATACAATCGGTCCTTGTGGCAGTCTTAGGAGGAGGCCGGAGGTCTTTTACCAAGATAAACAAAAAAATTTTTTTTTTTTAAAAAAAAAGCTTACTAGCAATGTGGGTCACACATTACTAGTATTCTTGTTAACCCCTCGTGCTAAGCTAAATGCTTGTGTTACGAGTGGGTTCACGTCGGTAGTGCAATGGGTGGGGTTCGAACCGGCAACCACATGATCGCAAGTCCGACGCCCTAGCCATTAGGCTACCGCCGCTTATAATATAATGTAATATCGTTGAGACGCCATCACGATGACGACGGAGACTGTCAAGTCAAAGGTCTCGAGTTCGAAACCAAGGCACGCATCCCGGACTTTTCAAACTCGTGCGTAGTGACCTGTATGCCTGAGACATTTTCTGGAAGGCGTGTCAAGTCTGCTAACGCGCATTAGGCTAGCGTGGTGGACTATAGCCTAATTCTTCTCATTCGGAGAGGAGACCCGTGCGCAGTGGAACAATATAATGGTTTGAAAAAGTTCAAGTTAATGTCAATATTTTTGTATAAGTAGTTCTTTATCATAACTGCCTCATCAGCCAAGTGGTCCTGAGCGCGACTGCTACGCTAGAGGTCCTGGGTTCGATTCCCAGGTCGAGCAAAGTGTTATTGGGTTTTTCTATGAAATTCCCAGTAGCAGCTCGGAGTTAGGAATTTGTGCCCGTTTAATGGCAATAGGCTCGCCCCCTATTACATGGGACCTAAACAGACCGGCGAACTGTGGGTGTACATTAGTACGCCTCTGCCTAACCCTTCGGGGAATACAGGCGTGATGGTATGTTTTATGTAGTTCTTTAAGTTTTAATATTCGCCAAGATTCTTGGATTTAGACGAAAATATGTTATACTCGTTTATTCGCTAAAATTTATTTTAAAAGTATTAAAACCTTAATATTTTGTTGATAATCACGTTTCGATCTCGATCATTGTGATTATCCACGAAATCTGTTAAATACTATCAACAAAAGCAAATTACTCTAATATTTCTATCAAAAAATATTTAATAAAAATATAATAATTAATTTATTTATTATTACCATAGGTACGTGTCGAAATCTCATTACGCAAGCGGTAACTTTTTTACTAGACTTAAAAAACTTGCAGACTCTAATTATATTTACGAACATAAGCTGAGAAACCAGTAATTAAATAAACTATAATAACGTCATGGTATTAAAATATACTTGTGATGTCACCCAACTTTTTACCCTGCATGGTTTCTGAACGAATTTTACGCTTGATTTAAAAGTTCTTTTGCGTCTGTCACTCTGGACCACGATTGTTATTGTTGTACATATTTTTTATCACCATAAGTACGTCACTGCGCGAAATACTCTCTAAGTACAGAAGCAACGTTCTAATCATACCAATACACATCATACAGAATACATTAAGAAAGGCCACTCTACGCCTCCCCCTAGCTTTAGTCCGCCTTCCTCATTTCGTGGTAGTGTTCGTTGTCTCTTGAAACAATGGTCAGCGAGAGAAAGAATTTGACGTAAGATCATATCGAATGCATGCATGCATATATGGAAATAGGCAACCCTGTTTACGTACACATTTTTTTTGAGTAGATTATTCATGGGTATCACGAACTATGAAGTGTCCCGGACGTGCCCTAGGTTTCATTTCGGCGGTTGACAACTTCTCAACTTTACGAAATTATAATTAAGGGTGAAAGTCGTTTACCACCGAGGTTGTCTACGTCCTATACGTAGGCATACCTGCTGTCCAGGTTTTAGTATCGGTTTTTCGATTTTATCACAACAAATCATAGCATCCCCAATTTAAAAAAAAAATTAAGTAGGTAGTTGGGCCAAGGATTCCGAGTGTTGTTTGTTTTTTTAAGGATATTGCCAATATTGTCTTTGTTGCCATTGCTGCTTATTAATTTTTCTAACGTTTCTTGCTTAGGTAAGTATTTAAAACCGAGCCCTTAAACAAGCTGTACTTCTACAATCTCCTATTTTGTGGTGACCGGTAACGAGAGTGAGATGACGTAATAATGATGGTATCGGAAGCGCCCGCCATCAAAAGGTGCCGCCACCGCGTGACATAATTCTTGTGTCTCATAAAACGTGAGCGGTCATTAATTACGCTGTGATTATTGGTTTTGCTCGTTTCTATCTATAATACACACGTATTCTTCTCTACTATTATAAAATTTAAAAAAAGTCGTGTCTGTACATTGGAGATATAAAAAACACCGTATATACGTCTCCGAGCCAAAAATGTGTTTTTTTTTTATTGTTGTCTGTTTATTGCGGGTTTGCGTAAAATCTACTGTATAGATTTTAATTTTGTTCTCACTTTTAGAAAGTACCTAAATATATATTCCAACTTTAAAACTGGTGAATTTCTTATCTCAATTAATTGAATGGATCTCAACAGCTTGACCTCTCTGATGTATACAGACCTATACAAAGAAGAGATCATCACTGTAATTATTTTTGGGATCCATTCATAATCCCAATATAGCCCCCTGTGAGCGAAGCCGCGGGCAAAAGCTACTACTACTATTACCTACTGTAATATAAATATAATTATATGACATACAGTGACATCACGTTGGAAACGGATATTTGCTCTGTTTTTGTTTTACCTCATATTAGGTTCCATTCTACTAGGTAGGTACTACTTTGGTGTTAGTGTGGTGCCAGTTGCCATATTTATTATGCAACCATTGCAATAGTTTTGTGTTTTAAAATAAAAACTTTTTCTTGCTTTCGTTTGCAAAACTAACTGCGTCTCAGAAAAAAAGAAAAATTGTCTGGTTATGGTTTTTTTTTTTTTTTATGTGACAGCAGGCAAACGAGCAGACGGATCGCCTGGTGGTAAACGATCACCGCCGCCCATGGACACCTGCAACACCAGAGGAGTCACAAGTGCGCTGCCGGCCTTTTAAAAGGGAGTACGCTCTTTTCTTGAAGGTTTGAAGGTCGTATTGGTCCGGAAATACTGCAGGCGACAGTTCATTCCACAGTTTTGTTGTGCGAGGCAGAAAGTTTCTAGAGAAACGCACAGTTGTGGACTGCCAGCCATATGGTTTATGGTTCTTCGGTGTTGTCATATTCCTGTGTCCCTCCTACCCACCCCTCAAGCTCTTAAATATCGTCATTCCATGAGATTATTTTAAACAGTATCTAGGTACATTCAAATTTATACAGTTCAGATCTAGTCTATGTGATAAATATCTACTTTTGAGATCTTATAATTCACCTAACATTTCTGTTGGTTTATAAGAATCTTTGACATTTAGGTACTAACGACAAAAAATATCAAGTCTGTTTTCCTGCCGAGGGATAGGCAGAATGGTACTAATTTACACCCACAGTGTGCCGGTATGTTTAGGTCTCATGAAATAGGGGGCGAGCCCTATACCTAACCATCAACTTTAAACGTCGAGATTTAACTGAGAATTTTAAAGAAAACCTTAATTAAACTTTTGTCAACCTAAGAAGCGAATCTAGGACCTGTAGTGTAGCAGTCGTTCTTGGGACCACTAGGATAATGAGACAAAATTATATATATTACTAGCTTCTGCCCGCGATTTCGTCCGCGTAGCGTGATGATATATAGCCTATAGCCTTCCTCAATAAATGGGCTATCTAACACTGAAAGAATTTTTCAAATCGGACCAGTAGTTCCTGAGATTAGCGCGTTCAAGTAAACAAACAAAAAAACAAACTCTTCAGCTTTATATATTAGTATAGATATAGATGAACATGAAAATTATCATAATTGGCCTTCTGATCAGATTTTTTATTTCACATTTATTTCTATTGATGATCCAATTGTCTATTGGTATATTTTACATTGATATTTTCCAGTTTTATCGCTTAATACCTATCATATTAATTGCTGTACTATTTTATTGCAATTTGCCGTAAGCAATCACGACTAAAATGACGCCATTGTGTAAAATAATCTATTATGTATATTTATTTATTTTAACTCAAATGTGTCGCTTAACCCGTGTTTACACAGATTTTATAATTTTTCGGGTGATTTTTTTTTTAAAAAGCTTACTAGCAATGTGGGTCACACATTACTAGTATTCTTGTTAACCCCTTGTGAATTGTGGGTGTGAATTGGTACTTGCTGGCAGAGGCCAGGCAAACAAGATTCTGAGTTCACGGGAGGTACCCTGTAGGTTTTAATTCTCTTGGGTCTTGACAGACAGACAGATAGGCAACAAAGTGATCCTATAAGGGTTCCGTTTTTTTCTTTTGAGGTACGGAACCCGGTAAAAACGATCAACAACTATCGAGAAATTAAATCTAAATAAACTATAAACCTATTAAAACGGAATACGAAATGCATTCAGGTGGTAAATGATTGTCAAGTTAAGTTTTATGTAAAGTACAAGCGACATGGCTCACTGCTAACCACTCAACAATTTGTTGGTTAGAATTAACCAAATGGAGCCGGTATTAGCCTGGGTGTAAATATTGTAAATTAATTCAATTAGTTATTTATTTATATTTATGCCAGGATCCTAGTAGGTCGCGTCACTTATTTGTCTATAGATAAGGAGTGATACAGCTTTTAGCTGCTAGATTTACGTGTTTGTATAATTCACCTATTAGAAAAGTTAAACGAATTTCGACTTTATTTTATTTTAGAGCTGTGGAGTTTTTATTTATTCTTGTTAGGGCTTACGCTCTACCGCCAGTTCGCCTGATGTTAAGCGACACAGCGTTCTACGACGAATTTTAACTTTAAGATATGAGAGGTGTTCCATGGGAGTTATTTTTTTTAATTCTTGATAGGGCCTATGCTTAACCGCCAGTTCGCTTGATTTTAAGCGACACAGCATGTGGAATAAGCTTGCCCAAAAGAAACTGATTCACTCTACATACATCTCTTGGGGAAGACCCACATAGTAACAATATTTCAAGCTTAACAGTTCTACTTAAAAATCATCCTTAATGCGACGGAATATGGGTCCTCCAAAGTGCAAAATGTTAGCTTGCGGGAATGCTAACCTAACCCAACGCATAACGAAGACAGTTCGGCTCAGCTCAGCTGGTCAGTTCTTACTTGCTGTGGCAATCTTTTTTTCATATAACTAATGAATAAATCATACACATCAAATTGCATCATTCTCAGGATTTTATAGAAAACCATATCAGCACTTCACTCGACTTCAAAATTAAACCCAGAACATCCAACATAGAAGCAAAATTAAAGCTTAATTTTATATTTTTAATAGATTAACAGCCAATAATAATTACTCAAAATAATTTTGCTTTTGTAGGTACTCGTAAATAGCACATAATTGCACATTTCCCATTGAGTTGCGTTCAATATTGATTTAAGTTCTATTAAATATTAATCAGCTAATGCGATACATGTAAATATTCCAACTGGTAATAAATAATATGTAGCAAATTGAGCAGGCTAGGTAATTGCTTGAATTTATTTGTCACCTGACGTTTCTATTATAGCTCGGTGACGTTTCGTGACTGCTCTGACAGATAGCACTCGTTACGTGTTTCCTGTGGTAAAAATGGTTTGTCTGTGTGTTACAGGTTGGTACAAAAACCACTCATTAGGATTTAATTTTGTTAACATTGTTACAAAGTAAATGCTCCAACTTAAAAACCGGTGGACTTCTTATCTCAATTAATTAAACGGATCCTGAGATACAGCTTGACCTCTCTGATGTCTAGAGACCGATACAAAGAAGAGATCATTACTGTTGGTTTTTGTTAAAAAATTAATTTGGTATCCATTTCTAATCCTAATATAGCTTCAGGTGAGCGAAGCGGCGGGCAAAAGTATTTTTTATATAATTAAAAATAGTAAAAAATGTAGTAAATATTTCGAATAATTTGTTTTATCGTATTCCTCCATACTCACATAGACACACAATTACATACTAACCTTAATTTATACACATACTTACACCATCGAAAAGCGATCAAAAGATACGCGTTATGATCTCATTGTTCTTATCTCCGTTGGTTATCTATTCACGACAATGACTAGGTGACTGGAGCCCGACTGGTAGATAATCATTAAAAGCCAATCACCATCAGTCATGGTACATGGGCGGGCTGCTGACGTCACACCGTGGATAAAGGACATGGGACAATGGTTTGCGGTTTTGTGTATCGCGGTGTAGCTAAGGACGCGTATGCCATCAATACTACCCGATCTGGTTTTATTTTATTGGAACAGGCTATACATTATTAGTTTTAGTGTATGCGAAACCCGGTCAAATAAAGTACACCATTTCAAAACTGTATCACGAAAATCACAAAGTTATAAGCTTGTTATGTTACTTGGTTGTCCGTACAAAAACATGCTCACCACGTCTTATTACCCCCGCCCCGCTGTGCGCCCGCGCCTAGAGCCGGGATTTGTGCGCGTATGTTTGCGAAAAGATACTTAGTGCCACTTGCACCAACTTCATATATGTGTTTAAATTGTATTTAAACTCAAAATTTCTATGAAAAATCGTGTTTAAATACAATTTAAATATAATTTTGAAGTTGGTGCAAGTGGCCCTTAGAGTCGCTCGGTGTCCCACTTGTAACTTTTTTTCAATATTTTTGGGACAAAATATAACATTATGTAAAAATTATTGGAATCGATTCAGTTACTTATTCTGAACAAACTGTAACTATTTATTATTTCGTGAGTTTATAATATTGCTATGTACCTAATTAATTATGTAAAAAGTACACAAGTACTTACCTATTTTTGATCGGGAGAACAAATTTGTAGATCGTGATCATCTTGACCACCTTTCAAGGTTCCTCCAGCTCCTCGAAGAGTTAGGTAAAGATATTCTGTGATGTACAGTTGTACACCCATAATAAGCCGGTGATAGGGGCGACCTTTTTGCCTCTTTTAATTATTATTCACCACACTCACTAATTTCATTCAAATGAAGTGTCACTTTTATTGACTTATAGAGTAATATTCCCGATTTTCTTTTTCTTAACCTTTTGTTATTCCATAAAATAACATACCATCACGCCTGTATTCCCCGAAGGTTTAGGCATAGGCGTATTAATGTATGTACCCACATTTCCTATGGTGATGAGATATATTTTCTGAATTGAATAATTACATCCTTTACATTTTTCCGCTAATAATTCTACTATGTAAAGTAAATAGCCAATTACACGCGCACAGCTAAGTGGGTGTGTTCGTGCGTATCTCACCGTGTATCTGTTGTACTAGAACGCATAAATCTGGCGTATTTATGAACGTCGCACTTCAATTAATAACGAATAAAATTAAATGTTTGCCGCTACCACAGAAATCAACATAAGATCTTAGAATGCTTTCTAGATAACTTGCACAAATTGGGATGTTGCTTTTGGATGTAGATTTCAATATTTTTATTAATAATATAAAAATATTGAAATCTACATCCAAAAGCAACATCCCAATTTGTGCAATTATTACAATTTATTGGGATGAGAAAATTAAAGAAGAGCCTTTGCTCTCCACTTTCTTTAATTCCTTTCTTTAATTTCTTTAATTGCTTACTCTTGATCGCAAGTTCACCTGATCTTAAGCGACACTGCGATCTATTATCATTTATCATTGATTGCTCGGGAAGAAACCGATTCACTCATGATTTAAAGGCACCCAGATTAAATCTATCGGGGAAGACCCATTCGGGGAGCGCATTCCACATTTCTGCGTTCGGGTTTTTGAAGTGTCCACCATGAATCTATGTCGCTTAATCATGCTTTACTTCGCTTATTACAGAGACCGTGACCCTCCAGAGGTCCGAAGTCAGCGAATAACTTGAACAACGCATGAAAGGACTAGGGCAGCGTAGTACGCACCGTCAACATTATAATATGATTTTTCAAGACATCTCTTTTTTTCTTTGCTCATGATGTTTGACGGGCTCTATTTCTTAATTAATCCATGACAGGTTAATAACAGTTTGTTTCTTCTATCGACCAGCTTTTTTAATGGGATAGGGAGGCAAACGAGCAGATGGATAACCTGATGGGAAGCGATTACCGCCCCCCATGGACACCCGCAACACCAAAGGAGTCGCAAGTGCGTTGCCCGCCTTTTAAAAGGGTTTAGACCTCCGGTATCCTCACTGACTCGGCGAAACACAAAGGAAGAGTTGTTATACGCCATTTTAATTTTACTTCGAAAGAAAGCAATTTTTATAACCATCGCTGAATCACTGCCTCCGAAGATGCTTATCAGATGTAATGGATATTCTTAAATACTTATAAACTTTGCTCGGGTATGCTACTATTAATAAAATTAATGACTGAGTCACCAAGTTTGACATCTATACAGGTATTAAGTTTTCTATGTCCGTAACAGTGTTGCCATTAAATAATTTACACGTCAGGTGCTTGTCACGTGTCGCTCTGGTATTTATTAGGCTTGTGTTTTAGTCATTGTTATCGTAATGTCTATTTTAACACGATTTGCTCTTATACCTCACTGATCAGGTGGTCAAGCAACGCGGTTATGAGTATAATTTTCAGGTAAAGCAAATTAATTTCGAATTCTCTGTGAGAAATTAAACACACTTTAGAGTATAACCGCAGGCAACAGCTAGAGCTTCTAATGTCTTCTACATTCCTATAGAGTATGTACAAACTTAAATTAAATATTATGTATAAACTATATCAAAGCTTATTCCCTTTTGTGCGATGCAAAGTTGTTTAAATTTACGACACAGGGGCGCTATTGTATATGCTAATTTACATTGATAATTCAACATGTTTAGTGTATGTAACAAGACTGGAAACCTATTATCATCAAAATAACATGCGACAGCACTCAGGGAATTGGGTCATACTATCAATTATCACAATTTAAAGTCAAATTATTTCGATTTATTGTTTTCGTACGTCGAACTTAGGTACTAGTTGTCACTGCCAACTAGTAACCAATAAGTCGTAGATCGTACTTATAAGTAGCATACTTGTAACTTATAAGTTCTAGCATATTTACAGTACCTACGCTTAAAATATGTGTCTGAAGTTAGGCGTTGCGAAGAGCCGCGCAGCTCACATAATACCTAATTAAGTGTTCTTATGCAAAAATATCATTCTTAAGGAAAATATATTACAGTCAAAGTCAAAGTCAAAATGTTTTATTTCAATTAGACCATTATAGAAGGTACTTTTGAATAGTCAAAACTAGTTGCACTGTTCCAAAAAGTGGGTCTTATGGAGAAGAGCCGGCCAGAAACTCAATAGATACTCTTTTTAAAAATGTTAATTGTAATTAGTACTAGCTTCTGCCCGCGGCTTCGACCCCGTGGAATTCAGTCTGTCATCACATCCCACGGGAACGGGATAAAAAGTCTCCGTCTCCTGGTTCTAAGCTACCTCTCCACCAATTTTCAGCCAAATTCAGCCGTTCTTGAGTTATAAATGGAGTAACTAACACGACTTTCTTTTATATATATAGATGATGTAATTGTAAACGAAAGATTTGCCTAACCCAGCAATAATAAATATTAATAAACATAAATCAATAATTAAGATAAACAGTTAATTTCTTGAGTTATTATGTCTGGTGGTTTATTCGTATAGTTTAATATTCAATATAATTTAATTATGTTGCATTTATTGAAATCTAATATAATGTATGACATTTGTAGCTTACGCATAGAATAGAAACAGGCTGGCAATTTAGCTTGTGAGCATAAATTTATGTTTTTGTGATTTTTTTGCATTTTTCATGCTAAGATTTTAAAGTTATTTAAATTTTTGAATTATTTTTTATTTATTTAAATATATGCTATTTTAGTGAAGGAAAAAATCGACTCGCAGGCAGGATACGAAGCTGCGTCTTCTGGATAGGTACGCCAGACGCTATGACCTCTATGGCACCGCGAGTCCCACCTGCCATGTCGAAATTACAAGGCAAAGTAACTTGCCTTTCAATAGATGTTACTGACGTCACCTTTAAGGCGTAAGTTCAGAATGTGAAGGCAAATTTCGACATGGCAGGAGGGACTCGTTGTGGCTTAGAGATCATAGCGTCTGGCGTACCTAGCCAAGCCAGAAGACGCAGGTTCGAATCTTGCCTGCGAGTCGAATTTTTCCTACACTAAAATAGCATATATTTAAATAATTTTTAGGCACTAATTAAAGATATAAAATAGAGAAAAACTCGAGTTATTTTAAACGGTTATTTTTTTATTCTCAAATTGCGATGGGACATTAAACAATACTAATATTATTTTGATTAAATGTCTTTTATCACGATTCAAGAATAGTTAAATAATCATAAATCACCGTTATGTCACCATGATTAGGTAATAAAAATCCGTTAAAATAATATATTTCATCTGCGTTACGCCAAGCCCAGTAGTTTTCCCGTCGTTGACTCATATCTGATAGAACCACATTCGATTATTTTTTGTGTCCCTCAAATTATTTTGTCGTAAAAACTTCGACAAAAAAGTCAAAGTGCTCTCTTTTAGATTGTGTACACGTGTTAATTTAATATGCCGTCATTTATAGTGAAAAACAATGTTATGATGTCACTACCTAAAATGGTCAGCTAGTGCGATCCAAGATTTTAAATGTTTGGATAAGAATCACGCGGAGCGTCGAGGTGTCTGTTCGCTCACATTCTTATCTTCCAAGTTTTCCTGTTTGTTTTCATATCAACATTCAGTAAAATGTAGGTAGATGGAATTGTGGGTTCGATTCCAACGGAGGTAGTAGGCGGATTTGTAACAGTGGTTGACGTATAGTGGGTTGATAATTTTAATGTATCATATATTCTGCCACAATATGTTAATGCACTAAGTACCAGTTAAAGTAGGCTCAATCCCTTTTAAAGGGCGGGCAAAGCACTTGTGACTCCTTTGGTATTGCGCGTGTGGGGCGGCGGTAATCGCTTAAGTACCATCAGGTGATCCGTCTGCTAGTTTGCCCCTGTATCCCATAAAAAAATGTTGTTTTATTTTATGTCTCTATATATAAAATACATTTAGAGCCCTCGTGCAAATGTTGCTAAGTTTATTCTCAATTCATGATTTCTGCAAAAATGTGTTAATCAAGTTCTGTGTTGCTGTTTACATTTGTGATACATATTATTTACTTTTTTCGTTTTCGTGTTCATGATCGTTTCTAACTGCTTATTAGAGTGTTACTAAATATGACGTATTATACCTATGTTAAGAGCTATAAAAATCATAGAAAAATATTTACGTTCGCATTTTACTGACTGGAATTATTGTTTTTATATAACATACCATCACGCCTGTATTCCCCGAAGAGTTAGGCAGAGGTGTACTACGGTACACCCACCGTTCGCCAGTATGTTGTGGTGTCCATGTAATGGTGGGGGCAATAGGCTCGATTGCCATTAAACCGGGCACAAATTCCAAACTCCGAGCTTGTACTGAGAATTTCATAGAAAAACCCAATAACACTTTGCTCGACTTGGGAATCGAACCCAGGATCTCTAGTCTAGCGGTTGAGACCACTAGACTAACGAGGCAGTTGTTTTTATATAAAGTTTTCATATGGAAATATTTTTCATAATATATGTATAGTTACTACGTCGGAAATTTCATAACCTAGGGCAATAGAAGTTTTATACAGAATAAGCATGAATAGACGAGAATAATCATTATCATCATAATTATTTATATCCTAACTACCTACCTATCTATATCCTGCCTCAGTTTTGACCATTAGTCTAGATGATATAGTGATATAGATGTAAAAGTCCTACGCGCGTTTGCAATGCTAGAGGTTCTGGGTTCGATCCCAGGTCGAGCAAAGGACAAATATTATTGGGTTTTTCTATGAAATCCTCAAACTCCGACCTACTAAGGCTGAAATTCGGTTTTGTGCCTGATTAAAGACAATGACAATAGGCTCTTCTATACTGACGAGCTGTGAGCTTCGGGGAATACGTTAGTGAATTGATTCAAGAAAAATAGACACCATATTTTTGTTGGAAATTTCCTTGCATAATTCTGTGTTTATGTAAGCATATTTCCAATCCTGTCCCAAACTATCCAAGATAAACTCGCGCAAAAAATAGCGTACAAATAACACCAAGAAAAATGTTATGTCAAAATATAAAACATAATTGTCTTGATAGGTGTACGCTAAGCTCCGTTGAAATATTGCATTTGAATAGTATTTTTTATATCGAGTTTTAGTTGCTTAAACGAAATCTTGACAACTTTACCGAATTAGGTACCGAGGCAACAAAAGGGCTTCAGCGGGGACCAATGAAACTTTGAACTAAAACGGTTACGGTTACGGTTACGGTAATAAAACCTCTACAGGGACACCTAGGGATGGCAGAATGAGCAGGTTGGCTCGAACGGGGAAGGTTAACATTATTGGGTATTCGGCACGAGTGATGGAATATATAAATGCTAGAAATAAATAATAATAATAATTATTATTGTAAGCCCGGTTTGTCCCACTGCAGGGCAAAGGCCTCCCTTCCCTCGTTCCCCTCCTCCACTCCTCTCGGTTAATTACTTTTTCGGCCCAATTTCCCAAATAGAAGTCCAGTTCGTCCCGCCATCTCCGCCTAGGCCTCCCACAAGGCGTAAGACGACGTAGGAATAAATAATTATAAATATTCTGCGACATTTTACACAGCACCATCTAGTCCCAATATATTATTCATATATTACTCCGTCCCGATTTAATACTTATATACTTAATAAGAAACACCCAGACGAACACCAACACTTATATTCATCACATAAATATTTGTGTTCTGTGGGAATCGAACCCACGACCTCATGGTCAGCAATCCGGTACTCGAACCACTAAACCACAGAGATCGTCAAAAATATATTTAGCAATATTTCTATAGCAGAAATATACACTTTTTTTTTAAGACAAAAGATAGGCCTTATGTCCTTGTGCAAGGTTTAATCTATCTTGGCTTGCATTAAAAAGAAGGATTAGAAAAAAAAAGACATTTGGCCACTCGTACTTTGCAGAATAAGTTTTCTTTTAAAGGTTGAAGAAAATACGTGACATAATAATGTCTTGTCGCAGTGCGTGCTAAGCTTGAAGCCGCGCGACTCACGCGCACGATATCTCCCATCAACTGGTAATTATTATTGACTGATATCGGTTAACTGTAGTGTTAGGAAATAAACTAGTTTTTACTTAAGGCCTAGTTAGTATTACAGTTGGTGTTTGTCGTATCTCCAACTGTCTGTCTGACTAATTGCGACGAAGATAGAAGAGTTCTGATTTTAGGGAAAACCTTCATATTATTAAATGTATGATAAGTATTGTATACAATTGTGGCGACTACTTACAGGTACTTTTCTTTATGGGATAGGGGAGCAAACGAGCAGACGGATCACCTGATGGTAAGCGATAACCGCCGCCCATGGACACCCGCAACACCTTTGGTTTGGGCCTCCGGTAACCTCATTCACTCGGCGAAACACAACGCAAGCGTTGCTTCACGCCGGTTTTCTGTGAGGCCTTGGTATCACTCCGGTCGAGCCGGAGCCCATTCGTGCCGAAGCATGGCTCTCCCACGTGAAAGATAGTCACGTGAAGTACTGCTAATAGGTCTAATGTAGTCAAAGATTTAGTTTTCTAAAATCGTTACAGTTGTCTTTCTTTCTTTCTTCTTCTTCTAATCTAGGATCTACCCTAACATTTCTTTCAAAATACTTAACTAGAGATCATGTTTAAATTACGATTTATTTTGGTGCGTATTACATTTCCGGTGCAAATTAAGGGTCCTAAGGAGACCTGTGGTCAAGTGGGCAAGTTGACTGAATTACTCATGTAATTCAGTCTACGCATGATCCACTAATATCGTCAAGTAAAGAATGATCAGAAATGTAGGGATCTCACGGTAAGAGCTCATACATTGAAAACGATACACTGTTTTATCCCGACCGCATAGAACTGAAGTATAAAGTCCGTAGATACAATGTGTATTAAGTTTAATAATACTTTTGATAGTTGCGAAGTAACTTCACCTTAACAAGGACGATATTATGGGTTATGACTTCACTGCACAAAAACTCGCCGTAGACAAACGTGCCGAACCGTTCAACAATCCACTTTGAGTGACAGATATGTCGCAATCGATTTATCTGATCCGATTGAATAATCGAATAATCATACTAATGATACCTTTGTTGACCACCGAGTCTGGGATTCGAATTTTGGTAATTTATTATTCAGCCTGTGAATAATAAGTGACGGAGAGCAGTGACAGCCTAGGTATGTCGACAATCGAGGCAATCGAGTCGTCTCGATTTCGAATCGAAGGCACAGACGTCCGATTTTTGAAGATATGTGCGTATTAATTAAATGGTGAAAAAAAATATCGTGAGGAAACCTGTATGCCTGAGAGATTTTCTCGCTCTAGGTCAGCGTGGCAGACTAGCCTAATCCCTATCATTCTGAGAGGAGACCGTGCTCAGCACTGGGTCAATATTATGGGTAATGAGTTTTTCCTTGCACCTCATTTGCAATGAATAAGCCATATAAATTCAATTACATATATCAATTGGTCGTGGAGTCTGTATTAATAAATACATACTTAAATACATGTTTGATATAAGTACAAGTTTGTTTTTAAATCAAAGGCGGTAATTAAATACATTATTTATAACTAATACGACCTCAACTAAGTTATAATTTATAAATTTTGTATGAACTTCATAGAAGTACTTTCAATTGCTAATTACTAAATTGCCTCATTCGCTTAGTAATCCTAAGTGCGACTGTTATGCTAGAGGTTCGATTCCTACGTCGAGCAAAGTGTTATCTTATTATATTAAAATTCTCGTGTCACAACGTTAGTTACCATACTCCTCCGAAACGGCTTGACCGATTTTTATGAAATTTTATATGCATATTCAGTTGGTCTGAGAATCGGCTACTATCTTTTTTTAAGTGATAGAATACTTATTTTGAAAAAGTTAAGGATCCACCTCTGCAAAGCCGCTAGTTGTTATAGCAGCTCAGAGTTTGGATTTGGGGCCCGTTAATGGCAATAGGCTGTTCCCCTATTACGTGGGACCTAAACATACCGGCATAGGTATCCATTAGTAGGTACGACCCTGCCTAACTCTTTGGGAAATACAGGCGTGATGGTATGTTTTATGTTACGTTATAAGATTAATAGCATACATTTTTCAGCATGGTGACTTCCTCCATCTAATTTTGTTGCAGTTTGAAGGGATTTTGTAACAATGTACCATCCGTGAGAATACTCCATTTGATTTTGTATTCAAGGGCAATACACAGATTTGTCTTCACATCAGATAAACTGATTCATTAGTCTAGAGGTAAGTTTGAGGTCGTGGATTCAATTCTCAGGAAGAGTCAAGTTTTATGGAGTATTTCTACGACATACCCTGTACTTAGTATTTAGGTAACTCGGTGTTTAGGATTTATGCCCGGTAAAATGTTAATAAGCAGACATTTTGTATGCGACCTCAAAAAATATATTTTAAAAACAGTATCTATGGAGTTTCTTGCCGGCTCTTTTCTATTAGACACTTTTTGGAACCGTGCAACTAGTTTTGACTTTTCAAAAGTACCTTCTTTATTGGTCTAATTGAAATAAAACATTTTGACTTTGACTTTGAACATGTCGTCAATCTATGACTGTACATTAGGACATCTCTGCCTAACCTTTTGGCTAATGCAGGCGTGATGATATATTAAGTCTTTTCAATATCAGTT
Source organism: Acronicta leporina (assembly GCA_947256265.1). Classification (NCBI taxonomy): domain Eukaryota; kingdom Metazoa; phylum Arthropoda; class Insecta; order Lepidoptera; family Noctuidae; genus Acronicta; species Acronicta leporina. Next base: position 13,424,764 of record OX366518.1, on the reverse strand, counting down.
GATTCAAGGCCATTATACAATACGGAATTGGTGAATCATTTCCATATTTTCTCTACGATGGCAAAACTCTATCTACTAAACTACTAGATATATCCATATCTTGCTAATGGGTTATATTTGGAAACAGATTATATTGGTAGAGGATGTTCTTGAAATCTTGAGCTTACTAAATCTTGCGTCTAGATTTTCATAACTGTTTTTGGTTATACGAGTATATGTATTGATTTTGGTAGGTCAGCAGGTTCCATATTTTGCTTAAACGACGAGTATATACAAAAAGCATGAAGTACTTTTTTTTTCATCTTGTGTTTCTTCTTTTTACCCGACTGCACCACGCCAAAAATACTATTAAAGAAACTAGTAATCATAATACCTTTTAGGGGTTGTAGAAATATGAAAATAAAAACTCAATCTACCCGTGACCATTGATGCTGTAAAGGATCCGAAACGTCGGGTTTTAAATAATATCAATATACCGCGACAAAACCGTAAAAAGTAGTTTAATTTCAGTGTCTTATATTCGCGTAAGTGTCAGAAATCAGTATGAGTGTATTAATACTAGTGGTAAGTTACTTTTGTCCTGTTGAAGCTCACTGGGGGAATTAATTTGATACAACTGTTCCTACATAAATAAATCGCGCATGCGCGCTCTGATAACAGCGCCACTCCTGCCAAACATCAGTGCGCGCATTATGACGTGCGCCCGCGGCGTCTGCCGTGTGTCTCCACTGCACAGTGTCACGTTCCATTTTTAAATGATTAATTGTAACATTTCCCAAACATCAAGCTGTCAAGTTTTCTTTGGGTTTAAGTAATATAACAATTATTGTGTGAAAAAAGTTTTTAGCTAGAAATATAAATCGTTGAGGAGTTTGACTGAGAATACTTTATTATTCCTTAAAATATATTGCAAAAGAATTAAACCCACTAAATCTTTAAGTATACATGTAGGCTGCCTATTGCTAGATACGCGATATTTTATAAATCTTCGTCATAATTTTGTTTGATCCCCGAATGGGTATATTACTCAATCCATTACGTAATCCAGGTTTTAATAAATCTAGTCGATTAGCTCATATTTCTTTCTATTTTATCGAGAGTACTAACTAGTGTTGTTTCTATTACAATAACGCATATCTCGAGTGTTATAGTGGAACTGTTGTGGTTCACTCGCATCGACATCGGATGGATTGATGACTCACTGTGTTTATTCGGTTATCAGACAAGTTTTAGTGTGATCTTCAATGGACTGATGGATAGTAAATTGTTTGTCGGGTAGTCCGCAGCTCAGAACAAAATGTACGAGGTGGATCTGTTTGGTATTAAAAGTGACTTGTATTGCGTTAGTCATTTCTAGAAGTGGAGTTCTGTGTCTTTAATTTATATAAATTACCACTTACTGCCAAAAAAACATTAAATAAAAACAATATTAATACTAGTTTTAGGATATATGCTGGCTGCTTATTGCTCTTAACCGGGCACAAATCCAAACTCCGAGCAGCTACTGAGGATTTCGAAGAAAAAACCCATAAAACACTGCTCGACTTGACGATCCAAGCCAGGATCTCAATCGTAGCAGTTACGATAAGGCCACTAGATGAAACGAGGCAGTTACAAAAGTGTCCTTTCCCAAAAATTTCCTTAGAAAATTCGATTTTTTTCCAAAAAATAAATACAAAAACCACTTGCGAACTGCACGATTGTTCGGAACGGCTAGATTGAGAGACGTATAGGTATTTATTTTGTCGAAACTATTATAAAAATACTAACTTCTACCAGCGACTTCGTCCTCGTGGAATAGTTATTTGGTCTTAGCGTGATGATATATAGCCTATAGCCTTCCTCAATAAATGGGCTATCTAACACTGAAAGAATTTTTCAAATCGGACCAGTAGTTCCTGAGATTAGCGCGTTCAAGTAAACAAACAAACAAACAAACTCTTCAGCTTTATATATTAGTATAGATATAGATTAGGCAAACGTTTGCTAAAGTGTATGGTATTATGAAGTACCAGTTGAAAGTTATTTTAGTGCAGTCGAATTGTTCCTTCACTAAAAAATCTATTAGATATCAAGTTAAATTTATATTTCTTGGAATGAAGCGGTGCCACAAATTGAAATTGCGATTAAGAGACAAGATGTATACGACTCTACACATTATAGAGCGCCATCCTTTTTTCTAAACCCTAAAATGATCGCATTTTCGTGGATATTTATACAATAAATACAAGCTAAAATTATTGTTTCAGTGTATTATATTAATTAAAAGATTAGGTACGATCATAAAACAACAAATTAATTATCGGATATGTAAATATTAATTGATTTATGACTTACAAACAACTGAGTCTTCACTGCGCAGACAAGTGTCAATCGATTACATTGTCTCGTCAATTCAGTCAATATTAAAATCTAGCAATTATGAAGAATATCTTAGAGATGTCCATTGGTGTTTACATCCATGCGGAAACATTCCATGCATTCGTTACAACAAAATGTTACACGTCTATTATTTGTTATGCTAAATCGTGAGTTGGCGCATTAAATGTCATGACATAATGACACTGCGTCGTGTTAACGCACGACTGAACAGTACAAATTACAGGTGCAATTTAACCGAGAATTGTTTATAATGAATAAATGGGTATAGGGCGACGGCAGGCGCTAATTATGCAGATATCATGACGCCCGTGTAAACAGCGGTGTCGCATCACTAGTGCTAGTAAGCTTTTATTGTTGGTATAGTTCACGAGACGTGGCGCTTCGCTGATCTATTTATAAATACGAAACCTATAAGTCTAATTCGTATACTACGCTTTTCTCTTCTGTGTTATAGCTATGTAAAGGTTTAAAATCACTTTTCCATCAAGGTTCAAATTCTGAGACTTAGCGCCACTTGCACCAACTTTTTAAATGTGTTTAAACTGGATTTAAACACAAAATATCTATGAAAACTCGTGTTTAAATACAATTTAAATACAATTATGGAGTTGGTGCAAGTGGCCCTTAATGTATCACAGAACATTCCTAACATTCCGAGTCCGGTAAATCGAATTTCCGATACAAATGTAATAATTTAACAAAATAAATCGTAATTCAAACACAATTTAATTAAATCTATGTATTATTATTCGGATTCCGATGCTGGCTATACTGCCTATGGGGTTGGAGGCATTATTGTAAGTATTTAAGGCCGAATTGACCATACAAACGTAAGACGAAAATAAATCGATAATGAAAAAGAATTATATTAATTTAATCATTTTTTTTTATTATTCGGATTCGGATACCTACTATTAATCTAAGTTCATATTCAACCATTTCTTCCAATATATTTCACGGGAAATAATTGTAAGTTAATGTAATGTATTTTTTTTTATTATTTTACGAAGATTCGACCGGGTTTCCGTTTATATCGTTTATTTTCAGTGAAGTAGTCGTAGAGAAAATGTTTGGATAGGAACCTAAATTAACGCTTCCGATATAAGAATAATAACACAAATTTGTGTTTGAATTACGATTTATTTTGGTATTAAGTTTTTATGGGCAATTCGGCGTCCGCCGGACCCATAAGTATTTATTACTAGCTTCTGCCCGTGACTTCGTCCGCGTAGCGTGATGATATATAGCCTATAGCCTTCCTCAATAAATGGGCTATCTAACACTGAAAGAATTTTTCAAATCGGACCAGAGTAGTTCCTGAGCTTAGCGCGTTCAAGTAAACAAACAACAAACTCTTCAGCTTTATATATTAGTATAAATAGAGCCTATAGCCTTCCTCAATAAATGGGCTATCTAACACTGAAATAATTTTTCAAATCGGACCAGTAGTTCCTGAGATTAGCGCGTTCAAGTAAACAAACAAACAAACAAACAAACTCTTCAGCTTTATATATATATATATAGTATAGATAGATTAAAACCTTCAACAAACTTTATGCTCTTCAAAAAATTTAGGAATTAGTTTATGACTAATTCTACAATTAGTTACATCTTTTATTTTATTTGAATGCCAGCAATAAATCATGTGACACGAAAGTAAAGTTCGGTGTGAAATTCCCAATGTTGTACTATCTCAAAATTACTCAACGAGGGTTTTAAATGTGACGTAGATACTATAATAGGTTTGCTTATGTCATTAACGATGTTTATGGGTTAATAATTTTAGGCAGGAACTTTCCTGTAACACATATAGGTAATGTATGGAGGTGTAGGAAAAGGAATCGATGACGTCAAATTAGATACGTTTGTCGTGCAATAGAGTCATAGTTAGGTATTAATGACATAAGTTATATTGTTGCCTAAGCCTTTTTGAGAATAAAATCCAGTAAATTGCGTAGTTTTGCATTGAATATCTATAATAGTTAGGCATATTATCATATAAGGTTAGTAGGTAGTAATAGGCTAATAGGTAGTCCTTTTAGGATTTTTATGACTAACTACAGAATATTTGATTTATTGTTTTAACTTGTGCAGTGCAGTGATATGACCATTGGACTGCCAAGTTAAAGTCTCGAATTCAATTCCTAGACACCTCTGACGTTTCGAAGTTATGTGCTTATAAAGGTTAATTTAAATAAATAAATATTGTGGGACATTTTTACACAGCACCATCTAGTCCCAAACTAAGCAGAGCTTGTACTATGGGTACTAGACAATGGATATAATACTTATATACTTTTTTTTTTATAAATACATACTTATAATATATAAGAAACACCCAGACGTACACAAACACTTATAATCATCACATACATTTTTGTGTCCTGTGGGATTCGAACCCACGGCCTCATGGTCAGCAGTCCGGTACTCGAACCACTAAACCACAGAGGTCGTCTTATCACGTGCTTAAACGGTGAAGGAAAATATCGTGAGGGAACCTGCATACCTGTGAGATTTTATCGACGGCGGGCAGCGTGTGAAGTTTGTCAGCCCGCATTAGGCTAGCATGGTGGACCATATCCTTAGCAGTGGGACAATATAATAGGTTGATTGTTATTTTTTACTTGTGAAATATATTGTACTATGGGCCAAATCCATATCTAGCCATTTTTAAAACAAAATCCCGTGCACACGATGACCATGGCTGTTTACCGCCCTTTTTTCGTTAACCAATAGTAATAAAACAGAAAAGGATCCTTTTGGGACGACGAATAGTAATAAATCAAAAAATAAATAAGCCAGGGACGAGAAAGCTCTTTACCTTGCATATTTACGTAATCTTTCACTATAACCATGCCTTGAACCATTCCCATGAATAGAGACATGAAATCTTGTTTCTACGGGAGGAAGGACAACATCAGTCAAATAGCCGAGATTTTTCACACGTGATATTTTCCGACGAAAAAAGTTTTAAGTCTAGCCAGGTAGGTCGTCGGCATCTATGGCATGTAAATAAAACTCGGCACGAGCCGAAAAATGTTATTCCAAATAATAAGTTGTGGTCAACATGTGGGCTTGGATGAGTTCGGCTGGTTCTGGGGAACTGGCCAATACCCCAGAGAGGGCGAATGGTGAAAGTTATTTACGATACTGCAGATACCGTTTTGCCTACAGTACGAGTGGCGTATCCAGAGCACGAAATGCCCAAAAAATGTTTTATCCAAGACAATTGTCCTATACACTAATACACTGTTCGCACTTGGTGTAGAATTGGATCCAAAAGCAGCCAAGTATACGATAAGCGTGGCCTTCTCGCTCTCCGGACCTAAACTCCATTGAAAATATACGGGGTAGGTATAATGGTTCAGAGATAGGATAACAGGTGCGAAAAAAATGACTACTAGTCAGTAATATCTATTATGCGTTTCAATTATACAACTATACTCTTGACAACAAAAGCCTGTTTAAATATTTCCTATAAATGGGTACTAATGGCACCGCCTTTGAAGCAATACCCAATTGTAGTTTTAGCACGTGTAGCATTCTTTCGACCTTCGACTAGCACGTGTAAATTTTAGAGATTTTGAATGTTTTTGTTAAATTACCAGTGTTGAAATATACTACTTAATGACCGACAACAGTTCTCTCTTGTTATTATTTGTGAACAAAGGTGATCGAAACAAGGGGCTCAGCAAATACCCCAACGCTTTCATGCTATTGGTTTATGAGCGTAGGTAAGCGCTAGTATAGTAGCCGAGCGCTGCAAGCAGAAATAGTCCTAATGGTGGTCAGATATGGATTTTCCTGATAGTACCTAAACTACGTGAAAGAATATAAGTACCTTAAATATTGTAAGAATCACCAAAATCAGTTATTAAACAACAAATACTGGCGACAATTATAAAAAGGATTTACAAATTTTATGAATAGGTACCCATAGAATATTATATAAGTCATCCCAAATCGTAGTTAATTCATAATTTAGGTTAGTGTTATACCTACTCGTTTCCTTGAATTTGTCGATCTGAATACATATCCGTTAGAGTTCATTAGATAGCATTCATTCGTTCAGACCCACTTCAATATATTTGAGTATTCGTGTTGGCATTTCCGAAGTATTACGTGTAAAAATATCTCTCATTTTTTTATATAAGAAGTTCACAGTATTGGGCGAATGCGTCACCTTTTAAAATGTAATTAACCCTAGACGAACAGGCCGGACCCTGCACTTGACGCATAAAAATACATCTAAAGAAGTTTAATAATTTTATGGCATAATCTATATTATTATCTAAATTTACTAATATATAAAGCTGAAGAGTTTGTTTGTTTGTTTGTTTGTTTGCATGAACGCGCTAATCTCAGGAACTACTGGTTCGATTTGAAAAATTCTTTCAGTTTTAGATAGCTTATTTATCGAGGAAGGCTATAGGCTATATATCATCACGCTAAGACCAATAGGAGCGGAGCATCAATGAAGAATGTTTCAGAATCGGGTTTTTTTCCTTTTGAGAGCTTCCGATGCATGCGCTGCGTAAACGATTAAAGTTTCGCAAAAATCATATATGACAGAATTGTTCCTCTTTAAAAGTTCTAAAAAAAAGTCCGCAACAGCATATGTCTATCTTTTAAAGTTGGCTCACTACAACCTTTTTTATGCTAACTTTGTTCTAAAATTAGTTTTTTTTCCTTATGAGAGCTTCCGATGCGTGCGCTGCGTAAACGGTTCAAGTTTCGCAAAAATCATGTATGACAGAATTGTTCCTCTTTAAAAGTTCTAAAAAAAAGTTCGCGACAGCATATGTCTATCTTTTAAGGTTGGCTCACTATAACCTTTTTTATGCTAACTTTGTTCTAAAATTCCATGAATGAAATACTTGAATTAAATTTCCAAAAAATATAAACATGATATTCTTCCTTATCCAAATATATACGTTATTCATCAGCCTTTAGAGCGTTTGTTTTGTATCCGAGCGGACCCAAAAACGCTCTGAAGGACATATCCTCATTTAGCGTTCTTTTATATAACATATTTTACTAAAGTTCCGCTCGGATAATCAATACTCAATTATCAACTAACAATATTGGCTATATCTTGAAGTGAGCTTCAATCAAAACATACAGCCGCTGAAGGGGATCATCATCTTCTTACCACCTGTCAAGTGCCACCTGCCAAGTTTGCTTGAACGCGATAATCTCAGGAACTACTGGTCCGATTTGAAAAATTCTTCCAGTGTTAGATAGCCCATTTACTGAGGAAGGCTATAGGCTATATATCATCACGCTAAGACTAAGTAACTATTCCATGCGGACGAAGTCGCGGGCGGAAGCTAGTATATCATAATATGGCATAGTAACGTCTCTTTCTCAAAGGGTCGCGGTGGTGTGTGAAGTCTGTCAACGTGCACTATATATAAGCAATCCTGGTTATGTAATGGTCTTAATCCTCTGATTCTGAGAGGAAATCCGTGCTCAATAGTTGGTGAATGGATCGAATCTACTTCTAGAATTAAAAAAAAACGTTTATTAACGTTAGTTATGATTATGAGGGATAATTGAAACGATGTTTATTTTTTTATCCGGATGTGTTGTAATATTTTCCTTCCCTTTGCTATTGCTTTTAAAAACAAGGTTTTAATGTATAAAATTATTGCTAGATAAGCAACAGTACTGGCCCCAACGTCAGTACCCCAAGCGTCGCCTTTGAGTCCAGCGAACCGATTTTCACATACAAACGTAATACCAAAATAAATCGTAATTCAGACACAATTTATTCAAAGTTTTATTATTCGGATTTCGATTCCGTTAATCAAGGTTCCTGCTTTACCATTTTATCCAAAATACTACACTGGAAATAAATGTAAGCGAATGCAATTCTTGATAACTTTAACAAGTTTGGAACGATTTTTATTGCAGTAGAAGTAGATTTCGATTTATTTTGGTATTAGGTTTTTGTGGGCAATTCAGGCTCCGCCGGACCTTTGAGCTTTAAGCCATCAGTCGCGGTTATCTGCAAATTATTATATTAATACAGAAAACTTCTAAACAAGTACATAGTAAAAGTTTATATAGAAAAAAAGTATTTTTTTATAATAATGCTTATAAAATGCACTACCTACATTAATAAAACAATCATTACACACACTACCATGCATCTGACACACGTTTGACACACTAACACACATCTTTTGTTTATGGTTAACCTATGAGGGTTGAAAGTATGGAGTATGTTGTGGCACCGGGCGACCGCTCATATTATTGAATGTATAGTTCGCGCAAAATAACTTGACCCAAAACTACCGGAGAGGGGGAAAGTTTGCGCAGTGCATTTGCGTGCAAAATGTACTAAAAATCGACTACTGCGCATCCGCCATTTTGGTTCAAGTTATTTTGCGCCAACTGTACTTCAATAATTAGGTCGCAGACGTCAAATGGCTGTCATTACTTTGTAAAAGGCTTGGCCAATGATAATATGACGTCAAAATAAGTAGGCGAACGCATCACGTAATGTCAATAATTGTCAAGAAGGCTATGACTGAGTTAGGTACATATATAAGTTTATATTTTACATGAATATAATCATACTATCACGCTCTAGTCCACGCAAGGTTAGGTAGAGGTTATTTACGGCCTCTAACAAGCTGACCGGTATAATTGTTATGTCTAATGAAATCATTAGATACCAATTATATCTATATATAAAATTATAAGCTTCTAATGAGGAGTCTATTGTTACCAGGATCCGGAGTGTATCTGATATCTACATAATCTGTAAAAGAAGTAATTTCATATTAAGTAGGAATTATTTTTTGAAAAACAGCAGAATGTTCTGCGATTACAAAAATAATTCCAGAGTGGATAGGGGCGGTTTGGTAATGTGCCTAAATATCAAAATAAGTAATTAATATTAAATTAATATATTTTTAGCATGTTATGAAAAAGTTGAGCACTGCTTTTCAATACTCAATATTTTTGTATTTATTCTGGTATTATCATTTTGATAGTTCTAAGAAAAACTTTAAGCCTATATTTTTTAAAGTCTAAGTCTTTTTTGTAACGTACTTATTATAAAATTTTGTTACGCTGTGCTTAGGTACAGTCTTTAAAATTAAATATTGACTATATATATTAATATATCTAAAATTATCTAAAGGTTTATTAACAGATGGATTAACTTAATAATTAATATTGACAAAACAAAATGCTTTTTTTATGGGATAGGGTATGCGGATCCCCTGATGGTAAGCGATTACTGCCGCCGATGGACACCCGCAACACCAGAGGAGTCTCAAGTGCGTTGCCGGCCTTTTAAAAGGGTTTGGGCCTCTAGTGTCCTCACTTTACCGAGAAAACACAATGTAAGCGTTGTTCCACGCCGGTTTTCTGTGGATTCGTGATATCACACCGGTTGGCCCGGCCTATTCATGCCAAAACATGGTTCCCCCACCGTCAATTTTATTATTATAATCAGGAGGCAAATTTATATAGGTATGTTCATGCTTTAGTGTGATATACGTCATTTGTGGTCAATTTTCAATCTTACTATAACAAAACTCGTTCACGTTTAACGTTGTTTTAATTTGAAACTTATCTGTGGTCTTAAAATTTTGAGAACATACCTGAAGTGGCTTCCACTACATAAATGAATGGATATAATTATTTTCCCAAATGCTATCAAAACTGCATCAATCGATTAATTACCCGCGAGTGATGAACATAGCTTTATTGATTATTGTTAATAGATAACGAGTGACGTCAGAGGCCTATATTCGATATTGGCGAACGCAATGGTTTGCGTCAATTCTAATTGGTACGCCTGGTGGTTTACTTGAGGTAACTGACCTTAGTTGGAACAGGAAGATCCGGTAATAGTGATACCCCATGAAACATTTTAATTAAATTACAATCTGACACTGTGTTATCTAGGTACCTGCGTACGTGAATTTTTAGTTTTAGGAACTTTATTAAATTACAACTTTATAAACCTTTATTATCTTTATGGCTTTCCTCATTGCTGTTTCCTCGTTTCATTAAATGTAGACTAAACATACTGTATTACTACATGGAAAGACTTCTTCTTCAATATTGAACCAAAAATAATTGTTACTTGCCATGACGTTAAAGGAATATATAATTAGAACAATTCTCATGGTTCAATAACTATACGCAATCGAACAGGGTGCCGAGTCTACTATTTAGTTGTGTCAGAATTGTGATTCAGTGACTTCAAAATTGTTGATTTTTGACAGTTTTGTCTACGAAATCTGTCATTTCTTATGTCATTTAGTGCCATTGGACGGTCATTCTGAGGCAATTGAAATAGCAGACTTGGGCCCCTGCTTTGCTGCGATTACCCCAATACGTATAAGTAGTTGCAACATTTATAGTTGATGTCCGTCATCGAGTCTGAAATACACGTCGTGGAAGTATTTTTTTCATCTTATATTAAATTATTGGGAACCTCAATCCTGGTCTCTTCTCAATTCTCAATCAAGGTCATGGCTGCAAGCTAACAGATTATTTAATTAATTTGTACACACTGGTCACGTCTTTGCACGGTCAAAGTGATCATGTACCGTTGGTTGCTCACTACCAAATACACAATCAACCATTGGTCTTGCACAGTACCTCAATTATTGTGCAGGTCGTCACACTTGCGTGTATATGTGGCTATAAAAACAGGAAAGTACGTTTGTTTATTACAATTTTACAAAAAAAGAATCCCGTGTAAGAGTATAAGTTACGAGTTATAAGTGGAGTCAAAATTTTAAAAACCTTCTTCTATTACGAGTTTAGTTAACACTTGGATAGACCCAGCGTTTCGGCCATTTTTAGTTCCTCAGGTTATGAGCATAATTTTTCTTGACTTTAAAAAGGATGTACTAGCAAAGCAGTTATTGTAAATCGCCGATAATTGTGATTCAAGTGATCATGAAGTTAGAGTTCTTGAAAATTATAACAATCATTATTGTCGGGTGTTTTTAAATAGGGTACTGACATGGGAAGGAGAAGACCAGTTGTACAGAAATGAAACCAAATGAACATAGTTGTCTTCAAAATTGTTAGCAGGGAAAGACAGTTATTTAATAAAATACAGAGAAATGGAGGGGAAGGATGGCTGGCCGTTTGACAGATAACTTCATTTGGACAATTTCGGAAGTTAAAATTAAAGCAATGTGGGAAGGGGAGACTTAGGTGAAGCTTTATATAAGAAGGAGATAGTGGAATTCAAGATTAATGAAGAGTTAAAGAAGAAGCAGGGAGCTTTGAGATTGCTCCACCGTCGAGAACTACGCTTCAAATCTTTATCTGTGTGTTTATCCGTCATATCTTTTGAACAGATATATTAATAATTAAAAAAAAATTCTTTGATTTATGATAGTCAAATCTGCCTTATTGAGATCACCAACTCATAACGTAGTTCCTTATTGAATCGTATTTCGTGCGTAAATGCATGGTTTAGCGCGGAAGCCGCGAATAGCAATAAAGTGTTGCATTTGAAGAGCATAATACTGCTTAAGTGTTGCGATACTATTATTGGCGTAGAATCACCTTAATAACCTGTTTCCTACATCGAGAATAGTTTGCGGGGGATGTGCAGTGATTCAAAAGTCTGTGGCGCTTTCTATCTGTACTAGTAACTACTTTAAATAATGTTTTCATACTGAAGTACTTAGTTATTATATACAAATGCGCAAAGGCAAAGTTTGATCGTTTCAATAATAAGGGTTTAGTAAAACAATAATAATCAAATCTACCGTATTTATTTTTAATAAATAATTGTAGTACCTTACTACTTAATGTTAAGTACATAAATCATATTGGTTGAGATTTCCTTGAGCTGATGATGAAAAAATTAAAGTAATAATAATTATGTCAAACATGTCAAAGATGTGACTCTACGAAACTCAACTTAGGCTAAAGCTTATTAATGAAGCAACAGCGGGTAAAGCAGAACGCCTTTAGCTGCTGTTGTTAGGGGGTTAGCTAAAGACGCGCAGATAATTAGGGATGAATTTGAAGCTCCCGGCAAGGCAAGCAAGGATGGGATCGAATAAGAACCGGGTGGTTATTACGCGTATTTTCGCGTCGAGAGTGTATTTTCTATTGTTTTTTGGGTTTATTTTACAAACAAATTCAATACAAATTTCAAGTTTTTATAAACTCGAAGTCATTTATTCGAGCAAAACAGAACGAAGTTACTAGTCAATAGATTTTTATAGAATATGTACTAATTGGTGGTACGTTCACACGTAACTAAAAATAAACGTTCTTTATGTATATAGCCAGTTGGTATCGTCTTTATTGTCTAGATGACGACTAGTCTAGACCCTCGTCTGTTCGTATCTCCATATCAAATTTCCCAGGAAACATAAGTGTGCATAATCGTTTTTATAGAGTTTTTAATACAGCGTTAGAGCATAGATAATTCACTTTGAAACATGATTCTTAAAAGCATAAAAGATTTTTCAAATTAAAATACGATGTATTCGTTTTAGCCCTACTTACCCAAATGTGGGATCTCAGAGCCAATATTCGCGCCTAATAACATCGTTTGATGTAAATAAATTATCGTATTTATTACTTTATCCATACACAGGTAACATAACTTTCAATTAATTATAATTATGAATCGATTCACAAAACGTACAAAAAGAATTTTCGCGCATCACCTAATCCAATTTCCCAGAATCATATTTTAGGCAACCCAATGAAATATAAAGCTGATCCCTTATAAGAGCAAAAAGTTTAAGATATTTTTTGTCACACCTATCACGTCCGTTTCTAATTGTTCCATTCAAAAAAGAAACCAAAAGTGTTCTTAATCCTATAATGTTATTCGATGCGTGGCGCGTCGGCCTCCGCTGCGCCCGCGCCGCTCGGCTATTCACCGTCGATGCTTTTTTATTCGAATCCGTGTGAATAATAAAGGATTTTATGTCATAAGTTGTTAGAGCCCTCGGTTTGATTTATACGTCTGCTCGTATTAAACGCCTGTACCTGGCGTTTGAGGAACTTTACCTTTTTCTGTTCCCGTTTTTTGTGTGAGCGGCATAATGCGGGCGGTGCGCCGGCGCCGCGTTGCGATACAACCGCTGATCAAAGCGATTGGAGACGATTAAACTTAGTTGATATATAGATGGTCAACAATACGTAGAGGCGCCTCCCAGTCGCGGTACACATTTCAAATGACGAATAATGCTGCTACACTGATTAAATGGTTTTCTTGTAATGCATTCTTGTTGTGCATCGAACCAAACGCAACAGTCATTATTTATTTGACGCGAAGTCCATGTATTTTTTTGAAATACGAACGAAACGAGACGAGATGATGTAACCGGTGACTGAATGAAGTTAATTAATGAGTGCAGTTAAAAACTTCAGACAATTTAACTTGTAATTTGTGTGTGACAAAGAACGCCGAATTGGGCATTGGTATTCATATTGAGTCTCCAATGTCCGAAATTACTCCAGAGGATTTTGCTAGAAAAAAATATTAGATAATTATGTTTTATTGTTACTGGTCCACTTATTTATTTATTTCTGGGTAAAGGACTCCACCAAGTCCTTCAGGGTACTCTTTAGCTACACTTCCTCAACCAGGTCTGGCGGTATGCATCCACGTATATTTTATATAAGATATACTTATAGAATTAAGAGGTCTGCTTAGTTGAGAAATATGCTCACAACTTACACATTCAGATTAATCTGAATATTATATAGAATATTAATATTCTGAAACATTATTACCTATCCTGGGTTTACCTAGAGTCATACTTTATTAATAAAATAATTAGCTGACACACTGTAGTTTACAATAACATCCGGGACGATACAAATACAAAATATTACGATTGAACAATATTGATCTATGACATCATTTGGAACACTAAAATGGTGTAATTCCTGAGATTCTTCTCAGAAGTCGGTGTTACAAACACCTTAAGGTGTATCGTCCATACATCACAGGACCCCGATATATACAGGTTGTTACGTCACTGCATTGATGCTAAAATGTTTATCCATCCATCGTTTATTGTTTTTCAAGAATCATTTAATCTAAAACGATTTTAAGAATAGAATGTTTTATTTATTCATCCATAATGTATTATAGATTTTTCGTATCACAATTTCAATTTAAGTAACACATGGATTTTGCGTCCCACTATTGAAACTAGTAAGACGAATAATTGTTAAGAATATTAAATCAGTTGAGAATTGTAATTGTGTTTATCATTTGTCATTAATAGTGTAGACTTTATTTATTACTATAGTTATTTATTATAATAGTGTTCATCTACATAAAAGCCTATAATCATCCGTCATAAAACTACGCAAAATTAAATAATATTTTTTTTTCAAATATGTCATAATGTTTATAGTCATTTTCATTCCATTTTATAAGTAGTTTCTATTGTAATGTTTCAATTGAGTATTTCACTATAGAGTTTAGGTATATAATTATGCATGTTACTATGTAGGAATTCAGAGTTCAGGTAGGTACTACATTTACACTTCACAATGTTTAGTAATTGTGAAATTAGATAAAATGTATTTGAGATTTAAAAAAAATATTAAATAACTAACAATTTAGCAAAAAATGCGCATAAGAAAATAATGTTTGTGATAATTATAATATAAATAATTATACCTACATATTACGGTGGTCCTGTCCCTACAACAACAATTTGTTTTAAATGCTTGCTTGCATTAGTGTTTAAAAAAAACTATATTGCAAAAATTCCGCAATGTTCAAAGGTTAAAAAATAAAAATATGCATCATAATCATGATTTTCTTAAAAGTATACCACTGTTAGCATTTATAGTGAAATGGATCGTCCTGTATATGCGTGGGCGAAGTAGACGGCCTGTCGCTAAGGGTCGTCTTAACGCCTATTATTGCCTCATTTTTTTGACAGCCCTACGCGAACAAAACGATCACCTGAATGAATGAATGAATGAAATTCCTTTGCCGAGGTATGCTAAGCGCCCCTGTAGTAATAGAAAAAATAAACTAAGCATTTAAAAAGGACTTCCTTTTGTCGTAAAATTTTTCCTTTGCGTTAAAGAATGCGAGATTCTTTAGAATTAATAGCTCTACTATTATTTATAATATTGAAATACCTAATTCTTGGAAATATAGAGGTATATTTATTAGACGTATTATATATTTTTATATCTACTAGCATATCACATATACATATAAGTGTTTAGCATTTATATTCATGTTAAAATGGCTTGAACAATTTGCACAAGTTATATGTTATAATGAATTGATTGCCTTGATTATAAATCAAACCTCTAATTAAACCTTCACAGAAACCAATAAAGTGTAGGAAGCTAATGTTTAGGTACTAATAATAATGTACATTATTATTAAAATTTCCTTCAATTACTGTATTAAAGGTGTAATATAGATTGTTATTACTACCATATATAACCACTGTCTGTAGTAAACTTACCAAACAGTGACGGTTAAAATTTCTATTAGGACAGTAAAAAAAGTAGCGTAATACAGTTGAACGGACTTCCTGTCATTTCATCAAAGAAAGCTGTCGGTATTGTACACAGGTTTTTGAAAAATATATTGTTAAAAATGTAATTGAATATTGGCACCCACACGTAGTTCACCTACGTTTCGCAGAAGGCTGCGGATGCTATAGAACGTTCAAGTTTGTATGGGTATTGTGGGCCGCACAAATGGGCGGAAGCGCGTTGATTCGAGATGGGCACCATGTGCGCCGGCGCCTGCGCACCTCTGCCTGGCGCCGCACAACTTCGCGCTAGGTGAGGAAATCTCTCCGATCATGCCTAACTGAATTGCGGCGAATCGGGTATTCTGCCTAATTGCTACCTGCCTCGCTGAGGATTATTGTTTAAATAACATTATCTGCTAAATATTTAAGTCATTTGGTTTTAACCTCTGATATGTATTTTGAAATTGTAAAATCCAGTTGCTAATTGTCACTAAGCGGCTTATAGACATAGCCCACGTTTATTCAAAAATTTATTTTGTCTTTATTACTAAGAACGTTAGAGGTTTTACAATTGTTTGCAAACAGATGGCCGTGCTAATGCAAGGAAAGCTCATTGTAAAAGAATCGTAAATATTTCTATAATGGCGGTACTAATCCGAAACACATGTGCAAGAGGTGTCGCGTCTGCGAGCGGCGACTGGTAGTAACGGTTCTGTGGCGGAGGCGCGGTGCGTGACTCATCTCTCGTTCATTGAGCGGTGGTCCATTGAGCCGCGCTTGCGCTCATTACCGCTCCGCCGGCCGGCCCTGTGCACACGCAAACAGCGCGTCGCTCGCGGACCGTCTACACCGACGCACTGCCTACGACATGTTGGCTCCCATCTCTAGATACAACGTGAGTTTAGCCTACGCCATCCGCTCCGGCGAAGCCTACGGACTCTTAAATTAACGCGAAGCCTTATTTGTAGGGCAGCAATTTAATTGCTGTGAATTAATACATTTTTATTAATGACCAAATTTATTGTTGCAGATGGAGAACTTATTGAAATCGCGTATTTGGCTCGCGGCTGCAGCCCTACTGGCAACCTGCGGAATGTGCGCCGGCGCTGGGGTCGGGAACAGGAAGCCATTTACGCCAACTGATTCTATCCTGGACATCATAGATACCGAACAAGTGCAGAGATTCCTCGCAGAGAGACAGCGCGCTGAACAGGCCACCGCATCATCATCGACTTCTTTTGTACAAAGAAACGAACTCGGGGATGGCAGCTCTGAAACGGGCATGGTGGTCTCCTTGCCGGAGCAAGAAGACACCACGGATTTACCCTCGGGAGTGGAATTCAGAAAAATATTGAAATCTTCGAAAAATGCTCTGGTTGTCACTAAAAAGGATTATCTCAAGGAAGATTGGTGTAAAACAGAGCCTTTGGTTCAGAAAATCCGAGAGCCCGGTTGTTTGCCCACAACAGTGATAAACAAATTCTGCTATGGTCAGTGCAACTCGTTTTACATACCGAAGGGCCCGCGGCGCCGCGACAACAACGCCGACCGACCGCAGCCGGCCTTCAAGTCTTGTTCGTTTTGTAGGCCCAAGAAGTTCAGCTGGGTGACAGTGACTCTACGTTGTCCTGGCCAGAACCCGCCGTTTAGACGCAAGCGATTACAGAAGGTTAAACAGTGCAAGTGTTTACCGGTGGGAGTGAATTGACGCTGATTGTGTGACGGACCCTGCAGTAACAGAGGCGGTGCGACCGCCGAGGCTTGCGTGCTCGTGCGCACAGTGACGGGACCCGGGGTCTCTCCAGGGTACGCTCGGACGATCGGGAGTGAGCGGTGACATGCTCGGAAGTTCAACTTCGTTACCGTAGATTGTTTTCGATCACGTTCCAGTGTATAGATTGTGTTTGAACTGGTCAAATAAATTGAGATGCCGTGCTCTCATACGTCAATGCGGATGACGTAATGTGATGCATAGATTAGATGCCTATTTAGAGTTACATTGTAATAGAGCGGCTTCGACTGCAAGTCGTCGAGCAAAAGCTTTAATTGTTCGTAGCGAAACTAATTAGCTAGTGTGTTAGAAATAGCGGTGGCCTTCCAATCGATTAAGGCTTTGTTTTGGTACAAAACTTGTGAATTATGTCCGTTTGTTGAAAAGTGATTATTCTGAGGGTATAAGTTGCGTTCTTAATGTCTGCAGAATAATGTGTGATACTAGTTTATAGTTTGACAGTTAATTGTGTTTCTTTACGCATATTGGTGAGTCACGAGAAACGAGATTTATAAGTAGCGATATAATTCACGTAGCGTCTACACGCGCGTTATTTATTTATTTTGTATCTTAATTGATAAAGATATTGTAGCTAAAACAGAATACGCTTATAACTAAGTTGGTAATTTAATGTTGATCGTAGTTTCATCTTGTTATCTCGCGATAAAATGTGAGTAGGTAGTAGTATACGATATGTATTTAAATATATTTCAAAGCAGCATAAAGTAACGTTAGGTTTTATGATAATTCGAAACAAAATTATGATCTCTGTTTGCTCTCAACAAGTATGCATTTGTTTATATATAATAACTTTTAACATAATACACCCATTTACATGATCTGACATCGGGAACCATACCCACGTACTATAATGCAGGTTATTATAATATAATTATGTACTTTTTATCTTAGATGTTGTATCAAATGTAATGTAGAATTCCAAATTAGCCGGATTACTAAACATATACCTACATTTAATAGAATTTAGTCGTGGAAATCGCAGTAAAAATTAAGGATTGTTAATTGTAGCATTGCTTAGAAGTAGAAGTTGATAAAGTAATGTAGGATTCAGAGATTCTTGCCAGTGCATATTGTTGCTAATTGATACATTTTGTAAGAAAAACCTATTGAAGCATTTACACCTCATATGGATTTATTGCTAATTGGTATCAATCACTATTACCCGTGTAATCGAATATAAAAGTAAAAAAATATTTTTTAGCATGTCGACAGTAATTATTAGTGTCAATACGGTACCATAAATTAGTCGCAAGTGCCGTTAATTTTATTATTTCCCAAGAAATCTCAATGATTCTTATGACGATGGACGTCGTCATAAGAATCATTGAGATTTCTTCTTTCTGCAACAAAAATTTTCCGATTTCCTCTTTCGAAATCGGTTACGGTAAACTCATAAATGGGAATGGAATGAATTTTCCCATAAAGTGGTTATTTGTTTTCCTATTACGGATTATCAGTCGTAATTTGTGTAAACAATGCATTTATGCTAACGGTACTTAAATTGTGTAAAAATCTATATATTGTCATATCTGAAGAAGTTATTTTAGTGAAGGAAAAAATTCGAATTTTTCCTTCACTAAAATAACTAAACGATTAACTATACGATGTGTTTAATAAGTACACATACTATTTCTTCTTTTCTTAAACGTCATTCATTATTTTAATCACGAGATTCGCAACTGATTCCTTGTCTTAAATAAAAACCTGTTTTTCCATTTGATAAAGTAAAGGCAACAATTGTGAGTATTTATAGAAATAGTGCAGGCAATTACCAACACAATGATATGTAAGTAGAGAATATAATCGAATTAATATTATCTTATTGCCATGTTGAGATTATTTTATGCGGTGGTTGTAAATTAATTATCTGTAAAATACGTCGACTTATTTTTATTATTTAATACATATTAAATGAATATAATGTCGTCATATAACAAATTAAATACATAAAATCTGTCAAAATTAATACTTTTGGTCTGAAATAAACAATAGTTCATTTTATATTTTGTTTTAAGTCATTTATTACTCCTCTAATTCATGGAACATAAAATCTACGACAAATATGTTATATCTTAACTGTGTAGGTACACCTCTGGTCGGCTCTTGACATGCTATGGTAATCACTTTTCTTTTCTTTGTAAGGCAAGTGATCGTAGTTTATTAAATTCAATTGTTATCATGCACATCAAGCTGCACGATTCTCACATTATAAGAACTAAATTGTAAACAAATTTAAATGTTATAATCTTTGTTAAAAGGAGTATCTATGGAGCTTCTTGCCGGTTCTTCTTCATAAGACCCACTATTTGGAACCGCGCACCTAGTTTTTGATCATTCAAAAGTACCTGTATTACTGGGCTAATTGAAATAAAACATTTGACTTTGACTTTGTCCGTTATAGTCCCGTTTTTCCTTGTGTGAGGACGGGTTCGATACTATTCCTCGCTGCCTTTTAGGTAGGAATCTGGTAAGAGGCGAGAAAATATCTGACTTGCTCGGTGATAGGACCTTTTGGGGTCTGACTGGCTGGCGACCACCCTTACGTCAGAGTCTATCGACGTAAGGGTACGTCAGAGTCTATCGTAAAGCAACTTCGTGTGTGTTTGGACTTTTGCGTTTCCTCTCGGTCCTGCGGCTCTGGAAGTCTGCAGTCTATAGCGGCTCAACGCACCAACAACTCCTCAGGTGTCCATGGGTGACGATGACTACTTACCATCAAGTTAATCGTCAGCTCTTTTGCCGACTCAATCCATAAAAAAGTCCCTAATCTATGTCTCAGTCGGACATTTGACATTGAACTGTCAAATCAACAATGTCAACTGCCTTAGTCTCATAATTATTACTCTAAGGGTGGTCTTGTAAGCATGCGCACTGACCTATAGGTCCTGTGTTATATTACTAGCAGCTCGTTTAGATTTGTGCCTGGTTAAAAGCAATAGTTACGGTTACTGACTTAACAACAGGTACTGGCGAACTGTGGGTGTGCATAAGTTTACCTCTGCCTTATCCTTCAGGTAATAATGGTGTGATGATACGGTAAGCACCGATTGGCCAACT
The DNA here is from genome assembly GCA_947256265.1 of Acronicta leporina. Classification (NCBI taxonomy): domain Eukaryota; kingdom Metazoa; phylum Arthropoda; class Insecta; order Lepidoptera; family Noctuidae; genus Acronicta; species Acronicta leporina. The sequence goes on along the minus strand of OX366518.1, from coordinate 13,404,055 downwards.
GATTTTGAGTACCTAGTGATTTGCTGAAAATGTTGGTGCTAGCATCGGCGGCTTTGAAAACATCAATCTTTTGACAGCGGCTTCCAATCGGTGAGTTTATGAAAAAACCCTGCGGGTTGAAACCATTGGTTTTCTATTTGATTCATGGTGGGTTGTGATGTAATAGACTACTGTGATACGAGATCTATAATGTAACTGTAAGTTTCTTAAATTTCTATTTAATCAAGGCCTACCCTTTTGATTTATTTTAGTTATTCGCTTATTGTAGCTTCATAATTGCCAAAAATAGTAAGTATAAAATTAACAATTTACGAAATATCTAGCTATGTCGCTGATTTTTAAGCAAAAATTTTAGGATGCTTTTACGAATATTCTACTTATATATAAATAATAATAAAAAAAAATATATTCATGCTTTTGTTACATATGATTTGATACAATATAAGTATTAAATTAGGTATAAAACATAAAAAAAAAACTTGTTACCAGATAGGTAATTTGAATAGACGGTGACCGCCAAACTAAACGGCCATCTGTGCCTTGTGAGGCAGAGTTGCATCAAAAATATTAAATGATGGCTGTCCGGCCCGGCTTCGCCCGTTTTCCCGTAGGAATGAAGCATTTTACCGCGGTAAAAAGTAGCCTACGTTCATCAGGGATAATGTCGGCTTCAAATGGTAAAATAATTTTTCAATTCGTTCCTGTAGTTTCGGAGCCTATTCAATACAAACAAACAATAAAATCTTTCCTCTTTATAATGTTAGTGTATATTACCTATATCTTAATATCTATTGTGAATGGACTGTGTGATTTACACAAAAAAGTTATATACCATACCATACCATACCATCACGCCTGTATTCCCCGAAGGGTTAGGCAGAGGCGTACTAATGTACACCTACAGTTCGCCGGTATGTTTAGGTCCCATGTAATAGGGGGCTAGCCTATTGCCATTAACCGGGCACAAATTCCTAACTCCGAGCTGCTACTGGGAATTACATAGAAAACCCCAATAACACTGCTCGACCTGGGATTCGAACCCAGGACTTCTAGCGTAGCAGTCGAAAAAAAAATAGTTATATAGCTATGAAAAATTAAATAAGTAGGTATCTAGGTACTCGACCTAAAAAATCTAATCCTGTGTCTATGTAACTTTTAGCGCCTTACGACCATACTTATGTGTTGCTAGGGAGTTTGTTGCGCCGCTTCGTTTCTCAGCAATTACACTAGGAGGCAGTGAAGGGCGGGCGTTTTGTTGTATTTTACCTATTAGTCTATCTGAATTAATGATTTTGTTGACATTTATTGTCTTCCGGTTTAAAGTGGGAGGTGTATTTAACGTGGGAGAAGCCATGCTTCGGCACGAATGGGCCGGCTCGACCGGAGTGATACCACGGCCTTACAGAAAACCGGCGTGAAACGAGTCGAATGAGTGAGGTTACCGGAGGCCCAAGCCCTTTTAAAAGGCGGGCAACGCACTCGTGACTCCTCTGGTGTTGCGGGTTGTCCATGGGCGGCGGTTATCGCTTACCAACAGGTGATCCGTCTGCTCGTTTGCTCCCCTATCCTAAAAATGAAAAGGGCAATGTACTTAGCTTATATTATTATGTGTACTGGATATATGAGACTTAGCAATTGAGGTCTTAAGATGAATCGTCATTATAAGACCTGAATTATTAAATCATCACACACCAGTACACGCGAATGCGTTAGCGATACTACTGGTGTTATGTCTATAGGCTGCGCTCTATGTTTGTTTGTTTTCTTAGATCTCTAAAACCAGGATAGGGACTTTGGCAATTTTATGCATTTTCCTGCTCCTATTAATATTATGCTGTCGAGAGTTGCTTTAAGCGATAAGACCGCTCATTGAAGATTCCTTTTTGGTACGCAATGACGAATTTTTTTCTAACTATAGTACCTATAGAAATATGAATGGCAACACCAATTTATTGCACACAACACAAAAGCTATTACCAGTACATTTTGTATAACCTCTAAGTTACTTCATAATAAGGATATAGATAATGTAGAACCTATATATATCCTATAGGTATAATAGGTTTTTAGTTACACTTTAAGTAATACAAATACGAAAATTCCATTCAAAAGTTATTGCGTGATGCGAAACATAGAGACGGACAAAAAATAAAAAATAATAATTAAGTATGTCTTCTGTTGCGATAATGAAGACCCCTATATTAGTTTTTATTCAATATCTATAATGTATGTACAGACATCGATCTGATACAATTTCATTATAATATGTATAGATTGAACATACGACAAAACTACGTCGGGACAACGAGCCCTTATTTAGGGAAATTGATAAATAAAAAAAACACCAGTACACAGATAATATTGTTATTTATTAAAACAGAAGCTTATATAATACTTTAAGCGATGCACGATCTCCAATGATAACCTTTACTTGTTGATCAAATGTTGTTTTTAAATTTCACATCCTTTCGTCCAAGGTCTGTGTTCCATTAAAAGGTTTTGAATTCGAAGCGACAACACAAATATGACCACAAACAGTGCTTGTGCAAGCCAGGTGGTTAAAAACAAGGGCTATGAATCGTTGTGTCAGTTGAAAGTTGATCGAAGTACATTAGACATAATGTTCAAAAACGATTGTTCCCAAACAAAATTTATTAATAACCTGGGTACAATAGTAGTTTTATATCAAAATCGCAAGTTACGTTCACAGTTTCTGTAAATTGTTATGATATTGAAATCCATTTTATTTTTTAACAATATCTTCTCTGAAATGCTTTTTTTCTGCTTAAGATTTTCTGGATTCAAAGACGTATAGTTCGAATGGAGATGAATTATATTGGTTCCTAGCAACAGGCCAAAAAACGCTAGGTTTTTTTTTCAATGATAATGGTAATTGATCCTTGAAAGCCAATAAATCAATTTCTGTTTGAATTTTTATTTTAATGTGTTGTTCAGAAAAGCCTCACAATAGTGGTGTACATTCAGCCGGCCAGTAAAGGCAAGCTGAAGATAAAGTTTTTATAGATTCTCTGGGGTATTGGAGAAAATATTAAAATGGTCATTATTACATTTCTATGGATAACGTTAAAAACAGCGATATTGATATTTAGGGTAATGTCTTCTTTTTAGAATGTATAGTGCAAGATCAGCGTATGCCAGCAATGTACTGGCACATCAGCTACAAGTTCAGTACACAGCGGGTAGCACATTATCCAATGAGGTGGTGTAGAGAACCCAGGAGGCTCTTAAATCGCCTTGAAGATCAGGTTAAGAACGCACATGGATAACATACTTCTTACAGTGTGCGGTAGCTTATGGTGTTGCCTTGTGATTCTTCACTCGTAGTTTTATTTCCAATTATTTTGATCTGTACTACCTATGGTTTAGATCTTAAAGATGTCAAAATAGAAGTGAGGGTGAACATAAAAAGCGTTTAAAATTTTATAGGTGTTACTTTCAAATTTTATCGATAAGTAGACAGCAGACCATTAAATATAAGGTTTCCATATCACGATCACCATGTTGAGTTGATTATATGTTTCCCATGTTTTTTATACTATTTTCTTTCAAGTACTAAGTAATCAGGTTCACGGTGTCGTAAGTTTAGTGTATTTGTTACGAATAATTCTTAAAATTAGTTCTTAATATGGTCGTTGTAATGCACTAATTTGAATACACCTAAATCACATCTTTTTGACATCGTTTTTGATCTTATTGCTCCCCACAGACCAACATTATTTATTTTATTTATTTTCCCAGTTTTATCAGGCCTTAATCATCTGTATAAGATGTTCAGGTTCAAATTAGAGTTACGATATATGTTCAATGTAGTAGTTTAGGGCTAAAAAGACTCCGCTTCTGGACATATTATGTTCCTTTTATTGTATGATCCCTTAGTCGCCTTTTACGACGCCCACGGTAGGAGAGGGGGTGGTTTATTCTCTTGTTGTTGTTTCTGGGTGTGCGAAACAATCTAGCTTTTAGAATCGGCAATCCAACCTATTATTTGCATCGATAAACTATTCGTTAAGATCTGAATGCTTGCAAGTGTGCATAACACAAAACTAACAAGCTTGGTGAACGGGGATGTATAGCAGTAAGTTGCTGGCAATCGTCATTATCATCAAATTGGCTGAAAAATGTGCTGCTGTAAATGTGTTCCCCAAATTTGTTAGCCTTAATTTTTTTGCTTTTCTTCCGTGATCCCTTAGTCGCATTTTACGACACCCACGAGATGAGAGGGGGTGGTCTATTTTTTGCCGGGTACCACACGGCCAATGTTCAAATCTCTGGTTTTTCTTTCTGGATGCACGAAACAATAGAGAATTTAGAATCGGCAATCGAAACTATTGCTTGCATGATGAACCACTCCTGAAGATATTCTATTAATAAAAATTAACAAACTTTGCAAATGGATGCATAGCAGTAAGTAGTTGGTAATAATCACCGTCATCGTCAAATTGGCTAAAAAGCCTCTGCTGCTGGACATATGTTTTCCAAGTCGTTATTGGCTTTCAGTTTTTCGCCGTATATTGCATGATCCCTTAGTCGCCTTTTACGACACCCACGGGATGAGAGGGAGTGGTCTATTCTTTGCCGGGTACCACACGGCCAATGTATAATTCTCTTGTTGTTGTTTCTAGGTGGTGCGAAACAATCTAGCTTTTAGAATGGGCAATCCAACCTATTATTGGCATCGAAGAACCATTCGTTAAGATCTGAATGCTTGCAAGTGTAAATTACACAGAACTAACAAGCTTGGTGAACGGGGATGTATAGCAGTAAGTTGTTGGCAATCGTCATTATCATCAAATTGGCTGAAAAAATGTGCTGCTGTAGATATGTTCCCCAAATTTGTTAGCCTTCATTTTTTTTCTTTTCTTCAGTGATCCCTTAGTCGCCTTGTACGACACCCACGGGATGAGAGGGAGTGGTCTATTCTTGGCCGGATACCACACGGCCAATGTACGAATCTTTTTTTATTATTTCTGGGTCTGTAACAATAGAACTTTAAGAATCGGCAATCCAACTTATTGTTTACATTGATGAACTATTCCGTAAGATCAGAGTGCTTGTAAGTATTGATTATATATATGTAACAAGCTTGGCAAACGGATGCGTAGCAGTAAGTAGTTGGTAATAATCACCGCCATCGTCAAATTGGCTAATAAGACTCTGCTGCTGGACATATGTTTTCCAAGTCGTTATTGGCTTTCAGTTTTTCGCCGTATATTGCATGATCCCTTAGTCGCCTTTTACGACACCCACGGGATGAGAGGGAGTGGTCTATTATTTGCCGGGTACCACACGGCCAATGTACAAGTCTCTTGTTGTTGTTTCTGGGTGTGTGAAACAATCTAGCTTTTAGAATCGTCAATCCAACCTATTATTTGTATCGAAGAACCATTCGTTAAGATCTGAATGCTTGCAAGTGTACATTACACAGAACTAACAAGCTTGGTGAACGGGGATGTATAGCAGTAAGTTGCTGATAATCGTCATTATCATCAAATTGGCTGAAAAAATGTGCTGCTGTAGATATGTTCCCCAACTTGTTAGCCTTCATTTTTTGCTTTTCTTCCGTGATCCCTTAGTCGCCTTTTACGACACCCACGGGATGAGAGGGGGTGCTCTATTCTTTGCCGGATACCACACGGTCAATGTATGAGTCTCGTTGTATCGTTTCTCGGTGTGCAAAACAATCGAGCCTTAGAATCGGCAATCCAACCTATTATTTGCATCGATGAACCACTCCTGAATATATTCCGAGTGGCTTGCAATTATCGACTATATAAAAATAACAAGCTTGGCAAACGGATGCGTAGCAGTAAGTAGTTAGTAATAATCACCGTCATCGTCAAATTGGCTAAAAGACTCTGCTGCTTGTCATATCTTTTCCAAGTTGTTATTGACTTTCAGTTTTTCTCCGTATCTTGCATGATCCCTTAGTCGCCTTTTACGACACCCACGGGATGAGAGGGGGTGGTCTATTCTTTGCCGGGTACCACACGGCCTCTAGAGGCAAGCCGGAGTATATTTCTGATGGCTCTAGATTATCCACAAACTGTTATATAGAGACAAAGTTCAAAAAACATTGACAACGTGAGATTACCCGATTTTACTTGTCCTATTTAGAGGGAAATTTAGTAAGCACTTAATAACAGCTATGTCTCGACATAATATGACGATTTATTTTATTTGAAACATAATTATATTTGTAGGGATTTTGGTCACATCATTAAAATGCGTTAAAAACACTTAGTTAATAAGGTTATAGCTGAATTCCTTTCTGTAGTTCAATCCATGCTGAGTTTGTGTCCAACCTTAGAATTCTACGTCGAGATGGGAAGTCTACCCTAATGCCTTCTTGGAGCATTAGATATCTAAACATTTAGATGTCCAACGGTAGCTATTATTTTGTTTTATTTGAGTTAGAATCGATTTGAGAATTTCGTTTATAAAAATATTAACCGATGTTTTCCATTGATTAGTTCCCAAATGTAATACTCCATTATCAATAATTACCATTAACATTTGAAAAGCATTTCAGAGATGTATAACAAATAGTAGATATTCTCAAAACGCTATTTAAATAAAAAAGAAAAGCGACAGTACGCAAACACACTTAACAAAATGTAAATGGTAGTGGAACCTTTGCTGACAGTTCTTGGGATTCTTTAACACTTCCGAGTAAGTTCCCGTAACTTGGCAGTTAATTTCATACAAATTCTGTTTCATGTTTGAAATTATTTTATAAATAGAAGCTACTCAAACATAGAGAAATAGGCTTTAAGTATATATAATACATACATACATAAAGTTACGCCTCTTTCCCGTAGGGGTAGGCAGAGACCACAAACTTCCACTTGCTACGATTCTGACATACTTACTTACATATCTTTAGCTTCATCCACACTCAACAATCTTTTCATACATGAGCGTCGGTTTAGTATAAATAATATAAAAAATAAACAATTACAAAACGAGTCTCATGTTTTAGAAGCAGCGGACATTTCTCGATCTCGTTGACATAAGATTTGTGACGTCATATAGTTTCATGAGGCGTTGTCCTATAAAAGTGTGAGAATAACGTCTCATCCGATTCATCCGATCCGATCCGGCTTTGATGTAGACTTTGCCACTTCTTTTAAATAATCTGGTAATTGATTTTTCATTGATTGAACCCTAATATACACAGCCAGATACACTTTGTCATAACTGTTACACTATTTTCAATGGATTTCCAAAATCCTTATTACCTTACCTGATATCCTTTTTGACCTAATTATTATTAATTATCGTGCATCGCTAGTTTAAAAGACACCAATAAAATATTCTGTTACAACCTCATTTTAACCGAACTTTTCTCTTTTCTGCTTTCCTTTAACTTTTATCATGTTTTTGACTTGTTAATATATTTTAGGTATTAAAAAGATAGCAAGCCAAGGGATGTTATGTTACAATTATTTATAACCGATTTTTATATCCTAATATGAAATAAGTGAACATATACATAAATCCAGTTACATTGTTAATTTAGGATTATCATTTTCTTGCCCTTAACCATTTATAGTAATTGTTAATCTGTATTTTTGCTATTTGTATTGTCTTCGTAATATTGGCATTCTACTATGATAGTACGTTATTTGAAAGAACTTTTACGATCGTCGTTTTTTTAATACTGTCTTTATAATCCTAAAATTAACGACATTACTGCGATTTTCTTAGATAACGTTTTAACATTTAGTATTTACAGCTACTTTATTTGCTGTGAGATCATCGCGTCATTGAGTTCATCATATTTACATTCTTTTCTAATATTTATTATTATACTTAATCTATGTAAACTTATTGTAACGTCTACGTTTAACGTAATAATGCCCCAAGTGTCAATGATTAGGTAATTATACACCATGTTAAACAAAATCTATCCGATCCGAAAGGTGCTTAAAGGTATTCTAATCAAATCACCAAATAAAATAACAAACATCAAATATTTATGAAAATAAACATATTATTAATGAAGTTTCAAATTCAAGATTGTTCTGCCCAAATTATCGCAAGTAACGTGATAAAACGTGATAAAATCATCCCCTAGTTTTACTGTGACATCGTAAGTATTTGATACCAATTCAGTTTCCTCTAGAAAAAAATGGGGAATTCTTTTTTAAGTGAAATCGGGAACGAAGCCTTCACGGGTCGGACAGGGGTTTCTTAACACATGTATATATGTACAAGTTCTTAGGATTATAAATAATTTAGAAATACTTATAGCTTAGAATTAATATCCAACACACGATTGGACATCAAAGTATGGGAATTACATCTTAAACTACAGTATTTTCATCATTGTACACCGCAATTGGAATGTATAATTTACATTACAGTTTAGCATTATTTATTTAGCTCAAAAATATTTTACATAAACAGTTTTCTAATTTATAGTATGTATTTTAAGTCTAAGTTGATCCGCTTCAATGGCTCAGTTGATCTGCTTAATTAATTGAGGTGATTTGCAGTAATATCTTAGTTGTGTGACTTTAAAGGTAGTTTTAAGATGATCCACTTCTACGAATGACTTGATCCACTTCATTGACTTTGTTGATTTGCCGGATTAATTAAGTTGATCCACTTTACTCAATCAGATAACTTACTTCATTTACTGCTCTGCACTGTCCTATACTCACGTGTTTTAAAGTTAATAAATATGGTGTTTATGTATGATACTTTTTGAGCTCGCAATAAATATTACAATTACATACTAGTAATTAATTACCTATTGGGCCTGCTGAGTACTTGTCACATTTCCAACATTATATAATACAACGGTAGTCATACATACTTGTTGTGTTTTTGCTTCGTCAAATAGATATAGAAAGTAAATATAATCGAACGATATCGATAGCGATGACCGAATTTTAGACTGGAATAATGACGTGTATTTTATTGTTCCGTATTTTTCAAACAAGTATCAATTGAACGCAAGATCCGCGTTCGATTGATAACCTATAATAACAAGTCCAACAAGAGGTTTGGGTTTGGATCTGATATAAGACGTTTATAGCAATTTTTGTGAGGCTTAGAATCAGTACTACCTTACTTCTCTTACCACCATTTAATTACTTGTAATGTAATTATAATACCTACCTAATAATGCAAAATTTTAAAATTATTTGAATTACCTATACTATGACTTCAAGAGTCTTTGCCTACCCTAATTTGTTCTTAGTTTTTGTTGCTTTTGAAAACTATATGTACAATTTAACTATGACACAAGGTTCACAGTTGTTTAAAACTTAATTTATAAATACTAGTTTAAATAATCAAATGCAGAGGCTAATACTATCCCCTCCTTATAAGCACTACACACTTAGGCATATAATAGACATCACTATATTTCCGAAAAAAAAAAAAACAATTTCCAAATAAGATGACGCAATCTATAGACGTTATCAACACCCGTGGTTCTTATCAGTCATTCTTTTGTCACCTCTAGGACTTAGTTTTTAAGCCACATTTGTTCAATTTCTCAATACTATCAACATTGCGTAAATGCATGCGCAGGCGACAGAAACTCGTCAAAAAATCACAGAATGGTTGTGAAATAGATCACTTTTATTGTTCAGATTCCACTTGTTTTTTTTTCAAAAAAAAAACATGTTATATATCTCCTGTGTCAAATATTTAAAAGCGGTAATTATAGTGGTGTCTATAATATACACTTCACATTAAATTAATTTCATAACAACGAGGGATGAAAGACATCCTTTACAAAAAGTACAGCTCTTATTTAAAATTTTAATACAAATTATACGTACAACGGACACACTTTACATACTGCTCAAACACATTAAGAAAAAAACACGATAAATAAATAACAATAACGTAATTACCTCATGCCTTTGGCACCCTCACATAACCTCCTTTCGTTTTTGCGAAACCTCTAAAATTATGATTAGGGATTACTAAATAGGTACATAACGAATTAGGTTACACAAATAAAATTAGTTACAGGATGTAATTATAAAGCGTATAAAGCCTTTAAATAGCTACTAATGTTATACGTTTCGCCTACGTAATTTTAAACATGTATTCACAAACGCCCAATACATTTAATTAATCAATACGTCATCATAAATAACTGAAAAGCATTTCGTTGAGTATTAGGATAGAATTTGTTCAAACACTGTTACGTAAGGTGAGTGTATTGAGAAAAACTTAATGTTTAAAGAGATATTATCATCAATTATAAATTATATATATATAAGTATAACTAATATTCTACTTATCCGGTACTGAGATCTAGGGCCACTTGCACCAACTTTTTAAATATGTTTAAATTGTATTTAAACACAGTTTTTCATAGAAATTTCGTATTTAAATATACTTTAATCACATTTAAGAAGTTGGTGCAAGTGGGCCCTAAAGTCAGACGAGTGTCATAACCATCGAAAGTCAAAAAAATATTTTCCTATATATTCTATTGTGGTATATTTATGTTTAAAAGAGATATTATATATTTCATAACTTTTCTGAGAAAACACTCACCCTGATGTCGGGTTTTTCAAACTATTTTCCAAATTATCTAATTCATTCATCCAATTAAGTTATTAAGATATTTAGTTAACTTTGCTATTCCATTGATGTTATCGGAACTTATTATTAGCTCAGGGAACTCGCCCCTTATTCGATTCGATTGGAATGAAGCATGTTTTCTAAGTAGAAAACCTAACTGTTCCGGTAGTAGACAGTTCGTTTCATAGATATTTTATTTTGTTTTAATTTGGAACCAATATTTTTGTCGCGATCATTTTTGAGTAGGGATGTGCTCTTAGAATTCAATCGGTATCCGTTTTTAAGATCTCTAATAAACCGTTTATTCGCGAAATTGTGAGAAAAAAACCTTGTCTTTCACAAAATTTTAAGATGTAAGACACCTTTATTATGAACAAAGTTACGCATTCTTTTACACTGTCCAGCAAAGGTAAGTGATGTAAAGATTGAATACTATACTGACAGTTTAAAAGCCAGGAAATATTTTTATAGAGGAGTGCTGTTTCGGATTCACTGTTAGTATATTATTTTAAGCTTGCAGAATGAGTACTTTGTCTAGTAAACGGCGTAGTTTCAATAGCGGTTAAGAGTTTTCTCAGAATTTCGAATACATAGACATTATGTGTATTGCTCAAGGTGACTGCATGAGGAGGATCGCTCAAAATGATTATTATTATGTTCTTTCTCAATTTTAAGTAAGATTTTTATCTCAGTACCTAGGATATGATTAAAAATTAGTAAGGAAAGAATTAAGATAGGTTCCAAGATAGGAGTAATGTAGAGACAGATTAATGTTAAAATGTGATCAAAATTAGCAAATTCTTTATCCTGTGAAAAAATCTATCAAAGAACTTAATTGTACCGTTCTTGTTTCTCAATCCTTTAGCAACGCAAGTGTTTGTAATCAATTAACTGATAGTTCAATTGTCACCATACATTGCAATGACGAGGAATGGGAGTGCAATCAATTGTTTTACACCACTTGTTAAGGAAAAATCCTGACAATTAGCACCCACTGGTTCGCCAACTGGCAACTATCAGATCAACTAAACGCGTCGCAAAATGCTATAAAACCTGCAATGGTGGTTTGAAATACGTACCAATATCTGTGTTACCAATTTGATTGAATCTATTTCGAATTTCAAATATTCAAAACTGGATACCTACTTGATAGGGTTGCCAAAAATCTTGTTATCTTTAAAACAAGTCGGAATCAATTTCGGCTGTAACATCATAAGAGTCATACTTTCGTTCGTTCAACCCTCGCAAATAATAAGTATCTTTGGTTGACTGCTTCATTTGCCTTTTTGGGCCTTACCAGATAACTTACACTAATGTCTTTGAGACTGTACTAGGATATATTATAGCAATATAAGCTGCAGATGGCGACGTTGCGCGTTATCTTAAAATAATATTTCACTTAAGAATGTACTAAATACTATTGCACCTTAAATAATTTCGAATCATACCTCTTTGGATATATTATTTACAAATCTACTATATAATGGTACACCATAACATAATTTTCCGGCGACATATGTACATTTGCTTATTCGCCTCGTAATCCTTACATATGTTTTTGAATTTTTCATTATTTACTTCTCGCATGTTCACACGTGTTTTACATAACAGTATGTTACATTGTGTAAATCAAATGTAAGTAGGTTCTTAGCAGACGGTATTATCTTAGTTTAATTATACACAATTACTTGATAGTCGTTATTTGGGTTTTAGGTTATTTTAGCAGTCAAATCAAACTTCGAACGTCTTTCGGTACATGGTTTGGCAAAAGATGTGAAATAAATTAGAACTGCTCTCTCTCTAAGGATTGTAGGGATAAAAGTGAATACAGTTGTCCAAATTCAGCTTAGGCAATTTTTATAGTTATTACAAGTACGTTATGCCTATAATCCTTTGAAGGGTGAGGTACAATATTGCAATACCATGTGATTCCTTCACAGCTCATAGAATACCCAGAATGACAAATGACGACTACCTATTTTTGAATATTAAAAGAATGTCCTGTCATTTTAAAATCAGTTTTCAGATTAAGTTATTAGTGGTGAGCATAGATATATATAATAGATATATAATATATACATATATATTATAGAATATATATATAATATATACATATAGGACTGCCAACCCTGCACTTATACCCTTAAATACTTATCTATTCTTAATGCGTTCTCATCATTTAATTTTTCAGTGTCTTAATAAAAACTAATGTGCTATGATTGTGTTACATGGATTTCTACTATTTTTGTAAATTTCTACTATTATGTTAAATAGAATGCCAAAAGTGGACTGCCAATTTAATCTATAGTAAACATATTAAATTTTGATTTCTTATTTGGCTCGACTGTGTAGAGGCAGAACAATATTATATTTTTCACGATATTTTCAATCACTCGACTGGTTTTATTAAATAACTATATGTATATAAGGTCTCTTCGATTTCCTTGAGTTTTGTGATTCATTCATAAAGTTTTGATAACAACAGTAATTGCGTATTATCATTCGATTATTAGTTCTCCTTCGTTGTTGTGTCCTTTTGACACAGTCGGGACATTTATTTTTGCTATTCGAAGTGTCTTTGTTTTGCGTATTAATAGATTATTTTGTTAAAGTACTTCCTGCGTAGACCTGGCGTATTTGGTTGGATTGCAATTGTTAATGCAGTGGTTATTTTGGCCGTCTGTTTCTTCGCTATTTTTTCCTAAACCTCCCAATTTATTTTGATACGCTTTTTATTATCATGAGGATTTTTTTCCGGAAGGTTTAATATGTATTTTATTATATTTTATATATTATTTAATTCATATATTATAATAAAATATTTAATTCTTGCGAATCTGAGGCGGATAGTTTTCTCCAATCTTTAAAGTGCCCCGGGGAATAACAATGGTTGATGTATTAGATCTTTATCAGAATTAAGGTCAATTTGAATAGTGTCAAGATATATGTATGTATACGTTATACAATATACTGCCATTCGCATAGGAAGTGCTCTCACAATATATTGTATGATATTACCTAGTCTTCCAAACAGCAGAGGAAAGTACTTCGTAGAGCAGCCAATTTTCATGTAAGCCGCTCGTAATGGTCATGAGTCCACAATCTTAATGTTATTTTTTCAAGAAATCTAATACAGATTTCTTGCCTGATGGAAAGTTCAATAGGGGCTTCCATTGAAGTATTTTGGGTTTTACATAGATTTAACGGAATATATTAAAAATGTTCAGAGCCGGTCTACTTATGAGGGTGATAGCTACCAACGCAGATCAACGTCCTACCGTAAAGTGGGTTTAGTTATATTTTCATAATACGAGTTTCTTCTCAGCGTACGAGGAGGAAGTTTTTTGTTCTTAGTGGTTTGGTGTGCAGGCGCGTGATATAACATACCTATAGATGGTATTTTAGAAAAAGATAAAGATAATTTATTTTGCAAATATGGGTACAGTATATGATTCTTTAACATCTAAATTTCCTTCAATTTTCTTGAACTGTCCAATCCCGCCTAAAGATTAGTTATTTTTATTATTTTCCAATAAATACTGAGTACAATACTTGAGCTATTTATATATTATTTATATTTATTGCAATAAATATTATACAAATATATATTATCAGTGAAGTAATGAGTTGGGAGGTAGCAGGCTGATTCATAGACTTGGATGCAAGAAATGGATCGACTGGACTCTTTTGTGACAGTCCCGGTTGATAGATAGATATATATATTATATGTTTATTATATATTAATAAATATTATGATATATACCTAGCTGTTGGATGGTGATAGGCTTATCGCGTATCGTGTGTTCCTAACATTATGTCTATGCCTTGAATTTAGTTTAAAAAAGTATACCGGCGAGAAATATATGAAAATAAATACTTACATAATTAATTTACACGAATGTAACTACTGTTTTTTTTTCTTAATAACTAGATATATCGAGCCTACCCTATTTATCTTTCATAATCCATCGGTTTTCCTACATATTATTAAACTAATTAGCGTAATTTTAACTTATTGAAAAATACTAAAGGTAATTTCAGCAAGATCTACTTCCAGCATAATTAAATTATAGAATTAATTTTCTTAGAACTTTCCTAATTTATAAGAAAAATAAACAAGTAGGTTTGAAAAAATTTTTAGAGCTAATGACTAGATTAACTTACTTATCCTTTTTTTTGCATTTTTTAGTGTCTCTTTTTGTTTTTTTTTTGTATTTTCTTTTTCTTTTCTTTTTCTTACCTAGCTTATATTTTTTCCTCAATACTTATTATGAACTTATTACTAATCTGAATATAATAAAATGAACTTCATCGATTCATTGTTAAGCATAATCACGAAACGTGTTTCAATAGGTCTTCATGTACTGACGTCAACGTTTTTCATATAATATGATCTTATTTTGTATTGAGTTATTATAAAACTATAATTTAATGAATATACTTTAAAATAAATATTATAAAAATAATAAAAGCTACATACTTACATGTTTATATATTTTGTAACTAAATAGATTCGTGTATATGTTATGTAGATACATATATATTAAAACTGGTATTCCAATGGGCACATATATATATATATATCAAATCACTAAAGAAACATACTATACAATACATATTTATATATAAATAATGTCAGTACCTAATTAAAATAAATTAATGTATTATTGTGAAATAAGTAATTTAGTATAATTACAATAATTGTAACCCTATTATTATAAACTGGTTGAGAGGTATCGTGGTTCTTTACGTGATTTCTATAGTTATGATACTGCTATGCATACCCGTTCGGATAAATTACTATTGTCACTTATATTCCCTGAAGACTTGTCATAGAAAATTCGACGACAATACCGGGTTGATCTTGTTGTAATAAGTCGGCCAAAGTCTCAAGAAATGTCTTAACTACGTAAGTAACGTACGTGTTATATAATAATAATACTTTGAGGTAGTATTTGAGTTATTTTTTTATTATAAGCCCCACGATTGATTATATCGTGTCAGCAGCGAATACTGCAGTAAATATGTTAAAGAACAAAATATTATATCGTGTAATAACGAAGTATTGAATTAAGATAAAATATTGAAGGGTTCGCACATTACTCACACCTTCAGTTGAGTTAATGTTTCTAATTCTATGGAATAGGTGGCTTAGCGTAGTTTTTTTCAACAGTTGTTGTTTTTATATGTACATACCTAATCTACAATACCTATATACAGAGAGAAATTGAATAGACACGAGAAATTAAAATAATTGATTCTATGTGTAACAAAGAAAATTTAGAGCACGTGAGCAAGGAAAATATTATATACTTTTTTATTTTTTTTAAGTGTTTGGTATTTTTGTGAAGGAAAAATTGGACTCGCAGGCATGACTCGAACCTGCGTCTTCTATTTAGATACACCATGCCTGCCATATCGAAATTTGCCTTCACATTCTGAACTTACGTCTTAAAGGTGACGTCAGTAACATCTATTTAAAGGCAAGTGACTTTGCCTCTCAACCGACATGACTTACCTTACGGTTAGTTCTATGTCGTACGATGCTATTTTGATTATTTGTGTTTTTTTTGCATTTTTCATGTTAAGATTATAAAGTTGTTTTAGTGAAGGACTTTCTTTTCCTTTTTCTACTACTATTTTCCTCGTGAGTGTATCTGCGTAATGAATTGATCTTACGAAAATACATTGCTTTAAACTATCTAGGACGAAAAATAAGTCAATTTTTGTACGATTTAGATTATTGATATTAAATGTTAAAATGAATGAGTAACGTTTACTAATCCTCTTATTCCGATTTGACGAATGTTTTCAAACTCACTATGTATAAAAGCGAAATATTACTCACTCATCACGAAAATGTGTCTTTGGTATATACTGTAGTTATCCGATAACACGGGCATCAACGCGGGTAACACCGCGGGGCGCAGCAGGTTGTATATATTATAATATATAGTTATACATCATATTATGATTATGGGTGCCATTTACTGGTTACTTATAAGTACTGTAAGTGGTTGGAATTATCTGGAAGAAATTGCCTACTCCGTAAAGAACTACAAACTAAGCTGTTTGTTGCGGAAGGTTACAATTATATGTTCAATCAATTTCGTAATTCGCAGGATAATATTTATTTTGCTTAGGTTTGGGTGCACTGAGCCCTAAAATTTCTCTTATTTAGTCATTAAAATCGTTATAAAACTACATTAAAATTTAAATTAAAAATCAATTAATTTATTGCAAAAACCATGAAAAATAATTAACGTGTTTTTAAATTTTAAGCAACCACGGTACGAGGTGCCTTATTGATTTCGAATTATGAAAAGAATATTCTTAAAGGGTTTACAATCTAAGGTATTTTTTTAATAACTTGCTAAGTTAAAGTTATATATAATACATACTTGCTAGACGTCATTATTATTAGTTTATGAATAAAATATTGTATTTAGCGCTAAGCTTGTCATTTCGTCAGTTGAGATACAACTAGGAACTAGGTGACTCTGAGTAATGTCAGTTGAATTTTTTTTCTATATTTACATTATTTTATAGAACTTACTTAAGCTAAATTTTTATTTAAATTAATACGGAGACATGCAAAAATATATCTATTTATAAAAAAATATTTGTTTTTTGTTTGTTTTCTTTTTTGGTATTTTATACAAAAATATATTTTTGACAACATATATAATTCATTTGTTTCTCTAAGAATATGCAAAGCAAATTAAATATTTACAGCGATAAGCCGAGCAGGTTTTCATCATCGGCAATTAAATATGGTTCATGCTTCACTTTTGGTAGGTCTTTTCATCACAAAGCCACATAGATCCTGATCTTCGGTTCTCTTTAAATGGCACTGCTATTCGAAAATTGACTTTATCGCAAGAAAATAATTTGTAAAACTAGTATTCTCATTGATATTTAATTCAATAATTTATTTAAGCTTACAGTTCTCGTTTTATTAATTATATACAAACTACTGGAATGACTAGAGTAACTCCTTGGCTCATTGCCGATAATACCTAGGTACTTATTACTATTTATTTTATTTTAGTATCATATTTTTCGGTAAGTATATATATACATTATTATTATTTCACTGACTATAGGCTTTATAAAATAATTATATTCTACTATTGTGTGCGTCGCGAGAGGGGTGACGATTTACCAAACGCCTTTCAAGATGAATTTGAAGAGTTCTTATAATAAATACATAAATATCATAATACATATTATATGAATAATCATAACTACATATTATATGATACCTGCATATTTTCTTTCATTTTATTTAAAAGGTTATTGTATCACTTTGAAATTAGATTTTGCGGAGGTGTTTTTAAAACAAGTAATTTTCAAAGAAGAAAACAATTTAATGAAATTTTCATTGAGACCCATGTAATAGGGGGCCAGCCTTTTGCCATTACTCGACACAAATCCAAGACTCTGAACTGCTCTTAAATTTGCATTAGGTAAACAAAGTATTTTTTTATATAGTACCTATTGAATTGTATGCCTCAACTTTGTGTAATGGCTTATAAAATAAATATGGTTCTGGTCTTTAATATGGTTTCCTGAGAGATCTTTTCACTTATTTTTTTTTATTTCAAATTTAAAATGAATATGAAAGGCGCAGGTACGCTAACAATTACTTAATTTTCCTCATTAAACTACTGTGTGCAGTAATTACTTGTTACACGTTACACGTATTATGTTACTTTTTAATAATATTATATATTCAATTCTGTCGGTACTATACTTTACAAGTTTAATTTTTTACGATGGCTTCTACTTCTTATTGCGTTGTCACACTCCTAAACAGAATGAAAGCCATCGCTAAACAGAGGTCTCGATATAAAATAAAAATTATAATAGATTCAATTTTCATTTTTATAGTACTAATTCTGTTGAATGATAAACTGACTATTACCTCATTGGCTCTTTCTTACAAGCATTACTGAAAAATTACAAATACGTTTATAGTTGTTATATTACTGGCTGAGATAGTCGTTTAAGTTGGCTGGGCATGGCAAAATTCGCAGATAGCATGTGAAACATCATGTGAATAAATTTTTCATACGTCACATTGCTTTTTTCACACAGCCTGCTTAAAGTCGCATGTTCACGATTTTATTGTAAGTAGGAAAATAGCAAGTGTGGCGATAAAAGATTTAAAATGAAAATTCATTGCGGACGAAAAGTATTTCATCACATGAAAAGTAGCAATCATGTCCATGCCTAGTTCTGGCTAGATTCACATTATTAGTTGACAAGACTATATTGTCTTCTGTCTCTGTCTTATAGTTCTTATTAGAAAGAGGCATCGTGAGACTAAGTCAGTTTAGCTGGAAAGCAACAGAGTACTGGCAAAGTTTTTAGAGGGCGAATGCTAATTTCCTATTAGAGAATCTCAATAATATTTTGCCCGACTGCTCAGCAGCGCAGCATACGACTACTATGCCTTATTGGCATAGTAGTAGTTCTAATAAGATGGTAAAGACATACTATTGCATTTTCAAGTTGTGTTTATATTTAACAAGAGTTTTAACTAAACAGTTAAATAAATAGATCGTTTAATACCAAGCAGAAAATTACCAAGTGTCCCCGTGAAAACTACCCTAAACTTATAACAACTAATATAATTAATATTGGATAATTATTAACCGAAAGATTTTTCTTATATTTTCAGATAAATTTAAAATAACGTAGATAAACTATGATTAATAATTTGTTATTCTGATTCAATTTTTTACAATGTAAATACTAAGGAAGACATTTATTGGAAGAATACCTAGAGGTATTTATAAATATTTTTACAGTTATTTCGAAATTAACCCTTTAGTTAAAGAAAGTTAAATATATATGTATAATTTTTGTATAATAATACCTAAATTTGATTATGATACGATTACCTACGATTAGCTTCGTATAACACAGCTTTACTTTATATTTAACTCCATTTTACAAAGCTTGATGCGCGTAATATGTATTGGTTTAAAAAAATAAACATGCTATAAATTGTTTGTTAATTTTGTAACTTTTACGATATATTTAAAAAAGTTCGAGCATTGTGTACTTGTTTTTTGGTTTGTGTAATTTTTATTTTGAGAAAATTAATTTTATTTTTTGTCTGATGTTTTTGTGAAAAAGCATTTATTATTTCAAAACGAAAATAAATGATATAAAACGAAAGAGAAAAATATTATCTGTGGATTCCGCAACAGAGTTATTTATAATTATTTTTATACTATCTATATTAATGCAATCAAATTGCAAACTTAACGAACTTATCCTAATTGTAGATCTTCGTTTTTACTTTTGCAATGTACACGTTTTTCGCCTCCTAGATTCGTTTCACTATATATTTACAGTTATATTTATACTTATTACACCTATCCAAGAATCATATAAGTACGCGTTACGGGAATGGCTATAGTCGAATAAATTTATTTATACAGGTTGTCCAGAAAAGTATAGATAACCATGACTTATAGGACAACCTGTATATTAGTGTACCTATATACTTATGTAAATCCTAAGTTTCCTAGTATATATATATCTATAGACCGTGGAGTATGAACCGGTTTTTGATTCCAAATATTTTATAATTATTATATTAATTAGATTTATATCACGCCTCAAATGCTTTTAAATAAATAAAATAATTAGAATAGAGCTATAGTTGCTATAAGAAAATTGTTACGCAACTAATTTTATATACTTACACATTACATGTTACTATATACACCTATAGAAGTTCACTGATTTCAGCTTTTTTTATATTTTTTTAATTCAGCAGTATCGCTTCGACAAATCTACTGGTAATAATTTCTCTATGCTACATACTTTTGCATTAGAATTCTGCATAAAAACATTCCTTAGCTAATTTAAAAATATAAATAGACGAAGGAAAATGGAAAATGGCGACAGTGTTTTACTGGGATTACAAAAATATATTTTCTTTCCATCTATTTTAATTACCCCGATCGTTTCCTTTTTAATATTATATCTAACTTGGATCTCAATAATATCAGTTTCAAATCAAGCAAAGATGTTATTTGTTCGGATCTGAATTAAGTCTAATTTCAGGTGGTCATAATTGTGACAGTTCTTTCCTAATGAGGTTGTAACAGAATTATACAAAGAGAATAATTACGCCGCAAAGTGGGCGAATGTTTAACCCACATACGACACGACATAGACACTAACTAATATAGTATACATCTATTTAATACTAGTGACTTAGTACATATTAACATCAAAACCTTTTTTAGCTGCGATCGGTAAGCGTTCGCCCGTCAAATAAGGATTTTCTACCTGGAAACGGAAATTTTGCTTTAGTATCACCAAAATAAGACAAAGCTCTCAGTCCATTTGAAATAAATTACATAATATTACGGCCAAGGCTCTCCGGTAGCTCGCCATATTTAAATTGAGTATGGTTTTTCAAAAATTTAAGCATATAAATCTTTATTATGTAACATGATTACTATAACGGTGCAGTTCACGTACATCGCGTTATGTTCCTGTAGTTGTGAATGTAATCTTATTAGGTATTGACTGTTTTTGAGTTTTAGCTGAACTTGAGCTAATTTCTTAGGCGATTTTTAAAGTAGTTCTAGGAAAAAAACAATAGATCTGGAACCGGATATTGTCTCAATGACCTACCCATAATGAGTTAGATGCCTATATTTTGCAAAAATCCAAATAGAATTAGAATATGGCGCAAGCAAATGGAGCGCTTTAGCTCTAAAAAGGTCTTATACTTATTGATATTTTGAAATAGTTTTCCTAGGATAGAAGGCGGATAAGTTTCTGTAATAATATATTAGTAGTTAGCAAAAATTTTTTTTAGAAAAAAAGATTTTTTTTGCACGTTAGACGTGGTGTCCATAATTTTTGTATTTGAGTTAAGATAAGAAGACCATAAAATTTCTAAAAATATTTTCTGTCTACCTATAAGACTATTAGTGATGTGCTGAAGTTGTTATGACGTAATTACAGAATCAAACTATGCATACTAACGGCATGTTTATACTTCTTCGCGACGAGTTTCTTGTGGTGCTCAGGGAAGCGAAGGTTCAGGTCGGAGGAGGAGTCAGATGGGCAGTTGAACATGTGCTCTCCGTCGCACATGCAGCGCTGCGCCAACTGGTACTCTCGACTGAAGGCTGCCGTGTTCTCGAATTCGCTGATGCAGCCTTGTTCCTCTGTTGAAGGTCTCACATCTTTAACTACACAATCAAGGTACATAATTCTCACAATAATAAATACGAACAAAATTATAAAAATAATGAAAAAAATTACAATAAGTTTTATATCTATGGAGTTCCTTGCTAGTTCTTCTCCATAAGACCCACTCTTTGGAACCGTTCACCGAGTTTTTGTCAATTCAATCATGTAATTACGACTTTGACTGAGATGTTACCATTTTTGCGACACGATGGACCGACGATTTAAAGAAGGTGGCTGGCAGTGGATGGATGCGAGCTGCCCAAGATCGGGATGGTTGGCGCTCTTTGGGGGAGGCCTTCGTCAGCAGTGGACGGCAATAGGCTGATATGATGATGATGATGATGATATCCTAAAACCAAGTGGGACTAAGGTTTGCCGAGTTGGGTACAGTACCTGTATATCCGACGGGGCAAGGGTTTGGTGGGTTGCAGTAAGCCGGCAGCACAGCGTCACTCTTCACCATCTGCTGGTTGGGCATCAAGCCGGAGGGTTGGAGCTGCTGCTCACCCTCGCCAGCACCACCGGTTACGTACTGATGACCCCACAGCGAGCTACCAGAGATATCAAGACTTTACTATTTATTTATTTTATACTAGCTTCTGCCCGCGACTTCGTCTGCGTGGACTTCAGAATTGTGTCCGGCCTAGTTAAAAAGAAGCCTATGTGTCATTCCAGGCTATAATCTAAATTGCAACCGCAGTGTATAATGCTAGCAACACTAGCGCATGACACCTTGAGACCTCGTGTATTATTTATGTCCAATCATTTCACTAGTCACATTTCGTTTAAAATCGGAACAATAATTTCACTCTTAATTAGTTTTTTTTTATTATGATAATCTGTCTTTAAATGGTTCCTTAGCTAAGTGCTAAACTGCCTCATTAGCTAAGTGGTCCTGAGCGCGACTGCTACGCTAGAGGTCCTGGGTTCGATTCCCAGGTCGAGGAAAGTGTTATTGGGTTTTTCTATTAAATTCCCAGTAGTAGCTCGGAGTTAGGAATCTGTGCCCGGTTAATGGCAATAGGCGCCGGTATGTTGAGGTCCCATGTAATAGGGGGTCCCTATTACATGGGACCTAAACATACCGGCGAATTGTGGGTGTACATTAGTACGCCTCTGCCTAACCCTTCGGGGAATACAGGCGTGAATGCGTCTTTAAATAATTTGTCCTGCCTTTTGATCAAATAAAATGAAGATCACAATAATGTACAAAGCTATTAAAGAATCAGGTTTATTTAATAAGCTCTCGGCACGATTAGGTCGAACGACAAGCTAAAGGTACTATTCCAGCCTAAAGCTGATAGTGTACAAAACTATGTTATGATCTTAAGATGGCCTGACTCGGAAATCGAGTAAAATGTTATTAGTTATTAGATTTTTCGTTCAGGAAATTCTCGATGGCAGCGCAATGTTTGGGCAATGGTCTAATAACAATGGTCCAGCTTGTAATGGCAATAGACCAATTTCCAGTGAGCTATGGTACATTACAACACCTCTGCCTCACCTTCGAGGAATACTATTAAGCATATGAAAAGGTGTGACTTTTGGAATTGTTGCAAAGAAAATGTTGTTGTACCACTCTTCAAGTTCTTTCTGAGTAGTTTATCTCGCTTTGCTATAAACGTGATAAAGTCTAATGTGTATGTTGAATCCGCTGCCAATGGAGAGAAATAAATGGAGCTACTCGTAAGATATAAATAGCTTAGCTTGTGCCAGAGCCGCACCTCAATCGTATTGTCTAATCGTGTTATCCGTCAATCTTAATGTTGTTAATTCGTTCTAATTTCTCGTCTAGACTTGATTTGTCTTTTTGAATTTAGATCAACTGTAGACAATGGACCACTTCTATTGTTATTGAATGTTTGCACGTTAATTGTTTTAGTTTTCAATTGTTCTCGAAGACGGTTCCAAATTCAAAATTATTGTACCGGAAAACTGGTTTCAAAGCAAAGACATTTAAAAATAATATAGGTACGTAGGCTTGACTTAATTTCAACTGGCAACCCGTTCGTAATATGATTGTTTATCGTACTTGGTAGAGATTTTTTTAATTCGGGCAAACGTGGATCTTAGTCGAAATCTTGTACTAAATCAGGTTAAAAAAATGAACTGTCATTCTAAAACTTTGATTCGATTTTATTTATGTCCTTGGGACAGAAATAAAATCTATTAATTTTATTCCCTGTGACTCCAGCAATTTAGAATATCTCATAAAATATGTATTTTTATTAAGCTCATATTTCAAAAGCTCGCTGTCATAGCACGTGCGGAGACCATAGTGTCTCATTTGTTGATCCTTCAACTTCTTAAGAGCCACCACACGGACTACCTATTACCACCAGGTCAGAGGAAGGAACATGTAGAGCCGACGATTTCGGTTGCATTATAAAAACCTGTGCCAAATGTCAATGGTTGTCAGAAGTCATACAGCCTATCATCCATTTTACCTGTAGGTAATCGAAATTTCCCAGAAACTGAGTCGCTTATAAAATACTGATTTTTCACCTGCTTAGACTTGAAGCTGGTCCAAACATAGTTGAGAAATAAGACTTGAAGGATGAAGACAAATTGAAGAGTGGTTATTGCAATTCTAAAACACCCAAATTTAAATAAAGAAGACCGTTGAGTCTTGCCACTTTCTTCCATTATAGACATACTAGCTTCCGCCCGCGACTTCGTCTGCGTGGACTTCATAATTGTATCCGACCTAGATAAAAAGTAGCCTATGTGTTATTCCAGGCTATAATCTATAAGTGTGCCAAATTTTATCGAGATCCGTTCAGCCGTTCAGGCGTGAAAGAGTAACAAACATCCATCCATACTCACAAACTTTCGGATTTATAATATTAGTGGGATTGTAGGTTGAAATTTGAAGGGCGCTGGAAATAGAAACTTATGACGTAGCCTGACGCACCTGTGCTGCAGGTACTCTTGGTCGCGAAGGCTGGGGTTGTGGTTGCCGTCGATGAGCGAGTCGTAGTCCAGCTGCTCGATTTCCGGTTCTTTGTTGGCGCGCGCCATCAGCACGAGGTGGCGCTCGCTCGCCGGGTACTCGAGGTAACTGGACGCAGCGTCGTTTAAGTCCTTGCCCATACGCTCGACAACTTCACGAAGCAAAGCCTCCGTTAGCATATGATCCTATTAAATTAATATATATTTAATACTACAATTCCGTGTATAACCTGTTTCGAATGACGTCGGTGCAATTAGTCATTTTATTCAGCAAAGCTCGTAAGGAACCCCGGTGTACAAGAATAGATTTTGCATTGTGTCAAGTACTTGACGACTAGTTACCTAATACTTTTGTAACGATGTTTATTTTTTGACCACGTACACACATACATACCATCACACCCGTGTTCCCGTAAGGGTTGGCCACAGGCGTACTAATGTACACCCAGTTCGCCGGTATGTTTAGGTCTCATATAATAGGGGGCGAGCCAATTGCCATTAAACGGGAACAAATTCCGAACTCCGAGCTGCTACTGAGAATTTCACAGAAAATCCCAATAACAACAAATAACAATAGCACTGCTCGATCTGGGATCGAACCCAAGACGTCAAGCGTGGCAGTCCGGCTCAGGACTACTCGGCTAATAAGGTAGAGGTCGGTCAGCGTGAGAAAGTAGCAAGAACACTTCATCAGGAATACGAAATATTTACGACTCAGATATCTTTAATAGTCAAGAACTATACATTTGTCTTGAAGTGTTACTTTGTTAGTTTAGAATTTTTAGACCCTAGTGAAATTGTGACGTCATAATTCAGTGTATTACGCTCTTTGTGTAGCACAAATTTAAAATGGTTATAATTTTCTTACTGATTTTAAATTTGTTTTTTGTTTACCGGCTCTATGTATAGTAAACATTTACATGAGGCAAAAGTAATCTATTAGAAAGTATAATTTACCTTTTCCCCAATAGAACCATGGGGGATAAAGGCCATGGCCCCGACGATGCTTATCGCCATAAGAAACACTTCTTGAAGGCCCATTGCGAATCTGAAAAGAAGGAAAATGAATCAAAGAGCTATCCATAAATTACCTAAGTATATCACACGTTAAGGATGAAGGAGGGGTGGGAGGGCTCTTCAGCTTTGATATTGAATTATCAAAACTGAAGACCCCTCCTCATGTAAAAAAATTGAACTGCTTTTGTACTTTGATTATTTCTAGATAGGTCATAAAGTCACACCTAGGGGAGGAGGTATCACAATGTGACAATGTGTGACATGGATGGGTGGGGGGAGGGTCAAATCATACAATTCGTGTGATGTCATATTATATGGATGGCCCCCAAGCAAAACCTCTTAGAAACATAATTAATTATCTCTTCATATAAGTTCTGTAATGACTTCAGAATCTTGTAAAGTCATTCATAAATCGATCAATGTTGCAATTAGTCATCGAATGATGCAAATTAGGAAGGTTTTTATTAATCCTCTTCTGTACAATTCATATCAATCAAACTATACATGACATAACATTATTGTTTGATGTTTTTGTAAATAAAAAAAAATCCTCTCGGCCCCATTGTGTGAGGTAACGTGGGTGTAGAGATTAAGATGCTATCAAAATATTTATGCCGGCTCCCTTTGATGCCTTAGCGTCAAGTACATAATTGATTTAATTATGATTTAATTAAATGTAGGTAACATAAAATATCACGCTTGTATCTCCCCGAAGGGTTTGGCAGAAATGTAGGTGTTGTTACACCCACATGTTTTTTTTTGGTTCATGAGATTTCGTGTTGGTGCTCAGACTTGGTCTTTGAAGAAACATCAGAAGTTCGCTCTCAGGGTTTGCCAGCGAGCCATGGAGCGCAGCATCTTAGGGATCCGGCTATCAGACCGTATAAGGAACAGTGTACTGCGCTCCAGAACTCAGATTGCCGACGTGGGCCAGAAAGCTGCAAGCTTAAAGTGGAATTGGGCTTGTCTCATCTGCCGCATCTCAGACGAGCTGTGGGCAAAACTTACAACTGAGTGGAACCCACATAACGTTAGACAACTGTCGCGGCAGGCCCAAAAGGAGATTGCGGGATGAGCTAGACATCTATTGTAAAGATTGGCCGCAGAAGGCTCTAAACCGTGAGGAGTAGAGGAAGGGTAGGGAGGCCTTTGCCCTGCAGTGGGACGATAACGGCTGAAAAGAAAAAGAAAGAGATTTCGTCTACTGACTAAGTTCACAATTCTCCCGCTTTAGTAACCGGAATTGCGAATAACTTGAGTGTCAGGTTTTGTCTTCCGAAGCTATCAGTCTGGCCAATTAGACTAATGAAATCAATCTACTATTTGCTTTTATACCTGTAGAAGTACTTATATTTGAGGGTCTTGATAAAAAAAAAATTATGTACGAGAATACAAAAAATAGTAAATAAGCGAGGATCTGGGGTGATGTTCAGGTCGAGCAAAGATTAAAACCAAGTTAAAACAGTTTTTTGGATACATTCTCAGTAGCAGCTTGAAGCTTGGATTAATTGCATTCGATCCAAAATAAGTATTATATACTGTTAAACTGTTGCAGCATGTACCTACACTTCTGTATAGCACTTCAGAAATAAGGCGTAATAGTATGTTATTGTATCTCTATCTATATATCGTCATTTTGTGCGCCAATCGATCCATTTTACTGTCGTCATATGTCGTCATTAAAAAGTAACAAGCTTTCTTCTGCCATCAGAATTTAAATCAAACGCCGGAAATGCAAACAACATCGATATCAAGCCATAAATATACAAATGGTTTGTAGAATTGCGTCAAAGTGCAAGAAAGCCTGGTAATATCATTTCAATGCATATGGCCTAAGTGTAGATAAAATACCGGTCTGACTCGAGCCGGCCGAACATGGTCCAGACAGACATGGCTTTGGTTCGAATCAGGGCTATACACGCTGTCCATTCACTAGCGTTCATTCAAGCTTTCTACTGGCAAAGAGTAGATGCGAGGATGTGAGTAGACTCGGCGTTATTTATTTTCAATTGCCCTCAGTTTACTACAGTTTTTTTATTTAGATCTCGGGTTTGGACCTGTATGCTTGGGTTTATCGTGCTTCTGGCCTTTGGGGACCCGAGTTGCTTTAGTACACAAGTACACTAATAATGGAGCATCAATCCAATCGTTATCCAATGGAACAACTATGAATAGTCTGACTCACAATCTTTTCATTGGCGGGAATTCACAAAATTTTAAACAAGTTCCACGTATAAATACTTTATTCCACGTAGAAATAATTGCAAAATATCGTCAAATTAAAATTTAATAAATCTCTTAATTTTTTAATCTATGTGCCTGGCGGGTGTAGGGGGGCGGGGCGCACCTGCGCGGGCGCCGTTCGTGGGCGGACGATCTGTCGGCGTGTCCATGCGTCCCCCGCCCGCGGACAATGATCGCATCACATAATAACAAGGTACAGAAGGCTTAAACCTAATAAAACGCTATATAAGAGGTCAATACATCCTATAAGTAGGTACATACTTAAAACCGACTTCGCCCACCCGGTCTAGCAGCCTAACAATGTAGTTTTAAGAACTTACAGATGGTTAGCTGAATATGTGTGTTATGGATTTACGAAGATTAGAAGCAAGTGAATATCACGTTGGTCGTTCGTGGAAAATGTAGAATTGGCAACGCTAAGGGATTTCCTTCAAAATGCCTAGTAAACTTGTAATATTATCTATGGCACCTAATCAGTTATTTTGGTGTCAATAACGTGAGGTAGCGCGCCAGATCATTACCAGTTTAGCCGTCTCTTAGCTAGTGAACACTTCAACAATTGGAATTGTGACTTTGTGAGCGTTGCAGTTAAGAGGGCACACAATTTTTTTTATGGGATAGGTCCGCAAACGAGCAGACGGATCACCTGATGGTAAGCGATAACCGCCGCCCATCGACACCCGCAACACCAGAGGAGTCACAAGTGCGTTGGCCACCTTTTAAAAGGGTTTGTAACCGGTAACCTCACTCACTCGGCTTGTTTCACGCCAACAATTTTGCAAGAATTTAAATACCTGACTATTTTTCGAGGTCTTCTTGAACTAGAACTTCTATTTAAATTTGTGTCGTGCATATACCTCTGTCATTGTCAACAACTTGCATTTTGTTTTACACTGACAAACACGAAGGGTCGAATGATCTGTACGATGGTCAAATTCAATAGCTCTTCAGGTTTTAGGACTATTATATTTTGAAAAGGACACATAAGCTAGAGCTTAGGGTTGTGGTTTTAGAGTTTAATGTTCTTTAGCCTAGTGGTTTTGAAATTAATGCAGAAAGTATTGATATAAACTGCATCTGAGGTTGCGAATCGTGAGTTTGTATGATCGATTTCTGTAATAGCAATGTGGAATTGTGAAGGTATGCAGTGTAGTTTAGATTGATGCTTTTGCCTTTATATCTTCTAAAAAAATAGCATTAATGTAAACAGCTCTTTCGGTTTTGTGTTTCGAATTTGTGCGTATTAATTGTTAAATTACCGGGTAGGTAGTTCAACGTCGAGACTATGGAATCTCTTAAAACAGTAAAATAAAATGCATCATTGAATTCCCTTAAAAATATAGGTAGATAATTTCAAGTCAATAAGCAATTAAGTGCTCATAAAAATCGCATAAAAGAGTACGTAAAGATTACTTATTCCAAATGATATAATTTTTGTTTACCATTCTGTATAAAGGTAGGTACTTATGTTTTACATCGTTCCTTTCGAAATTAGCCCCGGAACTATTTACGTGGGTGAATCTCATCATAGCTTTTATGATTATCTAAATAACTGCAAAACCAATAAAAATATGCAAATTTCACAATAAAATTTGAACTTTGTTCATCTGATAATTTTAACTTTTATGGTTAGTATATTTCTCTGAATTCCACTTTGTATAATTTTGTCGATTCTAGAGTACTTAGTAGGATTTCCATAAACTCGAATTCATACTATAATTGTCGTAGGTATTTCACATGAGCAGTCGAATGTTGAAATAAGGTCGACAAACTCGATAACTGACGTATCGATTAGTTGATTGAAGCTTCCATTGGATAGCCGATTGCGAGATAGCGCGATAACAGAGACTTCAAAAAAACTTTCAAATTACAATAGAGAAAACACTTACATTAGTGTCTAATTTTTATTTAGGAATGTCTTACCACCTACTTGAAAATTGTAATCCCATTATTGATTCCACTAATTCAAAATTCAAGCTCAAAACTGCAACGTTCTGCGTAAAACCGATTGCTAATAAGTAACAAAAATTTAAGCTGTTAGTAATAGTAACTATAAGACGTCCAATAACAGACCATGGATGCTCTCAAAAATCCGAAACGCTGGGGATCAAATAATCTATACTAATAATAAAGCTGAAGAGTTTGTTTGTTTGCTTGAACGCGCTAATCTCAGGAACTACTGGTCCGATTTGAAAAATTCTTTCAGTGTTAGATAGCCTATTTATTGAGGAAGGCTAGACTATATATCATCACGCTACGCGGATGAAGTCGCGGGCAGAAGCTAGTACTTATCAATATAATGCGACAAAAAAGCAAGTAAATACTTAGTTTTATTTCTATAAAATAAACATGTTGTTACCGATGTTAATCATACAGTTATCCCATACATAGTACAAGTAAAAATAGAAATGACAAATTACGGTAAGCAATTGATCGCGGATCCCGGAGCTGAACATGCCTAAACGTAGCCTACGAGGACTGAATTATGATGAGATCCGTCAACAGATAAACATCGATTATAAAAAAACGGATGCCTGCGTTGACATTATCACGTAACGAAACGTTATATCCGTAAAACTACATGAATTCATGTACTAATGCAATGAATATCCTATTAGAATAAAAAAAGATGAATAATGATCTTGTACGAGAATATCATTCTAATTTTGGATGTGTTAAAAGTCAACCATTGTAAAATTAGAGAAGAGGTTTTATAAAAAGTATTATGAAAGACCTAATTAAATTATTGTTTTGTATTTTTATTAGCTCTTTATTATAAAACGAGAACTGGCTGAATGTGTAGGTAATATTCGGAATTTTAAAATAGCAAAAAGCAAATAATATGAAATGTTTAGTTGATTTAATTGGTTTTATATCTTTTGTTATTTTTTTTTATTTAGTAATTTAACATTTGTATATTTCTAAACAACATTGTTGGTAAGTACCTACATAGTATTAAAAAATAAAAATCCAAAACAAACGAGAACATCACTTTTATTTTTTTATTATATTGATTTGTATCAATTTGTTGTTTTTTTAATCAATGTTAACACAACAAGAATATTTATAACCGTTACGTCTTGTAAACGTTAAAATTAGTTGTGACATTAATGCTTTTGAAACGGTTGCATGAAAATTAAAGGGAGGGACAATCTCGAGCTGGTTAATTAAGATTTATAAACACTTTACAAACCATTGTACTATTTTATCGTGCCATTAATTAGTGTCATCTAAGTCAGATCACAGACAAAGAATGTGAACTAGAAATTAATAATTGTGGTCTTCTTGTGGTCTAACTGTGGTTTTCAGGAAAAGGTTAGTAGGAAATTCTTAAAATTTTGATGGGAAAATTAAAGCAGGCAAAGATGCGTACGGGATGCAGTTAAAAAAATAAAATGAACAACCAATGGCCGCCTGATGGTAAGCTACAACCGCAGCAACGCCAGAAGAATCACTATTAGTACGTCTCTGCCCAGTATAATTTATTGGCTACATTAGCTTCCCAACCGGAACACAATACTAGATGATAGATAAACTTAATCATATAAAATAAGAATAACAAAATTCTAGTAAAGAAATTTTATTGGTATTTGAGATACAGTGTAAAAACCATATTTATGTATTTTAGTATCTTTATATTTATGTCTTATTATTTTGGAGTCAGAAGCGTCCTAAAGAAGACAGTTGAGGTGCACTGGATGGCTGCGTAAGGTGGAGGATTAAGAGTTCCAGCCCGACTTGAGAAAAGCCTATGTCCAGCCATAGACTCCGAAAAGCTAAGTAAGTAGTTGTTGTTATTTTTTACTAGCTGCACCTCGCGGTTTCACTACCTACTGTAACCTAAAGTGTTGTTAAAAATCCAAAAACCTGAATATGTCTTCTTTATTTATGATGAATACAATCAATCCCAATTTTTAACTTCCTATCATAAAAAAACTGCTATCTTATAATAACTTTCATCCCCGTTTCTTCACCCTTCAAAAGTGAAAATTCAAAAACCCGGAAACACGTCTTTATCTATTTATGATGAATAGTTACAATCCAGATTTTCAAGGTCCTATCTTAAAAAACACCGGCTATCCCATACCAACTTTCAGCTCCATTTTAGCCTTTATTTGGGAAAATCGAAAAATTTTTGAAGAACAAAGACTTTTATAAAAACATGTTCCACCATTTACCCCCCATTCAAAAATTCCTAAAATCTTTGCTTGCGGATTATTACGTTATATATAACTATGTTCCAAATTTCAACCTTTTCGACTTTGTTGTTTTAGTTGTGCGTTGATAGACCAGTCAGTCGATCAGAACAAATGATTTCATAAGTTTGGAGAAGTTCTATATTTCTTAATTCGATTATGACAATTCGACTTGAATTTTCAAAAAGGTACAAAATTTATGATATTTTAGAACAATCAATTAATTAACGACTCCACTCCAATGACATGGAAAAAATCCACATTTCCACTGAGAAGTAGGAGTATGCGTGGAACTCGTCCATTAAAAATGTATTAGTACTATAATACCTATTGACTTTTGATATCGATGGCTTACAGTGGGCGTAGTTGAACGAGGGGTACCGGTGAGTGGGTAGCGGGGAGAGAGCAGCGGGAACCAGGGAGTGGGCAGCGGGGAGTGGGTGGTGAGGCGGGGGTTAGTTCACGTAGTCAGTTCCTAGGAACTTTGTGGAAGCTCTATTTCCATCTGCGCATATCAATACTGACGCCGGAACTGCGCAAGTCTAGACTAAATCAATAAAATCTAGGCACTCTACGTGTATGGATCCAATACCTAACCTATAGGTTCTATAATTCTACCAGGTATACGAAGATAATTATACCATGTTGTTGCTACGTAATTGGCACATAAATTAACATTGCTCATTTGACGATAAAGTTATTATGGCTAGCATGTTCCCGGCATACTTTGTTGAAATTATAAAATAACTACAACTAAGCAATTCTGTTTGATTAATTCTTGATAAAAAGCACTTTATAAACATTGTTAACCACCGAGGTTATTTATTATTCAAGAATAATGTCTATTTTATGTTATTTTAGACGTGACGGCTAATATAAATCAAATATTGAATTGATAATGGTTCAATTAGCTGAATAGTTAAAGTGAATTAACATACCTTTGGTAATTATTTGTGATTGAACTGCACTTTTCTGTTATTATGATATTATTTTATAAGACACTGACACTATAAATCACATTTTTATGCAAAGATCTTCCCGACAGTTCCTACTTGTTGCTTTCAAGTCACGGCGTTTATCTTAGAGGCTTCTTCCTTGAGAGCCGGAGCTTTCCCGACTACTGCCTGCTATATTGAGCTTTATGCGTAATGAGTAGAGTCCTATCTTGCGCGGTACCGTGTTAGAAGCCTCTGGGCTACGCGCAGGCGCGTGACATTTCGAGACTATTCCAAGGTACGAAAATAGAATTATAGATTATTATTTGTTTAGACCCTACTACTTAGTAAACAAAATATAAATTAATTAATTTTATGATATTTAATATTTGAATTTAGAATATTTGGTAACTTACATGTTTTTGATCAAACTCTCAACCTACGCAAGCACTTTAAACCGGAATTAAACACAACGATCAACACTTTTTAATATCGTCATTTCACGCTTATAACTGATCGTGGCACGCTGCCGAGTACGATGCTATTTCACGCTTACGGAAGCTTTAACCGTCATACAAGATGAGCTTTGTAAAGAAAATAGACCTTATTACTTGAAGGTAAGGTCCGTTGTTGTGAATAACTTTCTCGGATGGCGGCAGAATCTGGACTGTTGCACGCCCGAACGTCACGCTCAGTGCAAGGACGCAGCAGCGCATTTATCGATCGCAATCTATATTGAGCTTTATTACTGTTATATAAAGTTCTAAGTTGCCTATTACCGTGTAAGAGGCTTGTGGGCATCGCGCAGGCGCGGAAAGCTGCATCGAATTGATGCCTGATTTAGAGCTGTGTCGGTGACTTTTTAAAGGTCATAGGTGAAAACTGAAAGCGATGTAAAAGAAAAGAAAATTGATGACATGATCAAAAATACCGCACAAAAATATGATAACATATATTATTTCGTAAGGGCTAAGATTGAAAAATAGCTTAAAGTATCACTTACATGTATCCTAAGCAAACTTGCTATGATAACGATCAGGCAGAGTGCAAAATACATTAATTTATTTCAAATAGGTTTTCACGCCGCGTATAATGAGACTGTAAATTGATAAAAAACGGTCAATAATTTTCAAAATAGTAGAACAGTCGTGGATGACTTGCAATTATTCAATTTTTGCACATGACGACGTGATACGCTGTGCACCGGCTTATTTTATGAACGAGAATCTCAAAAAGGAGATGAAAGAGACGCAACAGTAACAAAGTTTAATATAGACCTATATTAAACTTTGTTACTGTTGCGTCTTTAATTGAATGCAACGACTTAACATTCAGGTGGTCGCGGCGGAACTGTTGCACTGTATGTGACGCCCCTTGCAATGCCTTATTTCAGGAGCGTGAAAGCGCACTTATTGATCCCATGCTATATTCAACTTTAAGTGCGTTGCAGAGAGCGTAGTGTTGTGTGATATTTTGTTAGAGGCTTGTGTGCAACGCGCAGTCGCAGGAAGCTGCATTGGATTGATGCCTTATTTAAAGCTCTGTCCAGGGGCCGTTTATGAAAATATTGATTGATGTCATTGGCGTAGTTAGCTGTTACACCTAGTTATTGGAAAACTATCACACGGAATGGTTATATTAAGACTTGTTTTTTTTTTTAATTGATCATGTTTACAAAATATATTGAAATGAAAAGATTAAGTAGAAATATTACACCAGGATACAATTGTTATATTATATTCACATCATAATTTTCAACTAGAACTTTTTTAATTAGAAGTTGAATTCCGTCTAATTGTAAAAAGTTGCAATGTTTTCTTTTCGCAAAATTTCTAATGCTGGGTGAAGCAACAGGCTTGTTTAAGAAGCGTGAAAACGTGTTGATGAATGTTGAGTCATATGGCAAGGGTTTAGACATGAGCAATACAATTTAAGGGGCGGGCGTGGAAAAAGCCGTGTGGATACATAGTTTTGATAAAAAAAACACGCTAGATTTATACCGAAATATAAGGGTCAAATTTTATGTCAGATTTTAGTAAAGATTGATTATTAACGGACATATTATAATTATGTACTTACATGTTATATTTTGATATCAATACTTACTATAAATTATGTATCTATGACAAATCACACTGTGCATTAAGTGGATAATATCGTTATTTAAGCAGTTTTAATCTTGCGGCAAACGAGTATTTGATTGCCTGACGGTAAGCGTTTACCGCAAAACCGCAAAACCAGAGGACCCACAGGTGTGTTGTCAGCCTTTTAAAAGGGGTTGGACCTCCCGTATCCTCACTCACTGGGCAAAACACAACGTAAGCGTAATTTCACGACGGTTTTTTGTGAGGCCGTGGTATAGCTCCGGTCGAACCGGCCCATTCGTGCCGAAGCATAGCTCTTACGGTAAAATTTTAGTCTCATTAATAACAATACGAGACCGTTAAGAACGTTACTATCTTAGAAGACCCTGTGCATAGCGCAACGCGAATCATTGCACTTAGTTTGTACTCAGGGTAATAATATGGGTTTGTACCAAATACATATTATTACTTCTATCTTGTTAGGTCCTAACTAATGAAAACTATACGAAAATTCGTATATATCAGCATCGCTTAATACAAAGTTATTTAGTGTTGGTATAGAAAGACTTGTGATTTGTTGTGCATTACTTTTTCGTAATCTTTTTACAGTTTTATAAACGTCTCAGATTTAATTAATAAAAACATGTCTACTGGGTATTATGATTTTTAGGTTTTATTATAAACCAAAAACATTTCTTACTATTGCAAACTGCAATCTTTATTTCTATTGTCCAAAGTCCATGCGCCTAGTTTTACACTAGTCACTCCTGCTGTGTACTGAGTTTCACAAAGGCACAGGCAGTTTATTACTCAATTTATTATTACTTAATAAATATATTTAAAATTAAGATGTAGATTGCAATTTCTTACTTTTCATTATCTCGTTACTTAAGTATCAAACCAGAAATAGCATACTTGGTTTAGTAAGTGCCTCTTATCCTATAATCAAAAAAGTTAACACAAGAAATGTTGCATTAAGAAGTAAGATATATGTACTTACATGTAGCCTGATTAAACTCGCTATTATTATTATTAGACAAAGTACAAAATACATTAACGTGTTTTTTTGCAAATTTTAATAAAGTTACTCAAATGGCGCGGTAATATTTTATATTATGAAGCGCAATTGATCATTGGCGTGATGCGCATTTCTTGAGCGTGATATGTATTTTAATAAAATTTAATATTATTTCGAACTTTATTAATGACTTGGCAAAGTCCGTAATCGTATTCAACGTCGTAGCAAATTGAGCACTGACGTGACAATGTCGTGTCGTCGTAGTCTAGGCTGACGTGGCGCTCAGTGCATAAGTTTATTTCATGAGTCTGAAACGCATATTATAGATTCCGCCCTATACTTTACTTTATAAACATTGCGTAGGGTTGAGTTTCGTACGCCATCATGTTAGAGGCTTGTGGGCAACACGCAGGCGCAAACTACCTGCACTTGATGGATACCTAATAAATTAAGATATCTTTAGATGTCCTTTAAGGTTTTAGTATTGATTTAATGTACCATATATATTTAATGTATACTCCTAAAAAGTTATATATTGTTTTAGGTTATGATAACTTTTCATACATGGCGTTTTATACAAGATTTTTATTATTCTCTGAAATTTCTAGTTCTAAATATCTGTCAAATAAAAATTATACCCAAATTACACAATAATTAGGTATCTTTGCGAAGATGTCTCGGAAATAACAGAGCTCGATAGGCGTTGTGGCACAGCCTTTCATGGTCGTAGCAAATGCCACAATTTCTATGGCTATGACTATAGAACAAGGAAAGGCAAGAGCGGGTTATAGTCCTTCGCACCCAGTAAAAAAGGAATTAGATTATTTTATACATAAAATGTGCCAGTGTTGTATTTAATATTTATATCTTCTCTTCTTTAATTTAAGAGCTCAGCTCTTGTCGGTGGAGCAAACGCCACTGTTCTCTATCTTCTGCTTTCCGTTTTACCTCTTGATAAGACTCGATCGCAATCCTTTCCTTCACTTGTTCCACAAAACTTCGTCTAGGTCTACCCCTTCCTCGTTTTCCTTCAATTATTATTATTATTTTTATTTATATAAATAAATAAAAATGAATGTTTTTGCACGTTTATTCTTTATGCGGCATTCATCCAATTGCTATGAAACTTTGGCCAGTAGTAGTGTGCGTGCCAGAGAAGGTATATAATAAAAATAAATATATAGAAAAGAGATATTGCAACGTTTGACGGGAGGACACATAATAGCACTAGTAATTCATAATTAATTATTATCAATAAGTATTGGTATATGAACGCTGTTGTTCTGCTTTTCCTTGATCTTTTATTGCGCACACGCGTGACACGTAGCGCGACAAGATATTGCTTTATTTGAATATTAATTCTTTACCCTATCGTTGTCATATTCATGAATCATGGGCCACATAATTAAATGACATCACAGATACCATTTTTTTTTTAAAAGCATACTAGCAATGTGGGTCATTACTAGTATTCTTGTTAACCCCTCGTGCTAAGCTAAATGCTTGTGTTACGAGTGGATTCACGTCGGTAGTGATTGCACTTCGAACCACCCCAATGGGTGGGTTGCCGGTTCGAAACCCACCCCAATGGGTGGGTTTCGAACCACATGAGCAACCACATGATCGCAAGTCCGACACCCTAGCCATTAGGCTACCGCCGCTTCAAACCTACCATTTCTACGATACAGCTGAAATTAATTTAGTTAAACATAAATCATTTAAAATTAAAATCTATTCAAATACTATCGGTACTCGGCGTAAACTGTAATTGTAAAAATAGAGAAGTTAGCCAAATAATGACGCGCTAATTTACGTTAAATAAAGTTATTAATTGGGCCAAAGGATGATTACAACAGAAGAGCTAATCACCTGATCGATAAATAAACCCAATTTACAAGTTTGGGTAAAATTGCTTATTTGACTATAGTGTACAGTTTCATCGTACAGTGATGCTTATAAATGATATTATGATCCTACGCTATTATTATGATACAGTAAAGCGCAAAAACATGAAATCATTTTTAAAATAATTTTGAAAATCTAAAGTAGGTAATAAAATTTTCGATCTTGCGTTCTGAACCTATCATGCTTGTTAAATGTGTCTCGCGTTGATACTTTATTGAGAGAAAATAAATTTGAGTTTTATTAATGAGTCCTAAAAGTTGTTTTTTGTTTACGACTTTAATGAGGGCTAACGCGACCCTGTTACTTGCTTGACGTGGGCTATAGAGGCTTCTATCAGAAGCCTGAAAACGTATCGAACAACCACCAATCCCGTACTTTATATTAATACGTACCTACTTAGGTAATATTGACATAAACTATTACATTATATTAAAATCTAGTTTCTATATTCCAATATGTTAGAAACTATCGCCGCACATAACGCGCAGGCGCGAGATTGGGAATTTTCCTGAGGAAAATAACCCGTTTGGAAGAAAAGTATACTATTTTTAGAACCTACTTTGTCCGTACTTAAAATTGTATTATGGTTTATACAATAATATTTATTTATTTATTATAAATAATAATGATTTTTTAAATGGAAAAATATATAGA
The DNA here is from genome assembly GCA_947256265.1 of Acronicta leporina. Lineage (NCBI taxonomy): Eukaryota > Metazoa > Arthropoda > Insecta > Lepidoptera > Noctuidae > Acronicta > Acronicta leporina. The sequence continues at coordinate 13,365,243 of OX366518.1, read as the reverse complement.
GATTAACTAGACCCTTAATCAAGGCTATAAAAACTCATTATGATTTATAGGCAAAGAGATTTTTTCTAGTTGCGAAGGCATCATGAAAGAATTTGTCTATGAAGTGGCTATGTGCAAAAGCAGCATGAAAATAATACCCACTTTGTATTATTTATTGCAAACTATATTGCACCTAAGTATTAAATAAATAAAGTTTTATCTTGCATAGTAAAACGGATTTTCTTCTCAGTACAGTAGGTACAGTAGGAGAAAATATATCTTAGACATTCAGACGTTGCATTCCATGCGTGCCATAACGTGCAACATGTGGTTTCTCGGACGTGTCGTAGATTGTATTATTAAGAAATACTTTTATAAATATTTAAACACACAATTTAACTTTTATCGTTTTTGCTTGTTGACGTTTTGTTTCTTATGTTTAGTTATCATTTAAAATAAATAACAAACATAATAAAATATGATTTTTTTGGCACATAATAATTAAGATCCATGTAATTTTTACTGTTACTTTTCATTGAGTTTTGTATAAATAAAGTAAAATTATCTGACCTTATCAATGTCACACATCACGATGCTACGTACCTACATGACATTTATGCTCGTTATCGATGACGTGGGTTTTGTGATCAGTGAGCAAACATTTTAAGCAGAAATCAATATTAGAAAGAAGAGATTGCGTGCCAAATTTGAGTGGGAGGGCTGTCAGAAATAGAATTTATAAGCAAAGAGCAGAGAACCTCGGCTTAAAATTAAAAAATGACTTACATGTAGTCTGACCAAACTTGCTATTATAATGATTAGCGCCACCGCAAGATACATGCACTCGTTTTGAAGCGACTTTTTAATGGAATTTGATCACATAGTCCGTACACGGGTAAATTGTTGTGTACTCACCGATTGGGTAGATACCGGGCGAATGAGCCTTAGACGATGGAGCTGCTGGTCGATAATGCCGCGCACGCGCCCTGCGCCTAACTACGCAGGTATTTCTGAACTTGACTGTACCTACTCATTATACGATGGGGGTTGTTTGGGAAAATCACGGCGCTTTTTTCGGGGTAGGCTGAGGGCATCGTCGCATATTCACAAGTTAATACTTAGTTTAGAAAAGGGTGTTTCAAAGCCATGTTGAGGGTCTTTTCATTTTTTAGACTAAACAAACTGATTCAGCGTCAAGTTATTCGTTAAAAAAACAGAGATGTTAAAATACAGTAGGTACCTACCTTAAGTCAAAGAAATATGGATACTAATGTCCTAATTTAAAACCTGGACTAGACAAGACAATTTTAGTTTCAAATTTATCTTTTTGGAATACCTAAATGTCATGATATCATGCAGAAAGTAATGGCCTGTTTTTGGCGTTGGCTTGTTAAAATCATCATCAATAAGGAGATCTAAGATTCGTAATGTTGAACCATATTCTAATTCAATTTCTTCTATCTTCACTCTGTGTCCCCCCCACACGGGTTAGGATACAATTGCCCATTGCACTTTAGATAGGTATCTCTCAAGATGCGAGGAATATCTGACTGGCATATAGCATCTTGGTGTGTGTTATGAGTTGACCTTTGTGCGTGTCGGCGAGTTCCCTTTCGGTGTCTGGCGACTACACGCTACGGACTGCCAATTGCCAAAAGCGTTTAGCAATTTCCAATCCGTAAGGATTCTTAAAGCTCCGCAACGCATCAGCAATTCCTGTGGTATGACGAGATACCACCAGCTAGGTGTCTTGTCTGCTCCTTTGCCTACATAATCAATAAAAAAAAATACTAATTAAGGGCACATACATACATCATGTCATGTCTTATTAGTCTAGCGCGTCTGCCAGCTGAGCACGGGTATTTCAATTCGGTTTTTTTTGGAGCAGCTCAAATTGTATGTATGTACCTACCTGTATGTACATTAGTAGGTACTGCCTAACCTTTCGGGGAATATAAGCGTCTGTTTGTAAGTATTTTTAGGGTTATTTTAGTTTTGAGTATCTAGATGAGAGTTAAGTACCTACTTAGGTGTTAGTGGGACCTGCAACAAAAGATCTTTATTTTAGAAAATGAAGAGCTTTCCAAATTATTTTTATCTTTTGAAATCGTAGGATAAATAAGAAGGTAAATAAGTAAGCACCGTGTCGCAATCGAATTTCGAAATTACGGAAACCTACCGACATTAAATATACATCAAACATCGAGGGTTAGCTGAAAACTTTTACCTGCTTACTTTTCCTTTATTGTTAAAGGAAAAGTTTCAAAACCGTAGGAAGCCCCACTGTGGATAAAATTTCCCCATAAAGCCGTAAAAAACCAAAACTTGATATCGATACACGTTTTTTCAACACGTGTATCCTGGTCGTTGCGTAACTGCGTGAGTTGGTCCCTGTCGGATAAAAACGTGACCGCCCGGGAACCCTACACTCACGTGACATTACTTTATCAACCCAGTAGCTCCCTAGAGATGGAATAATAATAATTTTTATTCATCATTCAATATCAAATATAACATGATACTTTTTATACAATAGGGTATTACACCTTTTTTTGAAAACTGTTTTAAATTAATCCTTAGTTCGTAATGAACCAGTAGAATTTTTATTCCAGTTTTATAAAACCGAAAAATGCCTTAAAAACTATTTTTAATTTATGATTTTGAATTTACGCGCGGGTACTTGCACTAGGTACACCATGCTACTTCGGGTCGTGACGTCACTTCGTTAGTAAACAATACAACTGCAAAAGACCAAGTAAAGTCAAGTTACTATCGGAGTGACATCACGTCGGTATCCAATATGGCGGATGGCGTTTTGAAACAGATTAAAAAAGACTATTTTTGAAATTGAATTATAAATAATTTACATTGCATTTTTATAAATAAATACTAACGTTTCTCGTTTACTTTTTTAAAAATCTATCATAAACATGCATTTTTATATTTTTTCTTACGTGGTGTAAAATACCCTATTATTGGAATCGATTTAGTAACTTATTCTTCACAAACAATTGCAAGTTTCGCATTTATTACTATAAATAATGTTGTATAGGTAGCAGTTGAGGCTTCCCATCAGGTAACTCGTATGCCTGTTTATCATCTTCATCATCATCGAAATATCAGCCAAAAGACGTCTACTACTCCATGGACTTCAACTAGGCTATAAGTAGCTTTCATCCAACGTCTCCCAGCGTATTTTAGCAGGCGTCTATCCCTCGAGTTTGAATCCTTGTGTGCTCGTCACTCGAGAAACTTTTCTATGCGGTCTTATGTGCCCAACCCACTTCCACTTGTTGGAAACAATTTTTTTCTGCAGATTTCCTTATTTCTGATTTAGTCGCGTATAGAAATGCAAGCATAGCTCTAACCATAGCTCTCTGAGTGAGTTTCTTATGAAACCCCTAAGTGACCATGCTGTAGGTATTTGTTCTATCTGATAAAAAATGGCACGCTTTTCATAGCATGAGTAAAAAAATGGATTGTAAGTAATTACAAGTTTTATAGGCTGTGTCGTCGCAGAGATGTAGGTATTAACGTAGATAGACTCTCAATTCGCTTAGGTCCCATGTTATTACATGGGACCTAAGCCTAACCTAAGGGGGTGAGCCTATTGCCATTCAACAACTCCCAAACTCCCAGCAGGCGAGCACCTGCTAAAAATTTTATAGAAAAAAAACAATATCTGTTTTCGAATCGAAATCGACCCAGGACCTCGCAAAACAGTCTTACTTACGACCGCTAAACTAATGAGGCAACAATAATTTCCCTTCTGTCATTAAGATAAAGCTTGTAACGCTGTTTATGTACTCACTTCCGGTTTTACCAAGTATTCAAGAATTGTAAGAGATTGCTTATTTTTATGTAAAACTTTTAAAAATACATATTAAATAATTATGATGACGGCTGTATAAATGTTTACTTGAAATTCCAATGATTAGAATTTTTGTTATCCGGTCCTAATGTCGCATAAATAAGCGACATCTGTGTAATTTCTCCTAAACTATATTTTATGGTACGGTGTGCCCTACTTACGCAGCGTCTATTCAATTGTGCAGATGGCGCTAGTAGGTTGGAATTGGTGGCTTTTGAAAAATTTCTGGATCACGTATTCTGGTCTGAATTTAATATTAAATTCTATAGCATAGGTGGCGTCAGACCAAATGAAAAAACTTAAATTGATGTGATATGTGTGCATGAAACAATACTGCCAATATATCTTCTAAGAATTTAATTAGGTATGGCTCTGATGGCTCTGTAGAACGTTACATGACTTTAGAACATCCTGTTGGCAAATTGCTTGATCTCTAGTTTCCATACTAATTTATTAATTTATAAAATTTTTAGAAACTTCGGATAAAATGGGCATAAAACATGTTGTTTTGATTCAATGTTTAAAATTACACCTTGTAATCCTAAACATAATCCTCACTGTAAACTATTGTAGCCTTTTATGAGTTACCGACTTCAGAAGGATCTTCTTGAGAGAGACTAATCCTTCTATCCAGGCCACATAGATATGCGTCTGGATTCGCTATAATCCTTAAGTTGTTACTTTACCGTATCTACATACTTATTCAACATGTACGTAGCTGAATAAGCTATTCAATAGAAAAAACTGGTGGCTGTTCCATAGCCGTACCCGTAATGAATACGAAATCAACACCACACAATAAAAAAATTAGCAAGTAGGTTTCAGTTTTAACTCGAGCCACTAATGGATGAGGGGGCGATAGTTTCAGGTATTGTTATTATCTTTTCGGGGAAAAATTAACACATTAAAAACCCCTGTAATAGATTCTGAACAAACTACTTTCAGGTCTTGCGCTTACTCTCTTATCGGTTGTATACAATTAATTTTTTGACGTTTCTATGGCTTATCTGCTCCAAAACATTAACATACCATCACGCCTGTATTCCCCGAAGGGTTAGGCAGAGGCGTAGGTACTAAATGTAGATACACCCACAGTTCGCCGGTACCTATGTTTAGGTCCCATGTAATAGGGGGCGAGCCTATTGCCATTAACCGGGTACAAATTCCAAACTCCGAGCTGCTACTCGGAATTTCTGCTCCAAAAAATATCAGTGATTTAGTTAACTACCCGCGCTCGCTTCCATAGGGAGCTATAAGCTTGAAGATTAATAGGCACAAAAACCAACATAATCATTATATTAGTAAATACATTACAACTTCACGCTTAACACAAATCTCCATTAATGTCTGAACCCATTTACTCCCCCCGACGTTCATTTAAGCAACAAAGTTGTGAATTCAATAAACAGGCAAATTCATGGTCTACTCTGCATAGATGTCGGGTATCAATACAGATGATAAATGACTATAGATGGTACCTTTGTGTCCGCATGTCGGCGCGGACATTGTTGCGTGGAGCAACAACTGGTAAATAATCACTTTATTGTGTAGAGCAATCGATATCTTGGTTGAATTAAACGTGGACTGAAGGCGTTACATTCTAAACTTAAATTGATTTGCATTCTCGCTTATTTTTTTTTTTATGGGATAGGGGAGCAAACGAGCAGACCGATCACCTGATGGTAAGCGATAACCACCGCCCATGGACACCCGCAACACCAGAGGAGTCACAAGTGCGTTGCCCGCCTTTTAAAAGGGTTAGGGCCTCCGGTAACTTCATTCACTCGGCAACACAACGCAAGCGTTGTTTCACGCCGGTTTTCTGTGAGGCCGGTCTATCACTCCGGTCGAGCCGGCCCATTCGTGCCGAAGCATGGCTCTCCCACGTCTAAATTATATAAAAATTATCGTACTTCTTCTCCTTTTGAGACAGTATAACAGACACTCGGGCAGGTGCCAAGGGTGTGAGGGTAGTTTATAGAGATATGGTTGATATACATACATACACACACTCACGTTTCTCTCCCTCAGAGGTAGGCAGAAACTATAGACCGCCACTTGCTACGATTCTTGCAGACTTCTTTTGCTTCTGCCACATTCATACATCTTCTCATACATACGCGCCGGTTGCGAGTACTATATATACGCACCTGACCTTATTGAAGGACCTCGCCAATGAGATCGGCGTGTGTATCTGCCACATTATGTCTCTGTATCACCCTATGGTGGACTGGTAGAGAATGCTTATAGCATTAACTCCGCCTTTGTAGGTACTATGTGTATAAGGTATTAAATAAATATATGCCTAAAGTACTTTTTCGACAGTTGTGAAGTCCGTATTACCCCAGAACTATAGCCTTACCTCTCATTAAACCAGTTGATGATATATGTCATAATGTCAAGCAATGTAATGAGTTAAAAAAATAATTCATTATAATATACTATTTGTAACAATATTTCTAACTTAAAGTAGCTATGACAAAGTTCTGTAATTTGAGTATCTACAAATTAGAAGAGAATTTTCCCGATCCATTAAATTAAGCCATTACGTTATACCAATGTCGGCGGTGTGTACATGATTGATTTATTTCATTCTTTGTTCGATACTTATAGAATTGCCTACACGCAACGATACGTGTATAAAGACGCGACCATTCACTTGAATGAACGGTGAATGTAGGTGGTTGCTACTCAATAGCTTCTTTATTGGCACGTTCCACGTTCCTAAAGTTTTTTATTCCAATATTGAACAGGAAAGTTAACAGTTCACTCGCGTGTGATCATGATTTTTCAGTTAATTACCATGAATATAATATTTTAATGAGTGTTATAGGAATGAAGATATAATTATTTCGTTCGTTTTATAGTCACGCCATCTCTTTTTTGGTTTGCCACGATGCCGTCTATCGGTGTCAGGGCTCCACTTAGTGGTAATTTTGGCCCACCGATCATCGGACATGCTCCACTAAAGCTAAGTGATCGATTTTGATAACTTTAGTGCAGATTGGGTCCAAATAGTACAAGATAGTGATAGATCGAGACATAAGGGGGAGGCCTTTGCCCAGCAGTGGGACACAACAGGCTAATCATAATCATCATCATAATCATATTTATAGTCAATTTGTTCGTTTATACCACTGAAGTGGTAAACAAGCCTACGGCCCCACCTGATGATAGGCAGAAACCACAGCCTATGGACGTACGTCTTCAATACCAGAGGCGTCGCTCGCGCGTTGTTGACCTTGACAATTTCAGTCCTTTTTTGAAGAACCTGCTGTATTCTTTTGGAAAAACTTTTTTATTATGCGGAAAACCTTTAATGGAAGCTCAAGCCCATTCCAACTAAAACCCCCTCTCGTCTTCCAGTACTCTATGGACATTCAACCGTTTATAGTATTTGTTTTACCTAGGAGTTATTGTTTTGGGGTTGTGATCCCATTAACATCCTGAGTAGCTTGTTGTCAAATGAAATCTCCTGCAAATGCAAACAACAGTACCTTACCCTGTTCCAAATTATTTTAAAGCCTTTCATTGAGAATTTGAAGTAGGTACCCAAATACGTCAACTTCGCTAAAGTAAGCTTTAAATTGTCTTGTCAGCATAAAGCGTCTGTCTTAGTCTAAGTTATAAATTCTGTTATTGTCAACTTCATTTTAACTCAAGTGTTATTTAGACAGAAGCAATCAGTTGGTCGAGAGCAGTGAAAGCCTAGTGATAATGACCAGTGGACTATCAAATAAAAGGCCTAGTTCAAGACTAAGGCATGCACCTCTGAAGTTTCGAAGTCACGTGAGTATTAATAGTTAATTATCACGAGCTTAACGTGAGGAAATCTGCATGCCTGAGAGATTTTCTCAATGGCTTGTGAAGTCTGCGAACCCGCGTGGTTGACTATTAGCTTTATCTCTCTCATTCTGAGGAGGAGGAGGAGGAGACCCGTACACAGCAGTGGGACAGTATGGGCTGATTAGGTTATGTTATCCTGTTTAAAGAAAGTACCCGTTCGATCAATGGCAGAGCCTTTTGTGCAATACATTAATACGATGCATATTATGTTAGACTACTCTAAGATGAATGTATTATCTAGCGACAAAAAAGAAATATGTATTTTTTTTTATTGTTTTAGTGTCCGTTCAGACGTACCATGATCATTTAATCTTGGCATCAGGGACAAAAATGAATGACAAAATGAAAAATGACAAATATTTTTCGGCATTTTTCTATTTATATACATTTCAGAAGGGTCGGAAATGCGTTTGCACACATGCTCTGGTATTGCAGGTGTCTATGGGCAGCGATTTCCACTTACCATCACGTGACACGTTGGCGACACACTTAAACAATAACAATACAAATTTCGGGGACCAGTAGCAGTATTACATCTCACCTGCTCGTACCCTTCAGAAAATTATACCTATCACAAATATGCATGTGCTCCATTTACTGTCAGTAAGATTTAGAAGTGGCTCGTCTGTGTCAACATTTATAAACTTCGCTTAGAGTATGAAATCAAGTTTGGGGTCACTTCGTTAAAGACATAGCTTCTGGATGTTAGTATGTATCTTGTCAGAGCTCTGATCTAGCAGAGAAATGTGAATAATATTAGGTACATTTGACTTCAGAAACTGTCTGAGTTAGTTGGTTTCCTTTCCCATTGTCTAAGTTTGTACAACTGTTGCTTGTATTAAGGCTTGGAGAATGATTAGGGTTACTTACCCTTCCGGCTTAAACTAACATACCATCATACCATCGCGCCTGTATTCCCCGAAGGGTTAGGCAGAGGCGTACTTTAGTACACCCACAGTTCGCCGGTATGTTTAGGTCCCATGTAATAGGTGGCGAGCCGGGCACAAATTCCAATCTCCGAGCTGCTACTGGGAATTTCATAGTACAACCCAATAACACTTTGCTCGACCTGGGAATCGAACCCAGGACCTCTAACGTGGCAGTCGCGCTCATGACCACTTGGCTAATGAGGCAGTTTAGTTATAAGCATTTTAGTTATAAGCATGAACTACCTAATTCCATTTAAAACATGAGTATTGCTAATAATCAGTTCCCTATTTCGTGTAATTGGTACTTTCCTTCGTCTAAGAACATATACTGCTGAATATCTCTCACCCCAGTCATAAAAGTACACGAAAGGAACGGGAAATGGCACATATAGGAAAATCAATATCAATAAACCATGCAATGGTCCTGTAGGTGCCTTCGTCAAATCTTTGGGGTTATTGCGTAAGAAAAATCTAACTGTTGCAATGTCCTTTTTCGCTTACATATTTTTCAAGAATATAATACAAAAACAAAGAAAAAAAGAGTTTATACACACAATCACAGATAATAGAAGTATTATACGGAAAAAAAAGTTTATTAGTCATGTAAGTATGTAGAACTCACCAGTACTCCAGAGATTATGATCATAGGTGTAGGAGATATCATTTCTTACCTTGAAACCAGGAGAAATATAGACGACATTTGCTATCTTATGAATATAGCTAACGGGAAAGTCGATTGTCCTGAATTATTGTCCAAAATATGCCTGAGAACCAACACCCGCCGCTTAAGGCAGCGTGCTCTCCTTAATATCCCATCAGCTAAGACGAACTATAGAGCCAACACTTTTATCTCACGAGCATGTAATTCTTTTAATCAACTGCCGTCTCAGATTGACCTATTTTGTTCAAGCACTACTTCAGTTAAATCACTCTTAGCCAATAACTTCTTTGTTAATTAGGTTTTTACGATAATCACCATAATCTTTAGCAGTGTAATTCTCGTTCATAACTATCATACATTGTTAGCTAATAGCTCTCATGTTTTTCTACTTGTATATTTTATTGGTGAAGATTTGTAATTGGCACAGGACTATTGTATTTTCTATATACTATTTTTATTATTTGTCTGTAAATCTTCCTAGCAATAAATAAATAAATAAACTAATATTATAAACAGGAAAGATTTGATTGTTTGTTTGCATTGGATACGCTTTGAAACCATTGGATCGATTTGAAAAATTCTTCCATTAGAATCCTACATTAGGTACCCCTGATAAACATAGGTGAATTCAATGTGTTAAAATTTACAATTTTTGTAAATTTTAATACATTCAATTGAGAATAACATGAGAAGCCTATTGAATAAGATCATGGACATGGGCTACAAGTCGTAAGTTCTTGAATCAAGGCTACATGCCTTGACTTAGACTTTTTCAACAAAACATGTGAAAACATCGTAAGGAAATGGGATTTTTTGGACAGAAGGATGAATTCTGCCAAACCTCACTAGCCTAGTGTGGTATCATTCTGAGGGCCAGCAGTGGTGCCTGAATAGGTTGTTGTTAAATATCAATGATAAATATTATATTTTATGTTAATGAATATATTATTATATGGATAATACCTATTAAAAATACATTATAAATTTTGCCTGAACGACGTGGCGTGACGTGACCCAAATGCTGGCCTAGAGTTACTTTGGTCAGACAATTTACAATGCCATCCAACGTGGAAATGCCAGCCCTAAAGTAACACTGCCGGCTGATAACGATGCGTAGAATTGTTTAACGCCCTTTTACAGTTTTATTTTCTATTTACTTAATTTTAGTTCATTGTTTTAGTTACATTACCCTGTATTGTAACACTAACATACTGCTACTCCTATGTCTGGACTTTAAAAGAGACCATGATTCTCTGAGTTTGTTTCGGTTTTTCTTCTCAGAGGTCATCAGTTATGAAATTAATGCCGACGCCATCTAGTTTAAAAAAAAAACATACCAATTACTTGTACTTTTACAAGTAATTGGTATGATTTTTTTTGTGTTTAAAGATCTATTTAAAGAAATAAATATCATTTATCATTTATTTATCATAAGTTATTATTTTTAGGTTAAAAATTTTGAGAAACATATAGAGAATTAAATTTTTTTAGGTAAGTATTAATAAATTTACCTTTATTAATTTTGTTGAGATAATATGTTATAGTAAGACTGCCTTTTATTAATATTAGTTGGGATCAAATCTGTGAAAGTAGTTTTAATTTATAATTTCTTGTAAGTACCTACCTATATTCGAACTTTGTAAAAAAGAAACAGCCTCCCAAAACGAAATCCCTTGATTCTTTTAATTACTTTATTTCTCCTGATAACTCATTACGCAACGCCTTAGAAGCAATGAAGACATTGCTCTGGCCAAAAACCGGGATACCGATAATTAGTAATTAATGGAATGGAACGACACCGACCCTCCATTACACTAATTTTCAGGATAACGATGGAGATTAGTAATAATGTAAGGTATCTGTTATTAAAGCCAGACTGTTCCAATAATATAAGCTTGCTTTAGATATAGAATTGTTATATAGATAATGAGAATAATTATTGTCTTGGAATTACAAATATGAATTCGAATATTCGGACAGCTGTTGTCAAGTAGATAATAATTATGTATAATGTTTCTTAACTCTTTTAAGTCGGGTTAGATACAACATTTATAACTCAAGAACGGCTGGACCGATTTTTATGATCATTGACATGTTGAATCGAATTAAAAAAAAACGAAATTTTATCGCTAATCTCAGGAATAAGGTCCAATTGAAAAATTATTTCAGTGTTAGATAGCCCATTTATTGAGGAAGGCTTAATAGGCTATATATAATCACGCTAAGACAAAGTAACTATCTAAATGAACTAACTATGCACAATTATAATTTTCTTCATTTTCAAGACTAACGCCGAACTAAATGGTAATTTAATGTAGTCATAGGCTCAGCTAAGATACGATTTGTTCGACCATGAATAGGTAGTCTAGAATCTATCAGAATTATTCCGACAAATATTAATTTAATCTATTCACAACAATCCCCCTAGGCTCTGTATAATTAATAGATTTAGATCTGCCATATCTCGGGCCATAGATCTACTAAAATAGCCTTGAGTTCAGTAGTATTCTATTATCTAAGTTAAGGAATCACAGGGTTGTCTTGTGAGCATGAGCACTAGAAAGTAGTTAATTTAAAAAGTATAATACAGTCGGTTAACTTTTAACTTTTTAGACTGCCTCATTAGCCAAGTGGTCCTGAGCGCGACTGCTACGCTAGAGGTCCTGGGTTCGATTCCCAGGTCGAGCAAAGTGTTACTGGGTTTTTCTATGAAATTCCCAGTAGCAGCTCGGAGCTAGGAATTTGTGCCCGGTTAATGGTAATAGGCTCGCCCCCTATTACATGGGACCTAAAACATACCGGCGAATGTGGGTGTACATTATAATAAGTAGGTACGTTTCTGCCTAACCCTTCAGGGAATACAGGCGTGATGGTATGTTATGTTATGTTATGTCGATTAACTTTTTAGTTTGGTATTTTTTGAATTAGAAAAAAACTCATTTCGTTAGCTTCCCTTACGAACTTTACTCATATCTTTTTCAGTCTCATAGCTTTTTTAACTTTATGTAGGTGAAAAACATTGTAAGCAAACCTGCATGCCAGAGAGATTTTCTCCAAGAAGGTTGTAATAACCCTAGACCAGAAGAACCAGAAGGTCATCATATGCATGAATCAGGTGATCTCATCCTTCCCATTCTGAAAGGGAACCCTTGCTGAACCGTGAGAACTGAAATGAAAGTAGTCTCACGGTTTAAAAAAATCGTTTAAATAAATCTCAACAGATGGCACTGCTGGTATTGATATGATATTGAAGTTCGTGTAAAAAATTAAGTTTAAAATTAGATACTAGATAAAAAATCCTTTTGCATGGGAAAATTCGTTGACATTCAATCATCAACTCTGTCTGATGACGTATTTACGAATATTGAGAGCAATATTTTTATAAGTCATTGGATGGATAATTTTTATTTACGTCATAATTTTATTTATTGTGTATGCAATGTATCTATTATAACATAACATACCATCACGCCTGTATTCCCCGAAGGATTAGGCAGAGGCGTACTAATGTACACCCACAGTTCGCCGGTATGTTTAGGTCCCATGTAATAGGGGGCGAGCCTATTGCCATTAACCGGGCACAAATTCCTAACTCCGAGCTGCTACTGGGAATTTCATAGAAAAACCCAATAACACTTTGCTCGACCTGGGAATCGAACCCAGGACCTCTAGCGTAGCAGTCGCGGTCAGGACCACTTGGCTATTGAGCTATTGAGGTTGTATCTATTATCATTGTGAAAATAAATATCCATATCATATTTGCATTTTTGATACATGTTAGTAGAATTCCTATAGAGGCATTCCGAAGCTTGAGTCTAATAGATTCTTCTAGAAAACTGTCGCGAAAGGAGAAAGAAAAAAAAAAATATTTTTTTTTTTGTTTTTAAAAAAAAAAAAAAAACAAAAACAAAGATAGATGGACCGTCTTGATTACTACAAAGTTCACGAATGTTGTAACTCGTCCGCGGGTCCGCTGACTTGAATGTTGAATGAGGTCGTAAAGTCTCCCCCCGTCCCCCACACCGCCGCCGCCGGATTCAAAATAAATAAAATGCTAATCCGTTGCCATTTAACTGTCAAACTTCGACCAATAACGTTGATCTCCACCGCGAGGTGCCCTTAAGTGATATTGTCCAAGTTTCCTCAAACATCCGTTGGTCCTGTGTTGTTACTTTTTGTGTCAGTTTTGCTGTAAATACCATTGCTTTGATGGTACCGACCTTTCTTTAGCATAAAATAAAGATAATGTAAAACGTTTAAGCATCATTAACTGTGTACTTCTGTTGAATATTTTTTTAGAAATAACGGGTTAAAAAGAAATTAGGAAACCAAGAAGCGCCAAGAAGGCGTTAACTAAGTAGTTTTAACTGCACCGATTTTTCCTTTCCTTTTCCTTCATGACTCGATGTGGCCTCAAAGTGTAGTAATCGAAATCAGATCATTTTTGGATGAATCTTGGGAGGGCTAGATCGAAGGAATCTAGATAGCCAAAGATTATTTCGGTTTATTACAAATTGTGGGTCTAACATAATTAATTATTCAGGTTTCACTTAAAGGAGTTCTTAATTCCTAAATTATGACGTGAACATAAGGCAAGGGAAGGCTAATATGGTTTATATAACGATTCCGACATAAATGGTATATCCCGCCTTCCCAGAAGAGACATTCCATGACGATTTTATGTGCTATACAAAAATGAATGAATAAAATTTACGACTGTAAACTTTACTAATTACGACTTTTGAAGGCATTATTTGGTTTTAGGCACTTTAGTTTGGAGATGTAATTACTTGACCCTTAGACCCAGGTACTAACAAATCCGCTTAAAATTACTTTTCGAACACATCTACTTGACTAGCTACGATAAGGACAAACATTTCCTCTACAAAATGCTTATGGAATCCTCTAGAAAATGCTTATGGAAGTCTCGTCATAGAAATTCTTCGCGTGTCTACAGAATTTTGAATACGTCATTTCTGCAAACGCGTACACAAACGCAGTGCGTAGTTATTGTAAGTGCTCGTATTGTCATTTGGTACAAAGCAGCAAGAGTATCTATACTGACGGGAGCAGGCTGTGGTCGCACTATGAGCGGGTAAGTGTGGTGTAATGTTATTTAAAAGTAGAATTAGGATTAGGAGAATTTTTAGTTTGTTTTTAAATTAATTGCTATGGCAACTGTCATAATACTTCATTTTTATTTTCTCAAGGCAAAGGTAAGAGCTTCGTCATACTAGTATAGTTCTATTTTTTTCAGAACGGAATAGTTAAAAGTATTAATTAGTAGATATTAGTTAATACATTAATTTTTATACTATTATTATTTTTTGTTATATACTTATGTTTTGAAGAATAATATTATTTATTATTACTTAAAAAAATATAGTCAGGGTCACCGTAATTGTTGCGTTTTATCTAATAAAATAAAAACTTCTATTTTATTTCCCAGTCTCATTAAATTTTAAATGATGAAACTCTTTGATATTATTGTTAATTACAAGAATTTCAGCATCGCTATCTACCGGACCTAGTCCACACGTACAAAGAGAGTCTTTCACTTTGCAAGCGTGTTTTTCATTTGCGAGAAAAGCGCTCTATTGTCGCTACCTAACTATTCATTTAGGACTACGTAGAATAGGCCTCATATTGACTATAGTTCATTCATTCAAGACGAAGTCCTTGACTTGAATTATGCTTAAGCTTCCAGCCATCCGTATGCCCTGGCAAAATATATTATCTATCTAAATTTAGGCTGAGTTTTCTGAATAAATATTCTAACGAACAATTCTAGTGAAAAATAAACAATTTTCGAATATATTATATATATAGATTTTGCGATACTTAGCCTAAATATTTTATAATTTTTATTTCCATCACTCCTGTATTCGCTAAAGAAGAATAGATAGACAGAGGTGTACAAATTATGTACACCCACATTTAGGTATGTTTATATCTCATGTAATAGGAGGCGAGCTAGCACAAATTCCAAACTCCGAGCTGCCAAATCTCAATAACACTGCTCGATCTGGGTATCGAATCCCAACACCTTGGATTACCTAGTGGTCTCAAACCCCCTCTAGTCGCGTTTAAGACCACTAGGTAGTCCTTTATATGACTTGTAAATTGAAAATATCTGGAATTTTACTCGAATGTTCTAGATTGGACGAGTGAAGGATGATAACTAATAATTTACTAGTTGTCTTTTAGGTGGGAATAGATAACTTTAAGCTCTCACAATCAGTCTTTCTTGTTTTGAATATGTGTTCTATATTAAAGACTAAAAAAAAAACGAATGAACTATGAACTATGAAATCTATGAACTTTTATTCATTCTTAATAAGCAATTTCCATGCGAATTTCATGCTTTTATATTCCCTATTTTTTTTTATTTCTCACCCTGATGGCATTGAGATGTCGTAATAAATTGTAAAATGCGATTAATAAATATGCTATCTCGTATTCTCGCTCTTCATTCGATTTCCACGTTTTTTCTCAGCACAATTGTCATATTTTTTTATTTCTATTCCAAATGGAAATTGAGTTTGAAACTTCGTTTGGAGAATTTTGTGAGGCGAGTTCTGACATCATTCACGATTCCTTTGTGATGTTTTAGCTGATGAAACTGGCTTTTTCTCTTCTATTTATATTTTGGCCAGTGAATTTAGGGTTTCAGAATTGCAATCAGGAGATTAGCGTTGATGTATTCTGGCGTAGGTAGGCTTGCTTTATAAAACGACAGCAAAGCATTGGTTTACAGAAGAACCTGTTGCTTTCAACTACGGTAAAAAAAATGACGTGACAGGCGTTGGCAGCATAGAATGATAGAAGATACAAACGATATTGATGATAAATATTATTACGTATTGTTTACTATTTTATCTATTAGTAACAGTACCAGGCTACTTATTACTTATCAGTATTATCGTGACTACTGCCTACTAAAGGTTCAATAACCTCTTTATAGCTACTTACCTATCGGCGTACAAACATTTGCCCCAAACTTTGAATGACGAACTGAAACCAAACTTGATTAAGAGTACTGGAACACAAAACTACTAATAATGCGAAAACGTTCCTTTGTATAGAGAAGTACCTACTTATGAAGGATCATGCTCACGACACAAGTTATGCTCAAAGGGCTCCCGGCCTTTTCCGACTGGCACGGATCACTGGCTTCCCCCGTCCTGTCTATCAAAAGTTATCTCTCACCAAAGTATAAATAGAACTGTAAGTTGTTTCCAAAAAAACGACACAGACTTATATTATTATGAGTATGTGTTATAGCAATTATATTTCAAGAAGATAGGGCCTATCTATACTAATACTAATATACTAATATACTAATACTAATACGAATACGAATACTAATACTGATACTGATACTGATACTAATACTAATACTAATACTAATTACTAATTACTAATAATATATAAAGCTGAAGAGTTTGTTTGTTTGTTTGTTTGCTTGAACGCGCTAATATCAGGAACCACTGGTCCGATTTGAAAAATTCTTTCAGTGTTAGACAGCTCATTTATTGAGGAAGGCTATATATCATCACGCTACGCGGACGAAGTCGCGGGCAGAAGCTAGTGATTTTATAAGAGACAACGAACAGACGAGCGAATGTCGGCAGGAGTGGCAAGAGAGGACTCCCTACACAGACATACCTACACACACCTTATTGGTGAAGTGAAGTTAATAAGCCAAGTGTAGATTTTTCACGTCTCTATCGGTTGTATGACAAGATGCAAGGAAAATAAGTATACAAGAGTAGTACAAACATCATCTCTATGTTTTTCTGCTTACAGAAGTTATTTAACGTTTCTTGCTATAGGTACTGTTTATATTTTTTTTGCCCTCGCCCACAAACGAAATCTGCCCCCTTTTATGCTAATGACGTTATTTTAACCCTTTACGCAGTTTATATTATGTTTCTATTATACTTCAGTTCGTACACGACTACAAAACACTAACATTGTGTTACTCTGTGGAGAAATGTTGATTTAACTTCGTGTAAACAACGTGAAAATCTTAATTAAATTGCGTCGTGGAACTAAGTCACGGTCAATTTTCGCCGGTCACAACAAAACTTTTTCGGTTTAAAATAAAAAATAATTCGCGAGTTTCGTGTTCTTAGCTTTTTGGGACGTTGATGAGGCAATCAGTCAGCGAGGATATTTTCTTTCTATTTTATGTTGACTTTCGACACGGAAGGGCCTGTGAAAGTTAAATGAAGTTACTTTGTTCAGTCGGTGGAACAGCTATGATGGGTTTTGGAGTTGGGACGCGTCCGCTGGGCATACACGTGTACCAAATAGGTACTTATGTTATTCATTAAACCCACTTTTTGGGACAGTTGTTTGCCTACTTTTCCATTTACTTTGACCGAAACCAAATGAAATCCGATGTTTGTTTATTTTGTGAATAATCAACACTCGGTTGGAGCCGAATACATTAACTCGTACATTAAGTAGGTACTCTTGTGTTTGAGCAAGAATTAAAAAAGGTTGAAAACGCGTTTTCGTAAGCGGCGCTTGTAAATAATAAAATTATAACAGTAGAATAAAATAGAGTTTCTAAAACATATGTAAGCTACCTCTAGCTAATCTAAGTACGTACCTACGTATCTCATGTTTGTACGAAGACTCCTTACTTAATATTATTTTCCGGAATAACAAGACATCTCATTTAACTCTACCGGGTTATCTGAAACATGCAGGGTAGGAAATGTAAATCTTATTTTAAAAGACACATGGACTTCAGAAATCACCGAGAATAAAAAAATATGAAAAAAAAACTGGAGTTAAAAATATGGATAATACGTAATAGTAATTCCTTCTCTAATTCGAAACAAGGCGCTGTCGGCGGAGTCAGTCTTTTATATAAAAGAAAGAAAAAAAGATAGGGAAGTACAAGATTAGGACAATATAGAAGCAAAGGACAGTATAAAAAAAATAGTATAACTACTATGAACTTAATTTTTTTTATGGGATAGGGAGGCAAACGAGCAGGCGGATCGCCTGATGGTAAGCGATTTCGCCGCCCATGGTCACCCGCAACACTAGAGGCATTGCAAGTGCGTTGTCCGCCTTTAAAAGGGGCTTGGGCCCTGGTATCCTCACTCACTCGGTGATACACAACGTAAGCGTTGTTTCACGCCAGTTTTCTGTGAGGCCGTAGTATGACTCCGGTAGAATAATAGGTATGTAATATAATAATAAATAAATTAACTTAATAAAAATGGTACAAAGTGAATTGTACAAGTTAAATAATAAGGCCCACTTGCACCAAATTCTGAAATGTGTTTAAATTGTATTAAAACACGAAATTTCTATGAAAAATTGTGTTTAAATATGACTTAAACACATTTAAGAATTTGGTACAAGGGGGCCTAAATATGCCGCATTTTATTCTCATTTTTAAATCCTTATTTGTTTATTCTGATAGTGTTTATTTATTTATCGGAAAGGAAACTAAATAAGACGATTAGAATGCTTAGTTGTATACGATACGACGGAAGGTAAAAAGTGGTACATTTTGTCGTAGTGAATTACTAGAGGGACTAACGACTGTGGATCCAATGGTTTGGGTACCTAATTGCCTTAATTGAAGAGCTCTAATTAAACACTATTAGAACTTTGTTCTACAAAGAGATCATTGGTGTAGAACTTTTTCGAAAAAAGGTAATTTGTTTACTACAAGTTTGTTACTGTGGAATTTAAAAAAATCGTACTCATAGAAACAGGCTTATAAATGATATTATTTATTCACCATAAAGCAAGAGTTTAGAGACCATCATAAATACGAAAACTTATATTGATATTATGTGTGTTGTTTTATGGAAATACTAGCTTCTGCCCGCGGCTTCGCCCCCGTGGAATAAAAAGTATCGGGAACGGGATAAAAAGTATCCTATGTCCGTTTCCTGGTTCTAAGCTACCTCTCCACCAATTTTCATCCAAATCGGTTCAGCCGTTCTTGAGTTATAAATGAAGTAACTAACACGACTTTCTTTTATATATATAGATATATATAGATAGATATCATACAATAATTGTAGTAGTTTTAAAACAACTAAATAAGCAGCCATGACCGAACTAGTGGATTTTTTTAAAGCTTTGTATATTTGCTCATGGCGTTCATGGCTTAGTCCGTGTATCGCTAAAACATACATTTTAAATTTTTCAACATAGTCGCTTGGAAGTGGTTAACTTAAGAATATATTTTACACCATGTAAGAAAAAATATAAAAATGCATGTTTATGATAGATTTTTAAAAAAGTTAACGAGAAACGTTAGTATTTATTTATTTATAAAATGCTTTTAAAAAAAAAAAATATAGACTATTTAAGGTGATTTATTTTATTGAAGGCATTCGTTGCGGTACGTACCTAGCTATTATTATAATGTTGTCGAAGGATTTTAATTATAACATTTATATTTATGTTGCAATGCGCGTCAATAGAATCCTTTGTTCTGATTCCTCAAAGACTTGAAAGCGATTAATTTGAACACGGAAAAGGATTATTAAGGTGAACTGAGGAACAATTAGAACTACAACACCGACTTTCTGTCTTCGTTTCTTTACAAAATATTATTTGCTGTACTCAATATTTTTTTTCTTATAACAATGTTTTTATAGAATTTTATAATATTCTAAAAATATGCCTCTCATAGTATTTTTAGCGATAAGTACCTAGTTATTTTAAATCCATTTAAGATACAGTAAAAAAACCGGCCATGTACGAGTCGGACTTGCGCACGAAGGGTTCCGTACCATAAATCGCGTTTGTTGTATGGGAGCCCCCCTTAAATATTTATTTTATTTTGTTTTTAGTATTTGTTGTTATAGCGGCAACAGAAATACATAATTTGTGAAAATTTCAACTGTTTAGCTATCGCGGTTCTTGAGATACAGCCTGGTTACAGACAGACCGACGGACAGACGGACAGACTGCGAGGTCTTAGTAATAGGGTCCCGTTTTTACCCTTTGGGTACGGAACCCTAAAAACGCAGATAAACTGACAATCCTTGACAATCCTCGTATCCTTTCAAACACAATTTCTGGGCAATGCCCAGAAATTGGGTAACGGTTCTGATCTTAGTTGTTTTGTGTCAAATACTAATAATATTCAGCCAAATCTGGTTAGATTGTTCATAATGTTCGGAAAGGGCTGATCATGCTTCGTACACAAAAACTATCACCTGGCCAAAAATAATTATGGCTGTCGTCGTAACACCAATAGCGTCCTTCACCCAATTTCCGAGTTCCCCCTACAAATGAAATTACTCAGGTAGGTAATCAAATTAAGTTAGTTGAATTATATTTCTATCGCTTTATCAAACCTTCTGCCTTTTCTTAGTAGGTTATTATTTTCAATTAGTCTATAGCTACCGAAACTGATCTTTGTTTAGATTTGCAAAGTCTATGGGTATCAAAAGAGTATATAAATACAATTTCGGCATGTAATTGTCACTTTCAACTGTGTCAACTTTTAATCTCAATTCGATTTCTATCAAAACTTAAATATATAGATGGCTCTTAATTCTTATTTAAATTAAACCAACACAAGCTTCACTCCGTTGTTTGCTAAATTATCGTCATATTCTTATTTTATTTGTATCTTAGTGAAGTAGAATGTCATTTGACATTATTTTATAACTGCCTCATTAGCCTAGTGGTCCTGAGTGCGACTGCTACGCTAGAGGTCTTGGGTTAGATTCCCAGGTCGAGCAAAGTGTTGTTGGGTTTTTCTATGAAATTCCCAGTAGCAGCTCGGAGTTTGGAATTTGTGCCCTGTAAATGGCAATAGGCTCGCCCCCTATTACATGGGACCTAAAAATACCGGCGAACTGTGGGTGTACATTAGTACGCCTCTGCCTAACCCTTCGGGGAATACAGGCGTGATGATGGTATTATTTTATGAAATTGATACTAGATACGAATTATAGTACCTACCTATAAATAATTATTAAATTGCATTATTAAGTTTTGCTTTCTCTTTAAGGCCCACTTGCACCAACTTCTTAAATGTGTTGAAATTGTATTTAAACACGAAATTTCTATAAAAATTGTGTTTAAATACAATTTAAACATATTTAAGAATTTGGTGCAAGTGGGCCTAAATGTTAGGTGTTAGTTTAAACGTGTTTCCTGTTTTAATAGGAATATTATATAGAAGAAATGCACTTATGATTTTTTCTTAGATAAAAATTGCTTCTGCGGTTTCCTTATCCGACTTCTCTCTGCGAAAATTGCTTATTTCAAAGAAATGCTGCAGCAGACGTGACTCCGCTCCAATTTCGTTATAACTGCTACTTAAGTTATATTTTTCTCTGAAGTTAGTTCGCGTTTAAAATGTCTAGAAACTGTATGTCCACTTTTGAAAAGAAGAAAAATATGAATGGAAATTTGTTTTAGCGATTTGGCGTTGTTACTTGTAACTAAATCGGCGGTGGCTCCTAAGGCATCAATTGATGTTGAACAGTCACCGAAATAGCACTTAAATGGGTGTTTATATGAGTACGGTTAAAAATGCCAAATCTTCAGAATAGGCATTTTTCCTGTGGTATATTGAATTGATTCTGCTTATATACTAGATTTATAGACCGTAGGAAGTATCAATCTATTTAAAGACTATTGCTTGTTTATGTTGTGACAGATTGGATGTCTGAAGTCGGGTGTGGACGCTAAGGAACGTCTAGAAGATACTACAATACAATATAGTTTATTTTCTCTCTCACACACAAAATTACTGGTGTAGACTGTATTTATTACAATATATAGGTTATATTGTTGGAGATCTGGAATAGGAAAACTCGGTTTCCTTAAAAATGACGCAGCTTAGAAATGTAGAAAAACTGGCGGTGTGATTTAAAAGCTCTTCGAAGAGATTTCCCTGGACAGAAATAAGGGGAGAGAAAATGGGCTCATGTCCGGTAATGGGACCAGATAGGTTATAATTTTTTTTATTATACTTAGGTACAATAAACAGAATATAATGGTTATTATGTATTATCATTTAAATTATAGGTACTAGAGATAAGAGAATAAGATACGAACGTAGCACATCACTGCTCTATCAGTAACAACACCCTATCAGAAACCGAAGCCAGAGTCGAATTCACGGAGCTCTGATGGGCTAGATAGAAATAAGTACCATCTCTGAAAAAGTTAATTTCCGGAATTTTACGCGGTAAGTTATTAATTTTCTCAGTATATCAATCGATTTCCAAATAGGTATAAATTTAATACTTAAACATTATTTCTTCAAAATATTATTATAATTTAGAAAAATAATATGACAAAATTAACTCTTGCAATCCGTAATCCTGCAACCACTTATCTGCAGTTAAAAAGTTCAACAACAACAACTGATTTCAACTGTGAAATTAAATTGTGTAATCGGCTTACGTTGTCGCATAAATACCTGGTAAGTTAGTGCTTAGTGGCCCTTTAATGTGGCCTCTGAAGTGCTTCCGATTGAGAACATTTTTTATGCTATAGGAGTACAGGTGCACACTGACTGGTTCCGTTGTTAATATACCTACTTACCTATATTATGTAATTAAAAATAACAAAAAAACTGTGTTCAATATGTTACTGGAAGCATAAAGTTATTGAAATATTGGGATTTTTCCAGTAGGTACTTATATTTCCACATTGTACGTATGTAGTATTTATTGTATCCTGTATTATATCCATTGTCTAGTACTCATAGTACAAGCTCTGCTTAGTTTGGGTCTAGATGGTGCTGTGTAAAATGTTCACATGTGAGTAAGTATATTATATACAGTTTCGAATTACCGTCTAACTTAGAGAATATCAGTTGTCCTTATACAAATATACATATTATACTTATAATGTAACTACCTATTATTTCTACAGATTCCAGTTTTTTATACCATTTCAAGTGGAAAAGTGTACAGGCCTACAGAACGTCCCTACTTATATCTAAGTCCCTGCTATTAATCCTTAAACGTCAAGAGGAGAATGTTATGATCCTTTCCTCAACCCTTTACCACAAATACACACAAAATCGTGTCGTCCCCACTTGACGCGTCCTTCGTGGATGTCATAAAAGTTTGTCAAGTACATATATTTAACGAGCAATACATGCTTGGGAGTATCGCTGTTTGTTGAGTCGTGTGGAGCTTTTAGCGACGTTTATCTTGAGTCTGTAATGCGTAATATATACACGTGCTATATACGAGAACGATGAGTACTTAACATGAATACAGAATCAGGGCTAGCCTACCTACCTACCTATCTGTTTAAGCACAAAAGATCCCATTGAGTCGAAGTGCACTGAGGCCTTGCTGCCTCGACCCTACAATAGATAAGATAAGGGCTTTACAACGGAAAATAAATAAAACCACTAGTTATAATAATCTATACTAAGTAATATATAAAGCTGAAGAGTTTGTTTGTTTGTTTGCTTGAACGCGCTAATCTCAGGAACTACTGGTCCGATTTGAAAAATTCTTTCAGTATTAGATAGCCTATTTATTGAGGAAGGCTATAGGCTATATAACATCACGCTACGCGGACGAAGTCGCGGGCAGAAGCTAGTACTTATATATGGTCCTTTGTGAAAAACTAGATAATAAGTATGCAGTAGGGAGGATGCTGACTGTCCACTATTTTGCAACATTTTGTTACCAGAATGCATTGTTTTGTTCACTAACAGGAATTCAAGGAATGTGACACTGGACCACAGCGCGAATTTTATGGCCTTGACTGGGGTAAGGAAAGACAAGGTTATCATCGGTGCGAGTCTGACATACCCTGGCGCCAGGAAGCAGACAATGGTCAGGAGTTTCCGTGCTAAAGAAAAACCAATAGTTCAGGGAGTATAAAAGTTGTTGAGATGAAAAGCATGGTGAACATCATCCCTTCCATTCCGAGATTTTTTTATAAAAACGTATCGAATCGAATTTGGGACTTCACACTTAGACACCGCGCTTGTGATCACTAGAACGATAAGACAGTTCCAAGTTGAAGGGAGCAGAAACAAAATTTCGAGCTGACGGGTGGGACTCTCTGTGACTTAGTGGTCAAAGCGTTTGGTGTATTTAATCAGAAGATGCAGGTTCGAATCCTGCCCGCAGTCAAATTTTTCCTCTACTAAAATAACTTTATAATCTTAGCATAAAAATGAAAAAAAAAAACATAAAGACGAGTACATAATAAAAAATCACTGAAAACAACAATTAATACAAACATACTCAAAAGTCGCGCGACATTTGTACACACGGCTATAAAGATCCAATTTAACCTGACCTCTCATTGTATGGAGAATCATTCAATATCAGGTCAGCTTATAATGGAGAGTGAACGTGTACTAACATGGCACATATAATGTGCGTAATTTTCGTCACACTTAGCGACACGCGAGTTGTCCTAACAAATTTACGTACACCCACCAATTACGTGTAAGCAGTCCCTTGTGTAGTCCGCCTAATTCTAAATAATGGGCTCGCAGTTTTTGTAGCCACTGACAGGTAGACGTTTGCACTTGATAAAGTGAAGGTAGGATGTTTGTATAGAGTGGAGAGAGTTTTTCTTTGAGAGAGAGAGAGAGAGAGAGGTATATGATTCACGATGATTAGATTTTTTTGTTTTTTTTTAATTTTCAGTTTGATTTTTGCTACAATTATTCTCTGGTAAAATTACGTCTAATTATGGTGCGCATTAGAATATTCATTTTTATTTATATAAACTAGCGGCCCGCCCCGGCTTCGCACGGGTGGAGAATCCCTCACTTAACTTTCCCCGTCGAGTCTCCCGTGAACCTTATAAGTTAGGGGTCGACAACATTTATCACAAAAAATAGATAGTAGCCGAATCTCAGACCTACTGAATATGCATATAAAATTTCATAAAAATCAGTCAAGCCGTTTCGGAGGAGTATGGTAACTAACACTGTGATACGAGACTTTTATATATCAGACCAAATTATTATTTTCACTTCAATTAAATTCTTTATTGCATTCCGTAATGTACAAATTTGTAAAATAGATGGTAGGCTTATCGTAGGGATCAATTGTCGGATAGGTACATCATAGGTTAGTGGAGAGAGCTACAAAAAGTTTATCATTTAAAAATGAAATGAAAAAAAAAATTTAGTCTACAAAAATCTTTTGTGTATATGTATGCTTGATGGTCCAATTATAGAGAACTCACACAAATTATTATTTGACTCCAAAATAAAACATCAGAAGGTTAGGTAAAACTTGTTGTCTATATTGTTCGGTAAATTAATAACGTTACAAACACTGCACACGAAAGCTGGGAGACGACTGCTGCGCCGCGCTAACACAGTAATGCGCCTGTACACAAATCGAATGCGTCAGCAGTGTCCCTACAAATCTATACATTAAAAGTATCGATTTTTGTTGATTTCCATTATAATTATGTATCGTATTTTCGTAATCAGATTGGTACATATTACTATTTATTTTTGCAAGTAGGTATATGCAATCACCGCCTAATTAGTCTAGTATTCTTAAGCGTTACTACGTCGGGTTGGGTTGGGGTTTCTATTGGGTTTTCTATGAAATTCACAGAAGTCCACTCCTGAACAAAGACCTACTCCAAAGACTTCCAAAAAGACCGGTTATATGTCGCCTGCATCTAACGACCTTCACCAAATCGTCTGCCCATCTCGTAGGAGGTCATCCCACACCGCGTTTCCCTTTTAAATGGGACTTAAACATACTGGTGAACTGTGGGTGTACAGTAGTGCCACTCTGCTTAATCTTGTGAGGATATTATGTTCTGTGATGTGCCTGTTTGATACTTGATGGTGTCGACATTTTTATACTGATTGAGGACCTCTGAGAAGAAACGAAAAGAAGTCAGAAAATAATACTGAGGTAACGAGATAAACATCTTATCCATACATTATCATAATTTGAAAGTCTCTAAATTATGTAGATGTATGTATCAGCTGTTTAGGCGTCCCTTTTAACATGTCACTTTCTATATGACGGATGCAAACACATTAGCATAATCATTTTCCACAAGGCTTCCTTCAAAAATATATTTTTTATATAAAACGTTGACATTAGGATTTTATTCTGTATGTTGAGTGCTTTTACATGCCCAGACCCGGAATAATATTTTTTTATTGGGTAGGTATGTCAGCAAACGAGCAGATGAGTAAATGGGCAGCCGTGTTATCGTTAGTACCTATTTACGATCTCTACCTATTCTTGCCAAACCTTACGAGCCCTATAGACTGCAGGTCTGGTAGGCTGCAGCTCTGGCAGGCTGCAGCTCATAGGGCCCAACTGAGGGAGAACTGGCTCTCCCGCGCCAAAGTTTAAACTTACATCAAGGTGCTTTAGGACACTCCTACGTATCATACAAATTTGTGCAAGGATCGAACTCACAATCCATGGCGCAGAAACCGATCGATCAGACACTAGGTCAAACATGCCGTGCGTTAGTATAGGTACTTACTGAGAAACTTAGTCCAGCTTACTAAGTAAGTCTTTAACTCAGTATCTGTACCTACCTATACTCCATATATAAGGCATAACGTTAGACAACTTGTCCATGCTAGTGTCTAATAAGCTCAGTTTTAAAATAAATGTAGTCTATTTATGGTTTACAAAAAATGAAACAAAAAAGTCTTAAATGCCATTTTACTTGACTTGGCTGGGGCACTACCGTGCTTTCAGATACTTGTTCTGATTACTTTAGAGTTGAGACATAAAATCGGTAACGAAATGTTCAGATTTATTAAGTAAACATAGTTACTGATTAGTAAAATTCGACTCTAAATTTTTTACGATAAGGTTAAAACTGGTCAATCAAGGTGAGTAAATAGATTCACAATCTTGTAAATCTAAAGTAATCAGTACGATACTTGCAAAAAAAGCTATCTTAAAAAGTTCTAATCGATTCAAAGGCACGCTTTAGTCTATTTAGTGTTAGTTTATAATCTAAGACACTACGACTCTATTCTTTGTGCCTTTTATCAAATTTATACTACATAGTCAAGAAAATCTTTTTCTCTAATTATATAATAGAAAATATCCATCAGTTTGCAGATGCAAAATTTTTCACCTCTACAAAGGTGAGAATTTATTAACTTGTAAGTCGTTAAAAACATCGTGAGGAAACCTGCACGCCTGAGAGATTTTCTTGACGCCGCCGTGTGAAGTCTACCAACCCGCATTAGGCAAGCGTGGTGGACTATAGACTAATCCCTTGTATTCTGAGGGCAGACCCGTGCCCAGCAGTGGGACATGTAATGGGTTGATTATGTTATGTTATAATATGTCGTTAACTAGTTAGCATAAATAAGGTTCTACTTTTATAATTTAGGCAAGTCATATTCGGTAGTTGTATATAGGTATATAAATGACGAACAAGTACATAAGTATATACATATTTACAAAATAAGCTCATAAACCGTTTACACAAATTCTACAACTTACATAAATCTTTAGGTAAACCATCAACATACTTTGTCGCCAAAACAACTACATTACCGTCTAAATATTCTAGTACATCGCGAAGTCCCACAAAAACCCTCTCTTTCTTGAATAATATTCATATAAAGTTACAATATTGCGCCGTTGTCAACGTTGTAAATTCAATTTATTTTGCTTTCTTTTATTTTTCTCTGGCAAAGAAACCGCTTGTCAGTTGAAATTATACTCACTAAATCTATTTACTTTATTGTGGCGTTCAAAGTATCTTTCGGATTCAAGTAAGTGATAGTATTCAATAAGATATTTGTTACAGAAGAGTTAATCCACGTCAATAAAGTTCTGCCATGGGCTAATGCAGTATGACAAATACATGCACGTGAAATGAGATACCTAACTAAATAGATCACTTATCGTTTACTGAATTCAATAGTAGTACAAATCGGAATTTTGACAATATGACATTCTCGTTCATATGTAGGTACATACCTTTTCACAAGTGCATACAAACTCAGAAGTGAGATCCTGGTGATCTGTACGACAGGCATTACGCCTAGTTAAGACACCAGAGGCTCTACCGGAGTGATACCACAGCCTCACAGAAAACCGGCGAAAACCAACGCTTTTGTTATATTTCGCCGAGTTAGTGAGGCTACCGGAGTCCCAAACCCTTGCTAGCAACGCAATTGGGACTCTTCTGGTGTTGCGGGTCCGCATACATAGCATACACGGCACGGGTCTCCTCTCAAATGAGAGGGATAGGCTATAGTCCAACGCGCTTGCGTAATGCGGGTTGGCGGACTTCACACGCCGTCGAGAAAAACTCTCAGGCATTCAGGTTTCCTAGCAATGTTTTTCTTCACCATTGTAATCGAGTGATAATCATAATTACGAAAAGTAAGAGGTGCGTGCCTTGGGTTTGAACTGGAGACCGGGTATGCATGGGCGGCTGTAATCGCTAACCATCAGGCGATCCGTCTGATAGTTTGGCCACCTATCTTAATAAAAATATGAATACAGACGCATTACTTTATAATATGTATCGAATTGAATGTCGTCTACTTCTGTAGACGACACTTGATTCTTCAAGTGAACTTATTTCATAAATCCATTATCCAAATTTTAATAATAAAGTTCCATTCATATTGTATGAAGTTTAATGCAATAGTGCACTTAAAACTTAGAGTTAGTCTCCAGCAGATGTGTTTACTTCGGCACATTAACATTAAATTTTTACAGTCAAAAGCTTTTTAGCCAATTCGGCACTTTGTTTTATTAAAAAAAAATGTCAAAGAAAGTTAAAGGCGGCTTAAAAATAATCTGTGCTCTTGTTGATTTACGAGAAAAGTTTTGCAAACGGATTTATTAAAGTGGGTGGAGGGAGGGGGAGGAGAATGTTCAAATAGCTGTAATCCTTGTAATTAAGATCGCCACGATTTGATGTCAGCTGTAATTATTGTATTAATTTTGACGAGACGATAAAAGATTTGCTTATGTTTTATTTCGCGGTTTTGATTCTAGCTATATCTACACAGTCGATTTAGTATTTTCTAACTATGAATGAGTACCTAGATTGCTATAATGTCTTGTAAAATAAAAAATTGCTGTATTTGTTATAAACAATGTCGTGAAAATACTGAAACTACTTAAAAATTACCTGTGAATTGTGAGAGCATTTTTTTGTTATTTGCTTTCACTAACTTTCTATTTTAAAAACAAAGTTTTGATGACAGGAGAAGCTATTTGTAGTCTTCATTGTAGTAGTTTTCGGTTGAAAGCTAAATGATGCAAAATACATTAATCCCGTATTCAAACTTAAAACTAGGGACGAAGTACTTTAAACTTTTTTAAAGAACTTTTTTCTAAAAGTTGCGGTCAACTTTGGCAAAGCTACTTTAAGTTAGGTAGCTGTGAGATATAAGTGATCATTGAAAGAGATAAGGTTTGAACAATATTTATGAATACCACCCCAACTTTAGAAATTTAAATTAGAAGTATTTTCTATTCTGTCTCTCCTCTATAAAATCAACACTCTAAATAAGTGGTGCTTTTATTATTCTAAAGAGGTTGTAGTGAAATAATAAAAAAAAGATTTTCATTGAGTTTTTCATGAATAATATAATTTGAAAAGAAATACGAAGCGAAGAATCTCTCAATTTTATATTAAAAGTCGCCCTAAAAAAGGTTGGAATGTTCAAAATTTTATAAATTTCAAGCCCAAGTGATATCTATTTTTGGGTTGTTTAATATTAATACTTTTACAGAAATGAATAGGGTGGTGTAAGAGTAGATAAAGATGATTATTACATGCTGTAGGTATCTACCTAATATGTTTCTTTAATATCATTAAATGATTTTTTTTTGCTGACCAGAACACTAAGTGTAGAAAATGAAAATAATAATCAAAATCAAATCAAATCAAAATCCATTTATTTCAGGTTTCCCCATAGTTTTACAATTTACAATTAAAATAAAATAAATATAAGTCACAATCACAATAAAATAAAACCCAGTTTAAGGAAACACCGTTTAGGAACACAGATGGAATAGTTTGCGGGCATTTTATACTACTCATCTCAAAGACCATGCATTGACTTTTTGTCACATTATATTTAAGACCGTGTCCACTCGCGTACTCTTCACAGATTTGCATCAACCTCCTCAAGCCAATAAACTCTCTCAATAACAATAATAAGCTCTCCATCCTCATTCCTTTCTTAACAATTTTTTACAGAGAATCGATGTAGGTATGTACCCATTTTCCCAATCTCACTCATCGATATTACTTCCAATACGCGAGTGACGAAAAAGGCGCCCTTCAAATCGAGTTTACATAACGAAATGTAAATTTTATTCTATTAAATCGGTCCCAGGGGCGATGTTTACAATACAATTTACACATAATTTATTGGAGTCTACGCGGGTGTGTAATGTGGGTGCCGTCAATTTCGCAAAATTACCACTTTCGTAACACAATGTATGGGTGACACGCTCCCTTGTTTTCTCGTACCTACTGTGAACGTTTGAAGGAAATTTTCTTAAAAGCCGTTCAAATTACGCAGCTATGATTTCATCACCAAGATTTTCTCATGATGTTTTTCAAATAACATTTTATCATAATCTAGATCATTTTGAATATATATGCAACGTATTCGAAATTAAAAAAATTCAAAATCCTAGGATCGCGTTCTGTTGTTTCTGCCTGCTCTTATGGGGAAAAGGAGTATAGAAAAAGAACCCATAACTGCTGAGACTTAAGTCAGTCTGTTGTTGAGCGCTAGTGTAGATTCTGATAGGCAACCGGCATGGAGAACTAAAGTATGATAATTTAAATAAATAAGAGTACGTTTCCACTAAACTAGTGCATTCAAAGAACACCTTACATCAATTACTTTTCTGTGGAGGTAAGTAGGTATTCTACTGAATTAATGGAACTCTCCTCTTAATGAGATAACTTTGTTCTACAAGTTGTTCTAGTTCTCGATAAGAATGTTCACCCTCAGAACATTCATGTGATACTTACAACTTTTTCTTTCTGTTATTTATTAGTAATGTCTGTAGACTTTGTTAATATTATTAAGCTATTGCTGTTACGTAATAATGGCTAGTAGCTGGCCGGTACATTTACTGAAAATTTTTATTACAGATATTAAGAGTTCAATAATATGATTACTTACCTGTGACCGGCTCATAAGTCTAGTGGTCCTAAGTCCTGAAGAGTAATTGGAGTATTTTTGCAAAATTCTCCGTAGCAGCCCGGGCTTTGGATTTGTAAGGGTAATACGCTTGTATAATTTCATTTATAGGAGTATCCGTGGATTTTTTTGGTATTTCTCTATAAGACTCACTATTTGGAATCTAGCACCTAGTTTTAGACAATCCTTCAGAGACTATTCAAAACTTTGAATTAGTTGGGACCCCAACATGGTAAAATTGTGGATGAAAATTTTAGGACACCTATTAATTTATAAAAACTGAAATCAGATTCAAAGTTTATCCCCATTTTAGACAGAAAACTAATGCTTTCACATTCCTGGACGTTTCTGCTTGAACTTTAAGCCGTCTTTTAAGATGTTTTTGTGACAATCATTTGACTTAATGGCTCTGTTCCTTTTGTCCCTCGTAATTTAATTTCAGATGCTTAAATAAATTGTGGCCAATTTTTGGGTCGCCTGCTAGTTAATTTTACACTTACCACTTAAAAGCATTAACCTTAAATTAATGGTTAATGTTATAATCGTTTTTAGACTAATTCGGCAATTAATGTTGATTTGCGACAGAAATGGCGCTCATTCCGGAAATGGCCTGTGTTACAATATTGGTTCGGGCTGTTTAAATTCTTAAATTGGCTTAAGCACAATCTGTGGTCTCTGTAAAAATGTAATGAAGGAGGTGGGTGAGAAGTTGTTTGTTTGTTTGTATATGCAAACGAATGTTAAGTATCATTTATTTACAAAACGGTTGAACCGTTTTAGGTACGGTTTTCTGTAAAGGGTTTGTTGTTTCTGTTTGAGTCACCTTCCCACTTAAACAACAATAGGTAAACACATTGAATGTATGGCTCCTATTTTTTAGATGGACTGGGATGGTAGGTATATGGATGTCAGCGTCTGTAGGTATAAGAAGTTTGGACAGCTGAAGGTGCCATGCTATTCCTTCTTTCTCTGAGGGACATAAATGGGAAGAAAATGTTGAAAAAACTTCTAAATATGTTGCTATATCGAATTGATAAATAACTTGACTTGAAAGTGAGAATAAATAATACTTAGTTTACTGTTTTTCATTCTTTCATTTACATGGTGGTCTCGTATATTCTAATAAGCTCATTGATACACCTGTCACCATCACTAATCCAATTATAGTTACAGGACTGAAACTTCTGTTGTGTTTAAAAACTTTCATAATTTCAATATTGAGTTTACTGTGTAAACATACATACCAAACCATTACGCCTATATTCCCTGAAAGGTTAGGCAGACGCATATATACTCACAGTTCACCGTTATGATTTAAGTCCCACATATAGGGGGTGATGATGACTTGGGAATCGAAGCCATGACCTTTAGCTTAGCAGTCACACTCAAGAATACTAGTGCCCGTTTAGTGATAATAGGCTTTCCCCCCCTTAGATGGGATCTAAACATACCAGCGACCTCTTGTGGGCACTTCTGCCGAACTCTTCGAGGACTATAGGCGTGATGGTATATTACGGTCATTTCACTAGGCCATCACTGACACTTACGATAGCTTTATGAAGTCTTTTTAGATAGGTAGGTACGTAGTTTTACTCAAGACGGTTTTCCTTTACCGTTATAAGTATGTCCCTGTTTCGGGTACGCTAATACCCATCGGAAATTGCGCCTAACAGAAGGGAGATTAACTTGTAAGCAATTCACTGGTTTATTTCGTACTGTATATTGAAATAAACGAATCAAAATGTACTGGAGTTTCAGAGTGAAGTCTTCGTGCGATTAACTTGTTTTTTCTGCGAAATACGTAAAAATCAAGTCAAGTTTCAGAATTTAGTCAAGTTTTAGAATTTATTTTAATAATAATAATAATAGGTGTGACTAGATGGTTGTATTCTCTGAAAAGTTAGGTAGAGTTGTACTAGTGTTTATGCACAATTATGTATTTTCAGTTCTCATGGAATAGGAAACGAGTTCAAATACAAATAACTATGAATATAATACAATAAAACAACCCAAAGGCCTATCCTAAATTAAAAATTTATTTATTTACACATATTAGTATCATTTCAAACACGTCTTTGTGTTGTTAATAGAAAAAATACCACGAACCAGACATACGTCATTAAAAAAATGATGTTAAACGGTTATAGAAACAAGGGTATCAATACTTTGTCGTGAGATGTTCGGCTTGAAATTGCACATTAAAATTGTAAAACTTAAAACTGGCTAATTAGACTAGTGTTACGCTAGATGTCCTGGATTCGATTCCCAGGTCGCGCAAAGTGTTATTGCGTTATTTACAGTATTACATTCTCGGACATTAAGTCCGAATGTTTCTTTTAGGAGAACTAGGGACTTTGTAAATGTAAGGTATTCTGTTGTATTCTCGGTGTGCCGATATTTTTTTTACATTTCGAGGCGATCTTTTATCAATTTACTGGGCACAAATCCAAGCTTCGGACTACTACTGAAAATTTTCTAACAGAAAGCCAATAACACATCAGACAAGGAATTGAACTCAGGGAACGCTTGCGATAGAAATAAAAAAGCATAGAGGTACACTTCTTAACTCACTTGAGTCGACTAACATAAGATATATTTTGCAATATCAGAACTGTAAGTCCTCATGATTCACGTAAATAGGATTTTGTTATCAAGTGATCTATAAGCGAGAGCTAGGCGTACATCCCAAGATACCCCTGAATATCATGTCGAAGGTTTTATGGAAAGTGATATTGGTGGGATTCGGTTTAAAAAAGAAAGTACTGAAGCAAGCGTGGAAATGTGTTGCCATTTTATTTTCTGTACCGAAACTAAGGGCCACTTGCACCAACATTCTGAAATGTATTTAAATTGTATTTAAACAGGATATTTGATTTAAGTCAAACATTCGTCTTGCACCAAAATAATTTCCGTGTTAAATACGTTTAAAGACCTGTCAAAGTTAGATACGCTGAAGACCCTATTTAAATCGTATTTACTAATTATCGGAACGTAGAGAACTGCTTTACCGACTCGTTAAATACATTTAACTAAATTGACATATAACAGACTTGGTGCAAGACAACCTTAAACGTACTTAAGCTAAATCTGTTTAAGGAGTTAAACATATTTAACAACGATTTAAATATAATTTGGTGCAAGCGGCCCTAAATGAGAGCGTACGAGTACTCTTTCTGACGTCACATTGAGCCGTGGTGAGGAGTCGCTTGGGACCGGCTTCATCATTCATCAGCAACCCCCACTTTCATATTACACCAGCTGCTCACTCAGTCGCCATTACCGAACCGCGCGCACGTATCGGTCGTCTTCCTTTTGTAATTAGCGCCTATCGAATTACAGTTCATATAGTTTAGTTAAGCAATTTTATTACCAGTCCAGGTCCCAAACCAACACACCTAGAGCTTGACAATCAACAAGTACTCTTATAGGATACTAACTGCTGGACAACGCCACCTCCCGTTACCGGTTATAGCTATGAACTAGATATAAGCCTACCATCTGTTTTTATTTGTACAATATGGAAGGCAATAAAGAATTGAATTGAGTTCACTACCCAACCCGCAGTAAGCTAGCGAGCTATTTTATACAGGTAAAGGAGAACTGAAGGCTACGACGTATAGGAAGATCCAAAAATTAGCTCTTAAATAGAAGAATATGAGTTTACGCGAGTAAACAAAATAAAATCTACTTACCTTAAATTCTTCGAATAAAACAAAACCAAAATCCTAATATAAGTAAACAGATACCTATATGAATGCAATAGGTTTCTCGCTACGGACCCTTTGGGTGCTATAATTACTTACAAACACTTCCATAACCATGAATGATGGCTGTCTTGGGACACATAAGTTTGTTGCACCATCAATGTCGCGGATGTTGCGTGCACAAAAAACCAGAATGTACAATCGACAAAAGTATTAGGTTAGATTTCTGCATTAATCTGCATTATACTCTTTTAAATAACTCCCCGCTACTTTTTTCTTCTTTCTTCTTCTTCTTTCTTTCTTTCTTTTTGATTTATCAGTCAAAATATAGATGTATTATTTACCTATATAGGTACCTCACCCTTTTGCTGTCTGTACTTAAATTACAGTTTTAATTAAATTTGACTTTTAAAATCCGTAACAAACTGTGTAGTTTTAATAAGGAAATCGGCTAAAACTGTTGTATCTACTAAAAGTATTGATTAACAGTGCTCATGGCTTGAGTCGGTAGTTATTGGTGTATATTTGGATATAACCCTCTGATTATCTTATGATAACAAAATTTTGTTTCCTTTTTCAAGTTCCCTTCTATCTTTAAAGTAAAATTCATCTAATTTTGGTTTAGCGATTTAACGGTGAAAACGTTAAAACCGGATAAACAGAGTTACTTTTGCATTTATAATATTAGTATTAATATAATTAAATCATGTAATGCCATCACAATGTAAATTCTTGTTCGTTAATATTATAATTATGTCGTTGGCTTAGACGCTTAAATAACATTTACCAATATTAGTCCTGATACACTAATAACACCTCTACGATCCCCAAAGGGTAATGCATTTAATAAATTACTGTTTACCGCTTTTAGCTAAATCACACGTGATGAATACTTAATTTTATTTAAAGGGAATTCCCACGGAAGTCATTTAAGTTAAAATGAACGAGCGCCGACGTTCTACGAGTTGTCTTATATTTGTAGCGATAAATCTTAAGTTCCACTCACGCCAGTATATGTCATTTACTTCACGCATAAACAGAGTGATAATAAAGGCCTTGGAACATGTTATATACTATCACGCCCGTATCCCCGAAGGGTTAGGCAGAGGTGTACTTAGCTACAGTTTGCTTTGATTTCATCATCTCGTAATACGGGGCGAACATATTGTCATTTAATCGTGCACAAATGCTACATCCGAGTTGCTAAATCTCCAAATGTCAGAAAAACTAAATGACACTTTACTTCTCCTCTTTTGGGGTGCAGAAAATCCTCGACTTATAGACACTGCCACGAGATTGTGGGATTCATAACATTTGCCACGACCACGACCGGCTGTGGTCTCGCTGGACACCTTTAACGATGTCCATATTGCCATTTAATCGGGCACAAATGCTAAGTCCGAGCTGCTAAATCTCCAAATGTCAGATATGGGGCATTTCACGTCAAGCGGACAACCTAAAAAAAATGAGGTCGTGAATTTTGTTTAAACTCTGGTCAGTTATACTTCTAGTAGACGTGGATGTGTACACCCAATTTTTTTTTCGTATGATGCCTTATTGCTGAGTTATGCGCTTTTAAAAATTTACTAAAAATGAAGTCACGAATTTTTGGATGCTTATTATCAGTATCAATTAATTTGTAAAAAAAACAAAAACGTATTGTTTCATATAGTAAATAAGTTGAAGTTTTTAATTTTTTTGTCGAATTCTAAATTTGAATATTTTTACTATAGTAAACCGGAAGTGAAAATTTGAAATCGATGTTTGAGTAACTTCGACACTTTTCTTTTTTAATTTTTTTAACTTGAATTAAAGCTTTAAATGTACTTATTCTTCACAAAATAAAATAAAACGTGATCGCCAATAGTTTAAGATTTAGAGCACATATAGAGTACCTACATACACATAGCTATGAGCCACTTTCTAATCAATCGGGTTTATACGCTAACATGCTGAAATACTACGCTATTAATATTTTATTCCTTCATTCTTAAATGCAAATATATAAAAACTAACGATTTTTTTAAATAAAATATAATTACGCATTTGTTATAATAATGACAAGTTCAAACAAAATAGTAATTTCAAGTGTATGTACTCTATGTGCTCTAAATTTTAAACTATTGGCGATCACATTTAAATTTTTTTTGTGAAGAATAAGTACATTTAAAGCTTTAATTCAAGTTAAAAAAAATAAAAAAGAAAAGTGTCGAAGTTACTCAAACATCGATTTCAAATTTTCACTTCCGGTTTACTATAGTAAAAATATTCAAATTTAGAATTTGACAAAAAAATTAAAAACTTCAACTTATTTACTATATGAAACAATACGTTTTAGTTTTTTTTACAAATTAATTGATACTGATAATAAGCATCCAAAAATTCATGACTTCATTCTTAGTAAATTTGTAAAAGCGCATAACTCAGCAATAAGGCATCATACGAAAAAAAATTTGGGAGTACACATCCACGTCTACTAGAAGTATAACTGACCAGAGTATAAACAAAATTCACGACCTCATTTTTTTTTGGTTGTCCGCTTGACGTGAAATGCCCCATATAGTAAATGGCACTTTACTTCACATCTTAACTTTTTGTGATTTTTTTGCATTTTTCGTGCTAATTTTATAAAGTTATTTAGTGAAAGAAAAATTCGACTCGCAGGCAGGATTCGAACCTGCGTCTTCTGGCTAGGTACGCCAGACGCTATGACCACTAAGCCACCGCGAGTCCCACCTGCCATGTTGAAATTTGCCTTCACATTCTGAACTTACGACTTAAAGGTGACGTCAGTAACATCTATTGAAAGGCAAGTTACCTGCCTGCCTGCGAGTCGAATTTTTCCTTCACTAAATATCTTTTGGGGTGCAGAAAATCCTCGAATTATAGACACTGCCACGAGATTGTGGGATTCGAAAAATTCACCACGACCACGACTAGCTGTCGGGACCACAGCCGCTGGACACCTTTAAGGGTCGAGGCCTTACCTCGCTGCTGAAACCCCTCCGTAATGCTCCTTGACCTTATGTAGGTATGTGACGAGTATTAACTCTATTCGCACTCTTACTTAATTGTTTGAGAACATTATTAAAAGGACTGCTTCAAGCCCATTTTGTAGAGAGGAAATACCTAGGTACGTGAATCTAGATTATTTCAAGGTAAATGAAATTAGGCCTCCAGCCTTCCACGAAATAAAGTAATTTGTAGGCCCAAATCCATAGACTTCGTTAAAAGGAAAATATTATTTTTTAAGGTAAAAATAATAACGTTACGCCTGTGAAACTGGTGAGGCAGATAATGTTTAACATAAAAGTTTTGCTGTAAGAGCGATGACAGTAATCTTAAACATAATTATGAAATTAGTAAGATTAATTTATGCACAAAAGGTATTTTAAACTATAAAAGTAACTTTTTTTACTGTAAAATCCATCTACAATTTTAGAAAAAATATTTTTATATATTAAATTGTAACTGGTCAAGAGACGAACCCAAATTAGCTATAATTATTCTTCATTACATCCTTTAGCATGGGATACCAGGATAAAAAAAACTTGACCTTTAAAGAAAATATGAGTGAGCTATTTTTAAAAATAGAACTGCTTCGTTAGTCTAGTGCTTTCAAGTGCGACCGCTACGTTAGAAGTCTTGGGTTCGATTCCCAGGTCGAGCAAAGTTTATTGGGTTTTTCTATTAAATTCTCAGTAGCAGCTCGGAGATTGGAATTTGTGCCCGGTTAATGGCAATAGGCTCCCCCCTATTACATGGGACCTAAACATACCGGCGAACTGTGGGTGTACCTTAGTACACCTCTGCCTAACCCTTCGGGCAATACAGGCGTGATGGTATGTATTTTTAAAAATACCTTTGTAGCTTGTGTGGGTGTTTGAACGGTACCGACATGTTGTGTTCATCTCCGAGCTGACAATAATTAATTAATTAAAGCTTCAGCAGAGGTTAATGGTTTGCTATTTAATATGATAATAGGAGCCGTCTGACACTAAGTGAGCGTAATTATAAGTACACGGCCACTTAATAGATGTCTTTATAATGGTGCTTGATGTTACCGAGCGGCTGTAATGCCTTGATCTCGATTAGAATGTTGTTGAATGTAATTTGGTTGTAACATTTCTGTAGGTATAATTAATTTGTATTTATGTTGATATCTATATATATAAAAGAAAGTCGTGTTAGTTACTCCATTTATAACTCAAGAACGGCTGAACCGATTAGGCTGAAAATTGGTGGAGAGGTAGCTTAGAACCAGGAAACGGACATAGGATACTTTTTATCCCGTTCCCGATACTTTTTATTCCACGGGGGTGAAGCCGCGGGCAGAAGCTTGTAGATAATAAAAATGGTTGTGTTTTATGTCCTGTTTCCCGTGTCTAATAATCTGCCGCTAATGAAGTTAGTAAAAGGATCATAGGATAAATGTATACTACTAATATTATAAATGCGTAAGTTTGTGAGGATGGATGGATGGATGGATGGATGGATAGATGGATGTTTGTTACTCTTTGGCACAGAGATAGAATATAGTCTGGAATAACACATGGGCTACTTTTCATCTGAAGTCCACGCAGACGAAGTGGCGCGCAGAAGCTAGTCCTCAATAATTTATAAAATAATTCTCAAAAATTATCGATATCTTATGTGCCCTATAGAATAGAATTGAATATTCTATATTGTAAACCAAAAACTAATGTCAAGTACTTATAAGTATAATATAATTATAGTACTATACTATACATAATTTGTCTAAGATGCTTCATACGCCACAAATGTAATTGAAATGTATGTAAAGGTATATTTAAATTTGTGGCTGTAGGTTCTTCTAATTAAGTTAAAGCTTTGTCTTGAAACTATTTTCTTAGGCCTTACAGCAACATAATTACTTCAGAGCCTAAAGGGTGAGTATTACATTTTTAGCGTTAATTGTACTAAGTAAATGAAGTATTTGGGCATGTAATATTCTTATTTTGCTACAATGAGCAACAAGTGAGTTATTGAAGTTGTTAGAACAGAAGTTGATACAAATTGCGATGCAAATTGGAAGTGATAACTACTTCTCGTAGTTACGTATTGTAACTATTGTTGTCCAACTTTGTATTGTATTTCTCTTTGTAGTGCGTCTTGTTTGTAGCAAAAACAATTAAACATGTTCAACTTAGCCAAAGCTATGCTTTCTTATGGATAAATAATTAATTTAAAAAAAAGCTAGGGTTGCGTACTGGTAGATTTTATAATTAGGTACTTATCAAAAACTTGCATAATTTAGTAATAAGCTGCTGCAAGAAATTGAGTCATAGTTTTGAATTTTACTTAATAAATTTCTAATTCGAAAACTAATTCTAAAATGCCTGAGATTATTTCTATCAGACTTCACACGGCATCACTGCGACTCAGGAACTTAAGTGCTCTTCTCTTCTACCATATCGGTAGGAGTACACAAAATTGGTTCGCATCTCATGGATAAGATTAGCATCATCGTCATCGTCATCGTCATCATCATCATTGGGAAACATTTTGTGTTCATAAAAGCTTCCTAGGGTCGAAGTTTAAATGCAGTTTATAAAAGTCCAACATTCATTTGATTCATTTAATCTCAACATTACCGATTCCGGAACTACGGAAACGTTTCAACCTTATCTGGGCACAACTAAAATAATTTTGTTCCCTTGACGGGCTATAAACAGGGTTTACGATAGGCCTTAGGATATAAATATGTCGGGCTGAATGGAGGGTAGGAGAAGATTGTCTGTCGTCTGACGTATGTGCTGCGTAATGATTGTTAGTTGTGAATGTAGGCGGGTATCTCTAGTGATTGATCTGTAGGCCTATAATGCCTGGCTAGGTCAATAAACTGGACTTGTTAAGTATACCAATTGAGCTGGGTCGGGGATCGTAGTAAAAAAAGTGTTATTTGGGTAAAATGATTGAAGATTTCCTTTCAAATTACTAACTAAAGAGCTACTTTATTACATAAGTAGGTAACAAGTTTATAAAAATGTTACAGAATACGACTAAATATACAACCTTTTGTTTTCACGCTAACGTTATATTAGTGTGCATAAAAATTACAAGAAATAAAGAAATTTATGTCTGTTAAGTCTTAACGCACCAACTACGTTCAGGTTATTCAATTAATCTTACTCGTAAAAAATAAACTTACGTAAAATATCAGATTATCATAGAGTATAGGTTTAGATATTCTAAAATGAATTAATGTAACTCCATCTTAATTTAGTCTTATGTACTCTTCGAAATATTTTAATTTTGTACTAAGAAATAGAATCAGATTCACAACTAAGGATTTTCAAAATAAAGTCTATGTATTAGGTATGTATATTAGTCAGATTTTGAATAAACAAGTCAAATAAACAAAGTCCCGTTTCTGTAAGCCTCATGCATTACATTGATCCACATAGACTTTTGTGATACGACATTTATCAAGTTTCCTCAAAAATGTCAGGTGTGTAGTATTTACCAACGGCGTGTGTGTATGACAGATATAATACAAGAATCGTAGCATTGCATTTTGTAGAATCTGCTTATTGAAAAATATGTGTAGGTAATTGTGTGTATAGGTATGTAAGTACAGTATGTAAAGATATATGAATTATTTGAAAATGTTAGTGCTTTTGGCATTGCGTTGGTAATGAAACGCTCCTTAAAATCTCCATTCATACGGTGATTTTATACCAAGAATACCTACACACAATACTAGACTTATACCGTGTATACATTTCAGTCATCTCACGAAATAAGGGCAAGGAAAACATAATTCATTTTAATATTGATATAAAAATATTACATAATTTACGGCTATCCAAACATAATTGAAAATCTAGGCAACAGAAAATATCTAAGCACCATAAATAGGTTATTTACGAGACCAATTTAATATCCCACTCGCCGCGTGGCAAATAGCTATTGGAGGGTATTCAATTATATAATTTTATCCTAATCTTATTTGTTTGGAGTCTGTTCGGTGTTCGGCTGGCTATAATCGCCAATTAATTTGGTGAAACGCTGCCCCGTATGTGAAATAAAACGTGAACCCTAATAAAATACCCTTCGTGTTACCCTGAAAATTTTCCAAATGGTTAATGTCGTAAACAAAGTTTTCCCGTTCCGTTTTTTGTAAAGTGATTTTTTACGATTACGTAAACTAAAATTGCTGTGTATGCGTCAGGCTCTGGTTTAAAAAAACAAGTTGGGCCACGGTATGTTGCAGAATGAGGAACTGTGGTCTAAATTTATTCGTCGCCATGATCGTCATTGTTATCATCATATAAATATAATCTAAGACTTTTTCATCAACATAATCCATACTTGTAGTTCCCATCTCATCATCATCGCCAACTTCGTCGTCACCGTAATCATGGTCATGATCATCATGACTTGTATCCCGTGTTTTGAAATGAAATATGCAGAATTAGAACCTGCGTATTTCGATTCAATACACGGTATGCTTTAAGCAACTTAGCTAAGCTAAGTCTGTGCATCATCATTTTCATCGTCATCGTCATAGTTATCATCACTATCAACAACATCACTATCCTTGTCATCACCGCCATCATCATCATGCATCATCATTCCTATAGGTAGGTACCGAAAATATATGTGAAAGGTTAATCTTCGATAACTTTGTATTGTTTGTTTTTATTCAGTTACCATTGATTTTCTTATCAATGGTAATTATATTGACGAATATTAACGAAATACGGTATGGTAAATATATTTCTTATTTATACATAGGTTATAGGCATTATACATAAGACACGAGATTAAATAAAACATTATTCCCTAACTTTACTGAAACGGCAAATTTCTTGAATTGAAAATAAATAA
Organism: Acronicta leporina; assembly: GCA_947256265.1. NCBI lineage: Eukaryota > Metazoa > Arthropoda > Insecta > Lepidoptera > Noctuidae > Acronicta > Acronicta leporina. Next base: position 13,322,258 of record OX366518.1, on the reverse strand, counting down.
GATGAGAGTAATGTAAACACGCTGTTTCAATTCTCCGCTCGAATGGAAACAATGACAGGAACGGCTTCTGTACAAATTAAATAACAATAAACAGGAGAGGAGCGATAATTATGACTTCCGTGTAGGTAATTATTTATTAAAAAGGGTTTTCGTAAAAACGGTGATGTTTATGATACCTACTTTACAGAGAGGTGGGGTGATGCAAAGTACTAATTCGTCCCCGTATTTTAAGAATAGGATTTTCTTTTGTATCGTGGGTGCGATTAGATGCATCTACCCGTAGATAGTACAAGTATTTGTTCCTTGTGGGTATTCAACGTAGTGCAGAAACTGATCACTGAGCTACTTCTCCAAATGCAAAATCAGTTTTGTTATTGTTTTTCACAGTAATATCATCGACAGGTACTAATGAGTCATTATCATCCCCTGTGCTTCTTTCCTTCTGTGTTATTCTATACCCGTCATTTTACACTCTTTCCTCTACGCCAGTGTTGTCAGATGCAATAATTTGTTACTTTTTTATTTGTGTTTCTATTATTGTACGAGTATCTAATCGACACATTGGCCTTTGGCAAAAAGAATTTTGTGCGTCGCTATAGGCGAAAATAAATGTTCTATCTTCTTCTTCTTTACTTTTGCCACATTTTGTAATTGTGTTCTGTTTTTTTAGGCATTTAGGCCACAACAGTAGGTTTTCTGGTCCACCTGTTTCGATCTATCCATAACTCATTGTTAATTATGTTACGCCTTATTAGATTGTTAGTGAGAGGAACAATTTATCAGCTGTCAGTTATCTCCTGGACTTCATTTTCTTATAATTAACAGCACCATTAATCTAAAGGTGGTGACACTTTCTTTATATTGTGCAGATTACACTCTTTGCAACGTTGACAAAAACAGGTTTTATTGAAATTTATTCAGTAAGTAATTTGAGGTGCTTTGCATTCATTTCGCTGGTACCTACTTCAAGACATTATTTTGAATACAATAAATGCGGAGTTGTTATGGGGGATAGGTCGTTTATCACAGTTTAAGTAAATACATGCTTTAAAAACTAGGGTATGACTTCCAAATTGGAATGTTTTAAAGCCGAATGTATTTTGTCATCGCACGTAAATAATATTTTCTATTTAAATTATTTTTATTTATGACTTATTGGATATTAGGCGCCCCAAACGGTTGTCCTAATAATCATGATTTAAAATGGCGATGACTGTTTAATACTGATAAACTTACGTATTATTTTGTTCAAGCATTTTTTGACACTAATTTAATTGGTAAGCAGCATTAATGATCATAATTATTGGTTTATTTAACGACATTTCATTCAAATTTGCCATTTTATTTAGGTATTTAGGAAGCTTTATTCTTATAGAATGCATGTATTAATTTGATACCAAGGTTGATTATCTTCAATCTATTTAACGAGCCTAAAACATACTTCCATATGGAAATACCGTGTCAGAACTTGTTACTAAGGCTATGTGTACACGCAAACATTTACGAGTGTGTTGGTACAACTGTTGATTGATTAAACACTGAGTCGCAGTGACGCTGTGTAGACAGCAAACTGTGGGCTCAAAAGCTTTTTGGGAATAAAATAACAAAAATACCATACAACATAGACTATTAAATCTGTATTCCCCGAAGGGTAAGGCAGAAGTGTACTACTATACGCTCACATAAATAATAATAATAATAATTAAGTTATTTTAACTGGGCACAAATCTCAAACTCCGAGCACTGGTCGAACTCAGGACCTCTAGCGTACGTTAAAGTCGTGCTTGGGACCACTAGACTAATGAGTCAGTAAACAACAGCTTTATATCTTTAAGTTAATAAAAAAATACTGGCTAAGGGCGAGTCGGACTCGCGTACGAATGTTACCGTACCAATAGGAAGGTTTTTAGTATTCCTTGTTATGGCGGCAACAGAAATACATCATCGATGAAAATTTGAACTGTCAAACTATCACGGTTTATGAGATACAGGCTGGTGACCGACGAACGGACGGACAGCGGAGTTTTAGTAATATGGTCCATATTAACCGTTTGGGTACGTCACCCTTAAACCAAAATAAAAATACCGGACAGACGTAAATAATTTATATTTGTACCACGTATTAAGCCAAATAAAAGAATTAAACTAAAATGCATGTCGGTGAAACTAAAACTATCCGCATACCCGCTCTTTGTTTCACATAATACTCGGTTTATACAACGTAGACGGGTTTTGGTGTAACTACGGGCTTATTCTGTTAGCTTTTAGAGTTCTGTAAAATAAAAGAACAATTAGAAGTCTGTTTAACTTATTTAGTTACGAGTATAGTAGGTAATACCAGTACTTAAATTGTTTAGATAAATGACCAACGTGACATTTTGGTATACATAAAATGATACAGACGGATTGAGAACATTTTCATACTTTTTGAAGACAAATAAACATAATTTTATAAAATAGGTAATTAAAAACAATTAATCGAAAATGTCGCATGAAGTAAATCGATAACTATAACAAAATGTAACACCAATTATGTACACTTAGTATGCAATAAATCTTTTGACTTTGACTTTGACTTTGAAAAAAACTTATAGAGAAATAATTATATTTTTTTATATACCATCACCCCTGTATTTTCCGAGGGGTTACGCAGAGTTGTAGGTAGATACTAATGTACAAACACCCACTGCAGTTCGCCCACAGGCACAGATCCCAAACTCCGTGCTGCTACTGAGAAATTTATAGAAAAACTCAATAACACTTTGCTCGACCTGGGAATCGAACCCAGGACTAAATAGCATTCGCGTTCGGGACCAACAGGTTAATGATTCAGTATGTTTTTTTACTCTTTATAGGCTTTCGCTGATTGTCAGTTTGCCTGATGTTAAGCGGCACTGCGACTTACGATGGAGCGCGCTATTTAAAGACAACCATATTATAATAATATGTAATATATCTATCGGGGAATACCCAATTTCTGTAGTATTCCGTAGCAGACAGAGATTAAACTAAGTAAAGTAAAATTTGTTCGAGATATTGGGTCAACGGCGACGTAAGACTGAAAAATCAATACATATCAACCGTCATCACATCTGAACACAGCAGCGGTGTTATGTTTTTATAATGGTTTCCGATAACGCACCATAATAGGGTTGCGTGAAGTTCGTCGCGGCGGTGGCGCGGAAATGACACCCACCGTGACGACTTGCGGATGTTGTGTGCTGCCAGATTGGATCCGTATGTGTAGGACGTATATTTTCTACAAAATAAAATATAAATCTGGAAGAAGACCGTTTGAATTTTTTTTTAATTCATGATAGTCTTACGCTTGATCGCCAGTTCAGCTGATGGTAAGCGACACTGCGACCTAAGATGGAGCGCGCTTGCCTAGAAGAAACCGATTCACTCGTGATTTAAAGACACCCAGATTATAATTATCTATCGGGGAAGACCCACTCGGGAAAAGCGCATTCCACATTTCCGCGGTACGCATGATAAATGTGGACTTGAAGCGTTTCGTTCGGATTTTCGGAATATCCACCATGAATCGATGCCGGTTTTTTGTGCTCCTGGTCGTCCGATAGTAGAAAGGGCAAGGGGGAATAAGATCGTGGAGATCTGATACACACTCTCCGAAATGAGACTAGCAACTTTGCGGCGATGTTCCAGACTTTGGAGCTTAGCCCGGACAAGGGAGTCGTTGCCAATGAGCTTCCTGGCACGCTTATCTATGGATTCCAACGCCTCAAGCTGGTACTTAGCTGATCCATCCCAAAGGTGCGAACAGTATACCATGCACGACCGAACTAGTGCTTGGTACAATGAGAGTAATTGTTCCGGCGTGAAGTACCGACGCACCTTCGAGAATTCTCTCGAAGGTGCGTCGGTACTTCACGCCGGATAGCTGCCAGAAAGCTGGGTATTCACCCAGCTTTCTGGCAGCTACTTGAGCTATTATAATAAGGCTCAAGTAGCTGCTCTATTTATAATTTAAAATTTGATAAAGTCCGTACCATGACCAAGCACGAACACTTTCGAAAACGTATTAGAATAATTTGTATGAGAAGGAGCTTAATGAACGTAGATGAAGCGTAAGTGGCGTGCCAGGATCATAGCAAGTGTAGTCTCTGCCTACCCCAATGAGAGACAGATGTGAAAATATGTATGTATGTATGAGAGCTGTAGCAGAAAAAAACTCATTCGTTTACGATACGAATTCGATAGTTGTTCGTGCGTGGGCTACAGTTGTTGCGTTCTTTTTGCGATAGAATGAGAGGGCTGCCGCTCTACACATTGAATAGCTCCATCGCTTTCCCACAATCTAACAATTATCGCACATAAACATAACATGACATCGGACGGCCTCTGAAGACGACAAAATTCATCGTTTCGATTCGATCATCGATTCGAATGTTAGATTAAAACTTCTCTAAACCCTATTGTAACTGAACCGATTTGCTTTCTTTGGTGTATTTTATGGAATATTGTGTTGAAATTGTGAGGAAACCTACATGCTGAGAGATTTTCTCCAAAAGTGTTTGAGTTCCGCCGTGGTGGCCCTTCTCATTCTCAGAGCGAAGTTTTGATGTCACAGAATAATAAATTCTTGGGTGGTTTAATCACTACTTATTATAAAACAAAGTCGTTTCCCGCTGTCTGTCCCTATGTATGCTTAGATCTTTAAAACTACGCAACGGATTTTGACGCGATTTTTTTAAATAGATGGAGTGATTTAAGAGGAAGGTTTTAAGCTGTTTAACATCACGCTATGACTCTTAGGACCGGGGCAGCGCGGGTGAAACCGCGGGCGGGTCGCTAGTCACTCATATATTATTTTAGCTTACTTATGCAATAGAAAAAATTATAATTTCTTATGACTCGAGAAAAAACTGAAGAAGTCAGACTCAACAGATGTAATTATAATAAAATTTGAATGTTCTTTTACAAGGAAGAGCAAGTTAAACTTATAATTGTATCTACAATTAGCCGAACAAAAGAAAATATATCCGGTGACTAAATGTTCCTTTTCGTAATAGACTCCGTTGTTCAGTATTTAACGAGAAAACTAAATAATGTGGTTTGTACAAATGTTGTATTAATTTTAATATCTAATTTGCCAGTTGGACTGTGGGCTTATTGTCTCAAATATTACGGAAAAAAATATCTATGAAATAAATACTCCGTCAAAAGAAAAATAATGATTAAAATCAGTTTATGAACAGCAACTGCCTCAATAGCCAAGTGGTCCTGACCGCGACTGCTACGCTAGAGGTCCTGGGTTCGATTCCCAGGTCGAGCAAAGTGTTATTGGGTTTTTCTATGAAATTCCCAGTAGCAGCTCGGAGTTAGGAATTTGTGCCCGGTTAATGGCAATAGGCTCGCCCCCTATTACATGGGACCTAAACATACCGGCGAACTGTGGGTGTACATTAGTACGCCTCTGCCTAACCCTTCGGGGAATACAGGCGTGATGGTATGTTATGTTATGAACAGCAAAGTTTCACGTAAATGACTTTTTATATGGATTGAGTAGGCAAACGAGCTCACGATGGGCTACCTGGTGTTATATAGTCATCGTCGCCCATGGACACCTGCAACATCAGAGAAGTTGCTGATGCGTTGCCGACCCTAAGAGCCCCTACGGATTGTGGACTGCCAGAGCCGCAGGAACCCAGCGGGAACTGGCTCTTACGCGCAAAGTCGAAACTTTGCGCACTTAAAAGAGGTAAAATGCCTCATTAGCCAAGTGGTTCTGAGCGCGACTGCTACGCTAGAGGTCCTGGGTTCGATTCCCAGGTCGAGCAAAGTGTTATTGGGTTTTTTTATGAAATTCCCGGTAGCAGCTCGGAGTTAGGAAGGAAGGAGGACGGAGAAGGAGGCAGGAAGGAGAGGTAGAATTATTTTAACTATTTAAAATTTTTAACTGATATCAGTTTTGACATCGGTCTTTATTGGGGTTTCAATGTTAATTATTTTATAATATCAAATATCTAATGGAATATTAAGATACATTTATTGAATTTATCTAAAATTGGGTGTAAGTTCATTTTTACTGTCAGAGTAATTGAGTCATACGAAATTATGTATAAATTGTTTATAGAAAATCATTCACGAACAGAGTATTTGTGGAATCCTTACAAAGAAATGGCGGGCTATCGTGGCACGTGGCAACAATTAATTACAACGTTTCTCAAGGTTCAACTGTACAAACATTTCAAAGGATTTCGAGCACTCGTAAATTTCTTTCCTTCTAACCTTTTGTCCCTAAGTTCGTCGCTAAGTTGGAAAGTGGAAACTTTGACATAATTATAGCTCCCGGCACAAGACAGTATCGGGTGAATGAGGTACTGAATCAACTCCCTTTAAAATTTTAGTAAAATTTACAATTAGTTTCTTAATTGCCATTATTTAATTATTATTATTCGAAGCCTTGATTGATCGAGGGATTGTGGGTGCGATTGCTGCCATAAAAAATATTCGTATGATAGGCTCTCACACTTGTTTTACGGAGTATAAATTGTTTGTGGGATATGTGTTTGTAAAAGCATCTACGATTCAGGAATAGAATAACTACTATTCTGAGGCAATGTTTAAAAAAAATTACTATGACCAATACCAAATTATAAAAAATCTAAAATAATTGAAATAAAACTATTTTTACGGATTTTATCGCGTTGTATTAAATTTTATTATTTCCCGACGTTTCGGATCCTTTACAGCAAATATAATAATAGATAGGAATAGGGAAATAATAAAATTTAATACAACGCGATAAAATCCGTAAAAATAGTTTTATTTCAATGTCTAATATTCGCGTAAGTGTCAGAAACCAGTAAATCTAAAATAAATTATCAACCAATTTACCGTCTCCCTGACTAGGCACTTTAGGTCTCTTCTCAGAGTGAGAGAGGTTAGGCTATAGTCCAAGAGCTAGGTATAAAGAATGTAGTATCTAATTTAAAATGTTTTAGTCAGTAGTAAAACTTTTACAAGATAGCTTTAGAATTTAGTTGTGTTTTCAGAGATATTCGTTTTCAAACTTTTAGGTATAATTTTTGGAGCCTGGCCGCGGCATCGGTACCTTATTTTTTACCCTCAATTAAATTTCTAGAACGATATCTTGTAAAAATATCTTCACTTTATTTAGGGTTCTTAATCCGAGCTTAATGTTGGACGAAGGGGTTTTCTAAAAATCATAAAGAATTACCAAAGGAGACTGGTATATCTCCTTTGTACGTTGGGTTTGTAATAAACTCAACTGTGTAGATAGATATGTCATGTTCGATAAGATTACATTATTAAAAACTGCCTAGTTAGTCTAGTGTCCCAATTGTGACAGCTAAGTACGCTAGAGATCCTGGGTTCGATTTGCAGGTCGAGCAGTGTTATTGGGTTTTTGTATGAAAATCTCAGTAGCACCTCGGAGTTTGGAATTTGTGCATGGTTATGGTAATATTCTCGGCCCCTATTACATGGGACCTAAACAAACTGGCGAACTGTGGGTGAAACTTAGTATACACCTCTGCCTAACCCTTCGGGGAATACAGGTGAGATAGTATGTTATTTATATCATGTTAAAAACTCAAAGAATCTAGATTTATAAATCAAGAATCTGGGTAAAAGTTATCATAGTAAAAAGCAAAATGTTAAATACCTACTTGAAGCTTTGTGTTTCTATAAAACGTAATATCTTAGAGATACATTCTCCTCGCACCTGTTGGTCGACGGTACCTTGTGGATTATTCCGTCCCCTCCTGTGAATGCAAACAAGTTCATAACTTTGGAATAACAAGGTTCGTAACATTTGAACTAAAACTGTATAAAAACAGCGTGCCCTCGAGAGAGGCTTGTTTCCGGACCCTCTAGTTCAATTCATTCTCGTACCGACGTAAACTGATGTAAGTACCTACTTACCTATATGTTATTGTATGCGCCAAAGGCAGTATACATTTGAATGGGCTGATTCAATGTTCATTAAATAACTAAACTATTACTCGTTTTGTATTTACCATGCGGCGGACATACCAGGCGGACTGGACGTGCGGTCGCTTAGTGGTTGTATGTCATCTTATGATGACAAAAAAGCTTACAGCTGCCTGATGGTAAGCGGCAACCGAAGCAGCCCATACAACTTTAGTTTATCTATATGCGAAACTCGAGACAAAAACAAAATCTTTCTACAAAATTTACAATTACTGTTCAATCAACTGTACAATTTACAACAGTTACTGCGACTGGCTTCAATAAATAAATAAAATAAAATAAAATCTTTATTTCTCACCACTAAAACAGGTTACAAAACTGGTGACAACTTACAATATTTACGTGATGGTTAGAGCTATTACAGAATGTTGACCCTATCTCCTGAACTAGGTGGGACCTGTATCTCAGGAGATCGTGTTCTGCCGTTAACTTTAAAATTAATTATCATGATAATAACAATAGTAATAGTGATAGTGTCACTGCTATTTTTATGAGCGATAAGTTGAGTGAGAGAGAGTTGTGTGTGGGTGACGGTGCGTTTGTGAAATGTGTTGTGTGTGTGTGTGTGTGTGTGTGTGTGTGTGCGTGCGTGTGTGTGCTTGTATGCGTGCGTGTGCGCGTATACGTGCGTGTATTTGTGTGTGAGAGAGTGGGTCAATATGGAATGAAGGTTGTGTCAGTGTACTACTTAATGTACAATCTCCACAAGGAGCGCAAATCTCTACGTATATGTGTTTGTTTTTTGCACCCACACTATAGGAAAAAATCTAGAGTCGGCAATGATTTTTTTAAACAAGTAAGTAATACCATTTTTTTAAACGTTCGTGTACGGAAAGAACAATGAAACTTTTACCTCAAAGCAATAAAGCCCTACATGCAATATCGTTTCATAAATTCATCTTTAAAAGTACCAGCTTTGTATATAGAGCAAGTTTACAAAGCAAGGGAACCGATGGTGCTATCCGGACATTCAATAATCTTAATCCGCAACTGGTCCCATGTGCGGGCAAGCTTACAGGCATCGATTGGACCAATATCACGGGCTACGGCCGACAATTTTTGCAACGGAAAATCCAATTAGGCTTTAAGCTGTACCTACACGGAAATTGAACCGAGTCTGCAAGCTATATTGATTCAGTAAAAAAGTGATCAAGAGTACTACGCACTTTGCTAAGAATAGCACTGTGTTGAAATAAACCTAATTTTAAAGGTTTTTACTATATTATATTGATAGATAGATAGATAGATAGAATATACTTTATTGCACACCAAAATAATGCTAAGTACAAGCTTCCAAGTATTAATCCTAGAATGGTACAATGGGCGGTCTTATCGCTAAAAGCGATCTCTTACAGACAACCTTTGGATGGACTGAAGAGAAAAGAAATCATTAACAAGGTAGTCAGGTGTACATAATAGAAACAAGAGAAACAATAGAAACAACCTATACTTATAATAAAACATGCAAACACATAAAATACAGAAAAAAAAGAAAAAAAATAGTAATTCCTAATAATTAAATGTATACGTATATATGCTATATATAAGAAATAAATATATATCTATAATAAATAAATATATATATATATTTATATAATTATGTTATACATAAATGAATATTAGTAAAGTAATACTATAATGATAGTAGGTAAAAAATATGGAGAACATGTCAACTACAACGACAGATAATGTTCCTTAACCATTTTTTTAAATGTAGCCAATTATTGTGCACGCCTAACTGACACAGGCAAGGCATTCCAAAGCCGTACAGCTTGCACGGAAAAAGCCCTGTCAAGGAAAATCGTGGAATGCAATGGCATCTCGAGCCTCAAATTTTCCGATGATCGCAGATATCTAGTATGTGTGTCATGAAGGAACTGAAAACGTTCTTTAAGATAAAGGGGAGTAGAAGGATTGAACAGGACACTGTAGAGAAGGAACAGTATATGTGAATTCCGGCGAAGACGTATTGGGAGCCACTTGAGTTTTTTGCGAAAATCCGAGACATGATCATATTTGCGCAAGCCAAATATAAATCTTATGCAGAAGTTCTGGAGCCGCTCAAGTTTATTTAGCTGAACTTCGGTGATATCGAGATAGCTGACATCGGCATAATCAAGGATAGGGAGTAGAAGGGTCTGTGCTAACGCAATTTTGGTGGCAGTTGGTAAGAAGTTACGTAACCTCCTTAGCGATCCAGCTGATGCGAACAATTTTCGACTGACTTCCTGTAGCTCCCCCCCAAGAAAAATTTTTGTCGATGAATATTCCCAAGTTCCTAACCTCATTACTGATTGGAATGTTATTGCCGTCGAAACTAACTTGTGGGATCCGAGTCCAGTCTATTCTTAAATTCATTCGGGGACTGCCAACAACGATGACCTGGGTTTTTGTTGGATTAATCTTAAGTCCGTGGGCTTTACTCCAATCGTTGATGGAAACTAAATCTTTATTAATCGCATCAAATGCATTTGGCAGCTCAGACAGGGAAGCATGTTTGTAAATTTGCAAATCATCTGCGTATAGGTGGTAGGAAGAAAGAAGTTTATGGGAAATGGAATTTATAAATATTGCGAATAGTAAAGGAGATAAAACGCCACCCTGCGGTACACCAACATAAGTATTACACCAAGAAGAGGAAGTATCTTCTATGGTTATACGTTGACGGCGACCAGACAGGTAACTACGAAACCAGTCAATTGCCCTTGGAGATATGTTAAGTGAGCATAGTATGGCAAGCAGGATGTCAAAATCAACGGTATTGAATGCATTGCTGAAATCTAGCAAGCAAAGAACCGTTAGATTTCCAGTTTCCATACTTGTCCTAATGTCATCCGTGATCTTGGTTAGGGCAGTAGTGGTACTGTGACCAGGACGAAATCCAGATTGGAAAGGATTAAGGAGATTATTCTTACAAAGGAAACTACTAAGTTTATTGTGAACAAGACGTTCTAGGACTTTAGAAAGAAAAGGAAGTATGGATATTGGCCGATATTCAGCAAAAGAAGTAGGATTAGGTTTTTTGGGTAAAGGAGTAATAAGAGCGTCTTTCCATGAAGTTGGAAATTGACCGGAGGATACGGAGTAGTTAAGGATATGACATAGGACTGGAAGGATTTCGTCAAGAATAGGGAGTATCATCTTTCGGCTGACACAATCGCTACCAACTGCGTTGGATGTAATAGATACTATGCTCTTTTTACATCACAATCGGAAAATCGACTAAAGACAAAACCAGGATAGTCGGGAGTTGGAAGGGTTGAAAGATGATGTATTGTAGATGCTTTCAGGGTCCCGTTACAATGAGACGAAGATGAGAAATGTTGATTCAATGAATCGATATCTAAGTTTTTAGGAATATTACTTTGGCTCTGTCTTCCAACTCCCATTGATCTTAGAAATTTCCAGACTTTAGCTGGGTCTCCATTTTCTACAGAGCCGTGGATATAGTGGCGTAAAGCGTCCCTACACACCCTATTACAGCGATTCCGAGCAGTTACATAATTTTCCCAGTTGCGTGAATCTGGGCGACATTTGTATTTGGTTTTTGCAACCGCCTTCTTATGCATAATGCTTCTAATGTCGTCCGTTAACCAAGGTGCAGGGAGATGTTTCAGCTTTACTGCACGTAAGGGAGCATGCACGTCATAAAGCTTAATTAAGCTGTCAGTGTAAATACTGATCTTATCTTCAACTGACTCAGTATTGAAAAGCGGAGTCCAGTCAATGTTTCTCGCATCAGCACGGAGATCATCAACATTCATACCATCAAAATTACGCAGTAAGAGAGTTTTGGGCTTTGCCTTAGGTGGGCGAATTTTATACGATAGGAATAGAAGATCATGGTATGAAAACATATCTGCTGGGAATTGACCATGCTTGGTAACATGTTGCGAAGAGGAAACCATGATGAGATCTAGGAGTGAGGGATTACAATTAGGGAAATGGTGAGTTGCGCTTAAAGGCAGAATAGACAAGTTCAGTGATTGCAACACCGATTTAAAAGAAGAAGAGCGAAAATCTTGCTTCAATAGGCAGGTATTGAAATCGCCCATAATTATGGTGTGACTGTAAGAAGGAGTAAGGTTTTCTAGGATGGCTTCAAAAGAGGAAAAGAAGTCTATATGTGACGATGGACTGTAGTAAACACCTAGAAGAATTTTAGTGTGGATAAAGTCGACTTCTAAAAAAAGATGCTCTCCAGCATTGTGCAGAGGTGGTTGTGGTGACGCATCAATTATTGTAAAAGGAATATGAGAACGAAGATAAATGGCAACACCACCACCTCCACTGCCTGTGCGATCGTTACGTATGAGTTGAAAACCAGGAAGGGAGTATGAGGTAGAAGGGAGACACGGTTTTAACCACGACTCTGAGACGAGGATAGCATGGATGTTCTTACAGTCTAAGTTAGCCAGCATGTCAAAGTAATGTGCCGGGATACTTTGGGCGTTTATATGGACTACATTAAGACTCTTTGAGATACCGGAAAATTGAGACTCAAGCATGTCAGCCAGTGAAGGGGTAACGAAACTGTCATTGCTACATGCCGTGACAAAGCTTTCAGTATCACTATCAGTGTTATATTGAGACATGAAAATATAAAAAATAAATACTAATAAAATAAATAGTAAAATTACGATCTAAGTATATACTATAAATAAAATAAGAAAAAATAAAAAATACAAATATCATCCACCAGCCAGTTGAGTGTTTGAGTTACAAGATATATCTAGCTAACACTAAGTTATAGAATAAAATAAAAAGAAATAAAATGTGACTAGATACTTTCGGGTATCCTCTCGGTTATTTCTAGTTTAAAGGTAGTAGTATCTTAAGTCATCGAAGTATGTCCTTACTCTGAGCTCTAAGTAGTCTGTGATCGTGATATTGACAAATGACAATTGACATAGTCACAGCTGTCACTTGTCATTATCAGTGACACGATATCACAGCGCAGCGCACCGCACACAAGAAAATTATAAAAAAGAAAGATGATCTAAAAGATTAAACAGTAACAAAACAGGGTAGAAAGATAACAAAACAAGTTATAGAAGGTACTCGTCGCTACAAATTACCCGAACAATGGCAATACCCGAAAAGCAGCTGAATCTGGGAACTGTGCCTCACTTTTTCATTGCGGCCACACGCTTCGCTTTCTTGGCCGGCGCCGGTGATTGTGCGACTGAAGGGCCTGCGACCGTTGACCTCGGTTCCTCGACTTGTCCGACTTTGTTAAGGTCACAATATGAAGCAACTCGATGCCGGTTACCATCACTAGCCAAGGCATATATTTGGCCCTGCTTCGTCCAGCAGTTGGTTACACCGAGCTTTTCACGTGCAGACATGAAAAGCTGATGCCGGGATCTGGTTAAAAACTCCGACACAGTGATGCTTGAGCCCTTCAACTTTGTCTTGGCAAACCAAATGTTGTCACGTACACCAACATCCTGTAGCTTACATAGAATGGGCCTAGGCTTGTTGGCTCCAGTCTGCCTCCCCATCCGATGACAACGCTTGATATTGGCGACGGTAAAACCAGTCAACTTTAAATGGCTGCGCACTACATCAGCCACTACCTGTGCTGTTTCTTCCTTGGGCTGTTCAGAGACTCCGTGGAACATGATCATCTTGCGGCGACTACGCATCTCAATGTTATCTAACCCGTGTGCAAGAGCCTCCATTTGTTTTTGGAGACAGCCCAGAGTTTCTAGAATAAACTTCCTGAATGCTGCGAAGTCTGCTGCCAAATTGTCCACATTGACTGAGCCTGAAGGGGTTTTCTGCAGCTCAGCCTCAAAACTAGACATCCTGGAGTTAAACATACTCATCATTTCAGATAGTGTCATCTTGAGTGCTTCCATTTTGCTAATGTGACTTTTGTGCAAATTGTGTTTTTATGTGGAAAATAACACTACACTGGCAGGTATTTGATGTTAGCTTGTATATTTAATCATTAAAAGTTATCACTATTCAAGTTTAATATTTTATTTTAATTTTATTACTTAAGCTTATATGTTACACACACTGTCAAACTACCCACATTCTGACATTGATATTATTTAAGTCCCTATATTTGGGATACATTTTAGCATTCATGTCATGGGTGGCTTTGACTTTTTAGGGATTTTACCTGTGTAAAATTCCTAAAAGTAATTAACATAACATACCATCACGCCTGTATTCCCCGAAGGGTTAGGCAGAGGTGTACTAAGGTACACCCACAGTTCGCCGGTATGTTTAGCTCCCATGTAATAGGGGGAGTGCTTGCTTGCGCAAGTGCTAGAAACCAGTATTTTTAGGTGGGTAATATGCCTATAGTATAGCCATTATTACATAATTCCATTAGTTTAGCCGATTTACTGATGGTATTACGTGAATATGTAAGCACAATAAAAATAATACCAATTTTACGTAATTTATCGCTGGTACTAAAACAAACATTTAAATCCACTGTTTGAACCCCACAAAAGGGTGTCGTTTAGTTAAAGTAATTTATTGTAAACCGTATTGAACTACGTAAGGGTTACTTTAGTAGGTTGGTCTACGCTTGCCCAGGTCAGTCTATGGATGGGTGACCATTCTTAGCACCTCGACTCGAACATTATTCTTAGCACACATTGTCGTTGTTGTTATACGAACACTTGTATTTATCTCTCGAAAAAATCTGTCCTCCAGTTTATCGTTAATACCTAGGTATATCGTTAATATCAAGAAATTGTTTTACACAGTCCTGATGGCAGTGTGACACTGCCATGACTGACATGACACACACAAAAATATTCAGATAAAGGCAATATCTAGCGTCGCCATGACAGTTTGCAAAAAAATTTTGTGCATTTATGTCAATTCATTACGTAATATTTAGTGGCTATTTTAATAGTTATGGATTTGATAAAATGAAGCTTAATAATCGTGCTCGTGCAATCACTCAAGCTCTTTCACTCTCTCATTTTAGATACTGTTACTATATACTTATTTTCTGTGTTGTTGTCATAAAGACTAATGAGAGAGGATTACGTGGAACGCGACATAGGTATAGCTCTGTAGCTTAATAAAGATGTAAGCGATTGAATTTGAACAATGAATAGAATGTTCGTGACTGTTGTCTATATGGTCTAAGAGCCGTTGAAGATCGACCTTCACCCATCTGATAATCAGATGAGACATATTTTTTATTAAATATTATTGATTAACAAAAATATGCCTACCATAACTTGCCTGTAGAAAAGTGTTCATGGCTATTTTTAATTAAATTCTAAAACTTTAAAGCTTGGCAATAATATTTTATGAACGGTTTTTTGCAGGCAAGCCTATACGATTGGTTTTGTAATTAAATTATCTTTCTTATAATACAAAAGAGTGAAGGTGATGAATAAAAATTGATTAAAATTAATTCAATTATAAATAGCCATGAACACTTTTCGATACGCAAGTTATCGTAGGCATATTTGTTAATCAATAATATTTAATAAAAAATATGTCTCATCTGGTTATCAGATGGGTGAAGGTCGATCTTCCACGTCTCCCGTACTAATATGAGTATTCTAGTATGACTTGAGGTACCTAGTGAATATTTATATGCAACAGACTATTTTTTTATCATCGCTTTTGTAAATACTGTTAAAATACTTAATAATATTTTTTGTAAGTCCCATACTGTAAAATTTAACGACATAACATAGACGATGAATGATTTTTGATTGTAAACACCAACCATACAGGAAAATACTAGTGTGGGGGGCAATGTTTTTCATGAAAACAAACAATCCTACCTCTTGTTTTTGTAACTAATGTTGCTTGTGGGATTGAGTATTGTTTACGTAGGTAACTCTTTTATTGCGTTCCGCAGATGTTCGTTGAGTATTTACAGAGTTGCAGATAGGGTATAGCACTTATAGCAATTAGCTTAACAAAGGGTTGCAGCTAGTTTAAGGAGGGACATCTCAAGGGTCGTACGAGGAAAAATTACATGGAATGCCCGAATGATACAAGGAAAGGATAGCATCAATGAAAATAGTTTATCCTTGATAAAGCGTTCGAATTCCTTCTTTTTCATTTTTATAAAAAAAATATCAAATTCAAATTGGACAAATTCTTTATAGATACCAAGGTACCAGCTAGATATATTTTAAAAATACTAACATAAATACTTACCTACATTTAAAATAATTAACATTTTAGGAAAAATAAACCAACAAAGTATTTTGATGTATATCTCTCTAAAAATTGTCATTTTGACTAACATTTAGATCGGTACAACGAACGATTTCGTTTATGTTGTATTATGTTTTAGTTTTCAGTTGTCAATATTGTATACACTACTTTAGCAGTAGATAAAGCCTAAAATGTGTTACAAACGTTCGAATATGCAAAAAAAAATATTGCGAGATAGTTGACGATCAGCTTTAAATAATGTCTGGTGAAACTTGAGCTTTTCGTTTTAATCTCACAATTCAGATCACTCGTACTCACTGGCAAATAAAGTTAAGCGCATTGACTCGCGTGTTTTCTCACTAAGTAATCACTGGAACGGATTTGTTTGGAGAAGAAGCTATTTGCTATCGATATTCGAGGGATGCAACTCCAATCTCACGCGTCAATCGTTTATAAACATTTTGCGGTTTCAATTTACTGCATAGATTTTTTCTGGAATACTTTAATATCAAGTTTTGGGACCGTTTTCTCTTGAATTTTCGGAGCGCATTTGCGAGTTTAGATTACTTTTTGACATTTTTGATATTCAAAAAGAGTTTTGTTTTTGATAGTTTGTTTGCAAGTTAGATTATTTGCTGTAGGTACGAAGAAGAAGTTAGAAGTCGTTAAGGTGAAGATTATTGAACTTTTATTAAATTTGAGTTTTGCTTATTGTTGTGACGCTGCAAGCTTTATAATATTTTGTTTATCCAAAGATCATAAGATAATCAAATCAGAAAAAAAATGAAGAGTATTGCGTTCGCTTTACATTCTAATTGATTTTATATCGTTTAAAAGAAAACATTGCCCTTGCCCAGCACTAGGATATTATTCAATATCGTAGGTGCATTAACGAATAAAAATTATCTCTTATAGAAACACCCAGAACCGGAATATTTTAAAAAAAAATTACTAGCAAATCTTTTTAACCCTTCGTGCAAAGCTAATGCTTGTGTTACGAGTGGGTTCACGTCGGTAGTGCAATGAGTGGGTCGAACGGACAACCACATGATCGCAAGTCCAACTCCCTACTCCCTACAACGCCATTAAGTAGTCAATTAGTATAAATAGGATATGCAATAGGTACAAATATTTTTTCCGTAGAGAATTGAACTCGCTATCAAAGTCGTAGAAGCCAATCGTCAAACGAAACATACCGCCTTTCCTTGATCACATGGATAGTGAATATGAAAAGTCCATAACAGTGGATAAAACAAGATTTCTCGACGAGACGAGCCGAGGGATAAAAACAAAAGGCGCAATTTGCCCTTCGAACGCGCCTGACTGATCCCCGGCATTATCCTATAGACCAAATCTCGCAAAATACGAGTGTTTATATCAGTTCAAATCTGCCGGGACGGTTTCCGATGAAGGTCGGCCGAGTTAACGACGCGATGTAACAAAACTTTACTGTTCGAATCTCAATTGTTTCGGATTTATTCCTTCAAGTTTCTAAACGCGCGCCATTTCGGAAACTATTAATGTAACCCATCAAACTTTTCCTTAGAAATGGGCCTACCTTTTTCTGAAATAATGGGGCTGCTTCTACATAACCTGTTCAAATGGTACTCGCTTAAAAAGTTGGGTAATGAGTTAACCCCTCGGGTGTTGTAAACGGCGGTAGGTCGACAAACGTTTATCGTCAAATGGGTCGCGGAACTTTTTGCCTATTTAATTTTATTAACTTTTCTCCTGCTGCGTTCTTTAGTGTCTGCATTAAAAAAGCTGTTTAGTTAAAACATCATTCCGCTCCTTTGTTTCTTCATTTCGAAGTTAACAGTCCGACAGTAAAAGTTGCTTTAGTGCCTGTTAACTCGTACTCAGAGCTTTGATTTAGTTAGGATTCACAGCTAGCATATACATAATTTAAGAAGTAGGTACGTGTTGGGTAGTTTCAATATCTAAACCATTTATTATTTTGACATCACATTTGTATTTTTTTAGGAATAATAATTATAATTGTTATACTGTACTCTGGGCTCCACCCATAATGAGAGGGATGAGACCAGGTATAGATCCATATCCAATTCATACTTATATTAAATTAGGTATGTAATTAGTAATGTAAATTCATACTTAGATAAGTCGATCCATTTCTTCCTTTATCTGTAAATACAAATTCAAAGGGTTAAAAAATAATCGGAAATAACATACCATCACGCCTGTATTCCCCAAAGGGTTAGGCAGAGGCGTACTAATGTACACCCACAGTTCGCCGGTATATTTAGGTCCCATGTAATAGGGGGCGAGCCTATTGCCATTAACCGAGCACAAATTACTAACTCCGAGCTGCTACTGGGAATTTCATAGAAAATACCAATAACACTGCTCGACCTGGGAATCGAACCCAGGACCTCTAGCGTAGCAGTCGCGGTCAGGACCACTTGGGTATTGAGGCAGTTAATTAATCGGAAATAATACCAACATTTTTTTGTATCACAATTTGCCTGTACTTAAGTATTCCTGAAGGGCTAGGTACAAGTGTATTATTAATATACGCCTATAGTTACACTATAGGCATTAAACAGACAAAAATGCTGTACTGCTTATTGTGCCCATTTTTTATTTCATTGTGTTCATTAGTTTAATGAAACGTAAGATAATATAACCTTCCCGTCTATATTCCCCAAAGAAGTAGGCAGAAGTGTACTAATGTACCTACACCCATAGTTTGCCGCTATGTTTAGATCCCATGTAATAGGGGGCGATACTAAGTCCACACTCCGAGCGACTACTGAGAATTCCATAGAAAAAACCCAATAACACTGCTCGACTTAGGAATCGAACCCAGAACCGATATTTAGTAGTTGCACTTACGACAACTAGACTAATGAGGCAGTTGAATACAGAACCAACTTTTTTGTATACTTTTGAATTGCCTTAAGTGATACTACAGTTTCGGGCGACTGGCGTAGTAGCTGTATACACAGTGTTATCTCGAAATGGGCGCGAATATTTAATGGTGTTGGTTTTCTTACGGAGTTCGTCCTGGCACTACTTGCACCACACAGCGAAGGCGGGTATTTGTTTTGTCTTTGCATTCCAAACCTCAGTTGTGTTTACCTATTTGCATTAATGTCCGCAAATGCATGAACCACGGAAGATAAAAATAATTGTGTTGCAACAACATTAATGCATTAAACGTAAACTAATTAGCTATGTAAATATTCCGTTCTATATTTTATTCATGATATTTATATATTCACGGAAACAAGTCAAAATATATTTTACGTACCTTTTGTAAAGAACAGATATGTAATGACTTGGTAGGTACATATTTGCACAAACTACAAAGCTTAAAAGTGGCTGATAAATCATTTTGAAAATATAATCTCATGAGATTGGGATGAACTGGACCACCAGCCATAAGTCAAATAAAGATGCATTCGCAAATTTTTCTCAACCCGTCAAGCGACAAAATACCGGAATAATTTTTATTCAGTGCGCAAACTTTGACAATTGATACTTAAACGACTTTTATTAAACACCAATTTGTTATTTTGATATGTCTTAGTACAAAATATCGAAGTTATCGTTAACGAAAGATGTTTACTTTGAAACTGATTTTATGGTTACTCGCTAGCGCACGGCAAAGCGCGCGCGCCTTAGTACCTATATCAGCTTTACACCGGCGCGTGAGTCGGCTGGCACACGTGCATATTGTTATTATTGCGAATAGATATTATGTGTCCATATTATGCTGATTTCAAGCCGGATAAAAATTTAAAAAAAAGTTTTGAACTAATAATGGGAATGTGTTCTATTACTGACACTGAACTACCAAAATTTTTTTGCGCACTGCTTAAAAAATATTCCTGTATAGATTGGAGGAAATCTATTATTTTATAGCGCCGGGCCCTGGCTGCGAAAAGAGAGCGATCAAAGAAAATACAAATTCGGATTTTGTGAAAGACTGGAACTAAGTGATGAGATGACAGTTGATAGATACTTATGGAAAAAAAGACTTATTGTGCCGAGTCCAAGTAAATTACGATAACGAGAGGACGATAATTAACGTGTGGACTTACTGGAGTCACTTTCGGTGATCCAAGATCCGGAACCGACAGCAAACTAATAGAACTAAAACATAAATGAAACAAATCATTATGTGTAAACCAACGTGTAATACATTAATATTATAAAGAGATAAAATTTCACATCTTGTAAATATTAGACATAATTTTCCATACAAATTCAGCGCAACTGACTGTTACACGAAACACACAATATAATAACATTTATTCATTACTTACTATCGGCTCAGCTTACTTTGATTAAGTGTTTGAAATCAACTTAACGAAAAGTACCTAAGTATAGTAAACGCACAAGGCATTTTAATTGTTATTATGAATCCCATATTTTCAATCAACCCGTTTTGTCCTATTTATTGACATCATAATAGTGATTAGTTACTTGCAAAATTTTGAATCTGGAACGGTTTTTATGCCTAGTGCGTAAGGGTTCGGATGCATTACACGGAGGAGCGAATTTTATTAGTAAGAATAATGTGAAGGTTTATAAGATGTGTAATGATATGGCTTTTTAATTTTCCATTGTTTTATATTTTGTCCTCGGCTCCACAATGTAATATCTCCTTACTCGTAAATAAATTTGTCTAGGATATTAAGTCAGTTATTAGCTAGAGTTATTCGAATAAATCATCTTCACAAATAAATTATTTTCGAAATACATCTCATATTTATTTACAATTAATTCTAGGGAGGGTAAATGATATGAATATTAAAATTTATAATTACGCAATTTCTATTCGTGTATGCGTAATTGACAATATATGATAGTCTCCTTAGTCGCAACCATGGAAGCAACATAGACTAGTTTGGTTCAGAAAAAAAGACTCGTTTTATATGTCATTTCATTCTAACTATTACAATATAAAATCTAACTTACAATAGGACTTAAAGTTTATATAAAGAGTGTATAGCAATAAGGAAGACATCGATAGCCTGCATGAATTACATCATCATTATAGAAAATTTAGTAAAATTATAATTGATTTCAATGCAGTTTTTAACTTACATGAAGTTCCAGGAGTACATAATACAGACTAGACAAAATCTACACAGACAAATCGACTGGATTGCGATGATTCTTATAATAATACTGTCTTTTTTATTGATACAGACTTTTTATTGGTATCGGTTTTATTTTATTATTCTGCGAAAATAAATATGCATGTCTATTCATATTTACTCCTGTGGTATTTTGCTCTACTAGTTATCTCTAGTTATATGCTCGCAGCATATAAAATTAAGAAACGTAAATACCTATTAAAACTAAAAATTTTGATCTTGAAGGAGGGACTGAAATAGATTTGTGCGGTCATTCGGAACATGCCTGATAATAATGTGTCCATGCCCTAATATTTTAACGAACTGAATATCCCTAAATCCGAATGAAGTGAATTTTATTAATTAAGACATTATTTTGTTCTCATTGTCAGTTTTATAAAGTTGTCTTAGTTTGATTGGTTTAATTATTTTATGGATAGAATCCCAATAATTACCGGTGTAATTTCTTTGAGAAATATACAATTTGGAATACTGTTTTAATTTTTTATTGCGAATATAGAACAGTATTTTATTTACTTTCTTTTTAATTGTAGTCATGTAATTTTTTTTTTTTTAGATCGTTTAGCCGCCCTGGTTATTTTTAATATAATATTTTTTGGACAAAATGTTAATGATATGAATGAAATATTTCTTAGCTCTATTGCAACTAGTAGATGAGATAAGTTAATACTTTATCAGTCCTGTGTTAACTTGTTTTAAAGATAGCAATGTTTGAAAATGGCTTTGTACAATATATAAAGCCTTTATAAATTTCATATAAAATATAAATTATACATACTAACATAACATCCAGTACTTTGAACAAAATATTACCGACATTGATCTAAAGTAAAATACAGTAGAGAATATTCACAGTATTTATTTTTAGCCTACAAAAATTAGCTTTTACTTACACTTTATAAGTTTTACACACATTTCATTACATTTACTTAAATTACGCTTTAAGCTTTGCTAATTACGAGATTACGTTGAAAAATTAAGTCATTCAGATTATCTATATCATACAATAATTAAATATGGTTTTCTGTAAATTGATTAGTGTTATTAAAGAAAATGTTGAAATAATTCATTAATGTTAAACATTTACAATACAAACTGAAAGATATGTTAGTCTCTCCATTTTGACAACATTTATAAATTGTTTACAAATACTCACTCCTAATCATGATATGTTTTTGTTACACAATTGCTCCTTAACATTTCTCTTTAACAAAACACGCCATTGCAACATGCCTCTCACATGGTTTTATGTAAATGCTACTGCAAAATTATGACCGAACTAATGTGACAACTCTGCTTTTAATATGCAAAAAATTCTCCTAATCAGAAAAAGAGAGTTAAATTTTAAAAATAGAATGTGGCCCTCTTTGAGTGCTTCAAAGTTATGCTTTTTGAGTACTGGCTGCATATAATCAAAAACACAACGACTGTCACTGTGGGTAGGTATGTCAAATACCTACGGCATAAAATTATTCAAAGTTAGGAGGAACTATGTTAAATTTATTTTCAAAAATAGAACACACGTTTTACATACATGGCTCCAAACATTCGCTCAGAATACTGGCCGCTTACAACTGAGAGCGCAATGATTGCTAGATCATTAGCCGACACTGCATACATTGCAGTGTCGGCGGTCTGTGGACACAGGCTAACACCACATGTCCCACAGAGCTCAAGCAAGGCTTTGGCTACGCTAACACGGATTTCACTACTGTACTAGTGGAAAACCGAATCTCTATAGTTACTCATTTCCGTTAAAAATCTTTAAAATTACGCCCAGAAAATTGATTTAAACGTAGTGAAATTTATTTAAAAAGGGTAAGTAAATAAATTAAATAAATAAATTTCCATTTCTGCATACCTATCAAAGACGTCTTAATGACGGTTAAATGTATATAATATCATAACCACGCCACATTCTGCCACGCAAGGAATAAAACATGAGGCATCGAAAGATAAAGCAATGTTTTCCTCGCGTATTTAGAAACTACGCGGATTTATCGAATTAATTTCAAATAAAAATTACCGTGGTGTTTAGCTCAACAACTTTTGCAATTATTAATTGTATTGTGCACAGTGTGCCAGCTTGAATAGTAGCTTTTGCGTGCCTTTGTCTTGGCTGGTGCAGATTGCACCACTGTGCAAATATACTAGTAGTATGAATATTTAACGTAGAATTATTCTGGGACACCATTTAGCCGTCGACTAAGCTATAAATGGTGCAGCTAAAATTTTTTTTTTTAAGAGTAAACCTTCGGTCATGGCATGTATGTTTACAGCGGATGATAAGACTAATTAACCAAATATATGTAACCAAATCGGGAGAAAGAAGAATAGCGAAAATCTGTTTTTTTATCTTTCTTAAGCTTTGTGCGAACATTTAATTAGTCATACTCAACGTGGAATTGCGAAAACGCCCTTTTTGAGAACAGTTGGAAATAGAACGGTTTTTAAATGTTTATTGTTTCTGATTTCTTAAAATAGTATTTAAGGAATAGAAAAATATATCGAATCGGCAAATCTGCTGCTTTACGAAATCTGAAAGAGAAAGGAGTAGCTATTGTTTTTTTTTCAACCACCCATATTTTACAGTACTATACTGAACGGAACGAGTAGTCATCAATTCCTCTAATCATAGAGTAAAGTCGAAGATTATATTAAATATGGTATCAAAGAGGGCTAGCTAAATATAAACTAGAAAATCATTACCATATGTATTGTTAGCAGTTCAATCAATAGCTGGTATCGATATCCTGGTTAATATCTTTTTAATAAACACATTAGTTGTTGTACCATTAGCTCCATGGAGAGGCATATTGCTTCATGTCTAAGGGTCTCTTCGCATTGTGCGTCTGCTTGGCGACTAAGCGGCACTAACGCAAGGTATAGGCTGTAGTCGCTTGTCTGTTACTGAATTCTGGGAATCGGATGCTTTTCTCTGTGTTCTTATAGGTTTAGACCAGAGGTGCCCAAATTTTTTTATCTTGTCGACTACTTGCAATGTTTTTCGGTTTTCCTTTCTTACCAAAACTTTTTTTTTCAAATTTATTATAGGTACAATACCCATTTACATCTCATGGATCCCAACGGTCGTGGTCGACCTCTGGGGGTCAATATAGACCACTTTGGGTATCACTGGTTTAGACTATGCGTGGTAATCTATAACCATCATATTGACATCGTGCACTGATTGTATAAAATTGTGAAAAAAAAACAAAATTAGAAATATTCCTCACAATTTCAGCGTGACATGCTGTTTTATTTGTTGACACGCAGCCATACGTCACAGAGATTGATTCAAGCATGCAGTAATGGTAAGGACAACGTGATGCAATAAAAGCTATGTCATATCTACGGCCACGCAGCGTCTACGTTCAACTAACGCTAGACAAACGCTCAGTGCGAAGAAACCCTAATACACTATATCATGTGCTTAGCAATGGCCACATTTAGATTTCTTCACTTCATGTTCATTTCGCTTTATCAATTAATATAAAACAATTGACTTTTTGCATTTATGTACGTAAAATATAAGTAGCAAACATCTCACATTTTATAATTATATTCTCATTTTTTTTATTGTATATATACATACATTGAACATAACTTTTGAATGAGTATACTTTATCATGATTGGTTTAACCGATAGGCAGGTTAGCGGTATGATAAAATTAAGCAATGTTTGAAATATATACAACAATAAATTATGCAGACACTGAACTACCTATTTTAATATTGAAAGTATATTATTTTCACTTTGTAACTTCCATTTATTTACTATATAAAAGCTCACTTGTTTTTATGTCAAATTAGAGAGAGAGAGCATCTCACAATTTATATCAATTTAATTTTGCCTAATATATTTGTCTACACTAAAAGCAGTTAATTTATAAATACATCTAAATTTGGGAAACAAGAATAATATCTATTTTTATATATATGTATAAAGTTTGGAAATTTCACCAAAGTTTCTATATTTACAATATTACGAGTCTATGTTCAAGAATTCCTTCAATGTTGAGATATTTTAAATAAACATAATATCACGTTTAGATTTTTTTTACTGTAACTTAACCAAGAGTTTAGTGGGCGACAGTAACCAGCGTATTTGCCAAAAAAAAAAAAAACACGCTGGTATTCCCCGAAGGGGTTTTTATGGATATCCATCTATATTGTTCCCCACTTGTTGTGTTCAAATCTCCGCTGAAACTTGCAGCTATTATGAACTGATTTGCTTTGTTGATGTTAGCTCCTTTATTTCTTCTGGGCTAAAGACGATGTTTCCACTGACGAGCACTGTGTTTGTGTATTAGCGAAGGATTAAGAAGAGATTGCTGGAGAAGTATGTGCAGTGTCCGTGTTGGGCATGTCGAAAGAATGGATGAAAGGCGACTAACGAAGAGTTTTATTGCGAATGTCAATGGAGCTGCCTGAGAGAGGACACCCTAGCTAGATAAACATACACCGAGCTTATCAGTGAGATCTCTCAAAAATGTCAGGTGCGTAGTCTGTAAATGTGGATGAAACAAAAGAGGTATGCAAAAATCGTAGTAACTGGCGTGCTATATTTTCTGCCTACCCATATGGAAGAAGGACGTGAGTATATGTATGTAGGCAGAGGTGTATTTATGTGCATCCAACGTGTGCTGGTTTCTTGAGGCCCCATGTAATAGAGGGCCTGTATAGAAAACTCGTAACTCTAGCGTTCGCCTGAGAAACATTTCTATAATTATGTATAAAATATTTGACAGATACGCCCGTGACAATCGCTCACAGTGATATATAAAAGCCGATGCATACACAAAGTCACGCAATTAGTTGTAGGTATGCGATTGTTACACGCTTCTATAGTCTCCGGCTTATTCATAACATTATATATTACAAAATGGACATGGGCTCTCTAGCAATTGATAGGTGGGTGTCAAATCGGGTCATTTACATATCTAACTTTCTAATTCAGTCTCATAATTGCGCATACATAAGTTAAAAAGGTAAATATTGAAGTAGAAGAAGCACTAAGAAGCTCGATAGAGGTTTTATTTTATTTCGACTGGGAAGTTAGAGCTAATTAATAAAAAAAAGTATAAATTAGCGTCGAAACTGTCAACCAACAAAAAATATAAAAAGTTTTGCTCATATTAAGTATATTCTTTTTTCAAATTAATTGCAACGTGTAGTCTAAAAATAACATGGCAATAAAGTTTGATATAAAATACTCGTTAGTTCCATATCCAGCTCGCTTTATACTTTCAATGTTAAATTACGCCATTAGCTGGCGTCTAGAAACGTTATTTAGAGCTTATTTTTTATTAGTCGCGTAGATTCAGCGACTATACATAAAACACGTGTGTGGTCTAGTATATTAGCCAAGTATATTTAATGAAACTGTCATTTAAAGTCTTAATTATAAAGCTTCGGAATTCGAAATTTACCGCGACGGAGTTTCAACATTATTTAGTCGACGTTCTTCATTAGACGAGTAATTTTAATATTGGCGACTCAAATTATGAATGTTGCCCGCGTCGGGCCCTTTATTTTGAAGGGATTTGCTTAAGCATCCATAGTAAGATTATAACCACAGTTAATTAAATTAATATTTGTTCGCTGGAAATTTCGTTATTTAAAGTTGTTTGAACAGATTTTAATAACGGTTATGCGATTTACTTTATTCCAAGGCAAAATTATATTCATATCGGAAGATACCTATAGACTGTTGGTCATACTAACAATATTGTTTATATTTAAGTGTAGCTAATAATGGCAAAATAAAAAAAAACAATATTCTAACAGAGTTCTTATGTTATTACACCAATTAAGAATACAATATTATGTTGACATTTTTCTTCATAATTTATCATAACACCTGTCAAATTCTAAATAAATGACATAATTTTTTCGTCATACGCAAAGTTCTTGGAGTCGAATAATATAACTTAATTATATTGTTTGTATAATATAATTGAACTTAATTCGGACTATAAGTCATTTTAAACTAATTATAACCAAAGAAAATTACTGAAGAATATTGAATTTTGTATTTGAATATTCAGTCATTTTAAATTTTAAATTAAATTTAAATTGAACCAGAGTTATCATCGTTTTATTTTTCAGATACATATTTATTATCAATATAAGTATAAACAAAATAATTTGATTCAGAATTTTAGCACCAGCTGTCTTTTCACTTTTCACCGAATTTAAACTTTATGTTCTATTCGACAACCGCAATATATACCTTACTAAGCTCATTAAATAAGTACTAGTAATATTACAGAATGGGGTCCTCACGATACTTTGAATATCAGATATTATGAGATGATATGCATGTAATAAAAGCACGTACATATAATTGCTAGGGCGGGTTTTAATGCAACACAATCCCTTGCGAAATGGAGCTATTTGAAACAACCGGTGTTGCTCCAACCTGCCCCGTAATAATATGGACCTGCCTTTATCAAACCATTTACGTCACAGTATGATTGTGAAATAGCGGATATTACTGTTAATGATTATTATAGTTTACATGAGAACAAATTTGACAGATGTTATTTGACAATGTTTCAATGAACGTCATATCTAAGTTTAGGAGTAAATATGGCACACAAATATGATTAAAACAACCAACATACATTCTACATGACATCGAGCCGATAAATTTAGTTGGGAACTAACGATTTTGACAGGCAGCTGAGTGGGAGCTGGTTCCATGCGAACTACGTTGACTGTAAAAGAAAATCATTTTTAGGACAGAAATGGTGACGTAAAATCCAGCGCTTAAAAGCTAGGAATATTTAGCAAGGCTGGAATTTTGTTTACATCCTTTATGACTAGATTTTAAGAGTTATATAGCCTTGATAATTCTTAGTGAATGCATTTTCTGCCTTATACAAATTCCATTAAGGGCCAAGTTGATAAAATTTGCATTCATGTACACTCGGCAACAGTGAGGAGATAGGAGAAAGATGTTTAAGATTCGATGAATATTATGCATCTTTTGTATGCCAATATTATCTATAACGAGCCTATGGTGTTCTTAACAGTTCAGGTCCGGGTAAATAATAATTGACGAAATAAAAATTAAAGCCTGCTTACGCTTTTCCACCAGGGATTTGTAAAAGTTTATAGCCGATATAAACTTACATATACAAATCTCTTGTGTAAAATTTGTATAAAAATCTTTTGCTCTCGTCGCTACTCTGAGTGACGTATCTAATTTGAATGTATCACACGTGATAGAATTCATTACATCTCGAATTAGGAACGATGAAAATCGATCAACATACTTCCTTCTTTTATTTCCCAAGTGGCTTAGAGTAGATACCTATGCATTAAATACATTGCCATCATGCATTTATTACGTGGCGTTTCATAGGTATAATGTAGGGAAGAAATATTCAGATTCTAGATATAAGACTTTTGTTGAGATTTGGAAAATTTAAATAGTGTTTTTTTTTAAACGAACGTCTACATTCTTAAGATAATATAATGGAACATCTGCATAAATAATCAGAAAAAGCCTACCTTTTCTTTACTGTAGTATTTGTCCACTATAGAATCCTATTGGTTGTCGAATTATGAATATCATTCTAAAAAAGAGTTGTAATAAGGCTTGGAATAACACACTGTATTCACACATACAAATACCTATTGGCTATTTTGTTAAAAGCTAAAACCTGGAAGTGAAACTAGTTTTTACGGATTTTATCGCAGTTTATTGATATTATTTAATTCCCAACGTTTCGGATCCTTTACTGCATCCATGGTCACGGGTAGACTAGTAAATCTAAAAAAAATAACTATCATGTGCATTCCAGGCCTTAGATATGTTTTCATACCTGTGACTGTATTGTTCTGCACATCAGCGAAACCTTCCCCCATGCTAGCGTAGCTGGGAATGGTGCTCAGGCAGGTGATCTCTATGGTCTGGTTGGGGTACAGCTGCAGATTCGTCAGCGGGTAGTGGAGTGAGGTGTTTGTCAGGGACAGCGGCATCCCATGGTGGTGACGATGAACCTTCATCGTTCCATACGGGACTGTTAGACTCTCATCTACCTGTTGAGGAGAGGAGACGATGTAGTTTCAAGGTATGGAGGATATTTTGGAAGTATTTTTTTTATGGGATAGTGGAGCAAACGAGCAAAAGGATCACCTGATGGTATGCGATAACCGCCGCCCATGGACACCCGCAACACCAGAGGAGTCACAAGTGCGTTGCCCGCCTTTTAAAAGGATCTGGGCATCCGGTAACCTCGCTCACTCGGTGAAACACAACGCAAGTGTTGTTTCACGCCGGTTTTCTTTGAGGCCGTGGTATCACTCCGGTCGAGCCGGCCCATTCGTGCCAAAGCATGGCTCTCCCAATTGAAAAAAAAATTTCATTAACGTATGCTATCTCGCCTATATTTCCCGAAGACTTAGGCAGAAGTGTACTTACTAATGTACACGCATAGTTCATCTATTATGTTTAGGTCCCACATTATAGGTGATGAGTCTATTGCCATTAATCGAGCACAAATTCAAACTTCGAGCTGCTATTGAGAATCTCATAGAAAAACTCAATAATACTTTACTTGACCTGTGAATTGAACCCAGGACTTCTGGCGTAGCAATCGCGTTTGGAACTGCTAGACTAATGAGGTAGTAAAAAAACAATATATATACCTATACATATTATATACACTTTAAAATGTTTTTTTTTATATCCCCCGGGTGTGCCAAATAAGTCCACTTCAGCTACGTAAATGCCAGATCACCGGTGGCCTGGCTCTGGTTTTCAAATAGGTTCATTGTTTGTTAGCCTATTCAACCCTTTACCAGCAAAGATTCGTTTACATTGACCTCTACTTGTCAGTTATTGGATGGTTATTGGCACATACAAAGCTTTTACTTCAATCTTACTTCACCGTCCAGTTGACAGCTCAATATAGTTCCAGAGGTCACTAACTGATAGACTAATGGAAGCATTTCAAGCGAAGCTGACAGCTTTACGCTGTACGTTACGTAATACTGGAACATGTAACTGGTAAGCGAGCTTGGAATTATTTTCAGTGTGTAAAGCTAGCCCAAAAACGCGTAAAATTGTAGTGTTACATTATAAAATTGGCGCAGCGGCTAAGCGGTCGGCTTCTGCGCTACGTGTTGTGGGTTCGCAGCAGCAAATATTTGTATGATCTCTGTAGATCATACAAATATTTGCTGCGTGCGTGACCCTGTGGTCTGTTCCTGGTCTGGGCGTTTGTGTATGTGAGAATTTGTGTTTGTAAACGCGCCCACGATATATGAGAAAATCCTAGTGTGGGGCAGCGTTTTTTAAAGAAAATTATCGAAATACCGTAAATATATTAACATAGTGTAAAGTATCAAACTATGGGATTTGAACTTACGTTTTTATGAGGTGTAAGCAAAATGCTTATACCTTAGGTATAAGATATCTAACTGCCACAATTTGTAAGAAAGGATTTAGGGAAATTTCCAAAGAGAAGGGGAAAGCTAAAGATAATTCACTCCATTTTATATACTTTTATGGCTGTGCTACTCGAATTCTCAGTAGCAACTTGGAGTCTAATATCTAATCTAAATCTATACTATCTTCTTCTTCTCTACTATTATAAAATTGTAAAAAAGCTGTGTCTGTACATTGAAGATATTTAAAAAAAAACAAGTGGGTTAGGGTATATAAACGTCTCCGAACCCAAAAATGTGATTTTTAAAATTCTTGTCTGTTTGTTACGGGTTGGCGCAAAAACTACTGAATAGATTTTAATTTTGTTATCACTGTTAGAAAGTATGTGCTCCAAATTAACTGGTATACTTCTTGTCTCAAATAATTAAACGGAACCTGAGATACAGATTGACCTCTCTTATGTATAGATACCCATACAAAGAAGAGATCATCACTGTTGGTTCAGAGCTTCAAGTGAGCGAAGCTGCGGGCATAGGCTAGTAATATAATATAAATCTAATATCAATAGGCTTTCCCTTATTACATGGGACCCAAACATGTCCGCGAATTGTGGGTGCATAATAGTACATCCCTACCTAACCTTTTGGGAAATACAAGCGTGATATTAGTACCCATGTGTTATCAATATTACTATAAATTGTTATTGTTTAATTTAATTATTACTATGATTACGTACGCACGATAATACTAGGTGTTAAATATTTATTCATAGAATAAAAATACGAAAAAAATTAAGTATTAAATTATCATTGTAAGCTTATAATGCCGTGCTAATGTGCTGATATTACATTTTATGCTTCTGCTATGTGTTAATTTTCATGAGTAATTTATGTAAATGTAAAAAAAATTAACAAGCACTTATGTATAAAGATAAACTTTTATGTCACGCCAAGTCTCGTGACTTAAATAAGTAATACGCGTTCTAACCTTCAAAATCGGGTTGAAGAAAGAATATATAATTTAGTGACAGATTTTGTCACAATGAAGTACAAAAAATTCTCACAGGATAACCTGTAGGTATCTGTAACAATAAAAAGGTGAACTAATTGAAAGAAACCGTTTCACTCGTAATTTAAAGACATGCAGATCATACATAAATATTGGGGAAGACCCCCCGGGAAGCGCATTCCACTTGTGATTTGATAAACGTGGACCTCAACCCGAATGAATCGCTCATTCGGGTTTTTGGAATGTCCTCCATGAATCGATGTCACTTTTTCGTGCTTCTGGTTGTCCGTTAGTAGAAAGGGCAAGGGGAATAGTTATTTTTATGGGATAGTGGGCAAACGAGCAGACGGATCACCTGATGGTAAGCGATAACCGCCGCCCATGGACACCCGCAACACCAGAGGAGTCACAAGTGCGTTGCCCGCCATTTAAAAGGGTTTGGGCCTCCGGTAACCTCGTTTACTCGGCGAAACACAATACACGCGTTGTTTCACGCCGGTTTTCTGTGAGGCCGTGGTATCACTCCGGTCGAGCCGGCCCATTCGTGCCGAAGCATGGCTCTCCCACGTCATAAAAGATTGGTGGGGGCTGATTGTGCATCAGATCTCTCCGAAATCTATGGCTTAGCATGAATGTGGACTAGAATATCACATGCAAGGATCGTGTTTCTGCTTACCCCCACGGGAAAAAGGCGTATTTATCTATGTTTCAGTAGTAAGTAAGTTCAGAACAGTATGGCTGCGTCGGCTGAGCTGATGAGACAAGTCCCAAGCGACTGGTCCAATGAAAGCAACGAGTATGTACTTTGCACCCGAAACTAGATTCTATTTAGAAACTCGCTACTAAACATTGGTTGGTATTACTACTAGTATTATATATTTGTAGTGTTACTAAAAGTTTCGTAAATTTCCGAACGTTATGAATTTTGTAATTGAATAATTCTGTTTGATATTTCAAATTTAAAAAGGTATTTGTGGCTTCCCACAAATACATTTTCAAAATTTCGGACCGTACCTTCCTACGGTAGAAGACCAGGATATTAAGGAAGAATAACTTGGTTCTATAGCAAGGTGTAAAATATATCTGACCAGAGCGGCTTGGAAAGAGGGAAGGGTGTTTCCACCCAGCAGTGGAAAGAAATGAGCTGAGAAAAAAGAACTAGTGTAGCACATCGTACACATCACATCATCTCCTAGGCTACTGGAAAACTCGCCTAATTTTTTATCAAATTGAGAATAAAATTTAAATTACGACACCAGTATTACGAGTTTAATTTCATGAATATTCAACTGACTATCTTATCGACAGGTCTGTTCGCATTTTTAAAATATTAATCTACCATTTTCATTTTAATAGATAGAAATTTAACAGCGTAACATTGGCTTGAAAATTATTTAAATTAGAATGACGAATGATAACTATTCAGTAAGAGAATATTAATATCTATGCCCTGGAAACTGGGTCGAATTTTGATAATTCATGATTTAGGGTAGAATATAGGTAAAAGCATTTTATCATCCTAGTAAACCATCCAAAGACGTTTAGCGTAGCGGCTGAGCGATCGGCTTCTGCGTCACGGGTTGTGAGTTCGATCCCCGCATGGAACAAATATTTGTATGACCTACAAGTAGTGGTTGCGGGTTTGGGCGTTTTCGAGAATTTTCGTTTAGGTACCCGAGATATAGAAGAAAATCCTATTGTGGGGTTTATTTTATTAATAATACTATTAACATCAATCAATTATAAGATAGCTAAGAGCCTGAGCTTATATCTGACGAGGCTCTCGTTAGGTGGGTCGTTGGGTTAAGTGCATGATGCAGAAAGTGCTGCCTACTTCTGAACACGGTACGTATCGTCCTGGAGGTTCCTTTCGCTAGAGCCCTGACCACCGGTAGTTTGGACACTGTTCCCGATACTGGTGGCTAATATTACTTTAAAATATTTTACATACCATCACCCCTGTATTCCCCGAAGGGTTAGGTAGAGGGGTAGTAATGTATACACACAGTTCAACAGTATGTTTAGGCGGCGAGCCTATTGCCACTAGCTGGATTGAGTGTTTTTTGAACATTCTCATTGAAAAACCCAATAACACTTTTGCTTGACCTGAGAATCGAACCCAGAATGTCTAACGTAGCCATCGCCCTGGACCCCCCCCAGGACCACTAGGCTAATGAGGCTGTTTCATTACAATTAAAAATTTAAAAAATATAGAACATGTTAAGGAAACATGTTAATGATTGTTTTTCGCAAAAATATACAATAATTATGATGATTGAAAACACTTTCCCTACTCTATATCTACATTATTCAAATTTACATATCTGTGCACATAAATGGACTGTGCCTTCAGTTTCGATTTAAAATAAGCTTTAATTATTTAGAATAGGCTCCCCCTATCAAGTAGGACCGGAACATATATAATTTTGGAATTACATTAGTACACCTTTACCTTACCTTTTTGGTATATTTTAATTATATGTAAACCATATTTATAACAGAATTCCTGCCATTTCATAACATTATTTCGACGATAGATATTCAATGTGGTATCTCAAAATTGGCTGTCGTATAACCCCATTTTTCTGTGCTCTTTTTCATCCACGCAATAAAAGCTAATACAAAACGTGCTTCATTTCAGACGGATGCCATCAGTTTGAAATATTCATAAAACTTGCCTATAACATAATTTCTGCAATGAATTGTATCGTAACATAAAAACATTTAAAACGCTGGCGGAAAATAGTTATCATTGTTGGAGTTTCTTTCATCGTTTTCAACGAGATGGAAATATCTGCATTTGTTCATTTTTACTTATGTAGTACTTGTAACTTAAAGATCGATTTTTTTAATTATTTTATTAATTACTCGTTCTGTGTGCCTACATGCGATCCAATGGCTAGAAAGCGAATGTGCCTCTTGAAGCAGGGTTATTCAAGATCAGAGGACTACGGATTCATACCCCCAGACCTCATTATAACGCTCATGAACTAGCTTTTTGAAGAACTGGGAGGAGAAATAGGTATCTAGGGAGGCACAAAATATCATAAATAATTTAATCTTAAACCAACAGTGATGATCTTTGTATGGGTCTATATACATCAGAGAGGTTAAGCTGTATTTCAGGATCCGATCAATTAATTGAGATAAGAAGTTCACCAGTTTTTAAGTTGGAGCACATACTTTCTAAGAGTGATAACAAAATTAAAATTATTAAGTTATTAACTTATTAAGTTTTTTATTTATGTATATATACCTACCTTACCTATATATACAATTAGTGAAACAGATAAGAATTTAAAAAAATCACATTTTTTAGTTCGGAGACGTATAAGTATATACTCACCCACTTGTTTTTTTTTAATTATCTTCAATGTACAGGGACAGCGTTTTTACAATTATATAACAGTAGAGAAGAAGAAGAATAATGTAAGAATAGAGCAGAAACAAGCATAAGCTACATACCTTGTGATTATTTATAAACCAAGTGAGGTGAGGCGCGGGGTGCGCGGGCGCACTCTGGCACGTCGCCTCCAACTCCTCGTTCGATGACAACTTTTTGTGCCTTATTTTTATCCTTGGACGGGATTTCTGTCGAACTGGAAAAACACTTTTTAATTTATAAATAAATAAATATATACCTAGTTAAATAAATAAATAAATATATAGTTAAATACATAAATAAATATATAGTTAAATAAATAAATAAATATATAGTTAAATAAGTAAATAGACATTTCAGGTTAAAATATTCAATGCAAACTTGAGACATTTATAATTATAGCCGGTATAAAAAATATTAATTAAATTCATGTCACAACATTTCAGAAGACGTCGCGGTAGAACCAGAATGAGATGGTGGGATGAGCTTGACTTGTACTGCATGGATTGTATGCTGAAATCTCTCAACCAGGAAGAGTGGAAGAAGGAAAGGGAGGCCTTTGCCCTGCAGTGGGATGATCACGGCTAATAATAATAATAAAAAAATACATTTACCTGAATGTACAGCAACTAAATTTTTCTAACACAAGCTGTTTATTAAACTAATTAATCTTAGTTTTAATGAAAACATTACAATATGAGTGTTTTAACCGAGTATTAGGTACTATATCCACCATATTTGAACACAATACGAAATTAAAAGCGTGGATAGATAGATTGATTCACAGCTGAATGGATAGACCAATAGATAAAAAGGTTCATCGAGGGATCGATATACCGATCGATTGATAGATCGACAGAACTGTACATCGATACATAATCGATAGATTAGCCCGAAACTTAATTTTAAGTACTTACCGATGACATTCAGTTCATGTATCTTGGATACTTTGGAGTAGAGGGGGGTTTCTAGCGCTATCTCGCACGCGTACGGGCCCGATGCTGAGAAGTCGAGGTGATCCAGCGTAATAGACGTTGGAGACAGCTTTATTAGCTGAAGAAAAAAAGCACTGTTATTCTTTTATTCATTGTACTAGCTTCTGCCCGCGACTTCGTCCGCGTAGCGTGATGATATATAGCCTATAGCCTTCCTCAATAAATGGGGTATCTAACACTGAAATAATTATTCAAATCGGACCAGTAGTTCCTGAGATTAGCGCGTTCAAGCAAACAAACAAACAAACTCTTCAGCTTTATATATTAGTATAGATATACAACAGTTTTCCTAACAGTGTGGAGACAACCGAGATGGATATTTGGTATATTCTGCTGTAATTTTTAAGTGCCCAATTTGCCTCGCCAGCTTCTGCTCGAGGGAGGATGTGCTTAACATTTACAAAAGCACAATCTATAACAATAATAAATAACCCGCTTAAAACATGATTGTCCTGTTTTGTTCCCGTTTAGAGCATTCAAGAGCACTTGTGGTTGACCCACAAGGACGGGATGTTTTAAAGGTCTCAAATCCAGAGAAAATGCCGTTGCTATTTACAACCACTACAACTCATAGGAACGGGGCAGCATGGCAGAAATCGCAAGTGGGTCGCTAGTCAGAAATAAAAACTTTGACCTACTATTATCTACCAAAGTGACGTGCCTTTTTATTACAGCTTCACTTCGGTAATATCGATAACATTGTGATGTTTCAATAAAAGAAAACTTCTTTTATTATTTATGAAGTAACAAGATGAAGAGTATCAAGTGGCACTTTTGGCGAAAGAAAATACGTAGCTATAATGTTAGTGGTAAAGTTTATTTCAAGATATATAACGTACGCCACTTTGACTCAATATGATCTGGGTAATTTATTGACTTTATGAAAAGAACAGTAAGGTCATGGAAGTTGAAATAAAAGTAATGTTAAAAGAAATGTTTTATATTTGGCCAGTACTATGTCAACAAAAGAATTAGGTGTACAGAGCTGCATTTCGACACATACCTATAATTATGTACATTTAATGTGTGGTACATTGTGGCACACAATATAACAAATTGTGCAAATAGGTTTCAGTTTTCCAAAACTATATTTTTTGGAAAGATCAACTTATATTATAAACCACTGTAATCTATTCAGCAGGCTTAGCTAAGATTAGAATCTATGATCGCTAACGCTATAGAAAACTATTAAAATGTATGGGAAGTACATACGGTCTATAAAGCTGTCACGACATTCTGACCACGAGACTTAGCGTCATAGGTATCTATAGAGTTATATAGAGTTAGCATAGTTTTCTATAGAGTTAGCGATGATAGATTCGAAACTTGGCAAGGCCTGCTGTAGTCGATTCCGAACAAACTACTTTCAGCTCTTTCGCTTATTCTGTTACATATGTATTACAAAGTATTTTTAAGTAACTTTATACTATATTTACAAAACCAATCTTTCAGAATTGTAGAGCGGAATACGTGATTTAATTAAAAATAAATATATGGTGATCCTACATCAACAAAGGAGTTTTGTTCATTACGGAACTAAAAACTTCATTTTACGGTTCCAAGTTTAAAACAGTGGCATTGTGTGGATTCCGGATGAAATCCCCGGACCCGGCCCTGCGTATGCAGATTGCATACTGTGCTAACATAGCAACGGAGTTATGCTACGTGATTACATTACAGCTTAATTACAAGGAGAGTAGGTACGTTTTATCATTTGAGATTGCTCTTTATTTCAATGCCCATAAAAGTTACATAACGCTCGCTCGTAAATTGCTACAGATTTAAGAGTAGGTAATATCAATATTTGAAATTGACTAGTAGACGAATTTAGCAAGTACCTACTTGCTAAATTCGATAGTAAAATTGAAAAATTAATTTGAATTTGATTATTAAGTACTATGTCTAAATAGTGGAATTTCATACTTAAGCTTAGTGCAAGGTAGTAGATTTTTCAAACCAGAAAGTTAGTAGTAGTTTCACACCAGTAGTATCTGTAGCTAGTAGGAGTTATTTCACATGCAGATCGCGCCAATTTATTTCTTCTAAATTTTGAATTTTATTCCAACGAACTTTTTTTGGGATGCGGGAATTCTCATGGATCGTTTGACAGGGTTTGAGAGCAGTGTATGTATGACTCATACCGACTGAAAATCGCATTTGCCCTATAAGGCCATGGGATTCGTGACGGTCAAATAATCAAAACTCTCAGAAAAACGATAGTATACATTTAGCGTGGGTGAGCCATGCTTTGGCACGAATGGGCCGGTAAGACCGGAGTTATAACACGGCCTCACAGAAAACCGACGTGAAACAACACTTACGTTGTGTTTCGCCGAATTGTGAGTTGTGACTTGTGATTGAGGATACCGGAGGCCCAAACCCTTTTAAAAGGCGGGAAACGCACTAAAGACTCCTCTGGTGTTGCGGGTGTCCATGGGCGGTGGTAATCGCTTACCATCAGGCGATCCATCTGCTAGTTTGCCCCCTAGCCCATAAAGAAACGTATTTATACTAGCCTACATCGTTCTCACAATCAGAAATGACAAAAAACCAGGCATTATATGACAATTAAACATGTCAATTGACATGTGTATCAAATTGTTCTAGCACCAATGTAGCGTGCGTGATTTTCATTTCGAGTTACAATAATACATTGCTACATCTGTCCAGCGGAGATACATTTGCAACAGACTTCGGGTAGCGGACGGTCTATTGTGTTCCGAGATAAATGATATACTGGTTATTCAATTTGTATCGCTCCAGGATTACACCGTGTTACACACAGATGTATTAATTTAGATATTATCGGGCACACGATTGGGTTGAGATTAAGAAATTGCAAGCTTGCGTGTAATTTTCTGCTTGCAAACCGATTGAGAAGAGAAATACTTTTTTTATTATTATTATTTACTTGCGGCTATAGTAGAGTAGTAGATTTACACTGGTTGGGTTTACCGTTGAATTATGCAGCTACTATGAACTACAGGATTTTCTTAAGCGTGAGCTTCTTTACTTTATTCGCTTGTGTATTAGCTTGACTATTACAAGAATATTTGGTCAAATTGTTATGATTTAACTTTTTCTAGACTTAGGGCCACTTGCACAAACTTTCTAAATGTGTTTAAATTGTATTTAAACACAAATTAACTATGAAATATTGTGTTCAAATATCATTTAAATAGATTTAAGAAGTTGGTGCAAGTGGCTCTTAGACTATGAACGTCTATTACTTGTCGTTAACCTATGAATCATTTTTCTTGCATAGACCACTTTGGGAGTTAATTGCTTAGCTTCAGCTTACTTTACTAAAGTTATTTATTTATTTATTGTAACAACGTAAACTATCATTACAGGGTTTACCCTAATGCGACAGTCAAGAACATAAAAAAATATTACTTATAAAAATATTAAACTATGTATTTACCAAATAACAGAAATTCAACTACAAATAAAAATATTATTAAATTATACACACAATCCAAACATTACTGCATCATATATTTAAGTTTTATTTTGCTTGTAGCACAATGTATACAATAATACCCTTGCGAATTCACTCCAACTACATGTAAAGACATCAATCTGAGTTTGAAGGTCGTTGATGTTACGGATAGCTCTGGTTATGGGCGCCTTGGCGAGCAGGTTAGTCCTGGCTGTAGGTACCAGTAGCAGTGGCGGGCGATGCCTCCTCCACACGTACCGGTCCGGCACACACAAACTTAAGCGCTGTAATACTCCCGGATTACTCTTCACTCCACGAAGCACTCTCACCAAGTAGGCGATCAGCGTAAAATCCCGTCGGACATGCAGTTGATTATAGCCAACCATGCCCAGGACAAACAGGGTGGGATACATCAGTGGGTAAAACGGGTATACCCCATATAACTTTTTATACAAATGGCGCGTGAATTTATTTTGTACGCGCTCTAACATCACAGAGTACTTAGCCTCGTGTGGGGCCCATATGACCGCACTATGTTCCAGATGACTCCTGACTAGTGCGTCATACAGAACCCTAACTGATGTGATGTTTGTGAAGCTTCGCGTCTGTCTTAGTACAAATCCTAAATTTCTATAAGCCTTCTTACAGATCTTGGTTACATGCTCACGGAAAGACAAATCGGGAGCCATGAGAACACCCAAGTCTCTCACCTCCCTTACTCTTTGCATTGGTGCCGCGTCCACCACGTACTCATAGAGCAGAGGTGCACGGGCACGGGTGTAACTCATAACCGAGCACTTGGATACGTTGAAGTACAGTTTGTTCTCATGACTCCATTTCACTACTCGATCTATATCTTCCTGTAGGCGCTCGCAATCAGATTCGGACTTAATCTCAAGCAGCAATTACAATTTGTTCAAATAGGTTTTAGTTTTTCGTAACTCAAGCCACTGATGGATCAGGGGGCAATAGTCTCAGGTATTGTAATTATCTTTTCGGAAAAAATAACATAACATACCATCACGCTTGTATTCCCCGAAGGGTTAGGCAGAGGCGTACTAATGTACACCCACAGTTCGGCGGTATGTTTAGGTCCCATGTAATAGGGGGCGAGCCTATTGCCATTAACCGGGCACAAATTCCTAACTCCGAGCTGCTACTGGGAATTTCATAGAAAAACCCAATAACACTTTGCTAGACCTGGGAATCGAACCCAGGACCTCTAGCGAAGCAGTCGCGCTCAGGACCACTAGGCTGATGAGGCAGTTTTTCAAGAAATTAGTTTTCAAACCATCTGAAGCCAAAAGTGGTTGCTGTACCTACTACCAGTCGTAACCATAACGACCACGATATCGGAGCACACATGCATACAATTTTGACGACCTCTGTGGTTTAGTGGTTCGTGTACCGGACTGCTGACCATGAATGAGGTCGTGGGTTCGATTCCCACAGGACACAAAAATTTATGTGATGAATATAATAAGTGTTTGTGTTCGTCCGGGTGTTTCTTATGTATTATAAGTATGTATTTACAAAAAAAAAAGTATGTAAGTATTATATCCATTGTCTAGTACCCATAGTACAAGCTCTGCTTAGTTTGGGATTAGATGGTGCTGTGTAAAAATGTCCCAGAATATTTATTTATTTATTTATTATAAGTCAAAATATGTATTAAATTATCTGTGCTATAAGATGTTGCTTCGTACCAAATTTCAAGACTGAGATCACGGGAAGTACCTTGTAGGTTTTGATTCCCTTGCGAGTGTCTAAAATTTGCGGCCTAAACGGTTGTATCTTTTGATTGCGTTGGCTTAGAGGTTTGATTTTTTCACAGCTCCAAGGGACAGTAGACCTGAGTATTTGATCTAATTGAAAGCTTGATACCTCCACGTGTTCCTGAGAAATAATGTCTTGACGGACAGACAGGCGTACGGACGGACAACCAAGTGATACTATACGGGATCCGTTTTTTCCTTTCGAGGTACGGAACCCTAAAAATAACTTAATAAGAAAGTTAAGACTTACATCGATTTCAGCACCGGTGACATTATATAGTTCGAAGGGCGGGTCCCGTCCGCGGACAAACTTCATGATGCGTTGACCATTCTTGTAAAACACTACCTGAAAATAATGTTGAATCATTAGTTGATAAAATAGTAGTAGTTAGTATCTTAAGAGTCCGGGGAACCGAATTTCCAATACAAACGTAATACTAAAATAAATCGTAATTCAAACAATTATTTTTTTAAAAAGCTTACTAGCATTGCGTGTCGCGCATTACTAGTATTCTTGTTAACCCCTCGTGCTAAGTTAGATTGCTTGTGTTACGAGTGGGTTCACGTCGGTAGTAAAATGGGTGGGGTTCGAACCGGCAACCACATGATCGCAAGTCCGACAACCAAGCCATTAGGCTACCGCCGAATTTATTCAATGTTTTGATAGTATTCGGATTCTGATACCGTTAATCTGGGTTCTGACTCTACCATTTCACGGGGCGGGGAGGGGTTTAAAAAGCAACTTCAGTAAACAAAGTAACACATTATAAAACAAACAGCTCTAAAGGGCTGAAACTGT
Source organism: Acronicta leporina (assembly GCA_947256265.1). Classification (NCBI taxonomy): domain Eukaryota; kingdom Metazoa; phylum Arthropoda; class Insecta; order Lepidoptera; family Noctuidae; genus Acronicta; species Acronicta leporina. The sequence continues at coordinate 13,280,185 of OX366518.1, read as the reverse complement.
GTTAGTGTATTCGAGAAACAACAATCATATGAATATTTATTTTCTTATTTGTGTCCCTAACGACACTCACCAAAATAATAATCTTAAAATGATAATGAATACTCTGCTCTACATCAACTTACGACCGCGACTACTAAATCAATTAGTAACTACTAACCTGTTATATTCGGGACTAGCTTCTGCCCGCGACTTTGTCCGCGTAGCGTGATGTTATATATCCTATAGCCTTCCTCAATAAATGGGCTAACACTCAAGGAATTTTTCATATCGGACCAGTAGTTCCTGAGATTAGCGCGTTCAAGCAAACAAACAAACTCTTCAGCTTTATATATTTGTATAGAGTACAGATATTTCACTATAAAACTATTTAATAGTTAATTATCACGCGCTTACACGGTGAAGGAAAACTTCGTGAGGAAACCTGCATGCCCGAAAGATTTTCTCGACGGCGTGTGAAGTGTCCACACCCGCATTAGGCTAGCGTGGTGGACTATAGCCTAATCCCTCTCATTGTGAGAGGAGACCCGTGCCCAGCAGTGGGACACATTATATTGGGTTGATTATGCTTATAGATATTTCGAGACATCATCATAATCAAATGATATCCTTAGTATATCTCATAATCGCCCACCGCTTGAATAAAGCAGTTAAAAAAAGACTAGACCAAATAAAAACTATGTAATAAATTATTTATTTACGCAAAAAGGTTCTTATTTGCGGCTAAAAATGGTACCGTGACAATTCACGTCTCAGTTTGTATGTTTTTAATCAATTTCCCGAAGGCAATAGGTACTGGAGAAACCCTCGTAAAACCTGATCGTATTAATTCGAGGAACTGCGGACTCTCAGCTAATAGCAATCGATTTCGATACGTCTGTATATGCGTAGTACTTGCGAACCGCCTTATTATCCAGTTAGGTGTATTAAAGGACATTCTGAAGGGTATACAGCGAGCATTGGGAATATTTATGTACAATTATTTTAATAATAATAAGAAACCCCCATAAGTTACACAGAGGTGTACTGATTTATTTATTTATTCATTTAGGATCACCATCGAAAGATATTCATACAAAGACAAAGATTATTAAAATAAATAGGTATCTTAGACGTGTACTCCTTTACTTACAGGAGGAGACCACAGCTTACACAACTGAACTAAGTAATAGTTTAAATAATAATTATAATGATGTACACATACAGTCAAATTTCTGGGAAATACCAATATCTGTTGATAGACTGGATGTCACGCATTTTGGTCTTCTGGCTATTACTACCAATTGTCATAGACGTATGACGCCCTGTCTGAGGCACGGAGGAATCTCGTTGCTCACCCATCCACATATTGACCACAGTAAGCAAGGCTTAACTTTGCAGATTGATTGATCAGATTACCTATCTACATACCTACTCGTACACAGTATGTCATTCATTTTCTATTAAGACAACTTCCAAGGGATTTACTAACAGCGTTCGAATTCACATTCGAATTTCAAATACGAGTTGGAATTTCCATTCGGATCAGCCGTATGCGCAAATCTGTATTGAACAATCCGGTCTAGGCCGATTTAACTGGTGTAGCCTTAGTGCTCTTGGTATATTCTCTATTAGCACTCTAAATGCACTAACCTTCAAAATGTACTCAAGATTTATGTCGGTATTTAGCTTTATGGTGTTGTGAATTTTGTGGCCTAATGGCTAGGGCGTTGGACATGTGGTTGCCGGTTCGATAACCACCCATTGCACTATCAACGTGAACTCACTCTCTAACACAAGCATTTAGCTTAGCACGAGGGGTTAACAAGAATACTAGTAATGTGCGACCCACATTGCTAGTAAGCTCAATAAAAAAAATTCATTACAGATGCAAATTCTTATGCCTAAGATCCGTAAAGAACATTCTCAATAAATAATAAGAAGGTAATACTGAATAAATTATTGCAGTTATATCTTAATACTCTACTCACGACGTTGCTAAACATAGTCCACAGACCTAGTTCTGCATAACCCTTCGTGGAATAGAGGCGTAACTGTATGTTTAAATTGAGAGAGCACGTGGGAGTCATGCTTCGGCACGAATGGGCCGGCTCGACCGGAGTGATACCACCGGCGTGAAGCAACGCTTGCGTTGTGTTTCGCCGAGTGAGTGAGGTTACCGGAGGCCCAAACCCTTTTAAAAGGCGGGCAACGCACTTGTGACTCCTCTGGTGTTGCGGGTGTCCATGGGCGGCGGTTATCGCTTACCATCCGTGTGCACGTTTGCTCCCCTATCCCAAAAAAAATCCTATATAAATTCTGTTTGCACCAATTAAAAATGCAAAACAGTATCACAAAACAACGTTATCGCCTTGATTGAAAGAGATATCAGACATAGTTAGAATAAAGGTCACGCTTTAATTAGGGAGTTTAGACTCTAAATGTTGAAGGTTAAGGCTGTGCCTGCGGCAATAAATTGCGTTCCTATGTTAAAATAAATGTACCTATAGGTATACAAATATCCTTGTGTGACGAAGAGATAAGCAGCTTGCGTTGTACTTTTAAGTGCTATTTTAAGTATTCTTTTTCCAATTTGTATGTTTTATACATATCTGTCGCATGTCAGACGAACAATGGGAAAAACTGACAACTCAATGGGTCCCACTTAATGGCAGACGCCAACCCGACAAGCCCAGACGGGGATGACGGGATCAGCTGGACTCTTTTCAGAGTCCCTGGCAGCAGTCGACGGAGAGAAGAATAACAGTGCAATGATAGCGTAGTGGTAACCATTGACGACGAACGAGTTCGAATCCAAGGCAAGTATCTCTGAATTTCGTATTAATAGTTAATTATCACGTACTTAAACGGTGAAGGAAAACATTGTGAGGATATTTGCACACCTAAGAGATTTTTTCGACGTCATGCTAAAACTACCAACCCCCACTAAGCTAGCGTGGTGGACTATAAGCCTAATCCCTCTCACTCTGAGAGGATTTGAAGGAAGTCAGTTTTATTTTCATAAAACGTTAATTTATTGACAGGCTAGCGGCATGCGCTTCAATATCTATATTAAAAAAAAATGTCAAGAATCTTCCCGGGCATATAATATATATATATATATTATCTTTAACAATCTACCAAAGTTTCATTGCAATCGGATAAATGGCTTAGAAACGAAAAGAGGACATTGTTTTTATTGATTTATTTATATAGAAAGATGTTCAATGACGTCACGTACCTTGTACAGAGATTCAGGGTCTACATTGTGGTCGCAGCGAAGGACGGCGCTGTGGTGATGCACCACAAAACGTGGCGCGCGCAGTTCCACCCACACTTCAGCCATGCCCGCCACTGTGGACAACATAAAAAACATCACCCTCAAACAACAAAGAAGCTGACCTCAACACTGTTGGGGTCAGCTTCCAGTCTAAACAGTTTTCAGTCAGTTTTGCCCCGTGTGAGGACGGGTTAGAATACTGTTCCTCACTGCCATTCAGATAGGCATTTCGTAAGAGGTGAGAAAATATCTGACCTTCTCAGTGGTAGGCCCTCTTGGGGTCAGACTGGCTGGTGAGCACCCTAACGTCGGATTCTGTGGTGTAAATCACCTATGTATGTTTCAACTTTTGCATGGAAGAGTCAGTTTCCTCACTCTCGGATGCTGCGGCCCTGGCAGTCTGTAATCCGTAGGGACTCTTAAGACTCGGCAACGCATCCGTAACTTCTCTGGGGTTGATTGTGATTCTCTGAGTTTGTTTCAATGTTTCTTCCCAGAAGTCGTCAGTTAAGAAATGCCGGTGCCATCTTAATTTAAGCAATATGAAGCCTTGACTTGTGAAAGTCAATGTTTTATATTTTTCCTTAAAAATTCTTACATAAATAAATATTATTATAATTTACCATTATATTATCCTTTGCGAATAAAAGAAAGGATAACTATTTACATTTACAAAGCTTTGTTTTCCCCTCAATTAACTCTGTTTAAATCTTTTGTAGCATAAATAATCACGGCAGCTAACGACATAACAGCATTGGTTCACAATCGGAACGGCAAATAAACGGTTTGTAAAAGCATTGAACACTTCGTTCGGAAACAGATAATCGACGAACATTCACATTTGTTACCGGCTTATCTTACACGAATTAGCTTACGTAACACAACCAGTGTTTCCTGGTTTAGCATTTGGGAAAATATTTTCGGAGATCTAGTAATAGTAGCATCGTAGCAATACTTAATTTTATTGGGCATTTAAATTTTATTTTTCGAAGTTATTTTCTTTTTTTTTCTTTATACCACAGAAGTGCCAAACAAGCTTACGGCCCGCCTCATGGAAAGTAGTCACCGTAGCCTATGAACATCTGAACCACCAGAGGTGTATAAAATGTGGCCATGGAGATCATATTAAACAATTCCTCAGAACACAGTCCATAGGTACACGCGGTAGAAGTCATGGTGTTTTTATCCTAGAGGAATTACTGAATATAGGCATTTTACCGACTCAGACGACTGCATATGAATATTTTCTTAGGAAATGTTTACACTAACGAACGAGACAATGCGGTCCCCTAGGTAACAAGTGACGTGAGCACTAAGCCTGAGTCACACGTCACTTGTTACGCTGATAAATACTGCCCTGTAATGCCGAGCGAATACTTGCGAAAGGCAGTTGGCATCGACTGTATGGGAGAGATTTAGCTTCATTGCATTAAGTGGGACAGACCAGCTGACCGAATAAGGTCTGATATTGATGAGTTTCCAATCTCCATGAATTTTATTTACTATAAAAAATATTGACTCATCTTTCCTCAAACCTACAGATAGGGTAAGGCGTATTTGTGTATGTCAGAATTTTTGTTGGTAAAAAGCACTCACGGTAGGGGAGAAATCCTACAGTGAGGCAATGTTTTTTTTAACAAAATTAATTTAAGACAGAGGTCCTTTCCAATGGTTACTTTACAAAATTAGCAAAATTGAGACTCATCTTTTAACCTAACAATTCAATTTTTAAGAAACAATGAGTAATTATGACATTGAATATTTTATGATCAATTTTTTTAAATCAAAGAATTTTTTTTTCTGTTATTATAAAGTTGCCATACGCTTTTATAAACAATTAGAAATTGTGCACATACCAGTTACACGCCGTTCCCAAAACAACAATTTGCTTGACCTGGGAATTGGAACTCGGGACCACCAGTGTATCATTCGCTCTTAAGATCACGACTAATGACGTAGTTGTTCCGTTTCTATCATTGTCAGAACTAGAACGAAACTTTTACAAAGTTTATTATTACGGGGTTAATTTATGTACCCGTTTTTATACAGTCTCAGATCTCCCACTTAAAGTGGCGTGTGATACAAGCCTTTAAGCGGGCAGGAGCGACTTTATGATGATCACTTTCTCGCTCCGGCCTACCGTCGCCAAATGACGCTATAATTCACGCCGCCCCCAGAGATCGCGAGCCGTAAAACCGGTGTAAATTTAATATCTATCTAAATTTCAACCCACGCTAATCTCGATTTTGGATTAAAGATTATTTCGAAGGTAATTTCGTTGAGCTGTCGAAGTATTGATTAGTGTTGCTTGATGCTTTGTATATGTCACATCGGGCTTCCGATGAGGAAATAGGTTACTGAAAACAGGTTTGTTTCTCACTGAATTTTTGAATTTGGAAATGGCAAATAGGCCTATACGGCGCAGAAGTCGATCGATCTACTGAGTGTCTGAGCGATCGACTGCTGCGCCGTTATAAGTGCAATCCCCATACGGAAAAAATATTTATGTGACCTACGGCTACTTGCTCAGGGTCTGGGCGTTTCTGTATGTCAGAATTTTTCTACAGTAGGGCAATATTTTTTTAACCAAAGTTGTTACAAGGATAAAATTCGAATTCCATTACCTAAAAATTTTATTTTAAGACAAAGATCGAGACCTATGGTTACTTTACAAAGTTATAATTACTCAAAAATCAACTTATAAATATCTGAAACTTTATCAGTAATTGTAGGTACTACATTTTATGCAAGTGAAAAATAATTGCAATAAAATTCTGCAAACATTATTCATATACGAGTATCATGCAACAACCTTACGTCATATTAACTAGCAGAATATTGTAACAAAATTATTATGCCACACCGTGGACTTTGCCCTTACGCGACCCTAGCAAAACCCCGTACAAAAATCATGTCGACAGATGGCGAGTTTGAGTATAATGCTCAAATGATTACATATTTCATATATCTATTATATACTGGAAGACGAATTAAGTTTTCAGAGTGGCTTTCGTTCTTAATAGATTTTAATTTGGTTATTTTTTTTTCGGAGTTGATTACCTAATTTCCGTATTTTGTGGTGTAGTACCTACACTTCTGCCTAAGCCTTCAGAGAATACAGCCTGTATATATGTTTTATGTAAATTTCAAGCATTTTTTTCAGCTTTATAGACTGAAGTAAGACCAGAAATTAAACATAGATTATAATAAACAGGAAAAACTTAATGGATCGTGACAAACTAAGTACAATATTTAAAAAATCGTGTTCAGGTCGGAGCGTGCCACGCCAACCACCGCCATTATTCATCATCAATCAGCCGCAAAAATAATTTCAGTTACTCGTTTTAGGTGTTTATAAATATATCCATAATTATAGTTATTTATATGTAAGTACACTGCAGTAAAGTTCACGGCTTTCGAAACTAAATTGTAATGTAGGAAGAACATGCAATTTTTTTTATTAATTTCGTAACTCGTTTAAAAATACACTTAAGTAGTTTTTATTTTGGTTGTTGATGTCATCGGTATAACACCCCCAACATTCTACATTTTTGTTGATTGTATTCGATTTTATTGCATAGGTACCGAAAAAGAGGCGTGAAGTTATCGGACTTATTCAGTGGTAGGACCTCTTAGGGTATGCGACTAGGGTCAAGCCCTAAGAGTCGTCAGAATCGGTGTGCAACTTGGCGTTTGTTTCAACCTTTGCTCTTGAGAGTCAGTTCCTCCTCGGATGCTGTGGCAGTCTGTAGTTCTCAGGGGCTCTTAGGCTTAGAAACTAGACACCTGCTACACTAAATATAGCAGGCGTCCATGGGCGACGATGACTACTAACCATCAGGTAGCTCATCCGCTCCTTTGCCGATTTTACCAATAAAAAGGAGGCAACTAAACATGCATTTTCACCACACTGACACAACTTGCGTTATTAGGTTTGGTACACCTGATGCTTTACCCAATGTTACTAAGTCTGCTTGTCCTCCTTAAGGCGATGTCAACAATATCTCATTGATATCCTATAAGGGTCCAGTGATCTTGAATGGTCCACAAAATCGTTATACCAAAAGAAATTATAATCAAATCAATATTATATCCAAATGTCAATATTCAAATTGAGATACCGTTAATCTAAGATTATAGGTTAATTTAAAGTTCTTACCGTACCATTTCGTCTACTACTCCACTGGAAATAAACGACCGGAAAACCGTTTCAAACTTGGTAAAGATATCAAAAATTTCATTCACTTACATTTATGTCCAGTGAAGTATTTTGGACGAAATGAGAGAGAGCAGAACCTAGATAATACAGTATCAGAATTTGAATGATAACGCATTTTGAATAAATTGTGTTTGAATTACGATTTAATTCAATATTAGGTACCTATAAATAAATAAATAATGTTTATTTCCAGTAAAAAATGTTGACAAAGGTTACAAGTGCAGTAAATGGTACAAATGCATTGAGTATTATTTTCTGGCTCCCAAACTAGGTTTATAGCCTGTGACTTGGGGACCAGTGATTCCATAAGGTTAAATAGATGATTAGATCTACGTTTGATTTATGATGCTATGTACGTCTGTGTTGCAAATTTGGTCCGTCAGACTCCTAAAAGACACAAATTCGTTATATATAGTTGTACGAGTAGACACTACATATCCAATATATTATTGAGATAATGTGATGTCGTATTAATCACTTTACTGATCTTATAGCCAGCTTCGAACCAGTCAAGTCATTGGACAGCTGGCGCCCACAACTTTAACTTAAGCCTAAAGCTCACAGTAATGCGTACCTAATTAGTGTCAGGTCGCGCTCTGACCCAATTCCCGTGAACTCTGACTAAACTACAATACCGATGAATTACAGTTACACCGTCCCTTATTTTGTAAATAAAATAGATTTTTAATTATTTTATCGCGTTTTGTGTCGATAAGTGTATATATTCTAAGAAGACTGATTTAATATACATTATTAAAAGTCTTCCGAGCCTCTTCCCAACTACGTTGGGGTCGGCTTCCAGTCTCACCAGAGAACAACCAGTCAGACCTCCGCAACCCAATTTCTGGGCAATACCGATATTCGAGTATGAAAGACTTTTCTGACTACCACTAACAATTGTCATAGATTTTTGTATGGCAACCAGGACCGGTGGCTTTACGAGATCTATGAGGCATGAAGAGGGCTCGATGTGTTGAATAAGAAGATCGGTCTCCAAGAATGGTCACCCATCCACATACTGGCCGCGGCGAGCGCAGCTTAACCTTGCAGATCAGTTGATCAGCTTAGTTATTACTTAGCCACGATAGGCGTGAATGAAATAAGAGTGGAAAGTGGCGAACTGGTAGGAAAAATAACATTTTAGACATTTTGTGCCCTTTTTATCTGCTTTCAATCTTATTTTATTTAAGTCTATAATTATAAAACAACCTATAAAACAGTTTTGATAGTATCACAATCACGTTATTACCGCTAATTTGCGTTAACTGCCCAATGTTCAGTCCTACTATAATATTATAAATGCGATAGTTTGTGAGGACGGATGGATTTTTGTAACGGTTGAATGGATCTGGATAAAATTTGGCACAGATTATAGTCTTGAATAAGACATGGGCTACTTTTCATCTACCTATACTGTTTTCTTTTTCGGTTTTCTGAAGTCGACGCAGAGGAAGTCGCTGCCAGAGGCTAATCTATAATATATCACGGTGAACTTGTTACTCTACACACGAGTTGTGTGTCTTCTCTTTCCGAATGCACAATTCAATACGCTGTGAAACACCATGAGACTAGCAGTTATATTATAAAATCATTCTTATTTTTGTCGTGCGTGAATCTTATTTTAGGTAACCTCAAAGAGTACATAACAAACAAGTAATTTTATTTAATTACACACTTAAACTCGACTTAATTGAAGTAGTTATTTCTGTATTTCGGTTGATTATGTTATGATACGGTTTTATTAGGCAATTTTGACCGCCTGAATTAGTTTCGTAGCTCTTTATTAATCATAATAAAACAGATCGAATAAAGAAAAGCAGAGTAACTAATTATAAATTAAACATAATTGTATTTGACTAGTTTGTCTCGAGAAATCGGAAATCGTAGGTATATTTTGATTTGAATGTAAGCAGATACAAACAGATTAGTAGTTATCAAAGAAAAATTAAAACTAAAATGATTAAATCTTCATCACAGTCATTTATATAAAAGCTATTAATAGAGATATTCAAAAATAGTTGTTTATTTTTAGGTTCCTACATTTTATCTAAGTAAGTTTTGAGACTTCAAGAACAAGGTTTAAAAACGTCCTAATATAACTAGGAATAAAACCAAATATACACATGTAATTAAAACAAGAAACAATATAAAATAAAAATATTTCTCTGGCAAAGACACACGCTTTAGGCAAAACTATATTACAAACATTACGCTTTGAAACTTAATTTGAATAGGTATGTATGTTTCGTTGGAAAAATATTACTTATTTCTTAATTACACAGTGGCTGTTCCACTCGCCGGAGGCAGTAAAGGGCCCAAGAGTTGTTAGCTTAAACAAAATAAGAGGTAAAGTCCAGAACCCCATGTTATATGCCAAGTAATTGCTTTGTGTGGACAACGGACCTTCGTTTATTAGCCTTTTGTAAATTGACAAGATTCGCTTTGCCGTTTAGGGGAACAGATTATGTCATCTCTTTATCCGACATCAAAAGAAAGAGATTTTCGATTCATCTAGACATTTTTTGACTGACATAAAAAAAGAGGTGGTTCTTAATTCAACCGTCACCGACTTCCGAAACTGTTGTTTACTACAATATTTTTATGATTTTGAAAGCGGTTTTACTTTTTGTTATTGTGCAACTAAATCTCAGAAATTTGTCATACCTATAAACACAATGAATATTGTTAAATAGGAGCTCAAAAAGCCTTACAGTCTATCCTTAGGATGTCTGTTTTACCCAGACATTGGGTTGTGGAAGTCTGATGGCTGTCGCTTCGAGTAAAATAATGATATTCAGCCGTATCTGCTGAATCTGCCATCCCAATATAGTTGGAGAAAAGACTAGCATGAGTAAGAAAAAAAGAGAAAAAGAAAAGCGGAGAATGAGAATGAATATTTGAAACAACTGATTCTAGTTATATTTTTTTATTTCGTCATTGGTGAAAATTATGTGTTAGTTTACTTATGTCGTTGATGTAGCAATAAGTTGAAATTCGCTCCTCTTTTTACCCGACTATAGGGAACCAAAAGGACAGTGATGTTTTTAGTTGATATTCATGTCTGTTCCTATTTCTTCATATAAACTTAAGAAGAAATAGGAAGAATAACAAGTAAATCGAATTAAAATGTTATTAAATTCGTCGTAAATTAATTTTATGCTGTTGAAACACGATAGTATTCTGACTTTCAAATAATCTTTTGTCATTAAAATTAGGTTTAGTTACGCCTTTATATAGACGTTTCACTTAGATTCGAAAAATACACTAATCTCTTTTAATATTGGTTCAAGAGACTTCGTACAGCTTTGTCAGTTAATGAATTTTTAAATACCAATTTCTTTTAACCATATTCTTTGCAATCTGAAAGTGATTTGTTTTGATTGAATTTATTTTCATTAATTTATTTGTAGCTAAAATATGTTTGTTATATTTGTTCTATTACAAAAATATGTAATTTCTTAAAAAATGAAATATTATGTTACTTCATTATATCACAGTTTCTATCAAAAAATATTTCTGTTACCTTTTTTCGCTCTGATATAGGTACATACTATAACGCCTAGGGCTAAGCAGGGATGGGCTAATGTATATCGAAAGTACTCTGGTATATTTTGAATCCTATATAATAGGGGCGAGTCTCTTGCTACCAACCGGGCACAAATCTAAACTCAGCTGCTGCTACTCAGAACTTTATAAAAAAAACAATCACACTTTGCTCGAGGCTAGAACTCCAAGTTGTAGCAGTCGTGCTGACATTAACTTCACATGAGCATCGTAAAAATATTAACCACAAATAGAGCCCATCAACAAAAACATACTTATAATGGGATCAAAATTAAAGGAAAATGGTTTCAACAATTTTAATTTTTTGCTAGACCGAGAACTACAGGGATTTATGGCATCATAACTCAGTGCACCATATAAATCTTAAACTAACACTCGTTTTGCGGGAAAGTGACAAAGTACACCCTATCTCAATCCTTATCAAAACCATTAAATACTTCTTTGGAACTGTTTTTCCGAAAACGAATTTATTTTTCTAAAGCCTGCTATTTTTTATAAATCCAACACCATTCCTACCCCTTTATTATTTTATGTTTCACTCTATCTGACATTATTATTACACACACAAGACAACTATACACAATTCGCTTCATTCTAAATTAACCCGTATTCGCTGTAACACGTGTTGTAATGTCCTCAACGTCTCCGCCACTTCGTCACATCGTGAGGGTTAAAATTAAAGGGGATGTCACCAAGTACCGGAATACTTGCGTTATTAAGTAATAAAGTAGTAATTATGTAGTACATAATTCTTGTTGATGGCTCGTAGTAACAGTGTTACGCAGAATTAAATGTTTACACCTGTGAATTTAATTGTGTATCGCGATTACTTGTTATTTGAAAATGAAGAATTTGTTTATTCTATTTAATGTCTTTACAGATGTAATTCGCTTACGCTTTTTATAAAAAGTTCTTCCTGTCGGTATAGGTACACTGAAATAAAATATCATCTTAACATACCATCACGCCTGTATTCCCCGAAGGGTTAGGCAGAGGCGTACTAATGTACACCCACAGTTCGCCGGTATGTTTAGGTCCCATGTAATAGGGGGCGAGCCTATTGCCATTAACCGGGCACAAATTCCTAACTCCGAGCTGCTACTGGGAATTTCATAGAAAAACCCAATAACACTTTACTCGGCCTGGGAATCGAACCCAGGACCTCTAGCGTAGCAGTCGCGCTCAGGACCACTTGGCTAATGAGGCAGTTAGCGTAGCTTGAATTGAGAAAAAAAACTTAATACCAATATAAATCGCAATCCAAACAATATTTTATCAAATTGTGTTATTAATCGGATTGAAATACCGTTAATCTAGGTGCGTTAGGACCATTTCTTCTACAACTACTTCACTGGAAATAAACGACCGGAAAATCTTTCCAAATTTGGTAATGTTATCAAGAATTGCATCCGCTTACATTTATTTCCAGTGATGTATTTTGGACGAAATGGTAAAGCACACACATCTCTGGGAAACTAAATTACAAGAGGTAACAATACAATAAAGGCCTAATTAAGGCTAAATATCTATCTAACATCAATATTAAAAATTTCACAACTGTGACATTATCGGGGAATAACAAAACAGGTTTATACATATTATGTAACAGATTTCTTTTGCAACGAGATCAGACTGTAAAGTAGGATATTTTCTGTATCGTGGGTGCGTTTATAAATACAAATTCTCACATAAACAATCGACCAGACCCGGAACAACTACCTGTAAATATTTTCTCTGTGTGGGGGATCGAATCCACAACTCGTGTCGCAGAAGTCGATCGCTCAGTCGCTACGTCAAATGTGTCGTCAATTCAGGAAATATTGTATAATACGTAATAAGCCTAATTTCATCAATAGAAAAGTATAAATAATTTTACATATTATTTGATATACGAGAAATACTCGTTAGTCTAGTGGTCCCAAGCGCGACTGCTACGCTAAAGGTCCCGGGTTCAATTCCCAGGTCGAGCAAAGTTTTATTGGGTTCTTCTATGAAATTCTTAGTAGCAGCTCGGAGTTTGAGATTTGTGTTAATGGCAATAGGCTCGCCCCTTATTACATGGGACCTAAACATACCGGCGAACTCCGGGTGTATACTACGCTCCTGCCTAACTCTACAAGGGAATACATGCGTGATGGTATGTTATGTTATATACAAGAAAATGGCTGTCATAAAATGACGCTGATTATATAGATACACACCAACTAAAACTGTATGTCGACTACATTATTCATGTGCTCTGTGCAATTTAATTTGCTACCCAAGAAATATATCAGCTACATGTTCGGATGCAACAACCAGACAGAATTAATGGAAAGCGACCACATTTCATGTTAGGAGTCACGAATTGCAGCGAGCATACCACACTCACGTGGTTTTGCAGTGTATTATGTTATTACAGAGTAATATAAAACTTGGACTGTGTCTCATATTGCCAGAAAAAAGATTTTCAGAAATGAACTCTAGTTTACCATATCTTTTTAATACTCTACTATATTATTACTCTTTACAAACATACATACGCTCACGCCTTTCTCCCACAGGAGTAGATAGAAACTATAGACCGCCACTTGCTACGATTCTTGCATACTTCTTTTGCTTCTGCCACATTCATACATCTTTTCATACATACACGCCGGTTGCGAGTACTACGCAACTGACCTTTTTGAAAGACCTCGCCAATAAGATCGGCTTATGTACTTCTAGGACGACCATTTCTGACGCTGCCGCTGACATTCGCCTTATAAATTTTTTTCAGTCATTCTCTCAACATGTTATACTTCTTTTATTAATGTTGTTCCACACTATAATTGACAAGCGTATGATTTTTAGTGCTTTTCAAGCATGTTTGATCATTTAAATAGAAGCTTGTAGCAAATTACGTGATAATGCTTGGCTGAAGTTTTAAATATTTCCGCAATACTTGTCAAGCATGCTTGATCATACACCTTACTTGTAATAGGTTCATATAGGTCTCACAATCATCCAGACTCGGAACAAATAACTGTAGACTTATAAACAATTGTTGCATAAGTGAACCAAAATATAAAAATCATATTGGTGAATTCTGAATAGTCATCATGTGTTTACGAGAAGTGACTGATGTCAGACCACCTTTATACAATTTCTGGGCAATACCGATGGGTATCGTAGGCATAGACCGACTTTTAGGCATTTTCAGCCTCATACCTACTAAGAATTCTTCGTAGGTGTTCGAATGACAACCAGTAGACCAAGCACGAACACTTTCGAAAACGTATTCGTATCGAAATCGAGAATAATTTATATGAGAAGGAGGTTAATGAACGTAGATGAAGCGAAAGTGGTGTGCCAGGATCGTAGCAAGTGTAGTCTCTGCCTACACGTATGTATGAAATTTGAAGCAGAAAAAAACTCATTCGTTTACGATACGATTTCGATAGTTGTTCGGGCTTGGGCTACAGGACTGACGTGCTAGCGTGCAGTTCGGTTGATCAGTGTAATTACTACTTAACTACAAGAATAACATATTTTGTGTCCTTTCACCCATTGTTTTTCAAAGTACATATCAATAGTGTCGCCCCCTATTATATGGGACCTAAAAGTACTTACCGCTGACTTAAGGGTATACGTTAGTGCATTTCTATCTAAAACTAACCATAATCGTGGAATAAAAATATCCAAAAGTAGGTACCTAATTCATCAAAACAGTTCAAGTGAGATTATAAAATAAATACTCAAAAGACAGGCTGTAAGAGGGCTGCCTTTACTTTGCCAAGTAAAAAAACACATCGCTGAAGTGCCAAGTGCGACTGTTAATAAAAATGTTGACTTAGTTTGGAGCTGTTTGCTCTGAGGAGTGGACGTCCGTAAACCGACAGGAATGTAAATTTTATTCAAGCTTCCTTTTGCTGTTTCCTTTATTCCTCGAGATTCCGATTCATCTTACGGAAACGAGGAATTGCAGCGAACGGACAATTCTATTCCACGAAACTTTTATTTGTATTCCTCGATACTGGAATTCAGGTTTCATTTTATCATTTTCATTCCGGCGTTCGGATCTGGTTTCATTATTGGTTCTAAGATGTAAGTTCCGATAGGAGCATATTATGCTAGGTATGTCTTGTATATAGATTACATAAAGGGGTTTTGTTTGACATATTATATATTGTTTTTCTTGGGGTTCCAAGTTACCTAGAGAAGAATGTATAAAACAGATAAGTTTTCAAATAGAAATAGCTATCTGAATACCTACGTAAAAATAAATAATTTCTGGTACACAACATAGTATAATAAATGACTTTTATATAAATGGAATAATATATAAGATACTATAATAGGTAACAGTAAAATTCTAAATTCTATACCGGTTAAATTCTATAAGCACCAGTTAAACTCTGAGCATACTAACCCTGACCAGATTTGATAAAGACAAACCCTTGCAGCAAGGCCCGCCTAATGAACAGAACAAACATGACGTAGTGAATTCTCATTGGTCTACGCAACTATGTTTGATAGTTAGGAATGGTACGTGACAACCTTGTACATCACTACATAGTATAAAACAAAGTCGCTTCCCGCTGTCTGTCCCTATGTATGCTTAGATCTTTAAAAATATGCAACGGATTTTGATGCAGTTTTTTTTTATAGATAGAGTGATTCAAGAGGAAGGTTTTAAGCTATTTAATATTACGCTACGACTCTTAGGGACGGGGCAGCGCGGGTGAAACCACGGGTGGGTCGCTAGTAGTCTTTATAAACAATAATATATTAAATAAAAATAGAATACAAAGCTTTCTTTATATAAATTTAATCCATGGTGCGACTAAATTACTTTCTTTAAAAAAAAATATTTCTTGAAGTGCTATAATATTATTCATCATCTGCCTTATAAGCCTAATAGTTCTTAGTACCTACGACGAATTTTAGATCGAGCAAAGTGTTATTGGGTTGATCGATGAAATTCTCAGTAGCATTATATTATTACAATAGCTTTTGCCCGCAGTTTCGCTCCTGTGAAGCAAAAAACAGACAAGAATTTTAAAAATCACGTTTTTGGGTTCGGTGACGTTTATATACCCTATATAATTTGTTTTTTTAAATATCTGTAATGTACAGATACAGCTTTTTTACAATTTTATAAAAGTAGAGAAGAAGATTTGTAATGTAATATGTGAACAATGAATTCATTGTTCACATGTGCAATAGTTTCGTAGTTCCCACTAGATGTGACATTCCACTAACAGGCGGGAAACTGGAATATTATTACAGCATTTTGATTCAGTAGTCAGCCGCTGCACAATCTATATAGGTATTCACGTGCTCGGCGCCAGTGTATTAAATTCCGTTGAAAGTGTATTTTTTTGTATCGATTTCTCAAATTGCCGACGTTCTCAAAAAAGGTCAGGTTAAGAGCACCCTAAACCGACGATCATGCATGAGGAGTGCTAAAATGGGGTTCCAGAATTGTAGCAAGTGGAAATCTTTTGTCTCAGCCTACCCCAACGGGACACAGACGTGTCAATATGTATGTATGTGTGTACGATTGTCATTTTTGGTTGTAGGTACCTATATGAAATCTTGTGTAAGTTAACAAAAACTTCATAAAGCGATGGCTGGATTGGCAAAGTGGTTGAGCAATCAACTATTGAACTAAATATTATGGATTTGACCCTCGCCAGAATATTTGTATGGCTAACAGATAAATAATTGTTAAGTTGGGCTTTCGTTATCTGTAAATTTGTCTAAACTGCAATGTTGTTGTGCTACTGCTATGCTAGATGTCCTGAGTTCGATCCCCATGTCGAAGTGTTATGGTCTTATATATGATATTCTAGGTTGATGGCATGAAGTTTGGAGTCTAGCCTCTTTTACGTAAGACCTAAATATGGTGGACTGTGGGTCTATATTAGTAGGTACACCTCGGCCTAACCATTCGGAGATTCTAAGAGTGATAGTATATTCTGATAAAGCTGTCTAAGTATATTTGATAGTAAGTAAGTTGTGCCAAATAAATCCAATTTGTTTGAAGAGAGGATTTAATTCGAAAACGTTTTTGTCGTGTTTCTAATTATCAACTCCTCAATTCGCTGGTATTAATTTTATTTACGTATTCCTTGGTATAAATTGGCTTTATAAAACATATTTGATTATAAATTAGATTGGATAAATTAGGGATTTAGATATCAATAACAATTCGGCTGATAAAAAAAATTAAAGGTGTCGAGTACGAATCCAAGGCAAAGTTAATTATCACGCGCTACGGAGATTTTACCGATGGCATGTGAACTGTGCCAACCCACTCTAGGCCATCTTGTAAGCTTTAGATAGCCTAATCTGTCTCATTCTGAGACGACACCTGTGTCCAGCAATGTGGGACAGTAAGTGAAGTCGATGATGATTATGACGGGACAAAATGGTATCATAGGTATTCTTATTCGATTTTTTTTTACTACAGGGTGAAATTGAATAGTAACAAAGAACATTTAGAATACCTACATGATTAAAGAAAATAATTATTTGGAAAAAAATAATTACATAATGTTCTTTTTTAGTAAATTATAGAGAGAAAAATCTCGTTGTTACACAAATAAAGGGGAATTATAGTAAGTGCAAAGCGTTAATACTTCATGTAGTAACTATCTGCACAATGGATGCATTTAAGGCCACGCTGTGCGGATATTTTGATATCGCTTGAGATTATTTATTTTGGTTTTATATAATGTATGTAGGCACCTGAAGACACTAGACAATAAAATATTTTTTTTTATTTACATAATTGAAATTTAATTTTAAAATGAAATTTATACTTACTTTTTGGTTACTGAATATTCAATTTCAATTTATTACATGTTTTCAAAGGCACCTATAGAATTAGTTTTTCCATGCACTTCGGCATTCCTATATGCGCACAATAATTTAAAACCCTACACTATTATAATTATTCAAACACCTCACGTTTCAAACAATAATAAATTCTGCAATTCTGATGTAAACATTTCTCCTATAAATGTCACCGGACTCGTAAAATTAAGACAATGTCGATAAATAAAGTTTTGTTGCCAAGAACGATTGCGATCCCCTGTGGACTAACAACAATGAAGCAAATATTGCACGAATAGTCGAAGAATATACTTGATATTTACTAGAATATTTCTAAAAGATGTACTTTGAAAAGTGCGGAGCTGTGTATCCTTTTATTTAGTTATAAAAATATTTCTTGTTACTTTTGAAATAACTTTCGAATGTTATATCTTAAAATATTTGTTTTCGTCACGTCTGAAATGAATCACCAGTCGATACATGATTATGTAGTATAAAAATAGAGTTTTTTTTTTTTTATATACCTTTTTCGTATTTGTTACATGTAACAACCATTACGTTTATGTCCCTAGGGATGTAGCAGTACTCATGATGTTATTTCATACTGCAACAAAAATAAA
The DNA here is from genome assembly GCA_947256265.1 of Acronicta leporina. Taxonomy (NCBI): domain Eukaryota; kingdom Metazoa; phylum Arthropoda; class Insecta; order Lepidoptera; family Noctuidae; genus Acronicta; species Acronicta leporina. The sequence continues at coordinate 13,261,725 of OX366518.1, read as the reverse complement.
TACTAATAATAATCGTGAGCTGCACGTGTCATTGACAACTTTTTTTATATGATAGAGGGCAAACGAGCAGACGGTACACCTAATGGTAAGCGATAGCCACCGCCCATGGACAGCCGCAACACCTGAGGGGTTACATGTGATATGCGTTGCCGGCCTTTTAAAAGGGTTTGAGCTTCCGGTATCCTAACTCAAAACACAACGTGAGCGTTATTTCACGCCTGTTTTCTGTGAGGCCGTAGTATCACTCCGGTCGAGCCGAAGCATGGCTCTCCCATGGTATTTTATCTTAAAAAAGCATCAAATATTTTGCAAACTCGTTTTATTTTCTAAGTATTTTAAAAATAACTGCCTCATTAGCCTAGCGGTCCTGACCGCGACTGCTACGCCAGAGGTCCTGGGTGCGATTCCCAGCTCGAGCAGTGTTATTGGGTTTTTCTATGAAATTCCCAGCAGCAGCTCGGCGATTGGAATTTGTGCCCGGTTAATGGCAATAGGCTCGCCCCCTATATCATGGGACCTAAACATACCGGTGAACTGTGGGTGTACTACATTAGTACGCCTCTGCCTAACCCTTCGGGGAATACAGGCGTGATGGTATGTTATGTTATGTGATTAAAAAAAAAATATAACTTACTTAAATAAATAATGTTGGAATAAAAAGCAAATTATAAAACTAAATAAATTTCTAAGTAGTAAACGTGTCAAAGGTACGGCAGGTGTCTACGGCACGCTACGCTAAGCTACGAGCGTAGCCGAGCGTGCTACGCGCGCTGATGCACAAATGCGTCTCAAGAAAACGTCGCACTTTGTGCAAATGTTGCCATCTTTAAGAGCATTAATAAACCCTTCTTAAGGTAAATTTAAGACTCAATGCTTTTACTCTCGTTACCAAAGATGCATTTTATAGTATTCAGATATTTATAATACTTTAATTCTTGGATTTTCTGTTGAAGTATCACTGACTGATAGTTCATTATTTTCGAAACGCTACAACAAAGTCTGAGGCCATTGCGATTTAGGACATAAATGGGGCGGTTTACACTATAATTATGCTAACATAGATTTAAAAAATATATACTGTTTAACTAGTAATATTGATTTTTTTTATATGAATGGAAGTACCTGCAAGAAAGTATTTTCTTTATAATGAAGAAATTATATTTAAATGAATTGTAGGGCAAATACCTAAGATAAATATAATATAAATAACATAATATTTATATTTTTATTGAATCTATAATTAGTATGTATATTTTTTCTTTAAAATACTTTATCCCACACTAAGATTTTCCTATGTATCGTGGGTACGTTTGCAAACACAAATTTTCACATACACAAATATTTGGACAGGACATACAAATATTTGTTCCGTGCGGGGATCGAATCCACAACACATAAAGTACAAACTGTTCGCTCAACCACTACGCCTAACGTGCTGTCAACTGTATATAACATAATAGATACTGTATTAGGATTGGCTCATAGCCAACGCAACTTTAAATAGTCTACACTTCAAAGAAAATAGTTAGTTATATTTACTCTGTAGCATCCATCATATCGGCTCTATTTATGTTCAACTTTGTCGTAAAACCATAAAATCCAGTCAATCAGATTATTGTATGGCTTGTAGTGTAGCCGTCAGTGAATACTATGATTCCACAAAAAGTGGAAATTTTAGGCCCCCTGGTGGCAGCCGCTTCATGTAAAATATCGATATTCACTGTGCGTCTGGCACACACTCAAATGATAAATGATTTAAATTCATTAAAATATCGAATTTAAATTTCATCATCAATGGCAACACTGAGCATGTAAAACTATTAAACGACAAAAAGTAATTAAAATTTTATGGCGGACGAAGTGATCCGTCGCAGCAATCACGTTGGAACAATAAAACGAGGCCCGTAGTACCATAAATGTACTATGAATTTCAAATGATATCGGCCGCGAAAGAAAATGAATCGTTTTGCACAATTTTTCTGGTTTTTACCGTTTTTTTACATTACCATGTATATTTTTTACATTACTTTTGGAACTTTTTACAACTAGGATTGTCGTGATTTATTTAATGGTTTGGTAAAAATATTATCTTATCGAGACTCTCTGATCCTTAGTATAATCTGAGCAGGTAAATAATTATATTCTATGGTCTAATAATGGTCGTAAGCATGACAGCCACGCTAGAAGTCCTGCGTTCGATTTGTAGGTAGAGCAAATTATAGAAAATTATAGGAAGCGTCGGTAGCCTAATGGCTAGGGCGTCGGACTTGCGATCATGTGGTTGCCGGTTCGAACCCCACCCATTGCACTACCGACGTGAACCCACTCGTAACACAAGCAATCTAGCTTAGCACGAGGGGTTAACAAGAATACTAGTAATGTGCGACCCGCATTGCTAGTAAGCTTTTTTTTTAAAAAAAAAAAATTGTATTGGATTTTTTATGTAATTCTTATTTATTTATTTATTTTATTCTTTATGCACAATTAGTGTACAGAGGCGTACTAAATAATTCTTGGTAGTAGCTCGGAGTTTAAATTTATGCACGGATAGTGACAATAAGCTCATTATATGCAGTGACAGTACACTACTACTCGTATATGGGACCCAAACATTCCGGTGAGATTTCATTAGTATTTCGCCGTCTTCTCACCCTAATACAGGCGTGATGATATGTTTGTAGGTTCTCGAATAGCAGGTCTACAACTCAAAAAGACACCAACACGCATACATAATGGTAAAAAACCACTGACGGACAGACACCTATTCCACGCGAGCTATATGACGTGGTTTTTGGGAATTCCCAAAGGATTGGGAAAACGAGATCATCGTGGTTACACAGTTAATATTTATATAAAAAAACTCGACGGGATTACTCCTCGTTCCGCAAGTCATTACATATTCCGGTCGCCGCCGTGCGGTCCACGCAAAAACTGTCATCTTCACTTCTTATTTGTGTTTGTCCGACTTTGCCGGGCCGCGTGATTTTAATAATTCCCGTACCGAACATTGTGATGTGGACACGGGTTTTTTGTACATGATGTGGTGTGTGCGAAAATTAGGGACGTAAATTTTAATTGGTTTTTTATTGGGTTGGCATTTGTTTTGGTTACGATGAGTTTCAACATTGAGTTGTTTTTAAATGCATTTATTTATTTATTTATTTATTAACCAACTTATACTAACAGTTTACACCACACATACAAGTTTTCGGTCATAATATAATAATACTGATACAACGCAATAAATTATTATTATTATCATTTTTTTTTTATTATTCTGAAATATAGATATATAAAATTAGGTAAACAAGCAACAAGCATTGCATTGATTTATGCTCTTTATGTTTAGATCATTAGATATCATCATAGGAATTCGCTGGTATTTTTAGGTTTTGGGTTGGCATTTGTTATGGTTACGAGGGTTTTCAACATTGAGAATCGTTTTTAAATGCATTTATGTATACTCTTTTATCTTTAGATCACTAGATACCATTATAGGAATTCGCCGGTATATTTAGGTTCTATGTAATAGGAGGCAAGTCTATTGCCATTAACCGAAAACAAATCCAACCTCCTCCAAGCTGCTAATGAGAATTTTATAGATAAATCCAAAACCACAGCTCCATCTAGAAATCGAACGCAAGAACTCTAGCGAAGCAGTCCCACTGTTCACAAATATTTTGATCTTGGCGTATTTTAAGTATGTAAATGTAATAAACATTTAATTTATTTTGTAAATTGTTTTTGTGATCATAATAATTTCGGTTTAAACTTTTGCCTTGCTAACTCTTTCCTAGCTGCCATGCTTTCTGTATTAATAATTAAAATTATAAACTATATTCACATTTTTAGAACTACAACAGAACTCAATTTCGTCTACACAAACTGAATTTCAACTACAATCATACAGGCAATAGTTAGTGTGGAAATCAATTATTTATTCTGCACGACACCTGCGCGGTACAGTGCGTATATACCTATAAATTCGCTAAATTAGATACAAATTGCGTTTCTGAAACACTGAAATGTTTGTTCGCAGCCTTGAAAACCGGCGAGCAACTTTTGTTTGGAAAACAAATGCGTATCGAATACATCTGTACCTACTATTCTAATTATGAATGTACGTAAACCGCCAAATACACGCGATGGTTTTCGGAATTGGATTTCAGAAATTCGATAACAGTATATGGGAAAGTGGAGTGTGCATCTTTAATTTCGAATAAATTTGAATCTAGTGCTGAATGATATCGGCGTGTTATGACTTCGTAACTTTATGAAGTATGGTTATACTCTGAAGGTTCAATTTTGTTCAAATTAAATATTAAAACGTTCGAATAGACAAATAAAGACTTAGGCCCACTTGCAACTTCTTAAATAATATGTTTAAATTGTATGTACACAATTTTTCATAGTAAATTTATGTTTAAATACGATTTAAACATATTTAAGAAGTTGGTGCAAGTACATTTCCGTACATTTTGTTTCTATTCTTTCTAAATATAATTTGCCCTACGGGTAGGTGTCTAGACTAAATATTTTTGTAGACACAGCCTTGATATAATTACGAAACGTTATTAATAACAAGCTTGCGTGCCTCGAACTTCATGTGAGTATTAATCTGCCCACCTCCAAATAAACTAAACCCACCGATGGATATTTGATATCGATTCGCCCATGTTATGCGGTTTTGTTAGCTTTATTACTTTAAAAAAAAACTTTAGCAAAGGTTCTTCGTTATATTACGTGGATGCATATTGAATTTCCTGCAAGGAAACTAAGTTTAAGACCTGTTTCGATGCGAGCACGGCAAAGTTCTTGGGCGAAGAAAAAGGATATGGGTAGTTAGAGGCACTTTTTTATAGAATAGGGGGCAAAGGAGCAGATGGATCGTCTCATCGTAAGCGATACCTTCAGCCAGGGATACCTGCAATACTAGAGGAGTCGCAAGTGCGTTGCTGGCCTTAAATAAGAGTTTGGGCCTCCATTAGGTATCTTAAACGTATGAGTTGTTTCACACCGATTATCTGAGAGGCCGTTTTATCACTCCGGTCGAGCTGGTCCATTCGTGGCGAAACATAGCTCTCCCACGGTTACAGAAAGTAATATTAAGTTTTTCTTACTGACCTATTTTATAAGTTCAAGAAGCATTTCTATAGTTAGCGTCACTGTCATCATTATCAACCTATTACTGTCCCAATGCTGGGCATGAGTCTCCTGTCAGGGTAAGAAGGTTAGGCTGTCGTCAAACACGCTAGCCTAGTACAGGGCAGACATAACATGCCTTGAGAAAATCTCTCAGACATCCAGGTTTCCTCAAAATGTTTTCCTTTGCCATTTGAGCTAGCAAATATTAATTCGTATTTATATTAGGTATAAATGCGAAAGTATGTCTGTCTCTCTGCCTGTTTAGTACGTTTTCACGCCTAAAACATAATGCCGATTTCGATGAAATTCGGTATAAATGTAGATTGGCCCTTGGAGAAGCACATAGGCTACTATTTATCTCAAGAATTAAGTATTTGTATTGTGTCCTTCTTATTAATCTATATATACTAATATATAAAGCTGAAGAGTTTGTTTGTTTGTTTGTTTGTTTACTTGAACGCGCTAATCTCAGGAACTACTGGTCTGATTTGAAAAAATCTTTCAGTGTTAGATAGCTCATTTATTGAGGAAGGCTATAGGCTATATATCATCACGCTACGCGCACGAAGTCGCGGGCAGAAGCTAGTTATATTATATAAGTATTACTATCAAAAGAAGCAATATCCACACCTAAAGTGTGGCATCCTAGTCTAAACAAAACGCCGTAAATGACAAACTATAGTTTGTAGCAACATTTTACAAATGTTCATAATATCGCGTGTATAAGAACCATTAAGTTGTATCCAAAATATTTACGTAAACACAACGTTCCATGTTTTGCTAAAATCTTAACAAGTTGTTGAGCTTGATTGTAAAACGAAGGAAGTTTTAAATTACCCCTGTTTTGTGGTTTTTTGAGGCTTTTTAGAATTATGAAGCTATTTACCATACATAATATAATTTATATATGCATCACTTTCTAATGAAATAAAAAAGTTTACTTATTCGTGACCATGGATGATATAACGGAGCAGAGACGTTATGATTTTAGAAAATGTATAATGTAACGCGAAAGTATTTCATTACTAGCTGACCCAACAGATGTTGGTTGTCCTGTTCAAATATTAATTATATTGAGTTTATTCCAAAATTAACTGCCTGATTAGCCAAGTGGTCCCGAGTGCGACTGCTAAGCTAGAGGTCCTGGGTTCGATTCCCAGGTCGAGCAGTGTTATTGGGTTTTTCTATGAAATTCCCAGTAGCAGCTCGGAGTTAGGAATTTGTGCCCGGTTAATGGCAATAGGCTCGCCCCCTATTACATGGGACCTAAACATACCGGCGAACTGTGGGTGTACATTAGTACGCCTCTGCCTAACCCTTCGGGGAATATAGGCGTGATGGTATGTTATGTTTTTTGTAATAATATCTATGCTTGGCAACATTACTTTTTTACAACCTTATTCAGACTATTATAAATATTTTAAAAATTAAATTAGGTGAATGGGTTCAGCCGTTCTCTAGTGATGCGTTTACCAATGAACCATATTTTTATTTATTTATCTACACTACTGTTACCTATAAAGCGGAAAGATTTTGTTTGTTTGTAACGATTAAACGGAAAACCAACTGACCCGATTTAAAGAATTGTTTCACTATTAGGATGCTACATTACCTATCCCTTTAGTTAAAAATAACGTTACTTTTTTAGGTCATGATGAAACCGCGTGAAAAAAAGCTAAGTAGTCTAATTAAATAAAGCTGAAGAGTTTGTTTGCTTGAACGCGCTTGAATTCTTTCATCGTTAGATAGCCCATTTATTGAGGAAAGCTATAGGCTATAATATCATCAAGCTAAGACTAAGTAATTATTCCACGCGGATGAAGTCGCGGGCGGAAGCTAGTTTCTAATAAAAATACCTACCTACTAACTAAAACCTCCTTAAAAACTTATAATTCAAAAGTTTAATCATTAAGAACTTGACATACCTACCTACAGCATAAGCATAATATTTGAATCTTGAGCATAATATTGAATGGATTTCTTCTACATTAGTAAGACGGAATGCGAAAATAAACTTATAAAAGAACCCACCTGCGCCCCTCGAAACTTCTAGTCTTCTGTTGAAGTAATTCAGAAAATCTAATTATAGTCGGGGAGCCGGCACAAAGAGCTCGGAACTTTTAGTCGCTATCAGGCTAGTTCAGGAGCTGCGATCTTGAAGCTGCGATATATTTATGTTCAGGAAGGGTGTTGGGCGCTCTGACAGTCACTGTAATTGCGGTCATATTTTATGTACCTAGGTTGACCGTAGGAAAATGGAAGGCAAATACACGTTACGTTGTGTTTCGCCGACTGAGTGAGGATACCGGAGGCCCAAACCCTTTTAAAAGGCGGGCAACGCACTTGTGATTCCTATAGGAAAACGCGCCGATCAAAAAACAGCAATATCTTCCCAATTAAAAATAAATTAAGCAAATGTCAACCATTCGCACACAATACCTTCTTTTATAATAGGTACCCAATTTCCTTGCGTCTCCGAGGCAGATAATTAAAACCCGGTCACAGTATCTTTTCACTTTAATTGAAATGAGAATTGGAGAGGATAAGGTTTTAAATAAAATGGAAAAAAAAAAACAAATTAACTTTTTTAGAAATTACGAACACTATAAGCACTAATAAAGGAGATGATAAATCAAAATTGGAATTCTATTCTAAATTCGAAATTTAAACTTATTAGACGACCTTCTTGCATCACTTACTGCAAAGTAAAATTACCTCATTTTTTTTTCTTTATTAGAGTAAATTATATTGTCATAAGACAATAATACGTTTTTATTCCTATTCTTTATTAACATACACACTTTAAAAAATCTGATCACGCAGTTCAATGTATCCTTTGGTCTTGCAGTTTTAGGCTTGCATTTAGATTTAGTTGAATCTTATTAGGATTCTAAGCAGGTGATAAGATTTAAAAGACCCGAATGGCTTGCAGGCGACTGCCACGCTCTATCTTACCCTGATGACCCTATAACGGTCCTACAAGAGTCCAATAGAGAGACTAGCACTCTCAAAATACACGCAAACAAACGCCGCCCGATTTACCGCCCTCGCCGGCGAGGCCCGTCGCGAAGACCCAGTAATGGTAACCCCCCCGACCCTTGCTCGAGCCGGCCCGCGCCGAGCCAGTAGCTTTAAATTAGTCCCTAATAATAATTTAAACCAGATCCAGCCGTCCCTAGCTGCCCCCCCAGCAACGCCCTAAGCCGAGGCCCGTGTCCCGCAGGGGACGCCCTTAGCTGCTGTTGCTTAATTTTAAGTTGCTCCTGGCTGGAGGCATTCGGTGCCTTGCCACCAAGTTCGGTTACGCTGTTAAGATTCCCTGAATCAACAGCTAATGTCCATTCCAAAAAAAAAAACAGCAAGCGGCCTTGGAGAGTCCACCGTCCGACATTACCATGGCCCCAGGTAGGTGGCATGTGTGTTTGAGACACGCGGACTTTCTGTTAGGATACGAGGCAAGGCGTCGCCCTTTGAAGGGGTTCAGAGAAAGCTAGGACAAAACCCGATATGATTGTGGTGCATATCACGGATCCTATAACCATGAGTGAGCCATGCTTCGGCACGAATGGGCCGGCTCGACCGGAGTGATACCCACGGTCTCACAGAAACTCGGTGTGACTGCGTTGTGTTTCGCTGAGTGAGTGAGTGATACCGGAGGCCCAAACCGTTTGAAAAGGCCGACAACGCACCTGCGGCTCCTCTGGTGTTGCAGATGTCCATGTGTCGCGGTAATCGCTTATAATCAGGCGATCAGGCCATAAAAACCCGTTCTATAGGGTAAGGTAAGACAAATACAGTTTTTAGTCGGAATTAGTCCGGATAACCTGCCGCGTCCCCAGATGGGATAAAAGGTGGTAAGACCCAGCCATCGATGCTATGATATTTATGAATAAATTTAGTGAGTATAATTTATCTTCTCTTCTTCTTTTATTATAAAATCGTTAAAAAGCTGTCTGTACATTGAAGATATTAAAAAAAAACAACTGGGGTATACATATACATCTGTTTTTAAAATTCTGCAGAATAATTTTGTTATCACTTCTAGAAAATATTCCAACTTAAAAACTGGTAAACTTATTATTTCAATTAATTGAACGGATCCTGAGATACAGTTTGACCTCTCTGATGTATATAGATCTATACAAAGAAGATATCATCACTGTTGGTTTTTGATTAAATATTTTTGGGATCCATTTTTTATCCTAAAAAATCCTAGGTTCACGTGAGCGAAGCCGCGGGCAAAAGCTAATGATTCAATAAATTTGCAAACTTTTTCACAGTGACCTATTTTGCCCAATGATATCAACACATTACTTGTTGAAAACATCCCGCTCTATGCAAAGTAGATAAGTATAATGTTGTAAATATGTACAGTTGCGACGTAAATTTTATACTAAAAACTCGGTTTAAAGACAATTGGTTCGTAAACGTATTGCATTTAAAATTATTGGCCTTACAAATACATTTTTAAATGAGTACATGGGTACCTATTAATTGTGTTACGTTATAATTATGTGACTTTCTTTGATTTCGATTCGAAGCTTCGACGTTCGATTTTCATAGTAGGCCTTCGGGTGCCTATAGGCAGAAACATTATTACGTGTGAAATTTTATTATCAATCATAATATATCATTTTAGCTTGACATTAATATGCAAAAGTCAATGACTGATTGATATTAGAAAAATAAGTATTTTGACAATATTCAAGTAAATACCAGTGACGTTTGGCGTAGCGGCTGAGCGATCGGCTTCTGTGCCTACAACTTGTAGGTTCGATCCCCATACGAATCAAATATTAATTTGTATGATCTACAGGTAGTTGTTCCGGGTCTGGGTGTTTGTGTATTTGGGAATTTGTGTTTGTAAACGCACCCACGATACATGAGCAAAATCCTAGAGTGGGGCAACGATTTATTAAAAAAAAAGGCTAAGGTATAATAAAAAATAAAACATATACAACCTATATTTACATGGTGTACCTACTGTTGGTGTATGATGCACATAGCCCCGCCTAACTTTTTGGTCATGCGTGGTGGGATGCTATGAAAATAGGGCCATAAGTAGTAAGTAATTTGTATATTTCTAATTTGTTTTTTTTAATACAGCAGACTTAAGAATGCGTATCATATTATGGAATGAGTGAAGGGTAATGTTTGTGTACACTATCGGTGTTAATAAAAAAAACCGTCCAACTGGAATATTGTATTTTGCGTACCTACTTATGATATTTCTTCAACAGTACCTGTTATATACCAGAGGTCCCCAAACATTTTTACCTTGTCGACCACTTGGCGTGTTTTTCAGTTTTGGGTTGACCCCTGATGTCATTCTAAAATTTCAATTCATTATACATAACATAACATACCATCACCCCTGTTTTCCCCGAAGGGTTAGGCAGAGGCGTACTAATGTACACCCAGTTCGCCGGTATGTTTAGGTCCCATGTACTTAATAGGGGGCGAGCCTATTGCAATTAACCAGGCACAAATTCCAAACTCCGAGCTGCTACTGGGAATTTCATAGAAAAACCCAATAACACTTTGCTCGACCTGGGAATCAAATCCAGGACCTCTGGCGCAGCAGTCGCGCTCAGGACCCCTAAGCTAATGAGGCCACCATACCCATTTACTTACATCTCATGGAACTCAATTTATTTTTTGCTGACATGGACCCCTTACAGTTTATCGTCGACCCCTGCGGTCGATATAGGCCCGAAATATCATTGAATAGATACCTACTCATATAAAAGATTGGCAACACTGTATGGAAATGAGAAGCTTAGGATAGAAAACTACTCTTTACCATATTTTTTATTACGATGCATGTACAATTTTAAAACATGCAAAATGTAACTAAGTTGATATATTCCATGCATTGTTTGTTCCGTAAACAGAAAGTGTGACGGAAATTGGATTGTTGTTGTGCCATTCTGGCTTGCATCCTGTTTCCACTGGATACAATATTATGAAGTAACAGATATGCAATGCTAGAAAGGAGATCAGATTTTTGCGAGCACAATTAAATGATGTGATTTTTCGGAATTTCCCACGGCATTAGAAGATGGGGTTATCCTGGGGAAATCCTATCGGCTCTTTTTTATCTATATCTATTACTAATATATAAAGCTGAAGAGTTTGTTTTTTTGTTTGTTTGTTTGCTTGAACGCGCTAATCTCAGGAACTACTGGTCCGATTTGAAAAATTCTTTCAGTGTTATATAGCCTATTTATTGAGGAAGGCTATAGGCAATATATCATCACGCTACGCGGACGAAGACGCGGGCAGAAGCTAGTAAAAATATAAAATGTCTATTAGAGCTCCTATAGCTATAATATCTTTTGTCTTGTTTAAACAGGTATTATTTTGTGACATACAAAAAAACTTTTTTTAATATAAAAATATAGTAAATGTAAAAATGTCTTCTTAGTGAAATATTGTTACCTATATTATAATAGCGAAATTTATGTAACATATATAGGCGGCGGTAGCCTTATGGCTAGGGGTTCGATTTGGTTCAATCGAAAGTTCATAGCACGCTATACTATCACGCCTGCACTCCCGATCAGTTCAGCAGAGGTATACTCATCAGTTTACAGGTATAATTGGATCCAAATCGTGGGTGTGTGAGCAAATCCAGACCCTATTGCTCTATATTGCCCTATGCTTTTATTGCTAAGTCCATAGAAAATCCTACGACCGTACCGACCGTCTTTGACCGTACGTTGTATTCTCTACCCCTGTTCTAAACTATCACACAGTAAAATATGCTCATACCTACACCCTGTCGTCACTCTCCAGATGACAGACGATCTATAAGAACTCTATCGGTTCACTAAAACAAAGTGAGAAACTTTACTTTGAAAGTAAATGGTGGACATTTAATCGATGGGCTAAAATAATTAATCGAAGCTCAAACCTTCGGACAAACTTTGAAGTATAATGTGCAAAATTTTAATCTGAACCGTCAAAGAGCGGAACGAGCTAAGTTAAACTTCGTTTCGCTAGCTCGCAACAGGTACTTACAAATGAATAAGTAGAAGATTTGGAAATTATTAAAATTGAATATCATACTTTATAATTGCCTCATTACTACTAAGCGCGACTGCTATACGGTGTCTGTGTTCGATTCCCAGTTCGAAAAAAATGCTATTAAGTTTTTCTATGAAATTCTCATTAGCGGCTCTAATTTTGGATTTGTGCTAGATTAACGGCAATAGACTCGCCCGCTATTACATAGGAACCAAACATACGCGCGAATTGTGGGTGTACACTTCCTCACCTCTGCCTAAACTTTCGGGGAATATAGGCGTGAGGGTGATGCTATGCCTTGAGTTCTACTCCTCTCCTGTGTAGCATAACTTTTTGAAGTATTTACTCTGATTGCATTAAAGTGTCTCGAAACAAACAAGATATAATTCCATAAATTTGGAATTTTATTCTGTATTAAATAAAATATTAAACAAACGCCTGAGTGTGCGTGGGAGTCCCTCAGTTCTTATATAAAAAAGCCATTCAAAAAACAATGAGACGTTGACAACTGCGTCGTCGTAATGTTTTTATGATATCAAGTATTTCTTTAAGTATACAAGACAAGCAAGACTCTTCAATGCTCAACAAGCTACTTTAAAGACAGGCTTCGATCTTATTTCTCGTTAAAAAGATTCGGCGAAAACCACACGAAAACTGCGCGGCTGTTGCAAATGGCCAGTCCTCGGGGACAAATTGAGCATAATTTTATCACCACCTACCCCCAGACGAAGTTCTAGAGTGAACACATAAGAACTCAAAATTCGATAATGTTGGGAAACTTTCCTGTAACGTAATTAGCTCTTGCAGTTCCGCCTACATACTATGTTGAAGATGGTTTCTTGGTTAAACTATAAGATAAGATCACTGTTTGATAAGATGTGTTGGTAGACGTGATGATAGTAAAAACTTGAATATTCTTGAATAATACAAATATATATAATTTTGTAGCTTCAATGAACAGTGATAGCATAGTGATATCATCATTGGACTTCCAAAACTCTGACTTTTCGAAGTCACGTCCATATTAATAGTTAATTATCACACGCTTAAACGGTGAAGGAAACCTGCAGAGAGATTTTCTTGACGGCGTGTGAAGTTTGCCAACCCGCATAAGGCCACCGCGGTGGACTATAGCCTAATCCCTCTCATTTTGAGAGGAGACCCGTGCCTAGCAGTGGCACAATGTAAGGAGTTAATTATATTATGTTCTACGAGTGTACTTATCTACGAGCGGATAGCTAATAGTTGTATGAAGAAATATCTTATTATAGCGGTCCAAGTAGCTCATCGATTTCCTTAAACTTTTGCCATAAAAGAGGAAAGATACTTTTCAGTCGAGGGGTTAGAACAGAACTTTAGTAATTAATTTGTTTTCTACGTAAGTCCCGAAACAATCCCTCCGAAATCCAAAACCCGAAATCAGGTTCACTGTTTCAGTATTACTTGATTTGGGCAGTTAAATCATGAGAATATTATAGGTATTATGTAAATACTGTCGACAGAAAAGTTAGATCTAGATTATAATTTTTACAAAGAAAGCCTATGGCAGATTATTATTTATTTATAACATAATCTATTTCAAGACTCATATGTTGTTCTCTGCCTGTACCTTATTTTAGGAACCTATTTTATTGTCGACTGTACATTAAAAATATCGATTATTGTTATTTTCGTTTTATTACAGATCACGATACTTCTTATACTTAAAAAAAACAAGGGGTTGCTCAGGGAGTGCCAGCAGAAGTGAAAACTTGAATATTAACGAAGATTTCACTTCAATACATGATAATGTTCAGTTGTACTGTCTAAGAAAATATTTGTTTTCACTTTTGTCTTACGGTCTTATCTGTCGCAATATGATCTATCGCGAGTTTAACGTTTTACCCGCATAACAAAAAGTGCACAGCGCCCCTAAACAAGTTTTCACTTCAAAAACATTTAAATAAATTTCAGCCATTCATATTCTACCTAGGTTCATTAGAGTCAATGTTTACAAAGATAATTTTCTTCTTCTCTACTATTATAAAACTGTAAAAAGCTGTTTGTTACGGGTTGGAGCAAAAATTTTAATTTTGTTATCACTGTTCGAAAGTATATGCTCCAACTTAAAAACTGGTGCACTTCTTATCACAATTAATCAATGGGATCCTAAGATACAGCTTGACCTCTCTGATGTATAGATACAAAAAAAGAGATCATCACTGTTGGTTAAATTTAAATTATTTTTTTGGATTCTACCTATTTCTAATCCTACTATAGCTTCAGGTGAGTGAAGCCGCGGGCAAAGGCTAGTTGTATAGTGGGTCGGACCGGACGCGCCTGCGTCTGCTTGTATTCTGAGTCTAGACGACCGGTAGTCTGACTGCTGAATGATGAAAACTGTTACATAATTTATTTGCCTCATTAGTGTAATCCTAAGCGCAGATGCAAAATACGAGTCTTTTGTACCTACTAATGGCTAATTCTGGTACGTAACTGGTCGAATTTATCTTCTATATTTGAATGATTCTTTGTTTTTAAAATTAGAATCATAAAATATTTAATTACTGCCATTGAGAATAAATAAATAATGTGTTTTTTTTACAGTTTAAGGGGGAAACGGGGTATGAATGTTTATATGGAACTATTGTATTTATTTAATCAGAACCATCAATAATGGTATTATTTAATTAAATATTTATAATTATATACTAATATTATAAAGAGGAAAGATTTGTATGTAACTATGTTTGTAACGAATTGGCTCAAAAAGTACAGAACCGATTTAAAAAATTCTTTCACCATTTGAATGCTACATTATTCCAGATTAACATAGGCTATAGAATATTTTGAAGCCGGGGCGGGCCGCTAGTCATAATATAATTTTTCGCGCGTTTCGTCGCGAAACTCGGGAAATGTCTAGATTTATATATTTCAGACAAGATCCGAGTCTACTGACGTTGTAGACATACAATAGGTAACTTCGTACGAATAAATTTTATTAGACCTCGACAAAGTTTGCATGGACAAATGTACGTGAGTGTGAAGTTTGTCGACGGACATACGTGAACACACTAAAGTAATGTTGTTTTTCGCCCTATTCGTACTACGTCTATTTGGGCGAAAAATTCAGTTTTGCCGAGGATTACAAATATTTATCCCGAGTCAGCGGATGTTTTCTTTTCACGGCCTATTGTTGTCGAGAATACTAATATATAGTTTCAGTAGATATGATCCGGAATGTTACATAAGTACCTACATTTCGAATGTTTTTTTGACCGGTTGAACCCTTTTTCGGGAAAAACTTTTGCTTGGATATTTTTCTGTCTAAATCCGTGTCTGTCCGTTATATTTTCACGCTTAAACGACTAAACCGATTTTGATAAAATTTGTACAAGAAATATATTTCGTCATGAGGAAGGGCTACCTTTTGATTTCAAAAGTCCATAAAAATGCGAGCAATATCGGAGGTACTATTTCTTTATAACAACTAAATCATTATTGATTGCGGTTGAAATACCAATAAATAAATAAATACATGAAAGCATAAACCTTACCTACCAATCCTAACAAGTGAAATGATCATATCACTAGGCTATCACAGCTCTAGCTGGGTACATCTAAGTAAAAGCTATTACCACGTCCGTCTAGCCTAACCTCCGATTAATTAATCGTGTTGCAGTATTTAATAGGACCCATACGTGCAGTTAATAGGCAATTAATTGAGTAGTCGAACTTAGGTTAAATGTTACTAATAGAATTTGGTACGAATATCTTTGATTATATAGAACGAGTTGAGAAATTAGGGAATACCTACCCTTATTGTTAGATATTATAAATAATATTTAAACAGCCTCGTTAGTCTAGTGGTCCCCAATGCGACTGCTACGCTAGAGGTCCTGGGTTCGATTCCCAGGTCGAGCAAAGGGTTATTGGGTTTTTCCATGAAATTCGCAGTAGCAGCTCGGAGTTTGGAATTTGTACCCGGTTAAGGCAATAGGCTTGCCCCACACAGTTCGCCGGTATGTTTAGGTCCCTAACGGTGTACTAAGGTACACCTATGCCTAACCCTTCGGGGAATACAGGCGTGATGATATGGTATGTTTATAAATATTTCATACCACAAACATACGTAATCGTTAGTCAAGTGGTCATCAGCACGACGGTTACGTCAGAGTCCTCTGTTCGAAACTAGGTCGAGCAAAATTTAGATACTGGGTTTTCTTATGAAATTCTTAGTAGCATTTGGACTTAGGATTTGCGGCAATAGGTTCGCTTTCTAATGAGACCTAAACATATCGGCGAACTGTGTAGTTGTGTATTATTACAATTCGTCTTTACACTACCTAAGGGCAAGGCGTGATGGTGTGTTATATTGTATGCGTTATGTCTACACGCTCCACTATTTAAAATCAATTTTATTGCCATACTGCAGCTTTATAATTAACTAGCTTCTGCCCGCGGCTTCGCTCGCTTGAAGCTCAAAAACCAGCAGTGATGATCTATTCTTTGTATGGGTCTCTATACATTAGAGAGGTCAAGCTGTATCTCAAGTTCCGTTTAATAATTTGAGATAAGAAGTATACCAGTTTTTAAGTTGGAGCATATACTTTCTAACAGTGATATCAAAATTAAAATCTATTCAGTAGTTTTTGGGCCAACCCGTAACAAACAGACAAGAAGTTTAAAAATCATATATTTGGGTTCGGTGACGTTTATATACCCTAACCCACGTGATTTTTTTAATATCTTCAATGTACAGACACAGCTTTTTTACAATTTTATACTATTAAAGATTAAGTAATCAGATCAGCTGCTTATGTCATTTGAAAATGAATTAATTATTTTACCCACTTATTATCACAGAGATGATATTATTAACGAAGTATTAATTACTTCATAAAAGTTGTTCATTTAATCAATCTCTGCAACTGAATAACCCTTTTCCAAATTTTTGAAAGTTGTTGTTTTGAATAATACATACCTAGATGCTTGAAGTGAATCAGTTTTATATTCTATTTTTTTATATTTTAAGCAACCGAGGGGGAATTAGCTCTCACATGCAAAAGTTGAAACACACACGAAGGTGCTTGACTCCCACGTTAGGGTGGTCACACACAAGAAGGTGACTCCACCGTAAGGGTGGGGTTGCCAGCCAGTGAGATCCTAAAAAGTCCTACCACACATGTAAAACATTTACGATCCCAATTATCCTTCCACGGATTTATACAGTAAAATTTTTGATTTGAAAACCATTTGCGGATAACTGTTCCAGTGTGCGTGGTTTTAAAATATTTACAGATAGTGAATAGTTTCAATTCGTACTCACCCAAAATGATTCCTGATAAGTTGGTAAATAGCAGTAACAGTTGAAAGCCACCTCTCCAATGCATGTCGGAGAACTCACGGCCACTTCACAACACGAAACTTTTGAATATTATCACTATTATGCTGAAGTAACACATGACTTAAAGAGTTACACGACCTGGAAAGAAAGAAGAATAAGATTAATGTAAATAATGAATATCAATGTACTATTTATTAATTAGCTATGATAAAACAATGTTTTATTGTTCTGCAATCAGTGAAAAAGCAAGTGAAAATTGAATTTGGAGAGTGCGAATAAACGAAAAATTAGTTAAATACAAATTTTCGCGCCATTTTAGTCTTATAATCGTCTCTAAATATTAGTATTGAGAAAGTATTATATTTAATTAATTTATTACACTTATAATATACTATCATTCTTATAATAGTAGTGAGTGGATTTAGTGTTTTTTTTAGTTATTTACTTTTTGCGGGCACTATGAATGAAAAATACCTACATCTCTTACACTATAATTACTATTTCCCGTTTGAAGCTCGCTTTAAATCTGAGTTTAACGTATGTTCTTTGATCTAAAAATTATAAACTTTCTATGTAGTTTATACTCTAAAACTAATTTAAAACAAATATCACCAAGCCCCTTTGAGCATAAAATGTAGAGAATTAAACTCAATATACAAAATGTTATTATTGTTTACCCTAGAGGCAACGCTTATGAGTGTAATGGAATATTTTAGCATAGAATTTTCCATTTCACACTGTGCGTAAAAAAATATAAAGGGACATGTATTTGTTAAAAAAGCTATGGAAGAAAAGTTCTAACCACAAATTAATTTAATAGTCAACTATTTTTATAAAATACTAGCTTCTGCCCGCGACTTCGTCTGCGTGGACTTCATATAAAAAGTAGCCAATGTATTATTCCAGACTATAATCCATCTCTGTGCCAAATTTTATCCAGATCCATTCAGCCGTTCTGGCGTGAAAGAGTAACAAACATCCATCCATCCATCCTCACAAACTTTCGCATTTATAATATTAGTAGGATTATAGTATACATCACTAGCTGTTGCCCGTGGTTTCACTCGCCACCCTTTAAAAGACAAAATAATAATAATAATAATAAATGTTTATTGTTCTAAAAAAGTTACATTTACAAAAGATAGCCTATATCCTATCTCCAAAGGCCAATCTATCTCTATACCAAAATTTATTTAGGTGAAAAGGTAACGGAGAGACAGTTACTTTCGCATTTTAATATAGACTAACGGGCCCGGCAATCTTTGTTTAGATACATAAAATAAAACCCGATTGCGGTGCCACCTACCGGCTCAAATTGTGTATCTAAATACTACAGGGACCCACTTCAATTCACATAAAAAATGTAATGTAAAACACATCAGCTGCTTAGGAGACATTCGAAAAATGCACACAACGCCATCTACAGGCATAATATGAAAGTGAATTTGAGCTGTCAAGATAAAATTTATTAGGTTTTAGTTCCGGAGAATATCCATCTAAGTTGGTACGCTGAACGATCGGCTTCCTCGGCTTTCTCAATCTCTCTTTTGTGTCTATTTAAATTGGTATTTTAGCCGCAAAATCCGATACCTACGTATTTTTTTTTTTATAAAAATCCCATGTGGTTGGAGCACACGAAAAAAGATGAACGAAAAAGATAAATGAGTGTTGCTAGATAATCTTATCCATAGTATCCAAAGTAATATAATAAATGGCAAAGTAATTTTAGTTTTTTTTTTCTTGATAGGTTTACGCTTGTCCGCCAGTTTGTCTGATGATAAGTAACACCAGAGGAGTCGCATAGCCGGTCTTTTAAAAGGATTTTGGCCTCCGGTATAATCACTCACTCGGCGAATCACAATGTAACGTTGTTCCATACCGGTTTTCTGTGAGGCCGTGGTATCACTCTGTTCGAGCCGGCCCATTATTGCCGAAACCTGGCTCTCCCACGATTTAATTAAAATTACACAATATAAATCTATTTATTTATTAGGAATAGGATACTTTACACAAGAAGGGATAGAAACACAGTTCTTTCATCACCAAAAAAGATTGTTGTGATATTTAAAAAATAATCATACTATAGTAAAAAAGAAACGGATCAAGCTTTGCTCACAATGAGAAGTATTTCCTCTACACTAGAGAACGATCTTAAAATCTTAATTAGTTCAAGCAGACATAATTATACTGCTACAACTGATAAGGATCTAGCTTCCAACAGGAGATATATTAACAGATTACTGTGACGGATGTTGTGGGTGATACAGCTGTAGAACTTGAACAGGTATTCGATTCTATATTCTATGTAAACGGCATAAGACCGTTGTGTTGATAAATTACTACTTATCAATATTTTTTTGTTTACATAGGTACGTACTGTATCCCATTGGGGTGCGCAAAGACTATGAATTTCCACTTGCTACGATCCTGGAACA
The DNA here is from genome assembly GCA_947256265.1 of Acronicta leporina. NCBI lineage: Eukaryota > Metazoa > Arthropoda > Insecta > Lepidoptera > Noctuidae > Acronicta > Acronicta leporina. The sequence continues at coordinate 13,241,790 of OX366518.1, read as the reverse complement.
CCACTTTTGCTTCATCTACCAACTGTTTTTATTTATGTTGTATTTTTATATTCTTATTCTTCTTCTTTTTCTTTCTATCAATGTAATACACACAATTCAAAATTTTCATCACGCACGCACGTCACAAAGAAGTAGGTATACGACCTATAAACAAAGTTTGGGGATTCTCTCCAATTCGTGTTCTGATTGGATAATCACGAATTTAGTTCCAGATACTCACACACCTATAATATCAACACATAGCATACCTACACATACATTTGTCAAATATTAGGGTCAAGGTAAATGGTAAGTCTAGTACTTAAACATGTTAAGAATATAATTCCAATCTAATCTCATTTTTCGGTGGTTCAATTTGGTGATTTCACCACAATATACCGAATTGTTTACATTAGTCTTTGATTTTACCATCTGTACGACCTCAGGCATAAATAATGAAAATAATAACTGTATTTTCCATTTACCTATGTCATACAAATTAATAAATGATTTGATTTGATTGGTAATGTAGAAAACTATATGTATACAATTTTTATGAACATTATGATCGGTTTTAAGTATCAAAGTGAATGTAGCTACTGTAGGTACCTACTGATTATTTCTCAAACTAGCCCTTCAGCCTTATATTTTAAATTAGGCGAGCAGTGCCTAAGTTTGATTGATAATATATACTAACAGTTAACCTAACCGGACATAAAAATTAGTGTTCTGCTAATAAATTTACTTACTTACTTACTTACTTACATACGATGCTGTGGAACTTTCGGAACAGGTAGAAAACAGCCGTGGATTCGAATGCTAAGTTGGGTTAAAATTTCAAAGCAATCTATAATAAAATTACGAACAATGTGAATCATTACATTTTTTTAAATTTATATTTATTTAACCTAATATACCTAGCTAATAATAATTTATTGTCGTATCTAAATTAACGTGTCATGAATCAAGAATGAAATCAAACCCTTTTTTGTAGTATGGAATACGGGAACTGGGTTTGTCGGACCATATTGGGGCCACTTGCACCAACTTCTTAAATGTGTTAATATTGTACTTAAACACAAAGTTTCTATGAAAAATCGTATTTAAATACAATTTAAATATATTTATGAAGTTGGTGCAAGTGGCCCTTACCTTCGCACTGTCCTACTTTTGACCGATTTATCCTACCGTATTGAATTAAGTACTTTTATAATACATCGGTACATAGTTATAATATATATGCCTAGGCCCCAGACGTTCTAAGTAACCATTCTGTCTGGAATACCCCAATCAGATGGAGATCAAACTGGCTAAGCCTACTCGCTATATAAGCGTGCGAACCCAGTTGTTATGTGCGATCCAATCTTACCCAGTGAACCCCGGTTTATTAGCTAGATAGCACAGTGATGTACTCCTTGTAACGTAAATGTAGTGTCCCACTGCTAGCGAGCAGCGTGTAAAAGAAGCGAAAAAAAATCAGCAAGGATGTTTTGATAAGAACACTTTCTACGGTTCATTAAAAATTGAATAAGTACCTACATACTTTAATATAATTTTACGATTAACAACAAAATAGCTATTTAATTAGTTATACCAAAGCATCAGAATGATATCTGGAGCACTAAGACGACTGACATGATAGTTTTACGAACTCCCATAAGATGAAACCAGAGCAATTTCTCCTTTACGACTAAAGCCTCGTAACAAAATAATGGTAGGTCTTTAATAAAATATGATTATTGTTCTAGATTTTATGTTTATAAGTTATTATTTATGTGTGCTATTGATTTTGTGAGAGGACATATTCGTTCTTTATTCCAGCCGTACCACCCTACAATGTAACTTAGTACCGATACACTCGACCAAAGACATAATATTTATCAAGTGAAATAACTGAAGCTCTATCGCTAGCAGTGGGACAAGCACCTATTTAATAGATAAGATATTGATGCTTGGGTTCTACAAAAATGGATAAAACTAATCTCGTTACCGCGTTAAGTTTACTGGATCGACGAATCGTGGATTATGTTTAAGAACTTTTGCCTTATAGTAAATAGAGAACTCTAAACAGAGATTGGATCAAAAGATAAACTGCTCATTACTTATAAGGCAACAAGAATAAAAAAATATCCTAAGTTGTAATGAAATTGGTTTTTACGTCATTCCATTTCTGTAGAAGATTTATCGTTTTTAATGCAGTCCGATTTAAAATGCTCTCTGCTTTCAACGGTGATGAATAATTTATACCAAGATGATTCCCATGATTATCTTTCAGTATACAATATGCTAATTCAGGTCAGGGTTAGAAAATCGTAATATCGCTAGCCTCGAGTAATAAAACGGTAATATCAAAAATAACATTTTACAGGAGAAATAAAATAGGCTATTTTGTTTAGGTAATATTTCTTAGAGTTATGCAATGATATATAATTTAGTCGTAAGAGAATTTTCAATGCAATAAAGCTGTTGATGTCATTTATTGTATATTAAAATAAAAAAAATGAAAAAAGATTGATACTAGGAGCCAAAAATCAAATAACAATAAAAAAGGTGCTTACCGTTTGTTCAAGCGCCTACTCAATTAGCGTGAGCACCGTGTGGTTACCGGACCGTAATTACCTATACACTCATTTAGTTAAGTTGTAATTTTTTTGTTCATAATTTCATTGTCATTATACATCCTCACTATTAACCACGTTCCTGCTGTTTTATTAAATTAATCCTCGAAGTAGTCCCGCACATGGTCCTACGAGCCTGGATATATAATAATATTAAAGGATTGGCTGTTTTATAGAAGATATTCAAGCGAATTATCGGAAATATCAAGAGGACAGTAATTATATTACGCTTCGAGGTTATATGCCGGGTGTGGTATGGATGGAGTACAAAGTTTATAATGGTGTTAAGTTCTATTATAGCGTAATATTATCACCCATCACTCGATTCAGGTAGTATTTAGCCTTAGTTAAGGATTTCCATAAGGTTAGTACATTTAATCACCTGTATTAAAATAAATTGAGTCGTTACGTACATACTTGATTGCACTGTGAATAGTTTTAATTGACATCGGTTTTAAATATACATTGCTTTAGTTAAATATACTAATCACGGTATAGTTAGCAATAAATATGCTGCATTTTTAACTATAAATATTAAAAATGGATAACTAAGTATTCACATAAAATTGTTAATTACATTTCTTGCATCTCGTGTGGGTACGTTTTACTCGATTAATTTATGTTAGTGTTGGATATTACAATAAAATATTAACACATTGTTATAACAGTTAAATAAACAGTATTATTTGTACATTAAGATTATCGTGTGTTTACTTAGGCCTATAGTATGACAAGCATATTACAAATAATTATACATTGAAAAATTGTTAAGTAAACAAGTTAAAATTGTATTTACATTATTTACATATTTACAATAATTGTGACTATTAAAAAGGCTAATCAATCAATCTATTCTATTACTATACATAGGCAATATCATCAGTTTCTCAGTAGTAGTCAATATCTCAGTATCATCAGTTAGTTACAAAAACCTTAATTGTTATTATTTAAAATTTCAGTTCGACTTCACTCGTCTCCCAGTACTATGTCCGAAGAACGGGAACTAATAAAGAAGCGAGGCAGCTTTAAAGGTCGATTGACTGCCTTCGTTAACTATTTAGATGCGCTGGATGACAGAGAATTATCAAGTTGTGATGTCACAGAACTTCAGTTGCGCATGGGCAAGATGGAGTCATTGTACGACCAATATGATGAGGTACAGTTGCGTTTAGAATGCATTGTTGATGACACAAAAATACAGTTTTCTGAGCGTTCTGATTTTGAATCATTATACTACAAATCATTGTCTAGGTCACAGAATTTATTAAGTAAATACAATAAAGATAATCAGTCCATCAATAGTGATAAAAATACTTGTATAAGCAATCGTAAACCTGTTAAGTTACCTACTATACAAATACCAAAGTTTAATGGTTCCTATAACAATTGGTTGGAGTTTCGCGACACTTTTAAGAGCCTCATTCATAGCAACGACGAAATAGATGAAATTAACAAATTTCATTACTTGCGAGCCTCCCTGGAGGGATCTGCTGCTGTAGTTATCCAGTCGATTGAGTTCTCCGCCAGTAACTACCAAGTGGCGTGGACGTTGTTATGCAATCGATTCGACAATAAAAGATTATTGATTCAGAATCACGTGTCTGCCTTATTTAATATTGATGCAATTAATAAGGAATGCTCAATAGCGTTGAAACGTCTGATAGACGAGTTAAATAAAAATTTGCGACCGTTAGATTCATTAGGAGAACCAGTAAAGCATTGGGACACTTTATTAATTTACATTGTTACTCGTAAGTTGGATCACAAGACGTACCGTGAGTGGGAGGAGTTTAAAGGTCGTTTAGAAAAAGATGATTCCATAAAATTCGATGAATTTCTAAAGTTCATGCGCAGCCGCGCTAATTTAATCGAGACATTGGAATTATCTCGTAATAATTCTAACCTCTCACACGCGACACATAAGGCAGGCCCAAAACTTAAATCTATGATTACCACACATAGTTCTAATGATACACAATCAACTCCTAAGGTTTGTCCTTCATGTAAAGGTGACCATAATTTAAATGAATGCCCTCAGTTTCTCGCATTAAGCGTTGATGCTCGACTGAAGTTGTTGCCAAGTTATAAAATATGTTACAACTGTTTCCGTACAGGTCATTTCGCCAACCATTGTAAAAAGCCAGGTTGCAAAGTGTGTAAGCGTAGACACAATTCACTAATACACACATATTACAATAATAAAGTCGCTGCGAATACCTGCAGTAATAACAATACTCACACTAGTCAATCATCTGATTTACCGTTATCTTCCAGTTTGCGGTCCGTGACGAGTGAGACAAATAATAACTTTACTGCGTCTGCAAACGTCGGCGTAGCTTCCTTGTGTAGCATTAATAAACAAAGCGTGTTACTATCGACGGCGTTGATCAAGGTATATGATCATAATAATTGTGAACATGTGGTCCGAGCAATCCTTGATAGCGGTAGTACATCGTGTTTTTTGACGCAGAAGTTATGTAGTCAATTGAACTTGAAAACGAGTCAAGTCGATGGTTCGATATTAGGCATAAATAGCGTGAATTCTCACGTAGGCAAGATGTGTCACGTTAAAATGACGTCACTCAACAATAGTTATATTGCTAATATTTGTTGTTTCATTTTGCCATCTATTACTAGTTCTGTGCCATGTCGAAAAATCGATATTACTGGTTTCAAAATACCTTCTAATATTTGTTTAGCTGATCCCACTTTCGCCACACCTTCCGAGGTTGATATTTTAATTGGCGCGGATCTCTTTTGGGATTTATTGGGGTCACAAAGAATCAAACTAGGTATTGGAATGCCAGTATTATGTGAAACCAAGTTAGGTTGGATAGTCTCGGGTCCTATTACATATAATTCTATTAAATATTTTGACTCGGATGACATTAGATGTAATTTAACTCAATATAATTCTTGTTCTGAGGGTGACTTACAAAAACTTCGATCCGACTTAACTAGGTTTTGGCAGTTGGAAGAAATAACTTCTGATTCTTCTAATTACTTGCCAGAGGAGAAATCATGCGAGGCTCATTTTATTAAACATACGACACGATTAAGTGATGGCCGTTTTTGTGTTCGTATTCCTTTCAAACAAAATCCTTCTGTTCTAGGAGATTCATTTTCAAAGGCTCAACAATGTCTTTACTCTTTAGAACGCAGACTTAAGGCCAAGTCTGATTTTAGTCAATTATATCATGAATTTATGCATGAATATGAAGTTTTATCTCACATGACTAAAAATAAAACTTCTGACTGTGGTTCCAGTGGTTATTTCATACCGCATCATGGGGTGCTACGCGAACTTAGTACAACCACTAAACTTCGCGTAGTATTTAATGCGAGTTGTCCCACAACATCAGGTATTTCCTATAATGATGTCCAGATGGTAGGTCCCACCGTTCAGGACGATCTTCTGTCTATACTTCTTCGCTTTCGACAGCATAAATATGTCTTGTCAGCCGATGTTGAGAAGATGTATAGACAGATAACCGTTCACCCGTCTGATAGGCACTTGCAACAGATACTGTGGCGTGGTAGTACATGTGATTCTATTAATGTTTATACGTTGAACACCGTTACATATGGCACCGCTAGTGCTCCATACCTTGCGACGCGTTGTTTACAACAAATAGGCATTGAATGTAAGAATTCTAGGGTTTCTGAAATAATTAAACACGACTTCTACGTCGATGATTTGCTCACTGGAGCTGATAATTTAGATGATGTCAAGATGATTCGTACCGAAGTTACTAATGCACTTTCATCAGCTTGTATGCCACTACGAAAGTGGCAGTCTAACGAACCTCAACTGGTGTGTGAGGTGTCTCAGTCATCGTTGGACTTAAGTATGGGGTCTTGTGAGCCCAACAAGCTGTTAGGTGTCAACTGGTTCGCGAATTCTGATGAATTGGGTTTTTCGGTTAGTGTGGCGCCCTCTAAAGGTAACACCAAACGTGATTTGCTTTCAGCAATTGCCCGTATTTTCGACCCTTTAGGACTTTTGTCTCCTATTGTAGTTAATATGAAAATGTTGCTACAAAAAATGTGGCTTGACAAGCTTTCATGGGATGAGCCTTTATCCCCGGAACTTCAGCATACTTGGAGTGTTATGTTTAAAGCTTTGCCTTTGTTAAATGTTTGTTAATGTTGTTATTTGCAATTTGTGGAATAAACTTGAACTTCATGTGTTCTGTGACGCGTCGGAGCGCGCGTACGGCGCTTGTGTCTATGTGCGCAGCATTAATGATGAAGGTGAGTGTGAAGTTCGTTTGTTGATGGCTAAAAGTCGGGTCTCGCCTCTGAAACCCACTACAATTCCAAGATTGGAATTGTGTGGCGCATTAGTGGGAGCTCGTATCTATGAGAAGGTGGCCAAATCACTTCGAGTGCATATAACTCATGCATACTGTTGGACTGACTCAACCATAGTCTTGGGATGGTTACAGATGCTGCCTTCTAGACTTCAGCCTTTCATACGCAATCGTGTAGCTGAAGTCTTAGAAAAGGCAGGTAACTGTTCCTGGAGACACGTTCCCACTGACAAAAATCCAGCAGACCTACTATCTCGTGGTGTGGATACTGGTGTTCTGCAAACATTGGATTTATGGTGGTCAGGTCCCAACTTCTTAAAACAAGATCAGTCCTGCTGGCCTCCTCAGTTTACTCAAAACATAGATCTTTTGCCTGAAATCCGACCTCAAGTATCACTAAATGCTATTATTCACGACGCCACAGACAACAAACTTATTGATTTTAGCAGATTTTCAAATTATTTACGTTTAGTACGTTGCGTAGCATATGTCTTGCGATTTATTAAATCTTGTAAGAAACACTATTTTAGTGATAAGTTTCTATCGCAAGCTGAATTTCAAAATGCTTTAAATTTTTTAATTATGATCAGTCAAAGGGAATCATTTTCTGAGTATAAATTGCTTATTAATAATTCAAGTTTACCTAAAAAAAGTGCCCTCTTAAAATTTAATGTATACCTAGATAATAATAATATAATGCGTGTCGGAGGACGCTTAGATAATTCAGATTTCCCTTTCGATAAAAAACACCCTATTCTTTTACAGTCCACTCACGAATTCACAAAACTATTATTTGATTTTGAGCACAAAAAGTTGATGCATGCAGGTCCACAACTGTTATTAGCTTCCATTAGAGAATCCTACTGGCCTATAGGTGGTCGCAATTTAGCCAAAGCTTGCTATCACAAATGTGTACGGTGTTGTCGGATGAAGGGTAAAGTAGTTACTCCCATAATGGGAAACTTACCGCAGCAGCGTCTTCTTCCAGGTGGGTATGCCTTTCAAAGTACAGGCGTTGATTATGCAGGCCCAATCATGTGTGCCAGTCGCCAAGGTCGTGGTTGTAGGCTCGTAAAAGTGTACGTAGCCATTTTTATTTGTTTTACTACGAAAGCTATTCATTTGGAGTTAGTGGGTGACTTAACAAGTAACAGGTACTTACTAGCATTATACCGATTCATCTCACGACGTGGAAAACCGGCTAACATTTATTCCGACAATGGTACTTCGTTTGTCGGTGCGTACAATGACCTATCTAAGTTTTTAAAATCGAATAGTAATTCTCTTTCTGAAGGACTAGCTAATGACGGTATAAGCTTTCATTTTATACCCGCGTATACTCCTCATTTTGGCGGACTCTGGGAGGCGGGTGTCAAATCGACAAAATATCATTTACATCGAGTGTTGGGAAATTGTCATTTGACGTTCGAGGAACTTAGCACCACCTTGACTCAAATTGAGGCCATTTTGAATTCCCGCCCGTTAACACCGCTGTCTTCAGATCCCGCCGACTACACGCCGCTAACACCTGGACATTTCCTTGTTGGTCGTCCTCTTACCGCACTGCCACAGCCAGATTACCAGAACCACTCCGTCACTGCTTTATCTCGGTTCCAACGTATTGAGCAGCTCCGTCAACATTTCTGGCAAAGGTGGAGCAAGGAATTTGTTGCTGAACTGCAGCAGAGAACCAAGTGGCGAACCTGCAAAGATGAGCTGAAGCTTGATGCCCTGGTGGTGATCAAAGAGGATAACCTTCCGCCTCTTAAATGGAGGTTGGGCAGAATTGTTGCCGTACATCCTGGGTCAGATGGCGTTACACGCGTTGCTGATATTCGGACATCTGCTGGAGTGATCCGGAGGGCCTTCAACAGGATATGCCCATTGCCCATAAATTCAGTGTCTGGTTGAAAGCACAGCCTTTCAACGCCCGGGGGCATGTTCAAGCGCCTACTCAATTAGCGTGAGCACCGTGTGGTTACCGGACCGTAATTACCTATACACTCATTTAGTTAAGTTGTAATTTTTTTGTTCATAATTTCATTGTCATTATACATCCTCACTATTAACCACGTTCCTGCTGTTTTATTAAATTAATCCTCGAAGTAGTCCCGCACACCGTTTCATTGCCTAAGGCTAGCGATATTTTCAGAGTGAGATTTTGAAACTAACGCGAATGTTAGACATTGAAATCAAAATTTATTAATTAAATTGATTTATCTACATAAATATTATCATCGTGTGGTCGCAGTTCTAACCTAACCTAACCAATATTTGCATTTCTATTATTCTGTTTTTTTACTTGAAGTAATTAAAAGAAAGATAAAACATTATTGGATAAAAACGTAAAACTTTAGTGAATTGTGAAATCCGTGGCTAACTTAGTAAATCACAAGACAAGCAAAAACAATTGTTGTTCTTTACTTTGAAATATATAACTAGTTGGCATTGTTTAAAAAACGTATTACTTTATTAGAATCTTTCTTATTTTCCCGTTGGTCACATATAAAATCAGAGGTTGCATCTTATCATATTCCCCTATATACCTACCTAAATAATTTATCCTTACCAGTCTGTCAATTTAAATTCTAATATATTTTTGTTGAGCTACGGATGGACTTAAAAGTATATTTGGAGTTCGCAATTGCACATTGTCCAAAATTAACTCTTATTAGCATATCGCAGCTAGACTGTCTAGAAGTAGGACTACTTGGAATTTATGAACACTGGGTTTATTACTCTTGAACACGCCATTGATTGCTATAGTTTCTCGCACAAATAAAATGGTCAAAAAAACCCAGAAGTTGAAGGTAAATAATGCCACAAGAATGACAGTAAATCCACTTTATGTGCTACTAAATCTAGTGTAGTGGCTTTAAGCACGACTGCTACATGAGAGGTTCTGGATTCGATTCCTAGGGAGAGCAGTATTACTGGGGTTTTCTATAAAATTCTCAGTTACTGCTTAGATTTTGGATTTCTGCACATTTAATTGCAAAGGGCTCGCCCCTTTTGTATGGAACCTTAATACCAGCAAACTGCGGGTGTTAAATACACTAATAACAATAATTAAATTATCAAAAATTTATTTTTTCGAATGACACCCGCTACACGCTGTAAGTGTGACCATGCCTTGAAATAAAGTACGAAGTCGCTGCAGTAACTTCATGAATTATTTCTAAGTTTTATTGTTCCGCCTCCAAAGTAGTTGAGCGTTTAAGCTGCAATAAAGCTTTGATCGAGCTAAAATCAACACGTTACTTCTAAAACTCGTTGCTAGTATCGAAATATTTGTTGTTTTTGACTTCATTTTTTGTTTCTCAAACTCGTACACCCTTTGATGTGACTTCTATTTTATTTACTGCCCCTTTTTATTCGCAAGCGCGGCTGGTGAACATGAGGTCCTTGGTTCGATTTCCAAGTCAAGAGAAGTGTTATTGAGTTTTATACCTAGTAATAATATTCGTAAATAAAATAAAAATGGTATAGTAAAAATATTTGGAACGTTTAACGGCGCAATTGGTCCAGTGGCCGAATGATCGCCTTCTGCGTGCCGGCTCATAAATTTGATTCCTGCATGATACAAATTTATTTTAGCTCACAGGTCTTGGTCTGTATTTATCAACATAAACGATGCATGAGAAATATAATCCTAGAGCTTCAACGTTTTTATTTTTTCGAAGTCTACCAAATTGAAGCAAAGCAAAAATACGAAAACATTATTACAATTGAAATGTTGAAAACACGATATTTTTCAGCAAAAATATAAACATGGCGAAATAACGGATCCAAGGGCGCTATTAAACAAACATTTTAATATGCCGTTTTACGCTGAAATATAAATAAGGCACCGTTTTCATTGTAAAACACTTGCAAAGGGTGTGGCGCGATTGTAAGCGATACCTCTGTAAATAAAATATTTAGCTACCTAATTACTCTAATGGTCCTAGGCGCGACTGCTACGCTAGAGGTCCTGAGTACGACTCCTAGGTCGAGCAAAGTGTTATTGGCTTTTATGGGTTTCTTTAAAATTTTTCAGTCGCAGCTCGGATGTTAATGACAATAGGCACGCCCTCTATCACATGGGACATAAACATACCAGTGAATGTGAAGATTTAGTACACCTCTGTCTAATCCTTCGGGGAATACTGGCGTGATGGTATTGTAGGTTATTCTGGTGAACTAGATTATAAGAACATAATTTAATGGTGTTCGAATCCCACAAGTTGATTTAATTCTGTTTGAATACGATTTATATTGGTATACCGTTTGTATGGGCAAACCGGTATGCTGGTCCCTAGATGTAACTTTTTAAAAGCAATGATAAAACTAAAAAAACGCATGTATTTTTAAACAGTACTTTTTCATCCTCGTCGTTTCGCGCGTGGTTATAATTGACCTCCACAATACATATTTGATGTCGGGACATCTACAGAATGAACGTAATTATAATACATGTCGTCACCGGGATGTGGGTCTGGAAAAATCTCAACCCCAATCAAGGCTGAAGGTTATGCGTATTTGTTTTTACAATCAATCAATGTCATAGGGTTTTGAGTTCCGTTACTTTTTGATACATCATTCTCCACATTGGGTACCTATCTCCATCACAGACATCAATTTAAATTAAGGTATGTTTAGGGATATTCTTTACAATATCGCCATAGACAACTTTAAAAATATTTATCAGTTGCTTTAATCTATACTCTATCTATACTAATATATAAAGCTGAAGAGTTTGTTTGTTTGTTTGTTTGCTTGAACGTGTTAATCTCAGGAACTACTGGTCCGATTTGAAAAATTCTTTCAGTGGTTATCATCACGCTAAGACTAAGTAACTATACCACGTGGGCGAAGTCGCGGGCGGTAGCTAGTAATAATAATAATATAAATAAAATTGTAAGAATCCCTTTTCGGTACATACGTACGGTACGAACCCAAAGAACCAGTACCTATGACCCACTGTGCGGCTTACAATCAAAGTCACTATAACTTCTGATTACGGGACAGGTCATCTTTATAAAGACTCTATGAGCATCATCCTTCTAGCCTTTCCCTAGCTATGCTTTCAGTGTAACGAGATGCGAAATACTTTGCTAATCTATTTTTTTTAATTAGACGGAGCCGGTATTGCCGATCGGACGCTCTATGACCAAAAAACTCAAGCTTTCAAAGTCCAAACATACAAAATAGTTAGCAAATATGTGAGCATGCATGCATATTGGCAGGACTTTGGCGAAACTCACATGAAATATACACTTCTCTAATCAACCATTTTTACCTCGAACAGCTGTTTTGTCTCTTCTGTTGTTAATTGAGGGGATTCTGAGGGCTACTCAGCATGATTCAGCGAGATACTAGGTAGATCAACAAGTGCTGTGAAACATATTGATAAGTAGTGAATTATGATACGGAATGAATCAAAATATTTGCTTTATTTTTCTATATTGATGTGAACTCGGCTAGAGGCTTTGATATTTTAATTTGTATTATTTAAAGTTATAGATAAGGAATACAAAGTAAATTGTGGGCATTAAGTTTTTTATGTCATATGGGGGCAACGAGCAGACGGCTCGCCTGATGGTAAGTGACAGCCGCCCATGGACACCCACAACATCACAGATTGCCGGCCATTTAAAAGGGTTTGGGTGTCCGATATCAAAGTCAAATGTTTTATTTCAATTAACCAATATTACAGGTACTTTTAAATTGTCAAAAGCAAGGTGCGCAATTCCAAGTAGTGGGTCTTATGGAGAAGAACCGACAGGAAACATCATACAGGCTTCTTTAAACAAAGAAACATTGATATATTTTACAATTTCGTTCTTATGATGTGGGAATCATGTAGCTTGATGTGCAGGATAATAATGTAATTTAATAAACTACGATCACTTGCCTTCCAAAAGAAAACAAAAGTGACTGCCTTAGCATGTTAGGAGCCGATCTATACCGATAGACGGCGCCCGTTCACGAGCATGACGTGTGTCTCAGCGTCATCTGACTCAACCATGTTGAAGGGAATAAAACGAGTTGACACACAACGCCACCATCAGCAAGACTTTATATTGAGCATGACATGCTCTGACTACTAGGCAACTGACAGGCTTGATATATGTTTAAACGTCATAGACATAAATGCCTACTATCCTCCTCACTCGGCAAGTCACAACGTAAGTTGTTTCACGCTGGTTTTCTGTGAGGCTGTGGTATCACTCCATTCAAGCCGGCCCACTGAAGCATGGCTCTCCCACGCTCTGCTTGATAATGTTTACTAAGTCGCTAAGTTATCACATTTCAATTTACTACATTTATTTTGATCTTCTACAGTCCACTCACCCGATATAAACATTGGATATGTGAGCCTGGGCAGTGAGGTACAAACAAGATTAAAAACACTGCCCTTCCTTTACCTTCCACCGTCGAAAAAAATGTTCTCTTTTTGGTTTCAGCCCGGTCCGATGGTTGATTTTACTTTGACGTCTATTTTGTTTTAAGCATTTTTTTTACTTTTACAGTACGTTAGATTAAAAACGGCTAAATATTCTTATGAACATAAAATAATACGCAACCCTTAATAAAATATCAGTGTTCAAAATTCAAAATGAAATAATAATTCGCGGGAAAAGTTTTGCGTGGATCGGGAACTGGGTTAGCCGTGGCTCGTGTGCCCAAAAGTTGTACCTATTATAACTTAGGTAACCTAGAGTATGTTACACAATATATGGAGGAGGTCACACTGAATGAAAATAATATTATATCTTACATAGCAGTTATGTTCTAATGTAATTATATATGGCGTCTATACTGTATATATAAGACTAACGCCTCTAGAATATTCATGATCTAGTTATGGAACGATAAATATCTATTGTTGGATTGTGTGCTAGAAACATGACCCTTGATGTATAAATTATATTTATATTGTTACAAAATAGGTAAGAACTGCTTCATTAGTCTAGTGGTCCCTAGTGCGACTGCTACGCTAGAGATTTTGGGTTCGATTCCCAGGTCGAGCAGTATTATTAGGTTTCTCTATAAAATTCTCAGTAGCAGCTCGGAGTTTGGAATTTGTGCCCGGTTAATGGCAATAGACTCGCCCCCTATTACATGGGACCTAAACATACTGGCGAACTGTGGGTATTAGATACCTTAGTACACCTCTACCTAAGCTTACAGGCGTGATGGTATGATGGTATGTAACTATAGATGAGCATTGGGTTGTATAATATCTAGTAAAAATAATACATTTCCAATTGTATCTTTGGGAGAAGGTCCTATATATAGAAACTCTAATGGATAACGTAACTTGCAAGGCATTAAGACTCATTTCAAAGCGGCACTTCGCATTGGCAATTTCCAAGCCAATAATAAAATACACCTAAATTTTCTTTCTACCGTACATAATTTACGCACATCTCATGTATTTTCAAAATATGTACAAAGTTTGTTTTCAACTCGATGCGGTATAAAGTAGAAGTTTACCTGCGAACAAACCTATGTCTGATATAAGTAACTTTACTAATTAACTTTGTACTACCTCGTTTAGAGTTTACCGTTCTTTCATTGCAAGCGCGCGTACGACAGTATCAATATAATACATAACTAAAAGGTATTTTCTACATTTATTGTCCACATTGATTGATAGAGTATGGCAACACATGAAAATGCCAGTCAAAAAAACGTGACACTCTGAATGCACTCACGTATTCATTGTGTACTACACCACGCAGTCCAGTCCATTCCACCAATTAAAAATAGCCATGAACGCTTTTCGATAGGCAAGTTATCATAGGCATATTTGTTAATCGATAATATTTGATAAAAAATATGTCTCATCTGGTTGGGTGGATGGGTGAAGGTCGATCTTCAACGGCTCTAGATCTGCTACTGAGAATTCCATAGAAAATCGCAATAACAATTTGCTTGACCTGGGAATCAAATCCAACACCTCTAGCGAAGCAGTCGCACTCAGGACCACTAGGCTAATGAGGCAGTAGATAGCAACATAGTTTTTATCATATCAAAGTAAAACGAGTAATAACTATCCATTTAATCAGAGAAAACTTATAGTCTCTAGAATTAACAAATTTTTAATATAGGTACTTAAACAAATTACAGTCCATTTCATTAGCCAAGATGTTTACTTGGTCCGACGTCGTTTGCACAGGTTCTATAACACTGACTGTAGGGGTGACATTTTATATCGAAAGGGCGTGTTCAAATGTAGGTCGTTACGACCTTACTTGTTGCTCGAACACAGACCAAAGAAGAGATAGATAGTTCTTCAATCATTTTAGTATTGTCAAAGCGCGTAACGGTAAATATTTATCAGAAAAGCGGTACAGTGTTCTGAAAGTTATTTGAGTGCATCGAGTTTTCGTTAACCAGTACCATACAATTGTATTGTTGCTCGACCACAGACCATAGAAGGGGTAGACAGACAGTTATTTGATAAAAGTAATTAAAAAAAAGTATTCTAGCACATTTTTTTAAATTACATTTATCAAATAACTGTAGGGTAGGTATAGTGTCTCGACAATAATTTAAATTCATCGAAAACAGTAGCATGCAAATTATTCTACAAACAGATTAGTATTTTAAAGTAAATTAGAACATCATAATAAGAATTTAAATCAATAAATTCTAAACTGGAAATTTGTTCATTATAATAATTGAATGTCGCAGAAGTAAAAGAGGCATGCAAGAATCGTAGCAAGTGGCAGTCTATAGTTTCTGCCTACCCCTGTGGGAGAATGGCGTGAGTGTATGTATGTATGTATGTATATAATGTAAAACAATCAATTTTGTTTCCGATTTGAGCCAGAACAAAGCTGATTTTGTGCAGTTTAATGATAAAATTATTCAAAATAAAGGTAGACGAAATATACCATAAAATTACATACCTTTGGGACTATGCGTACAGCAGTTATTGATAGATAATATTTATGTATGTTCATAATTATTTCGAACTGGAAATATATTTTAATGATAGGTAATTGAAAGTGATAAATGATCTACTGTTGCCACCATTTATATCCTAAGCTGTGATATTTTATATAAGTTATTTTTACTGTAAAACACATATTTTCATTTGATTTAATAGTTGGTAACTTAAAAATATTTTTAAATTCACTTATTCTACACGTGGAGACGAAATTAAATTAATGATACCATTGCCTTTACTATTCTAAAGAATCGCTGAAATTAACACAAATGGATTAGCTAACAAACTCGTTGCATATAAAACTATATAAGCATTAGATATTATTATTATTACCACTCAGGTGGAAAACGAGCTTACGTCCTGCTTGATGGTAAGTATGTCCCGTAGCTTATGAAAGTCTAACTATTCATAATTAAAAGAAAAAGAATCATGCTCTGCAAACAAAATATTTATTAATTATATAATTATTCTGTACGTATGTTGGTCACTAACCTCCTCTTAAATGGCTGACTTTGATGATATTTTTTGTGTCTGTTTGAGTGGGTCCCTGGATGGTTCAGATTCACAATTAGACCCCGTGGGTGACCCTGCAATTAAGTCCGAGATGTTTGTTTTTATTTTCGGGATTGGACAGCGTCTGTCCGGCTAGATAGTTATAATTATAAAAAGATAAACGCAAACCAATACACGTCACGTAATATCACGTATTTTTGAAAGGAGGTTTTCTTATATGGGATAGGGGAGCAAACGAGCAGACGGATCACCTGATGGTAAGCGATAACCGCCGCCCATGGACAGCCGCAACACCAGGGGAATCACAAGTGGGTTGTCCACCTTTTAAAAGGGTTTGGGCCTCCGGTAACCTCACTCACTCGGCGAAACACAACGCAAGCGTTGTTTCACGCCGGTTTTCTGTGAGGCCGTGGTATCACTCCGGTCGAGCCGGCCCATTCGTGCCGAAGCATGGCTCCCCCATGAACATTTTGTTTTGCACGCTTATTAACCCTACAGGCGATGTGCCCTTTGCTCATTATACCCCATCTATCAGTATCCTATATCATGGCGACGTACTGTGCGTGTTTCTAACGCGTTTAATCTAAAAAATCCTTTTGTTAGCTTTATTTTACCACATATTCCTTTGAGATACAAAAATATACGTGTATTTTGTTGAATAATTCATGCTGAAGTCTTTGAGGGATGTCAAACAGGCCAGTGTTATCTAGTAAGTAAACATGATACGTACGTATCAATGTCAACGCAATCATATAAGCACATATTTTGTGTCTAGTGTAATAAAATTTTATTATGTACGGCACATGAATTATGCGCTAAATGTTTTGAAACATTTGATTCAACTTTATTTTTTTTATGGGATAGGGGAGCAAACGAGTAGACGGATTACCTTATGGTACGCCCATGGACACCCGCAACACCAGAGGAGTCACAAGTGCGTTGCCCGCCTTTTAAAAGGAAACACAACGTAAGCGTTGTTTCACGCCGGTTTTGATTTGATGTTTAATCTCTATAATGCCGGCTGGTATATATTCTGTAAAGTCACAGTTAATAGAATAGTAAAGCCTTATCTATATACTTTTTCTTCCAGGTAACCAAAGCAATATATCATTTAGATAAAACATAATGATGTTTATTTTGGAGAAAAACTAAATCGTTTTGTCAATTTGCATGTTAAATTTGAATCTATCGATTGTTGGCAACTTCTTCCTCAGAGAATTCCGACATCATGGAAACAAGTCATTTCAAATATTTCGCGGTATCGCAAATATGGCTGTAACGCGCGAGAATTTAAATTACGAAGCCACACACAGTGCTGCGAAATTATGCGCATTTTCGAATGCAAATCGTCACACAGTGCTATGCATACCCAAGAATTTGTGGACTGTGCAAGTGTCACATTTTATTCTGTGTTGAATAATGCTAACCAACTGCAATTCCCTCTCATTGTGAGAGGAGACCCGTGCCCAGCAGTGGGACATAAAATAGGTTGATTATGTATGTTATGTATGTAACTGCAATAAGGGCAAGTGATAGTTTGAGTTACTAGATATTGTAAATACAACCTCATTAGGTACGATATACGTAACTTATACAAATTATATTTCTGGCCAGATATTCAGCAAAATAGAAAATATTGTACTCGATAATAGAAAATACTATCCTGGGGGTTTTGCGGTAAATAAAGAAATTCATTAACTGGTAATTTTAGTTAATTTCATTATTGCATTATTTCAAAATGTTTGGATTATTAAGCGTCACTAAAACCATATTCCAATATAGACTGCAAGTAACAACACTAAACCTAACCACAACAATATTAAACTCAGTTCAAACAAGCGGTTTTACAAAGCTTCAACTGCATATCTTAGTCCAGTATTGCTTTCATAAGCTTTGTACACACTGTAGCGAAACTGTAATTGGAAAGCGGATCGTAATGAGTTGCTCCTAGAAAATAGTATCGGCGATCAATTGAATACAAGTATAATATGAGTAGTTATGAATTGCGAACTTATTCCGTATTCAGTCTCAAGACTTTTCAAGCTTTGATTCAACTGATTGTTACTTTAGGTAGAATCTTGCAAGCTGAATACAGCTTCCCCTTAGCTTATGCAGTAGAATTTTTACATTTTGGTTCAGTCAATTTGATGCATTATTTTCTGGTATGGCTTGATCTGAATCGATATCACATCGAAACGAACACATATACAAAATGTTGTCTATGCATTTTATTTAAAACAATAACGACTTTGATAAAAGAGGGTATTAGTACGCCTCAGACTAACCCTTCGGGTAACAGGCGTGATATAATATATTCATAAATATCTACCGGAGTTTTATTGCTATATCTTATATTCCATTACCGTTACCTATAATGAAAAGAAAAGTGGAATATGATAATGACAGGTAGAAGATTTATGAGCCTCTATATGGGTATTTTTATGAATAAAAGGGTACACTCCAAAAATATTTTCTTAAGCTGTTAAGGAAATATTTTTGTCATGTGTACCTACCTGGTCCACTGTATTTTATCTATGTTCTTGTATGAAATTCTTGCTGCCTCATTAGCCAAGTGGTCTTGAGCGTGATTGCTACGCTAGAGGTCCTGGGTTCGATTCCCAGGTCGAGCAAAGTGTTATTGGGTTTTTCTATGAAATTCCCAGTAGCAGCTTGGAGTTAGGAATTTGTGCCCGGTTAATGGCAATGGGCTCGCCCCCTATTACATGGGACCTAAACATGCCGGCGAACTGTGGGTGTACATTAGTACACCTCTGCCTAATCCTTCGGGGAACACAGGCGTGATGGTATGTTATGATGGTATATCATCATCATCCAAGCCTTTTCTTAACTATGTTGGGGTCGGCTTCCATTCTGCCCAGATGCGGCTGAATATCAGTATTTTACACGAAGCGACTGCCAATGAGACATTCATAACCCAATTTCAAGGCAATACCGATATTCGGAGGATAGACTGATCGTCAGGCTTTTTTGGGCTTCTGACTACCACTAACAATTGTCATAGATGTTTGCATGACAACCGGGACCGATGGCTTTACGTCCTCTCCGAGGTGATGTATCAAGATCGGTCACCCATTCACTCACTGACCGCAGCTTAACCTTAGAGGTCAGTTGATCAGCCTAAGCTGATTCCTTATTATTAGTTAGCTACGGTTATTACTTAGCTACGAGCCCCTCTGCAATTGCATGTAATATAAAACTGTAAATAATAGTAATCAATAAATCACCGTAAAAAAACCTAGTATTTAGTAAAAATGCAGTGATAGCTTAGTGATATGACCATTAGACTACCAAAAAAGTTTTAAGTTGAAACCCAACCTCTGACTTTTCGGAAACGTGCTTAAATATTAATTATCGTCGGTGAATGAAACGTCATGAGAAAATGCTACTTAACTGTTTCGTCTCATATTATATGCCTATAGAATAGTAAAATATTGCAATAGTTTTACTGTTCCCCAAACAAATCATAGGTATAACAGCATATTATTGGTATGAAACCAATTTGCCTTCGACGTTATAACCATAGCTATTCTTTTGTTTAACTAATTTAATTCTAACAGAACAAATGCGCGGGAAGTTCTATAAGTACATCGGCACAGATAACATATATACAAGAGCTTCTTTTAATCTGTGCACCGTACAAGTTCCCTGTTCCAGAGACGCGGCTAAGAGTATGAATATACTTAACATACGTTATCTGTTTGCCAACGTATTCAACAAGTAGGAATAAGTGTGTTAATGCTGTTTTTCTGATGTACTACTCCTTGGAATAAATGTTTTTTGATTCAAGAATTAGTTAAGCATAACGGGAGTATATTTGAGTTGTTTTTACATTTCGTTGACTGAAGTCTATAGTGGGAATTTTAGGCGGGAAAATGTAAAGTGCACGTTGTCGATTTTATATTATTTCTCAAAACTTGTATTTCTCCGAAGTTTGATGTGTAATTATGGTGGATAATTAACCATTAAGTGTTCGTGAACGTGTGAGAGTGTAGGCAAATGATATAAATTTGAAAATCGTGACTTTTTGGGTTCACTCCTAAACTCCATGAAAGCCTCAATAAAGTTTCTACCGTTTTATTGGGGCAACTGAACAATTAAACAACTTATACTTGACACTGGCGAACACAGAAAGTGTCGTGCCATAATTATAATCCCACGATGGGAAATATTACTTGATTACTCTAATACTTGACACTGGCAAATACACAAAATGTGTGACGCCATAATAAAAAAATTAAAAAAAAAGTCTATAGTGGCGTAATTCAAAATATTAGGAATAAGCAGTCGTTTATACATGAAGTTAGAAGGTTATACTTAACTTAAAATGCGTATATTTATGCACTGTGCCACTACTAAATCAATAATTCAAGCCAATAATCTGTTATTGTCAAAGCGCTACAAATATTTTTTATTAGGCGACTACTGAAACTCAAAGTTACTTATTTAGAGTTTAATAATTATTAGTGATACACGTAACGGGTAATTAGGATAATTGTACTGTTACAATTCTAGGTTACACCTGTGTATACCCTAGAATTTGTGATTTTGATATAAACGTAATAAATAAGAACTCCTTTTATTTATAAGTGAGACTGTGTAAGTGTGTAATGTTATATAATATTAAGAATTTTGGAATTAATTGGGCACCAATCCAGAATTTGTATTTTTATAATTATATATTACTACGTTTATATGAAATCCGGCTATTTCTTAATAATGAAATACAAGACACGAAGAAGGCTTGAGCATTTATAAACAAAATTCAATTTCAACATTTATAAAAAATTAACACTTGAGAAGGGCTTGATAATCATAATCATAATCATATCTTTATTGCACTCATGTTGATACCAAGTTGTTAAACATAATTTAGGGACCGAACATGAACCCTGCTAGGGCACAGCAACATCTTAGGAACTAATTAATGGAATCTTAACATAATATCAGAAATGTAATAACATAAATAATATCATCAATTAATTACATAATTGTCACGACAAGATCACTCATAAAAGATTTTCTTTAAAATCCAGTGGATGATTCAGAATTTCCTTAGTAAATCTTAGTACCTACCTCTGCCTAACCCTTTGGTGAATACAGGCGTGGTGGTATTTTATGTTATATGTCCTATCATTTTTTATC
This sequence comes from Acronicta leporina, assembly GCA_947256265.1. Lineage (NCBI taxonomy): Eukaryota > Metazoa > Arthropoda > Insecta > Lepidoptera > Noctuidae > Acronicta > Acronicta leporina. Next base: position 13,220,260 of record OX366518.1, on the reverse strand, counting down.
GTTGAAACTTAGTTACAACTTCATTTAACAAACGTCGCAGTACCGAAAGTGTTTGCTGTTTTTCGATACATATAGCACATGCCCGTGACACTGAGTTATTGCAGCAACTAGCAACAATGTGTGGAAACAGCGGGAAGCTCATATAAAGCATTGTGGACTTTTTAGTTTTAGTTATTTTAAAAATACAGTTAACAAAACATATCACATAAAGTTAAAAACTGTGTTTTGGTAATATGTTACGTAGGAATGTATAGGAACGTGGATTGGACAGAAATCGGAAGTCAGGGCTGCTTCAGAGAATTTAATGGAAAACGAAATAACACTGCTCCACCTTGCTCCACCTACGAATTCTAGTCTTCTGCGTTCGATTATGCCTGACCATTAGCAACTGTCCGTTTAAACCACTAGATTAGAGGTCCTCAAACATTTAATCTTGTCGACCACTTACCATATTTTTTTGTTTTTGGGTAGACGTTCTTTCGTCATAAATTTTAATTTGCAAATTTATTACACCATTTAGATCTTATGGACCCTAATTTTTCTTTCCGCTGACATAGACCCCTTGTCGGTCGTCGTTGATCCGTGGGGGTAGATATATACCACTTTGGGTATCACTGCACTAGACCAAAGTGGAAGACAGTTTTGAACTGCTCATTTTAACCCAAACCGATACGGCTGGACATGATTTAATTGAAAGATTTTACATAACTAATCTCTGTAAAAGTGTTTACATTAATTCAGTAAATCACATAACTGAAATTTCAGATGTATAGCTTCATCTACAACGAAAATACAAGGGGCTTAAAAGTGTCGAAAATAGGATGGCACGGACGGCCTGTGTATTGCACGACTTTGCGGGTGCACTTCCATGCTCCTGGGAGCATGGTAGAGCACTTGCAAAGTCGAGCAATATACAGGCATAATAAGGGGAAGATAGTACGTGAGAACAAACGTTTTTTCTATTGTCGGCTTAATAATTTCCCGATAGTTACGACTAAGTAGGTACAAAACAAAATGGATAAAGCGGTCGAGCTGTTCTCAAGTAATGATCTTTGATACATACGTAATCAACCCGTATACTGTCCCACTGCTGGGCACGGGTCTCCTCTCAGAATTGGGGGATTAGGCTATAGTCCACCACACTTGCCTAATTCGGGTTGGCAGACTTCACATGCCGTCGAGAATATCTCTCAGGCGTGCAGGTTTCGTCACGATGTTTTCCTTCACCGTTGTAAGCGATTGATAATTAATTATTAATACGCACATAATTACGAAAAGTCAGAGGTGCGTGCCTTGGGTACGAACTCGAGACCTACGACATTGCAATCCAGTGGTCATACCCCAAGGCTATCACTGCTTTGATACATACTGCAATTAATGTTTATTTATGTAGGTCATAGATCTGTTTAGAAGGTCTACATACCTATATATATATTGTATATATCTAATAGTTACATATAGAGAAAGACATTTGGTTAGAAAGTAGTATTAGTAGTAGTAGTATTTAGAAATGTTTTGCGATCATGTGGTTGCCGGTTCTAAACCCACCCATTGCACTACCGACGTGTACCCACTCTTAACACAAGCGTTTAGCTGAGCACGAGTGGTTAACAAAAATACTAGTAATGTGCGACCCACATTGTTAGTAAGCTGAAAAAAAACAAAATCAACGAGGAACCACCGCAAGGCGGGGTTAGTTATTAAAACTTTTCAGAGCTCGTAAACGAAATTCGCAACCTTATGTTTCTACTCGTCCAAGGTTTGGCAAATGTTTGTGTTTGCCAGCCAACAAGCACAAACAAATACACACATGATGTAGAAAGTTAGTGAAACAGTGTAACATCGAATACAGTCACAGCGGGTTCGTTTTGATAATCGATTGTCGTGTGACCGCCCAATTAATGTAGAATCGATTTAATAATGAGGTTTTGACTTCGGAAAGGTATTAATTGTTATAATTACTACACAGGACAATGGTTTGGGAAATAGTACCTTAGCAACAAAATTTAATGTCCCTGAAAAGTAGAGGAGAACTATAATTGGTCAAAGCCTATATTATTATGTTTAAAAATCTTATGAATTGAAGAAATCCCTGAAATTCTAAATAACTGCTTATTAGTCTAGTGGTTGTTAACTCGACTGCTATGCTACGGGTCGTGGGTTTGCTCTTCACGTCGAGCCAGGTAATATTGGGTTTTTCAATGAAATCCTCAGTTCGGAGTATACGTACAGTCGCCAGTAAATCGCGTTACCACACACTGTGAAATTTCCCTAATGGGTAATAAACTCAGTTGGAGATTAAATTATTGAAAATCGATTGAAAATTGATTTATCAGTTTTGATACTATGTTGTGCTAGCGAGTGTGTGAAGGAAATCAATCCCCTACATTCAACTCGAAATTCCATTCACAGCTTTTTGTATCATTACAGTAAAGATTTTATACTACAGGTCTTTATTTGCTCAAGAGTTTCATTATCCTCTTTTAATTCCATTGAAAAGACCGCGTAGTACTGCTACAGAATGTTCGTAGTACCTTCGTAGCGGCTCGTAGCATCTCGTAGCCGATTCAATTGATTAAATTAAGTGCAATTCTTGGTGCAATGAATATTGGAAATATATTAAGTTTCTTCAATCTTAGCATGCCAAAATTGAAGAAAAGTGAGTAAAAGGAAGACCTAGACAACATTTTATGCAACAAGTGAAGAAAAGGATTCGTTAAGAGGTCAAAATCTGAAGGCAGAACAGAACAGTAACGATTGTTTCACTGACTAGAACTAAGTTATTAAATAAGAGATATTATATTGAGGAGCTGATCGTCTTTTTGGACTAATCATTTTGAACAACATTTGTAATATAGTCATTATTTAACCTGAGGTAATTTTGTTAAAATTTAGTCCCATATAAGCCTACTTAATCCATTTGGGTCTACAAGTGTGTGTTACTTAAGTATTACTTTCCTTGTAAAATATACAGCATTAATTTTTAATAGCACGTCAGATAAAAAGGGAAGTACATGTAGCCACACGTATTTTAAAAAGCAGTAGAATAAATCTTGGTCATTTTTATGAGCTCAAAGAGTAGTCGTAAAATAGAGTTCTCTTTGTGTTAAAGTCTAGTTTAATTAAAAATGCACTGCCGTTCCTCAATTTGAAGTTATTACCATCAAGGACTATGTTTTTTAAAACAGCTTTACTAAGGTGCCTACATTAAATATGCATGCATTGTTTATATTTAATTACTAGCTTCGATCTGTTCGGTCTGTCACTTAGTCTTAACCCAGGACCCATGTCACTTCCCAGCTCAAATAATCAAATACTTAATATAATAAAAAACTACATCAACGTTTCACTCTAAAAGTATTTTTTGTTTCATTTTTCATTAATACACCACTCCGATTAATCGTAGCGTGATGTTATTTAGCCGAAAACCTTCCTCGATAAATCCACTATGCGACACAAAATATTTTTTTTGATTCGCACCAGTAGTTCGTGATATTGGCGCGTTTAACTAAACAAACAAACTATTCAGCTTATATATAGTATAAATATTTTTCTAGACTTTAAAAAATAGATTATTTTCTTAAACAAATAATTGATTATTATCTTCTTTATTTAACATCACGCCTGTACTCCCCGTGTACTAATGTACACCACAGTTCGCCGGTTTATGTTTAGGTCCTATGTAATAGAGAGCGAGCCTATTACCAGTACCCGGGCTCAAATTCAAATTCCGAAGCCTAGGATCCCTAGCGTGCGGGCTATTGAGGTAATTCTTTATTTACTACATTTTCTTAATATTATGGAGGTTAAATAAAAATTTATCTGACAGCAAATATGTACCTAAATGAAGAAGATAGGTACCAAAAGTACAAATTCTATTAAAATGTACGGTAAAATCATAATTATTCCACACAACACAATATAAATATAATTACTGCCTTACCTAAAACCCGGCCTCAACTCTACGTTGAGAGTACCTAATTATACTAATTATTATTGATTTAGTAATATTACCTATATTACCCACTAAACTATCAACAGTAATATTACAGACACAAATTCGTATTATAAATGTGAATTCTATTTAATTAATACATGCGTTCGTTCCCATTGTCCTAATGAACTAATACTCGATCCATTACATGACAAACCATTTTGAACGATCAATCGATGTTTCAGATACTTTTCTAAACAGGGTCACTATCAGAATTTCTTTTTGAATTTATACAGTTCAATAAGTCGTCGTAATTGTCAGTCTACGATCGTAGTAAAAAAAATATGGTAGAAACCCACAGAATACACAATCACAGCCTAGCAGGAAATGGGGACCGTCATTTATCAAGTATTTTTGGGGATAAAACCTTCTTAGATTTTATTCGGCGGTAATGCAAAAGTGTGGGAGAACAAACGGATAAACGTCAGAATTCGCGCTTCATTGATATAAATGGTCGGCTGTGGCCACATATCATCAGGTGGGTGGCGTCGGAAGAAATAGCATTAAATACGGGCCGAGTCACTTGCGACAAGACTATGATACGTTCCAAATTATTCTACACAACCATAGATAATGATTATGTCTACATAAAACATTCTTCACATACATATATCAATTACTAATCTATACTTAATTTATAAAGCTGAAGAGTTTGTTTGTTTGTTTGCTTGAACGCGCTAATCTCAGGAACTACTGGACCGATTTGAAAAATTATTTCTGTGTAAGATAGCCCATTTATTGAGGAAGGCTATAGGCTATATATCATCACGCTACGCGGACGAAGTCCCGGGCAGACGCTATAAATGATAAATGTGTATGTAGTGAGGTTTATTGTCAATTTCGTTTACAGGATTTTTTTTATCATTTCGTTTGCTGTTTAACTTTTTTTTAAAATACTTTCGGGTACCCGTCATACTTTAATATCACATCAAGCCCAAACTTCGAACAATAAATTATAAACACAGAACCGCACTTGATTATAAAATAATCATAAAATTTGTTATCAAAAGTAAGTTCGGAAGCATAACTGCAAAACTCATAAAAGTTTAAGCGAACGATTTAATAAAAGTACAGCAGAAGTAAGAATTATTGCACGGAATCACCATTTAGTGGAAGTTACAATAACGACCTGTTGAAAACGGAGCCCCTTGTTGTCTCTTTCTAGCGTTGATGATTACGTATGTGTGTCTCGTTTCGTCGGTGCAAAGGTCTGAGTGCGAGGCGTCCGCGCGGGCCGGCACTCCGGTACTTACTGGTTGGGTTCCCTCGATCCATAAGCGTGGAACTACGCCCCCACAGCGAGCACTTGAATAAGTAGGGTGGTAAATAGCAGCGGACACCTGCCCTATAATGACGAACGCACAGACATTATGATTCTGACTTTGAGGGTCAATCTAGCGTTGAATGTTCAGCGTGTTGTTTCCGATTTTCCGATCCCTCATTTTGGAGGTATCCGATTTTTTTTTGCGTTCCAGTTACTATTTACTATTTATTGCTTGGATTAATGGTTAAAGGTAAAGGAATAGTTATTAGTCGTATTTTCTAGATGATAATAGTTTCTTTCCATTAAAGATAATAGAAGTTAAATTAACATACATCACGCCTGTATTCCCGGAGGAGTAAGGCAGAAGCGGACTACAGTTCGTCGGTATGTTTAGGTCCCATGAAATAGGGAGCGAGCCTCTTACCATTTAATATTATTGGGCACAAAGCTAAATTCAATTCAAATTAAATCCCAGTAGGTAAATTAAATTTGTTTATTTTACCTACATGGAGAACCTTGTTCTTCATTAGTCCTCATAATAAATTAATTGTCTTAGTTTAATGAAAGAATTCATCAAATTTAAAACGTTAAACAGTATAATTATATAACCCAATTGACGTACAAGTAATTTTGCTTACTTTACATATAGTTGTTAGCTCAACATTGGACCTTCCACTGAAATGTTTATTAGAATACTTTTAAAAAGGTTATCTGCGTCTTAAATTCATAAAATGTAGAGCGATTAAATTAAGCCGCCTGTCCATCTGTCGCGGATAACTTTGGAATCATTCTTAATTCAAAACTTTTGTAAGAACTAAAATTATTAATAGCTCTCTAAGAAACTTTCGACAATGGATTGAAAGTGATCCTTTTTGGTCGATTCAATTGTAAAAAAATTTTTTTTTATAAAATTTGAAAATAGAATGAATAGGAATAAATTAGGTTACTTTTTGTTTGTTTTTTTTGTCCCTCAATAAGATCAATCATAAATTATAGTCATAGTCTGACAGTCTTTTATCGATATCGATAGGTGTTTAATTAAGATTATGCAAATCCCTAGTTCTTATGCGTTATTCAAACATCTGCTGTTTGAATAACGCATAAGAACTAGGGATTTGTCAATATTTTGGACGCTTTCGGGACTGACGTCAGATTGCTTTGAATAAAGATTGTTCCGGCTCATCCTCATGCGCCACAGCTTAGTCTGTGGTCTTCTCTTTTTTTGTTTTATTTGTTGTCTGTGACAACAACTTTTTTTATCAGCCACCCTTTCACTTAAATACAACTTTTAACATTTTGTACGCTCAAAATATTCAGTAAAAGCAATACAATGTAATATCAAAATTTCATTTTAATTTACATCATTGTCCCTATGAGACAAAGATCATTGGAAGGTTCTGAAGGTACCTTTGCTCAGCCTACCTACACTCTGCTTGAGTAAAAAAATAGTGTGTCTCATTTTATTCCCTACAATATGGTTGAGTCGAACCACGCTGATACATTCGTCATGCTCGTGAATGGTGCTGTCTGTCGGGGCTGGTCAGCTCTAACATGCTGTGGCCACTATGGCAAACCTTTTTTTATAATCATAATAAGTAATGAATAAATCTTACACATTAAACTGTACAATTGTCACCAACTATTTAATACAAACTTAGCATAATATTGTAATCGTGTTTTTTATTTTCAAATAGAGTATTTAAGGAGTTTCTTGCCCGCTGTTCTCCATAAGACCCAGTTTTGACTTTTAAAAAGTACTTATTTTGGTCTAATGGACTAATTGAAATACTTAATAAAATTTGACTGACTTAGTAGAGGTTAAACAATCCCACTGGATTTTTCTTATTCCAAAATGAACTCTCTAAAAAACTATTTTGAAGGAATATTTCATAAGGAAAAACAATATCACCGATCAAAAGTTAATTAGAATGTGTTGGTACTACTGATATCACAAAATATCAGCAAAACACGGCGAAGATTTTTTTAAAAATCATAATTATTCTTTGATACAACTGAAAATTCGAGCTAACTGATTACGAAAAGTTAAAAATATGATACGTACCCAATTCTGGACAATCTTACATCATTAATAATAACAAATTATATCTAACTTATACCTACCTACTAAAGATTTGAAATAATATACTGCTTCTTTGGTTATGATATTTTTTCTGATATTCGATAACAGTATCTACCTACTTGAGCATTAGCTCGCAATAAAACAAAAATAAGAAACACGAAATGTCTTGCGAAGACAGCTACTCAGCTTATTCTTCGCTATAATATCAGAAAAAAATTAAAGAAATAGAACTTACTTGATTTTATATATCTTGTAAATAATAACATTGTGTTCAATGTACAATATTAAGTAAACTTTATTGATAGCTATTGAGAGATTCTATTGACAGTTGTAATGAGAACCTTTCTCTGATTAGTCAGTGTTTTGGTTATAATAACATAATCAATCCATTATAATGTCACACAACTGGGCACGAGAATTAGGCTATAGTCCACCACGCTAGGGTAAATAAGGGATAAATTTTTCCGTGCCAAAAAAAACCTTATATCCTACATCTCTCGAATAGAATACGTGGTTTTGAACTCCTATCAACAAAAACCAACTGTACACAAATATTTATATTTACCTATATAAACTTACCGAGTTTTACAGTTTTAAAGTTTATACTTTTTGGAACCAGGAAAAGAGAGGTCAAGCAAAATAAAATAAGTTTTTAAAAATGTAGTAAACAGTGGGTTTTCTACATGTTCTTATTTAGCGGCTGTGTTCACGTTTAGGATAATTTATTATTGAAGCACTATACGTTAACCGGTTGAATCTAATGTTAAATTTAAAGTGTTCTATTTTAAACAAACATTACGTATACATTCAGATTGCTGTTTACGATTTACGAATTACAATTTAACATAACATAACATACCATGACGCCTGTATTCCCCGAAGGGTCAGGGAGAGGCGTACCAATGTACACCCACAGTTCGCCGGTATGTTTTGGAACCGGACACAAATTCCAAACTCCGAGCTGTTACTGGGAGTTTCATAGAAAAACCCAATAACACTTTGCTCGACCTGGGAATCGAACCCAGGACCTCAAGCGTAGCAGTCGCGCTCAGGACATCTATGCTAATGAGGCAGTTACAATTTACAGTTTTATAAATGCTTAAATTTTATTTCTTATTTTTCTTAGGTCTATGCTCGATGGTTAGTTTAATATGTAGCCCCCATGTAAGTACTTATAAAACCTCAGTTTCAGTGTATGCGAAATCCGAGACACGTGTCTCGTATTTTTATGTAAAGAATCTATGTATAATATTTATAAACTGTATCACGAAAAAACACAAAGTTATAAGCTTGTTATGTTACCTGGTTGTCCGTACAAAAACATGCTCACCACGTCTTATGATTCCCGCCCCGCTGTTCGCCCGTGTCTAGTGCGACTGTTCGACTATGACCTACTACCTATTTTATTCTATTATTTGTGTTGTGCGCGTATGATTGCGGAAAGATACTTACATAGTTCGCTCGGTGTCCCGCTTGTAACCTTTTTAAATAATTTTGGAACAAAATATATCATGTTGTAAAAATTATTGGAATCGATTCAGTTACTTATTCAGAACATAGTAATACAGGTTTCGAATATACCAAAAATAATGTTGTTTAAAACTGTAGGTATCACTTGAAGGATATACCATCATACATTCAGTAGACAGATAGTAGTTACAGATACCTAGTCTTTTTTCATTTTACGTGCAACATTATTTTGAAGCTTTGGCCCAATTAAAAAAGTTGGCTTTAGTGAAATTTATACTAAGCAACGAAATAAAGCGAATACAGAAAATTACAACAAATATAACTTTTTGAAGTTGGTTATACGCTAACCGTAAGCCGTGATAGCCTAGTGATATGACCATTGGACTGCCAAGTCAAAGGTCTTGAGTTCAAATCCAAGGCATAAACTTCTGACTTTTCGAAGTTATTTGCGTATTAGTTAATTATCACGCGCTAGTACGGTGAAGGAAAACATCGTGAGGAAACCTGCACGTCTTAGACATTTTCTCGACGGCGTGAGAAGTCTGGCAACCCGCATTAGGCTAGCGTGGTGGACTATATAGCCTAATCCCTCTCATTGAGGAGACCCCTGCCCAGCAGTGCGACTTATAATGGGTTATTTATTTATTAAGGTAATTCAACGACAAGTTCACAATAAAGTTCGTCATTATATGTTCACTCAGATAATAGGTTACAGTGAAGAAGTCACTTAAAGAAGTACAGCACTTACAGGATATACGAGTAATAAGGGTTAGTAAAGCATTAATGTAAATGTTAATCACAACAAGCCTAAGATACAAATTGGATTAAATTGTTAAAGTAAGTTAATCGTCTATACATTATTATCCAGATGTAATTATAGAATTAATAAATTAAAATTAAATAAAATTTTCAGGCAAACATTCGATTTGATTAGATAGAATTGTATTGTTTATGTAAATGTCAAATAACTATAAAAGTAATTAAGTAATGAGATTGTGTCATGTCAGAGTTTTATTAGAAATAAATAAACGAAATTGAGGCATGGAATTTGAGAAGATGTCAATGCCATTGGTGCGAGTGGCGAGTTCATTATAGCTTCTCTAAGTCGGTTAAGAGGAGCAGATCTTCCGAGGTTAGTCCTAGCCGTGGTGATTACAAATGTATCAATTTTTCGCTTTGACCTAAGTAAATTTTGACGAGGCACGGCCACACCAATCTCTGAAAGTAACTGTGGTGAATTTGTTAAGCCATTTGTCAATTTATACAGCAGAATTGAGTCAGCAACCCATCTACAGTGCTCCAATGTCTCCATATTAAGTTATACGCTAACATCTGACAATTCTCTCGATACAAAATAATATTGGTTTTATTTATTTGCTAAGTCCGTTAAGTTGGAGCAACAAGTTGGATTAGAAGATGGATCGGCCACGATGACAAGTTGGGACTAACGACGCCAGGGGACTAAAAACATTCGTATCTATACTTAGTTACAAGTTGTTAACGATTAATCGCCAAACATAGGAATCGCTAACTTGTCACTAGACTTAGAAATGAAATAATTACCACGATATTTTATACTTGTTCCTTATTCATGCCGAAAAAAATATTCTAGTTTTAAATTTCGTAGTAGGTAAAAGAGCTACAAAAATATATCTTCTTTTCTTCTTCTCTACTATTATAAAATTATAGAATTGTAAAAAGCTGTGACTGTACATTGAAGATATTAAAAAAAAAACAAGTGGGTTAGGGTAACTATATAAACGTCTCCGAACCCAAAAAAGGTGATTATTAAAATTCTTGTCTGTTTGTTACGGATTGGCGCAAAAACTACTAAATAGAATTAAATTTTGTTATCACTGTTAGAAGATATATGCTCCAACTTAATAACTGGTGAAATTCTTATCTCAATTAATTAAACGAATCCTGAGAAACAGCTTGACCTCTCTAATGTATAGATACCCATGCAAAGAAGAGATCATCACTGTTGGTTATTGAGTTTCAAGTGAACGAAGCCGTGGGCAGAAGCTAGTAAAAATATATACAAATAGCTTCATAGCAGAGATATTACTTTTGACTTTTTGTGAGCTTATGAATTACCCAAAAAAAGTTCATTTCTATTACAGAATAAACCACTTTTCTGTTAAAATAAAAAAAAAACTCGAGAAATACCTACGCAGTTTTTCACCTAGGCAGCAAAACGAGCGATACAAATGATTGCAATTTTACGAGATATTGCAGAACCCTCGTAATTTTATTTGCTGTCCGAATTTATTACATCACGGAAGGCTTTGACGGACTATGTTGACACCGGAGCCTGCCTGCTCCAATTTAAAAGCATTACCTATGAGATTTATGGGTAGCTCCCCCGTGTCTTTGTGTAAATTTTGTATTTAATGCATCCACACTTATTCCATTAAGAGTAGCTTCCAAAAACTTGTTAATGAGTGCCTCGGGGTTCGCTAAAGTAAGGAGTTTCGGGTTTCGTGTTGCGTTCCATTACGGGCTTTAGAATGTATTGATTACGAGTATAGGTAATACAGATACCGTAATTCTCAATAGCAGCCCGGAGTTTGGACTTATGCCCGGTTAAATAGGCCAATAGGCTGCCCCCTATTACATGGGATTTAAACCTACTGGCAAATTGTAGGAGTACCTACACCTCTGCCTAACACTTCGGGGAATACAGGCGTGATGGTATATTATCTATCTATCTATCTAGATAGATAGATAATATACATATTAATATATATAATATATTATAATATATATAATATATATAGGTATATATTATGTAATGATATTAATTATTTACGACCCAACCTACGAGTACTTGCTTAAATTCGAATTTTAATTGTAGTAGGTAAAGTTTCCCTTGATACAATTCTATTGAAGGAACGGTGGCAAGCTAGAGTTGAAACTTAACTTTTTAAACACTAGAGATGTACATGTTAACGCAGTGACAGATCTCATGCCCGTCGGCTGTGGGTAAGCTGACCTATTTCTTTAGTTGACTCTCACAATTTTGTCGCGAATACGAGCGACTGGAAAATCTTACGTTTTGCTTTTTTTAGATTTTGTTTATAAGTGGCTATTTCTGTTTCAATGTCAATAAAAATGACTACGGTCTGTAGAATGAGGGGTTCGTGATCTGTTCGTTCTGATCTGTAAGGTTATGCTGCGCCCGCTGCGGTCCGTGTGTGGATTGGTCACCATTCTTAATATATCAAAACTACTCCATGTTCTGGAGGGCATGAAAAACAATCGGCCCTGATTGTTTTACGTGTAACGACTCTATCAAATTAAGGATCGCCTGTAAGGTTAAAACTGCCTCATTAGCCAAGTGGTCCTAAGCGCGACTGCTACGCTAGAGGTCCTGGGTTCGATTCCCAGGTCGAGCAAAGTGTTATTGCGTTTTTCTATGAAATTCCCAGTAGCAGCTCGGAGTTTGGAATTTGTGCCCGATTAATGGCAATAGGCTCGTCCCCTATTACATGGGACCTAAACATACCGGCGAACTGTGGGTGTAGGTACTTTAGTACGCCTCTGCCTAACCCTTCGGGAATACAGGTGTGATGGTATGTTATTAAAAATCACCAAAAACAAAAACTAATTGTGTAGGGGTACCTAAGTACTTACATAATATTTGGTTTTTGTTTTTTTTGGTGGTGATCAGTAAAGAAGGTGTACTGGACCTACGTAGCAGGAAAATGTGCAAGAATTTGAAAAAAACTTTTTTAGTAACTCGGTATATAAGTCAATTCAACAAATAACATACGGATCTGTTCGATTACTGTTATATCCGAAATATCTGCTTATAATGTAGGAATAGTTATGGCAAGTAGGAGCACGTAGCTCACGGGCAGACGCACGAGGGCACTACGTGAACAGAATATTCACCTTCCCTTTTGAATTTGAAGATTATCAACGCCCCTGAAGCTACCAGTTTGCCGTTATAAATTATTATTATTCTTCTTTATATTTCGCGGTCTTAGTTGCTATTGCTGGGCGAGGCCATTCAGTTTTTATAGCCATTTTTCCCCTTTAGCCCTTTTCTTTTCAAAGTTCACGATATCCGGCCAAGGTAGTCCCGCCAATATATAATTATAGTCGATATCGTAATGCCCTTTTGTCCACTATCAAGCGTCCAACTGGAAACAAGTTATGTCTATCGGTCTGGTCTGAGTGCATTCGAGCAGCATGCTCGACCCACTCCCAAAAAAAAACTGTCATTTTTTGACTCGCGGTTTCAATCGCATCCCAAATTTTTAGAGACTAAAGGTACCTTCACACTTCTCCAATGTCGAACCTTCCTACTTCATATAAGAAGTCGTGGAAAAATAGCCAATTTAACCCCCTGGAATAAATCAACCTGCCTTAGTTCCTAACTATAAGTATGTACTTCACTCCCACGAAAGTCTATTTTTAAGCGTGGATCAAACGAACAAAATATAAAACAAGAGCTAGATGTAGACACAACCTACAACATTAAAAATGAACATAGGTAAGTGCTTTCACCCCACCGATTCTAAAAAGGAAAGGTTAGACATGTTTTTGCCCTTCGTAGAATAATGCGAACGGTTAAAGTGATCTAATGTTCCCCTCCATTGAGCGCAAAAAACTGAGTAGTTTGATAAATTGAGCAATTTTATCTCATTTCTGCCTCATGCTCCGTAAATTATTCGCAGTCAGTCATTGATCATATAACTGGGTGATTTGAAACTGATTTTGAAATATTAAGGCTTTTCTACACAGTAGGTAAATCATTATTATGGACCCTGAAGTCTGTCGTAGATACCTATTGACCTCTTTGTAAAAAAAGCAATTAAGCAGTGGAGCAAGATACCTAGGTACATACCTATGTGTAGATTCTCAACGTTTATTTGTTTCGGCAAAAAAAATTTTGAACTTCGAATCTGTTGATTAGAAATAGGTACCCTACGCCTAGATAAATATGTACCTACCCTACACCTAGATAAATATGTACCTACCCTACACCTAGATAAATATGTACCTACCTAACTACTCAGGTACCTAAGGATCTTTGGTTATCTATTTTTTTTTCCCCGCCTAAGTGCAACTTATCGGTGAAGATAATAACATAACATACCATCACGCTGAATACAGCGTGATGGTATGTTACCTTCCAACCTTAACCAACCCTTCGGGGAATACCCCGAAGGGTTAGACAGAGGCGTACTAATGTATACAAAGTTCGCCGGTATGTTTAGGTCCCATGTAATAGGGGGCGAGCCTATTGCCATAACCGGGCACAAATTCCAAACTCTGAGCTGCCACTGGGAATTTCATAGAAAACCCAATAACACTTTGCTCGACCTGGGAATCGAACCCAGGACCTCTAGCGTAGCAGTCACGCTCAGGACCGCTTGGCTAATGAGGCAGTTAAAATAATCATATTGGTTTTCAAAACTTGTGTTTCTGAATCCGATTAATAAAGTTTCCAGGTTTTAAATGAGGTTTTAATTGAACACCTGAAATTCTGTAATAAAGTTTCCTAACTGCGCCTGAGACTATTTTCTATCCCTTTCAGACCTGACGCTAAACGGAATGGTATTTAAAAATGAAATTTACTCTTTCTAACTAATTTAGGGTCGCTGAAGAAGAATATGCTACTGAAAAAAATCTAGGAAAACTGAAAATAGGTTTTTCAGGATACTCACGATTGTGAGGGATCGGGCCAAACCTAGGTACACTCACGATTGATAAAAAATACCATTAAATACAAGAAATTAAACTTTAATTATCATGAAAACAGTGAAACATTATCATAAAATTAACTGTATTAATTATTTAACATTTAAAGCAGTTTTTTCCTTGGGTATATTCTACAAAACTAACATTTGTTACGTATTTAGGATTTTTTTTAAGTCTTAGTCATAATTTATCATTATTTTGTACAGTGCGAATTGTTCGAACACTTCTGTAAAGTACCTACTTCTCAAAGTGTTCAGTAGGGGACAGTAGGTACCAAAAAAAATTAAAACGTGAGTTTAAAAATGAAAAAAGTAAGATGGTACATTACATTTTGAGTTACGATTACTAAAAAAAATGCATATCTCTTCCACGGTTAAAGCAACTGAAGGCCTAGGTTTGCCACGAAACGTCCATCTGGTTCAGGTATTTCTAGTAGCTGGTGCTGCTATAACAGGAACCCTTGCATGTTCCTCCTGGTCTTCAACAGATGGGCTTTCGGGCTTTTCCCCTGGGCATCTTCCATCCAATTTTTGTCTTTATCAGAGTCGTCACCGAAGACCGAGTCATTTATTGCGTCCAAAACAGCATCACCTTCAAGTACTATTTTTGTTCTACTAATAGTAATTGTTTAACATTGTAACAATTCCTAAAACAAAGCACATAGCAGTTTTTTTATTTGTATCAATATACATAAAATTTTTAAAATTCAAACCGAGCCCTCACAATTGTGAGGGTTATTTTCGCGGCACCAAAATCCTTTCAACTTAATAATTAATCCACTATTTTTAATCTCCAAGGCTATTTTCCACTCATTCATAACACAATAAAACAAAAACAAACACATAAATTGCTTACCAGAACGAAAAATGAAATCTTCAGGTTGACAGGTCGCGATACATTCACCCCGCGCGGCATCGGACGGACACAGACCCACAGAGATGCCAGCTATCTCCGCGAAAAAATACGAAGGCCTATACAACTACTCTCACATTTGTGCGAGCTCGCCCCCGTTCGCTTACCGTTCCCTAGTAAGCGTATAAAAAATCGTAAAGTCATACTCACAAAAGTGAGTACAGGGTCTGAAAGGGCTATTTTCCACAATTTGTATTAACGAGTTAATAGAAACTTTATGTGACTTCCTGTTTCATTTTAGAAATGTTACATTCCTAAGTTAACCATCAAATTTAGAGAAAACATTCTCCAAAGTAGAGACCAAACCTTGGAATATAATAAGAATGAGTTGGGGCAACTGAACACCTGAAGGCTGAATACATAACACTGTCGAACTCAAAAGTGTGATTCTCCGGTGTGGTGTCAATTAAAAAAAAAAATTAGTGACACTGACATGTGACGCTCACAATGACGTTGACGTTACATCATAATGTACGTAAATATTGTGTCGGATGTTTTGGTTGTACTTTGTACATTAATTATTTGATGTACTTCTTGTATTCCACTCCTCACTAATTATTTTTAGGATGCCTAACAATAATAGCGACGACGAAATTAAAATTTGTGCTTGTCGAATATGTCTTGATTCAAAATGTGCTGAAATGGTGTTTCTTGATGAGAAGAACGGCTGGTTTACATTGTTCGAATATTGTTTTGGTATTGCGGTAAGTCTCGCTGTTTATTTACTTTCAATTTTGGTCAGATTTTGAATAACCAAACTTGTTCTTACCCTAATTCAAAACAATAAATGATTTTTCGATACTCATTTTGATTGAAAACAGGCGGACAAAAAAAGGCTACACTGACCTACCTAAATTAATATAATTAACTTATAATTCAACTATTTTAGATAACAAAGCAGGACAAATCTCGGGTATTGT
This sequence comes from Acronicta leporina, assembly GCA_947256265.1. Lineage (NCBI taxonomy): Eukaryota > Metazoa > Arthropoda > Insecta > Lepidoptera > Noctuidae > Acronicta > Acronicta leporina. Next base: position 13,203,908 of record OX366518.1, on the reverse strand, counting down.
GTAGAACTTGTGCAGAGAATGTCAAAAGTTATGCCAAATTTAAAGATCAGTGTCAGAAATCTGATACCCTTTGGAAATCAGTGACCGCTGATGTGGTAAGTTAATATTTTATTTTTATTATAATTCTTCTTTTATTAAATGTATGATTGTAAAGTTCTTGGCAAAGAGCCTTAAAAGGGTTATCAAGCAGATGCTGGAAACATTATGGTCCTACAATGCTTTGTGATTTCTCATTGATTGCTAGTAATATTTAGCTGGCCACCTGATTGATGCTTGATGGATATGTTATTTAATGAAATAAAAATTATAAATTCTGTAATAAAGTTTCCTCACTGCGCCTGAGATTATTTTCTATTGTCCATAATTTGTATTGACGAGTTAATAGAAACTTTATGTGACTGCCTGTTTCATTTTAGAAATGTTACATTCCTAAGTTAACCATCCAATATGGAGAAAATATTCAAAGTAGAGAGCAAACCTTGGAATCTAATAAAAATGAGTTGGGAAATAAAAATGAATCATATGATTTTCACACTCCTAGTAATGTTGATATTTTATTTACTGAAATTAAAGTTGAAAGTGAAAATAGCACACAACCTAACAAAAAAGAGATAACTGATGAATCAGACATAGATAATGTGTATGACAATAATGATTCTGATTTACAAGAAGAAGATTTAAAACAGATATATTCTAAAGATGTTAAAAATCAGAATTCTAAAAACAGTATTAAAACCAGTAAAAAGGAATTTCATACATGTAAAAAATGTATGAAGAAATACAGTAAGTAGTTTTTATTTTTATTACAAATGTGTTTTTATTTCCTTTGTGTGCACATCAAAAAGTACTTACATCCTACATTTCATTATTAAAAATTATTATATTTAAAATACTACAAATAGTATTATTTATACTGGACTAGCTTCTGCCCGCAACTTCGTCCACTTGGAATGATGATATATAGCCTATAGCCTTCCTCAATAAATGGGCTATCTAACAAAGAAAGAATTGTTCAAATTGGACCAGTAGTTCCTGAAATTAGCGCATTCAAGCAAACAAACTCTTCAGCTTTATATATTAGTATAGATAGATAATACTGGATAATGTTTCATAAATGCTTGTAAATTTAAAATAATGACATTTGAAATTGAATGTTAGTGAAACTGAGGGCAGCCAGCAGGTGAATTTTAGAAAATTAGTAATATTAATCATTTTCAGCAAAGAAAAAATGGTATCTGACACACTTACCAATATGTAAATCTAGCAAAAGTAAAAATCACCAAAATGATGTTGACAATGGTAAGTAAGCTTTTTAATTTTGTTCTTTATTCTAATAATATCTTTGAATAATGTCTGCATTCCTGTGTTTTTTTTAGGAATATATTTTAATAGTGAAAATTTTGCTATTGATAAAAATGGTGTTGCCATAGCTAAGAATGTATTCCAGAGTGATGAAAGCATTGAGGAAAATAGTAATACAGTCCAAAATAAAGATAACCATTTATTATATTGTGGTAAGGATACACCTATGTTATATTTTTTATTTATTTGAATCGCCAACAGAAGTTTTACAATCAATAAGATATCAAATACATACATACAAGGACACATAAAAAGTGCACCTCCAGTAACAGGAGACCACATAATTCCCTTATATACTACTATGAAAGTTCACAACCTCTTTATTTTAAATTACTTATATAAATTGTTATAATTTGTTTACTCCATAATTGAAATGATCTTATTACTTTTTTTTTTTTGCAATAATTTGATTTTTGCAAGTTGCATACTTATGAAATTCTTATTGCAAGTAGGTTGGTCTCAATTTTTTTATTTATGATTTTGTTTTAGGTTTGTGTAATTATAATTGTACAGGTGTTGACAATTTGTGCAAACATTTAGATGAGCATTGGTCAAATAATGACTTGGCATGTAAGCTGTGTGATTTTGTTGGAGACGACTTGGCTGCTATAATTGCTCATAGGTAAGAAATTTTCTATTGACAATAAATAGCAATTGGCTTGCTTAGGGCATCCGCTGACGACGAGGCAGTACCGGATAGTCGGCGCGCTGTTGCATAGTTTTCACGATTTTAAACTTTGTTTCCTAGGTAATAGGGATATCACATACTTTAGGAACTTATTAACAGTTTGAGCCAACACTATTCGGATTCATTTAAAAAAAGTATTATTGTATCTATATTTTTTGCTTTAACTGCCTAATTAGTCTAATGAGCGTAAGCGCGACTGCTAGAGGTCCTGGGTTCGATTCTTAGATCAACCAGTTCATTGAGTTTTCCTATAAAATTCTTAGTACAAGCTCGGAGCTTGGATTTGTGCTAATGGAAATAGGCTTACTAGGATATATTTATATTAGTTACTGGTTATAAAATACACCTCTCACTTTGAGGAATACCTACAGGCGTGATGGCATGTTATGTCGTGGTTATATTACGTCTAAGCCCGTCGGCGTTGAAAAGTTTAATATTTTCAGATTTTCACATTTTCCGCCGAAACGGAAAACGCGTTTTTTGTGCCACATTTGTCAACAGCTGAAAAACTCGAAGTTGTCACTGCACTTTCACTATCGGTTTGTACATTTGAAGAAATCGGGCGGTTTCTGCTCGCGATGCAACAAAGAGTTCAAAAGGCTCAAAGCATGGAGGGTACATGAAAGAAGTCACGTCACTCCTGGGTATATATGTGACATTTGTGGGAAAAAGTAAGCTTTCACTAATTATACTTATGCATTTAATTTAGAAATTTGTTTCCGCCCGCAACTTCATTTGTAAAACATGATGAGAATTTGAGATTATTTCAGTAATTCCAGGGAATTCCTTCCTACAAACAAAATTTTAATTTTTATCTCTTTAGTATCGAGTGTTTTATCTCCCTTTATTTTTTGTCTGAATAAATTTAATTTATAATTTTATTATAATATTACATCAATGGTTCAGTTACATTCATTATTAAAATCAAATGCTAGGCATATGGAACAAAATATTATCTTTTTTTTTCAGTTTCGCGTACAAATATATTATTAAGAATCATCTAATGAATCACACAAACCCAGCCCAGCATATTTGTGACGTGTGCGGTAAAACCTTCAAACGGGCCAGACATTTAAATGTGAGAGATTATTTTTATTTTTGCTTTTAATTTCCGTATATTTTCTCCAACACTTTTTTGAGAAACTGAATTTCACTAGGTACTATTTATGATACAGTTATCAAAATCCACGAATGACTTTATTCACATCAAGTCAGTGAATGTCAATGTAAATGCCATAATAATGTCATCTGATGGCAAGTGACAAAACAAGACTAGTGATATATCTCGTAGTCGCGTTGTCATTCCGAGACCTAAGTTTTTAAAGGTCCGGCGGACGCTGAATTACCTACCCATAAAACTTAATACCTACCAAAATAAATCGTAATTCAAACACAATTAAATCAAATTGTGTAATTATTCGGATTCTGCTACCGTTAATCTAGGTTCCTACCCAATCATTTTCTGTATTACTACTTCACTGAAAATAAACGATTGGAAAATCCGTCGAAACTTCGTAAAGTTATCAAAAAATACATTTACTTATAATTATTTTCTGTGACGTAGTGTGGAAGACATGGTTGAATAGAAACCTAGATTAATGGTACCCGAAGCCGAATAATAATAAAATTTGATTAAATCTTTGCATTACGATTTATTTTGGTATCACGTTTGTGCGGTCAATTCCGTCCGCCGGACCCTTAAGTCCGGTAGTTTCACTGACTACATACCCTTTAACCAAAACAATAATGTTAGCACATTATTGTTTATTGGCATAATATATTTTGACAATGCAGTGGTGCGAACCCAGATAAACACAGTAGCATCATTTTTTTTAAGAATAGTATGATTATTGATTTATTAGCTTTAATTAGTAATGTGTGACCCGCATTACTAGAAAGCTTTTAAAAAAAAAAAAAAAGTATCTGATTTTTAGCTACATATACAATCGGTGCATGTAACAACGGGACCTTTGAAATGTACACACTGCAACAAAATGTTCAAAAGTATACACACTCTCAGCATTCATCAGAAGAGGTTGGTCAGAGAGACACCCTATAAATGTGAAGTGTGCTTCAAGGGCTACCACACACCGACATTCTTGAAATCGCACATGGTCATGCATAGCGACGAACGCCCTCATTGCTGTGACATTTGTGGCTCCAGGTAGGTGGAAACTATTAACTAGGTATATTAAGGTCCAAGATCCATCTCATAAAAACTTAAAATTCGGTACTCACCAATTGCTTATTGAAATAAAATCTCTCAGTCTGCCCGTAACCATGGACTCTGTAAAGGGTCCACAACGTCGGGATTTGATTTTGTTAACATAACGCGATAAATAATAATAATAATTGTGTGTGTGTGGTATGTGACGTATAGTTTTGGGAAACTGTATTAGGCCTTTTTAAGTTTGCGTGAGAAATTTTCAAAAAGCTAGTTTGCAGTTTGCGGAGGCAATGCAAGGATCCTGCACTACTCAAGTGTAGGATTCTTGGTCACTAAAATCACCCCGGTGGCCACTATTAGCGCATTGGCTTTGGGAACTCTTAAACTACCTTGAAGTACCTACCCTGTGCAACGCCTGTGGGGTGGGTCCTTCGATATTACAAGACCTAAAAGTCAAAGCCCTTTTTGACCATGAGTTGGTCTAAGGTTCTATGGATCTAAGGTCTGGTTCAAGGCGATTCTTGGTGTATCTAAATCTATTTACTAATACTTTATACACCGTTAGTACAACTAAAAAGGTTTAAGGTTCTAATGCTATTCTATATTTTCTACCAGACAACCTTAGAGTGAGTCTTGCGCGACTTTCAATGGTGGTACTGCCGTTAATCTCCCTCACAACTTTGAATATATCCTTGACTTGGTTAATATTTCTATGAAACTTGACTGTCGTGTCGTGTAGATTAAGATATTTTCTCTCCTACTCTATTATTCGAAGGGTAGGCAGAGTTATACTAATTTACATCCATATATTTTTGGTTGGCCTCATTAGCCAAGTGGTCCTGAGCGCGACTGCTACGCTAGAGGTCCTGGGTTCGATTCCCAGGTCGAGCAAAGTGTTATTGGGTTTTTCTATGAAATTCCCAGTAGCAGCTCGGAGTTAGGAATTTGTGCCCGGTTAATGGCAATAGGCTCGCCCCCTATTACATGGGACCTAAATATACCGGCAAACTGTGGGTGTACATTAGTACGCCTCTGCCTAACCCTTCAGGGAATACAGGCGTGGTGGTATATTTTTGGTTCCGTCATAAGGATGGAGCCGTATCTAGCCGGGCATAAATTCAAGTCCTAAGCTGCTATTAAAGATTTCTTCATAGAAAACGCTAAAAATAGTTTGACCGTTCTGCGAATTCATTCGTTTGACTTGACTAATGTCGCAGTTCGTATCCTGTTCAAGACAAGTTAGATATTATTTTCTTTTCAACAGGTACAAGGCAAAGAGTCAACTTAAGGTGCACATGAGGAAACACACTGGTTTCATGCCGTTCAAATGTGCGGCGTGTTCAAAAGAGTTCGCGACTTCGAGCCAATTAAAAGTACATTCATCTGTCCATACGGGCGTTCGACCGTTTGGTTGTATGCACTGCACGAGAACTTTCCATTCTAAAAAGCTTTTGATAGCTCACTGTGCGCTACATCATAAAAATGAAATAGTGAAAAGTAGTGATTAGCCTAGTAGTGATGATTTAAAAGTAATAAAATTATAATCTGTCTAATAAATGTTTTGACGGTGAAAATTTATGCGCTTTTATTTGTTGGGCGAGACAATTTTTTTTTTATTACCTTCCTATGATTGATATAGGCATTGATTTATTGTAGGAATTGGTGTTTACTATTTTTAATTGTTTACAGTAGTAAATACCAATTTTATAAATAACAATACGTCATGAATTCGTAATTATCATATATAGTATGTAAATTAAATAGGTTCATAACGAATCCAGAAACTCTCATCCCAATGCAAATATAGTGAAATCACTTTAAGCGTAAAACAAGAACAGTTCATTTTTAATTCACGACTTCTATTTTTCCTAGAAAAAATCGCAAAGTTACAGCAGAATGCTATTTTCGGTACATAAGAAGGAGCCATGTTAGCAGTCTTGTCTGCTCCGCTCTACGGGTCCGGAAAATTTCAATAACCTAATATTTTACGTCAGGGGAGCGCCCAACTTTTGCATACACTGTTATTGGTCCATTTTTTACGCATTTCCTCTCGTCGTCGCGTTTATGCGAAGAGGATAAAGGCTAATCCATCACCGTCGGCGGCAGCGCGTCTCGTTAGCATAATGAATTAGTGGCTCATAGTCGTGACAGTTCGACGGTCCTGCGATCACGTCACGTCTGATTATGACGGTAATTTGGTATCTAAGCTTCAGATTGTGTCAATGTAATATGTCAGGCGTTACCTGGCAGGGTGATCTGTTTTCAGTGTTATAAATGGATCTCTATATAAATATAATAATTAAGTAAATATTATGCGACATTTTACACAGCACCATCTAGTCCCAAACTAAGCAGAGTTTGTACTATGATATAGACAATGGATATAATACCTATATACTTTTTTTTGTAAATACATACGTATAATACATAAGAAACACCCAGCCGAACACAAACACTTATATTCATCACATAAATATTTGTGTCTTATGGGAATCGAACCCACGACCTCGTGGCTAGCAGTCCGGTATTCGATCCACTAAACCACAGAGGTCGTCAATGGTGTCTATGGCAGACATCATTGCGTTTCAATGCTATATTTAAGTTTTAAACACAATATAAGCTAAAATCTTGGTATAGGCAATGTTCTATCATAGCTCCCCATAATCCTCCTAGTTTTCATCCAGCATCCTTCCAGTCGCGACTAAATATCAATATTTTACACGAAGCGAATGCCGTTAGACCTCCTCAACTCATTTGAATAGGGCATTGCCGATATCTTGAGGGTAGACTGGTAGAAGTTTTTGTTGGTAACAATTTTAATCTTGGACTATCATCACAAAAAGAGCATCTATGCAAATACTAACGATAACCAAGTTATACTTAGTCGAGGATCGAAATTAACCCAACAATCATCTTCAATAACCACAGTTTCAATCAGTGATATTGCCGGGCTAATTACGCGCCACTCAACGTAAACACCAATAATTTAATTAACTCTGATAGCCATCGTAATGGTTTGATTCAATAAACCGTTGAAATTGGCACTAGACATAAAAGCTAGTTCACACAAGCAGCTCACGTCATCACGTCAGTGTTGCCACTTAATTTTGTTCCCGCTGAGGGCCGAAAGCCCCCGTGCTCCGTGGCACACCGCCAGTAGATACTACATGCAATTTGTTACCGCGTATAAACATTTTATGAAGCTCAAAATGCTTTCAAGCTATTTTTCGAGGTAGTTTCATATAAAGTGTTGAAGTCTACCTAAAAATAGCCCATATTGGTGTTAAAAATATTAACAAAAAGATTGAGGTTACGTAGCATGAAAGGAAACAGTACCTTACTCAGCGCTTGGAATTAGAAATAAATAGAGATTCCATTGGATTGGAGAGAGACATTACACTACACACTAATAGGTTTTATATTTTCGGCATCAATATCTAGGTATATTTTACCTTCGATACATCGTGTTTTTCTTTACAAAAATCATAAAATGTAGCTTATTTATTGGGCATGTATATTGGTGCCTATCAATTTAGTAACAAATGATATCACGCACGAGGACGCGCGCCGTCGTAGCTTGTTGTGAATATATAATGTCAGAGGGCTGAAGATGTAGGAGTATTTTGCAGTAGCTTCACAGAAACTATAAGAACGATAATAATTATAATCGATTTTATGTATAAATATCTTATTTTTATTATACATATTACTCATAAGGGTCTGCCGGACAGAATTGTCCATACAAACGTAATTCCAAAATAAATCGTAATTCAAACAGAATTGATTCAAGGTTTTTCTTTCGATTTTTCGATCGATTTTATTTGCATTGTAGTAGTAATTGACGAATAGGGTAGTTAAGTACCCAGATAGGGACCACGTAGATTAGCGGTAAGAATCTGAATCCGAATAATAATACAATATGATTAAATTGTGAAAAAAAAATGCTTTAGGTACGTCAGAATTGAAACCTGCATTCTACGGTTTAGTGGCCACTTTAGCCAAGCTTTTAGATAAGTAGATATTCTGGAGGACCGGAACACTACGGGGTTATTTTTAAGGAAAAATGCACCCTGAAATTGATACTATTTCTGTAAAGAAAATAAGAGATGTATGACAAAATTTTCTTCACTTCACATTCAAGACAATTCTACGAGATTTTAAATGCGTGTTTATTCTTTATTCTGAAAACAGCCAGTCAACCCATATTATTATCGCCTTCTTGGAGCGGTCTCTACATTATGTATTTTAAGTTCGAATACAAGGTAAGTATTTTATAACTTTTGGTAACAATGATTGATGGTGAATTACTTTTGTAAACCAACAGTAATTACCACTTAGTACTCTTTCTTGTAACTATACAAGAATGTTGACAAACGTAATAATTCTGAAGTTTATTAGAATGGTATTCGGGATTTTTTTATTTTAATTAATTAAAGAAACCTTTCCATTAGACCATCGATTTTGATTTTGTGTTGATTGATCCTTATTATGTTAATTGTATGTAGTAAGCATACCATCACGCCTGTATTCCCCGAAGGGTTAGGCAGAGGCGTACTAATGTACACCCACAGTTCGCCGGTATGTTTAGGTCCCATGTAAGTCCCAAGTTCCTAACTCCGAGCTGCTACTGGGAATTTTATAGAAAAACCAAATAACACTTTGCTCGACCTGGGAATCGAACCCAGGACCTCTAGCGTAGCAGTCGCGCTCAGGACCACTTGGCTAATGAGGCAGTTTAGTATGTATGTAGTATAATAATAAATAAGTAGATATGATCAGACATTTACAAAAATCATGAAAGGAAATAATTAAAGAACTTTCATCATGAATTTCCTCAAACAATTTCAGGGAATTATACCTAAGTATAAGTAGGTTAAATGATAATATTCACGCAGATATTAATGGAATACTGGATCCATGTATGCTAGGGCTTCAATCTCGTTATGTAGGTATATTTCAGGCGTACATTAGCTAGGTATTCAATTTAAACAGTTATGTGGGCGTGAGGTACGTACACGGGTGCCGAGTCTCGTTCCAATTAACAACGAAATGTGTGGGATATTAAATTAATTGTAGCTAAGAGCTGGAAATTTCATGCACGTAGTTATTTCGGTTGGAACTCTTAGTTAAACGTTGCTGCAATTAGGTACCTTAGCCTGAAATATTCTGAAACTGATAGACTGATTCACTTACTGATCGATCAACGCACAGCTGAAACTGCAGGGTCTAGAAGCCTTATATTTAGCACAAATGTTCCTTATGTGACGTAGGTGTGAACTATAAGAGGGTTTTTTAAAAATCCACATAACTAGGTGGAAAATGGGGGTGGGAAATTTATGTGAAAGCTAGTTTTTACATGCGTTTTTCATGAGGAAGGTTTCAAGATGTTGAACATCACGCTACAATCCAGGATCGATACAATGCGGATGAAATCGCGGGCGGGTCACTAATCTATATATATAAAAGAAAGTCGTGTTAGTTACACTATTTATAACTAAAGAATTTCTGAACTGATTTGGCTGAAAATTGGTGGAGAGGTAGCTTAGAACCAGGAGACGGACATAGGATACTTTTTATCCCGTTCCAGTGGGATGTGATGACAGACCGAATTCCACGGGGGTGAAGCCGCGGGCAGAAGCTATTTAATATAAAAACTGTGTAAAGACACTTGGGGTGGTAAATGTTCGGCATTCGTGATACTGATTTCGATGTCGTAATCCAATTGTCTTTGCACAGTTTACACCGAGTTTTTTTAAACAAAACCACTTGTGGCTAACTTCATACCTTCAGTTGTTATTTTGACAGATAGAGTACAATATTTAATTTTAGGTTTATTGAAATAAAAGCTTCGAGAAATCAGTATTTAATTTTAGTTTTCAGGTTAGGTTCGTATCTCTGAGGTTTGTATCTATTCGTTATGAGTACCGTCATTCACAAAAATGTATCGGATATAAAATATCTGCAGAAAAACGTTGCACATTCGATTTAGATTTGATTTGTATCTATTTTCCTTCCTTGGAAATCACCTATATAATAAAATCAATAAAGTCATCTCTATCTATCATCTCCCTTTAAAATCCTGTAAAATAGCGGTAACCAAGTGGCTTCTAAACTTAGATTATCATTCCACTGAAGTGCTACTTACTCACCCAGTTTAAAATTAAATTATCTAATTATGATTAATTGCTTTTTCACGCACTCACTAACACAGACTTCACTCAGTCACACACACTATTTCACTCACATATGTACACTAACGCACACACTGTAATATGACCAAATTTAATGAATTAAATATGTCTTTTCCACAAGCGCATACAAATTCAGAAGTGAGATCCTGGTGATCTGTAGGACAGGCATTGTGCCTAGTTCAGACACCAGTCTCTCACAAACATTACAATGTAACTTATTATTATAAAGACATGATGTTATTGCCTCTGTAACCCTGATGTTTGTGAAGAGAAAATAAATAAATAAATAAATTTTGATATAAAGGTCTACCTTGATATTATCTGTCAAATACACCTGCGTACCGTTACTTGAAGTATGAAAATATTGAGCGTATAATTTTTGGATTGTGGCCTGTAAGTGCTGTGTCGTATATCTAGGGTTTTGCCCGCGGTTTTATTAGCATCCCAAAAGACTATTTGAGAGGATAGTATTTGTCCTTCCCCAAGGTAAAATATAACTCTAGGTACCTACCTATATCAAAATAGATTTAACGCTTCAGGCGTGAAAACATAACAACTAGTAATATAGTATTACTTAATACGCATTTGTAATATTAACAAAAATATGTACCTATATAGGTACGGAAAAGAACATTTATTACCTAGTCATAATTATTTGTTAGTATTCCCGTTAATATTTATAAACTGAAGAATGAATACTTAGCTGTTGGAAAATCTCAACTGCTAATGAAACTGTACCATCAATGTCTTACTTAATAGTGATTAATTAAATACGCGTAACGGGTTTCGTAACAAAAAGCTGAGCGGGCATTAACCATTATCTAGTGAGAAAAACAAGGGGTGGTCCACATACGCCCGTCATTATTAGATAGCAAAATCCCAGTTATTGAAATATTAGAGTACAAAATACCTAGGTACATACATTATTAATGAGTTGTTATTACCTCATAATGTACAATTTATAGGTGTACTAGCTTCTGCCCGCGACTTCGTCCGCGTAGCGTGATGGTATATAGCCTATATCTTTTAAAATTAAAAAATCCCATACAAATGGCAATAAAATACCTTTTATTGCGATTTGTATGGGATTTCTTAATTTAGGCTACCGCCTATGTCCTTTCTCAGGGTCTAAAGATTGTCTGTGCCAAATTTCATCAAAATCGGTTGAGAGGTTTAAGCGGGAAAGCGTAACAGACAGACAGACAGAGTTACTTTCGCATTTATAATATTAGTAGGGATAGGGTACGCTTATAAATTTTGACTGCCTCGTTAGCCAAGTGGTCCTGAGCGCGACTGCTACGCTAGAGGTCCTGGGTTCGATTCCGAGGTCGAGCAAAGTGTTATTGGGTTTTTCTGTGAAATTCCCAGTAGCAGGTCGGAGTTAGAAATTTGTGCCCGGTTAATGGCAATAGGCTCGCCCCTATTACATGGGACCTAAACATACCGGTAAACTGTGGGTGTACATTAGTACGCGTCTGCCTAACCCTTCGGGGAATGCAGGCGTGATGGTATGTTACCTATGTTATGTTATAAATTTTGACCATATATCTGTATTGTCTGAAGGTTAGACAGTGTAGTCACGACTCCTCCAATAAATAAAAAATGGGACAGATTTTCTATAAAATTAACTGCTAATTAATTTAATGGGAACTTACTCGGAGTTGGTAAAATGTGGCGAAGAAGCCCTATGCAGAACCAGACCATTAGGGACCATAATATTATTAATAGGGACCTACCAAATTAATTGCGATTTACCTAATAACTTTACTTTTTATACTCCACATATTTCGTCGTAACGTTTTATTAACCAAGATAAGTTCAGTGTAATGGGGCGTTACAGCCTGCAGGCTGTTGGTCCAAGTCAATTAAGGAAAACGGGACTTTATAGCTTTTGTGGACAATTGATTACATCCAAGCGAATTATAGTTGGCTTTACCCGTGATTATATTGATCAATAAGGGTTAAAATGTCATAACATTATTCTGTAATTCGAGTGGTTCCAGTCCACCATGATCATTGTTATTAGGACAGGTCAACTCAAGGCTGCTATAGCTCTTTCTTCAACAGGCCTGTTCAGATTTTACCTTACATTACGATGTAGGGTAAACTCTTCAGCTTTATATGTACTTATATTAGTATAGATGTGTGTTACGACACACATCTATACTAATATACATATAAAGCTGAAGTTTGATGGTTTGTTTGTTTGCTTGAATGCGCTAATCACAGGAACTACTGGTCCGATTTGAAAAAAAATTCTTTCAGTGTTAGATAGCCCATTTATTGAGGAAGACTATACGCTATATATCATCACGCAAAGACCAAGTAACTATTCCACGCGGATGAAGTCGCGGGCGGAAGCTAGTATCTTAAAATACTAGGTATCTAATACTACTACTGTCTGGACTTAAAAGAGACTATGATTCTCTGAGTTTGTTTCGGCGTTTCTTCTCGGAGGTCGTCAGATAGGAAATGCCGGCGCCATTTTTATTTATTTGTATAGAGTAGGTATAGATATACCTACCAATTGCCTACGATTTTACTCGGACCCCAAAGGCTTTTTTAAGAGAAAGGTAAAGGTATTAGGTTCGACCTTATTTAAATTTTCGTCAATATTTTATCGAAATCTGTTCATAGGCTTAGGCATGTCAGAAATAATGAGTTTCGTATTTATAATAATAGTATAGATTGCTGTTAAACCCATGAGTCTATTGAGATTTTCGTTTAATGCACTCTACTAAAATCTACATTCAGTTTTGGTTTAAATATCTGTAACATTTCCCAAAGCTTGTTGCTGACATTTCTATACGTCTAATAAAACCTTCGTCATATCGACGTCTTCATACATACTCGTACAAGCCGCAAAGTAATATTAAAAAGTTATTGGTGAAATATCAAGTCAGCGGAAAGTTTGGAAGCCAAGGGATATGATCCATACAATATCGGGCGCGGATACAAAACAGGGCCGTCTCACAGGGCATAACAATTCAATAGAATAAGGTAACCCCCTAGTGTGGAATAAAGCTTTCAGCTTTCGCGATACAAAGGTCAGTTCCGAAACAACGTTGCGGTATCCCTAATATTGCGTATTTATACAAAGATACTAAGTAAGAAGGTAGTCTTTTTGAACTTGTGATTTAGTTAATGTGTAATATAAGCTAGCCCTAACTCACAGTTTCACTGGCATCCAAAAGAAGTTTTTAATACAAACGTAGCCTCGTCTAAGATCTAATATATCTTTATACCAAAAATTCATCAACATTGGTCCAACGGTTTAGGCTTGAAAACAAGTTTTATTAGATAAGTACTTTCATACATAACACCATCACGCCTATGTTCCCAGAAGGGTAACGCAGAGCCGTACTAATTGACACTCACAGTTCGCCGGTTTGTTTATGTCCCATGTAATAGGGGACGAGCCTATTGCCATTTGTCGGGCACAAATTCCAAACTCCGAGCATGCTACTATTTTTTCATTGAAAAGCCCAATAACACTGCTAGACGTGGGAAACGAACCCGGGACATTTAATGCAGTAATCGCGCTCAGGACCACTAGGTTTTCAAGCAAAGGTAGGTACGTACTTACCTACTAAAGATTTCCCTTTAAGCTCTGAACTTTTTACAAAAAAGCTTTATGCCTACTTAACATAATAATTATCCAAAGTACACACATTCATAGATTCCTATTACAATAACCCGAAGAACGGAAAACGAGTGTTCATTATCGATGTACACGCATGGCGAGGTTCGAATAAATTACCGGCACTGCTAACTTCATTCGCCCACATACCACTCTGAAAACGAACGGAATCTTCCATACGTATGTATATATTACGTATAAGTAGGTACGGAATTGAAATGATGTATTTTTAGACCCAAGGATTCTTCGTAATTACCTACCTGTACCTACTTTTTATAGGGGCTTGACTAGAGAATTCGCTTGGAAAAGATACATATATGCGATAGAATTTTTTGATCGAATGTTTTTGATCTGTTTTAAACGACTTTATTTATCTGTACCTACTTACGATTTTTTTGTGTATGTACAGTACCGATATTTGCGTTAATTGTAGAATTGTCGAAACCGCAAAAAAGCTTCTTCTGCTTCTTTGCAAGAAATAATATTATTTCCATCGGAAGACGATGATAAAAACAAAAGATATATTAACACAATCAATAAGTGACATTATTTTTAACCTGTTTTTTTTAATGATATTTATTTCTGTAAATAGATATTTTAGAAGTCAGTATTTTACATTTAAAACTAGGTAGATAGCACCGGCACCGCGTTGTTTTTGAAGGTTTTCTTTTTTTTAGGATATTGTGTTAGCTTCCGGCATTAAGCTTTCTTTATTACCAAAATATCAATATATAAGTATCAATAAATATATAAATAAGACATTTAATAAGACATAATATGAAGACATTTAATTAATATTTAGGTCTTCAATATTTATTCAAATTAACTTAATAATTTAACAAGGTACATTCAGCTATAATTAAGATCTATAAAAATATAACCTAAAAAAGACAAAGAAAAATAGACACGCCTAGGCGTCAAAGTACTCTTCCACATCACTGTCCTCGGGTAACGTAGGTACCCAGAAGACTGGGTTATTAAAACCTCTCATTTCAGACCAACAGTAAACTCAATCGATAAGTCATTCATACACATGTAATTAGGTGACATATGAGGAGGTAGGTAGGTATCTATACCTACCTTCATTTTGATGGGATACGCAAGTTGTATGTAGGTATACATTACTGAAATAAAATACGTCTAGAGAACATCACGACTGTAAATAAGAGGGCGGATTATTTTATTGGTGACCCGTACCCCAAAAAGAAAAAGGAACCCTGATGGAATGACTTCGTTGTTCGTTTATCTGTCTGTAAAGACCATTTAATTTTAAGCCTCATATTTCGACGGTTCGTTACTTTCATAGATTATAAATTTCAGTAATGTTATTGGTTTTTTTTTAAACTAGCTTCTTGTACTAGTATTCTTGTTAACCCCTCGTGCTAAGCTAAAATGCTTGTGTTACGAGTGGGTTCACATCGGTAGTGTAATGGGTGGGTTTCGAACCGGCAACCACATGATCACAAGTCCGATGCCCTAGCCTGTAGGCTACCGCCGCTTTTAAAATATTAATTATTCATAAATAGTATTAATTTATTCTTATTTTTAAAGTTGTATTGGTAATATTACATTTCATATATACACCCACGCTCCTCTCCCACGGGGGTAGGCAGAAACTACAGACCGCCATTTTCTAAGATTCTTGCACTTTTTTATAAATAGATATATATGTACGAATATATATATATACTTATGCATTACAATCTTCATGAATATAATTGTTTATGGGCGACATCTAGTCGCAAGTTTTCACCCAAACAACACCTACAACTGTTACCTTGTTTGTAATAAAGTGGAATATATTCGACATTGAAACAAAATAGTTTCCGTATAGAAAGCCAAGCTCCCGAGCTGGCTATAATAGCTTAGATTGTTAGCCATTGTTGTGGCAATAGAGGTGATGTTACAAAGTTAGTGGAAAAGATAAATAAAAGTTTATGTAAGATCGTTTTAATACCGACGGTGCAAATGGTGCCAGTCCAGTAAACTTATCACTCATCACTTAAAAATGAAGTTAAGAAAGTACCATCAAAATCGGTTTAGCCGTTTCTGAAATTAGCCGGAACAAACGGACAGACAGACAGATATATGTAAATAATTTTTCATTTTTTTTCGATCGCCTGATGGTAAGCTATACTGCCGCCCATGGAAACCCGTAACACCAGAGGAGTCGCAAGTGCGTTACCTGTCTTATAAAAGGGTTTGGGCCTCCGGTATTCTCACTAACTCGACGAAACACAACGAAATGTTATGTTTTGATATACACACGAACACACACTTCAATTTTATTTAAGTAAGTACATACTTGTATCAGTAGATGTAACTTGTTCTGCTTATGAATCTCGAATACAAATGAATTCCGACTCCCAACAGCCTAGATTTTCAAATACTCATAGCTATAACGTTAAACATAATAAAAAAATAACAGTAACTACTAACCTACCAATGCAAGCAAAAATCCTACATTTGCAAAAATCGTTTTATCACTAAAGCTACGACAAACATAATATTCCGCATTCATACTTACATAATATATTTATAACTTTAGTTGAGGCCAAAATAAGCACATTTGAAGGCATTAGGTATGGTTAAGGCGTTTTTATGTCGAGCGGATCGTGTCTCGAATCTTAACGGAATATCGGCTAAAAGTTTTCGAGCTTACACATAACCTCTTTGGTACCATAAGCGATATCGCTTACGGGAAAGACATCTAAAATAATATCTATTCGATAGAAAGTAACGGTTTGGCGCAGTGAGATCAGATTATTTACTTGAACGGACCTGAATGTTGTGGTATGCAGTGTCGACGTTTAGATAGATATAGATTTCTTTAGTGGTGACCAGTTGAAAGTTCTAAGCACTATTTAGAGCATTAGGTAGATTATACACACATCAAAAAAGTTTGCGAACAAAAAGTAGTTTTATTTTTTAATTTCAAATATGGTATTTCTATTTAAAGAAAACCCACAACAAAGTATTTTTTTCTTGATAAAGTTCAATTTAAAAAATTATATCAGCTTATGCAAACTCATCATCGCAAACTTTTTTTGATGTATATTGTATATTGCATTTTAAGGTGCAGTCTTTCTAGGGATTACTAAAAAAATAAGCAGATAGACTCACACAAGGTAAGTATAAGTATGTGTGTAGTAGACCTAAGTTCAAATATTAATCAAGTTGTGTTTACTTAGATAACCGATAACACAGTCCTTCCGTTCAATTTGAATGTCAATATAGAGTGACGTATCTAAG
This sequence comes from Acronicta leporina, assembly GCA_947256265.1. Classification (NCBI taxonomy): domain Eukaryota; kingdom Metazoa; phylum Arthropoda; class Insecta; order Lepidoptera; family Noctuidae; genus Acronicta; species Acronicta leporina. The sequence continues at coordinate 13,186,608 of OX366518.1, read as the reverse complement.
GGAAAGTCATGATGTTTACTTAGTCAGGTATTGTACCTTCACGATCTCCAAACAGAACCGCAGCTATGCCTACACATTATTTATTATGTAATTTAAAGAAGCTACTACAGCAAACTTTACTGAATTTATGAATAGTTGCAAAAAGTAATCAATATTATTGACATACTGGTCCCGACACTTACGCGAATATTAGATATCGGAATAAAACTATTTTTTCTGCATTTATTTTTCTAAAAGAGATATAATGACACGGTGAGCTCATTCTGCGTGAATCGGATCGCTAACAATTAATAAAAATAATAAAAAGTTAAATCTGTAAAACGTAATTTTATTTCAATGTCGGAGAAGAGCCAGCAAGCAAATCTATAAATGATCTCAATGAATAAAGATTTATATTGAATTTTAACACATACTGAAATTCATACTTCTTTGTAATTTTATAAATACATGCATCATAATGTAGCGTTCTTTAAGTGAAATAATTTTTAAAATCAGTCAAGTAGGTTTTGAGTTTATCGACAAACAAATGACATACAAAAATTAAATATCTTCGCTTTATAATATCAGATAACTAGATGATTTGCCAGGTACTTGTTGATATCCCCATTGATAGTTCCAATGTATGACAAGCCTTATAGATACAGAAACGGGGTGTATTTGACTGCTGACGTCATCGCTATATTTGTGTTACGCCAAAAGCAATCAACAGGGTTGAGAGAACTTTCAACATGTTCAATATACTATGTATATACCTACATATGTGTAATGCTTTCCTGTTTCTAGGAAAGATGAACAAAATATTGACTTTGGAAGACTTGAAAATTATTATGAAGTTCATGAAGTTGAAAGTTGATGCGTATAAAGACTTACAAGACTTAAATATATCAAGAACTCTCGAGCAATGTTCAGGTAAGTAACATTAATCGGCATCTCACATTTCAAACGAAGCGTAAGCTATGACCAAGAATAGCGAGTGATACAAAAAAAACAAACAGTGACTGAAGACATAAAAAATCGTGGCGAGACATAATTTTGGCCCAGAATATGCGTGTGATATTGTGAGATAGGTACCCAATATTAACATCATCTTAGAAGTTCACTGCCTCATTAGCCAAGTGGTCCTGAGCGCGACTGCTACGCTAGAACTCCTGGGTTCGATTCCCAGGTCGAGCAAAGTGTTATTAGGTTTTTCTATGAAATTTCCAGTAGCAGCTCGGAGTTAGGAATTTGCGCCCGGTTAATGGCAATAGGCTCGCCCCCTATTACATGGGACCTAAACATACCGGCGATCTGTGGGTGTTCATATTAGTACACCTCTGCCTAACCCTTCGAGGAATACAGGCGTGATGGTATGTTATGTTTAGAAATTAGTATGTAGGTACATACATCTTGGAAATAGAAGCCTGAAACAACAAATGACTATTCTCATACAAAAGAGACAGCACTGCAAATCTTCACCATTCATCGGAAAAACAAAGCAAAATCCGGAAGACGCCCAGCGCGACAAAAGCCAATAATTGTGTAACATCAGAACGCTTATTATAGCCATGCTCAGCGTCCAGCCGGGCGAAACTTTAGCCGTTACACTCTCAATTGTCTCCTCAGGAAATTGAACCGCACCGGAACATGCCGCCAGCTAGATTTAAATCTATGTAATTACTTAAAGCGGACCAAACAGACGTCCAGGGCGAAACTGACCTTTAAGTCACGGATGTAACTTAGATTTTTGATAACAATTTTGTTACGTAACGCGTTAACAGAAACTGATTGGTTATCTTTATGTACCTATAGTTCGATAATTGTTTTCTGTTTATTGGCTGGTGATCTGTGAGGCTGTAAATGTGCTTCGCTTATACCAAAGACTCAAAGGACCAAAAAGTAATATTTGTATCTAATGTGCATTAAATGAGCCTATACTATAGTGACGATGTTTTCGTCTCGTTACTGACAGACAAATATTTTATTGCGAAGCTCGGAAATTATGAAGGGTAGATCACCCTTCATAATGGAGAAACCTAATGAAGGTGTGAAGGATGTATAATAATTTAAAGAACTAAATAGAAAGCTATGGAAAAAGCTTAATTTACACATGCCAGTAAACTTTTTCATTTTTCTACACATCCAGGTAAACTCAACAGCTCTAGCACAGCAACAGAGTCCTACCACTCTAAAAGACATGTGTATAAGGTACTCAGAAATACCGTTCCGCCTGTATTTTTAAAGGATAAGACAGAGCGTATTGATTTAAACCAGCAATTTCAGAATGTTTTAAGGTTTCATACCTTAAAACATTCTGAAATTGCTGGTTATTAGGGAGCAGGGCAAATATCTCAACTCCAAGCTTTTATTTAGAATTTGTTAGAAAACCCCAGTTATACTGCACTTATTAGAAATTCGACCTTAGAAACTCACGTTAAGCAACCGCGCAACTTTTAATTGAACTTTTGTGTGCTAACTTACGTAGCAAAAATAAATCAGCAAGTTTCTTTTGTTTTAATCATAACATTTAATGGGTATTATCATGCAGCTCTGAAGAGTTTACCAGTCTGTTGGATCGTCTAAAGATTTCTTCATTAATATTTTGGTAGTTACCTAAGTAGATAACTTATTTATGTCGAACTTAATTATGACGGGACTTAACTGTATCGCACCCATGCATATTGATGATACCACCTCAACAAGAAAGGTGCTTCAGAATCTGCTAATTTCACATTTCGATTTTATCGATGTACAATTTCTAGAAATTTATTACATTTACGACACATATACACATGTAATAAATGTTAACAGCAATTTTAATTAATGTTAATTTTAAGCTCCTAAAGGTTGCGTAATAGTCTCTCTCTATAGTAAACTTTCATTATCTGGTCCTTCTATACGTTATTATCAAAGGAAACCATATAGCTGCTTTATATAATTCATTATACGTATATCATATCAGTCCCAACACCCTTGACAAGGATCAAGAGTACTCCTTTACTTAATCAAAATCAATATTATCATTGCTTCTATAACTATTATTAAGCCGCACTTAACAATGTACCGATCTACTGACAAAGTCTTACAACTAAGAACATATTTATGACTATCGGTGTTATAAATTCTGAACAATATTCTTGAACGTTGTGTCATGATCTACTGTCTTTACTTATTATATACTTATTTAACTTACATAAGATAGTTGAAAAACTAAGTAACGTAGTGAGATGATCTATACTTTTACTATATTCTTGACGTGGGAGAGCCATGCTTCGGCACGAATGGGCCGGCTCGACCGGAGTGATAACACGGCCTCACAGAAGACCGGCGTGAAACAACGATTGCGTGTTTTGTCCGAGTGAATGAGGTTACCGGAGGCCCAAACCCGTTTAAAAGGCCGGCAACGCACTTGTGACACCTCTGGTATTGCGGGTGTCCATGGGCGGCGGTTATCGCTTACCATCAGGTGATCCGTCGGATGGTTTGCTCCCCTATCCCATAAAAAAAAATAGCTTCATTCCTTCTCGAAAGAATGCAAAAAAATATGGATAAATGAATATAACATAACATACCATCACGCCTGTATTCCCCGAAGGGTTAGGCAGAGGCGTTCTAATGTGCACCCACAGTTCGCCGGTATATTTAGGTCCCATTTAATAGTGGGCGAGCCTATTGCCATTAACCGGAACTCAGAGCTGCTACTGGGAATTTCATAGAAAAATGAATAGGGTGATAAAAATGAGTTAAGGATGTCAATTTCAATATAGACAAACTACCATAGCTTAAAGGGCAATTACATAGTTCCACCACAGATAATAGAATAAATTTCTTTAGCGTTCTACTTATTTAAGGTCCACAATTGCAATATTTTCTCTTATCTACAAGAAAATCTCTTTCCAGATACTCCTTATCTCAGTATTTGAGCAGGCCTTGATACTAAAATGTGGCTTCGTAAAGAACTATAAGTCTTCGTGTCTCTTTATCTAGATCTAGAGACCTAAAAGATATTCAAAGCAAATTTCGATTACTGGAAGGACTCGCTTCTTGAATAACGAATGACTGAACGAATGAACTTGGTGTCTCAAAATAATATTTTTGTAAGTGTGCATATGAAAGCTATACACGCTTTCATTATCTATATACTATATATTATCTATATAAATCTGAAGAGTTTGTTTGTTTGTATGTTTGCTTGAACGCGCTAATGTCAGGAACCACTGGTCCGATTTGAAAAAATATTTCACTGTTAGATAGCCTATTTATTGAGGAAGGCAGTATAGGCTATAGTTACTTAGGAAGCGCTTTTTTTTTTTCTTTTCCTTTTTTTTTTATTAACATACAAAATAACACAATTCTTCTGCCAAACTGCAGTACAGTTTGTCGGCAGTGTTCTCGTGGATACATTTTTTAACCAAGTAAGTATAATAAAAGAAAACACTAAAACAACACAACAAGCGGTTCACACACAAAACAAAACAAAAAAAAAGATTATAGCATATAACCGGCTAAGGTCGTCTTGCCCACCAGGCTGGCATGAGCAACGCATGCAGAGAACCCAATTCCCAAGGGGAGAAGCTACTTAATCTCAGCTTGATGATACGCTGAGACTAAGTAACTATTCCACGCGGACGAAGTCGCGGGCGGAAGTTAGTAAATAATAAAAGTAAAAAGACCGGCAAAAAAAATTTTTGGTCCTTATTGTCTAACGAAGTTGTTGAGACAGATACCCATACTTACAATAGATACGCTTCTAAAATAGGCATTCAATAATATTATTATTAAGAACTTCCCAGTGAGCTGCACCATTATCTCAGTAGGTCTCAGCATGAAAATTCCCCTGAAGAATAAATTTCACAGTGAATAGATTGCTCACGCAATGCTGGCACTTATAATACGCGTATGGACGTACGTGGGGCACACCGCTGGGTTTCTATATCAGAAAACGACAAAAATAGAATATTATTATAATATCTTAAAATTTACGTATTTGTATTATTACGTTATTGTATATAATTTAATTTATTTATTATTTATCTTTTTTTTATTTTCTTTTGACGTCAACTTTAAGAAGTAAGTTCAGAATGTGAAGGCAAATTTCGACATGGCAGGTGGGACTCGCGGTGGCTTAGAGGTCATAGCGTCTGGCGTAAGTACCTAGCCAGAAGACGCAGGTTTGAATCCTGCCTGCGAGTCGAATTTTTCCTTCACTAAAATAACATATTCTTCTATCAACTTTTTTGTATTTTTTTATAATAATACCTTTATGATCCTTAGAATATGATTATGCTTTGCAGGTCGCAATAACGTTTAAATCGAATTACAGCCAAAGCACAAATAAATTGTTTTAATGGAGATATTTTGATATTATTTCGAATTCAATATTTATTATTTCCTCATTAGCCTTGTAGTCCTGAGCACGACTGCTACGCTAGAGGTACCGGGTTCGATTCCCAGGTCGAGCAGTGTTATTCGGTTTTTCTATGAAATTCACAGTAGCAGCTGGCGCGGTAATGGCAATAGGCTCGCCCCCTATTACATGGGACCTAAACATACCGGCGAACTGTGGGTGTATATTAATATGCCTCTGTCTACCCCTTCGGGGAATACAGGCGTATTTTATTCAAAGCATCTTATTTGACTTTGAGTTTACAGTACGAATTCAGTTTAAAGCCCCTGTTTTATTCATATCTTATGGCCATATTAAAATATAATAAAAAATTTGAACCTTTTTCGTCATTTTAAATTTGAAACACGGGAACAAATATTTGCAGTGGCAATACAACATTAGTCTAGTATCGACGCAAGTTGTAGAACCCTTTTCACGAATATTTTCTCCGCCCGAACCTACCGAAATGCGTTATGACAACATCTTTATTACAACCAGGCGCCTTTTTTTGGGTTCCGTACCCAAAGGGTAAAACGGGATCTTACTACTAAGTCTCCGCTGTCCGTCCGTCCATCTGTCACCAGGCTGTATCGTTGATGAACCGTGATAGTTAGACAGTTGAAATTTTCACAGATGATGTATTTCTGTTGCCGTTAGAACAACAAATACTAAAAAACCGACCAAGTGCGAGTCGGCCTCTATAATGGTACAGAACCCGTCGTGCGCGAGCTCGACTAGCCCTTGGCTGCTTTTTTATAACTAGCTATGTTTTATAACGTTTTAGACATGCCTTTTATTTTTGCAATCTCAAGTTTAGTGTGTACAGCGAACATCTTTTCGAAATCTTGTAAATAATGATGAATTTTAGTTTCAATTTTTGAAAAGAGGTTTTTTACAAAATGTCTTCGATTTTAATGTTTTTTTTTTTCTTAAAAGCAAAAGAATATAAAAGCTACTCTACGAATTTAAAGACTATTTATATATTGATAAATAGTGTAATGGTGTAGTGTCTAATAGTGTAGTGGTCGTCGATAAATAGTGTAGTGGTCTCTATCACAACTCCTTTCGCAGGTTTTGGGAGGAGGTTGCTTTATTTCTTACTTCCTTTATGACACAATAAAAATTTTAAACAATGATTTTAGAACAAATACTAAGGCCCACTTGCACCAACTTCTTAAATATATTTAATTGTATTTAAACACAAATTTACTATGAAAAATTGTATTTAAATGCAATTTAAACATATATAAAAAGTTGGTGCAAGTGGGCCTAAATATAACTATGGCTGAAAATAATTCTGATCATCGACTTCTTAGATCAATAATTTATTTATAAGTTTCGTACATTCTGACACAAAACATTTAAAAGGATAGTTAATATAAATTTTGTGATTCGATACTTGTTTGTACGATTTACCTGTTTATAGAAGGAGTCACACTATTCTGCTGTTAACGCTCAAAATTAGCTATTTTCTAATAACAAATAGGGAGTGATGGACACTTCTAGGTGGAATCATATATTAAGATATTTTGAAAAAAAAAAAATGCCTGTCTGTTTTTTATCATAAAATGAAGCCATCCTTCAACATTACAAGCCATTATTTTTATCAGACGGTATCTGATGAAACCAAGAAACATCAAATGCGCCCCACATATGGAGGACAGGACCCTTTTATATATTACCTACTTGATTTTTTATAATAGGTAGTTTACTTACTTACTTAAAGGTTGTGTTATTTTCTTTGTATGTGGTAAATATATTAGACTAAAATACTTGGTCTTTGTTTCTTGATTTTGGTGCTATTTTATCACAAAACTGAAGATTAGATTCTTCCTTTTAGAAAACGACTAAAGCGTAAATATTAATTTAAATCCTTGCTTATTATCTTATAAAAATACTGGGTACCTAAAGTATTTATCAGTAATTATATTTGATTATTTGGTTTAACACTGCGCCTTTTTTATAAAATACAAAACAAATATCATCTCCCAATTACCTACTTTTTTAAAGGTGACACATAATTTAGGGGGCTATTTTTAGACAGTGCCATCACGCTGTAATATATTTGCCCTTCACCTTCAGCAGTGACATTCACGTTTATTTTTAAACCAGTGACGAGCCGCCATCTTTTGGTCCTTCGAGCCGGATGCTCCGAACGTTTGATTAAAGCCTATAACACTCAACACCGCCCTTAAACTTCGAAGACGAGCTCGGTCTTTTCATAAAGAGCAAGTATTAGTCCATAAAGATACTCGTAACAATGTTGTTATGACAGACGGTGCACTAAAATGTCTTCTGTTAGTAATATCTAAGGGTTTTATGAGCGAAAACCTAACGTCGCAGTTTGTAGCTGTGTATCTTATTTATCGTAAAATATAATGCATACCTATGTGTATTTTCACTCACTTAAGCATACATTAGGATTGATTAGCTGACTACCCACTAACCGATAGCACCCTTGGTACTTGTGGCGGGTTTGATACCCGCACGGATTAAATATTTGTTTGGCATACATAAATACCGAGTATAAACAAATACAATAGTACCTATATTTGTTCCGGGTTTGTGTGTTTTTTCAACCAAAAATACAGAAGTAAAACCTAATGTGGGCAATGTTATTTAAAAAAAGAATGCATGTCGAATAGGAATACCTCTTTTAATAAAGTTAAATTCTCAGAAAACACTTTCGGTTCAGTTAGAATTGGCCTTTAAAGTTTTAAGAACATAATAGCAGAAGTATTTATGTTTGAACAATCATAACATTTCCACGAAATTAATTACATCTACCAATCTGCGTAGGACGTCGTAAGTACTGGAAATAGTTAACCTTTTGAGCACGTATTATGTATCATAACACCAGCAAGCAGAAGTCGAGCTGGCTTTTATAATCTGCCCACACTCAAGTTTAAATGCCAAAGGTATTTTGTATCTCGTATAAGTGTGTCAGATTTTTGAGTTCACTGAAGATCACAAGAATATTATTTTCCTTTCATAATGTCATAACTGCCTCATTAGCCTAGAGGTCAGGACTGCTACGCTAAAGGTCCTGGGTTGGATTCCCAGGTTGAGCAAAGTGTTATTGGGTTTTCCTATGAAATGCGCAGTTTGGGATTTGTGTCCGGTTAGTTGCAATAGGCTCGCCCCCTATTACATGGGACCTAAATATAACGGCGAACTGTGGGTGTACATACAAATACAAGCCAGGAATACAGGCCTCATTGGTACTTTAGTCACAAGTGCGACTCCTGAACGTGAGGTCATCAGTTTGATTCCAGGGTCAACTTTTATAATTTCAAATAAGAAAGGGTTATTTCTAAAACTGGTTTATACCAAAAACGTTTCTTTTCTAGCACTTATCTAAAAGTTACAAATTTAGCTTGATGAAAATGAAATTTAGGCACTATTAAGATTTAAGCTATGAAAACTCGTTATGAATAAACTGAGCAATAACACTTAGATTATTAAGTCTTTATCAAAACTAAATTACGTTTCCAGACAGTAATATAAATACAAACAACTTTATCTCTTTTAAGTGTATTGCTTTTAAGCTTTAGAATCTAAAGTTAAATTAGTTTTTGAAACGATTTCTTGAGTCTAGCAGATTTGACATCTTATTTATTAAAATGTTATCACGCCTGTATTCCGCAATAGACGAGCTGGACTATTAATTGTGCAATATCAATTTACTGTTGATGGTCCTTAAATAGGGGTGAGCCTATTGCCATTTACCGGACAATTCCGAGTGTCGCGCTACTGAGTTATATTTTAATTAAAAAAAAACGTTACCAAGCTAGAATTTTCTCCTATATCATCGGTGCGTTTACAAACACAAATAATTGGATTGTTTCATAAGTCTAGTGGTCTTATTACATGGGACCTAAACATACCGGCGAACTGTGACTGTACATTGGTATGCCTCTGCCTATCCCTTCGGGAGATACAGGCGTGATGTATATTTGTTGTAATTTGTGAAATGCTACTTCAGCACCTTGAAGTATGACACGCTGTATGTCTTTTGGGTTAAATTATTCATAATAGGGTATTACACCTTTTTTTGAAAACTGTTTTAAATTAATCCTTAGATCGTAATGAACCAGTAGAATTTTTATTTCAATTTTATACAACCAAAAAATGCCTTAAAAATGATTTTTAATTTATGATTTTGAATTAACGCGCGAAAACGCTAGCCGCCATGCTTCTTCGGCTCGTGACGTCACATCATTAGTAGACAATACAACTGCCAAAGACCAAGTAACACGATTTGTGAAAATAATGAGTTATAATGTTTATCATTGGTGTCTTGTGCCTGAATGCAATAATACAAGTGTAAAAACGCCACAAAAATTGTGGATTCAATTGCTTTGTGTATCATTCAATAAATGCTTGATTTAGTAACGCACATTTTCGACATTTTCGTCATGGGACATATCCTATTTTTAGGCGGATCGTTCACCTGAGCCCGCCAGTCAAATTTCAATTGGTTTTTCGCAATTTGTAGGTCTATAACACATTCTAGATTCCTAGCTGCAGTAATTGCGGCATTAGCTATACAATATTCACAACTGAGCATTAAAAACTTTGCTTGTAAATTGATATCGTAGCTAAAATTAGGTACAATCGTCATTTTTGGCCAAAATTAATGATTGTACCTAATTTTAGCTTCTATAACGTTTATTAAGCAAAGTTTTTAATGCTCAGTTGTGAATATTGTATAGCTAATGCCGCAATTACTACAGCTAGGAATCTAAAATGTGTTATAGACCTACAAATAGCGAAAAACCAATTAAATTTCAATTGGTTTTTCGCAATTTTTGGCGGGCTCAGGTGAACGATCAGCCTTAACAGCTTTGTTAATTTTAAATGCTGATTAGTTATTGCCTTGTTACATAGAAATTGGTGAAACTGGGTCTTATTATTAGACAAAACTTGATACGATAGTTAGGTAGGTACTTACATTACTGTTTTAATATTTCTCAACTCGGCAGAACAGAAATCGGGATTGGATGCAAAAAAATTTGCCACCATCAACGTATTGATCATTGGTAGATTTGTACTTTCTGCTTTCACAAAACCGTCTTCCATGATGCGATTTTAATCAAACTAACACAGCACGACAAACAATTATTGTTGAATTGTTACTCTGAGACGACAAACGTCGTCATCGAGTGAATGAGTGACGTCACGTCGATAACCAATATGGCGGATGGCGTTTTAAAACAGATTAAAAAAGACGATTTTTGAAATTGAATTATAAAATTTACATTGCATTTTTATTAATAAATACTAACGTTTCTCGTTTACTTTTTTCAAAATCTATCATAAAAATGCATTTTCATATTTATTTTTACATGGTGTAAAATACCCTATTAGCTATCTTTTTTAAAATGTTGTCACCTGGCGAACCATGAAGGCGACATGGTGGCATGAGGATCGCGATGACTGCATGTTTTCGGCCAGTCCCAGCGACGCGTGTCAAGGAATGACGTCGTGGGGGATTTTTTGTCTTTTGTTTTTTCTCTATTGTTTTACACATCAAAAAATTATACATTCTTGTAAATAAGCACAAATAAACGCATATTCAAATTATAATATTACCAGCACTATTTTTCATCAATCGCTCAACGTCTAACCCACACGACTATACGGATACTGGGAAGAGCAGCATTATCCCGAGTCCAGTTTGCAACACTGTTTTCATACACGAATATAGCTGCATGCAGACACAAGGAAGAACAACGACCTGTAGGTGAAATAAATATTTGTTTCATGTGGGGATGGGACCCACAGCCCATAGTAAGAAGCCTCACTTTCAGTCTCACCAGACGAGACGTCATGTTATGTGATTATATGATAAAACCGGCTTAATAATAAAACATCCACGATCCGCAAATGTTAGGAAGTTCTCTATAGCAAAATAATCGGCTAGCGTTAACTGAAAAGGCCAACTATTGATGGTTGAATTTGTAAAGAAATTTCTTTGCCTGTAGTTGATTGAGATTGATTGCTCGCCTCTTACTGAATGGCATTCTGTGCCGTCTTTGTGGAATAATGTGTTCTTGATGCTTTGTCGTTTCTTGAGGAAAAAAACTGTTGTGTGTTATTATTTTTATATTATACCAAAGGATTTTTTCAAATTCTTGATAGGCTTTCGCTTGATCACCAGTTGAGACACTGCGACCTACGATGGTGCGCGCTTGCCTAGAAGAATTCGATTCACTCGTGATTTAAAGACACCCAGATTATATCTATCAGGGAACACCCACTCGGGAAGCGCATTCCATATTTTGGCGGTACGCATGATACAAGCGTTTAGTTCGGGTTTTCGGAATTCGTTAGGCAGAGATATACTAAATTTACTCCCATAGTTTACCAGTATGTTTACGTCGCATGTGAAAAGAGGCCTTGCTATTAACAGGGCAAAAACCTAAACTCCGAGATACTACTGAGATTTTCCCAGAAAAACCTAATAACCCTTTGCTCGACCTGGAAATCAAACCCAAAATTTCTAGCGCAATAGTCGCGCCAGAGTAATAAGGCTGTCATGATGACATTTGTACATGTGTAAGATATTTTCATCTATAACATTATAAAATGTTTTTAACAATTTGCGTGTTCCCGCAGGTAAAATGTGTTTAGAATGGAATGTAGTAGTACAGAGCACCAGGTGTTTTTCATCTCACGCCTGTCGTAAATGTCGATCGAGGGCGGGTTACTGATATACTTACTAGAATATAGGCCTGCCATCCCTTACAGTTTTTATAGAAACTATTACATCAACACATACATATTTTGTCGATACATTTGAGAATACTAATTAACCCTTTATTCTGTCCTACTACTGTCCTAGATGAGACCCGTGCCTAGCGAGGCACGGGTCTCATCACAGAATGGCCTAATGCGGGTTGGCAGACTTCACACGCCCGGTGAGAAAATCTCTCAGCCATGATGCTTTCCTCATGATGTTTTCCTTCACTTTTTAAGCGTGTGATAATTAACTATTAATACGCAAATAAATTCGAATAGTCAGAGTGCCTTGGATTCGAATTCGAGACCTCGAGATTATACGCTCAAAGTCGTTTGTGAGCAATACACCAATTATCAGAAATAATTATGTTATAATAACTACAATAATAAATATACGTAAGTAGTTACATATAATGTCAGTCTTATAAAATAACTAGCCTACGCCCACGGCTTCGCTCACTTGAAGCTCAAAAACCAACAGTGATGATCTCTTCTTTGTATGGGTCTCTACACATTAGAGAGGTCAAGTTGTATCTCAGGTTTCGTTTAATTATTTGAGATAAGAAGTATACCAGTTTTTAATTTGGAGCACATACTTTCTAACAGTGATAACAAAATTAAATTCTATTCAGTAATTTTTGCGACAACCCGTAACAAACAGACAAGAATTTAAAAATCACATTTTTGGGTTCGGAGACGTTTATATACCCTAACTCACTTGTTTTTTTGTAAATATGTTCAATGTACAGACACAGCTTTTTTACAATTTTATAATAGTAGAGATGCGTAAAAGAGAGAATTAACTTTACTTTTCGGATTCCGAACTTCATAATTGTCCGTTGATAGATTTTTTAACACAATTCTTCGATAATTCTACTTTGAAAGCTTCGTAAATCTCGTAAATCTATCTACATTACTTTCAAAACTCTTGGGGATAATCGCCACTTAAGCAATTTGGTTAAAATAATAATTCTGTTATTATATTACAATTCTGAAACAGAATATGTAATCAGAGGTATAGGTGTTATTTCTTTATAGTAGGTACTACAGAAATAGTACCTACCAAGTTTTTGAACCCGCTAGAAAAAAAAGTAATATTTTCTCGCTCTCTAAGGCCGTCTATATATTTTTACTAGCTTCTGCCCTTGACTTCGTCTGCGTAGACTTCAGAATAGAGACAGACCAAGATAAAAAGCCTAATAAATAGCCTATGTGTTATTCCAGACAATAATCTATCTTTGTACCAAATTTTATCCATATCCGTTCAGCCGTTCTTGCGTAACAAACATCCACATAAACTCACAAACTTTTTTATAAAATTAGTAGAATTTTAACCACAAGACAGAAATTGCAATCGAATTGAAACTGACCACATTATTTTGCACTATGTGTACAAGGAAAGCTATATACGTTAATCTCGTGCAGTTATTGGTCCACTGTGTACACTGTAGGCCAATTAAACAACCCACGCGATCTCGCTTTCTTTGTTGAAACAATTTTCAGGATGCACCCATAAATCTGGTGGAGGCAATCAAGTATTAATGATGATAGGTCGTCTTTATTAGTGTTACGTGGATTAGATAATGTGTTTTTTCTATTAGTAGAGTATCCTATCAGGCTCGATTGAGTTGTGTGTGTATTGTGTAATATCGTTCGGTTTACAGGCTACCGTAATGGCAGAATAGTGGTTCGTGTTGAGAAAATAATTAGTCCCACGACATAAATAATATTTGTTCTTAATTAATGTTTATAGGCTCACCCCTATAACATTCCTGCGAATTTTATTTTAAGAGAAACGCTACGGTACCTTATTTATATTTTGAAAGATGGGTGCTATATTATAAACCTAAAAAATCAATAATTATAGATTTTGCCATTGGAATTGTAATTACAATTAAATATAATTCAATTATCAGAGACTTTATGTTACTGATCTACGTATTTAGAAGCATCGGAAGTCCAAAAAAGTATCAAGTAATGGGAAATCTAACGTGATTTTTTTAGGGAACTATAAAAAGTAAGTGTGAGTGTTTAAACACAATCATACTGTGTTTAAAAAACTTACGTGGGAAATGTGCTACGAAACGAGCTATCCGCTACGAGGCGCGTAGCAAAACCGTAGCACTCGTAGCGAAGGTGACAGCTGTTGCTACAGTGCAGCGTTATCATTATTGTTACCAAAATTGCTGTTGAAAAATCAACTCTACTGTCTGAGCCATAAGACTATTATTTAATTGTATCAAAATCGTTATTAGATGAGTTCTGAATGAAGACTACCAGATCTGTTAGTCATGTCATTTGACAACATTACTGATACAATTGATAGGTGTCTCCGTTGCAAAATTACAAGAAGAATTCGCAAGATCACAAAATAATTGTTCCCTAGCCTATTGTAATACCAAAAGTGGTTGTAAAATTCATTTCCAAATACACGGGCCCAGTTTCGTAATAAATCAATTTTAAGTACGCCCACACCGATATTTCAGGGAACTCACCTATTAATATGAAAGTTCTAAATGTTTACGCCAACTAAGAGAAGTTTGTGTTTATACGAACTCTGAGATCTTGCCAGTAACTTAATATAGTCGTGTGCTGTATAGATTGGTTTTCAAACATATATTTATATTTAAATTAGCTTTTGCCCGCGGCTTTAGTTACGTGAAGCTATATTAGGATTAAAAATGTATCCCAAAAACAATTCAAATAAAAACCAACAGTGATGCTCTGTTCTATGTATGGCCCTCTATACATCAGAGAGGTCGAGCTGTATTTCAAGATCCATTTAATTAATTGAGATAAGAAGTTTACCAGTTTTTAAGTTGGAGCATATACTATCTAACATTGATAACAAAATTCTATTCAGTAGTTTTTGCTTCAACCCGTAACAAACACTGTTTTTTTACAATTTTATAATAGAAGAGATTCAGTAGTTTTTGCGCCAACCCATAACAAACAGATAAGAATTAAAAAAATCACATTTTGTGTTCGGAAACATTTATATACCCACTTACACCTCTACTCTTTTTTAAATATCTTCAATGTACAGACACGGCTTTTTTACTATTTTATAAGTAGTAGAGCTAACTAGATGTTGCCTTTGGCTTCACTCGCATTCCAATAGGATTATTTGTACCATATGGAAGCCTATGTCCTGACACAGACACTTTCGTATGTACGGAGTATGGATTATGAGGACCTAATGATCCGTCTATCTAGTATCACCGTACCAGGAGTCGTTTTCTGATTTATTGAGCTTCGTAAATTACGTTGAGCTACACTTTGCAACAAAACTTGCCAAACCCAACACCTCAGGCTCACAACTCGTGTTTTCAACCACTAGATCCATGGACCTTTAAATTTAAACTTTAAATAACAATGCTGTATTCAATTAACAAGCTACGGTTTCGGTAATTATCCCTGAAATTGAAATGTGGTCTTTGAAAATATAATGTGTTTCAATATTATTTCCTTTAACTATATTTAACACATTTTGTAGGAGTAACAGAACAAAAAAAAATATTGTATATTTTTTTCTATGAATGAGAAGATGTATGAATGTGGCAGGAGCAAAAAGTATGCAAGAATCGTAGCAAGTGGCGGTCTATAGTTTCTGCCTACCTCTGTAGGAGATAGCCGTCAGTGTATGTATGTATATTGTATGTTTTTCTAGGTGTGTGAAGTCTGCCATCTTGCACTATGCCAGCATGGTGTACTGTATAGCCTAACCCCTCTTAATTTTTAGTTCGTGCCCAGTAGTCGGATGGAAAATGGTTGATGATGAAATATGATGTTCTATGAGGGACTCTGTAATTCTGTATGTGACAAAACTTATGTCGTGTTCGACGTCAGAAAAACTTTTAAGATCACTTACCTACGTGGTTTTTGTAAAGGGACTTTAAGAAGACTTAAAAAAGTCCTAATAGAAAAACACAAAAAGTTCCATTTAGCGAGACCAAATAAAAAAGTTGCTAATACCACCCGACTTTCTACCACTTTTACAACAATGTCATGAAAGATAGATAAGATATTGATATGGGGTATCAGTTTACGCAAGTATAGTGTTTGTTTTTTTTTTAATAACAGGTTTAATTAAAAATGCAATACCTATATTGGAAAAGGGCACGAGAATACTTTTTTAAATTAAGTTGGAGTAGGATTTTCTCATATTGTTTTATGCGTTTTGGAGCACAAATTATCACACAAGCACCCAGACCCGAAACAACTACCCGTGTGTCATGCAAATATTTATTCCATACGAAACCAAACCCGCAAAACGTGCCATCAAGATTTTTATTTTTTTTGTTTGTCATTTGTTGTTATTTGATGATGGCAATAGGTTCGCCCTATTACATAGGCCCCGAAAACATATTGGTGATGTCTGAGTGCAGGTTATGTATACCTCTGTCTTCCTAACCCTTCGAGAAATACAAGCGTGATAGAAATACCAGTCACAGATTAATCACGAAATCTCAAAAACTATATGTCAACTTCATGTAACCTATGTATCAAACTTCAAAACTTTGTAATGTTAGGATTGTAAAGTGTAGACATTGGCTAAGAAAGGATTTTGGGAAATTCCTATGGGATTGTAACACCACAGGGCGCAGCTTATGCTACCATAGACGTACAAATCTGAATAAATTCACACATACTTAAACTGCAATTTTTCTACAATAACCACCCCGATGTTCAAAAGGCTACAAATATTTCATTCGTCGCGAAGACGGGCGCCATATCGAATTCTTAAAGAGATTTACTGCGACAGCTACATACACGTATGTATATAATATACGCGTTGAATTAATGACATACGCTTTAAATATATGCGGTATTAGGTACGCAGAAATAAAGCGTGTTACGGGGAAACATGTTGTTTGAGGGCAGAACTTTAGGACTAAGAATATATTTCAGTTTGCGGATTTGTCGATAATGTTTATAACAAAAATACTTATAAAACTAGCTTCTGCCTGCGGCTTCGCTCACGTGAAGCCATATCAGGAGTCAAAATGGAAACCAACATTGATGACCTCTTCTTTGTATGGGCCTCTATACATCAGGGAGGTCAAGCTGTATCTCTCGTCCACCAGTTTTTAAGTTGTAGCATAATTATACTTTCTAACAGTGATAATAAAATTAAAATTTATTCAGTAGTTTTTGCTCCAACCCGTAACAAACAGACAAACAGACAAGAATTTTAAAAATCACATTTTCGGGTTCGGAGACGTTTATATACCATAGCCCACGTGTTTTTTTTTAAATATCTTCAATGTACAGACAGCTTTTTTTCAATTTTATAATAGCAGAGAAGATATAATTTCCGTGTCATAAACATCGCAAATATGTCATGTTCACGTTTGAAACATAGGTCATATGTTTATTCGGGTTTAGCTCAAAAACTACTGAGCAGTGTTTGACTAATATGGTGTCGATTGATTCGACTTTACAGAAATAGTGTCATAGGCTATAATTTAAAAGAAACTCAAGTTGTCCGGACAGACATGAAAAATGGGATCGATTTTTTAAGTAGCATTTTGATTTGCCATTTGAAACACGAGTCTAGATCGAAATTATATTTCGTTTAAAAAAATCAAACATGACATGGCAGGTGGGACTCGTGGTGGCTTAGAGGTCATAGCGTCTGCCGTACCTAGCCAGAAGACGCAGGTTCGAATCCTGACTGTGAGTCGAATTTATCCTTCACTAAAATAACTTTATAATCTTAGCATGAAAAATGCAAAAAAAAACATAAAAAAGATAGTTATATTTTGTTTTTTAAGTATCAGATACGATTCTTGTATAATTATTTTGCAGGTAGGCAGAGTAGTTACAAGAAGAAGTAGTCAAAAAGTATTCACGAATCGCAACAGATTTCGCATAAACACAAAGATACTGAGCGAATATATCATGAATTAGGTAAAACAAAGTTTTGGGTCAAGATATTGACGCTTAAGATATCAAAACACGGCGAGATAAAACAATAACTCCGTCGGGGTACTTTGCATAAGTAAACTTGTAAAATAGGCGCAGTAGAATGTTCTGCCGCTATAAATCTCTTCTAGGCTTTTGGGTATCTTATATAATACATTTTCTGAGAGTTTGTCTGTACGATAAAGGATTTTAACGGAAAAAAAATGCATAACATACCATCTCACCTGCATAAGTAGCTTTGAAGGGTAGGCAGAGGTGTACTAATGTACACCCACGGTCTATAGTTTCTGCCTACCCCTGGGTGTGTATGTATGTTTATATAATGTAATTTTTTTTTCATAATGAATGCGTCACTTCTAAATTAACATTAACGTCAAGAAAAGTGATATTATGTTACTTCTGAGAGCTTTTGAGACATATATTAGACCTTAGTACACGGTTAGCGAGCTAGGCTACTGTTTGACTTATAAATAAAGGTGATAGGCCGAAGGATCCATCTGCCACATTATACGAGAAGTAACGGCTCAACTGGGAGAAATTAAATGAAAAACAAACTTACTAAAATTTCTTTTTTTCTATAGTTTGTTGTTAATAATTAATAAAGTACCTATTTATTATATTATACTTTTTCTGAGTCAATTTGGTGGACAGCTGTCATTTCAATCATCATTCATCATCCCAATTTTTTTGCCAGCTTGCGGCGGTAGGTATTTATTTGTGGACTCCCGACATTCCACAGAACGAAGTGTATACATGTACAAGTAGTATACATGTACCACATGAGATAGGGTTTACAGATATCTTAAATACAAAATTTTTAAGCATCGAGTTGTAAAAATTGTTTCAAGAAAAAGTTACCTAATGAAAATATTAAATCAATTTTTATATAACACATAACATACCATCACGCCTGTATTCCCCGAAGGGTAAGACAGGCTTAGACAGAGGCATATGTACACCCCCAGGGCGCTGGTATGTTTTGGGTTTAATGTAATAGGGTGCGAGCCTATTGCTATTAACCGGGCACAACTTCCAAACTCCGAGCTGCTACTAGGAATTTCATATAAAAACCCAATAACAATGCTCAACCTGGTAATCGAATCTTCATCAGGACTTTTAACGAAGCAGTCGCGCTCAGGACCAAGACCGACAGATAAGACCTAGGGAATGTCTAGTCAATAATTATATTTATAATATAAATATAGTATTTAATAACTGTTTAGTCTAGTTTAATCGATATAATAATAAAATGTTCAAGAAACACGTCAGCTACATTTCATGAGCCTCTTTTTAAAAACGCTCTAAGAGAGATCAATCAAGATAAATTAATATATTTTTTTGTGATATAATTCTAATTACAACGTGTCTTGATTGTCCGTTCGAATTTCGATCCTTATATATCAATCAAATGGCATTATAAAAAGAGGCAAATCCACAGGATCAACACTAGTTGTTTAATTAAATCTAGTACAAGAGATTCTGCTTATGCATAATTAAGTAGTAGTCGTACTACCCGGCCTTTCATATTATACGTAGGTAGTTTCATTTTAGTAAGAAATGTTATGTTGGCAACTACGGCCATTTTTACAGTAGGCAGGGCTATGAATAATGACTAGACAGCAGTTGAGAGTAATGTTTTTTTTTTACTTTAGTTCTTAAAATACAGGTAATAAAGTTAATTATTTTTAATCAAGTTGTTACTACTATTACTGAGGTTGTTTTGAGAACAATATACTGCGCTGACTTCTCGATATCATAATGCGTATTAATTAACCCTACCCTTGTCTGTAAAGGAGTTCACCTCTAAGCAAATTCCAGTAACTGATAACAACCGCAGGGTTACGTGGTGAACCCTTATTCAACTAGTAGCGAACACAATAGGCCGACTAAAGTCGCAGTGATTATAGGTGTAGCCGCAAAAGTCACAATAAAAAAAACGATAAATGACATCACATGAATTAGGATAGCCTAACCGCTAAGCAGTAATGTTTCCCATTTGTCGGCAAACGTAACTAATTGTAGTAGGTTTAACAACTATTTGATTATATTAAAATAACGGCGTTATTTTCTCAAAGGTTCTCATGAACAAAAACCACTCTCAAAAATCTATATACAGCAATAAATATAATTTAAATTATTTTTATAACGTAACAATAATAATAGAATTTATTAGTATTTCTGAAAGGAGCTATCAAAAAAATTAGTATACTATTGTCGATTCAGAATAATATTCTGAGTAGATTTTCTTTCCAATTACTGTTGCAACACCAAACATTTTCGCTTCTACAATATTCTCTGAATCGAGCCAAAATGTTGAGACGAGCCAGACACGACAGGCACAATCTCTTCTTATTAATATAAGCTTACTAATAGTCACGGTTCTGCCCGTTAAATTAAATTTCTGCTGCGCTAAATGAACTGTCGACAACTGGAAATTTCGTGAGAAAGTCTAACTGTTCCTACAATACCAGCAACCTATTTAAATATTATTCTTTAGAAAATTTTACTGGCTACATAATAAACCCATTATTCTGTCCCACGGGCAAGATTCTTCTCTTTGAATGAGTGGGATTGGGCTATAGTCCACTACGCTGGACTTTTTAGGGTTGGCAGACTTCACACTCCGTCGAGAAACGTCTCAGGCATGCTGTTTTTATCACAATGATTTCCTTCATTGATAAAGCTTCGAAAAGTCTATCACTGGCTACATTGTGTGTGTCCTTCAAATCAGAATATAATAATTATAGCACATGATTGTTTAGTGATGGAATATTTAGCAATTCAGTGGTACCATCCCAGACGAAATCTAGGAGCGAAGTTCGGTCACCTTAATCTGATTGTGTTTTCTATCAAAAGAGTATGCTCAAACGCAATAAAGACCACTTTACAAAGAATGTGTCTATTACCATCGTCATCAGCATGTAATTTTGACCCTTCAACTGTAAAAAATAAGAAATTTGCATCATTCCTTAATCATCAACCCATTTATTATTTTCCTATTGTTGGGTACGGAATGTTAGAACGAGAGGGATTTGCCTGAGCGCTGGCCTTGTTTGCTTGAACGCACTAATCTCAGGAACTACTGGTCCGATTTGAAAAATTCTTTCAGTGTTAGATAGCCCATTTATTGAGGAAGGCTATAGGCTATATAGCACGCTACGCGGACGAAGTCGCGGGCAGAAGCTAGTCTAAGATATGGGCACTAAGATATCGCTGCACAAAAATATATCTTTAACAACTAACTCGGACAGACAAATCTTTAGTGTATCTATGAAAATCGTTATAAGCTCATTAGCTGATGTTCGCCTTATCGTCGGGTCGGCCGATCAATCAGACACCACCTGCCCCAGCTTTGTTTAAATTGAATTTTCGATATTATAGTACATTCGGTTTTCGATTCGACTCGCGTTTTACGATGCTCGATTTTATTGTTTAAAGATGATGGATTTAAGCAATTATTTGATTGAAAGTTAATCTTTTTTGGAGGGATTATGTTTAGATTAATATATTATCTGCGAAGTGAAAATATATTTCTGAGGTATACAATCATTGAGCTCCATAAATCATGGTCGAATTTTTAAAAGCTGTTGCATGCGTGCCGTCGGCTGGGACCGGACTACTCAAAGCTGCTATAGCTCTTTATTTAAAAGGTCCTGCATTGTAACTCATATATCTGCTGCATACTTTAAAATATACCATAATTCTCTGACTTTGTTTGTGATTCTTCTCCAAGGTATTTAATTAAGTAAATTTAATTCTAATCTAGTTTAAAAAAACAAAAATGTAAAACATTGACTTGTAAAACTGTCTATTAAAAAGTCTCTGTCTCTTATTTTATAAAATATTTTATTTTATTTCATCTATACTCTATCTTTATCTATACTAATATATAAAGCTGAAGAGTTTGTTTGTTTGTTTGTTTGCTTGAACGCGCTAATCTCAGGAATTACGAGTCCAATTTGAAAAATTCTTTCAGTGTTTAATTCTTTCAGCCCATTTATTGAGGAAGGCTAATAGTCTATATATCATCACGCTACGTGGACGAAGTCGTGGGCAGAAGCTAGTTTAATATAATATCCCATATAATAGGGAGCGAGCCTATTGCCATAAAACAGGCATAAATCTCAAACTCCGAGCTTTTACTGAGAATTTCATAGCCCAGGACCTCTAGCGTAGCAGTCGCGCTCAGGACCGATAGGCTAATGAGGCAGTTTTGAATAAATCAAACACAAGTCAACTGGGTTATCCACCCCTATGGATACCTAGTGATTTCAAAAGTTTGTATATTGAAGTTCACCATACTGCAACCAGATGCGGTTGAATATCATTATTTCATACTCGTATAGAGCGTCAGCCGTCTGACCTCTGGATTGAATGCAACAATATTTATTGCATTATTATGAACAGCAAATGTTATGTCAGAGCCGAATCATGCGGTTTTCTATAAAATTGTGTAGCGATTTTGTGGTTTTCGTTTTAATATAATCATACTTAATATTATTATACGCTAGCTGTTTCCCCCTGATTCACTTGCATCACAAAAGGATGTGCTTACTAATAGCTTTGCTTATAGTTGGCGTATCAAGATGAAACGTGAACCAGATATTAAGGTGGTTTACCTTACCTACCCACACTACCCAGCAATACAACTGTGATAACTGCATCCAATTGCATATGACATATAATCTGCTAAAAGACACCACTAATAGCAATAACACCAACGTTCGTAAACCAGCGCACTGACCAATAACGTCATAGTGTTTTTATCAAGCCAGTAGATTCATATTGTTTCAAATCTACCGTAATTTTATTTATTGTTTGTAACTACACGTAAGATGAAACATTAAATTAAAGAAATATATATTATAATTTGCATTGGCATAAGTTAAAGAAGGTTATAAGTGCGACTATTTTTATTTGCAATAGTTTTGCGAAACTGCTACTGGACTTATGAACGTATCCGTACTTTATAAAAAACAAGCTTCTCCCAGCGACACTGCCTGTGTGGACTTCAAAATTGAGTCCGATCTGTACACTATAATCTATCTCTGTGCCAAATTTTATCCAGATCCGTTCAGCCTTTCTGGCGTGAAAGAGTTACATCTATCCATCCATCCATACTCACAAACTTTCGCATATTCTCGTATAATATTAGTGGGATATTGACAGCCTTTTTCTAAACATGTTTGTCAAGGTAATTTACGGTGTGTAGGTTGTTTTCCGTTTTTTCAAGCTGTAACTATGTACCTAATTGTGAATTTATAACCCTGTCACAAAACGTGCACAGTAAAAAATATTTACTATTATATTACATCGTCTAGCATGACTGAAAACTACAGAAACACAATCATAAACTGTGTTAACGTGTTAACTGTATTAACTTTGTTTCAAAGCTTTAACTAAGTGTGAGTAGTTGAAACTCAATTATTTAGTGCAAACATTAGCAAGATTAGTTTAATTCGTGTGGTTACCGAAAACATTCAACTTTCTGTAAATGTAGCTACGCCGCTACGAATCGCTACGAGATGGCCATTACGTGCTACGAGTATGCTACGAGTGTGCTACGGTGCTACGTATTAACAAGCAATTGCATACCGACCGCTATGTTCGAAACCATTTGAAAAATAATAACAAGTTCTGGAAACAAATATACATGATTATTTGCTTGGGTTAAATTTGAGATCGTTTGGAGTATCGAATTATCGATTGGCTTTAGCGCCAAGGGCTGTGGGTTCGAACTCAACAAGGAGAACGGCTCAACAACGTACGAAACAAGGAATTGTATAACCCACATAAATTGAAATAAAACTATTTTTACGGATTTTATCGCGTTGTATTAAATTTTATTATTTCCCGACGTTTCGGATCCATTACAGCATCCATGGTCACGGGTAGACTGAGGTGTTGGACGTCTTAATGTTAAAATTACTAACAGCTACCTTACATTTTTGTTAATTATTAGTGATCCGATTCACGCAGAACGAGCTCACCGTATCCTTTGGTCTTGCAGTTTTGGGCTTGGATTTAGATTTAATAGATTCTATAATGGGGTTCCAAGCAGCTGGTAAAAACGTCGGGAAATAATAAAATTTAATACAACGCGATAAAATCCGTAAAAATAGTTTTATTTCAATGTCTAATATTCGCGTAAGTGTCAGAAACCAGTATAACCCACATAAAGTTGAACCTCATTCAGTAATTTTATTTGTGATAGCTTCTGCCCGCGACTTCGTCCGCGTAGCGTGATGATATATAGCCTATAGCCTTCCTCAATAAATGGGCTATCTAACACTGGAAGAATTTTTCAAATCGGACCAGTAGTTCCTGAGATTAGCGCGTTCAAGCAAACAAACAAACAAACAAACTCTTCAGCTTTATATATTAGTATAGAGTATAGATTATAAATAACATTGCTTAAACGGTACACAATAATCAACATAGCGGTACCAACATAAGCTCCACTAACATGTTATTTCATACATGTCTGTAGCCGAACGCAACGAGCTTCATAATTGGAGCAATTGAAATAAATGCCACGCGTTCCGGCCGATTCGCTTCACCAAAATTTGATACATATGTATTTTGAAATAGAACTACTTTTTACGGATTTTATGTCGAATTTTCGGAAGAGGGTGCAATGATAGCCAGTGGTATGACCATTTGACTGCCAAGTCAAAGGTTTCGAGTTCGAATTCAAGGCACGTACCTCTGACTTTTCGTACTTAGTAGGTAGTTAATTATCATGCGCTTAAACGGTAAAGGAGTATCTTGAGTATCTATCTCAGGCATGCAGGTCTATCATGAGAGATTAAGAGATATAAGGCTAGCGTGGTGGACTATAGCGTTATCCGTTTCAATATGAGAGGAAACCCTTACCTAGCAGTGGGACTACTTTTACCAAGCTAATATTAGACATTGAAATAAAACTGCCTCATTAGCCTAGTGGTCCTGAGCACGACTACGATGCTAGAGGTCCTAGGTTCGATTCCCAGGTCGAGCAAAGTGTTATTGAGTTTTTCTATGAAATTCTCAGTAGCAGCTTGGATGTTGGAATTTGTGCCCGGTTAATAGCAATAGGCTCGCCCCCTATTTGATGGGTCCAAAACTAACCGGCGAACTGTGGGTAGGGCAGACTGACTGTAAGTTAAGTCATATCGGTTGAGAAGAAGAGTAACTTGCTTTTCCTTCACTAAAATAACTTTATAATCTTAGCATGGAAAATGTAAAAAAATCACAAAAAGAATATGATATGTTGAAATAAAACTACTTAAATAAACCCACTAAATGAGTTAATTATGTTATGTTTACGGATTTTGACGGGATCCCATTACTGACTGACTCTGATCCTTTACAACATGCTGCAGTGTTGTAAGTTATCCACTTAATATTAAAATTAATAACCGCTACGTTACATTCTGTTTATTTTTAGCGATCCGATACACGCAATAAACACACATATTAAATAACTAATAATCTTTTGCCCGCGGCTTCGCTCACTGAAGCTATATTAGGATTAAAAATGGATACAAAAATAATTTAATATAACCTACAGTGATGATCCCTTCTTTGTATAGGTCTGTATAACGTCAGAGAGGTCAAGCTGTATTTCAGGATCAGTGCAATTAATTGAAATAAGAAGTTCGCCAGTTCTTAAGTTGTAGCATATTCTAAAAAGGATAATAAAATTAAAATCTATTCTGTAGTTTTTGCCCCAACCCATAACAAATATACAAACAGACAAGAATGGGGAATCGAACCCAGGACCTCTAGCGTAGCAGTCGCACTTGTGACCACTAGACTAACGAGGCAGTCAAATTCAAACAAATAAAAAAACTAATGGGATTTTTAAAACTATAAAGGTTCTTATCCTTACAAGCAAAGTTCTAAGGTTCACCTAACCTTCGAGTTTCAAGATACACCTCTCGTCCGATCATCAATCTTGTCTAAGCTGACCTCGAGTTAGTTCAACATGAAGCCTCGTTTCAGCAATAACTGAAATTTATTTCTACTGTTCTGTTAGTTTTTGCGTAGGCAGACACCATTTCTGGGATAACAGAAAAGAAAAATTTCTTAGTTCAATACTGTTTTTTTTAAAGAGAATACATTAAAATACTTTTATCTTAATCTTTATTAAGCAGTCTGTAAGGTTAAGCGTCACTTGCCACGGTCAGTTCTTGGATGGGTGACCAAATGATAATTACGTATTATAAAGTCATAAAGTCATGTCTCGTACGTGCTTCGGAATAAACGTCAAGTACAGTCACGGAATACATACATACATATACATTTGAATACTTATGGGAATGCTGTAGCTACCATCTTTGTTACTATAAAGACACATAAATATATTTTTTAAATAGGTACTAGAATTGTAGTGGTTAAGTAAACATTATTATATTACCTAATATGTATAACAAAAAATCATAGTTAATTTTTGAATACACAAATTTCTGAAACTATTTGTCGAATTTCAAAAATTATTTTCCATTTGATACTTAGTTGTATTATTGATGGAGGTTATAGTCTATTTAATATCACGCTATGACCTTTAAAAGTACTTACAGAGCGCTGTTATTACCCCTACCAGCGGTCTTTATAAATCCCTTTCCTTAATCACCTTTCAAACTAATTTACTTGCCAAGAAAACTTCTTTTAAAATTTTTTCTTCCCAATTCGTATCACTATATCATCTTAGATCATCATCATTAACATAGAATAACATAACATACCATCACGCCGGTATTCCTCGAAGGATTAGGCAGAGGCGAAATAACGTACACCCACAGTTCGCCGGTATGTTTAGGTCACGTGTAATAGTGGGCGAGCCTATGCCATTAACCGGGCACGAATTTCAAACTGAGCAGCTATTGAGAATTCCATAGAAAAATCCTATAACACATATAGCTTGACCTGGCAATCGAACCTTTCGGTTTCGGATCTTTAGCGTAGCAGCCGCGCTTGGGTCCACTAGAATCAACATTGAATTTTACTTGGTATTAAAAAATAGGATGATAGTAACATACTTTATTTTGATTAACAGAGACTTCGAGCCACACAAGACACAAATGAGAATCTCCAGCTTATTCACATTCAGGATTTCAAGCTAAAATTTACATGAAGTTAGTTGCATAACGTACACTCCTAATGTAACTATTTTAGTATGCATTACATCTGCCCATCTACGAATAAACTTCGACTCTAGTAGCATTGAAATTAAACCAAGTTTCCAAGCCCAAGTCATTCATCATCATCATCATCATGTCAGCCATTAGAAGTCCACTGCTGAACAAAGGTCTCCCCCAAAGACTTCCACAAGGACCGGTTATATGCCGCCTGCATCCAACAACACCGAGGGAATCATTCAATTGTATAAAAATAATAGTCCTCTAATGTTATAAGTGCTGACAATATTCCTCTTGTAGGTATTCTCTGAAAGGTTAATCAGAGCGCTACTAATATACATATGTGATGGGCCCATGTAATAGGGACCGAGCCTATCCCCATTTACTTACCATAGTTCCAAACTCCGAGCTGCTATTAAAAAAACATAGAAAACCCAATGCAATTTTGCTCGACCTGGAAATTGAAACTTGGAACTCTAGTATCTCAGACACGTTTACAACCACTAGACTAATAGGCAGTTTATTTACGTTAATAACGATGTTGAAACAATAAAATAACAGGCTTGAGGCCGTTTCGCTAATTTCCTACAAATGTTAAAATAATCGCAACAGGTACGAAGCGATAGTGTGAAAATTAATTTCACATTTATTCCGTGGCTAGGTGTTGGCAGCCTGCCCTCGTAATTTATATTCCGAAGTCTGAGCTCACTTTGAAAATCATTTATAACGAAACAAAACTGTATTTTATGGATACAAGCTTCCTATTTTAGATTATACTGTGTATCCCGAGAGCTTTGTTTAAAGTTTTCTATTTTAAACGTTCGCTGAAAGTTTTCGTCGTTTTCGAGCGACCTACTATTTTATTTGTTTTATAATTTATGCTTTCTATTATAAAGAAAAATATTGTCTTGTCGGAAAAATGGTTTTATAAAAGCGCTTAGTGAAAGTCACACCAACTATTCAAAATTCGGCGTACAAACTTACAAAGACAAACTTGACGGTCGAGAGGCAATTCACGAAAAAGGCTCAATCGTATTAATTGTCCCGCGAGTAACAAGGCTTTTTGTGAGTTGAAGCGGGGACGAAGCGGGACGGTCGATCGCAAGCGGGCGGGGAGTCCGCTCAGTGTGCTCGTAGTCGTGGCTGTAGCACCGCGCGCCCTCCGTTCCGCGTTTCACAACACGCGGCATGTGGAAAAAAACACCCAACACGCTACAGGTGCCCTAATCGCCAGCCACATGATAAATGACAGTGTTTTTTCGAGCAGACAGCCGCGCCCGACGAGTTGAGTGGTAGGAAATAGGCGATACGTATAAACAAACAACTTTAGTTTTTTGTTTCTTTTTTCTTTGACGCTTCACTCGTGTGTTTTGTTGTTACGTAAGTGGATAGTTTTTTAGTGCATACATTCCGTGTTTTGGTATTCATAGAATGTAATCACATAAAGTATTAATATAAAAAAATATCGGTATATTTCATTGTGGCGTAAAACTTTGAGATACGTTTCATTTCGTAAAGGAATGTTGACGTTTGACAGGTTTCTCATTAAAAAGTTTAAGTGAAAAGTTTAACAGCAATAAGGGTGATTTTCGCGCATCCAACCATTGCGCATGACCTGCGCAGGAGGTACTAAAGTACCTGCCTATCTATAAACTATATCACCTGTATTGATATATACGTAAAGCAGAGTTTCCTTTGACCCAGATTTTATTTTATGAGGTTGCATAGAATCTTGAAGGAAGCTATAAAACCTAGATAGTTTTAAAATGTTAGCTAAGAATATTTTCGTTACTATATTCGCTAAATATTTTCCTAAGTATGTAGTTGTAGGTTTACTTAGAGGGGCTGGCAGCTAAGTAATAACTGATTTGCAAGGTTAAGCCGTGCTCTCTGCGGTCAGTTTGTAGATGGATGACCATTCTTAACACATCGAAACCCCTCCGTGCATCGGAGAGCACGTAAAGGCGTCGGTCCCGGTTGTCATAAAAACATCTGTAGGTATCAATTGTTGGTGGTAGTCAGAAGCCAAAAAAGCCGGACAACCGGCCTATCCTCCGAATACTAGTATTGCCCAGAAATTGGATTGCGGAGGTCTGATGGCAGATGTTTCGTGTAAAATACTGATATTTAGCTGCACGTGGGTAGACTAGAAGCCAATCCCAACATAGTTGAGAATGATAATGCAGTTGTAGTTTCTTAGAAAAAAACCAACTTCTAGAAAAGTTTTGTGGTTGTGAATTTACTTAAATAAATGTGTTTCTTACTAGTAGGGCCACTTACACCAACTTCTTGAATTTGTTTAAATTGCATTTAAACACAACTTTACTATGAAATAAATAGTTTAAATTCAATTTAAACATATTTAAAAAGTTGGTACAAGTGGGCCCTAGATTTGAGATTTTCACAAATCGGATGGATATCAATATTTAATCAATAATCGTTTACAATTAATTACAATATTTATAGGTACGCAAATAGGGAACTATGAGAAAATGATAATATACATAATACCTACATTATGTCGCTGTCTCCTTACGAGTTTTCATGTTGAACCTTGCTATATAATAATATGTATTACATGAATGCGTAAAAGGAATTCTCTTTATAAAGTAAAATGTATCAAAAATAGAATTTAAAGGCTGACTTCTTATAAATAAAAGAAATCAATGATTCCTCTATATTTAAAATTCAAAAAGCCTGACCACAAATTATGGCTATGATTTCGTATAACATGATAATATTCAGCCGCATCTTGCTACACTGGAAGTAGACTTCAGCATAAGTACTTAGGAAAAGGCTTTAATTATGAACATACAATCATTCCAAATATAAGAATATTAATTTTATTTCGTAAAACTTATTTAACCAGATTAAAAATATAGGAACGGTGCCAGCTATCTGAATTTCAGAATCTGAAAGGCAAGCGGGAAATTTTAATATAAATTTGAGTTGAAAACTTTTTATCTAGGTAGCTCGTTCCGAATTTCCTTTTTGACTAACAAGCGTTCATAATAGGACGCGAACTAAAGAGATTATTTATGTCAGTAGGTAATACTTCGAAGAATATTATAGGTTTCGTTATTTCTAAGAAAAATAATTTCATTTTACATTTAAAGCTGTTTTTATACAACACTAGCTGACCCGACAGACTTCATTCTATAGACAGTAATTTTCCTCGCCACTTTCTTAGTTCTTTCTTTCATAATAACCTTCTTAAAATAACAAATACAACAAAAAAGAATATGCGAAATTGGTTCAGCCGTTCACGCGTGATCATGGGAAATAGGGATTAATTTATATATTTATATAGACTACTAGCCTATGCCCGCGGCTTCGCTCACTTGAAGCTCAAAAATCAACAGTGGTGATATCTTATTTGTATGGGTCTCTATACATTAAAGAGGTCAAGCTGTATCTCAGGTTCCGTTTAATTATTTGAGATAAGAAGTATACCAGTTTTTAATTTGGAGCACATACTTTCTAACAGTGATAACAAAATTAAAATCAATTCAGTAGTTTTTGCGCCAACCCGTAACAAACAGACAAACGGACAAGAATTTTAGTTGGTTTCGGAGACGTTTATATACCCTAACCCACTTGTTTTTTTTTAATATCTTCAATGTACAGACAATGCTTTTTTTCAATTTTATAATAGTAGAGATTAGCGACCCGCCCACGGGTCAACCTCGTCACCCACGCTGCTCCGTTCCTAAGAGTCGTAGGGATATGTAAATAGCTTATAACCTTCCTCGTTAATCACTCTATTTATTTAAAAAAACCGCATCAAAATCCGTTCCGTAGTTTAAAAGATCTAAGCATACATAGGGACAGACAGACAGTGGGAAGTGACTTTGATTTTTACTATATAGTGATTTATTAATATTCTAACTTTTTACCATTTAATATAACCTATTGTGGTTAATATTAAAATTGAATCATACCCATTCGTTGAAAAACATAATATAAGTGGTACCTACCGCATTCCCGATCGATGTCTATCACTAGTATACCTACTCTACAGCAAAGTGGTATAAATACAAGAGCGATAATAATGGCAATTTGACGTTTTTGAAAAGTCAAGAGATCTACTTATCCCTTATCCCAAGCTGAACGACTTAAGAGCGCTGTGTAGAGATCCATTTATAACCTCCTGAAACATCCTACACCTTTACCTCCTTTTTTTCAAGAAAAGAAGTAGGCGGTTGACACTTCGGTTGTCAGGTCAGTGTTAAGGGGTTATAAAAAAAAATGTCTTATTGCTGTACTTTGCATGCTGAAATTATGGAATACGAATCTGTGCCTTACAATTAACAATATGAGATTTTTTATAATATCGGCAAATGGTCTGGTACATTTTTCCTGTCCTTTGCAGACCGATGATATGTGATTATATTATTTTAGATTACATTGATCTCCATAATACTCATTCCTTTACCTACTATCCTATTTATTTTTATTCTAACGGCATAGAGTAATATAGAAATCAGTGCTCTTTTAATGGACATAATGTTCGCTCATACTTTCAAGATGGTCCTGTATATTTTTTAATGACTATTATATAAATCGGTCTAGAGTTTATATCTCAAAATTTAGTGTAGGATGTATGTAGTGTTCTAATCGTCAAAGAATTATTCAAATCGGTCCAGTAGATGCAGAACCTATTGAATGCAAACAAATGATCAAATCTTTCCTCTTTAAATATAGCATCACGCCTGTATTCCCCGAAGGGTTTGTGGATAATGTAGTGGGCTGCAACATTACCTGTTCTTTATGTTAAATTCTATTTTTTGTTTATGTACTATGTTGTAGCTGTTTATTATCCCTTAATAAATAAAATAAGGGTTAGGCAGAGGCGCACTAATGTACACCCACAGTTCGCCGGTATGTTTAGTCCCATGTAATAGGGGGCGAGCCTATTGCCATTAACCGGGCACAAATTCCTAACTCCGAGCTGCTACTGGGAATTTCATAGAAAAACCCAATAACACTTTGCTCGACCTGGGAATCGAACCCAGGACCTCTAACGTAGCAGTCGCGCTCAGGACAACTTAGCTAATGAGGCAGTCTTTCCTCTTTATATGATAAGTTTAGATTTGTGTTACGCCTTCTCTATCATTGATCCCATTAACTGTATGTAATCTAAAGTGTAGATAATGGTTTTAAACTTAACTAGCTAACTAAATATAGGCAAATATTATTATTCTCAAAAATAATCCTATAAAGTCGTGTTTACACTTTCTTGCGTCCCGATGAACAAAACTTCTAAGTATATTGTTTATTTAGGCAGTTGCGTTGGCTGCCTTTGTTGTCAAAAGATCTAGTTCTATTGGCTTAGTTAAGTGTACAATACAAACCGATTTTTTATTAACACTTATTTTAATAAAATGTTATAAATAAATTCAAAACTATTACAGAATTACCATCTCGCCTGTATTCTCCGAAAGGTTAGGCAGAACTGTACTAATGTAATTCAAAGCGAATACAATCAAACAATGAGCCTATTACCTTCCACTATACACAAATTAAAATTTCGCACTAGTATAAAGAATTTTATAGAAAAGCCCATGTAATATTTTGATTGATTTAATAGCTTAGAAGTCACGTTTATGACAACTAGACTTATGAAGTGTTATTAATAAATTTTACTCAGTAAATAGACTGGCAAAATGTGCAAATGTCTATTATTTGTTTATCAAACACCAATAAATCCCATATTTATTCACACAAATTAGCAGTATACTCCATAGATGTTTGTTCTAGATATAGTCGCGTCGATTATAACACAGGTGCGGTGGAGCTGGCGGAGCTCATAATTATTACAAGGTGACACATCTAATTACGGCTACGCTGTACTTTCTGGTATGTTTCCCGCGCTTAGACGTTGCGTGTTGATTTATGTGGAAATAGATATTACTTTGTAGGCAAGTTAACGTACCATCACGCCTGTATTTCCCGAAGGGTTAGGCAGAGGCATACTAGTGTAATCCCCTATTCCATGGGATCTAAGCATACTGGCGTACATTTCTGTGGCCTATCGCCATGAACCGGGCACAAATTCTAAACTCTGAGCTGCTACTGGAAATTTCATAGACAGATTTCAGTCACGCTCAGAACCAATAGGCTAATCAGTTTTGGTCTCAAATTCGTCTCATAGTTACACACATAACCAGCTGTTTTCCGCAGTTAAACTTGCGTCCGAAAAAGACGGATTCTAGCCGGAACTGAACTGTCTAATTTGTGAAAACTCGATAAAAGAATTACATTGATGAATCGCGGCGATCGTCTGAACAATGAACGTTTAACGTGGGAGAGCCATGCTTCGGCTCGACCAGAGTGGTACGGCCACGGCCTCACAAAAAACCGGCTTAAAACAACGCTTGCGTTGTGTTTCGCCGAGTGAGTGAGGTTACCGGAGGTCCAAACCCTTTTAAAAGGCGGGCAACGCACTTGTGACTCCTCTAGTGTTGCGGGTGTCCATGGGTGGCGGTTATCGCTTACCATCAGTTGATTCATGTGCTCGTTTGCTTACCCATTTCCAAAAAAAAAATGGAAGAACTGCGCAACTGAATTAGCTGTCAAAAGATACTGCACAAGATAATACATTCTAAATAATATTATTTTTTCCGTGATTTGTTTACTAAGAAATCAGTCAATCCATTATCTATGTTTGAGAAAAACTCTTCATATTTATTATTATTCAGTTTACTCGTGACCATGGATGCTGTAAAGGATCCGAAACGTCGGGAATTAAAATATCAATACAATAAGTTAAAAGTAGTTCCATTTCAATCTCTTCATATTTTATTTAACGTGCATTTTTCGATATTGTACCAGTTCTACTATTCAAGTTGGAGACGAATTCAACAAACCAGACATCATAAAAATCGATCTTGCCATTCTTGAGTTAAGTAAATGGTGTATCTAACCCGACACTCCGCCCCTCAGGCTACTCTGTGACCCGACTTTGTTTAATAATAGGTATATAAACAGCTCACTTTTATACTATTATAAACAACTGCTGTACCTATACTGTCTATTAAAAGGATTTGGTCTCTGGCAGGATTCAAACCTGCGTTGCTCCAGTTAAGTACCCTTGACACTTTAGCTAACTAAGCTACAAAAAATTATATCTTTTGAAATGCAGCATGTGTTGCAGAATATAATGAAAATAACTAAGATTATTTTACTAATTGAATAAACTTCAATTACATCCTAAATTACCCATTAAAAATACATCTCTACATAAAGGCATGTCAAGAATTTCAAAAGAACCATTAAAAAGAGCCGTAGGTGCTTCACTGCCAAGAGCTGGCGTAATAACAACGTCGGTATTCACATCAATTTCCTTGAATTTTCTCCCATTTTGCAAATGTTTGCTCCCGTAAAAACTCATTAAAACACAGACAGGTGTATAAAAACCTTTGTGGACATTAGAAAAAAATTTTGTCTGTTACGGTCGAGCGTGTCCAGGTTTAATTTTACGCATGGCAGCCCTAGGTAAAAATAAATTCTGATGTTGCCCGTTGGCGCGAGGCGTAGGCGTGGCGTGGGAGCTCGTTTCAGTCACGTAATCGGCGAAAAGCTCGCGTCATCATTCTCGTCACCCGACCGACGACGCAAGACTTTGTGACCGCTAGTAGGCACTACATCCGAACAACCGCGAACACTTCACTAGTGCGATCCAAACGCGTGCTAAGCGCTCATACAGTTTGTTCACTCGCCTTTTGATTCGGACCGAGTGCTCTCCATGACATGAATTTTTGCGCACCCAATCTCTGATTCAACATCGGATGCCGAGTGCTCGGATCAGTTGATAGCGTTTGCATTGGACTAAAAGGTTTCAGATTCTACGTTTCACCTCACTTTTGATCCGCGATTTCGAGTACTCATACACTCAGCACCGTTTATCGATTTAAACGGCATTTTTGCGAAGTATCGATTAATTCGTTTATTTCAATTTATTGATGTAAGGTATGTGAATCGTACCTACACTCGGTTGGTTGGCGTCAGTTTCTTTAATGATTTATTTTAAAAGTTTTTTTTATGGGAAAACTAGTAGACAGATCGCCTGATGGTAAGTCATTACCGCCACCCATGGAGTCAGCAAGAGAGCAGAGAGCAAAACCAGAGGAGTCGCATGTGTGTTGCTGGCCTGTGGTTTGGGCCTCACTCCATGGTATCACTCTGGTCGAGCTGGCCCATTCGTGCCGAAGCATGGCTCTCCCGCGGTCAACATGGCTCTCCCACGGTCAACATGGCTTTAAAACGGTCCAAATTAATAATATACAGTGAGTCGCT
This sequence comes from Acronicta leporina, assembly GCA_947256265.1. Classification (NCBI taxonomy): domain Eukaryota; kingdom Metazoa; phylum Arthropoda; class Insecta; order Lepidoptera; family Noctuidae; genus Acronicta; species Acronicta leporina. Next base: position 13,151,151 of record OX366518.1, on the reverse strand, counting down.
CGGAATTGATAAAATAATGATATTATTTTGAAAACAAATTAATAATTTATTTATCCTTATACACAGGTAGACAGCAATTAGTAGTTACTTTGTATTTGTTCGTTGGATACCTACTTTTACATGATTATAAGTCAACACTGGAAAATTTTCACCCACCCCCCTATATAGCGTATACCTAGTATCAAAACATTAATTGTATTCATTTTATGTGAGAGCCTCTAAAGAGTGTAATATTACATCATTTTACGATATTTAAATGAATGTACATTTTTTTTTCCATATAAACATTTTATGTTTAAATACGTACAATATTTTTCTTTGGTTTAGCTTCAACGACCAACGTAACCATAATATTTCAAATATTGTTTCGTTGTTTTAAAATATTATAGGAAAGGCATATATTTATGCAAAGCCTCTTTGAATTATTTCAAATTTTCGTTGGTCTTTCAATAAAGTTTTCAGTGTTTATAATGTAAAGTTCAGTAAAAGGTGTCCCGATTTTGGTTTAATATCAACAGGCAGTTCTATTTTGTGCTTTGTAAATCGGCTATGAACAAAAACGCGTATTTTTCGATTTACTTATTATAATATATAATTATCATAACATAAATAAAACTATAATATTATACATACATAAAAATAATATTTATAATTATGTAAGCAAGCTAAAGTGGAAACAAATGCCTTTTTTCTGTTTGCTGCGAGACGGGGTCTTTATTAAAACCGACATAAGTCGAGAAGGTATTCTTTCTATACCTACCAAATAATCATAACATATTACCCCTGTATTCCGCAAGCAAATCGGGCAAAGTTGTACTAATGTACACCGGCGAAATGTTACCGATATGTTCATTTGCCATACGATGGGGGGGCGAGCCTATTCTGATTAACAAGGACAAATATAAACTCCAAATATCTTTAAAAAAACCTGAACCCAGACACTCTTGAGACTGCTAGACCGATGAAAACTTTAATTAATTAAACATAATGTTAATTATTCTAATAAATTGTACAACCAAGCACTTAATTAATTAAGGTGTGTTTACACGGTACAACACACCCGAATCGTCGAGCCTATAGACGCGTCTTGCCGCGAGTCTGTATTCACGAGTCTGCCTCCATTCACCGTCCTGATTACTGCATACTTTATTTACTAAGGCTTTAGGGGAATATCCAATGAGACTTACAGCGTATATCCAGCCGGTTAAAAGAGCTTCAACAGTAATATCCTAAGATTACGGGAGACTTAACCTTAATAAAGGGTGGTGGGTTTGTGAGTCTTGCTACGCATTTGATCAAGTCAATGTTTTGTGTGTGATAGATGATATAGGCAACATAAATATTAAAGATACAGCCACAGGTTTGAAGTTCAATCCATAAAAAAATTATAACTTATATTACGCAATTTTCTGCATTTTTAATTCTTATGCTCCAAAGAACATTTTCAGATCAGTAGAAACGAAATATAATAGCTACATACCATATACAATTATTTTCGTGCTGGAAAAATAATAACCTAGCCCGACATAATCTGCTTACCCCGTTGCAGAAGACATACCCTGCTTACCCCGTTGCAGAAGATCCATGAAGTTGTGAAAGTCATGGTAAGGAGAATCACATTCGCTAAGACCCGGCCTAGCCGACAATGTTATTATATTTTTTCGATGTTTGTGTTGTGTGAAACATACCTTCTGGAATCATCTATATACACAGTTGCTGCTAGTATGTAATCCTTTAATCTCGTGAATGGGTGCGCGTATTGTTAAATATTGTATCGTTACAACAACGTATTAATACGCTGGGATTTTGTACTTATTGAAGCTTTTATCTCCATTCCAATATAAATTGGAACTTTAAAGTACAGTATTATTTTGTACTCAGAGAAGAGAAGGATTTAAAAAATACTTAAATATATATACTTATTTTTATTATATACTAGCTTCTGCCCGCGGCTTCGCCCCCGTGGAATTCTGTCTGTCATAACATCCCACGGGAACGGGATAAAAAGTATCCTATGTCCGTCTCCTGCTTCTAAGCTACCTCTCCACCAATTTTCAGCCAAATCGGTTCAGCCGTTCTTGAGTTATAAATGGAGTAACTAACACGACTTTCTTTTATATATATATAGATAGATATATAGATGATTTAGATAGATTTACTTACTTAATACAAAGTGAGTACGTACCTACACTAATTGCAGATTTATATTGACGATGATATGTTCATAAACATTATTTCCATTAATTCATCATAAGTGCAATATTGCAACGATCAATTTATATTTTGTATATTTTTTAAATATAAAATATAGGTTATTTAAAACATTTTATTATAAATTTAAATTCTGTTCTTTCGTTATTTTTCTGCGAAAAGGCGAAATGTTCAAATTGCTCATGAATAAATAAAGGCACTTTTATACCGAGATAATTTGACAACTGGGAACATAATCTCAGGGAGCTTAAAAGAATGAAAGGGGACTCGAGGGAAACAATATTAAATATTTAATAAAAATAAGGTATGATGAGGTTAAAAAACTTGCCGGTATTCCAAGTTGTTGCGAATAAGTTATGTTTTATGCATCTGACAGAGAATGATTTATTCTGCCCGCTCTGTTCATAATGTACAGGCTACTCTGTGTATTCTTAATGTGTTCTTGATACCCAACCCTGATTTTTTAAATTTAGTACTGAATAAAGTGTCGTGTAATTGTGATCATTTTTAGGTTGTGAGAAAGGTATGGCACTATTTAACGGCCACGTTAGTCTTGTGGTCCCAAGCGCGACTGGTACGTTAGAGGTCCTGGGTTCGATTCCCAGGTCGAGCAGTGTTATTGGGTTTTTCTATGAAGTTCTCAATAGCAGCTCGGTGTTCGGATTTGTACCCGGTTAATGGAAATAGGGTCACCCCGTATTACACGGGACCCAAACATACCAGCGAACTGTGGGTGTACATTAGTACACGCCTGCCTAACCCATCAGAGAATACAGGCGTGATGGTATGTATGTACATAAATATGTATGTGCATGAAGTTAGTTAAGGAGTATGTCAGAATTTGGCACAACATTTTTGTTATCAACTCTCTAAAATGTTCGTTTTAACTATCCAATTAGGTACTGCAACAGAGTAAAAATTCGCTTTACTCGTTTGTTTCATCAAAAAACTGCCAAACAAAAGAGAAAAAAAATCAAACAAACGAAAAAGTTTAGCCGTCATCCGGTTGAAAATGTATTTTAAGGTCCACCTAGCCGTGTTTAATAGCCTGGAGGGGACAAATAGAGTCGGCTTTTGGTAAGACTGTGCGAAAATGAGCGAGAAATGTGCGAAGCTAGCAAACCGAAAAGATGTATTATGTATGATCAACTCCGGTAAAAAACTTCTTTAGCAATAATTGCCAAGCACTAATTAAACTATTCAAAACTTACAATCTAAATGCAATTTTAACATCCGAGCAACTAAATTGTATTGCTTACTTACATTGTACCTAGTTTTTGATAATTATCATAAAACATTTGGACAATTCTAATGAAGCTTTAGTTGCTTTATTATTTCCGAGATACATACCATCATGCCTGTATTCCCCGAAGGGTTAGGCAGAGGCGTACTAATGTACACCCACGGTTCGCCGGTATGTTTAGGTCCCATGTAATACGGGGCGAGCTTATTGCCATTAACCGGGCACAAATTCCAAACTCCGAGCTGCAACTGGGAATTTCATAGAAAAACCCAATAATACTGCGCGACCTGGGAATCGAACCCAGGACCTCCATCATAGCAGTCGCGCTCCGGACCACTAGGCTAATGACGCAGTTATTATTTCCTACATAATGACATAAATAGCAAAAATAATGCACCTTAACGAATCAATAATTTTATTATGAACTACTTGCCCGTCCCGGACGTCTTAGACGTATATAGGTTTAAAACCGACAAGCCTTGGCGTGCCTTTTAAAGAATACAACAAAAAGAATTATCCAATTTGGTGCAGTCGTTTGGAAGTTTATGCACATTACGTTGATTTCGGCGATTCATTATAATTTATATAGATAGACTAGGGACCCGCCCGCGGTTTCACCCGCGCTGCCCCGTCCCTAAGAGTCGTAGCGTAATATTAAATAGCTTAAAACCTTCCTCTTGAATCAATCTATCTATTAAAAAAAACTTCATCAAAATCCGTTGCGTATTTTTAAAGATCTAAGCATACATAGGGACAGACAGCGGGAAGAGACTTTGTTTTATAATAAGTAGTGATTAAAGATTACGCCCATGATAGGAAAAAAAGTGCGTATGTTAAAACCGATGAATTGACAGTTTCATAAATAGTGTTAATGCAGACACGACCAGAAGAATCACCTTTAAAAAACACCGCTCTTTTTTAGCGCTCCATTTCAACTAAAAAAATACGAGAGAACGGGGGCAACTGAGCGAGAAATGAGCTAGCTTAGGTCTTTAGACGCTCTCCCGGTAGTTGCAAGCGATGAATCTAGATAACCTCACATTTTTCTGTGGGACACGATGTATGGCACTGGCAATCATTCTACTCTCGGCGCTGTTACCTTCTAGTTTTACAAAAAGATCTATCTACCTCCTGAATGTGCTAATTTTATCGAAGAAAAAAGGAGAATGTGTAATTTGAATCCCTTCTAATTATATGTCAACATAATTATTTGTTGCCGTATTTTTTATTTGATTTTTATTAGCAAAAACATCGTTAATGTTGTTTATAATATACAAATACAAAATTGTTTATTTCTTTAAAAGTTTTGGTACAGCAAATTTGTGATTGGAGCCTCCTGTTAAACAAATAGAGCGCGTGTTAGGAGACTCCGAGAATAGTGTCTTTAAAACTTTTAAGATTCACAATTAGGTATTATTTATTTCACTAACTCCAAATGAGTTCTCGTTGAATTAGTCGGCAATTTATTTCATATAAATTCGGATAAATTATTGATTTTTTCGGAATGGAGCGCTTACTCCGACTTGACGCCCTTATTGCGGCCTTAGTCACGATATATAACATTAAATAATCTTTCTATAATAAAACATTTTTTTTTCTTTAAATAAACGTTGCCCCACACTAGGATTTTCTCCTGTATCGTGGGTGCGTTTACAAACACAAATTCTCACATACACAAACACCCAGACCCGGAACAACTACCTGTAGATCATACAAATATTTGCTCCGTGTGGGGATCGAACCCACAACACGTGTCACTGAAGCCAATTGCACAGCCGCTACGCCAAACATCCCATCACGTTTATATGTCCGTTAATAGTAATAGTTAGGTAGAGGTTTACTGAAGTACATCCAGATACCACTAGTATGTTTAAGGTCCTATGGAATAGGAGGTGATGCTATAGCCATTAATAGGGCTCCATATTAAAAAAAATGGTTTCTTAAAATAAAATAATCTCACATGGAAGACTATTCAGGGTTCACAGCTACGAATTTAAAAAAGCTACTGAATGAAAACTGGCTCGCCGCAGTCATTATTATCATTAGCACCTCATTAAATGCCAGCAGCCATAAATACTGCATTTTTTTCGCTGAATGTATAAGTAGAACCTAAGTATCCTTATGAATATTAACTATTCCACAGATAAGAAAAAATATAATGCCGCCAGTGTTGCCATTAGTCGACGTACAAATTAGTGAAGAATTTAACAACAAAAGAACAAATTCAGAGGCAAATTCTCATAACATACCATCACGCATGTAGTTCTGAGGGGATAGGCAGAGGTGTACTTATATACACCCATAGTTTGCAGGTATATTTAGGTCCCATGTACCCATGTTTCGGGCACAAATCTCAAGTCCGAGGTGCTACTGAGAATTGAACAGAAAAACCCAATAATACTTTGCCCAACCTAGGAATCGAACCCAGGACCTCTGACGTAGCAGTCGCGTTAAGTACCACTAGACAATAATTGCAGCAGTGTGTTGAGATACAAGTATGCATTTTATCAAAGGTATCAGCGAAGTTTAAAAATATACAGTATTTTTGAACTTTAAAGACAGCATAACGAAGGTCCCACAGAAAATATTAACAGTATAAATTATTAGGAAAGCTAAATCTAACTTCCAGCTTAAAACAATTATAACAAAGTAAAGCTCCAACAATAACAACAATCCATTAATAACCCCTATTCTGCGTTTACAAAGTTACCGTTTTACATATTTCACTGTAACTTACACTCCAAAGTATGTTTCTATCTTTAGACAATAGTATTTAGTGCTTTATGTAAATCACCTGCTTGTTTATATAGCGGTCGCGAACGCATAGTTTTACGTATCTTACGCATGCAAGCTTGAAAGTATACAAGTTCCAATTGCGTTCGCTATGACCACGCAAGCATGTAAGATATTTGTATTGTGTGGGCTGAATTTGATGAACTCTTTGTCCTATTCACTAAAAAGTCTTGCTGATGGGTGTGAGTTCAAGTTCAAAGTTCAAATGTTTTTATTTCAAACTAGCTTCTACCCGCGGCTTCGCCCCCGTGGAATTCGGTCTGTCATCACATCCCACGGGAACGGGACAAAAAGTATCATAAGTCCGTCTCCTGGTTCTAAGCTACCTCTCCACCAATTTTCAGCCAAGTCGGTTCAGCCGTTCTTCAGTTTTAAATAGTGTAACTAACACGGCTTTCTTTTATATATTATATAGATAATCTTTTACAAGCGTTTATGAAACGTTATGATTCTAGTTGCATGGTTCCAAAAGGTCGATCCTATGGAGAAGAATCCGGCAAGAAACTCCATGGACACTCTTTTAAAATAAATAAATTACAAACTTCACTGGTACAATATTGCGATAACAAGATGTGAGGACGCTGAAGGATGTCCAAGTTTGACCGAGGTCGACTATATTAAACGAAGATTCACGTTATTTGAGAACCCGATGTCATTTCTAAATAAAAAACTATGTGAGGCGTGTTAGGTCGTTTTATTCCCTACAACATGGTTGAGTCAGACAACGCTGACACACACGTCATGCTCTTGAACGGGCGCCGTCGGTCGAGACTGGACGGCTCTTACATGATACGGCAGTCATTTTTCTTTTGGAAGGTGATAGTAGTCTATTAAATTATAATATCTTGCACACCAAGGTATATGATTCTCACATTATAAGAATCAAATAATTAAAAAATAAAATGTCATAATTTTTATTTAAAGGAGTAAGTATCCACGCAATTTCTTTCCGGTTCTTCGCCATAAGACCCTATTTGGAACCGTGCACCTAGTTTTGATATTCAAACATAACATAAAAACATAAACATACCATCACGCCTGTGTTCCCCGAAGGGTTAGGCAGAGGCGTACAAATTTACACCCACAGTTCGCCGGTATGTTTAGGTCCCATGTAATAGGGGGCGAGCCTATTGCCATTAACCGGGCACAAATTCCTAACTCCGAGCTGCTACTGGGAATTTCATAGAAAAACCCAATAACACTGCTCGACCTGGGAATCGAAACCAGGACCTCTAGCGTAGCAGTCGCACTCAGGACCACTTGGCTAATGAGGCAGTTCTATTTTATAAATCAAATTGTTAAAAAATGACAACATTATAATTTTTAATTAAAGCAGTTTCTTGCCGGTTCTTCTCCAGAAGACCCACTATTTGGAACCATGCACCTAGTTTTGATATTCAAAAGGACATGTAATATTGGTATAGAACATTTGACTTTTTTTACTTTCTGCTAAGGTTTAGGGATAAACTACCTTTCACCCATACCAGTTATACCAACAAATAATAAACAAATAGTCTTTTTATTATTCGAGTAGGGTTTGGACTCCAAAGTAAAGAAAAATGTGTGTAAAACTGAGATAAAACAGGTTCCTGGTAGAAGTAACTTAAGAGAAAAGATAAAAGTAAGAAAATGAATTGGCACAGAAGTATGGCGTGGCACAAATGAGCTCTCACTTGGTCCTGTTTCCTTTCGTCCGACATCCGCTCGTTAGCACGACGTGCTCCATGTGTTGCAACTTTGTCGCACACAAGGACCAATTGTTTCTCGAAAGAGGCCAATCGTAGATGTAGTTGTGCTCTTTATAAGAAAAACGTTGAGTGTTTTGGATGTAAGTGTGATATTGGTGACGTAATTTTGCTTTAAAAAATTGGGTCTGTGTAGGTTTTTTATTACAATATTTTGAAAGCTGTATACATAATTATATAATAATAATAATAATTGCTACCTACAAACAACTAGGATATAGCTTTCAGCATTTTAAGGGACTGCAAGTGCAATCCATTTTTGAATTATTTAAAGATTAGATAAGATTCGTATAAAACATGAGAATGAAGAAACCCCTCTCGCTCTAAGAGGAGACTTGTACCCAGTTTATATTATACTCTGCTTTGAACCTAAAAATCATAAACTAAAGCTGCTCTACAGTTTGATGGCAACAAAAAACTTCCAAAACGTAGTGTATAAACGTATAACATTTTATTCAGAAAAAACAATATCGTAAAAGTCAGAGTAGCGAAATTAAAATCTCATTTACTTGTGCATACCATCGTCCAAATATTGTGCGATACGATCAACCGCAGGTAGTCACTGTGGATGTTGCTATGTTGAAGATAGTCAAGCAACAGTGTTGTTTATAGCTTTTGTATGATGATTATATGAGATAAATGTTCAAGATTATTTTAAACGAGTATTTGATACCCATTCATTGTAGGTACTGGAATTCTGAGACTTTTTATTATATGAAGGTGAGTTTTGTAACAGCATCAGCATGAGTTTCAGTATTTTAAATGTTAGCCTGAGTATTTCGATTACATTCATTAAAAGAAAGAAGAGGTCGTCCCAGAAAGACATACGCCGATCTTATGGGTGAGGTCCTTCAAAAAGGGCAGGTGCATAGTACTCTCAACCGGCCCGCACGTTTGAGAAAATGTATGAATGTGGCAGAAGAAAAAGAAATAGGTATACAAGAATCGTAGCATAAATAAACAACATCTAACTGAATAAGTGCAAGACCTCAAACACGTTAATTGCAATATTATAAAAATGGAACCCTACAGTCATTTAGAGACACGTTAGCATATTTCTTTTAAAAAAAAATTTAAAACTAGTTATATCCAAACCTCGTGGCTGTACTACATTCGTTCACACAACGACTACGATATCTGTGCACACACGCAAACAATGACAATTTGTGCAAATAGGTTTCAGTTTTCCATAGCTCGAGCCAAGGGGCCATAGTTTCAGGTACCTATTGTAATTATTTTCGGGAAAAATCATCATAGGTGGATATTAAAAACCATTGTTTCAGATTCAGTGGTCGATTCTGAACAAGCTATTATATGTTCAGGTTTTGCGCTTATTCTAGTACAGGTTGTAAAATACATTGATATACTAGCCGTTTTATAACAGAGTATATTATAGTAAAAAAAAATTGAATTCCGTAATTGTTCATTCAAACTCAGCAGTAAAACGGAACATCTAAATTGTAAACAAACCCTTTAAATATTCCATTCGAATGAGTAGTTCGCAATTATATAGAACTCGGAAATAATGAAGCGCGTAAAAGAGTCCTTTTGAAAATCATTCCTCATTTAATCCGTGATTATGTCGAAATGAAAAATAAAACGGAGCTCCAAGGTTATTTCCTCTCATTGATTTCTTTTTCCGTTGTTCAAAGATAGGGTTGTTGGAATTGCTAAAACCATCAGATCAGATTTTAGATCGTGTGCTTATAAAAGATTTTTTGTAAATAGGTAGTGTATTGATGTGTTCCCCAAAAATGGTAGAAGACCTGTTCATCCATGTATTTTAATCAGGCACAAAATGATACTTTGAGCTGCTGTCATTTTTATTTAAAACCTCACCAAAACTTTGCTAGAACTCACATTGCACACGTTCAGCGTGAATGGGAAATCAATATAACTAATTAGTTAACGATTTTCCTCATAAATCCCAATTCAGATAACTGTGGTAGTATTTGAAACTCCTGAAATAAAAACACTGCCATAAATATTATAGATATTTTAAGAAGCTTGTAGAATTTTTTCAAGATTACCTACTCTAACTTGAAGATTGTTCAAATAAATATTTACAAAAGAAAAAATAAATAAAAGAACTGAAAAAGGTCTCGTACATTCTTTTTCAGTTCTTTTATTATTTTCAGTTAAAGGTTCAATGACGCCAATTAAGGTGCGTAGGTACTTGTTGCTTACTCTATTCTCAAAACAACCTTGTCCATTCTTCAGCCAGCCCAATCATTAATGTTGTATTAGATGCTAGTAAATAGGTCAGGCAATTCATTCGTAATGGCGTATAAGACAATAGATTTTGCATTATGTCTAATATGGGATGAGATTGATAATATTGGATGGCTTAATATAATAATGTCATCTGATTCATAAACAATGTCTTGTTTATGAAACAGATGACATTATTATACTCGTATGTATCTGACAATCATTCAGTTGACATTTATGACATGTTTTAATTTTCAAATATCCGCATTTAAATTGACGTAAATGTACTTACATTTACGTCAATATTAAATGCGGATATTGTACGGTGCGGTGAGTACCGTGTTGGCTAGTTGAAATACACACATGACATTTATATTAAGTATTTTGTGATGAATAAATAAATAAATAAATTAACGTTATTGTGGCGGTTTTGAGTATTTTACATAGCTTACGTAAATGTCTTGTCTATGAGCTATGTACACGATGACTGATTTATTTGTGCCGTCAGTTAAGACAGATTAACTTAAATTGTTATGGCTCTTTCTTCAAAAGGCCTGTTCTGATATTGCCCTACAATCCCTGCATCGTAACACTCACTTATGTTATATTACTACTACTACTGTTGGGACTTCAAAAGAGACCATGGATCTCTGAGTTTGTTTCGATGTTTCTTCTTAAAGATGGTCAGCTAGGAAATTCTGGCGCCATCTAGATCAAAAAAATTGAAACAAGTTGACTTGTACAAGTGTCTTCAAAAGATCTACGAGTATGTACAGACATTCATTTAAAAGGCTTATTCAGCTGGTTGGCTGCGGCTTATAGGTATACCTTTTTTATTACCTTGTCTATTCATAGTCATTTCAAAAATATCTTTATACAACACAACATGGCACTCTTAAAGTCGTCCATCAATAAATGACTGACATAATAGAGATTGATGCTAAAAACCTTGTTATATTATACAGGTGAGAAGATAGTTCAAAATACGTACAGCCTTTTATATATTTATTTTTATTTTATGATATGTCAGATTAAGGGCCACTTGCACCAACTTCATAAATATGTTTAAATTGTATTTAAGCACAAAATTTCTATGAAAAAACGTGTTTAAATACAATTTAAATATAATTTTGAAGTTGGTGAAAGTGGGCCTAAATCTCAATCACAGTGTTTTATGGACAATCCGGGCAATGTTGGCGTAATTTTCACAAGCTTGAGTTGCACTCGCAACTTGTATGCATTTATGACTAGTTGTATGTACGGGTGCGAAGCAAGAGTAGTATACAAGGATCTACGTGCTATAATAGTTTAATCCATCCAGTCCCTAGGAGAAAAGGCATGAGTATTACAGCGAAAGTTTCCAAGGCTCACAAAATAGACCTATTTACATTCCATTATAGCAGAATTTTGTGAGACAAAGTTTACTTTGTTTGGCCATGTTATCATTGCCTCTCTTTGCTTTGATATATCTTTTTTTTTATATTGTACCTATAATAATAATTGGCCCGTATTGTTCGCTCGTCTTTTGTATATTTTGGCTGTTTTTTGTTCAAGAGTACATAGGTACCTTCTCTTTGTCTGATATTCTTTTGACAACTCATCAAAATACTCGTTGGGCGTAAAACACTGGACCAAATGACAAATCAGACATAAAAGACCGGATCTAAATTTAAAGCCAACTGAGGCATTATTTTTGTTTTCCGTTTCGTTTCTTATTGTTTGCTTGTAGATGATGGATGAAAACAGAGCTGTTGTATGTAGATGTTGTAATCACGAGACGAATTAATTTTTTGCAGCGGTAAGAAATATTGAATTGGAAGTATTGGTATTCTTCCTGAGTACGTTTTATGATTGCTAGGGCGACGCAGGTAACTTGATTTCGACTTGACTTAAGCCCAGATAAAAAAAATCTGTTAAGCATTTTAGTATGTGTTTCGACTTCTGTGTGTGATAGTCCGTTCACTTGTGACTCCTCGCTTGCCATCAGGTGATCCGTCTGCCAGTTTGCTCCTATATCCCATAAAAAAATGACATGTTTATAATCGTATATGTTGTATAAATATCAATAGCGATAGACGGCTTAATAAATAACGCTAAATGTACTTAATCTATTGCTACATAGCTAATATTTTTTTGGAATAAGATGATTAGGAGTAGATAATGTGGTTGACGACCTTTTTCACCAGTCAGTTTTTTTTTAAACATAGGCAAAGTCTATTAACGCCAGACTCACAATCCACACGTCATAATTAAAAAACCACTTCAAAGGGAATAATAATTCAATTTAAAACCGTCCACGTCACCATCAACGTCAAGTGTGGGCGCGCCCTAACATGTGATACGTATCGCGGTACACTCAGGGCAACAATTTAGTCATCACCCTAAAACGAAATTACGATAGGCAAGTTTATATGGCTGTTAAGAGTAATAGCTTAATCTTAACATGAATGTGTTAATTTACTTTATATACTTACCGTAAAACTTGGTTAATATACTGGGTTCTGACACTTACATGAATATTAGAAATTGAAATTAAATTAGTTTTTATGGATTATCTTATTAGTTTTAGCTCAGAGTTTGAATTTGTGCCCGGTTAATGGCAAAAGGCTCGACTCCATTTAATAAGACTATAACATACCGTTGAAACGTTGGTATGCAACAGAACAAACTCTGCCTAACCTTTCAAGGAATATGGCGTGATGATATATTGATAGGAATACGATTTTCAAATATTATATTTTCATCCTACTTCGAGTTTTAACACGATCTTAGGCTTGTTTATGTAAGAAAATTATTAACATTTTTTCTCAACTTTTCTTGCCAACGATAATTGGGTTAGCTGAGTTTCCAGGAAATTATCGTAATCAAATTCAAATAGACCAGGTAGTTAGAGTAAGTTAGACAAAACTCATTAAAGTTGTAATTTTTTGCTATAGCAACATTGCTGTGTAGCGGATTATATTTGTAGCTTTTTGTATTATGTGATTTAAACCTGTATGATTGCAAAGAGAGATTAGAAATATTTAATATTAAAGGACAATCGGCAAAAAAAATATGAAAGCTGGTCGGACCAATAGGGATAACACATACATCAATTCATATCAATCATAGAAAGCTATTTCAATGCACTACGATAGTCTATATTATGGTTTTTTCATAGTATGAAAAAAGTTATAGGATCTCAAAGTTGCCAAATCAGGTAAGGTATAACCGACAAAGAATGTCGTATGTAAGCTGCCCCACTTGACCAATAAGACAAGATATAAATACATAATTGTGTATATGGGACTGCCTCCTTGGTCAGCCGCTGAATTTCTGTTTTCTTAATTCTTACTTTGGAATTCCGATTTATATTCTCTTATTGTCAGTAGGCTCATAAAACTTAAAAAACGATTTAAAAAATAAATAAAAACGTTACGTCTAGGATTTTCTCCTGTATCGTGGGTGCGTTTAATACAAATCCTTACATACACTAACGCCCAAATCCAGAACAACTACCTGTAGATCTTACAAATATTTGCTCCATGTAAGGATCGTATCGCAGAAGCCGATCGCTCAGACATGTCATCTATATCTCTACTATTATACAATCGTAAAAAAACAAATAATAATCATAACCATAAATTCAAATTTAATTATACTCACGTGAGCGACGCCGCGGGCAAAAGCTAGTACCTTTATATATATCGACAGTAAACATAAAACTATTACAAAGATCAGAAAATCATCATAGGGTTAGGTAGAGGTGTACGTACTAATGTAATAATCTTCGCCCCTATGCATAGTTCCGCGAGAAATTAATAGTAAAACCCAATTACGCTACTGGGCATCGAACCCAGGACTTCTGGCATAGCAGTGGCGCTTAGGACCACTAGACTAATAAGCAGAAAAAAATACTAGCGTTTAAAATAAAAACTGGTCTAGTCTGTAATATTCCGTTTGCTTTTGCAATTTTCAATCACAGTTTTATGCGCTTTTAAGTGCTCTTTCGTTGAGTAATGGGGCGTGTCATTACTAGCTCTAGGTATTTTTACCTCGTTTACTTATCACAACGCTCCTTCCACTTATCGCATTTGTAGATCTTTAAATAAACTCTTTATTAATCAAAACTTCTTACTTTATTTGGTAAGGAATTTTTAAAGTTATTTTAGTGTAGCAAAAATTCGACTCGCAGGCAGGATTCGAACCTGCGTCTTCTGGAAGGTACGCCAGACGCTAGTGACCTCCAAACCACCGCGAGTCCCACCTGCCATGTCGAAATTTGCCTTCACATTCTGAACTTACGTCTTAAAGGTGACGTCAGTAACATCTATTGACAAGCAAGTTTCTTTGCTTCTCAACCGGCATGACCTACCTTACGGTTAGTTCTATGTCGTACGATGCTAAAATAACTTTTAAATCTTAGCATGAAAAATGCAAAAAAATCACAAAAAGGATTTTTTGCCAAAAATATTTTATACTTGCTTCTCTGCCCGCGGCTTCGCTCACTTGAAGCTCAAAAACCAACAGTGATGATCTTGTGATGTCTTTTTTGTATAGGTCTCTATATATTAGAGAAGTCAAGCTGTATCTCGCGTCTAAGCGGTTCCGTTTAATTTGAGATAAGAACTATACCAGTTTTTAAGTTGGAGCACATACTTTATAACAGTGATAACAAAATTAAAATCTATTCAGTAGTTTTTCCGCCAACCCGTAAGGTTCAGCGACGTTTATATACCAATACCCATTTGTTTTTTAAATATCTTCAATGCACAGAGACAGCTTATGTATATTCGCACATCCGAAAAATCAAATAGAGATACTTATAAAATGCCAACAATATACAAGAAAAACATTTCCCAATTTCCCCCTCTTAGACAATCATTTAATTTCCTGGCTTTTTAAGTTCATTAGATCCGATACTCGTTTTAAAACGTGTCGGGTACCGGAGGAGCACTTGCTATTCAATTAACCACCTTATTGCTTTTTGTTTAAAGAGTAAGAGAGTCTATCTCGAGAAATAATTACGCGGTAGTCTCAAGTATTTAGCTTAGCAGAAGTTAATTAGTTCGAGTAACAGCTGTGGTGGAGCTCACGACGGTAGTGTATCATCTTGCTTTGTTTACTGCCTTTGGTAATTGGAAATTGTTTTTTTTTCTTATTAATTTGTTAAAAGGTCGAAGCCTTCATTTCTGGTAGTTCGAACTTTGGTCCAGACACATATATTTATTTCGTGGGGGTTTTAGCATTTCAATTTCATGTGTCGTGGGATCCACACGAAATTTTCTTTCACTAAAATGACAATAATCTTAGCATGGAAAATGCAAAAAAAATGCAAAATGATAGTTAATAGGTATGGCATCGTTCGACATCGAACTAACTGAAAACTAAGTCATGTCGGTTGAGAAGGAAAGTAACTTGATTTCCAATAATTATCACTGACGTCACCTTTAAGACAGAAATTCAGAATGTGAACCCAAATTTCGATATGGCGGGTCGGATTCTCGGTGGCTTAGTGGTCATAGCGTCTGGTGTATCTAACCATAAGACGCAGGTTCGAATCCTGCCATGATATAGTACTTTAGTATTCAATATTTAATGTATATAATGCTATAATAAATAATATCTTTAATGGTGTACATTTTAATTTTAAAAACTGTTCATCGAAATCTTAGATCGATTAGTTCACGAAGTCTCCAGAGATGACAAGACCCGGTTAGGGTTGTCGACGACCGACGCAAAGACAGCGTTTAGGTCAACTTAGCTCATTTATCACTGTTGTATGCGCCCCTACAACTACTTGATGGATCACCTCTCAACGATCAAGACGTCTCGACACTTATGAATATCAAGCTTTAGAAAAAAAAAGTCTAGGCTAAGCTGTGCTATGTAGTTGCATGAAACTTTGAGTTTAGACTACTGACATAAGTACAAAATGTATAATTCAGAATGTAATACAAAGTTAAAGTCAAAAATCATTTATTCAATGTAGACTACTAGGTAGTACTTTTTGAACGTTGATACGAATGAACACGATTTTTACATTATTTACCGTAGGAGAGCCATGCTCGGGCTCGACTGGTGTGATACCACGGCCTCACAGAAAACCGGCGTGAAACAATGCTGACGTTTAGCTGTTTTTGTGGGATACCTGAACTATTATTATTCCAAATAAAAAATGTATATTTCATATATTAAAAGCCTTTAGACTTCCTAAAACAAAGAAAAAGAGATCATTTTTATCAAAACAATGTGCCTGCATGATATTTGGATAACAATATCCATTTGATTTACACGGGTTTGTATACGCGATAACAAACACACATCCCGAAGAGAATCAAATCAGTCAGGCGGACTGCGAACAATAAATATTTTAGTAGGAAGACGCACACAGCGCGGGAGATAATATATCGAAGGTTCATTGAATAAAACGTTGTCCGGCTGGGGGCGAACCCTTTGATATCGTGTCCGGAGTGATGTGGGGCGATAAGGGGACCTTTCCAGCATTAGACAAATAAATGCCAAGGTATTGCCGTCTCGAAAAGTTTTGAGCTTACATTCATAACACACTGAAGGTGTAGAAATGGTGTACCAATATAAACTAATTTGATAATATACACTGGCCTGCAAAACTAAGTATCACAGTTATTTTAGTTATTTTAGTGAAGGAAAAATTCGACTCGCAGGCAGGATTCGAACCTGCGTCTTCTGGTTTGATACACCAGACGCTATGACCACTAAGCCACCGCGAGTCCTACCTGCCATGTCGAAATTTGCCTTCACATTCTGAACTTACGTCTTAAAGGTGACGTCAGTAACATCAATTGACAAGCAAGTTACTTTGCCTCTCAACCGACACGACTTACCTTACGGTTAGTTCTATGCCGTACGATGCTACCATACCTACTAACTATCTTTTTGTGATTTTTTTTTGCATTTTTCATGCTAAGATTATAAAGTTATTTTAGTGAAGGAAAAATTCGACTCGCAGGCAGGATTCGAACCTGCGTCTTCTGGTTTGATACACCAGACGCTATGACCACTAAGCCACCGCGAGTCCTACCTGCCATGTCGAAATTTGCCTTCACATTCTGAACTTACGTCTTAAAGGTGACGTCAGTAACATCAATTGACAAGCAAGTTACTTTGCCTCTCAACCGACACGACTTACCTTACGGTTAGTTCTATGCCGTACGATGCTACCATACCTACTAACTATCTTTTTGTGATTTTTTTTTTTTTGCATTTTTCATGCTAAGATTATAAAGTTATTTTAGTGAAGGAAAAATTCGACTCGCAGGCAGGATTCGAACCTGCGTCTTCTGGTTTGATACACCAGACGCTATGACCACTAAGCCACCGCGAGTCCTACCTGCCATGTCGAAATTTGCCTTCACATTCTGAACTTACGTCTTAAAGGTGACGTCAGTAACATCAATTGACAAGCAAGTTACTTTGCCTCTCAACCGACACGACTTACCTTACGGTTAGTTCTATGCCGTACGATGCTACCATACCTACTAACTATCTTTTTGTGATTTTTTTTTTGCATTTTTCATGCTAAGATTATAAAGTTATTTTAGTGAAGGAAAAATTCGACTCGCAGGCAGGATTCGAACCTGCGTCTTCTGGTTTGATACACCAGACGCTATGACCACTAAGCCACCGCGAGTCCTACCTGCCATGTCGAAATTTGCCTTCACATTCTGAACTTACGTCTTAAAGGTGACGTCAGTAACATCAATTGACAAGCAAGTTACTTTGCCTCTCAACCGACACGACTTACCTTACGGTTAGTTCTATGCCGTACGATGCTACCATACCTACTAACTATCTTTTTGTGATTTTTTTTTTGCATTTTTCATGCTAAGATTATAAAGTTATTTTAGTGAAGGAAAAATTCGACTCGCAGGCAGGATTCGAACCTGCGTCTTCTGGTTTGATACACCAGACGCTATGACCACTAAGCCACCGCGAGTCCTACCTGCCATGTCGAAATTTGCCTTCACATTCTGAACTTACGTCTTAAAGGTGACGTCAGTAACATCAATTGACAAGCAAGTTACTTTGCCTCTCAACCGACACGACTTACCTTACGGTTAGTTCTATGCCGTACGATGCTACCATACCTACTAACTATCTTTTTGTGATTTTTTTTTGCATTTTTCATGCTAAGATTATAAAGTTATTTTAGTGAAGGAAAAATTCGACTCGCAGGCAGGATTCGAACCTGCGTCTTCTGGTTTGATACACCAGACGCTATGACCACTAAGCCACCGCGAGTCCTACCTGCCATGTCACAGTTTTAAAATTGCAATAACTTTTTAATTACACAAGATAAACTTTCGAATTAAAAAGGACTTGAAAAAAGGGTTGTACAGTTTACTATAATAGTTTCGAAGCAAGTTTATAAAATTTGCTATAAAACGTATTTTTAATTTTAAATCTCTAACTTCTTTTTAATCTCTAAAGAAATTTTAAAAGTGTAGTTCTTAAACTTATTTTGCAGGCCAGTGTGTTTTCGGTCCCGGTACAATTTTTTTTTATTGTTGACGTGGTGGAAATCCTCTTGGGTGTCCATCACTTGAGGAAGAGAACGGTCAGACTTAGTACTTGCGATTATTGTAATGGGAGCCAGGGTAATGGGAGCGTGCATCACTCAGTACGATCTCCTTCCATTTTCAGAGGGAAAGAGAGTCCCCCCTCTTGCTAAATGTTTTCTCTAGCCTTTTCTGACTTGTGCAAAGTTCGGTTTTAGTCCGAGTAGTCATTTCAGCCACCCTGCTAAAGTGGCTATTTTTGATGAATAACATGAAAAGTAGCCATGATGTATGTAGCCAAGTATGATTCATGGGCCCATTGTTACATAGAAGTTTGCCTGACGTAATATTGGCACCAATTATTATGCGCTAAGCAATATTAATGTGCTAACAAAAAAAAGTGTTCCGGCTTGAAGGGCAATGTAGCCAATAAAAGTAATGGGCTTATAAGACTTAAAAACTGAGGTCCCGGTATGATAACGCGCTAGTGATGCCACTGATATTGCTGAATAAAAAAATATAATTGATAAATTCAGGCGCGATTCTTTATATTGCTTATAGTTTTCATAGGTTAAAAGGTCATCCTAAATTATAGATTCGTTTGTACTTTTCATAAGGGGAATTACCTACTGAGAGTGAAACACCATAAAAAAGAAAAAATCTATTGACTTTTTAATCTATTCGATTTTTTGGTACTTGCATATAAATAGCATGACGTACTAATACTTACTTATTAAGTACTACATTGATCTCTTATAGCTATGTATTACAAGTAGAAATTCTGTTAATTTTTACTTAATAATTATCAAATCTATCTAACTTTTATTATCTTTACAGCAAGCTCCTCACTACGGCGTAAACTTTACGATACTGGCTGTTATTGTTTATGCATATAGAAACCTAATTAAAGCAAAATAAACTTGGAAAGTAATTTCACACCAAATATACACCTTGATTATGTTCAGTTTATAAATTAATTGCATCTGTGGGCACGGCAGTGCCCCCGCCAAGTCGAGCAAAAACAAGCGGCACGGCCGTACCATCCTTTTCTCGTAGCAGTTCTGGCCATTTTCAAGCCCCTATAACTTCGTTGTCGTTAAAAAAAATGATTATGAAAACTTAATGTATCTAGTATCTAGTAGTGCGATTGCCAAGTCAATATATTTATTTAAAACATATATTTTTTAATATTTATGTGGTCACTATAAGATGTTGTTAGGTTAGCTAATTACGTAATAACTTAGACCGAAGGACCCTTAACTTGACTTGACCGACTTGTATCTTATGATTACCATTATAGTCGGCAATGTGTTAGGCAGAGGTATACTCACTCTCATACAACCGCGAATAAAAGAAGAGTCTATTGCCAATAACCGGCACAAATTGAAACTCCAACTGACTACTGACAAATAACACCGAGTGACCTTTACCGACATGGAAATCGAATCTAGGAATGAGTATGGGGTAGTTGGATCTGTATGCAATTAAACTATAGTTTTTCATCATTTTTCTTAGTGCCCACCATGACAATAAATTAGATAGTGCGAAAGTACTATAAAATATGTTTTTAATTAATACATTTGTGATAATATTGTGCTAATAAGTGATAAAGAACTCTAGTGATGGTTTGAGTGATGTGATAAGAGACGTTTGGGCGATGGTGCAGTATTTGGTGACGTCATGGCTTTCACTACTCCTGCTGCTCTACGGTTTAAAATTGGGTGAGTTGGATTTATATTCCTTTTTTTAAACTATAAAATTTTCTCCTGTATCGTGCATAAACAAACAAAGACAAATTTTGACACACACAAACGCCCAGACTCAGAACAACTAAGTTCGTAAATATTTGCTCCGTTTGGGAATTGAACCCACAACACGAGTTGCAGAAGCCAATCGCTCAGCCGCTACGCCAAATTTACGTTTTTTTTCTCGGGTGGGGAAATGCGCATGGGGGCGGCCATGCTTCAGGATGCAGGACAGTTATGTCGGGCTCTCCGGCCAGGTGGCCAGCATACTGACTAAAACCACCACCACTACCATCTTCCGCATAGTGGTGGGACAGGAATCGCTCTCGCCGCATGCTCTTCATCATTCATGAATCAATATACATTTCCTAGTAAAGTATATTAACTGAAGAGTTACTACTCTTATGAAGTTTACTCATTAATGTTGTATATTTAACAGCCTTATGTTGATAGTGAATTCATGAGCTTCATTATAAATTCAAATTAACTCCCGTATCTTCCAGCTGATTTGCATGCCTCGCTGCAAGCCTTACTAATAAGTAAGATTTTTATACTGCTTTAACAAGGAATTCAAAAACCCGTTATATTTATTATAGCTTCTGCCCGTGACTTCATCCGCGTAGCGTGATGATAATAGCCTATAGCCTTCCTCGATAAATGGGCTATGTAACACTGAAATATTTTTTCAAATCGGACCAGTAGTTCCTTAGATTAGCGCGTTAAAGCAAACAAACAAACAAACAAACTCTTCAGCTTTATATATTAGTATAGAGTATAGATAAGAATATTACAAACATTTTTGCAATACCTACATAATATTATGTTGACCAATCCAATTTGTAAAAAAACGTTAAATTCTTATGTTTTTTTATTGCATTTTTCATACCAAGATTATATCGTTAGGAATCCCACATGCCTGAGATATTTTCCTAACAGCATATGAAAGCCTGCCAACCCGTAGTAGGCTAGCGTAGTGGACTATAGCGTAACCTCTCTTATTCTAAGAGAAGACCCGTGCCAATCGAGGAACAGTAAATAGGTTCGCGATGAACCTATTTACTGGTAACCTTTAACATGATGTCACAACAGATCGATTTGTTTAACTGTACAATGAGTGAATTCACACGGGCTGCATATTATAGTTGTAGCATATTATTATACGTGTAATTTTATTGTTGGTACACTATTGTATTAGGTAATTGCACCTGTAAAGATAGTGTATAAGGTTAATAAATAAATAAAATAAATAAAAATAAAAATGAATTATCTTTTGAGTGTGCTGCGCTTAAACCTCACCCAGTTAGTATTTATACGTCAAATTTACGTTTCAAATTTCAATTTAACCGACGTCACCAAATCATCTAAGAATTTTTCCGATACATTTACTGACAGACACTACTACTACGCCTCTTAAACTGCCTCATTAGCCAAGTGGTCCTGAGCGCGACTGCTACGCTAGAGGTCCTGGGTTCGATTCCCAGGTCGAGCAGTGTTATTGGATTTTTCTGTGAAAATCCCAGTAGCAGCTCGAAGTTTGGAAATTGTGCCCGGTTAATGGCGATAGGCTCGCCCCCTATTACATGGGACCTAAACATACCGGCGAACTGTGGGTGTACATTAGTACGCTTCTGCCTAACCCTTCGGGGAATACAGGCGTGATGGTATGTACTACGGCTCATAAGTAAAACGTTTGGATACCCCTCGCATTAGGGCTGTCCTGACACTAAAATGGAAATTAGAATCATCTCTACGAGTAAATTAAGTTCAATTGATGCCGTCGGAATGTGAAGGCGAAAACGATTAAGCCGCAGTAATCCATCCCTCAGTAATTGACCGACCCACGAGTAAAACTCTTGATGCCTATTTGCCGGGCGACAGATTCGGATTTTGATTTTAGGGTCGCGACATCAGACTGACATGGAGTTTTTTTTTTGTACGTAAATTGTACTCGGGTTGGATAGACCTTTAGGGTTGGAGGGTGTGAAATATTCAGGGTTCCAATTTAGTGTCACCTAGAGGGAGCTTGATATGTATATGTTAGAGAATGTATACCTACACACGCAAGAGACAATAACGTTTATAAACAACACTAGCTTCTGCCCGCGACTTAGTCCGCGTAGCGTGATGATATAATATAGCCTATAGCCTTCCTCAATAAATGGGCTATCTAACACTGAAAGAATTTTTCAAATCGGTCCAGTAGTTCCTGAGATTAGCGCGTTCAAGCAATCAAACAAACAAACAAACTCTTCAGCTTTATATATTAGTATAGATATAATAGCATTTCATATAATAAGTATTTATACATATGCTGGGGTTCTTACAAAGAGCTACATAGTATTTTTAAAACAATTAAGCGGCGGTAGCCTAATGGCTAGGGCTTCGGACTTGTGATCATGTGGTTGCCGGTTCGAAACCCACCCATTGCACTACCGACGTGAACCCACTCGTAACACAAGCATTTAGCTTAGCACGAGGGGTTAACAAGAATACTAGTAATGTGTGACCCACATAGCTAATAAGCTTTTTTTTAAAAAAAAATTTGAAAGAAGAAAAAGTTAGTGTATAAAATTCTGGAGATTCCAATAGGAATACTGCCTATACCTAATAACCAATGAACTATGATTCGCTACACATGCTTACCGAGAATTTAATAGAAAAAAACAATAATACTTTGCTCGACCTGGGAATCGAACCCAGAACGTCTAACGTAGCATTCACGTATACGACCACTAATGTGGCAAATATTTTTTATTTCTAACATTAGGTTTAACAAATTACAATTCTTAAATACATGCTAGCATTATGACTTATGATCGACATTAGTCCCATCTACTTACTTATAATCTAGGTCCAATGTCGCGTTAACGCCAAACCTACCGAATACAGTGTCAGATGCAGCAGGCCTACTGAACCGCAAACCATATCGCCCGACCCCGATCGGTTCCCGACGGAAAAATATATGGCTGTGCCAGTAACGCGATACGCTATTGCTACTTACAGCGCCGAAGCGAAATGTCTCCGATTTGTTTGTGGGAGTCGCCCCTGTCTAATCCCGGTAATTGATTGTGAGGTAACGGGCTTATATGTATTAGATAGGTTTGTGTAAGGTATTGTGAGTTAATGTTACCGATATATTGTTGGATATATTACAAAAGAAATTGTGTTTTGGAAAAGGTGGGTGCTTTTATCGATACAAGAGAAAATCCTAATGTAGGGCAAAGTTTTTATTTAAAAAGTATGTGTATCGAGCACTGTTATTGGGTTTTTCTATGAAATACTCAGTATTTATAGGGGAAGACCCGCTCGGGAAGAGCATTCCGAATTTCAGCAGTACGCATGATAAAACCGGACAAAAAGCGTTTCGTTCGGATTTTTGGATGTCCACCATGGATTAATTATGTGCCCTATTGTACAGGTATAGTACTAATAATGTCTCAAAGTCGCTTAAAATGAGACGAACGGGTTGAATGGGCGGCGGGTCGTCCATCCATAGAATGACCGCGGCAAACGCTGTTTAATCTTGCAGATCGAATGATTACTGTAGTAATCATTTATCCACAATCCTTAAAATGGGTGAGATTTACATTCGTTTTCGGTATTCTAGGCAGAGGTGCAGCTACGCCTATCCATGGGGGTAAAGACATTCTCAAAAATTCCAATTTATCCCTTACACAATTAATTGATTTATTCCATCGTATAACAACACCTCTAATAAGCGGCGGTAGCCTAATAGCTAGGGCGCCGGACTTGCAATCATGTGCTTACCGACGTAAACCCACTCGTAACACAAGTATTTTAGCTTAGCACGAGGGGTTAACAAGAATACTAGTAATGTGCGATCCACATTGCTAGTAAGCTTTTTAAAAAAATAAAAATAAGAAATAAACCTAATGTCATTACTTTCTTCCACCAAAACATTGTTGCCAGTAATAAAGGACGGTAGCAGGTAATGAATTATTTAAATGGCAACAAGGATTTGCTTTCAAACAAATTGAATTTAGGACAAGTTATTGGACGTGGCTATGTTTCCATCACTTTCGGACATTTAACGACAGTAGAGTGGTTGACTAATAATGCCTAGTGTTTAATTCATTCAGTATAACTAATAAATAATTTAAATATAATTTAATTTATATTATATTTTCTTTTATGTACCTAATTTATATTATACTAGCTACTGCCCGAGACTTCGTGCGCGTAGCGTGATGATATATAGCCTATAGCCTTCCTCAATAAATGGGCTATCTAACACTGAAAGAATTTTTCAAATCGGACCAGTAGTTCCTGAGATTAGCGCGTTCAAGTAAACAAACAAACAAACTCTTCAGCTTTATATATTAGTATAGATAGAGTATAGATTTTATATAAATTAATTTTTTTATAATTTAAAATACAAATTAAATTTAAAATAACTTAAAAAAAATATTTGAGTACTATTTTTAGAAAATATAACATACCTAAAATAACATAACATAACATCACGCCTGTAGTACCCGAAGGGTTAGGGAGAGGTGTACTAAGATACACCCACAGTTTGCCAGTATGTTTAATTCTCATGTAATAGGGGCGAGCCTATTGGCATCAACCGTATACAAATTCCAAACTCCTAGCTAATGTTACTGAGAATTAAATAGAAATCCCAGTAACACTTTGCTCGACAAAATGACCCAGAATATTTATATTTATATTATATTTATATACCTATGGGAAAATCCTTGAGGCTGTACGTATTTTTTAAACCACTCTTGTTTAAATTGCAAGAAGTAAACGTTTTACTCTTTACTACAACCGTAAATAATAATTCCAACTAGCCTCGTAGATCTTAATAACCCCATTGTTACGCGAACGCTTGTGTAAAACTAGGTCGTTTTAACTAAGTATATGCTCTGCACTTTAATTCTAAAACACTAGGAAGGCTTTTCTTTTCTAGACTTCGAACTACTTGGAACTTTACAAAGACTACTATAAATTCAAATAAAAACTTATTGGCATTTATTGTTCCTGAACACACTACGTTTATTTTAAGTTCGGAACTATTTCGTTTATTACGTTTTATGATCGTAAAATATTCTGTTGGGGCTTGAAATACGCGATTTGGAAGTAATACCGAGACTTTCCATGTGGGCCCACAAATCTGAATAGGTACCATCAATTAAAATAGCAGAATTGTTGAATTTCTTTTTATGGGATAGTGCGCAAACTAGCAGACGGATCATCTGATGGTAAGTGATTACAGCCGCCCATGGTCACTCGCAACGCCAGACGAGTCGCAAGTGCGTGTCCGTTTACGTTGTAGTTATACGAATTATTGTCATGTACTGTAAACATAAGCACACTCGCACCACGTAAATTATAGGTAACTAGCTTCCACCCGCGACTTCGTCCGCGTGGAATAGTTACTTAGTCTTAGTGTGATGATATATAGCCTATAGCCTTCCTCAATAAATGGGCTATCTAACACTGAATTTTTTTTTTCAAATGTTCAAATCGGACCCGATGTTCCTGAGATTAGCGCGTTCAAGCAAACAAACAAACAAACTCTTCAGCTTTATATATTAAAAGTATATAGTTATAGATTCAAATACTTACTATAAAACACGGAAAAACTTTACTGATGCTGTCCATTGAGAAATAACTTTCAGTAGTTTCAATCTGTTTAATTATTCTTCGAAAAAACATTTTTATTTCATAATTTTTTTTTTTTTTTTTTTTTTTTTTCTTTAAAAAAGCTTACTAGCAATGTGGGTCACACATTACTAGTATTCTTGTTAACCCCTCGTGCTAAGCTAAATGCTTGTGTTACGAGTGGGTTCACGTCGGTAGTGCAATGGGTGGGGTTCGAACCGGCAACCACATGATCGCAAGTCCGACGCCCTAGCCATTAGGCTACCGTCTTGAAGTCACGCCCTATAAACTTTTGATCTTGACAGAAGTGCAAAATTATTCACCAGTATCTCTTTAAGTTGACGACCTCTGTGGTTGAGTGGTTCGAGTACCGGCCTGCTGACCACAAGTTCGTGGGTTCGATTCCCACAGGACACAAATATTTATGAGATGAATATAAGTGTTTGTGTTCGTCTGGGTGTTTTTTATAAATATATTATAAGTATGTATTTACAAAAAAAAAGTATATAAGTATTATATCCGTCGTCTAGTACTCATGGTACAAGCTCTGCTTAGTTTGAGACTAGACGGTGATGTGTAAAAAAAAAAAGTGCGTTGTCCGTTTTTTAAAAGGGTTTGGGCGTCCCGATATCCTCATGAAACAACGTAAGTGCTCTTTCACGCCGGTTTTCTCAGACCGTGGTATCACTCCGGTCGAGCCGGCCCATTCGTGCCGAAGCATGGCTCTCCCACGGTACATAATAATAATGCATATCAACTCGGCTTCTAGTAGTTCTCGTATGTATTAAGTGATATTTAGAGAATGATCATTGTTAAAATTGTCGATACAATTATTAACAGTAAACTATTATATTATTTCTTGATGGTTTCACTTTGATACGCCTAGAAGCCTAGTTATATGAATTGTTATTATGTACCGTAAAGACACGTACACACACACCACGTAAAATATAGGTACCTAATTCAAAAACTTACTTAAAATCACAGAAAAACTTTACTGAAGCTGTTCATTCAAAAATAACTTTCACTAGCTTCAATTATTCTTCGAAAAAACATTTTTATTTCATCATTCTTGAAGTCACGCCCTATAAACCTTTAATCTTGACAGAAGTGCAAAATTATTCACCAGTATGTAGCTCTTTTAAGTGTTACTTTGTCTATTTCCTAGCCACACAAGGTAACTTTATTTCCCTCTAGAGATTACCTGATGCATGAACATGTCGTGTGCGTGGCCAGATCCTCCGGGACCGCAGCGTGTAGTCGACGTATGATCATGCAGTAATCTTGTTAGCTCAGTGTACTCTGCTATAGCTACCGAGTTCTACCTTGCTTCAATTCTCTAAGGGAATAAATTATAATGTGTTTGAAAGAAACAATGTAATGGAACAGCGGCACTTTTTGTCAAGCCGATTTGAATGAACTGCATTTAATTGGGGTGGAGGGGCTCGTAGCAAAATAATAACTAAGCTGATCTACTGATTCTCAAGGTTAAGCTGCGCTCGCCGCGGTCAGTAAGTGGATGGGTGACCATTCTTATTACAACGAGACCCCTCCGTGCTTTGGAGAGCACGTAAAGCCGTCGGTCTCGGTTGTCATACGATTATGTTTGACAAATGTTAGTGGTAGTCAGAAGCTCAAGAAAAGCCTGACAGGGACAATCAGTCTATCCTCTAAATATCGGTAGGTATTACCTAAGAATTGGGTTGCGGAGGTCTAATGGCAGTCGCTTCATGTAAAATGCTGATGTTTAGACGCATCTGGTTAGACTGGAAGCCGATCCTAGCATGGTAGGGAAAAGGCTCGGAGGATGATGAGGAGGACTAACTATTTAATAGACGGCTTGGTTGGTTTTGTATTAATAAGTGTGTCTGCTGAGCAAGAGGCCTTAGGCTAGATTCCCCGATCGATCCCTGATCATGAGTGTTTTCCATGAAATTCGACAGCAACTCGCAGTTTAGATCCGTGCACAGTTAATGGCAATAGGTTCGCCCCCTATTATATGGGACCTAAAGATACCGGTACACTGGAAGTACAGCAGAACAATCCTCTGCTTTAACCTTTCGGGAAATACAGGCGTCATGGTATTTACAACTTATTAGTCGTAAGCAATCTCATTCTCTTTTATTTCTCTAGTAAACTACGTACTTTCTACGCATTGATTCCTCGTATTAAAGCATAGTGTAGTGTCTGCCCCCGTCCATCCGGTTATCATTGTCATGTACTACGTCCTACAAAATTCACCGGCTATTTTGCAATGTTCGCTCTGAAAATATATTTATATGAATGTCCGGGACGTCCCTTTCAACCATTTCCGAGATTACGCATTCAGGGTATATCTGAAAAATCTGAGCTGGACCCAAAAAAGGTCATCATACATTTTTAGAAGCCGCTGTTTTAAAAAAAGCTTGTGTAGATACATTTTTTTCATTTAATGTTATATATTTTATTTTTAAATTTTAATTTAAATAATTATGTTATTTATAACTAGCTTCTGCCCGCGGCTTCGCCCCCGTGGAATTCGGTCTATCATCACATCCCACGGGAACGGGATCAAAAGTATCCTATGTCCGTCTCCTGGTTCTAAGCTACCTCTCCACCAATTTTCAGCCAAATCGGTTCAGCCGTTCTTGAGTTATAAATGGAGTAACTAACACGACTTTCTTTTATATATATAGATATAAGATTTAAAAAAATGTTATGTTTTCTTATTAAATAATAATGTTAATTCATAAACTTTTATACAAACATTAAGCTTAAAACACACAGTATTTTACTATATCGAGGTTTACCTCATATTGATGTTTGATAGACCGAATATTCTAAAATTGAAATGCATTTAGGTATGATAGTAAATTGATATTGAATCATGTATTTGTTTCGTATGAACCTATAATAATTCAAATTTAAACAGGTTAAATGGAATTAATGGAACAGGCAATCAGTAACATAAATTTCACCATACACTTATATTCCTTGATAAAATTCCTTCACATTAAACATGAATAAATACTTGAACAGGTGAATAGCACAAAAAACGGCGGCACATAAAATCCTTTAAACACTTAAACATCCATTACATCCGAGTGCGGGTCTTATCCCGGACCTTACGCACGTGTGACCGAGGCATTTCACCCCGGAATTGGACGCTTCTTTTATTTAATTTACAGACTCTCGAATGGACGTTCGCCTCAAAAAGTTTGAGCTTAGGTACGGAAAGAGGTTAAAGTATTCAGATCGGGTTTTTGCTGCCGAATGTCGCTTATTTTTCTTATTTGTGGGTTTGTTTACTTAGTATCAATTCTATTCGATAGTCGAAAAGGCATTCATTCAATCACTGCGAGGCACATGTCTCCTCTCAGAATGAGAATTGAGTTAGGCTATAGTCCAAAGCGCTAGTCTAGTGCGGTTTTGCAGATTTATATAAGCCGCCGTCAAGAAAATCCCTCAGGCATGCAGGTTGCCTCACAATGTTTTCATTGACCTTTAAGGCGAATGATTTTATTACGCATATCATTTCGAAAAGCCAGAAGTTTTGGTTTCGATTAAGCAATCCACATTACAAGGCTATCACTATTTTTTTTTCATAAATTCATAAAATCAGTAGCCGCGGACAAGAAGACCAATCAGACAGGATTGGTCTTCAGGATTGAGATTCGGGTCCAATTCCCAAAATTGATTTCATTCTACCCAACCACTTACGGTAAGATTTGTCATTTATCAATTAATATTGGATAATCAGCTCATTTTTTACTAAACTACAAGCCTGTTTTCTAATAAATCAATAATTACAATATTATCATAGATACCTAAACCTTCGCTATGTTATGTTTGTATGTTGTTGTTCACATACTGGCTATTGCCTTAAATTACTACTCGTTGGCGTTTGAAACTGCATCAAATTTTATGTAGTAGTTTTTCGGGATGCGCATACAAAGGTACAGACAGACACAAATTCAAAAAAAAATTGTTTTGGTTTCTGTTGCTATAATAAACACCACCATATTAAATACGTTTTTCTTTAATATCATACAGACATTTATTATGATATCATGGGTTGATGAGGTAAATGATATTAAAAGCAACTTTTTTTGCATGAATAGTAGTAACCTAAGCTGTGCAAGACTGAGATTACAAGTCAAACAAAAGATCAAAATTCACCAACACTGTCAGATCAGAACAATAGTGACTAGTTTTAATCGTTGCGACCCGGTGTCCTACTTCGAAATGTAGCCCCTTAATCAAATTTGCACAATCTGGTAACTCTGCGACACTCCATTGTCCGATGTCGGTGATGCGTATACCGGATGCATGCTCCCGGATGTCGCCCCCTCCAGGCTGTATGTCTTTGCCTCCAAGACATTTGCCGCTATCTCAACTAATAATATCGCAACATGCCGTGACATCACGGATGTATGTTACGCGAATCGCAGAATATCGTAAACAATTTTGAGCCTTATGCAAATAGGTAATGAGAGTGTGATATTGTTGACTGAATTAAATAGTGGCGTAAGTTCAAATGTATTGAACCAGAAAAACCATAAAATATGCATAAAATTAACCTACGTAATCTAAAACCGGAATCGACACGTTTGGCGTAGCGGCTGAGCGATCGGCTTCTGCAACACGTATTGTGGGTTCGATCCTCACACGGAGCAAATATTTGTATGATCTACATGTAGTTGTTCCGCATCTGGGTGTTTGTGTATGTGAGAATTTTTGTTTTGTAAATGCAACCACGATACAGAGAAAATACTCGTTAGGGCAACGCTTAAAAAATGAAAAGGAAAAGAAAGTATTTTTTGTATATATGACCTACCATTATTCCATATCCAAGGCACACACTTTTGACTTTGACATGCGTATTAGTAATTAATTATCATTCGCTTGCGAGGAAACCGGCATGTCTGAGAGATTTTTTCGAGAGCGTGTGAATTCTGCCAACCTGAGTAGGCTACCGTGTAAATCCTTCTCACTTTGCTGATGCTGATTAAAATAATAATAAATTCATATTTCTATTAAGCTTAAAAATACAAAAGTTTAATCTGTTGCTACGAAAAACAAACACCTGAAAATATGAAGTAAAAACGGGGGAAGCAACAGTAATTTTCTCATTAGATTCACCTGCGCTCTTATTTTTACCAAAAAAACTCACGAGAATTTTATTTGGAGACAGTGTTTTTATGTTTTTAGTTTTATTAACTGTAGTTAATACTGTACGTGTTGTGGGGCTAGGGGTTCGTAAACCCCACATGAAACAAATATAAAAAAAACGGCTTGCCTACAGATTCTTAATCCTGGGTCTGGATGTTTGTAAACGCACCCACTACGCAAAAATAACACAACATACCATCACGCATCTATTCCCCGAAGGGTTAGGCAGAGGTAGACTAAATGTTCACCCACAATTCGCCGGGGCTAAGTGGACGAGCCTATTGCCATTATTCGGGCTCAAATACTAAACTTCGAACTGCTACTGAGGATTTCATAGAAAAATCCATTATCACTTTGCTCGACGAGAATCGAACTTAGGAACTTTAGCGTAGCAGTCGCGTTTGAGACCATTAGATAATGAGACGAGCTCAAAAAAAAATGTGTAATACATATGATATATTATCAGCGCTTTTATAACGTCATAGCAGCTAAGTAACATAACCTTTTCAGATTGGGAATCGCATTATTATCCAAACTTAACATTAGTCACCTATAGATGGAATATTTT
Source organism: Acronicta leporina (assembly GCA_947256265.1). Taxonomy (NCBI): domain Eukaryota; kingdom Metazoa; phylum Arthropoda; class Insecta; order Lepidoptera; family Noctuidae; genus Acronicta; species Acronicta leporina. The sequence goes on along the minus strand of OX366518.1, from coordinate 13,119,337 downwards.
TAACATTTTTACATCTAACCAACTTTCTTTAATTTTTATATAAAGATTGACTAGACTTTGGAGAAGGACATAGGCTAACTGCATCATATACCTAAGCAGGTATGTGATGCAGTTAGCAGTTAGTTAACAGGGTCTAAGATGGAGTTGAGGGAAGTCCCTCAACTCCATCTTAGACCCCGTTTGAGCTTATCATTAAGGAAAATCGTATTCAAGACAATCTATAATCTCACATGCATGTGACAACTGTCACTTTTACAGGCCATTTATCATTAAAACTGGAAAAAACATTTCCCACATATTTTTCACAAAGAAATCCTCTATACACTTTCATCAATTTTACTAAAGAATCCCTTATACTTTAGTTTGTTCGAACAAACGGTCCCAAACACGTTTGAGTCGTATGTTAATAACATTAGGGGAGTGGGGACCTTATTATGTACACAGGGCCTTATATTTTCAAAGGGAATTGAATTCCCACCTAAATCTACAAGAAATAAGGGAAAAGACCTCCTTTAAATGTGCAAACAACGATTGGAGTTCTTGCTGCAAACAATTACTTATTATAGAAAGAACTAGCGGGCCCGGCGGACGTCGTCCTACCTTGAAAATAAGAATAAAACCTAGAAACCGATTGCAGCCCACCTACCGCAGTCAGTCTAATTGTGAATCTAAACCATCCATCGAACATAACATAATCAACCCATTATAAAGTTCCACTGCTGGGCATGGGTCTCCTCTCAGAATGAGAAGAGTTAGGCTATGCGGGTTGGTAGAATTCTTACACCACCGCAGCCGAGAAAATCTCTAAGGCATGCAGTTCACCGTTAAAGCGCGCGATAATTAACTAATACAATACAATACATGACTTCGAAAAGTGAGGGGTGCATGCCTTGGATTTCAACTCGAGACCTTTGACTTAGGACTCTAATGGTCATATCACTAGGCTATCATTGCTGCATCCAATTCATCAATCCACTAAAATACATCCAAAATCTAGTCGTTTAATGAGAGATTTGTGACAAACACGCGTAAAGAAGAATTATAAATTTTAAGATATAAAGAAGACTAACTACATACAGTCATATTAAATAGTAATCAAAATATAATGAATAAATAATTATTTTTAGATTTTATTAGGTAATTAAAATTTATTATATATTTATTTATTATTTAAAAAAAATTGTATAGACCTATCTTTAGTTATTTTATTCTGGGACAGTGACGTAATAAACCTGGTCATACGGTGCACTAACTTGGAAGAGTTTAGCTTTAACATAAAGCTCCTTTGAGATTTTTCTTTTTTATCTCTAAATGTTTCATTTTGTGCCATTATTGGAGAGCCTGAAAGGTCTTAGTCATTCCTTTTGTACATATTTTAGCTAACTTGTTCTTTCGGTACGATACCTATATTACTATTGAAGGTTATTTTTAATCTAGAATTCTTTGAAAACTTAATATTGTCAACCTACTTATATATTTGTTTTTTACATTTACAGCATTATTTAATACGTCATTATTTAAAACCTGACACCAACAACACCGGTGTATTCACGTTTTAATATTGTGAAACCTCAAATCTCATGTGTGTTGTAATTTCACTGGCTAGATTACCCTCCAAAGCAAACAAAATAACGTCAACAAATTTTTGTTTGCAGCGATAGAATACTTGGTAGCAGACAGAACTCAGTAGCAGATCTATTAACAATTTCTTCAGTTTATTCAATTCGTAATCAGGCCGTCATTTGGTCCAAATCATCCTATGTGAAAGTAAAATAATATTTTTTGGTCCTAGGAAGCGGTCAGGCGACGGACGTGGACGTCCGCTTGGTGGCGCCAGCGTGGGTGGCGCGGGGCGGGACTGCCACTCTTCGCTGCCTCCATCAAGTCCCACCACAGCTACTCTACAAGGTGGAGTTCCTAAGAACTGGGACCAAACTGCTGCAGTATGTGCGGGAGAGAGTACCGCCATTCACCAGCTACACCTTCGCCGGAGGGAAGGTTAATGTGAGTGCTTTGGACTTTGTAGAAATTTAATAAAGGTGTCAATTAAGAAAGAAAATCGAATAGCCTTTTAACCCTGCCCAAATACAAAAAGATCATAATGAACTTGGGGCATAAAATGTAAAAAGTACACACTGCTAAGAATAATAAAAGAATACTTAGGCTCTTCCTAAGTCAAAAGAAAAAAAATAAACACTATACTTATACTTAATGCCTTGTGAGGTCTGCCTAAAAGACGTTGGCGAGATGATTTTGAGTACTTTGCCAACATAGTATGAAGAAATAGAAAGGAGAAAGAAAGAAAAAGCTTTACTTTTCATCCGTAATATTTCGTCAGCAATAGAACATATCTATGATCACAGAAAATTAAAAGAATACCCAATTATAAGATATTGAAATAAATAGCGAAAAGAATATTATAAGAATCCCTACTAATATTATAAATGCGAAAGTAACTGTGTCTGTCTGTTACGCCTTCCCGCTTAAACCTCTCAACCGATTTTGATGAAAGTTGGCACAGACAATCTTTAGACCCTGCGAAAGGACATAGGCTATATATCATCACGCTACGCGGACGAAGTCGCGGGCAGAAGCTAGTAGGTTATATTGAAAATAGTAACAAAATACCTAAGTATTCCATTAGTGCCTAAATTAAAACTTTCAGTTTTGTTATACATAGGAACTATCAATATACAAACTGAAGAAAAACATCCCAGTTTGGACGTTTTTGCTGATTACGAAGGGAAGTAATTTCCATGACAATAGCTAGTTTCGCAGCAAATAGGTTTTGGGAGACCTTTTTATTCAATTGAAATGTACGCTTATATACGCCGTAAATTATATAAAATATCCTGTAGGGACAGATTCTTCTTGAAATGTATATTGTATTACGGGATTTATGAAGTTTCTGCTGTAATGTGACAGGTAGATTATGTATTAAGGTGTCTCATTTTTTGTGACCCTAGTACAGTGAAGATCGCATTTTTTTAGATCTCAATTTTTTATACGCATGTAATTTTTATTTTTGGTACTTGGTACTAAGGTAGCTGAAGTAGTTCAAAATTAGGCTTACAATTTTTTTTACTGCTGTAAATGAAATTATAAATTTTCCATCTCAAAATAATTATGATGTTAGTATGGGTTTGGGTGTTGATATGTAATTATATTACATGTAGTAAAATTTTGCAAGCACACTCACGATGCGTAAAGGTGGAAGTCATAGTAAGGCGTTTGATTTGATAGTTTATACTGAGTTCTTGTTCCAGATGACGTTATCAACGGAGAACTCCATAACAATTGACAACTTGGACCCATCAGCTTCAGGGCTATATTGGTGTGAAGTCTCACTGGAGACACCCATCTTCACTGCGGCCTCCAATCCACGCCAGCTAACTGTTGTATGTAAGTATAAATCATCTCTTAAATTTAGCCAGTTTTTATATTCGTGTATGGAGAAGGATGATTGTCATCAATTATAACCATATGATGTTTTTTCTTTTATCTAAAACCTGGGAGCAAAGATTCCGCGATTCCGAAAATATTACTTACGTTTATAAAATAAAAAATAAATATTATCATGTACCTAATTCAGTTCTCATCAGGATTCGGAAGATTTTATCAAGTAGGCAGAAAAACAAAACTCACGTAGGCTAAGCGTCATAAAATGGCTATCGGTTTTCGAAACGAAAATTCGTAAAATAAGTCAATTTTATAAAGCAACAAGCTATGATGCGTTGCTATGAAAGAGGGATTAGACGAAGATTTCGCTTTTAGAAGTGAAGGAAAAGTGGGAATAGAGTTCAATCAAATCTATTCCACTACGAAATGTGTTCTTAATATCTGAAAATTTTGTACCAATGTTCTAGAAAATAGGGCACATTTGGAAACATTAATCTCACATACGGCACGTTCTGAATACTAAGTAAGTACGTACACACAAACAATGAATAAGTGATTTCAGAGAATAGTTGAACTACATAATGCCTGGACGTCAGCTGTGTTACACCAAATTGTTTTAACATTACGCACAGTAAATAGGAATTAGAAAATCGTAATTAAGTATTAATAATTTTGACGTTCGGTCTATCACGCCTATGTTCCCCAAAAAGTAAGGCAGAGGTGTATTATGTACTCTCACTATTTGTCAGCATTTCGACTCTTATATCCTTCGGAATAAGGAGCGGGGCTATTGCCTTTATGTATGTATTTTATTATTAATCTTGGCAAACACAAGGGCAAACAAAAATTTCGCAATCGAATGAATTAGACGATTAGTGGATGGACAAACGTTTATTTTCTTAGTAATTACTATACTAGACTATATTTTAACATTTATATACATACTAATAAAACAAAGCTTAACTATCTAGGGAGTCGGGTGCTTTGAGGTGCTCAAGCGTAAACGTCAATTAAGCAAAGTTTCTTAACCGAAATCGATTTAGAAGTAAGTTTAACGTACGTGCTTTATATAACACTCAAAGTTTAGGTACACGAGTTTCTTGTTTCCCAAAACAATAGGCAGAGGTGTACTGATGTACACCAACAGTTCGTCAGTATGTTTTAGCACCTATAAAATGGGACGATGGGGAAGAGTTATGTTGTAATATTTTTGAAACCTTACTTGCTATTTATTAACAGTGAACACTCTTTATAACAATTCAAAACGGAGGGGGTACTGGGAAGAATCAAGTTTTATCAGGTTGTGGTATCAGCTCCCCACCGAGGTTTTCCCAAGGGACGGCTGGATGGAGTTCTTCAAAAGGGTATGAAAAGATTTTTGGAGGGTAGACAACGCGCGAGTGATACCACTGGGTTTGAAAGCGTCCATAGGCTTCGGTAACCGCTTACCATCAGGCGGGTCGTTGGCTTGTTTGCCACCTTAGTGGTATAAAAATGTCTACTCGACCATGGATCAAAATCCATTTTTATGGCGAGTGAGTATATAATTTGACAAGACGAAATATCTATTAATTTCTGAAATCTAAAGTTCTTATTTTAGTATATTATATGAACAATGGCTGAAACCGAATTCTGGTAATTTAAAAATGACGTTATAGTAAATATCATTATGTGATGATATTATAATATAAACTCAATGCACTAAATAATTCACCTCACATTGTGTGAGTCCTCGTGGGAATTGTTAAACTGAAATAAATGATTCCCCGAAACACCTTTACACTATTTGCGATTACATGTTTATTTATGAATAAGTAAATATGTAATGACTGAGCGTTAAACGCCAACGTTGTTTCGGGACCGAAATGAGGCCATATTTAAAGCAAAAATAATATTATCTAGGCAACGGCACCTACGGAGCTGACATGAAGTATGAAACAAAGGCTGAATTATTTTGATGTATCTTATGTTTGTCCAGACGTGACGTCACTAGATTACATTTTAATTTTATTTACCCACGTATAACTCTGATACTGACTGTTTGACATACAACGACCTACTTAAATCGATGGATCTAAAAAGAAAAAGTTTGGCACAGGAGTGGAGTATAACGTAGGTGAGCACTAAAATCAATAGGTCTTCTCTCAGAATTAGTCTATAAAGTATATAGTCCATATAGGCTAAAGACCATAAAGGCTATATAGTGTCTATATAGGCTATAGTCTACCACGCTGGCCTACTGCAGGTTGGCAGACTTCACAGCCTTCACCGTTCTTCACCGTCTAAGTTCATAGTTAGCTATTAATACGCGTATGACTTCAAAATAGGCACCAAATTAATGCCTGGGATAAGACCTCGGGGCCTTTGACTTGACAGTGCAATGGTTATATCACTAGGCTATCACTGATCTTTCAAGACTCTACTTAAGGACTCGTTTAGAAGTAATTGTTTTTAGTTTTATTTTGTTAGATAGTAAACGCAAACATTATGGTATGTTTTAAAGACTAGATATTATTATCTTTTTGTGATTTTTTTGCATTTTTCATGCTAAGATTTTAAAGTTATTTTTTACTGACATCACCTTTAAGACGTAAGTTCAGAATGTGAAGGCAAATTTCGACATAACAGGTGACTCGCGGTGGCTTAGAGGTCATAGCGTCTGGCGTACCTAGCCAGAAGACGCAGGTTCAAATCCTGCCTGCGAGTCGAATTTTTCCTACACTAAAATTACCAGATATTATGGTAGGAACTGTGCGCATTTAACATGGAATATCTAAGATGGTCTTTTGAAGGAATAAGAAGCAGTTATAGTTACTAAAAACTAATAAAGAAGAAAGAGCCATAACCGTTTGAGGTGTTTTGTCCTAGCATCCAATTAGGTAGTACAGACTTTATAAGACTTATCTCTAAAGATACTTCCATTTTGATAATAGTCTATAAAGTTTATTGTTACATACATTGATACATACAAATCTTTCCTCTTTATAATATTTCTTATCTATATAACCTAAAAAAAAAAACAAAGAAAAATAGACACGCCTAGGCGTCAAAGTACTCCTCCACATCACTGTCATCGGGTAACGTACCCAGAAGACTGGCTGCATTGCCACGTTGAATGGCAATGCTAATCCTTTGACCAAAGAATAAACCAGCCCTCTGATCCCGCGAAGAGTCGACAAGTCTCTTAGAAATATCTTTGAAGAGATGGCGCGCACTCGGACCCCACGGCCCGAGCGTTTCCACTCCAAACGGCTCAAAATTATAGTTCCCATTGAGGTTGCTATATTTGCGCCGTTTGAGGGTCTCTGCACCAGCAGCGGCAGCGCCAGCACAACCCGCCGAGCTTGGAAGATGGGATGGAGCAAGGGTATCGACGCAAGTTGCATCCCACACCAAAGGCCTACCCAATTTCCATGGCAATAGTGACATACCGTCTGGTCTCTTTCCATCGTCACGTGCCAAGCCATTAGGCTCTAATACAGCTGGCACACCGACGGTGACAAGAGCACGACGAATAATGTCATTAATATTGGCGTGCCGTGCTATTCGCCCCGCACTCTTGCAGCAAGACAAGCCGTGGTGTCCGAGGCTGTCGACAGCTTCACCGCAGTGACACCGATGCGGAGCAACACAAGGAGCGCCCAGACGTAAGCAAATAGCACACCGAAAAGTAGTGTCATCCAACAAGCTACCTATATTAGGTGATGGAAGTGCCTGAAGCCAAAGGCCCGACTCCCACTCACTCAAGGCCAGCAAAGTAGTTTATATGAATATAAATTATCCAATCTTCAACGCTTAGGATATTACTAGTTATTTTCTAAGGAGCTTCTAGAAAGATTACGGTTTGCCGGTAGATAAAATGACAGCGAATAATGAAGGCGTATATGAGGACGAAAGAAGAGCTATAGATAATAAAATGTAATTTATAATAGCTATTTGTATTGTCTGTGGTATTATTTGCAACCTTGGCTATTTCATATAGATGATTGGTACCAAATAAAATATTGCTACATCATGGTTACAGAAATTGAGGACTAATGGATAAACTAGGTATATAATATTATGGAGGTTAAATTTGACGTTTTTTGTCTCAAAATATGCCCATGAGCTCTAGTATGGATGAAGCAGTGGGGCAGTAAGTCTTGTGCGCGTTTTCAAATCACGTGACCCTGAGTAAGATGCGAGGTGAGGCCTAGTCCTTTGAAGGGGTCTAGCGGAAGCTGACCACAGTCTATCACGGTCCATAAGGCAGGAGAAGGCAAGTACGGTTTTAATACGATACACGATCGACATACCTTGTCGCCTACCTGGTGAAGAAATCCGTGAGAATTTTCCGAACACCAACACATTCGCTATTCAAATTGATTACATAAACCTGCACTTCTAATAAAGTTCAGTATTCAAACAGCATGTTTGAACACCTATTTTTATTTAAATGGATATAATCTGATACATCGAATAATCATATATACCTATGTAATAATAATATCTATCTCTCTGCTATTAATATCAACTGCCTCATTAGTCTAGTGGTCCAGAGCGCGACTGCTACGCTAGGGGTCCTGGGTTCGATTCCCAGGTCGAGCAAAGTGTTATTGGGTTTTTCTATGAAATTCCCAGTAGCAGCTCGGAGTTAGGAATTTGTGCCCGGTTAATGGCAATAGGCTCGCCCCCTATTACATGGGACCCAAACATGCCGGCGAACTGTGGGTGTACATTAGTACGCCTCTGCCTAACCCTTCGGGGAATACAGGCGTGATGGTATGTTATGTTATGTAAATAATATTTTCGTTCATAAATAATCTTTTCGTTCATATTCTCTCCATTGTCCGCGTTCACATTTCAACATCCAACCCCATTAACATGAAAGCCCTTTGATAAAATGTTAACTCTATTATTAGATTTGATGTTCACATTATGGCTGATGACGTCAAAAGCATCAGTCGGTGCCCTACGTGGAAACCACTCGAATTAATAGCATACTACATGTGAGATATATAACGTTTGATGTCTGTATTTCTGATAATATCTATATTATGAATTATTGTTTATACACTAATTGCTGTTATCAATTAGGTATTAATGTTGTTAAGGCTACAAATGAAATTATCATTGGCTATATTAGCATTGTCTCTGGTTTAGGAAATTATACGGAATATAAAAATGATAGATCTGGTGTTGCTGGCGTCTATAGGCTGCGATTGCTGGTTATCATCAGAAGACCTCTAAGACCGTTTGTTATTTTACTATAATTTTAGAAAAGATCGTACCATGTAGGTATTGAATTCAGATCTAGGACTAACTAACTTATTACAGTATCTGAGTATATACTTATGGTTAAAGACTTCAAGACTTCATTTCTCATAACGAAATTTACATTTCACTTAATTGAGAAACTTTTATATCTATAATAAGTATTACATTAAACTTTGGATTATAATTATAATACTGAGTTTATACAGATTACAGATATAGCGATTGAATAAAACTAAGTTTATACAGATTTAACTACCAAGTACGCTTAATCTAAATGTTGTGGGTAGCCCAACAAGCCACAACTTGCAAACAGCACGTCAAAGAGTGACTTTTTAGGCAAAGATTTGATACTTTGGGTTACATTATTGTATTTTTAAAAACTCTGTCACTCGCTGATAATGTTTCTTGGTGTTTCTATTGGTGGAAGAATTTTTAAAATCTGTTGAGTGGTTTAGGCGTACAAGTGTAACAAACAAACAAACTCACTCGCATTTGTAGTATAAGTGTGGATTATATTCTATTATTATATAATATTACACTATTATTGTGACTAGTAGTATTAGCTTCATAGGGCCACTTACACCAACTTCATAATTGTATTTAAACTCGATTTTTCATACAAATTTTGTTTTTAAATACAATTTAAACACATTTAAGAAGTTGGTGAAAGTGGCGTATAGTTTATTTTCAGCGCTTTGAGAAAACAATGGCAGTTTGTGTATTTCTTCAATTAACTCGCGTTATTAACTGTATCTCCTCTCCGTCCAACGTAGGTTTGAGTAAATAAATAACAATGCATAAATTATTTAGAAGAAGCAAAGTAAACACTTTGGAAAACTTCAGCAATTTAACTCAACGAATCGTTGCTTGTATTAGTTTTGATTCGTAAAATTACATAAATATCTCTGCTGATTGCTTGGCTTCATTATGTTAGACTTGTTTATTTTGTTTACTAATACATGAAATTGCTGAAATAGTCAATGTTCATTTTAAAAAGATGATTTAAGGTGTTTGCCCACCAGAGTGTCACATACTATAACCGTACTAGGAACGTTTTCGGCACGGAAATCAATACGAAACGAACTAATGTGCCTATTAAAATGTATCAACAGAGTATCATACCCGTGCGTAACGGTATTAATGACCGTAGTGGACGCTACGGTCACTATTACTGTAACGCTAATACGCGGATGCGTATCATCCGCGTGTTATATCGCAATGGTACCTGTTAAAAAATATCGTTTGTATTTAGAAGTACGAGACTATGCCATACATAGAGCATCGACAATAATTGCTGTCGAGAATTTTTGCCAGTTCCGATACGCTCCGTGTATGTCTCATAATTTTATTATGGACTTCTCAATACAAAGAATACTTTTTTGTCTTAAACGTTCGTAGTACGGTCATAGTAGGGGTTTTGGTGTAGTGGGAAGACTCCTTTAGACAAAATTCCCAGCGAACGTAGAATATACAGGACGTATAGATCCATTTATTGTCCCAAAGCCCGTCTTAAAATAAAAACTAAAAAATTGGACAAATTGTTTAGTTTATTTAATTATCCTTTTATAAATATGAATCATTTTCAGATTCACAAAAACACCCACCTATCATAACGTTTGGAAAACCAGACGTGGTGGTTGGGGGCCTTTTACGCGCCAACTGCACGAGTGCGCCCGCTGCGCCTGCGCCGCGACTCACATGGTACATCGACAATGAAAAGGTGACTATCGATACTCTTTGTAACTACCCATTACCGTACTGTGCCAGTGAGTTAGGCAGGTTGAATTACTATGCACATGTAATGTAATTCATTTATTTATAATCTTTACAAAGTACTCTATTATTATATTTTGAACCGCAATTTAAATTATATTAGGTTTCTGATATCGACAACCCAAACCCTATTCGTAATGATTAAATACTTTTTCCTATACAAATGTAGACAGATAACATTTAGGCATGTATGAAATGTCGTGTTTTTTTACTTATCAGTTATGGGTTGAATAGAGGAAGTGTGTCAGTTGTCAGAAGAATTAACACTCTATATCTCTCTCTAGTAGTAGCCGTGATAGCCTAGTGATATGACCATTGGGTGGCCAAGTCAAAGGTCTCGAGTTAAAATCCAAGGCACGCACCTCTGACTTTTCGAAGTTATGTGAAGGAAAACATCGTGAGGAAACCTGCATGCCCGAGAGATTTTCTCGACGGCGTGTGAAGTCTGCCAACCCGCATTAGGCTAGCGTGGTGGACTATAGCCTAATCCCTCTCATTGTGAGAGGAGACCCGTGCCCAGCAGTGGGACATATAATGGGTTGATTATTGATTATTATATCTCTCTCTATCTATATTATGGGTACAGATGATTAAATCAGCAGTAGATTCTATAACAGTGAGTGAATTTTACTGTATTAATATTATTTTTCTTCCATCTAGGTTGACGAAGAATCAGTGAAGTACTTCTCTTACCGGGTTTCAAGCTCCACCCGTACGAAGGGCGGAGGTGGGTATCGCCACAGGAAACACCAGCATCGATACCTGGCGCCCGAGTTCAACTACACGGCTAAATACTGGGCGCTGGTTAGCGAAACCACAGTCCTACCACCAGTAAACGTTACTAAGCATCATAAGTGCACTTTGAAAGATCAGCAGAGCGAAGAAATGGCTAAGGTCCGTAATTTAAAAATATTTGTTTATACTGCGTCGTTTCTACATACTTTTTAATTCAGTCTTTTTTAACCGACTTCTTTGAATAATTCTGTTTCCTATTTTAAGGTTTTATTAATGATTGATTAGTTATGGCTTTAGTACCTAATATTTTGTTTTACAAAATCCAATTCGCGTGATTTTTTTATGCACGATGGTAATTATAGTCTTAAGTTATTATGATTTTAAGAATAAATTGCTAATTTAGATAGATGATAATCCCATCTATCTAAATTAGCTATCGATCAATCTGATAATCTAATTTAAGTTACATTTAATTTACAAAAGAAACACAAGTTAACTGTGTTAAAGATTTATATCTTTAACACAATTAACTTGTGTTTCTTTTGCCAAAATTTAAGCATACATTTAATTAACCCAAATTAATTATTATTTTAAATAAACACTACTTTCAAAGCAGCCATCCTGTATAAGTGCACAATGTGAATGTGAATAAACATTGTTATTAATTTCAGTAATCAAGAAACTGTTGACTCCTCGTTGTAAAACAATTTCGTGCTCACGTTTATTTTTAAATCATTTAATACAACTCCAATTAACTCTTGGGTAATATAAACCTAAAATTTTAATTAACGATGGGTGTTTCTGGTGTAGAATGTTTTATTGTTCCCAATAATTTAAAAGAAAATGTAACAGTTATTGTTACTGTTCATTCAGGTTTTTATAAATCACGAAAGGCTTTTAATCTTGCAATTAAAGGGGATGAATTGAAAGATCGTTCTGAATGCAGATAAAGAACAAATCAAAGCGGGCGTCTTGAAATAAATGACAAAAGACAATCTCAATCCAAAGTCGACTGGGCTTGGGTACAAGCTTTAGTACAAGTGATTTGTATCTCAATATTACTTTTCTTGATTCCTGTTTAAATTCACAACCACTTTCAATTGCAATGAAAATTATAGTCCAAACTGTTTTGACTTCGAATTATTTTTTTGGTAGTAAAAATATCTTGAAACTGATGTCAAAACCTTTAAGATATCCAATCCTAATTTATATGATTTTGTATTTATTGTGACATCATCTTTTTTGATTCAATAGTTTTCGCTAGAATATATTAGAATTCATAGATTTGAAGAAGATTTAATCTAATTCAATTACGCCCGAAATCAAGTAGGTATGTTACAGAAATAGAATTATAAAAATACATTACACACAACACAACCTTATTGACTACAAATGTTTTATCGTTTCATTTTCATTGTTTCTGGAATCACATTTAATAATGGAATTCTCAACCTCTTCATTTCTCATAGTCGATTTTTTCCAAGTCCATATTATATTTTAACCATTTCCTATTCTTTGACATTCCGTGACGTACTTACTTGAAGGGAAAATTAGTCAAGTTTGGCAGCTGAGCCGGGATTACATTTATAATTTCCCCCAAGTTAAGGCAGTTGAGGAATATTTAATTGTTTTAGAACATTCTTAAGAAATGTTTTCAAAGTAACATGCTTTATTTAAGTATTCTCTACCTTAGGAGTTTGCCGAGAATTCGTTGATAAGTATGCCCATGATAATTTTATGGGGTTCATATTTATATTTATTCCGTTTTAATGATGTATTAGCTAAGTTTTTATTTACTCCTATTTCAATTATTATTATTTAGCACTAAGTAGGTATGCTTGATGATACCAATCAGTAGATATACTTAATAGCAAAACAATAAGTGAGCTATGCAATATAAAAAATATTAATTAATAATAACTGAAAAATAAAAAAAATATTAATTAATTTTAGAGGTAATACCTTCAGACATGAATGATAATAAATAATAATAATAATAAATATTCTGGACATTTTACTCATCACCATCTAGTCCCAAACTAAGCAGAGCTTGTACTATGGGCACTAGCCAATGGATATAACACTTATATACTTTTTTTTTGTAAATACATACTTATAATACATACGAAACACCCAGACGCACACAAACACTTATATTCATCACATAAATATGTGTGACTTAGAAGCTGTCTAAAGTTAATAAATTTACAATATATTTCCAATTAGCTTCTGCCCGAGATTTTGTTTACGTGGACTTCAGAACTGGGCCCGACCTGGATAAAAGTAGCCTATGTGTGTATTTCCAGCCTATAAAACTATCTCAGTGTCAATTTTATCCAGATCCGTTCAGCCGTTCTGGCGTCAAAGAGTAACAAATATCCATCAATCTTCACAACATTTCATAGTTATGATATTAGTAGGATTAAACATGTCTATTATAGTTCTATAGTTTCTCTTGTCTGCATAATTTACCATCTCATTGTGTCCTATAGATTCAAGAGAGACCACGAGTACCGCCAGCAGTGCCCATATCTTTATGGGTATCCATAGCAGAGCTCAGAGCTCCTGCACATGGGAGACTTCAGCTCACTTGCACAGCTACTATACCTGATGAAGTAGGTCCCGGGGAAAAGTTCGCAGATATTAAAAAGCAAACTGTCACTGGTAAGTCTAAGTAATGGTTGTTCGTTTTATTTAGTTGCTATCTATGATTTTGATTTCAGAATTTTCTTTTTTTTCAAAATACATGTAGAGTAATCAGCACATGTAAGTGATCCAGTGACAGAAAGAAAGAAAAACCGATTATTTTGCCAACATCAAGACACCGGTAAGTACAGTCACGAGCACAAATACTTATGCATACACTTGGCAAAATTCAAAAGCAATTTTCTGTTAAAGTATTGGTTGAAATTGTATGGTGTTATGAATACAGTATTTTAGAACCAACGCTTTAATGAAATTGGTATTATCTCAAATTTTGCAATCGTCATTTCAGGAAAAAAAACACTCGAATTTTAGTAAGTGTATACCTACATATATTATTTGTGTTCGTGACTGTACATAGCAAAGACAAAGAACAACAAAAAGGATGACACTAAAGGGATCGGCTGGACCGAATTGATCTTCAGATCAGCAATGTTTCAATTGGATCTTATGCTTTTTGATGCTTCTTCAAACAACATTATTTTATTAAAATGAATGAACAGTGATGTTCAAACTTGCCAAGTTATTTTATATTTCAACGTTAAACGTTACTCTTGCAACTTTGTTAAAAACTAAAACGCTCTCATTTATTCTGTTTGGAAGAAGTTGGTGAAACTTAAAAACGAACAGCAAAACAAAGTTTCATTTACATTAATGCGAATCCCGCAAGAAACTCAGCGAGTGAGTTAAGTTTGATCTCAAAATAAGTAAAAGTCTGAGCTCGGTGCTGTATAAAATTAAGACTAACGAACTGTGACTAGTACGACGTATAGCATTTATTTTTAATCAATGTTCATTTACAAGAGTGTTAAACTTTTATAAGTAAATACTAACTTCGTTTATTGTAGCTCAATGGATTTCTGATTAAACGAAAGAGTACTTAAACTATACTTGGACAACTTTTATCGGACCGCTTTTGATCTGAAATGTAATTTTGGTACTTAGTGAAAAGAAAGAAACTGTAATAATATCATTGCTTTGAATTATCAGGGTGAGATAATAAGAGTGTTGTAGAGTGAAAGAAGATGACTGGTCTGACTTGGTCACTGTATCAGTCTATCGGTTAATTAAAAAAATATGTATGATTGCATGAGGAATAAGCGAAAATCTGTATCTGCCTGCTTTAGTGGAAGATAGAATTGACAATATACAGGAAGAAATTTAAAAGACGCAACTAATCATGAAACCATCAGATAATTATGTAGAGTACATAATTATCTGATGGTTTCATGATTAGTTATATTTTTGAGAATAAAGTGTATTTTGGCAAATGCCCGAAAACAAAGTAATTTTACAGGCATTTGGTAACTATTTCATTAGATTTGTGACGCAAGATGCTCTTAATTCGATACCGGTCAAGCCAATGTGTTATAAGGATTCTCTATGAAATTTTCAGTAGGATCTCAAAGTTTCGATTTGTACCCTGTTATATAGCATAGCAATTGACTCGCCATTTTTACATGGTACTTATATAGCGGTATGTACGTATATACCGTTGAACTATATTTATATAAAATAACATACCATCACGCCTGTATTCCCAGAAGGGTTAGGCAGAGGCGTACTAATATACAGCCACAGTTCGCAGGTATGTTTAGGTCTCATGTAACAGGGGGCGAGCCTATTGCCATCAACCGGGCACAAATTGAAACTCCGAGATGCTACTGAAAATTTCATAGAGAATCTTTATAACACCTTGGCTTGACCTGGGTATCGAATATAGAGCGTTTAGTGTCACAAATCTAAGTTCTGAGATAGTTACCAAATGGCTGTAAAAATTTTGCTTCGGGGATTTGCCAAAATACTCTTTATTCTCTAAAAAATAGTAGGTATATAATTATCTAACAGTTTCAGAATTTGTCGCGTCTTTTAAATTTCAGCCTGTATATTGTCAATTCTATCTTCCATTAGAGCAGTTAAATAAAGATTTCCGCGTGCCGATCCACCACTTTTGATACATCTACATTAATTAACCTCCTCATGCTTAATCTTTTAATTAATACGTCACTATTATATAGGGGGTATATCTCTGATTAACCCTCCGGGGAATACAGGGTGGTAGTATGTTACACGGTACCTAGATATACGAGTGAATACTTAGCTGTGTTTCAAGTTGTTCAATGTTTTCAGTGGCGGTCAACGAACTGAGTTTGAAGAAGCCACATTCGGACACAAGTCAGGCGAACGCCACCTCAAGCTGCCTACCAAAGTATTCACTGTTGATCATTGGCTGCGGTCTCATATTCCGCGAATTTACACTCCAATTAAATTGAATGACGCTATGAATCTCGCCTATCCCCGATCAAATATTTTGAAGAACCTGCGATGAGGCTTTATAGATTGTAGTTTGAAAAAAATCTTAGATAACTTTTATTTATACTATACGATTTATGTACCTTTAAGCTTCCTCGTCTCACTTTCAAGGAATAAGGTTGTCCAAAAGAACTTTGTTTTGCTACATAAATATTTTACATATTTACACCCTTAATATATATCTATTTTGATCCTTATAATCGTCTTGTTTGAAATTTCATAACTATTACAATGAAATATTGACATCATTTTACTGTGTTCATACATAAATGTTATAACGTAACTAGAGTTTATTGTTACAGAGTATGTAAATTTTTAGATGATGTTATAATTGCATATTTCTATCTACCTTTGGATCAGTCCTTTTCTTCCTGAGCTTTTGTATGTCAATTAAACCTTTCTGATCTAGTTACTACAGGGTTCGATTAACCAAACTATCGCTATTTTAATACAGTGACGCATTTAAAGGCTATTTCTGGATATCTAACTATTCCAATAGATGGCATATGATATAAAAAAAATACAATAATTAAAATAAGGTAGGTATTGGACTTACTGTGCGTCAGTACTATGGAATAATCAATATATGTATAACTGAGAAATTACTCCCATGATCCATTTAATATGTACCTAATATCAAAGTAATAGAGTTTTAATGAACTCATTATAATAAAATCCCTTCTTGCTACCGCTTTCAGTGTTGTCTTACCCTAGTAAGTTAGAGGTCACCATGAAATATTCAGAACTTAGTTCCCCGGGGATTATAAGTACTTGTATATACCTATCTACGTACTGAGTTCCCGTTTCGTCTCTACCTCTATAATTTTAATTAGTTGATGTAATTCTCTGAAAATTCTTAGAAATAAGGTTTTTTTATAATACGCGGTTATAACTATATATGATCGTTTTATTTTTCTCGTTCGTAATCAGAATATTTCATGTTGGTAGGTGATTTTCAAAGTGAGAACGTATTTTGAGAATTAAATTATTGTCTAATATATTTCAGCAGAATATTTTCGATATGATTAGTGTAACGCTGTAAAGCGGAGGTTATGGTATTTAATCGTAATTGCCATGCGGGGGACGACTTGTTTGGGAAACAATTCGATTAGCCCCTTTGGGGAAGTTGGGGTAAATTGAATTACACTTCAGGGAGATATTAAGTCAATATTATTGTATGATTTGGTTAGGCCAATAAGAAAACCTGTTTGGGGCAAATCGAGTTAGAGTTTCGTGACAAGACTTCGTCTCCCAAATTGGTGTTGAATGTCTTCCTGCAGCTCTTTACACTGACTACTGTAGAAAGTTTATTTGTTAGGCTAAAAGATGTGATAAGTTAAGAGAATGTGTATATTGAAGCGAAATATATTTTAAAATAGATTAATTATTTATGTGCTATTGTATAGATGAAAATATAATATGAATAATGTAAAATAGATACATATAGGCGTAGGTGACACCCATATAATGACGCTGACAATCGCTTCAACTGTAAAACCAGCGTTAAAAAAAGAAACAATTATTTATTTTGAAACACACTGAACAAAATGGGGATATTATTAAAATATCTACATTCACTGTCACTTGCATGAAACTTAATAATTCCCTTAAATTTATTTTGAATTTCTGAACTAGTTCGCTATATTTCCACACATAAAAAATGTGTTCCACATTACCGTTATATTTATTTTATTTATTTATTATATACTTTATTGTACACCAAAATTCGTAATTGTTCTGCATGCAAATGATGTTTACATATATTTATACATAGGTACTTATACACATAAAGTTCAGTTCAAAATAAACATTAAATTCAACATGTTTAGCAATAAACTTGAACTTAAGAATTAGAATTATTCTGTGTTTATTTTCTTAAAAACAAGTAAAGTCGGATAAAACAAGTAAGGAGTATACTTAAATGTATAAAAAAAACTATAGGAACCTAACTAAAACTAACCAATAAAATATGTCAACACTGGAAAAGTCAATTGACGAACATTTTTGAATCATTTTCATCAATTGCTCAATGCCCTCTTGACGGCCAACTCTGAATGCGATGTGTTTGTGGACGAATGGAGTAAAATAATGCGAGTATGTTTGATGTTCTGTGAGAAACAGTACGCGAGGGTGTCCACTGTTCCATATTAGTACGTAGCGAATAATTGTCTGTTATAAAAAATTGGCTACATTGTATAGTTTTTTGTATATATTGTGATTCTTTCTACGTTAATTAATGTAATTGGTGTTGTACCGTGTTAATTAACTATAAACTAATAAATAAATAAATCATCAGCATAAATTCTTTCACTGTTGGATGAATAAGTATTACGTTTTTTTTATCTTTTTGAATTACGTATAGTTATTAAATCATATAAGAAAGATTATTGATTTACAGTTATATACTACCCAATTTTTAACAACATTGATGCTAATGAAGGCCATGTTATCATACCCAAAGCCCATTTAATCATATTAAATTTGCATTTTTCGATTAAAACTCTTTAGAAGAAGGTTAATGTTTATAAACATAATATTATTGATGTAAAAAAAATATTGTTTTAAGAAGAAGCGATTGTTGGCGTGTATCATTTCCGTTAGTCCTCTGGCCATTTTAAATTTAAAATATTTATGTACATGGTCGTACAATGTGAATGATTAATAAAAGCTTAATTTAAGCCTCTTTACTGGTTTTGTTTCTAAACCCTCAAATTCATTATGTATTTAAAGTAACAGTTACGTTAGCATGGCGTTACCGGTGTGTGTCCATGGTGGCGCATCTCCTCGTTTGCCGCCATATCCAATACAAAAAATCTTATGCTATGTTTTATCAGTATTTACAGCTAGCAGAGCTTATTCTTACAAAATGATTGGTTAAATATATTATTCTTTAGTGTCAGGTAACTAAAACCCATAGGAATAAATACACCCATACAAACAAAAACCCTTAAAATATATTGACTACATGGCCAGCGACGTAGGGCTACATCGTGATGTCATATAGCCTCACACGAAACCCGACAATCTTCAACTAAAACGCCTTCCACTTTTGTGGTGTGATTTAAAGCGTGCTAAACACATTTTCGGATCGGTAATATTGTAATTGGTATACTCGTTTATTATACTGTTCACTAAAATACTATCAAATGTGCCAAGCCGAATAAGTATGTAGCCTATTTGTGACATACCTAAATGCCGTTCCGGGTATAAATGCGGTTCTACTCTTTTTTATGTCAGCAAACAAACCCAAAACCTATGGATCGCTACACATACCTGTCACACCAGAGGAGTTACTTACCGTTGAGTGAGCGAGTGAGTGAGATCTTGCTTACCGTTGAGAACTCCTACGGACTGCAGGCTGCTAGAGCCCAGAGGGAACAGATTTGTCAAGCAGGATTCTTCTTCTTTAAGATTTTACTGAGCCACTTTGACTTACTAGCTAAGTAATGGTAATAGTAAGAATCTAATCTACAAACGAAAAATAATCTGATGGACTATCAAAGAAAATTGCAAAGGAATTGGATTTTCTTGTCCAAAGTACCTTTTCCTTCCTCGTATATAATAATGTACCTATTTATTATGTATATTGGATACTCAGAGCATGGGAGTTACGCAGAACCTTCCGAGGATAAATTTATTTATTTAGGTACTTGACGAAATACATCTATGATTGTGTTGTCACTCTTCGTAACTACGTGTTGAATTAAGTTATTTAGTGAAGGAAAAATTCGACTCGCAGGCAGGATTCGAACCTGCGTCTTCTGGCTGGGTACGCCAGACGCTCTGACCTCTAAGCCACCGCGAGTCCCACCTGCCATGTCGAAATTTGCCTTCACATACGTCTTAAAGGTGACGTCAGTAACATCTATTGAAAGGCAAGTTACTTTGCCTCTCAACCGACATGACTTACCTTACGGTTAGTTCTATGTCGTACGTACGATGCTACCATACCTAATAACTAACTTTTTGTGATTTTTTGCATATTTTATGCTATTTTTTATAAAGTTATTTAGTGAAGGAAAAAGTCGACTCGCAGGCAGGATTCGAACCTGCGTCTTCTGGCTGGGTACGCAAGAAATGGAAAAAAATTTCCTTCACTAAATAACTTTATAAAAATTAGCATAAAAAATCACAAAAAGTACGTGTTGAATGTTGCTAGTAATATGTTAAATTAGGAGTTGGAATTATTTACTGGAATTTAAAAACCTCAGCCTTTTTTGGCCCTGAATAAAAATAGGAGTGTTATCTACCTCATTAGCCTAGTGGTCCTGAGCGCGACTGCTACGCAAAGTGCTATTGGGTTTTTCTATGAAATTCCCAGTAGCTGCTCAAAGTTTGGAATTTGTGCCCGGTTAATGGCAACAGGATCGCCCCCAATTACGTGGGACCTAAACATACCGGCGAACTGTGGATGTACGCCTCTGCCTAACCCTTCGGGAAATGCAGGCGTGATGGTAAGTATGTTATGTCATAAGTTTTTAGTGTGTATCTGGTTGCATCGTAACGCTTGATCGGGTGAACCAATTTAGATCTTTTTTTAAGGTGTGGTCATTGTTAGTATTGTTAACTATGTTTCAAGAGAATCTACTCAGCCGTTTGAAGATCATCGTCCTTTTTTCTTCATCAACAAAAAAGGGATGATGATCTATTTTGGGGCACAACATTATATTTATTGTATAAGTTGAATGCACACAAAATAATTGTATCTCTACTACTATAAAATTGTAAAAATGCTGTGTCTGTACATTGAAGATATTAATAAAAAAACAACTGGGTTAGGGTGTATAAACGGCTCCGAATCCAAAAATATGATATTTAAAATTCTTGTCTGTTTGTTACGGGTTGGAGCAAAAAGTACTAAATAGCTTTTAATTTTATTACCCTACTGTTAGAAAGTATATCTTCCAACTTAAAAACTGGTGAACTTTTTATCTGAATTAATTAAATGAATCCTGAGATTCAGCTTGACCTCTCTGATGTATAGAGGCCCATACAAAGAAAAGATCATTAATGTTGGTTTTTGATTAAATTATTTTTGGTATCCATTTCTAATCATAATATAGCTTCAGGTGAGCGAAACTGCGGGCAAAATCTAGTTAAAGATAATTATATAAGTGAACCTTTTAAAAGAAGTAGCAATAAGGTAATCTACCTTACCTGCACAGATAAAATATTCAAACTAACATTCCTCCAGAGAAATGTTGATGAAATTAACTTTGAAGTCAAAGAAAATGCAGGTCGTTTATCTTAATAGTAAGAACTGGGGCCCATAATAACATTTATAGAGATGTCAGTTCTTCTTTGTGTTCAAGCAAAGTCTTATGCAGTTGTTCGCGTTATAAATGTTCGCTCCATTTAATAGAACTTTCTGAAGTTATTATGTTGCTGTAGCAGCTTTTATAAAGTGCAAAGTAGGTAGAAGATTGAAGCAAAAATAATTTAAGGATCGGTGTGATTCTAATGTCTAGTCTGAACGAGGGAGAGCCATGCTTCAGCATGTATGGGTCGGCTCGACCGGAGTGATATCACGGCCGCACAGAAGACCAGCGTGAAACAACACTTACGTTGTGTTTCGCCGAGTGAGTGAGGATAACGGAGGCCCAACCAAACCCTTTTAAATAGGGGGCAACGCACTTGTGAATCCTCAAGTGTTGTGGGTGCCAAGCGGTAATCGCTTACCATCCGTTTACAAGTTGGAGCATATACTTTCTAACAGTGATAACAAAATTAAAATCGATTCATTTGTTTTTGCGCCAACCCGTAACAAACAGACAAGAATTTTAAAAATCACATTTTTGGTTTCGTAGACGTTTATATACCTCCCACTTGTGTTTTTTTAATATCTTCAATGTACAGACATTGCTTTTTTACGATTTTATAATAGTAGAGATATGTCTTTTTTGTATCTATATTACTTGATTCATGCAGTATCAATCCTTTTGGACACTGGACCAGAAAGTTTTCAAGTGGAGACAGCGCGCAGGAAACCGCAGCATAGGACGATATGAGAAGGACAGATGATCTAATTAGGTACTGTGGATGGGTGTGGCGGCATATACCACAAGACCTGAAGAAGTCTATTGGGCAGGCCTTTGTTCATTAATTTATTAGAGCTTAGACTTAAGACTGTACCTTTCAGGAATACAATCGAGATTGTATGTTTCAAATCAAATATAACATTCCATCCCACGATTATTCTATCAATAAATAATTATTAATCGAAAAATATACTCGATATATTAATCAACAGAATAGCAAAAATGTTTTACTAAAACCAAAAAAGGCTATCAAATAAACGATTATTGTCCTGCCTAAATATACGAACCGTCAAATAATATTATTCGACATAAAAGTCTCTATTTACGAGGATACTCTTATTAAGTGTATATTTTGCCCGTCCTCAAAATATTCAGCAGTTCTTAGAATTGTTATGAAAAGACGGGATTAGGTAAGAACCCTGCGACATATCGATCGACGAATCGATGAATAATTCATTCGGCTCGCATTGACTTGTTATCGCTCATAATTCGACGTGCGCCTACAATAATATCCTCCTTCATTTCTTGATAAAATTTATTATAGCTAAAGAAAATATAAGTTATGATAACCTAGTTTTGACAAACTGGACTCGACTACTATGTTACTATTTTCACTACTAAGTTCTCGAATTTTAATTTATGGCACCATTTTGATTTTAATCAAATCATTTAAGAATCCGACGGACATACAACATACAAACGCAATACCAAAATAAATAGTAATTCAAATCCAATTTAATCACATTGTGTGATTATTCGGATTCCGATACCGTTAATCTAGGTTCCTGATCTTAGATAAATTCAAAGAATAAAATATAAAATAGCAAATTAAAATATGGGCCGGGAACACTCCCGGGTACAGCCGCCATGCCCAGTGTGTTTTCTTTCTTGATCTCACCTACAATGTACCGGTGAATTGTGGGCATACATTAATGATAATTCTTCTGCGTAATTCTCCGGAGAATAAGACGTGATGGAAGGTATATTATGTCGTGAAGAACATAATTCTCTTTTATTCTTCCGCTGAAAATGCACATATCATTTTTCTCAACAGCTTCCATAAAACTATTAATTTAAAAGTTATTGTGCAGATTTTATGGCAGCTTTTAAATATTTTTATGGAATATAATATGCCATGAGAATGTAAGTATCACTAGGATATTTTCTATTTAACGGTTTTTGAACTCATTTTAAATGTGTATTATAGGTACTACAGTGGTAGCATGATTGAAATGTGATTAGAAATGATTTGAGAAACCTTTTTAAACACATATTTATTTTTAGTATCCGTTGATACATAATGTGTATTGAACAGAATACTTATAAAGATATTTATTAACGTAAAACTAGAACAAAAAAGACGAGAAAACAAAATATCTGGCCCTCTTAGACATAAAAATTATAATACGTTGTACTATAATATGTTTTTTCTTCTTTTCCCTGACACAGAATATCACGTATCAAAACAAGACAAACATATTGTAGCTATCGAAGGTATACTTTACATAAAGAAGTTTTATATGTTACTAGCTTCTGCCCGCGACTTCGTCCGCGTAGCGTGATGATATATAGCCTATAGCCTTCCTCAATAAATGGGCTATCCAACACTGAAAGAATTTTTCAAATCGGACCAGTAGTTCCTGAGATTAGCGCGTTCAAGTAAACAAACAAACAAACTCTTCAGCTTTATATATTAGTATAGATAGATAAGAGGGTTTCTGCTGGGCTGTTTTACTCTACGAGCAATATAACTGTGAAAATTGCATCGGACTCTTGCGACCACGATCAGTCCTCAACTTCTTTTTCTTCATATTATCGTGTCAATGGTCAAACAATATCCTAGTAAAATGAGGCCACCTCAATAGCGTTAGGTCTGGCCACGTAAAGATCGTCCCTCGTGAAGGTGTACAGTCACGACCATCAATATGTATACACTTACTAAAATTCAAATAACAATATCATTAAAGCATTGGTTCGAAAATACTATGTTCATAATATCATAAAATTTCAATTAATAGATTAAGAGAAAATCGCTTTTGAAATTTGCAATATACATATCTGTACTCGTGACTGTACGGGTACAACGGACACACTAATTAAATAGATGTGACATGGAATTGCTGTGGGTCGCAATAGTCACATTGATTGCATCCAATTTCATTTAGTAGTTTTTGCGTAATGCGCGTACTAACATACAGACAAAAATAAAAAAAAGTGTTGTTTTGGCTTCTGTTGGGCTAAGAACGGGTCTTTATCAGAGCAAAAGAAGCCATTAGTTTTTGTTTAATATCTATATTATATTTGGCTTCGTCCTCGAGATTAGCATAATCGTAAACACATGTAGTACCGCGTAGCGATCGCCATTCTTGCACTGTATTGAGATATACCTACACATTTTTTTTTTTTTTTGTGGGTAGTTATTTTACCTTTTCGATTCCTGCATTCGTATCGTCATTCGCGTTTTAGTGCTCGGCCATTCCGCACGCGTTCCTAGGAAATTAAGTGCCTGTAGTTGCTGTGAAGTGTTAACGTCATTTACTTAATTAAAATTTAAAAATGCCGAAAAGATCCCATAGTGAAAATAACTATGAAGTGCTCCGCAAAAAATTAAAAAGAATTGAAAGGGAACTACAACACTGTCGTTCAACACGATCCTCGTCAAGTTCCTGTTCCTCGGATTCGTCAAATGATATCTCACCAGTCCAACTGTCGGAATCAAGTGGTAAGTAATACCTACCTTTTCTACTCAACAATTTCATGTTATAGGTTACCTACATATTAAAATTATGAATTGGTCACGATTTTGCTGGTATTGCGGACAGCTTGTGGGGCTGTCTCGTGCCGCTTATATGGTGTTGCGGGTAGCTTTTGGGGCTACTTCTTCACCATCAAAGCTCACTTTATTAAGTAAGCTTGCAAAATCCAAGGGATAATAAAGCGTTGCGGGTGGTTTTTGGGGCCACTTCTTCGCTTTCTTTCTCATGACCTAATTAATTGGTGGATTGTCTTGAAAGTTGGTAGTGCGGGCAGTCTGTAAGACGTTCCCATGCCACACTTTTTAAAATAGTGCTGTAACATTCATAGTTTGTTACACAAATGTAACATGCTATATTAGGCATACCTATATAAATACAAATCGAGCTCAACGTATTCTATACGTTTGTTACAGACAGCACACCACCACATAAGTCCGCTGAAAGTAATCTGGATAACTTACAATCACAGTCTGTACAACCGGACTTTAATCAGACATTACCAGCATCGCCTGTTTTAGGCCAACCCTCTGCAGACCAGGTTGCTCCGGTGATTGATATCCTACAGGAAACTGCCACCTCGGCACCTGTGAATGACACCCCTGATTTGGATCCAGAATTACTCCAAATTCTTGGTGTTGACCCGACTAAGATTGCTAAATATGGAAAAAACATCCAAAAAGATGTCGCTCTTCGTTTTGAGTACTCTGCAACCGTAGGATTGACCAAAGAAGATCGAAAAGAGCTCATAGATAAATTCCCAATACCGGAAAATTGTAAACTTATCGCTGCACCGGCTTTGAATCCTGAAACCAAAGCTGCTCTGTCAGATAATATTATTAAACGAGACAAAGCAATCGCATCCAAACAAACATTAATGGCATCCGCTATTTCAGGCCTTGGAGAGGCAATTACCCTCCTTCTTTCTTCTAGCGAGAGAAATACAGAATTATTACGAATTTTAATGGATACTGGGCGTGCACTTTGTGATTGCCAACATAACGATACCATGTCCAGGCGTAACTTCATCTTATATGCTGTCAAAAAGGAGGTGAGAGAATCTCTCCAGAATACAAAAATTGACGAGTTTCTTTTCGGACGTGATTTAACAGATACCTTGAAAGTTGCGAAAGCAATCAACAAATCTGGTGCTGATTTGAAACCTTCCTTTACACGGAAACTAGCGCCAAATAAACAAAATTTGCCTAGTACTTCAAAAAACTGGACAGGTCCATCACCCCAGACTCGCAAGCAACCTCCACCCCGGGCGAGGCCGAAGGAAACGACACAATCGAAAACGACGAGGGGTCAGCACGCCAGCTCCTCCAGACAGTCGCAGAATCAGCGTGCCACGCGCAGTCGTCGCTAATGTCCACGTCAGCGTCTACTTTGCCGGTAAATTATGGTGGTAGACTTGCTAAATTTATTGAACAATGGACCTATGTAACCCATGACCCGGTCGTACTATCTTATATTCAAGGCTATAAAATCCCCTTTTTACAGCCAGTATATCAGAAGGGAATTCCACATATCAAAGATTGCACTAACGAAGAAAAGCGCCATTTCGAGAGTGCAATTAATGATCTTTTATTAAATGGTGCAATTTCCAAATGTCAACCATGTGAGGGTCAATATCTTTCAAGTATTTTCCTAGTGCCAAAACCGAACGGTAAAAAGAGATTTATTCTTAATCTAAAGAAATTAAATAAATTCATTGATACAAAACATTTTAAACTAGAAGACTTTCGAACAGCTATAAAATTAATTGCTAAAGATTATTTCATGGCAAAACTCGATCTAAAAGATGCATATTTTTTAGTCAAAATTCATTCAGATTACAAAAAATATCTGCGTTTTCAATGGAATAAAGAATTATATGAATTCAATGTTTTACCGTTCGGTCTTAGTACTGCCCCATACGTATTCACGAAAATCATGAAACCAGTAGCTAAACTTCTACGCTCTGCTGGTTATTTATCTACTGTGTACCTAGACGACTGGTTTTTAATAGGCCAATCGTATAAATTATGTGTTGAAAATGTCCAACAAACTAAATTACTGCTTATTTCTCTCGGTTTCATTATAAACGAAGAGAAAAGTAATCCTATCCCAAATAAAAATTGCCTTTTTCTTGGTTACAATATCGACTCAAAAAATCTCCAAGTTAGCTTACCCCCACAGAAAGTAAAACTGATCTCTCAAAAGATCAATAAACTGTTTTACACGAACAGATGTAAAATAAGAGAATTTGCACGTTTTGTGGGGTTGCTCGTTTCCGCATGTCCAGCCATTGAGTATGGTTGGCTATACACCAAACTATTTGAACGAATTAAATTTCTTAGCTTACAACATAATAACGGTAATTACGACAATTACATGAACATTCCAAAGTCCTTAATGCCAGATTTACAATGGTGGAAACACGCAATCAAACACTCTCTAAATAAAATTAAACAGGATAACTATGACTTGGAGATCTTTTCAGACGCCTCAACTACGGGATGGGGAGCTGTCTGTGGTAATGAGAGAGCTAGCGGTCAGTGGAGCAAAAAGGAGAGTGCTATGCACATTAACTACCTAGAAATATTAGCAGCATTTTTCGGTTTAAAAGTTTTTGCAAAAGATTTTAATCACCGCCAAATTCTTTTGAGGATTGACAACACAACCGCTATCTCTTATATTAACCGGATGGGGGGAATCCAATACCCACATCTCACACTGATAACCAAAACCTTATGGCAGTGGTGTGAAAATCGAAATCTATATGTTTTTGCTACTTACATTAGATCGGTTGATAATAGGGAGGCAGATGCTGAATCCAGACGGATTCACCCTGACATTGAATGGGAATTGTCACCCGGGGCTTTCAATCAGATTGTCGCTAAATTTGGTTATCCCAATATTGACCTCTTCGCAAGTAGGCTAAATAAAAAATGTAATACTTACATTTCTTGGCATCGAGACCCAGACGCTCTTACAGTTAATGCCTTTACAATCAATTGGAATCAATTTTATTTTTATGCATTTCCACCTTTTTCCGTTATTCTTAGGACATTACGAAAAATAATTGCAGATAAGGCTAAGGGTATTTTAGTAGTCCCAGTATGGCCTACCCAGCCCTGGTACCCTCTTTTCAAAAAATTGATATCTTCTGAGGTCCTGATCTTGAAACCAAATGAAAAAGTAATTATTTGTCCCCGTTTCAGCTCACGGAACATGAATCGCCAAGTTACCCTGGCGGCTGCCATATTATCAGGACAGCATTCCTGAAGCGACAGACACCTCCATCAGCAATAGACGTGATGATGGCGTCCTTTTCAAGTAATTCAGTAAAACAATATAATGTTTATTTGAAAAGATGGTATTACCATTGTTTAAAACATAAAGTTGATTTATATACAGCCACAATACCTGAAATAATTGAGTTTCTTACAGTTTTATATAATGAAGGTTCACAATACGGAACTTTAAATACTTGCCGCTCTGTTTTATCACTGGTTGTAGGAAATCATGTGGGACAGGATCAAAATATAAAACGTTTTTTCAAGGGTATATTTCGGATGCGTCCCCCTTTACCGAAATATGATACAACGTGGGACCCCTCATTAGTATTAAATTATTTGAAAAACCTTTTTCCAAACGAGAATCTTCCACTCGAAAGCATTTCAAAGAAACTAGTGACTTTACTAGCCTTAGTTACAGCACATAGAGTGCAAACACTATCAAAGATAAATATTGACAACATATGGTGCAATACATCCCAAGTATCTATTAAAATAACAGAATTGATAAAGACTTCAAGAAGTGGTTGTCCACAACCAACATTAATTTTGCCCTTTTTTAATCACAAACCTGAAATATGCCCGGGAAAAACATTACAAGATTACTTACTTAAAACTAAGCCCTTGCGGGGAAATGTTAAAAATCTATTTATAAGCCTTAAGAAACCCCATCGTAGCGTCTCCAGCCAGACGATTAGCCGTTGGATCCGCGACACGTTACACAGCGCGGGTGTGCCGGTGGCTAAGTTTGGGGCACACAGCACGCGACACGCCGCTGTGTCATGTGCAAATCGTCTTGGTGTGAGCCTTGACGTCATTAGACGGACGGCTGGCTGGAGCTCTACCTCGGAAACTTTTTTCAAATTTTATAACAGGCCTCTCATTACAAATCATGATAATGGATCATTCGCAAAAGCAATCATCAACAATGATTCCTTGAAAAGCTGATTATGTTTAAAAATAATGTTTTTTTGTATAATAAACCCCGTGTGAAGTATTCAATAACCTTTTATTTTTTATCCCTTGCTATACTATTACCTACTTTGATAGTAAGTTAACTAAAGTAATATTTCACGATAAGCTCTGAAAGTCTACATGTGTTTACGATTATGCTAATCTCGAGGACGAAGCCAAATATAATTAATGATTAAACGAACTTACCTGGAAGTGAAGTTCTATCATAATTATATGAAGGCTTCGTCCGAAGAGATTAGCAACCCACCCTCATTTTGCAGGTTTTTGGACTTACTCTGAGACTCATATTTCCCTACCCTAATCGTGAAATATTACCTAGGCTCTAAACTAAATGACGATACGAATGCAGGAATCGAAAAGGTAAAATAACTACCCACAAAAAAAAAAAAAAAATGTGTAGGTATATCTCAATACAGTGCAAGAATGGCGATCGCTACGCGGTACTACTACATGTGTTTACGATTATGCTAATCTCTTCGGACGAAGCCTTCATATAATTATGATAGAACTTCACTTCCAGGTAAGTTCGTTTAATCATTAATTATATAATATGAATAGATATACGTACATATAATTATATAGATGACCAAACACAGATACATGTTGTTCTGTAATATTTAAATTTTTATATTTTTATGTCAGTAGTTATTGGCCTCTCATGATACGTATCACATATCTCGGTTAAAACCGTATCTTTCAAATGCGACAGCGTTGACCAGGCTCTGAAACAGGTGACACGTACTCTTTGTATCGATATAGCGTAGTACCTTAATGGATTGCCATTCGCATGAAAGCTTTGTTCTACACCTCTAGCGATGACAGAGATATGAAAGTGTGCAATAAGATGATATTATATGTTTGTTGGTCTTATATTACGAATAGCTGAAATCCACTGTATTTGACCTAAGAATTGAACTAATGAAGTTCAATTCTTAGGTCAAATACAGTGGATTTTTCTGTGAAATTCTCAGTAGAATCTTAAACCTTTAATTCCCGCCCGGTTAATGGTATTATTTGTGTGTACCACAGAAATTTATTTCGAGTATTTAGTAAATTAAAAAAAAACTACGACGGCTGTTTTCGTAAAAGAATTAAATAACATTTTCGAACCCACCGACTGACTGGAGATTCTCATCTCTGTTCTGAATTTCAATTATATGATAACATAAAAATGCTACAAACTTTGTTATAGGATAGGGAGCAAACGAGCAAACGGATCGCCTGATGGCAAGCAATTACCGCCGCCCATGGACATCCGCAACACCAAAGGAGTCTCAAGTGCGTTGCAGGCCTTGTTTGGTTTTGGGGTCCGGTACCTATCCTAATTCACTCGGCGAAACACAACGTTAGCGTTGTTTCACGCCGGTTTTCTGTGAGGCCGTGGTACTACGGTCGCCGGCCCATTTAGGCCGGAGCGTGGCTCTCTCACGGTAAAAATGATGATGATGTAGTTATCACTTGGTTGTAGAACAAAATGCAACCACGAATGATTTGGTTGTAAAAACTAAACAACTTAATCTTTCGACTTATGAATATGGATTAGATATTGTCATAGGCATAAACTAAATATACTAAACAATAAAATATCTACCTATGTGAATCTTAAAGTTTAAATTGATATCGTTTAACCGATACATAAGACTATCCACATATCGCGAACATCTGCAGACAACTATGGGTTTCTCGCCCGATGACGCAATAAAAGACATCTGCTGACATTCCGACTTCCCTACTGCGGGAAATACTCGCATTGTGAAATCGATGGTTGACCTTTACGCCTTCATATTTTCACGATTCCACTCGAGTTCCTTTTTTTATTGTTGACATGGAAGCATTTGTGCATTACGTACTGGATTAAGATGGACCAAGTGACAGGGTTTTATTAATTATAATTATCACGCATCATTGCAATATAATCTGAATACTGAAAAAACATTAAATCAGTTCATAAAGTTTTAAGATAGAGGTAAGCGTTTAAAATTTTTACTGTGGTTTGACAGGGGATGCTCTGTATGTCTGCTGATCTGATGATCTGATGTGTGTGTTTTTCCTGCAAAATGAATGCATCGTTTTTCCTGCCCGGGAAAAACTTTAAGAGGCGGAATTTGGAGGCTGTCTATGATATAAAATTACGTTCATAAATTGCTATCTACTAGTCTGTCTTGAATTAATGTTTTGTTGAATAAATTGACTTTGACTTTAGGATTTTATACATGTAACAACATACAACGGAACAGTAAAAGCACTGAGGCTGGCAATGAGCCCTAAAAACATCTTTTATTATAACTAAAATTATAGAAATTAAAATGCCGTAAATCATACAATAAGAGCCAATAGAAGAATCTGCGACGACTTAAATGTATGCGAGATATGACACTCGATGACGTTGTTATAGGCACCAATACGGTCGCCATGATTTGTAAATTTAAACTTAAGCTTAGGGCCACTTGCATGAACTTCTTAAATATGTTTGAATTGTATTTAAAAACAATTCTCTATTGTAATTTTGTGTTTAAATACAATTTAAACATATTTAAGAAGTTGGTGCAAGTGGCCCTTAATGAAGGTATCAATAAGGTACAAAGCGGTAAGATCTTTACTTTTAGTGTACAATAAAGCACCTTATGATGATTTATCGATGGAAATTCCAATGTATAAATGTGAGATTGAATAAATTTAATTGAAAGCATCTGAAAAAAAAATTACACTAAATAACTAGACTGTCTAGTGGTCCCGAGCGCGACAACTACGCTAGAAGTCCTGGGTTCGATTCCCAGGTCGAGCAAAGTGATATTGGGTTTTTCTATGAAATTCTCAGTTGCATATGGGATTGGAATTTGTGCTTGGTTAATGGCAATACAGGCTTGATAATATGTATGTAAATAATCAGGGAAAACAAGAATAAAAGATTTAATTTAATAATTCGAAAAAAAATCGTTTATGTTCGATTTTTTTAAACAAAAGATCGCATAAATCCTTTCTCAAGATACAATCTATTTCTACGCCAAATTTTATCTAAATCTATTCAGTGGTTTAGGAGTACAACAGAGTTGCTTTTGCATTTAAGCTGTAAAGCGAAGATCTTTGAGTTCATAAACCATTACAACCACCAGAATTTGTGATGATGGAATAGATGATTTACCAACACTCTACGATCGATCTCACTGTTGATAGGTTCACTATCAACAAAGCTATCACTCCTGCATTGGCCCACAAAATTCAATTTACACAACAGCTAGATAAAGTTGTTACACTATTTCACTTTCACAGACACATTATGTAAATAGGTAGGTACCCTACATAAATCTATTGTGTTGTAGTTCATCTCCGTCGCGTACTCGTAACGATCCCACCACACATGTGAACGGAGCCTTCAATGTAAAATCAATTTTCTTTGACTATACGAAGAGTCGTTTATCATATGTCGAGATGCTCGGGAACAAATTAGGGATGTCACGCGCTGAACTTGCTAATGTATTTAACTGCACGCTCTAGCGCCAATATTGAGAGCTAATTTTGGAGTACCTATCTAAAAACTAAGGATGATATGAAAATAGAATCGGTCTGTGAAATATGTCCGTTCTTATAATAGGTATTTATTATATACCATGGGACAACCATTCTGATTCAATTGAAACAGACGAGGATATATGAGGATATATGAGAAATAAACTGGACTCATTGATTTCTTTCCATTCAATACGTACCTACTCATTAAAATAGCGATCGACATTTAATTCCTTCAATGTTTCCATTTTGAACAAAAAATTAAATTAAAAATATTCAACTCGTCATTTCACATGAAAACTACAATAAATCGAAGCTCAATACCGTGAAAAATAATGTGTCAACACGAAATCCCTTTTCAAAATGCAATCACTTTTCAATTTCCCGATAAAAATGCATTCGCTCATTTCATTTCGCATTTAAAAAAAGACAAAAATTCAAACCAGGAGCGTATTTTTCAAGAACCATCTCTAATCCCTGGGGCTACCGACTGGGGACGGTTTAGTCAAAGCACTTTGCCATGTTACAAGAGAAATGTTCTGTTTGTTACCTTTTACACTCGTGCCAACGACTTTTCAACTGGATTTCGCTGTGAGTAATAAACTGGGTAATCGTTTTGGGAACGTGCATTCGTGTTTGTGTTGTGAGATTTTCTTCACATAATTATGGAAAAAAAAAACGATTCTTTTTTTTATGAAAAATGATATTTATTTCTGTAAATAGATCTTCTAAAGACACTTTTACAAGTCAAAGTTTCACTTTTTGGAATGATATGATGAATAGATGGCGCCGGCATTTCTTATCTGACGACCTCTGAGAAGAAACGCCGAAACAAACTCGGAGAATCAGGGTCTCTTTTAAAGTAGAAGTATTACTTATAAGATATGTGTGTTACGCTGTAGGGCAAACTCTGAACAGGCCTTTTTTTAAAAAAAAAACGTTGCCCCACACTAGGATTTTCTCCTCTCATACAAACACAAATTCTCACATACACAAACACCCAGACCCGGAACAACAACCTGTAGATCATACAAATATTTGCTCCGTATGGGGATCGAACCCACAACACGTGTCGCAGAAGCCAATTGCTCAGCCGCTACGCTAAACGTGTCGTCAAAGAAGAAAGAGCATAGCAGCCTTGAGTTGACCTGTCCTAACTGACGGCACGCATACACCAGTCTTCTTGTAGCTCAACCATTATTTAGGGAAGCTCAACGACCCGCTGCACGGCAATAGCAGATCAGCAGGAAATGCACAAGTTAAACATCTCATTTATGAGACCGTACTTATATACATTTCAGTTAAGAATTTTTTTAGCGCGAAAATTCCTCAGTGAATTCCTGCAAATTGAACTCGCGCTGATTAAAACTCCCTTTCTTTGTGATTTATGACATTTGCTACGACCATATTCATTAAAACATAATACATTTCTCAGAACACCTATTCGATCATACTTAATAGATATGTTCATCGAGAATTTATCAGCGGTTCATTGAAATCGACACCCATCACAGCCGCTTGTAATAGTTGATTAGCTTGATTAGTTTGCGGCTGTCAATATTCACTGCTGACGTCTAAATCGTTCCCGATGAATTAATTAATAGGCTGTACGATAAGTGACCTTTGCCTGTATATACTAATGGGGTGTAAGAAGATACTCGGTTTCTAAATTAATACTTCTTTATATAATAGTTAAACTGGTCGTAAATCGAGAATTTTAATGTGTTTAAAATTGAAAAAGGTTTTATGTTATTACCAGCACCTATGATAATCGCTAGTGGTAGCTATAAACATGAAAATCCTGACAGCTCTACCTATTGGATATAGGTATTGCACAGAAATTATTTGTGGAGGTTTTATGGTAGTTTCGTATGTAATACTGATATCCATATCTGAATCAATAATTTATATTAAAAAAATGGCTGGTATGTTTAAGGTACTCTGAAATGAGCCTATAGCCATTTAATAGCTGAGTACAAATTACAACTTCGAGCTGTTACAGAAAGTTTTCTAATAGAAAATCCATTTCTCAAGCTGGAAAAACAACGCTTATGACCATTAATCTAATTCATTCACAATCTAAAATAATAATATTATAAGTTGTAGACACTGGGTCGGCGCAAAGTCTGCGTAAGTTGTATATACTAATGTAAAATTTGAAAAAAAAAACGAGTTCAGTCCTTTTTTTAAAAAAGCCGGACTTGTGTAAACTAGGATTTCGAAGGTGTCATTACGTCAGGATAAAGTGAGGATTTCCGAGGTACAGGTGTCCACGAACGGGGCTTGATGGAAACACTTCAAATATAAAGAAAAAAAAATATACGGTCGTGCCTCGGACGTCCGGAACCAGGGCCGAATGCGTGCTTGCCGTCGTTAAATCAAACAAAGGCCCTTTTTGGGAATGAAGGGTACAAATCTGAGAAGCCGGGACGCTGTGAAGAAAAATAGCCGCGCTTGGTATTATGAATTCCTGGTACTGCGATATCCATTGGCTTTGTACAAATGTTTTATTAAAGACACAATTCAGACGAGATGTCTCGCCCTTTTAATAAATATGGAGAATCTATCTTCATTAAAATGTAATAGAAATTTATGTTTACATTTATAAGTCATTTTTTTCCCTTTGATAAATGACTTTGGAAGATTTGTAGGGATAAGAAAAGTGTATTTTATTTGTTAATTGAGATTTTTTGGACGAAAAATTTCAAACGACCAAGGCTAGACTAACTTTTTGTAAAGTTATTTTGTTAGATACACCAGTTGTTGTGTATCGAACCAGAAGACGCAGGTTCGAATCCAACCCGCTAAATCTTAGCATGAAAAATACAAAAATATTCCAAAAAGATAAAATTCTACACTTCTGTATATTTGATGGCTTATGGAAAACTATATCAGTTTAGAACTGCCATTTTTGAAACATTGTCGACCCAAAAAGTCAAGGTCAAATATCTTATAGAATTGTCAGAGTATGTGTTTGTTAAAACTTTAAGACATATTGGCAAAGTTATATGAACAAAGTAACAATTTGCCGTCGAAGTTATTCCAGTTACTGAGATATGATCGAATGTCGGTACGAACAAGTTTTATGGATTAATTACGTTATGTACCCACATCAAATAAGTTGTATGTAATGGGCCCTTCGACACACAAGCAATCTATACCTACTTATAAAATCGTCTGTCTTACTAAATCTATCAACGCACAGTCTTATTTTACCAGTGTTTCCGTCATCAGCTCTCGGCACTGAAATTTTAACAAGGAGAGTCGTTGAAGGATAGCTTGGGAGAGCCATGCTTCGGCACGAATGGGCGGGCTGACCGGAGTGATACCACGACCACACAGAAAACCGGCGTGAAACAACGCTTGCGTTGTGTTTCGCCGAGTGAGTGAGGTTACCGGATGCCCAAACCCTTTTAAAAGGCGGGCAATGCAGTTGCGACTCCTCTGGTGTTGCGGGTGTCCATGGGCGGCGGTTATCGCTTACCATCAGGTGATCTGTCTGCTCGTTTGTCCCTCTATCCCATAAAAAAAGGAAAATTTTAGCACCTTCTCTGGTTAATTTTGAGGTGCCGTGTTTGACGGATGCTGTGAACGATTGGAACGCTGTCTGTCATCGCAAAATCAGTGGGACTGGCCGCTCTGCAGTTTGACATGGAAATCTACATCTACACTAATATTATAAAGAGAAAAGATTTGATTGTTTGTTTGCATTGAATAGGCTCCGAAACTACTGGACCGATTTGCAAATATCTTTTACCATTTGAAGCCGACATTATCCCTGGTGAACATAGGCTACTTTTAACCGCGGGAAAATGCTTCATTCCTATGGGAAAATGGGCGAAGCCGGGCCGGGCCGCTAGTATCTGGTATACGTCAGTCAATATTGCCGAGCGTGCTCGTTTGCTGGTCTTGGGTTACTGGGGTCTTTGGCTTCAGGCACTAAAACTAAAACTACTATCCTTGTTGGATGAAAACTAGAAGGAGGCTCCTAAATAAATGCTGGTTACGGACTTACACGAGAAAAAAATATAGGCCACGAGTAATACACAATACGGTTGAAATTTGACAGCCGCATCTGAAATCAGATACGGCTGTCAAATTTCATATTATTTAATACTAGCTGACCTGACAGACGTTGTCCTGTCCAAGTTTCAACTAACCACCTCGAAAAATTTGGTTTTCAATATTTGTAATACACTTAGCGCCATAGATTTCTGAATACCTTATTTCTGATCTATAAATTACTTAATTTCAAAAATTTGTTCACATTGTATTGACGTGAAGCATGGAAATATAAAGAGACATACCTACATAGATTAAAATCTCAAATATCTGTTTCGGCATCAGTAAAGATTAACGCACGTTGCATTTTTTTTATTATTATATTTATTTATGTATTTAATTATTTGATTAGATGGAAACTCTTTAGTTTCTCAAATAAAGTGTGCGCACTGTATCTACACTATGGAGGTTTCACATTACAAAATGAGTGGATGCTTTAAAGAAGAAAACAATAATATTGTCAAAATTGTCAACTCAAAATGACACCTGTTATCGAATCAAATTTCATTGAGGTAATAACGATGTCATGTTAGTCCGCTAGAAAATTAGTTGTAATTTTTTGTTTACTTCTTTAACCTACTCAAATATTTAGTTTTTACACCGGCTTGTGCTCGCTGGATAAATCCTATGTATGTCCCGTGATTCCCTGTATAAGTAGAGTTAGAATTACTGTACTAATAATCAATTCTTGGTCACAATAATGGTTTCTGATTGATCTGCTATATTTTCTTGTTTTATGTTATTTAGTCCCTGTAAATGTATTTTTTTAATTTTATTACTTGATTCTGTTATAATTTTTGATCCGTGCTAGTCTAGTACAGAAATACTTGAAAAAGAAATTGACTTCAATGGTTATTTTTATAAGTCAACGTTTTCAATAATTAAAATGTTAATAACTTTTGATAGAGAGAACCGATTTGAATTTAAAATAGCCTAAATGTTAATCCAAGAAACCGGCTATGAATTCCTGCCCACTTCCTCCAAATCTCTTCAGTAGTTATCATTTGATGCGCGGTCAAACATACAGACAAACCGACAGACAAACCGACAGACAAACAGACAGACAAAAGTTCCAAAAATAATAGAAATGGATTGTGTTACCGATTCTGAGTCCCCCAAATTAGTTTTTTTGTAAATATAAGCAATGTACAGACACGGCTTACTTACATTCTTATTATATGTAAGATAAGAATATATTCGATATTAGATTTCAATACACAAGACAGACGGTCGTATATCCTCATTGAATATTCTGCTTGCAAGCAAGGCTATATGTCTGAAGACATATAAAACCTATTGCTGGATATAGGTCAAACCAATACTTCGGACTTGCATAAGCTGAAATTGTTATGCGAAGGCACGGCGACCCGCGAGCAACTTGCTAGCCTTGACGTCATACTGGTTGTAATACTGAAAAACGTATCTACTCTACATATATATATGTGACGCATTTGTGTTATTTGTAACCAGTGTGTTATAACAGCAATTTTGTATTTTCAAACCGCCTAAGTCTAGTAGTGTTTGTAAGCGCTATTGCTACGGGATTTGATTCCCAGATAAAGTAGCTTTATTATAATTTTCTGTGAAATTCTTCACAGGCGTGATGATATTTTAGCAACAACATTTCTAAATACTATCAATAATAATTCACAACACATCAAGTTAAGTTAAGCCGAGGTGTACAGACGCACACCTAAGTTTTTTTTTTGTATTTTGTTCGAATATCAATCCCAAAAACATGCAAATAAAATCTGACATCATTTCAGATTTTTTTTCCAAGTTTTTGTGTATGCTATATGATATAATATTATGTGTATATCTTAAGGTATTAAACACAAGGTAATAAAAAAGCTTACTGTGTACGTAAAAAAATATAAAAATTAATCAGAAATATTTGAGTACCGTTCCACGCTCACGGACTTAGTAAAAAAGAGTTATTTCACTTCTTTCGAGAGATATGAGTGAGCCATAAAAAACCAATGAGACATAAATGTTTCATATTTTTTGCGCTTAGAAAAAAAGCTTCGAGTGCGAAGAGATAGCGGGCTCGTTGCCGCCATTTTATGATAGGTACTAGTGATGAGACATTATGTGTGATTTTTGATACGATTTAACAGTCACACTGAAATTATTTTAAAAACACATGAAGATTATCTTCCATATTTAAAAACTGGGAATTGTAGTGCTCGCTTTTTTGTAACAAATTTCGTTGATCTTGTTTTTTCAATCTAGTGAAGGTATCCCAAATTCTTAGAGTAGGTGTATAGTATATTCTCTAAAACGCAACTTGCAATATCTGTACCTGTTTGGGTGTTCTTGTCAATCAATCCGTTCATCTGTTTTTTCTTTATTTACTTAAACGGAAGAACTATTAAATAGATTATTAAATCTGTACTCGAAATGCTTTATTCATTATTTTACTTTGTAATAGCTAAAGACTGCTACGCTAAAGGTCCTGGGTTCGATTCCCAGGTCGAGCAAAGTGTTTTTGGGTTTTTCTATGAAATTCCCATTAGCAGCTCGGAGTAAGGAATTTGTGCCCGGTACATTAATTACGCCTCTGCCTAAACCTTCAGGGAATACAGGTGTGATGGTATGTTATGTTATATAATAGCTAAAAGTATAAATAAATTTAAACAAATTCAAAATTCCATTACCACTTATGTACCTTCTCCACTTCTTGAAGTCTCTAAATTCCCATCTCTACTTCGAACAACTCCGATAAACCCTGTCCTATGTAAACGTAGGAATGCAAATGTGAGTCCTATTTAGTGAAGCCCCGGGAATGATATGGGTAACATATGATACGGACCGTGGTGTTTGACCGTTCCAGCTTATAATTATAGTTTAAACATGATACGACGATCTCTTTCTATGTCTATATTAGGGTTATGCTTGTAACTTCCTCATAACCAGTGATGTGAAAAATGGCTCAGTATTTGGCGCATATATTCACACAGATACTTGATGATTAAGCCAGTAGCAGAGGTTGTGATCGTCCAAGAATTAAATGAAATGACGATAATATATAGGTACTAGCTTCCGCCCGCGACTTCGTCCGCGTAGAATAGTTACTTAGTCTTAGCGTGATGATTTATAGCTTATAGCCTTCCTCAATAAACAGGCTATCTAACACTGAAATAATTTTTCAAATCGGACCAGTAGTTCCTGAGATTAGCGCGTTCAAGTAAACAAACAAACAAACTCTTCAGCTTTATATATTAGTATATAGATTAAAGAAATAAATCGTTTAGCCATTCACCAGGACATGGGTGGTTAAGATACCTATATACCACATTGATTTATGTTAGATTATGTAAGAAGAAAGACACAAAATATAACAAGATTGTCGTGTAAAACAAAACAACACTCAATTTTAATTACAAATCGGTGTGAGATAACATTAAGTTGCTTTTAATTTCTCAATAAGGATCCTTACTTATTGTATTGTATTAAGATTATCGCAGGAGAGCCATGCATGTACAAACGGGCCGGCTCGACCGGCGTGAAACAACACTTACGTTGTGCTTCGCCGAGTGAGTGCGGATATCAGAGGTCCAAATCCTTTTAAAGGCGGGAAACGGGATTTGCAACTACTCTGGTATTGCTGGTGTCCATGGGCGGCGGTAATCGCTTACCACCAGGTGATCCGTCTGCTCGTTTGCCCCATATCCTGTAAAAAAAAATAACAACTAAGCTGACAAACAATCATACGGGACTATCTCGTGGTATGTGGCAAACACAGCCTACTATATACAAGCTGGTGTCTATAGTTATTCAGACACCAGTAACACTATGGTATAATAATACTTGAGCGTTTTCATCTTTGCCCAGAACTTTTACTAGTTCTAAAGC
Organism: Acronicta leporina; assembly: GCA_947256265.1. Lineage (NCBI taxonomy): Eukaryota > Metazoa > Arthropoda > Insecta > Lepidoptera > Noctuidae > Acronicta > Acronicta leporina. The sequence goes on along the minus strand of OX366518.1, from coordinate 13,078,687 downwards.
CGGTACGATTATCCGCTGAATATTTGGTAATGCGCTCATATCAATATAGGTAGTCTCGAAATACCACTTAAAACTGATAGTAATATTATTAAAGGGAATGTTTGTGAAGATGTGTGAATGTTTGTTACTATTTCACGCCAGAACGGCTGCACGGATCTAGATAAAATTTGACACAATCATAGTTTATATTCTATAATAAGACTTAGGTTACAGTTTATCTAGGTTGGACCCAATTCTCATGGGCAGTAGCTAGCGAATTAATATAAAAAAAAACACTGTATTCATTCTTTGTTTGTGCAATTAATTATAATAACAATTCATGCTCATACTCTTTGTCACATACAAAGTTGGTATTTTCTACAGCTGCATCGGATAGGTAACCCGCGGGATAATGAAAGTGCACTTTGTGTCCGTGTATTTATCTCAGTCCCCGTTGTTTGCATTTTATAACATAAATTAGTTTACTTTTCAAATAAAACTTTCGTTTGTTGATTCTCTTTCTTCAACCTTTTAAATATTTTGAGTATTTTGGTAAAGATATTTAATAAGGTAAAATATTAAAATAAGTAAAATATTAGATTTTCTGAATACTGTGTCTTAAATGTCACAAAATATTAAGTTTAAGAAATTGACTCAAAGATCACAGAACCTTTGAGTCAATTTTCAATCTCGATTCAATCTTGTTCGCGTTTGACTTTATTTTTAGTTTAGTAGAATAATATTTGACATTTACAAGACTGAGACTAGATTCGAATTATATATTGAACATTATGAAAAAAAATATTGGATTTGCTTTCAGAATAAAAAATGTTTTGAAAGTGAAGGATTTTACATAATCAACCCATTATATGTCCAAATGCTGGGCACGGGTCTCCTCTCACAATCAGTGGGATTAGGCTATAGTGCACCACGCTAGCCTAATGCAGGTTGGCAGACTTCATACGCCGTCGAGAAAATTTCTCAGGCGTGCAGGTTTCCTCACGATGTTTTGCTTTGCGTTTAAGTGCGTGATAATTATATTAACTATTAATACGCACATAACTTCGAAAAGTCACAGGTGCGTGCCTTGGATTTGAACTCGAGACCTTTGACTTGGCAGTCCAATGGTCATATCACTAGTCTGTCACTGCGAAATTCTCTTAAATAAGAATATTTACAACATTAATTACGTAAATTGTTATCAAAGAACGGCAACTATTTCGAAAGTACAGTCATGTCAGAGTAATACTACGCAGGAATACGCTTCACTTAACTAATGTACGTACATATGACGCGACTATGAAGTGACGCACATTTTCCGATCTATTGTGTGGGAGGACGTGAGCGTGACGCCGACCCAGATGTGTCCGGGATGGCTCGATGTACCGCAGGGCTAGCGGCAAATGAATTTAATATTCTCCGCAGGTGTAGGGTTAAAACGATACTTCAGTTGTAAATACTGATGTTGATTTTAGTAAGGGTCGACGAGAGCTGCGCGTGGCCTTGTCGTAGTTCTTCTGTATTTAATTGACGTGGAAACAACTACTTTGTGACAGGAAATGGTTATTTGTGGAATGTCAAACTTATATAAAACCATCATCACTACATAGTATAAAACAAAGTCACTTTCCGCGGTCTGTCTGTCGCTATGTAGGTATGCTTAGATCTTTAAAACTACGCAACGGATTTTGATGCAGTTTTTTTTAATAGGTAGAGTTGTTCAAGAGGAAGATTTTAATCTATTTTACATAACCCACGACTCTTAGAAACGGAGCAGCTTGGGGGAAACCACGGGCGGGTTACTAGATTTATATAAAACTTATATAACATTTTTAAGGTGATTTAAAGCTTAGAAGCAAATAAATAGAGTACTATATATCAACATACTATCTGGTGTTTGAACCTCAGTACAATCCACTCACGACATGTTAGATCTAAATTAAAGCCGTTACGAACTGTCAAATGGTCGCCGGCGACCCGGTCGATGGCGACTATGGTTTTCTATAGTTTAAGTTAGATGTTACGCGAATGGTGGCCGGTCGCCGCCGGCCTATAAATTTGGTTGCCGTTGACCGTCTCGCCCGCGACCAGTCGACAGTGCGTAATAGGTTTTAGGGATTATATCATATTTTTTTAATCATCAAATCACATAGTTTTTACTACAGTTGATGAAAATAGCTACAAATATAGAAAGAGAGTCTAAAGATGTTTTACATGTGAGCACGAAGTTGATGATTATGGTTTTGAAAGAAGTAATTTATTTAGGAGATGACTGCTGATATAAATGTATGGAAATAAATTTAATAGAAAACCCTAACACTTTACTCGAAGTGTTCTTGGGTTTTTCTATTAAACGCTCAGTAGCTGCTCGGAGTTTGGAATTTTTGCCCGGTTAATGGCAATAGGCTCGCCCCCTATTACGTGGGATCTAAACATACCGGCGAACTGCGGGTGTACCTTAGTACACCTCTACCTAGCCCTTCGGGGAATACAGTGATGGTATGTATGTATGTCAGTTTTATAGAAAACTGACATTATGAACGTAGAAATAATTATAGGTAGGTAACCACAAACCCTCGTACCTATTAACCCCGGCTTAAATAATCGCATTGTGAAAGCCCTGAATTCCACTATATCCCTGACAGACAGACAATGTTACATGATGTTGACGCCCAAACGAATGACTATAGTAAATTGAATTTTACGTTCCGCCATTTTGTGGTAATGACGTTTGATATTATCATTTAGTATTACTCTGTGAGTGTGAAATGTTTTGGGGGCAAACATATCGTGTTTCAGTAAAGAGGTATTTCGATATTTAGTTTAAGCAGTAATAAGCTATATTATTGAACTGCTAAAGCTCAAGTTCGAATCGCTCAAGTGAAGAAAAACATTATTTTTCTCATGATGTTTTTCTCAACAGCGTGTGCTGCTGGTTGACGGGTTGCAATGCACTTGTAAATTCTTTGGTGTTGTGGGTGTCAATATGTGGGTAGGTAGGTGGTTATCACTTACCATCAGGTGACCAGTCTGCTTGCTTGCCTCCCTGTTGGATTAAAAAAAACTGGCAACCCGCACTAGGGTAACGTGGTGGACTATAGTAGCCTAATCCCTCGCCACAGTTCGCCGGTATGTTTAGGTCCCATATAATAGGGGGCGAGCCTATTGCCATTAACCGGACACAAATCCCAAACTCCGAGCTGCTTTTGGGAATTTCATAGAAAACCCAATAACACTTTGCTCAACCTGGAAACCGAACCTAGGAACCTCAGAATTACTAGGCTAATGAAACAGTCTCTTACGTACTTACAATATATTTTATGGAAATATAAACTTCATTTAAAAAAACCTTGACCACGGTTTTAGTAATAGCTTGTTACTTGATCTCCCTTGCTCATAGAAACGCATCATAAATAGCGGCCCATCCCTTTCATTTATCATTTAAACACGCTCAGGAATTATGATTAAGGGTCGCGGATATCCTCGTAACCCGTAATGTTTCCTTTACGGATACAAGTTGATGATTAATTTACATTCTTCCCTTATGTCTAAAGCATCGTGTTGAGTTTTTATGTGTTTAACATAATTATGATTAGGCACTAAAAGCACTTTTTCAACCACTCGCCATGAATTTAAGCGTGATTTTTTCGTATAATGCACGTAGAATAGAAGTTTTCACCAATCCTTTTAACGAAACATTTTCATCATTTTCATTGCGACAATAATAAAAATAAAGTGATATATCACTTACATACTCACCGAATTTCAAAAACTACTTATTTATAAGTACGTAGTATATACTTATACCTACAGCTTAGAATCTACAAAGCCTTCTACATTTACGTATCCACATTAAAATAACATTCCATCACGCCTGTATGCCTGTAATAATAGGACAGAGAAGTACTGAGGCATAACCACAACAGTTTTCCAGTATATTTTTTACCGTGGGAGAGCCACGCTTCGGTACGAATGGGCCGGCTGGATCGGATAGATACCTAGGCCTCACAGAAAACTGGTGTGAAACATCACTTACGTTGTGTTTCGCCGAGTGAGTGAGGATACCGGAGGTCCAAACCGGCGGATGTCCATGGCGGCAATGATCGCTTACCATCTGGCGATCTGTCTGTTTGTTTGCCACCTATCCCAAAAAATACTATGTAATACGGAGCGAGCTTACTGAAAAATTCATAGAAAAATCTAATAAACTGTTTGACCATCGAACCCAAAACCTTTACCGTAACAGTCATGCTTACGATCACAAGACTAATTAGGCAGCTTTTATATTTACTTAAGCAACGGTCCTTCCTTATTTTTTCCTATATAATATCTTCAATCTTAATATATCTTCAAGACTAAAACATTGTCGAACTCGCCTATAAAATGCAAGTCTTACAGTCTACTCTACTTCGAAGAAGCCAGTGAAGTTTCATTTTTCAATAAAAGTTTTTCTATAGGGCAATCATTCTCTAAACTTCGAGAAGTTCTGAAGTCGGATGTTAGCGGAACAATAACTCTATAATAATCGTTTTTGTTACTTTTACTGAACTAAGTCGTTTCAGCTGTGTCGTATATAGCTTGGGAACTTTTAAAGTTTTCTTACTGTCAATATTAGGTGTATATTATAGGTACACTATATGTATACCTGTTATGCTAGAGGTCCTGGGTTCGATTCCCAGGTCAAGCAAAGTGCTATCAGGATTTTCTATGAAATTTTTAGTAGCAGCTTGGAGTTTGGGATATATACCCGATTAATGGCAAAAGGCCTGTCCCTTATTACATGGGACCTAATCATATCGGCGAACTATGGGTGTAAATAAGCACTCCTCTGCCTAACCCTTCGGAGAATACAGGCATGATGGTATGTTAACAACGCCCGATGGTAAGCAGAGTTTATAGACAGATGCATAGTCCTACGTTTGATACCCAGTTGAGTGTTTCTCCATTAGGAATTTTTGGGTACCAGTTCAGAGTTTGAATTAGTGTAGTTCTTCCGCTTTGTTCATTCAAAAATTTCATATTATCTCGTATCATCGCACGTCATGTAATTGCACCGATTTTATGTCGTTACCCTAAAGGTCCTGGGGTTGATTCCCAGTCGAGTAGTGTCGTTGGGTTTTTCTATAAAATTCTCAGTAATCGTTCGGTAGGCGACAAGGCCATTAATATATATATATATATATATATATAATACAATAATTATAACAATTAACTAATGATAAAACATAAAGTACTATAACATACATATAACTATAAAAACTATCACTATATGTACGGCGCTAGGGATATGGCCTCGGAAACGTCGGAACACTACACCTCTCGGCCAATACTCCTCCTTCATGAAGGACGTTAATGGCAATTGGCTTGGGATATAAACATACCGGCGAACTGTGGGTGTACATTACTAAGCCTCTGCCTTACCCTTCGGTGAATACAGGCGTGATGGTGTATTGAAAGGCTCCCGCAATACTATATAAATACAGCTATTGTAATTTGCATTATTTACTTCTTATCTACTTATTTTTTCAGTAAACCATTTCTAACTCCTTCCGATATGAACCTTAAAAGGCCGAGCAATTAAATAAGGCCCAAAAGTTAACCATACCGCGGCTAATTGCGACGGAGTGGCCTGAAGACTCGACCCTCGGGTAATAAGCAGCCGGGTAGAAATAGGCCTCAACACTCCTTATCTCCTTTGAAATCTAATACATACTTTACCCTTACAAGATGTAAGATGCGAACATTAGGGGCAATTAGTGAGAGTCGATGGGTTTTATGGCTTATCGTTTAGAGTAACGGTTAAAGGAGCTGCCCACTACACAGGGACAGGAATGGAGGGCACAAATACAAAGTTCAAGTTCAAGTTCAAATGTTTTTATTTCAAATAAGCTTTTACAAGCGTTTATGAAACGTTGTGATTCTAGTTGCACGGTTCCAAAAGGTCGATCCTATGGAGAAGAATCCGGCAAGAAACTCCATGGACACTCTTTTAAAATAAATAAATTACTAATTTCACTGGTACAATATTGCGATAACAAGATGTGAGGTCGACTATATTAAACGAAGATTCTCGTTATTTGACAACCCGATGTCATTTCTAAATAAAAAACTATGTGGTAAAAACGCACACCATCAAAGCGACAAATAAAACTAGGTGTCAAACGCAGAGAACGCAGAATTCTAGTAGTAGATATATAAAAAAAATATAGCCGGAGAATATAGCCAGCTCCATCAAGTAGGTATATCCGTCTATATAAATTAAAATCAATTGCCGCATGTATGTAAAAGCATCGTGTGAGAATAGCTCGAAAGATTTGTCTATTTCTCGTTACAAAACATTTTTTTTTAAATCTAAGTCATGCAGGCTAAACTACGTATGGGAAATTAAGAGTGATTAAATTATTTACAATAATCATACGAGCATCAACTTGTTACAAAAATATATTTTATCGTTTACGGATGGACACCCATATCATTGGGGTTTACTGTCATAATAATATGCACGGCACTCTCAGTAGAACGAATGTTAAGCACTATGCAATTCCACTTTAGTTGCTTTTATCATAGCAGAATAAGATTTGCTTGCGCTTTTAAGAAACTTTCACAATGCCGCGATAAACACTGTCACCTGTCATATAGTTTAACTTCAAGGAATAAATAGGCTTTCATAGCAAGTGCAAAGAAAAGCCTCCGGCACAAGTTATAGCGTACTTTGTATCTCTGTTCAAAGAAACATCGAGATAAGCGGACTCATTCAAACGTCCGTCTAACCGTCTTTTCAAGACTGTAGAGGATTGCTTTTTTTGTTATTATTGAGAGTGCTGACAAAATGCTCGGACGGTGTGACATAATAACTCTTTGAAATCTAAAGCTAAACAATTCTAGCAACGAAGTGGTGGTAATGTCGGACATTTACTACTTGGTAGAAGTCTTATATTACCCTCCACGTTTCTCAGTTACCGATGAGGATATTTTCTTTCACTTATATAAGAATTAGAATTCGTAAAAAACAGACCGTATACACAAATATGTTTTGGAACCAAATCTTTGACCCGTGGTGCAGACCCCAGTAGTGAAATAAACTATTAATAAAAAATAGAGATAAGATAAACTAACTCTACCGTGGGAGAGCCATGCTTCGGCACGAATGGGCCGGCTCGACCGGAGTGATAGCACGGCCTCACAGAAAACAGGCGTGAAACAACACTTACGTTGTATTTCGCCGAGTGAGTGAGGATACCGGCGAAACCCTTTTAAAAGGCGGGCAACGCACTTGCGACTTCTCGGATGTCGCGGGTGTCAATGGGTGGTGATAAGCACTTACCATCAGATGATCCGTCTACTTGTTGGCCTCCCTATCCCATAAAAAAATAGCTCTTCTGTATTAATTGGTTCACACGTCAAGCCTCTAGGTAGGGCAAAGAAATCGCAAACATAAATAACAGCTAAAACATTACGCTCCCCTTCGTCTTCCCCAAAGTCGAGTGCTAAAGTCATTCTTTTATATACTAAAGTGAACAATGCATGTAATACACAGTAATAAAGTTAATGAAGACACATTTTCTTACCTCTCCTTTTCTTTGGATCTACGAGTTTGATTAAAGTAGTTAGAGGTAATCTCATTGCGGAATCCACCTACAAAATACAACAAAATCCTGTCCTGACGTCTGTCTATTATCTTAAAATCTTATCTTACAGAAATTGAAATCTGTTAGTTTAGAAGGGTAATATTTATACCCTTGCAGATGCTGGAATAGGACGAAATTAAAATCCCTGTTTAATTTTCTAAAATCATAGATAACTTCATAGTTATATGTCAATAAACTTTCAGGCAAGCAGACAAAAATCCTAAAAACGGTAAATTATGTTTAAGCTTTGCTTAACTACTACATACTTAGACAGTAGTTTTCAATCACAGAAAATAGTTTCTATTTGTTTATTGGCATAGATTACTATCGTTATTTGTCATCATCAGAGCGGTTTACTCGCTAAAAGATAGGCAAGAAATCATTGAAAAAGTATTGGGTAAAATATTTTGTATAGTTCATTTTCCACACAAAGGCTGAAGTTTTGTTTTCATTTCAGTAACCTGTCACGTCTTTTGAAGCTGTGTGTCGCTCACAAAAGATCGGCCACGGTGATACGAACAGTCTGGTAGATCGAAACAGTTTTTATATTGCCCAAAAATAAATAAACCTTATCCATAGTAACTTCGAAACTGAATAAAAACAAAAAAAAGAAATGAAGCGGAAATAGTACCTAGAGTTAAAAATTAAATATATAGAAATAGACTAAGGTGTTGCAGATGTCCATAGGTAACTGCTTACCATTAGACGGGTCGTAAGCTTATTTGTAAACAAGCATACGGCAGTACAGTGGTATAAAAATATTAGATAAGATAATTATTATGTAAGTCACTCACTGACCATCTCCTCGTTTTATATGCACAGTGATCTGAAAATAAAAGAAAATTACGTGAATAAAATTATTGTCACTTCATATGTTCATAGGTAGGAGTTTCATTTTTTTTCTCCTGAAGGGTAGGCAGATATGTACCTTATCTTTTATCCAGTCTCCCGGTATATTTTTAGTCATAGGTATGGTATAGGGGGCGACCCTATTGCCATTAATTTATCATAAATGCATGCAGTAATAATCTTATGTTAAACACTTTGCGAACCTTGGAATCGAACCACGGATATCACACCAAGCAGCCGTGCTTACGACTCAATGGAGTAGGGGTAGCGAACCTTTGTACCTTAATATAGTCATTCGATCATTAATGAAGCCATATTGATCAGCTGTCAAAAAAGAGGAAAACAACTTCCGACACTTAACTAAATTTTAAACCCGGGTCGTGAGTTTTCGGACACGTGCCCCCAATGGCCGCGTGCCATTAAGGGCACGTGGCTAAAATAATCATTTTCATAGGATTATTTCATTCATCAGTGCACGAGACGAATGACACAATGTTATTAAGCATCACAACATTGATACGTCAACATTATTATGATGACATTGTCAACACGGTTTAACAAAAACAATATCTCTGAATTCATGATTTAATCCTATAATAATTACTAATATTAGGGACAATGGCAGGCGAAGTCACGCGGTCGGATAATAAGTTTTAAGAAGCAGAAGGTTCCATTCAAAGTTTCGGAGTGAAGGGCTGATTTATGTAGGTAATCTGTGTATTATGGCCGCTAGCACGCCTCCCCGCCCTAATTCAATTCGTAGCCGCTCGATAATCCACCCTATAATTGTATCTGTGGTCTCTGTATTGTAAACAAACATCCTTTGAGAGAGAGAGATAAGACGGATTGTTTTGTTATCCTCTAAGTAATTTTGTTAGAAGATTCATTTGTGAGCGTTGACCGTAGGTAACTACTGAAAATAAGTTAGATTTTTTCGTAAAACAAGGTATTATTGGACTTTTTTTTGCATGAGACTGATTGCAAAATTGAGTTGATTTGTTTTTTACAACAAGGAGATGAGACACTTTTTTAAATTACATAGCTTACTTTCATCACAAATGAGTTTTAGTACGTCATCATTATTGTAATTCATCCTATATTAAACACAAAACTACATACCTACTATAAAATGATAAAGCGAAATATAACGGGAAAGAGAATTAGTGATCAAACGTGCAAGAGGGCCTAAATATAGCATCAAAAAGTTTTTTCTCACAACAAAGAAACATTTTGTCTGCCTAACAACAGACTAGAAGAACCTTGTCTTAAGAATACATTACCAGAAGTCAATATCATCTGGATCTGGGTAACGGTATCTTTGGACGCTTACCCTAAGATGGAATTTTCCGAAAGGGTTAATTCAGGGTTACTTTGAGGCTCGGGAATCCGGGATTCCGACAGTATTCATAATAAGTTTTGATAGAATGTCTTTTAATATCAGGCTATACTTTTTGATTATGATTTCAATGTAGGTATAGTATATTTTTTATTAGACTGCCTACCATATAGATTATTGAGTTCTGATCCTTGCTGTTCTTTGTATTTGTTACATGTTGGCCAAATAAACGGTTTTCATTTCGTATTTCTTTCGTTAGTTTAATGAATAAGTGTTTATGGGCGATTATTACTGCCACCCAAGATACAAGCGCCCGCTTAGTTTGGGAGACAGTATCAGTACCTAAAGCACAATACAATTTCTTGTGTCTATTTTTAAGTCATCTTTGTGAACTGTATAATTTGCGACAATAAAGATTTATTATTATTTATTATTATTATTTATCACGTAAATAGTCGCCAAATTATTTCAAGTTTTCCAAAATATATTGTTTAATGCTTTGGATTCTTAACAGGATGGATGGCCACGAGTAGACTGAGGGATTCAGCGTCTTAATTGTTTAATAATTATTAGCAGTAATTTAATTCAAATAAATAGGAGTTCGATACAGGAGTTCGTTTTGCTTGAATCGCGTCATATTGCTGTTTAACAAAAAGCTGTTCATCAGATCTCTGATCTTCAGCCTGAAGTCCTGTGGTTAGTTGACTTGAATGTTCTCAGAAGAGGTAGCTGGTAGTTGGACTAGCATCCTACTCAATCGTCTCGCTCTTCACCTCGCTAACGCTAGACGGCCTGTGACGGTCGTGGCAAAGATAATCACGAATCTGAAGGGCGTGAATATAGTTCGAGGAAGTTTTTTTTTGGTTTTGTACAAGAACGACAAACCTTGCCATCTCCTCAGGTGGCATAGCCCAAATCCTTTTAAAGGCAGGCAACGGTAAACTTGTGACTCCTCTGGTGTTGCGGGTGTCGATGGGCGACGGTTATCGCTTACCATCAGGTGATCCGTCTGGTCCTTTGCTCCCATATCCCATAAAAAAAATCTGAATGAAGATATTCCGAACACCAAAAAAAATTTAGCTGTTTCTGATTATAACATCAACATGTCTAACACTTCAGTCTACGCATGGATTCTTCAATAATATTAGTACCTATAATGCGATAAAAACTGTCCAAAGTAGTTTTGTTACTATGTTTACAAACATTTTACGATATAAAATAGATATTTCGTTCCTAGTTTCATTGTCGTCATTAACGTTCTTGTAATTAACTTTGTGGACACAAAAGGACTTCTTGAACAATGTATAGGGCTTAAATAATAAAAATGTTACGGTTTCTACTCAGTAAGATATTTGCGGTACCTACAATGAAATAGATAGTAAGCTGTGTGCTGTAGTAAAAAGTAAGCTGCATTTCGGGATGATATTAAACTGAGATTTCATTATAATTATTTTATCATCATATAATATTATTAGGCAAATGGCGTCCACTGCTGAACAAAACCTCCACCAAAGACTTCCAGAAAAGACTGGCAAAAATGAGGAGACCCGCAGAAGAATCTTTCACGTGGGAGAGCCATGCTTCGGCACGAATGAGCCGGCTCGACCAGAGTGATACCACGGCCTCACAGAAAACCGGCGTGAAACAACGCTTGCGTTGTGTTTCGCCGAGTGAGTTGAGGTTACCGGAGGCCCAAACCCTTTTAAAGGCGGGCAGCGCACTTGCGACTCCTCTGGTGTTGCGGGTGTCCATGGGCGGCGGTTATCACTTACCATCAGGTGATCCGTTTGCTCGTTTGCCCCCCTATCCCATAAAAAAAAAAACGTAGTTGGTGACATAGCTTAACGGATTAGCAAGCTTAAGTGGCACTAAGCGGGGCACATAGCTCGTAGTGAGCAGAAAGGTTCTCAAGTGGAGACCACGCACCGAAAAACCTCAAACAAAATGGACAAACGACCTGGTGAAGGTTGCTGTGAGGAGTTGTTGGATGAAAGCAGCATAGGTATGTACAATTTGCTGTAAATTAATTTAAAGGGAGATTTAATTTAAAAATCCACGAATTCACCAAATTAAGCACTGAATTCACTACAATTACTGTAACATGAAATAAAGATTTTAATAAGCATTTTACAGAAAAGAAATAAAGACACTCAGTACCAGTAGTCGGAATAAACATTATGTTTATTCGCGGGCTTGGAAATAAAAAGAACACCCTTTTCGGTAGGAATTGTTTTGTTTACTTGGCGCCTGGGCGTCCAAAACAACATTGTTTGTTGTTTTGATTATAAGGAGAAAGTTGATCCTTATCCATTCCAAAGTATTTTTTACGATCATAATTTTTGAAGCATAAAATGTACCAAGTTTAATTAAATTTCAGAAACGTAAATGCATTACGATGCTGCAAACTAGGTTTTAACAAAAACAAATGGTGATAAATGTAAAATGTAAATTGATGTTAAATGATAAATGTAAAAATGTATTGGTGATAAATGTAAAAATGTATTGGTGATAAATGTAAAAAAGTAAAATGATGATTCCCGCCCAAATCCATCAAAATTGTTTTACATAACATATCATACCATCACGCCTGGTTTAGGCGGAGGCGTACTAATGTACATCCACAGTTCACCGGTATGTTTAGGTCCCATGTAATAAGGGGCGAGCCAATTGCCATTAACCGGGCACAAATTCCTAACTCCGAGCTGCTACTGGGAATTTCGTAGAAAAACCCAATAACACTTTACTCGACCTGGGAATCGAACCCAGGACCTCTAGCGTAGCAGTCGCGCTCAGGACCATTAGGCTAATGAGGCAGTTCAAAGGCAAAACTGGATACAAACAAAAGAACAGACTAATTGGGTTTTAATATTAGTTTGGAAGTAGACTAAAAATATGGATAATATCCATTAACACCACGGAAAGTAACGGTCAATTTTATGAAAAATTTAATATACAGTGGGTCAAAAAGGCCATGAAAGATAAATAAATTGACTACAAAGAAGGATATATTTAAAAGCTTTTAACTATCAAGGATAGTACTTACGAATAAGGAAGTTTTATCCACTTAATAGACACAAAGGGAGGTAGAGTTGTTTGGCGATGTCGAAGCTATTTTTTAAGTTGGAAATAGAAGGTAGTCGCTCGGATATTTACTTAGGTACTTGTTTACGTCAAACGTCTTTTCCCTAGAGAGCTTAGTGCTGAGGTTGATAATCTTGGTGCTATAAATTTAAGATGTGATGGTTAAGTTGCGAACCTTATAAATTATGAGTGAAGCGGGTAAGTACCAAACAGAACAGTTGAGAATTGTCAGCGACTAAGGCCCACTTGCACCAAATTCTTAAATGTGTTTAAGTCATATTTAAACATATTTAAGAAGTTGGTGCAAGTGGCCCTAAGTGTCAGTGTTTTGTTCACTTTTAACAAACATTTGTATGAACATGTTGTTGTTCTGGGTTTGTGTTTGAACGCACCCACGATACAGGAGAAAATGCTAGAGTGGGGAAATATTTTTTTTATATATGTGTCAGTGTTGTACAAGTAAATATTATAGAATGTAAGTATTAGCTATACGGAGTCACAGATGTGTCGATTTACGTTAGTCTTCGTACGTTTCAACATCACTTTGACGACTAATTTATTTCAGTGACTGTCTGGCACTTGACAAAGGTTATAGACGAAAAGTTCATTAATAAAATAAAACAAATTACCTACCATCGGCTCCCAGCCCATCATTACGCCGTAGGGCTGTAACGGCTGCCCCAAATCCCTATCACGAGGGTCTCTCATTCTAATTTAATTACGTCACTGATGACCTCATCACGCTGGCCCCTGTTTTATTTAAACATCCTGTGATGTTATTTCAGGAGTAACAGAAATCTGACCTTGAACTTCCCCGGATCATTTGACTAATTGTTTAATGTAACTTTTTATATCTTAATTTTGCGAACTTGGAAATAGGGTTAATAACTGAGCTCAGCATATTCTGATGCTGAATAAATTGCTTCTAAGTTGCCCTAACACTCAACATAGTACGTAGCTAATTCCGATTATGATCAAAACTTATCTTAGTGGCTTACTAAAAATATTTCCCTTAAAATTGAGTCGTCTTCCTTGCCGTCTACCGAATTTTAAAACGTCGCTATGATGCAAGTAACAGCATATTCATATTTTTAAAGCTACAGGAAACTCATGGCGGCCGCAGCTCGCAAGTTGACAAAGGGAAATTGAATGTCACATGTCCGTTCAGCGACAATGCACGCTTGCAACAGCCGATAGAACATTTTCTATTGACAGCCCTAGCGTGGCTGAACTGGGAAACTGTTTTTAATTGTTTTTCAATTGAAAATCGACGACTTTGTTCATGCAATGAGAAGTTTAGAAAACTTTTTTAGTTCAGTCTCTACCATAATAGGTACTTGTATGTGGCATTGAAGATGATTTGGACTGCGACTTATTTCACTGGACAAAGGCATTATCATAGTTGTTGTATCGTAGGCAGTATCATATTCATACTATTCGATTTTACATCAATATAACGATATTATTTAATTCCCGACGTATCGGATCCTTTGCAGCATCCATGGTCACGGGTAGACTGAGATGTTGGATGTCTTAATGTTAAATGCGATTTATCTTGGTATTACGTTTTTGTGGCAAACTCAAACTCCGCCGGACCCTTAATATGACGTAATAGGTACGACTTTTTTTTAAAAAAAAAAGGTTACTAGCAATGTGAATCGCACATCACTAGTATTCTCGTTAACCCCTCGTGCTAAGCTAAAATGCTTGTGTTACGAGTGGGTTCACGTCGGTAGTGTAAAGGGTGGGTTTCGAACCGGCAACCACATGATCGCCAGTCCGACGCCTTAGCCATTAGGCTACCGCCGCTTCAAACATTGATCTTCGTACTGACATATCTGCTCTTAATTGCGAACGCGAAAAGGGTCACGTAAAGTCGCGTAATTGCCATAAAACGTGTGCTATCGTGGATTCGGAGTATTATGTAAAAGAGCCGAGGTTGGCCGAATGCCAGCGAGTAAAGCCGACGCGTCACTAGTTCAACAGGTCACCACGAAAACCTGAAACATTAGCCTCTTAAAATTTTATCGTCATGCAATTTATGAGGTGTGAATTCTTTATTTTCGTTTTTAGTACCTATTTTGATTTGTGTGGCATCGTCTCTCAGAATCAAAGATATTTTTGTGATCAATTAAATGTCTAGTAATAATGTTGTCTTCAAAAAGAGTGTGATAAGATTTTTATAGGTTCGGCAACGCGCGAGTGATACCCCTGGTGTCGCAAGGGTCCATAAGCTACATAACCGCTTACCATCACGCAGGCCGTATGCTTTTTTGCAACCTTAGTGGTATATAAAAATGGTGTGCCTAAAATTATTTGAGTACCTATCTGACTGCCTTATTAGGCTTGTCTTTGCAAGCATACCATCAATGTGGCATGTACTAATGTGACAGCCAAAGTTTACTGGTATGTATAGGTCTCATGTAAATGGACCGGGTCTATTGCCAACCGGGTGCAAATACAAACTCCGAACTGCTACTGAGAATTTCATTTATATAAAAAAAAAAAAAAAGATAAGATATAAAATTAAAGATACGATACGATAATAGATACGACGGATAAGATAGAAATTTACGATCAAAGGACTAATTTTTTTTTTTGTACTCTGAATGTAATTTTTCACTGTAGTTTTATTTTCAATCAAATGTTCTAGGTTCAAATATAAATGCTACCATATTGGTTCTAGATTTTCATTTGACGCCGGAAAATGAAGTTTTTGACACATGTCACAGCGATCCGGAAGTTTATGTGTCGAATGCAGCGTGTGTTCATCGAATTGCCAAAATAAGTAACATAACCAGAGACTGAGGGCCACTTGCACCAACTTTTTAAATGTGTTTCAATTATATTTAAACACAACTTTTCATACAAATTTTGTGTTTAAATACATTTAAAAGTTGGTGCAAGTGGGCCTGAATTTTATTTATCCGAAAGTAGAATTTAGGTAGTTTTTGTAAACTTACGTTACTGAACTTATGTACGTTCATTATTGCTCTAATCTGACGCCAAGACGACCAAGCCACAGATCTTGACTAAGCTTGTGAAGTGAAGGCCTGTAGATTTTTCTCATTATAAACAATTTTACAAACTTAAAAAAAATCAAATCTTGCTCTTTATAATATACTTACGTATTAGTATAGATGCACACTAGACATTGCGATATCACTCGAATCCTAAAATGCTATTATAGATTTAGAGACAAAAGTTAGCTCAAGTCCGGATCAAATCTGATTTGTATCTTCGTCAAATTGTTTAGGCATGAAAAGGTTACAAACGAATTTTGTTTCACATTATTTTATTATATTACAGAAATAATGGAAGCTTCAAGAAGCCCCCTTTCAGTTAATACAGCTAATGGGTGGAAGCCAATAATTAACAATTTCATTTAACCGCTGTAGTACCTAATTACTTACCGATTTTAATTAATACTCCTTTAATTAACTCTAATTTACCCTTCAAAAGCTTAATATTAAATTACCTTGTACAAAGATCTAAACCTGATTTAAGGAGTTCTTGAAACACAATTTGCGTAATTATGAACCTCTGAAGTCGCCGTTGCTTTTTTCACGACTTTTTATATTGTCCTTTGCTTGTACAACCTTTTTTTAACTTAGTTGGCCTTTTTGAATTTACTTTTAAGTTACTTCGATGTAGTCGCTAGAGTTCTTATATTGTATTTTTTCCAGTATTTTAGCAAACGAGTAGACAATAAGTAAGCGATTACCGTTGTCCATTGACATTTAACGTGGGAGAGCCATGCTTCGGCACGAATTGGCCGGCTCGACCGGAGTGATACCACGGCCTCACAGAAAACCGGCGTGAAACAACGCTTGCGTTGTGTTTCGCCGAGTGAGTTGAGGTTACCGGAGGCCCAAACCCTTTTACAGGCGGCAACGCACTGGCGACTCCTTTGGTGTTGCGGGTGTCAATGGGCGGCGGTTATCGCTTACCATCAGGTGATCCGTTTGCTCGTTTGCCCCCATAGACCATAAAAAAAAACACCCGCAACACCAGAATAAATAAAAATCAATATTCTGGGACATTTTTATACAGCACCATGTAGTCCCAAACTAAGCAGAGCTTGTACTATGGGTACTAGACAATGGATGTAATACTTATATACTTTTTTTTTAAAATACATAAGAAACACCCAGACGAACACAAACACTTATATTCATCACATAATTTTTTGTGTCCTGTGAGAATCGAACCCACGACCATGAGGTCATCAGAGGATTCACAAGTGCGTTGCCTGCCTCGTAAAAGAATTTGGGCTTCTGTTTTTATGTGAGACCACATCACTTCGGTCGAGCCGGCCCATTCGTGCCAAAGCAAGGCTCTCCTACGGTTTTTCTTTATTGTGTACAACATTGGCAATGTAAAAGATTGAGACACATAATTGATATGACTTTTTTGTTTTATAATGTCTGCCTTCGAACGATAAAGATTATTTTTAAACATACCATACCATCACGCCTGTAGTCTCTAAAGGGTTAGGCAGAGGTGTACCAATTTACATCCACATTTTGCCGGTAGGTTTGTGGTTTGTGGGCCCCATGTAATAGGACCCACAAATCCCAAATTTCGAGTTGCTACACAGAATTTTAAATAAAAACACAATAAATAGAACTTTGCTCGAACCCGGGACCTCTAGCATAGTAGACGCACTTAGCATACTATGCTCACGACGCAGTTTTATTTTTAAACTAATATATTTTTTGTGAGTGGCTTGGATGAATCAATGTGACACTTCGCACTTCCCTAAAACTTATTCACTAACTGCATTCTACTTGCGAATTTGTCCTCGTCATCTGTGTACAAAGTTTTATCAAAATCCGTTCAGCCGTTATGTGATTGAGTAACAAACGTTTAAATGTTATGAGTACCTACATTACTACATAAACTAAGATTAAAAAAACGTTCAAACTACAAACAATTCTACTTTCAAGTCCGCTGACATTTTGGTACATTTTTGGCACAACAAAACAGAAGTGAGCTGTAAATCAGTGACGTCATAATTTCAGTGACGCAGGCATTGCCTTCCGGTAGCACACCTGAGCCGCCTGTATTTTGTTTTATGTGGTACATTTTGCTGCCATTTGAATATTAAGTAGGTACCTACCTACTAAGCTAGTATATTTTCTTTGCTTCTTTTTTTAAATTACCTACTAGTTAGCGGAACGAATAGTCAGCTAATGCAATATGCTGCTAGGCTAACATGCATGCCACAAAATAATGTTGTCGTGCAACATCTTGTGACAAAACTATGGCTAAAGATGAGATAATTTTAATACAAAAATTATGACACGGAAAACATGACATGCTTCCTGGACACAGGAAGGTATTTCGCAAATCTTTACTCAAGGCATACTGGATTCGTCTTCCATCTTAACTAAGTTAAAATGATAATAATGACATGCATTGATGTATGATATTTTTTAAATAAAGATTACTAGCAATCTGGTTCGCATATTATTGTGAACTCCTCGTGCTAAGCTAAAATGCTTGTGTTACGAGTGGATCCACGTCGGTATTGCAATGGGTTGGTTTCAAACTGGCTACCACATGATCGCAAGTCTGACGCCTTAGCTATTAGGCTAAAGCCGCTTCATCTTTCTTATATCCCAATTTCTGCTTGCCAGTATATACCTAGTGAATTTTAATAAAGATGATAAATTATGTTTTCCTTCACAAAATATTAGTACAGTCGCCGTCAGATATATTGTAGCAGACAAGATGACCAAATACATCTGAACAATTTAAAATGTCAATAAGTTCCATACACTACAAGCAATTGCTCAGATAATAATGAAGTAATGAATGTTCAGATATTAATGGTAACTTGTAGTGTATGGAACTTATTGACATTTTAAATTGTTCAGAAGTATTTGGTCACCTTGTCTGCTACAATATATCTGACGGTGACTGTACCTATCTACGCTTTATTACGAAAAAAAAGTTTATAAATTACGCAAAGTAATACAGAATATATTATATAGAGTATGCTCAGCTACATAAATGAAATAAAAATCAACTCGAAGTACATAAATCCGAGAGCTTTCCTCACTATTTCACTACAGAATAGTGAATATCTAATATATTAATTAACTTAAACCCGACTCAGTGAAACCCTAATCATGACGTGTTATTGCGATCAATTTTAAGGTTGTGAGACAAAGATGGTACTATCTAATATGTAGAATGGCATCTCTCTCTTTCAGTCACAAAAAGGGCGTCTTAACACACATCATGGTGCGGCTTCTGAAACTGAGTAATCTTCGTGATTTAGTTGGTAAATTATTTTCTCACGCACGAACGAAACATACCTGAATTATTAATTAAGGGACAACGTTTTAAATGACTAGCTTAAAACGTCTATGTGCCGTGTGATTCCTACCATAAATCTAAAGTTTATGTAAACTGAATACAAAATAGCTTATCTTTGTCAAGTATTTTATTTTTAAACTTTTGGATGCTTTTATGTCTAATCTTAGAAGTAAAAACAGGGTTTAAAATGGAGCATTGATTTCAATTATAGTGTATAGTGCTCTCATATAATACACGAAGAAACACTGAAAAAACATTTGAAGACGATCTTAAAAATTTAAAACCGGCTACGAAAAAAAAACATGTTTCGTATTTCGTTGTATGAAACAAGAAAATATTCGAATGATACTATTCGAATTTAAATCTACAGTTACAGTAGTAACTTGGTGGTAGTTTCTTAATACATCGAGACCCCTCCGTGCCTCGGAGAGCACGTAAAGCCGTCGGTCCCGGCTGTCATACGAACTCTTTGACAATTGTTAGTGGTAGTCAGAAGCCCGAAAAAGCCTGACAACCAGTCTATCCTCCGAATATCGGTATTGCCTAGAAAGTTGGTTGCGGAAGTTTGATGGCAGTCGCATCGTGTAAAATGCTGATATTCAGCCGCATCTGGATAGACTGGAGCCGATCCCGACCTAGTTGGGAAAAGGCTCGGTGGTTGATGATGAAGTCATTATCATAATACTACAAAGGCAATCCTAAAAATTAGACATCGACGCAAGCGAGGCCACGGGCTAAAGCGTGTAATGTACAAAATACATAAACTGCCACATTACCCTAGTGGTCCTGAGCGAGACTACTACGCTAGAGGTCCTGGGTTCGATTCCCAGGTCGAGCAAAATGTTATTGGGTTTTTCTATGAAATTCCCAGTAGCAGCTCGAAGTTTGGAATTTGTGCCCGGTTAATGGAAATAGGCTCGCCCTATTACATGGGACCTAAAAACATACCGGCGAACTGTGGGTGTACATTAGTACGCCTCTGCCTAAACCTTCGGGGAATACAGGCGTGATGGTATGTTATGTATGTATACATAGAACTAACCGTAAGGTAAGTCATGTCGGTTGAGAGGCAAAGTAACTTGCTTTCAATAGATGTTACTGACGTCACCTTTAAGACGTAAGTTCAGAATGTGAAGGTAAATTTGACATGGCACACTTGCCATGTCGAAAATTGCCGCGAGCCCACTGGACTCACGGTGGTTTAGGGGGGTTAACCAGAAGACGCCGGTTCGAATCCTGCGTGCGAGTCGAATTTTCCCATTACTAAATAACTTTATATTCTTAGCATGAAAAATGCAAAAAAATCACAAAAAGATAGAAAATACTTGCTTAAAGATATCAACAAGGTATCTCATTTTACGTCAGAAAATACACGTGCAGAAGACAAAGACGTAAATATTATTACGTAAACTTGAGACATGAGCTATCTCTTTCATTACAGTGCCGTATCACACAAATTAATGGGCTTCAGTAAGAGTATGACGTTCTTAGTATGCATCGCTCGTGCTACTCATAATGGAATAAGATTTTAGTTCTAGATAAACTGGTGCATATAATACTTGATAACATTATTATCAACGGTGAAATTGTAAACACAGAGGTTTAATTTTATAGAATAAATCTTTTATATGATAAATCTTTTTGATTCTTAGGTCAAACAGATTTTTCTGATGCGGAGTTTAATTAGTGGCCGGTTAATGGCAATATTCTCGTTCCTTTCACATGGGACCTTAACGTACCTACCAGCAAGCTGTGGGTTCACATGAGGACATCTCTACATATCCTTTTGGGGATTACAGGCATGATGAAATAGAATGCTACGTTATGCGAAACCAATAAACAAGATAAATGACTGAGTTATAAATGACTGCCTCATTAGCCAAGTGGTCCTGAGGGCGACTGCTACGCTAGAGGTCCTGGGTTCGATTCCCAGGTCGAGCAAAGTGTTATTGGGTTTTTCTATGAAATTCCCAGTAGCAGCTTGGAGTTAGGAATTTGTACCCGGTTAATGGCAATAGGCTCGCCCCCTATTACATGGGACCTAAACATACCGGCGAGCTGTGGGTGTACATTAGTACGCCTCTGCCTAACCCTTCGGGGAATACAGGCGTGATGGTATGTTATGTTATAAACAAGATAAATGACTGAGTGAAAGGCTTCTATGTTTAATTATGGCTTGTTTGAATTCTAAAAATTGTAGGCAATCAGTGTAAATGTATCTTTTATTGGTCGTTATGTATATAAATAAATAAAAATTACTGAGTGAATGAGATCATATAATTATGATTTTGATTATTATTGATGAAATTTAAAAGAGTCAATGACACGATGGACCGACAATTTGAAGAACGTGGCTGGCAGCGGATATATGCGAGCTGCCCAAGACCGGGATGGTTGGCACTCTTTGGGGGAGGCCTACGTTCAGCAGTGGACGGCAATATGCTGATATCATGATGATGAAAAGAGTCAATTAAATAGCACGCGTGAAGATTGCGTTCCTCTAAACAAGGAACTCAGGCGTAACGGTAAGTATATTAATCAATTAAGTGATGGCTGTGAGAGCCGCCAAGTCATTATCAGCATGTTCTCATAGGCGAACGGTAACATTACTCGTCTTATCTGGCGTATGAGCGTACCTACCGCTTCACATAAATTACGCTGCTCGCGTACGCGTGCTTAGGGTGGAGTTTTACGAATAAGACAACAAGGGTTTGAAGCAGAGGTGTAGCATTAGACGAGCTCATTTACCGAATGAACCTGTGCGCGATTGCTACGCTAGAGGTCCTGGGTTCGATTTCCCGGTCAAGCAAAATGTTATTCTCAGTAGCAGCTTGGAGTCTGGATTCGTGCTCCGTTAATGGCAAAAGGCTCGCCCCTATTACATGGGACTTAAACATACCAGCGAACGGTGGGTGTACATTAGTACACCTCTGCTTAATCCTTCGGGGAATACAGGTATGTTTGTATGACAGATTATTGATGTATTATTATAAATTTCTAGATCTATTCAACACTCGATGAAGCGCGAGCAATTTTGTGTGAATGCTTCAGTTATATCCGCATCTGTGATTAGAGCGCTTTGCAGAACATAATTCAGACTATATCGGTATGTTGCTACTGCGTAGCAGAATTTCGAGCGAACGCATACCATTTTGTAAAGGGAGAGTTTCACTGTGACGCTTTTCCTTTTATTTTGTGAATCTTTGCCATTACCATAAATGATGAAAGTCAGAAGTGGACAGACGATACTAGAGAACTTTTTGCACTACCAAAGGAAGGTATTATGTTTATGGATATATTTATCCTACAGAAAAGGGCCATCCGTGCAATCTACGATATGGACCCCCGCGATTCCCTAAGAACCTATTTAACATAACATAACATAACATACCATCACGCCTGTATTCCCCGAAGGGTTAGGCAGAGACGTACTAATGTACACCCACAGTTCGCCGGTATGTTTAGGTCCCATGTAATAGGGGGCGAGCCTATTGCCATTAACCGGGCACAAATTCCTAACTCCGAGCTGCTACTGGGAATTTCATAGAAAAACCCAATAACACTTTGCTCGACCTGGGAATCGAACCCAGGACCTCTAGCGTAGCAGTCGCGGTCAGGACCACTTGGCTATTGAGGCAGTTACCTATTTAAGAACATCGATATACTACATCTTAGAAAACATAATGTACGTCCGCAAAAACCTGCAGAAGTTTAGTATTAACAGTAACTTCCACAACTTTAATACTAGGAATAAACATAAAATAGTGGTACCAAAATTTAGACTAACTAAAACAAATAAATCATTTCTAGGGAATTGTTTACGTTTCTACAATAAACTCCCAAAATGTGTGACCGATCTCACTGGCAAGAAATTTAAAAGGTACGTCAAATCTGTTCTTCTAAAGAAGGCCTATTATAAAATCAAGGACTACGTTGACGATAAGAACGTGTGGTCGTTAAATACGGATGCACTTGTGGCCTCCCTGGCAAACTGAAGCTATTGATTATTAGAAACTATTCATAATGTTTATTAATTTCATGTTGGTCAGTTAGTAGCTATGGTAGGTACCTTATAAGTAGATGGACATAACATGTCTAAGGACACCTAGTTCCATTTGTCGCTTTGATGGTGTGCGTTTGTTACCACATAGTTTATTTATTATCTAGAAATGACATCGGGTTCTCAAATAATGTGAATCCTCGTTTAATATTGTTGACTTCGGTCAAACTTGGACATCCTCCAACGTTCACACATCTTGTTATCGCAATGTTGTACCAATGAAGATTATAACTTATTTTCTTTTAAAAGAGTGTCCATGGAGTTTCTTGCCGGATTCTTCTCCATAGGATCAACCTTTTGGAACCGTGCAACTAGAATCATAACCAACGTTTCATAAACGCTTGTAAAAGCTTATTTGAAATAAAAAACATTTGATTTGATTGATTTGATTTGATAATTAACCTCCAGTATTAATAAATTTGTAATTGAGGACCTAATCAACATTCTTAACTAAACTTCTCTGAAATTGGAAATAATTTTCCGATAAAAAGTATTTATTAAGATTTCTCTAAGTTTTTTTTTCCGAAATTCTTTAAGATTGTGAAAAAGAAAACTTGAATAATTTATTCAATAACTGTGATGACTGGCTCGGACTTTAAAATTAAGGTCTGAAATAATGTCTTATTTGCCCATCTTTATTTGCCCTATTATGTTTAATAGAACACCATACGAACTAACATGTTCCTAAAAGTAAATTTTGTACCATTTTCAAACCTTTTATATTGGTATAAAAATATGGAATAGCAATCTTAATAACTTTTCATTAATGTATTAAAATTTCAATGATTATAAAACAAAGTCCCCCGCCGCGGCTATCTGTCTTTCAGTTCGCTCAGAAACTAGGTATTGAACGGAATTTCATGCCGGTTTCATTGGTTGTATATTTTAAATACATTTTTGTTATTTTAGTGAAGGAAAAATTCGACTTGCGATTATAATCTTAGCATGGAAAAAGCAAAAAAAATATGAAAAGACATTTTTGTGTCTGACTTTTCAGATAACGCCTGAAGAGGCCAGAAACTACAAGGTCACAAGCCTTAGTGGACTTATTCAATTATTTACTTATGTAAATAAGTAATTATATATGTTTTGGGATAAGTTAAGCAGTAAAACATATTTTTCCGAGATAATATCGTCGAGTATCTAAGTTAGTACCTGAGTACACCTCATCAGCTGACACACGCGTATAAAAAATGTATCATGTGTGTCTGATCGCTCCTTACAACGCCACTGAATCCACGGCATAGCTGAGCTGAGAAAAATTACTTATATTATTTTTCAACGAAATCTTATCCCTAGCTCTCATCATTTTATCAATGTATCTACGTACGGTTACTGAGCGCGAATTCTGGGATCGATTCCCAAGTCACGTTAACGGGTTATTAGGGTTTTTGATTAAGAGATTATTAGAAGCAGAGCGGAAGTTGGATTTGTGCGTTAAAACATACCATCACGCCTGTCTTCCCCGAAGGGTTGGGCACAGGCGTATTGGATTAGAGGTATTTGGATTTGTGCTCTGATAATGATAATAGGCTCACCCCTTATTACATGAGATAAAAATACCGATAAACTGTGGGTGTACATCACTATAAACGTCATGGCCACACTGATACAACACTACAGCAATGTAGTAAGATCCATTGACTTACTAATTGCCCCATCTCACATCTTGAAAGGGTTAATTGTGTATTAGATTTCAAAGGAGATAAGGAGAGTTAGCCTGTTTCTACCCGGCTCCTTGTTGTCCAAGGGTCTGTTCTTCGGCCCACTTCACCACAATTAACCGTGATGTAATTAACTTTTGGGCCTTATTTAATTACTTAGCCAATTACGATTCATATCACAAGAATTGATGGATGGTAAAGTGAAAAAATAAAGAAGATACATATTAAAAAAGTGTTGAATGATAAGCGATTATCAGCCGTTTCTATATATAAATTTCTTTGGCCTTTTTATCATAAATGTGAGTGATACTGAGTGGAAGTGTGCATATTAATATCAGTTTTACTCACAATATCGTTCCATTTTAATATATACCACGATACATTCAGCAGATTACAGTCTTTATAAACCTTATAATAGTACTAATCATCGTAATAGCTGTTTACCAAGTCTCTGTATTACATCTGATTATAATAATTTAAATCTGCAGAGTACATAATACATTATCGATATCCTAATCGCCTTCCGATAATATCCTATTGTGCTGTATTCAGCAGGGAATGAGATGTACAAATCAGTAGCTCCATAACTACCTATTGTTGCGAATTGAGGACGCACCATGATGATTGTGTTATTGTGATTGAGAGATAAAGATGCCGCTCTACACATGAAATAGCGCCATCCCTTTCTACATAACCTAAAAATGATACGTCATAATAGTAGGTACGGTCACCACATTGGAAATATAGTTTGACAAAATACTTTAACCGTTGATTATGTGTTTTGTTATGAATTCCGATAGAGTGGACATTGGACGTTTTCCTACAAAAAAATTAGTCCCGATTTTATTGTTTTCATTCTTTGTTAGGCTAACATATCACAGAGATGGAGCAATTTGTTTTCAACTAGATAAAATTAATAGATGACAATTTGTTCGTGATCTCTAGTAACACGTTTTTTCTAATGACATTAAATATCGACTTCTTCCCGCTTAGACATGTTCAATGTTCACACAAGCTGTATCGCAATATTGTACCAGTGAAGATTGTAACATCATTTATTTTTTTAAAGATTGTCCATCGGGTTTCTTGCCGGTTTCTCCATAGGATCAACCTTTTGGAACCGTGCGACTAGAATCATAACGTTTCGTAAACCCTTGTAAAAGCTTATTTGAAATAAAAACATTTGAACTTTGAACTGAACTGAACGTCTATATCTAGTACCACACGTTGGCGTCAACGATCTTACCAACGTTTGTTTTAAGTAGCGTTACTGGTAGTATTGACGTTGGGGCCAATGGTGGCTGATCTGGAAAAATTATGACGTGTATGGCATCTCAATGAAAATACATCTGACATTCAAAAGGGGCCATCATGGATTTTGTCTGAATCTGAGGACTGAATATTCGTTAGATTAAATTATTAGTGAAAAAAAACATGTGCATCTTTTACCAAGGTATCCGTGGTGCATCCCTAAGATTCAAACCCGAGACCTTTGGAATTCCAATGGTTATATCACTAGGCTATTACTGCTAGATGTTTGTATAATGCTGCGTAAATTGAGTGGGTATATTAATATACTCATCTTAAAGTTTTATCCACAATAATAGTTTGCATCCCTCATTTGGCATTATCTCAGACAATTCATAACGGTGACACTGCAAGGCGGGCACCGTTTTTCATATCTGTGCAAATTTAACTTTCACGAATATGAAATGCAAATTGTTGGAGTGTCCTTTGTGTCAGGCTTGCATTGTTCTATGCGATTATATTTGATACTTTTGGTAAATATATTTATTATTCCGCTAAATAGTTTTGGATTCCTAATGAGGAAAACAACTTCGCCATATTGCTCAGAATGTGACATCTTAGAGGACGTTCATCACATTGTGGCGGAATGTATTCGTAACGAGGCTGAAAGAATAAATTATATTACTCAAAATAATTTAAATCTATGTGCTATCGGGCTATTTAACAGTATCTCGGCTATTCCTTTGTCAGAAGAAGCAAAAATGTTATATAAAATTGTTAACTTAGGTTTAAAACGAAGATTGTAAGAATATTTTTGTTTTTACTGGGGGTGGCATGATCATCCTTGATCAAACCCTCGAAAACTATAAATAAAGAGAGAAAAAAATAATATTTATCGTTATTTTCTTTCTGCTGGTACAGTCGATATAAAAGGTGTAGTTAGCGATACATGTGTTTTGACAAAATTTGTGTAATAATGTTTATCACAACCTGTATCAAGGAGTAGACGTCGTTTGCTGCCATATTTAACTATTTTGTCAACTGTACATAGTAAAAGATTTATTTTTTAATTATTGATGTCCTGTTAACATACCATCACGCCTATAGGTATTTCCCGAAGGGTTCCGCCTATTACATGATACCTAAACATACCGGTGAACTGTGGGTGTACATTCGTAGGCCTCTGCTTAACCTTTCGGTGAAAACAAGCGTGATGGTTATCTTGACGTGATAAATAACATTCATAAGATAAACTTGGTTATCTTGACTGTGATAAATCATATTCATAAGATTAGCTTATTTAAAAAATACCTTATTAAAAGTAGCAAAATGTGGGAGCGCTCTTAGCTTATTATTATATTCAACTCTTTCTCTGTAGAAAATATGAATTTAAATACAGTATGTATATAATCACAAAAGGTATTAAGCTCTGCAACGCTTTGTTCTTTGTATAAATACGCATTTTCATACATTAGTACTTGACCCGACAGACGTCCTGTCTTAAACATGAATAATAACTTAATTCGAATTAGTATAATTAATTTAAAAAAACCCAAAAACATTTTCTTAAATTTTCTATTGTCTTAGGATCCGTTCAATTAATTCAGATAATAAGTCCACCCGTTTTTAAGTTGGAGCATATACTTTCTAATAGTGGTAACAAAATTAAAATCTATTCAGTAGTTTTTGCGCCAACCCGTAACAAACAGACAATAATTTTAAAAATCACATTTCTGGGTTCGGAGACGTTTGTATACCATAACCAACTTTGTTTTTTTTTTGTAAATATATTGAATGTACTGAAACTAATGTGTAATATATTGACATAGCTATTTAACGATTTTATTTAAGTAGAGAAGAATAGGTACCTACCTATTATATAAAAATAGAAATGTATGCCTTATGTTCATATCTCATGTAACAGGAAAAGAGCCTATTGCCATTAATTTCAAACTCTGAGCAGCTACTGAGAATTTAATTAAAAAAAACAATAACAGTGCTCAACCTGGAAATGGAACTAATAGACTAATTCATAATTGTAACCGGATATACCTACAAAAGCGAATTCTGCGGATGCAATGTAGGATGACGATTGTTTCTTGTTTGAAATTGTAAATGGGTTAATTAACAAGGCGGCAGATTATTTGGTAATGGTTTCCGATCATTCGATAACGCTATCGACGCGTATAATACTGGTTATTACTGCTATTTCAATAATAACTTTTGCTATTTGCGGCCTGCCTATTGTAAACCAAAACATGTTTAATTTAATAGATATTTATGAATGAAAATGTGGTTAATATAATAGCTTTCGTTAATGTTTCGACAGCACGTTTGGCGTAGCGGCTTCTATGGTACGTGTTGTGGGTTCGATCCCCGCACGGAAAAATGTTTGTATGATCTGCAAGTTCGTTCCGTGTCTGGGTGTTTTTATGTGTGAAAATTTGTGTTTGCAAACACACCCACGATATAGGAGAAGTTCCTTGTGTGTAACGTTTATTTTATAAAAAAAGAATGTAATGGTAAGATGATTTTTTTTTCTGTTATGGGTAAAAGGGTTGTTCCTAGATCTTAGGAGCTTTTACAAAGTTAACGAAATAATAAATATTCCATGCTTTATGGTAATTGATATGATGTAGACATCTCAACACAGGGCTTGAATCAAAGCCATTTAGAAGAGTTATAAAGCAAACAATGAGAATATTTTCATCAAAAATATTGGTCACAAATATTGATTAGTTTTTTTTTGTCAAGCTGACATATGACGAGCGATTTGTTTATCATTGATGAAAAAGATGGGGAAGTACTTTTTTGAGCAGCAAGTGAAGTCAGGCTGTGATGATGATGATGAAGATGCCGACAGCTTCCAAGAAACAAAACAAAGAAGCAATAAATATTATCTAGGTACATGTTTGCACATTTTATCGAATATTTCTGTGGTCATAGACAGATATTTCAGATTCAGATATTTCTGTGGTCAGACAATGATACCTAAGTGCGTATTTACTCAATATGACATAATATAGGTATAATCGCCAAAAAATGCTCTTTCATTTGGTCATAATCAGGATAAATACATGAAAAATATTTTGTATTATATTCACATCTAATGGAAAATAACTTCGGTGGAAAAATAAGACTAATCACGTCAAAAAATAAAATGTGCAAAAGAGTCAAATCTCACAACGCAATTCTGTTAACATAAAAAATTGTGAGATCTTATGTAGAGCAAAGCCCCAAATCTATTACATTTCTCCTTACTTTACAAGCCTTAACTTACGTAGACTACAACCAACACTTGTTCAAGAAGTGCAATGGATATTTTTAATACACCAAAATGGTGCAATGTGAAGAACTTTAAATAATAATATACCATCACACCTGTATTCCCCAAAGGGTTAGGCAGAGGCGTACTAATGTACACGCACAGTTCGCCGGTATGTTTAGGTCCCATGTAATTCCATCCGGGCATAAATTCTTAACTCCGAGCTGCTACTGGGAATTTCATAGAAAAAACCAATAACACTGCTCGACCTGGGAATCGTACCCAGGACTTCTAGCGTAGCAGTCGCGCTCAGGACTCACAGGCTTTTAATAATAATGAAACTATAACTTCATATCACCTTTACCACATTTCAGGCAAATAAAATAATGAGTAAGTATGCTACAAATTGAGGAGGTTTAAATTCTCCATTTCGACCCCTAAAAGCAAGAATACCAGCACTAAAGCAATTACAGTAGAATGATTGAAATTTTCATTGTTCGTTCGTATAACCTGGGGCCGGGATGTTTTACACGGGGCCGCTCATAAACTTCGTATCCGCATACATTCCGTAGTGTATTGCCCAAATGCCGTAGTTGGGGCTAACTATAATATTGCTAGCACAATTAAAATTGTATATGTTACAGTCAAAACTCATTGTTCACGTTCAAGTTCAAATGTGTTTTATTTCATATTAGCCTCTGCCCGTGGCTTCGCTCACTTGAAGCTCAGAATCCAACAATGATGATCTCTTCTTTGTATGGGTGTCTATACATTATAGAGGTCAAGCTGTATCTCAGGTTCCGTTTAATTATTTCAGATAAAAAGTATACCAGTTTTTAAGTTGGAGCACATACTTTCTAATAGTGATAATAAAATTAAAATCTATTCATTAGTTTTTGCGCCAACCTGTAACAAACAGACAAACAGACGAGAATTTTAAAAATCACATTTTTGGGTTCGGAGACGTTTATATACATGGTATATACCCACTTGATTTTTTTTAAATATTTTCAATGTACAGACACAGCTTTCTTACAATTTTATAATTTACTAGCTTCTGCCCGCGACTTCGTCCGCGTAGCGTGATAATATATAGCCTATAGCCTTTCTCAATAAATGGGCTATCTAACACTGAAAGAATTTTTCAAATCGATCCAGTAGTTCCTGAGATTAGCGCGTTCAAGCAAACAAACAAACAAACAAACAAACTCTTCAGCTTTATACATTAGTATAGATATAGATTTCATATTCATATCATATAAGCTTTTACAAGCGTTTATGAAACGTTATGATTCTATTTGCACGGTTCCAAAAGGTCAATCCTATGGAGAAGAATCCGGCAAGAAACTCCACGGACACTCTTTTAAAATTTTCAATATTCACTGGTATAATTGCGATAACAATATGTGTCCAGTCAAAACCACTTTTGACTGTGAAAATCAGTCGTCTAGTGGTTTCAAGTGCGACCGCTACGCCAGAGGTCTTGGGTTCTATTCCCAGGTCGAGCAAAGTGTTATTGGGTTTTTCTATGAAATTCCCAGTAACAGCTCGGAGTTTGGAATTTGTGCCCGGTTAATAGGCCCGGCAATAGGCTCGCCCCCTATTACATGGGACCTAAACATACCGGCGAACTGTGGGTGTATATTAGTACGCCTCTGCCTAACCCTTCGGGGAATACAGGCGTGATGGTATGTTATGTTATATACCTACACCTGATCATCCTCCTCCGAGACTTTTCCCAATTTTGTTGGGGTTGGCTTCAAGTCTAACCAGATGTGGCTGAATATCAGTATTTTACACGAAGCGACTGCCATCAGACCTCCGCAACCCAAAAACCAGGTG
Source organism: Acronicta leporina (assembly GCA_947256265.1). Lineage (NCBI taxonomy): Eukaryota > Metazoa > Arthropoda > Insecta > Lepidoptera > Noctuidae > Acronicta > Acronicta leporina. Next base: position 13,047,408 of record OX366518.1, on the reverse strand, counting down.
ATACCGATATTCGGAGGATAGACTGGTTGTCAGGCTTCTGACTACCTACCACTAAAAATTAATCCGATGTCCGTATGACAACCGGGATGGATTTACGTGCTCTCCAAAACACGGAGGGGTGTTGTGTTAAGAATGGTCACCCATCCACACCCCGACCGCAGTGAGCGCAGCTTAACTTTGCAGATCAGTTGATCATTATTACTTAGCCACGAGTCCCTCGAAATTTTATACATTTATGTGGGATATGGAACGTAACAAGACGGAGTAGGACGTAGGGACGCCATATTGGCACTAGGACTACTAGGAGTAAGAGGATAGATAATATTATTTTTGTAAAGATAAATAAAAAAAAGTGAACGTGTCCATACAAATAGTTTTATTCACTACATTTATGTACTGTTTATGCTTTTATTTTAATTGGAAAAATATTGGCCACTTCTGGACTCAAATTTCCTTATTAGCTAACTAAGAAAAACGAACGTGACATACATACGAACACGCGAGAACACAAACAGACATGAAGTAACCATAATGGTCCCTTTCTGATCTTTCCGAATCAGTATCTACTCAAGCTTTTTCGGAAAAAAGCAACCAACTCATACATTTTGTGGTTTATTTTCAGAACATGATCATGCACCAACCCAAATTGACATAGAACCAAGCAGCACGTATAATTAACTCTATCAGATACACTGTCTATTCAAACTATCACGGTCTCTTTTAACAGTGCATTGTAACACTTATTACATACTATGTATTCCTTAACACCGGACAATATAATAAGAATAGAATAGAATAGAATATCCTTTATTGTACACCAAAAACTAATGTCAAGTATCAGTTATCAATCAAATTAAATAAAAAATAGGTTTTTGAAAATCCCTACTAATATTATAAATGCGAAAGTAACTCTGTCTGTCTGTCTGTCTGTTACGCTTTCCCGCTTAAACCTCTCAACCGATTTTGATGAAATTTGGCACAGACAATCTTTAGACCCTGAGAAAGGACATAGGCTATATATCATCACGCTAAGACTAAGTAACTATTCCACGCGGACGAAGTCGCGGGCGGAAGCTAGTTAAAAATAAATAAATAACACCCCCTTTTACCGGCAATGAAAATCCATGAGTACACGTGAAGTAAAAATATTAGCTATTAACCCTCTATCGACAAGTCTGGCTCAAAATTAAAAAAATCATTAAATGGTATTATTACCCGGCCGCTATTAGCGATTGACAGTATAAATTGGTATCGTTTGCACTGACACGTACAATTACGGGTGGGCTGTCCGAGTCTGACGGCCGGAAGTCGTACACCACTGTATCGATTTCCTCGCCGCATGCGATGAATGCCCTATGAAGCATGATTGCTGTTAACGGGTTAAGTTTTCAAATAAGTGAGAATATTGTTTTTAAATCCGAAGCAATGAAATTTAGAAATTGTTAAAACAGACACTTAGGCCCACTTGCACCAACTTTTTAAATATTTTCAAATTGAATTTATACACAAAATTTCTATGAAAAATCGTGTTTAAATACAATTTAAATGTAATTTTGAAGTTGGTGCAAGTGGCCCTTATAGTTTTATGTGGATTAAATTATGGATAAATTGTACGTTATTTCACTCGTTACCGAAACGCTGTTTGAGATCTCAAAAAGCCTTACAATTATGTCTTTAATATTAACTCTATTCGGGTCACATTGTATCAAAATCTGTTCAACAGTTTAGGTATACAACACTGCAAACACACAGAGTTCGTCATTATTCCCACTGCTGGGCACGGGTCTAGGATGTAGCCCACCTAGCTGATATTGTGCGGGTTGGCAGACTTCACATGTCGCCGACATCGAGAAAAACTCTCAGGCATGCAGGTTTTCTTAAAAATATTTTCCTTCATTTAAGTAGATTGTCTATTAATAAACGATTACCCTAACCACCAATGAGAAAGAAATTATTTTTAAAGCATAAGCATACATTATATCCTATCTTCTCTACTATTATAAAATTGTAAAAAAGCTGTGTCCGTACATTGAAGATATTTAAAAGAAAACACGTGGGTTATTTTATATAAACGTCTCCAAATCCGATAATGTGATTTTTAAAATTCTTGTCTGTTTGTCTGTTTGTTACGGGTTGGAGCAAAAACTACTGAATAGATTTTAATTTTATTATCACTGTTAGAAAGTATATGCTCCAACTTAAAAACTGGTGAACTACTTATCTCCATTATTTAAATGAATCCTGATATACAGCTTGACCTCCCTGATGTATAGAGACCCATACAAAGAAGAGGTCATCAATGTTGGTTATGCATTTTTACTCCTGATATAGCTTCACGTGAGCGAAGCCGCGGGCAGAAGCTAGTAAAATATATAATGTCATAATGTGCTTGATCCATTTTCATATTATTTTATTTTGATTGAAATGAAACGTTTCCTCATAGGTACTAAGTCCTTATTCTATATTGTCGGACATTATCAGTGCGTTTACAAACACAAATTCTTACATAAAATCCACTATTTTAGGTAATGATTAACAATTAATAGCTTTCCCAATTCTTATTCTTATAGGTTTTTATCTACAAGAGTATACGTCAACCCCATCGTGCATTACTGTATGAATTCAATATCTTATGGCGTCTTCTTTCTTTCTTCTTTAATGTAGACACAGAGTTTGCTAGTGTTTAGGATCCATGTAATAAGGGGCGAGCTTATTACCAATACCCAGCACCAGTTTAACAATAAATAACTTTAAATTGATGAAACTAAGATGCAGCTACATACAAATAACTTCCTTTTTCAAACTAATAATGAAAATACGGGAAATACCGGCTATTCCAATCTATTCGATGTTCAAAACTGTTGGGATTCCCCGTTCGCTATGAAGTTTTAGCATACAGTTTTGTGGAATATTACTAGTAAAACTAGATATTTAAATTTACTTTATAGATACTGCAAATGCATTATAATTGAACATTATTAACTATCAGAATTGGACTTCGCGTAAATATGTTTCACTCAATCGGAAATACGGTTAACTGAGTTGCGCCGTTATTATTTGCATACAACATTGCTGTTTGCCGATGTATGACTCGTCGCACTAGTCCTGTTATCATAGCTACATATGTTTGTCTTCCATTACAATTGTACACATTGGACATAAACTTGGTATGCACTGTTTATATGGAAACAAGTACGTAAACAATACTTTTAAACGACTAGTTGGAATAAGAAAGATCCATGTTATTTTAAACAGATAAAATCATGTTTTATTGAAGGAAACAATTGACTGCGGGCAGGATCCGAACATGCGTCTTCTGGTTCCATACACTAGATGCTACAACTAACTAAGCCACCGCGAGTCCCACCCTCCAGGCCCTTCACATTCTGAATTTACGTCTTTAAGGTGACGTCAGCTATAGTTGGATCCAGTAGGTGGCGCTATTTGGCCGTTTATTGTCTAATGCTTTGACTTGCCTCGACTGCACCTAAAGATCCTAAATCCGTCGCCATCACAAACAGTTGTGTCTCGTAAGTCTAATGGTTCTAAGCGACTGCTGCGCTATAGGTCCTAGGTTCGATTGAGCAAAGTGGTATTGGTTATTTTTTCTATAAATTTTCAGTAGCAGCTCGGAGTTTGGAATTTGTGCCTCGAAACTGGCCCCATATTACATGGGACCTAACATGCCGGCGAACTGCGGGTGTTCATTAATTCCTCTGGCTAACCCTTTGGGGAAAAGTATCATAGGCAACCATTCTTCGGGTCTAGCTAACACATCGGGAATATATTCATAGACAATTATTTGATTATTTATATTCTTTTTAATATACTGCTCATCCAGTTAAGTTAGTCCGATATAGCGGTGAACTGTACGAAAACTATAATTTAACATATTATCTATTTTTGTATTATTTGCATGACTTTGACCTTTCCAACACCTACGAAATATATCTACCTACGCAGTACGCAAATATTTTGTACCTACTAACTGTTGCCGAGATTCCCAGCCCACCCATTCCTACCCTGTATTTTGAAATGTCATCAGCCACGTTAGCTCAGTAGGCCGTAACTAAGGTTCACACGAGCCACCGCGTATAGAAAGGTCACTGATATGTTTGTGTGACCTTTGCACGACAGATCACCTTAATCATGACACTTTTCTGGGAACAGTGTGGGCTTACATTGTCTAGAGAAGTTCGTTTTGATGCTAGGAAATGTAAAGCTGAATGCATATTCGACGTACGTGTCATGTCGTAACTCATTAGTCTAGCAGTCTTAGGCGCGACTGCTATGAGAGATTGGTTTGACTGCCAGATCGAGTCGAGTCGAGTCGGGTCGAGTCGAGTCGGGTCGAGCCGAAGTATATTACTGGGTTTTTCAATGAATTTGACTGCAGCGTCCTCCGATTTGTCTCTCCTCACGCTTTACATAGCAAACGCATTGCCTATGTATTTTTCAATCTAAGCCTAGGCTTATATTAAAAAATACATAGGCAATGCTAAAAGCTAGCTTTTACCCGTGGATTTGCTCACGTTAAGCTATATTAGGATTAGAAATTGGATCCCAAAAATAATATAATAAAAAACCTTTATATACCCTAACCCCCTTGTTTTTTTTTGAATATCTTCAATGTACAGGCACAGCTTTTTTACAATTTTGTAATAGTAGATATTAGCTTAGAACGAGAACAGAATACCGAGAACTCTCTTTATTTTTAGTGTACTTACCACCAGTCAGCCTGTCTACGTTATATGTAGGTTATACTGTTTTCTCAGACTTACTTTATTTCAATATCTCATATGTAGGCTTATGAGTATGTAGGATGCCTGACGGCAAGAACGTAAGTCTGCTATTTTGTTCAAATTACCTATCTGGGTCTTGTTCTCGTAACAATTTTAGGATGCCGCACTGTTTCGGCTGAAACATCGGGAAATAAAAAAGTTGTATTATATTTTTTTCTTTTAAGAAATCTAGAAACTGCAACATTTGATGACATTTTTAAAATAGACTATACTAAGGTAAGTGCAGTGATCGCCTAGTGATATGACCATTGGACTGCCAAGTCAATGGTCTCAAGTTCAAATCCAAGGCAACCTCTGAATTTTTGGAGTTATGTACGTATTAATAGTTAATTATCACGCGTTTAAACGGTGAAGGAAAATATCGTGAGGAGACCTGCACGCGTGAGAGATTTTTTCGACGGCGTGTGAAGTCTGCCAACCCGCATTAGGCTAGCGTAGTGGACTATAGCCTAATCCCTTTCATTGTGAGAGGAGACCCGTGCCCAGCACTGGGACATTATAAATGTACCGTGACAATCTAGACAATATGTTGTCTAGAAAATTATAAATAAAATGCAGAAAGTGTAACAATTTTACGAAAACTAGGTATTTCAATATACTTAATATCTCCTTGAAACAAATCAAAACTCTCTCTTGAATTATGTTCTTGTTTATATCCTTACATAATATAAAACAAAGTCCCCCGCCGCGTTTGTTCGAGATCAACTCAAAAACTGCCGAACGGACTTGCATGCAGTTTACACCAATAGACCGAGTGATTCATGGGGTAGGTTTCTAACTATTAAACTTTACGGGCGAAAGCTAGAAAATTATAAATAGTTCACAAATTAATAACATTATTTTCTATGAATTTAGATTTGTGCCCCGTTAATGATAATCGGGTCACCCCCTATTATATGGGTCTTATAAATTATACAAGCGAACTGTACTTGAAGGCATTCTCCAAAATTCTGCAAAATCTACACTAATTAATTACAAATTCGTAGAAACTAGAATCTTGAAACTTAGTAGTTAGATGTGCCTTTAGGAACAAATTTAGGTAAATTCCCACAGTATTACGAAATAAAAGAAAGACAAGGGGGAATTTTGCTACTACCGTTTCTAAAATCACCTTAGTAGGTACCAATTCCTCCGAATATTTCAGCTAATACAAATCTTTCGCTTTCCTTGTGAAATTTAATATATTATAAATCAAATTTTATTATGAAAGTCGACTATTGCTAAAGCAAAAATGCTGCTAAATTGCCTCAAGGGTTTTTATTTCTGTCATAAATCATATTAATTGTTTTCGTGCACCGACCTAAAGGGTTTGGATTTTGTTCTGAGTTCCCTTCACTGTTTAATGTCACCGTCCGACCATTGTTTGTACGTAACTCGATTAGCAAATTTTAATTAGAGGAATATAGGTACTCTTAACCACACTCTGAACGTGACTTACGTTCACGTAAAGGTATATTCCTCTGCGCGATTGTGGTAGGTACAACAAACATAATTTGATTATCGAACGCCATAAAGTGAGATATAGTTTTTTTTTAATTCCTAATTTGAATTTGTTCGGGTCGCTACACGTGATGGCGTAATACAGACAACCCTAGCATAAAATACTTATACCTCTATTTTCATCCAGTCAGCGCTGCGTCAAATCCCGACAGATTTTATGTGAGGACCCCGGGGGCTTGCAAATAAAATTGAAACCCTTTGTAATGCAAGAAAATACCCTTCGAATATCAATATTAGAGTAAGCTCGTATAGCGCCTATATTTGACGATCATTCTTGTTTTCGCCGTGCAGTTTTTATTTCATACACGATGGAGTGGAAAATGCAATTTTACTGCGGTGAATGTGATTTTTGCAATTGTTACTTTTTTCGGTTTTTTGGTTATGGATTCTCTTATATTAAAAACATTTTTTTGTTTCGATGGCAGTTTTGTACGGACAACATAAAAGTTTTATTTTTGAATTTTCATGTTAATTACAGTTTTGAAATTTTGGAAATAGATTCTTTACATAAAAATACTAGACACGAGTTTCGGGTTTCATATATGTAGGTATACAATATAATATAAAACTAATGTTGTATACAGAATCATCTTCCAAAAATTAATAATGTCATAATATGATTTTGTGGATCATTAAACCTGCCTACAAATACATTTCATCTCCTTTTACTAGTTCCTTTATTAACATTCCTTTTAAAAAATCACCTAAACAAATTACAGAAAGTCTTACGGGAGACCTCTAATTAAAGAGTCCGTAGAGCGAAAAGGTAGGTATGCAATTATAATCCCCGTACGGCATCCCAGACATTCAAATTCAAATTGCAACTGGGAATTACTCAGTCTAGAATGCTGTCATGTCAGCTGTATAGAAATATCTTTTGTCTTCGAGTTTGCGTTTAAAATTATTCCACAGATATTGTGGTTTGTATTTGCAATATTCATTCTAAATGGCTTTTGAATTTGAATTTGGAATTCGGTAGAATATTTTTGTTTTATACGACATTGTCTTGTATTTATTCGTAGAATATTTTAACGTGCATTATATTTTTGCTACTCATACATAGAATCAATGTACCTATGCGTGAAATACAAGTTCTGTATTTAAATAAATAATAATATGTTGATAAGAAAGAAAAGAAAGAATATTTTTCAAAAACTTTTCTATTGTGCTTCCCAGAAACTTTAATTCATGTCGATATATGCAAATAATGTCCTTTTTATACAAAAATGATAGCGGAATATCTCCCTAGTTTTTACAAAGCGTTGAAAAGCTGACAATGTTAAGGCGGCCATTTCTCTACCTCTACTAATATTTTTTTTTTAAAAAGCTGTGTCTGTAAATTGAAGATATTAAAAAACACGCGGGTTAAGGTATATAAACGTCTCCGAATCCGAAAATGGAATTTTTAAAATTATTGTCTGTTTGTCTGTTTGTTACAGGTTGGCGCAAAAACCACTGAATAGATTTTAATTTTCTTATCACTGTTAGAAAGTATGTGCTTCTTATCTCATATAATTAAACGAAACCTGAGATACAGCTTGACCTCTCAAATGTATAGAGACCCATACAAAGAAGAGATCATCACTGTTGGTTTTTTAGCTTCATGCGAGCAAAGCCGCGGGCAGAAGCTATTATTTTATAAAGTTGCCAACTATTTGAGATAACAAAAGAGGTTCCAGTTTTATTTTATTTTTCAAATTCAAATTACACAAGACAAATTATTGTGATTACTATTATTTATTTTCTATTATTATTATCTACTTATTTCCTTGTTTAAAATATATTTTTACGAAATATAAACATTAACATACCATCACGCCTGTATTCCCCGAAGGGTTAGGCAGAGGCGTACTAATGTACACCCACAGTTCGCCGGTATGTTTAGGTCCCATGTAATAGGGGGCGAGCCTATTGCCATAATTAACGAAATATAAAAACATTTCATAATATATAAAAATAACAAATGCCTACATTTTTAATATTAATAAGTAGTACTTTATAATAATAATATAATAAATAGATTAATAAAACGTTTAGCATTCGTTGAAACAAAAAATATTTTAAAAATATTAATTTAAGCTTAATTCATCTAAACACGTCAACATAGCAAAGTAATTTAAACTCTAACTCAATGTAAACATGTATCATGTCCCAGCGCGTTAAGTTTTCCCAACTTGTCGGCTAGTAGCTCTACCATGAGTTTAGATGCGCGACAGTCGTTAGCGGCCATCGACTAATCTATATAATTATATAAACAAGAATCGCCGAAATGTATGTACGCGCATAACTTCCGAATGACTGCAGTAAATTGTTTTTTTTTTGTTGTGTTAGTTACTAAAAGTCGGGGAAAAGTTTTAATAAACTACAGAAAAGTCTGGGAAATTAAAGCAGGTGAAGCTGCGCACGGGTCGCTGGTGTTATCATAAATCTATCATGATTTTGGTTCCTCACATTTCCACTAGTAAAATCCTTTGAGGCCTGCATCTTTTATATATTGCATTAATTGAAAATGGGAACAGGTATACGTTTGACACAAATCCCTGTTTCAAACGTCCCGCGTGACGCAGTGTTTATTTTAAAGTATGCGAGATGTTTTTACAAATAAGAAATTGGAAAAAAAAATATTTGATAAAACGAGGATGAAAAGCGTAGTCACATGGTAGGGTTACAGAGTCGTTCCTCGTATAGAGCGGGTGCCAAGTTTGTGCCATTAGCATTAAGCTTTGCGCCTGTCCCACTCGCAACTTGTTGCAATTCCAACCAACTTCACCGTACCTATCCAATACTATGCAATTTGTTACTTCGCCCAATGAAACTAGATCCCCATTGTTGGATTCCAAGCACAGTTACCTATGCTTTATCTTCTCCTGTTCTGGAGAAATATTTTTAGTCTCTGCTTGCGGAGACTTCCATTTATTCATGGTGGCATACAAAAATCTAATCTACTTATAATAAAATAAAATTGTAACAGGCCGATATCTGTACATTATAGATATTGAAAAACTAATATGGGCGGTCATTATTAGAATTTACTCATTTACCTCACAACAGAATCTGTAAATGTGTGAACGTTGTAGCATGTCATATTAGACCCCTAGTTTCATTTGTCGCTTTGATGTGGGCGTTTTTACCACAATAATTGATTTATTATCTAGAAATGACATCAGGTTTTCAAATAATGTGATTCCTCGTTTAATATTGTCGACTTCGGTCAAACTTGGACATCCTTCAACGTCCACACATCTTGTTATCGCAATTATTGCACCAGTGAAGATTGTAACATAATTTATTTTAAAAGAGTGTGTTGTTCATGGAGTTTCTTGCCAGATTCTTCTATCAGGCGACCTCTAGTTATATTAAAAATATATTATTCCCGATATTATCACACAAATAATACAAAGATATAAAGCGACCTATTTAGGCTCATTGTTTTCTTTGTCTCGACACTACGGATCGGCCACGCGAAATAAAACCCATATTATGTTCTCGCCTAATAGCCAATATTATGTTTGATATAGGAACCATCATGATATCTTTATCTTTTTGGAGACTAACAAGTAACATAACTATTTTTATTTAATAGAGCGGAACTGAAATGTAGGTAGGTAATATTCGCCTTTCAAATTTTGTTTGATTTTCCGTGTTATGTTTTTGTTTTCTGAAGCAACAATTTGTAAATGTGGGTTGCTTTGAAAACAAACATTTTTGAAGGGATGAAGAACAGAGTACGTTACGTTTTTACTTAGGAAAATAGCCTCTGGGAAGCGGCAGCCATTGTAAGTAATTCACGACAATAGACATGACAATAAACATTAATTTTATATATAAAATGGTCTAAGTTAATTTAGTTAGTCTAACTGGATTTAGTTGAAGAAATTAAAGAAACATGCTATTCTCATTAATCATCAAATATCAAAATTAATTGGCAGTAATTATTTCCGCTGAAGAAAAACAAAGTGCGGAAAACTTGTGTAGGTACCTTACTAAAAGATTTAAAAAAAATCGGGGTGCTTCATATGCTTCTAGAGTCTACCAATCTGCATTAGGCCGGCGACTAAAACCTAGCCTAGTACAGTAAATGAGTTTATAGTGTAGATAAAGTAGTTCGAGTCAAAAGTTAACCTGACAAAGTTTATTACCTACATCTCTTCTTATTTAACTACTATTATAAAATTAAAAAATTGTAAAAAAGCTGTGTCTGTACATTGAAGATATTTGAAAAAAAAAAAACAAATCCAAAAATGTGATTTTTTAAATTCTTATCTGTTTGTTACGGGTTGGAGCAAAAACTACTGAATAGATTACTACTACTGAATAAATTTTGGTTATCACTGTTGGAAAGTATACGCTCCAACTTAAAAACTGGTGAACCTCTTATCTCAATTATTAAACGGATTACGAGATACAGCTTGACCTCTCTGATGTATAGAACCCCATACAAATAAGAGATCATCACTGTTGGTTTTTTATTACCTAAATAAAATTATTTTTGAAATCCATTTCTAATCCTAATATAGCTTCAGGTGAGCGAAGCCGCGGGCAAAAGCTAGTATGTTATAATTTAAATTAATAAATAAAATACAAAATTATTCATACAAATCCTACTAAACAAATGCAAGATATTGTTGTTTTTAATTCAACGTAGGTTAGGAGGGTTTAACCACGGAAAGGGGCTTAAAGCGATTATTATTTTCCGGCTAGCAAATTTTGGGAGGCCCCGATTTAACCACGCCATTTGGATTACCTATTTGAATCATTAGATATAACGGAGGTCAAAAGGTAGTTTGACATTAATTGCGGGTAAATAGCATCTGACGTGGTTAATAGTAGTAATGAATAGCATCTGAGCGCAGAAATTTGGAATTTATTTTCGGTTGTATTATGAATCCTATCTAAAAACCTTTGGTATTTTTATGTAAAGTAGACAGTTAGTAATGCGAACTGCGTCTAGACGTAGATTGTTGTTTTATGGGATAGGGGAGCAAACGAGCAGACAGATCACCTGATGGTAAGAGATAACCGCCGCACATGGACACCTGTAACACCTAAGGAGTCGCAAGTGCGTTGCCCTCCCTTTAAAAGGGTTTGGGCCACCGGTAACCTCACTCACTCGGCGAAACACAACGCAAGCGTTGTTTCACGCCTGTTTTCTGTGAGGCCGTGGTATCACTCCGGTCGACCCGGCCCATTCGTGCCGAAGCATGGCTCTGAAGAAAAATAAATTATTATTATCAACCAAAAGGCTTGGTATGTAGGCAGCTAAAACACTTACGTAAAAATAATACCAAACACAGATGTAAGTACCTATAACTGTTTTGAAAAAAAAAAGAAAATGTTTTGTGACAAAACTAAATATATTAATTGGAATAAAAAAAAATGAAGCAGTCATTATTAACAGTTAGAATAAAAAATAAATAACTGCCTCATTAGCCAAGTGGTTCTGAGCGCGACTGCTACGCTAGAGGTCCTGGGTTCGATTCCCATGTCGAGCAAAGTGTTATTGGGTTTTTCTATGAAATTCCCAGTAGCAGCTCGGAGTTAGGAATTTGTGCCCGGTTGATGGCAATAGGCTCGCCCCCTATTACATGGGACCTAAACATACCGGCGAACTGTGGGTGTCATTAGTACGCCTCTGCCTAACCCTTCGGGGAATACAGGCGTGATGGTATATTATGTTAAAAAAAAAATTGACATAAGAGGTCCACACTCAGCATGAAGCCGTATTAAGGCTTATTATAGAGCTAGTTTTGCGCATCTCTAACTCTTTTATCGACTGTACGCTGATATATAAATATAATACTTACATCTATGTACATGTATACTAAAACTAGCTGGTGCCCAAAGACTTTTCGCATGGTAGAAGGACCATAATGATTCGTATTTTTATGATAACTAACTGTCACGTAGAATAGGTACAATCCTCAGCTCGAAATTTGAGAAATAACCGTTAAATAACAGTTTTTTTTTTAAGTTCATGTTCAAATGTTTTTATCTATATCTAAACTAATATGTTTGCTGGAACGCGCTAATCTCAGGAACTACTGGTCTGATTTGAAAAATTCTTTCAGTGTTAGATAGCCCATTTATTGAGGAAGGCTCTAAATAATAACGCTAAGACCAAGTATATATTCCACGCGGATGAAGTCGTGGGCGGAAGCTAGTTTTTACAAGTATTTATGAAACGTTATGATTCTAGTTGCATTTACAAATAAATTTTCAATCATTCAGCTCATTTACAAAAAAAATGTCATAGCAAGTAATATGAATATATCCTTCATTATTTCAATTCAAATCAAATAAAACCAGCCTATTAAACAAAAGCCAATTGAACTAGAACTGCAGCATAGTTTTTTTAGTTGATAACTTATTCCTTTCAATTCTCCATTCGTAATTAGGTCATTTCAATATACTTGATTCGAACGCAAGCGTTCTCTCCACTTTGTGAATAAAGCAAATAAAACATATCGGTAGAAGTAGATCGACTGGATGCAACATTGCAATCGCATCCAAAGTTAGACATAAATTAGTTTCCCGTTAGTTCAGTAGAGCAACTCGAATAGACTAGAAACGTTATTGACTTCTAAAATAAGCTTGAAACTGTTCACAACTGGGTCAGAATTCAAGCCGAATGCCTTAACTCGAGGTCTGACTCATTAATCCCAACATCTTAACGATTGTTTTCAAGCTTTAAAAGCCATCTGCGGACGGGAGTGACTTTCGGGATACTTCCAAATGCGAGGATTAGGTACAGCTCTCCGACTAATGGATTCTTGATTGGATGATCGAGGATGCAGATTGAGCTTTAGGACCTAGTTCTGAGCATGAGAAACGGGGTCAATAAATTTGAATGGGTTACTTAAACGAGCTCCTTGGATATTTGAACATGTCACACAGTTTTGTGAAACAACACTACCTGTTCTACGCAAAGTACGAGACATTGGGTAGCTACAGACTCTTGTACATAATTATGTGTTATGCGATACATGAAAATGATAATAATGCATTTTGTTGAACACTTAAAAATGCAAAAATATACATATCATATACAGCAGTGGTTCATAGTAACTAGGTGAGATTTTCTTTGATAATACATCATAAAACTATTAAATATCGAATTACTGAGTGTAGTGTGAAATGGGAAAGAAAAACAAATGGTGTGAAATCAGGAAGAGCTGACAATTTAAGTACCTACTATTAAAGCCAAGGCCGTCAACGATTATTATTAAATATTCTAAATAATGTATTAAATAAAGGTTGTAAGTAGATTTAAATTAATGAATAGAGCTTTCGTTATTGTAATAACTAATCAAATAGTAAAACTGAAAAGTAAAGTGACAATAATAATAATATCACCAAAGTGAAGTTTTAGAATATACTTTTATTAATACTTTTTTGATGGACTGTACTCAACGCATTTTTTATTTTATTTTATTTATTATGGCACACCAACGACATATTTACAGAAATTGGTTACATAAAAATCGTTTATTTTACTAAAAACTGTGTAAATACGTCACTTAAAGGTGCACACTTCATTCACAATATAAATAAAAACGCATTTTAATACTTGTAGCTGAGATAGCCTAGAGATTATATACATTGAATTATCAAATCATAGGTCCCTAGTTACGCACCAGGCGTGCCTGTCAGTGCTTATCAATGTTCAATATCACAAACTTGAATTGTGAAAAAAAAACCTCAGGAGGAAACCTGCATATTTGGAAGACTTTCTCAACGGCACGTGAAGTCTGCCAAACCACATAATGCCAGCGTAATTATAGGCTATCCTTTTTCATTCGGGGGAGAACAGTATGTTACAAATGATGAGACAGAAAAAATTACTTGGTGACAAAACATGACATTAGCAAATGTATATGGGAAACAAAACATTGAAACCAAATTCCGGCTAAAATAATTCGACCTCGAAACACCCGCCAGCGCTTTCCCACCATTTATTGGCGTAAGACAATAAAATCATCCTAATTGCAAATATAACGGTTAACCTATAAAATTATATGGCGTGTTACGAAGAGAGTGGCAATAAAATGAATGCGTTTGAGAAACATCGTTTTCACATCAGTTTGGAAGCCTTCTGGCTCACTCTATTTTCTTCATGTTATCAGCTATGTTCAAAGCTTCAAGTTAGGGTTATGAATTTGTAATAGATCTTAATGCAAGAGTTTTATATTTATTTAAATCACAAAGTATCAAAACAAGGCTTTGATACTTTGTGATTTAAATAAATATAAAACTATATTTAAATAAATATATTTTAAAATAATATATTATAATTTAAATAAATATAATAGTTTTTTTTAAGATTCAGATACCTAAGCGCGTAGGGCTCCAGGGCACAGAAATATGGCTTGGTGGTGGTTCTTAAGTTCCGTCAGTTCCATGTAATAAAGGGTGATCCAAAAACACTGCTCCACACGACAATGGAATCGAAGCCAGGATCTCTAGTGTAAATCACGCTTATACTAATAAGGCAATAATTCTACTGATTGCTGAAACATGTTTTTTTATGGGATATGGGGGCAAACGAGCAGACGGATCCCCTGATGGTAAGCGATTACTGCCGCCTATTGACACCTGCAACACCAGAGGAGTCGCAAGTGCGTTGCCCGCCTTTTAAAAGAGTTTGGGCCTCCGGTATCCTGTTTCACGCCGGTTTTCTGTGAGGCCGTAGTATCATTCCGGTCGAGCAGGCCCATTCGTGTCGAAGCATGGCTCTCCCACGGTAAAAAGTATTTGTATCATGTTTATTATTATTTTTATTTAATTTAATATCAATAACGCGATAAAATCCGCATTAAAGTACTTTTTCTTCAATATATTACCTATCTTATACTTTTTAATTAAAGAAAACTTCAATCAATTTATCGATATCCTGATTTACGCAAATGACATAATTAACAGCACATTAAAATGATTAATTTATCCTGATCCAATAAAATGAAACAACGAGTTTTATTAAAACCAACAAAAATATATCTATCTAGAACATTCAGCAAAGCCTGATAATGGTCCTAATAAAATATACCTTTAAAAGTCGGTGCTTCAGGTACCATTTATAATTTCATTCAGGTAATAACGCGAATTTGTTCATTGTAATTAACTGCCTCGTTAGTCTAGTGGTTTCAAGTGCGACCGCTACGCTAAAGGTCTTGGGTTCGATTCCCAGGTCGAGCAAAGTGTTATTGGGTTTTACTATGAAATTATCTGTAGCAGCTCGGAGGCAATAGGCTCGCCCCCTATTACATGGGACCTAAACATACCGGTGAACTGTGGGTGTACCTTAGTACAACTCTGCCTAACCCTTCTGGGAATACAGGCGTAATGGTATGTTCATTGTAATTACTTTTTAACCTTCGAAGTTGTTTCTTACTTTATTATTTGAAGTGATTGCGGCAATGTAGTAGGTATGTTTTCTTCCGAGTGCTTTTACAAAAACAAATTCTCACATACACAAACGTCCAGACCCGGAAAAATTACCTGTAGGCTGTATTAATATTTGCTCCGTGTGGGGATTGAACTCACAACAGTTGGTGCAGAGCCGACCGCTCAGTCGCTACGCCTAACGTGTTGTCACTACAATTATTGTAGAATACAAGCGGAATTATTTGTATTTTGAGCAGTCACTGCTTTTTGACCTTCTGACTACCACTAACGACTTCCACAAGTATTCGTATGACAACTAGAACCGACCTCTCTACGTGCCCTCCGAGGCACGGAAAGGACTCGATATGTCGAGGATGGTTATCCTTCTACCCATTGACAGCATTAAGTGCAGCTTTACACTTCCACGTTAATTGATCAGCTTACTAATTACACTAGAAGCCCCTCTATTGTCACCCTGTTCTTTAATTCCAATCATTTGTGTAGTATGAAACAAAGTCGGGTTAGTTACACCATATATAACTCAAGAACTTAACTCACTAGACGAAGATTTAGTTACTTCAAAAAAATAAACAGTAAATAGAATCAAAATTCGAGTATAAATTAACAGTGGCAACCCTAACCGAGATTGAAAGAGGTATACATACATACCCAGTCGTTGACTACATCAAGTTTCATGTCTACCCCTCTTCCGGTCTGAGTAGCTAAAAGAGCTTATGTTAATTTCAGCTGTCTTAAAATGTCGACATTGTCGACGTCACCGTGGCGTGTTAAACCCGCCTTAAATAGTTTAATGACTGGTTGTTTATGTAATTTATTTAAATTCAGTAGGACCTCAAAACAAATTGGAATTTATTCTTAGCAATTTATTGTACATGTGTTTTATTTTGCACTTTCATTAAGGGGGGATTAGCCATCATTGCAAAATAGGTTCACTTGAAAAATGAAAAAAAAATATCGGTTATTTCATACAATACAATGCGAATAATCTCGACAAGTGAAACAAGAAAATTAAATGAAAATCTCAACTATTATAAAATCGTAAAAAGCTGTGTCTGTACATTGCAGATATTAAAGAGAACAAGTGGTTTAAGGTATGTAAACGTTTTCGAGATCTTCAGTGTTGGTTTTTGATAATTTTTGGGATCCATTTCTAATCCTAATGTAGCTTCATGTGAGCAAAGCCACGGGCTGAAGCTTATTATGAATGTTAGACCACAATCTGTTATAATCACGAATGTCACAAATCCCGTGTGGCCGTGTCTACCAGAGCAAGTCAAGGAAAGTAACCTTTTAAGTTGGTATGAGTTCGTCATTTTGTCTTACCAGGGATAGGTTATATATATTTATAGATATTATAATAAATTTATAACACAAGCACAATCAAAACTTACAGTTATTCGTACCTACACATTTATTTTTTTAGTTTTTGGTACCTTTAAGTTAACACACGGCCCGCTGACATGTACCGTGCGTATATTATGGTTTAGGTTTTCTAGAACTATTTTGATCATAATATAATAATCCGTGCAATCCTCATTACGTGAATGACCCGCTTTCTAAATCATGCTTAATTAACATGCAGACTAAGACGTAATTTTTCATTAAAAAAAAGCTTACTAGCAATGGTGGGTCGCACACTACTAGTATTCTTCTTAAACCCCTCGTGCTAAGCACAGATTAGATATTAGTAGCAAGCTAGTGCTAAGCAAAAAACTTAAACTTAAGCGGCGGTAGCCTAATGGCTATCGGACTTGTGATCATGTGGTTGCCGGTTCGAAACCCACCCATTGCACTACCGACGTCAACCCTCTCGTAACACAAGCATTTTAGCTTAGCACGAGGGGTTAACAAGTATACTAGTAGTGTGTAACCCACATTGGCAGTAAGATTAAAAAAAAAACTTATGCTTTATATTAGACGTATTATTAAATGCACAACTACAACAAGCATTCACATTAACAACCAGTTAAAAATCATCTCAACCAATGAACAATTTAATGGTCATAGAGGTAGGTATTACCTACAACAGTTTAATACTACGCCTTTATTTAATCTTTATATACTTACCCCTGTCGCAAAACATTCGCTTTATAATAGATAAAACGCTTCTCAACGGCTCATATCAGAAACAGGCCTCCGATAATGGGTCACAACAATGGAGCAAGAAGAAATGGACTGCTAAAGTGAAAACCAGCGTCAAGTAGGTAAAACCTCCAGTTTGACATTAAGCTGATCTGGGCACCTTTTTGGTCCAGCCGTGAGACATACAATAATACAATGATAATACACAGACATGTCCGTCTGTGTATTATCATTGTATTTTTTTTTAATACATTTTTAAATATTTTTATAAAAAATTGAAAAACATTAAAAAAAAAAATTGTTATAATAATATGTACCTATATCTGTATGTATGTACACACTGTGTCTCCTATGCTGTGACCAAATAAAATACTACTTTCTTTCTTGCGAATATGCGAGGAAAATGTACTCACTCTGCTTCAAGTATGACTTTACTCAAAGTCATACTTGAAGCAGAGTGAGTACATTTTCCACTCAAACACTGGAACACTATATTTCAATCGTTTTTTTATGGGATAGGGTAGCAAACGAGCAGACGGATCACCTGATGGTAAGAGATAACCACCCCCCATGGACACCCGCGACACCTGAGGAGTCACAAGTGCGTTGCCCGCCTTTTAAAAGGGTCTGGGCCTCCGGTAACCTCACTCACTCGGCGACAACAATTTACAAGTGGCGGTAGCCTAATGGCTAGGGCATCGGACTTGCGATCATGTGGTTGCCGGTTCGAACCCCACCCATTGCACTACCGACGTGAACCCACTCGTAACACAAGCATTTTAGCTTAGCACGAGGGGTTAAC
Source organism: Acronicta leporina (assembly GCA_947256265.1). Taxonomy (NCBI): domain Eukaryota; kingdom Metazoa; phylum Arthropoda; class Insecta; order Lepidoptera; family Noctuidae; genus Acronicta; species Acronicta leporina. The sequence goes on along the minus strand of OX366518.1, from coordinate 13,028,820 downwards.
AAGAATACTAGTAATGTGTGACCCACATCGCTTAGCTAAGTAAAAAAAGCTAGTAATGTTTTTTTTAAAAAAAAAAAATTGAGCTTTGCACCAATGATGAAAGATATCACGCGATTACAATTATTATTAATAATTGTAATAATATTTAATATAGACGGAATAATGTTTAGTATTCCATTCTTATTACTTCGTGGTTTTAACCCCTGTTACGTTGACATCGTCCACTTTAATCTCCGGAGACGCCGCCGGCGTAACGACACCTGCTAGTTCAAAATTTCATTACCTACCAAAGGGTTAACAATACTTACCTCTATTTAGTAAACGATATAATTATTGAGGGTTTAATAAAGGTTATTGGAGTTTGTATTGATTCATTATAATTGACTGAATTGATAAATATTATTTAAAGTGCAAAACGGGGTCTTTCAAAATTTACATACTATTTCTTAGATACTTAAAGGTCAATTAGTTTTACATAAAAAAGGTAGAGGCAAAAGCATTTCTACGGGCACAGTAGTGCCCCCGCCAAGTCTAGCAAAACACGGACCAGCCGTACCATCCTTTTCATACCTACCATAATTTGTTTTCAATACGTTTTTCAAATATTAACCGGTTAAGTTAATAATGTAGCAAAGGTTCCGAATATCTGTTCAGGATATATTATTAGCCTGTCATGACTTCGATAACACGGCTGACGACTACTCCGGGTAGTCTTTTCGATTAAAATCATCCATCAACCGTCCATTTTCTGCGATGTTTATTTTTGAAAATTATTCTCTAGTCTAAACAACTAAATGACGTTAATTAAAAACCAGTGGTGCCATCTTGTGACACTATATTGTATTGGAATGAAATCTAAAGCTGAACAGTGCAGTGTTTGTACAGAGCTGCGCTCTCCTCGCCATCTAACAATTTGAGGTTTTCTCACTAGATGGCAGTATTCCAACAAACAATAATCTTACTACTACTAGTTACTATAATTATTATTATCATGTTTTGATGATGGATGTTTGTTACTCAATCACGCCAAACCGACTGAACGAATTTTGATGACATTTGGCACTGAGATTATTGTGTGTAGACTAGCACACACTTGTCTTTCAAATCAACCTTGACTCAATCTTGAAGTCTACAAAGAAGGATTAGAAAGAAACAACAAAGTAATTACCTTTATTTCAAATTCATTCACAATTCTACAGAAGTAGTAGGTCGCCAAGCAATATAAAGCATTTCTTCTTTGTCCAAATAAATTAAACTCCAAAGAGATATTGTGAGTGATGTCTGTAAGTACTAAAACAGACCTTGGTAAAGTGAGTGGGAGTTATGGCAACGAATTCCCATAATTCCATCCCGCTGAATAGCCATCCGAAATGAATCTCATAATACCTAATATTCACAGGTAAAGCATACTTAACGAAGAAAAGTAGCTACAAAATCACGAAGAATTTTTGAATTCCTCGATGAAGCAATTTTGTCTAGCTATTATTCTATTGCTATTGTTCGCTGTTTGATGTAGGTTAATTTATTTATTTTGGACTTACTGATGAAAATAAACTAAACTTCTACCTATTTAAAAGATACCTTAAATACCATCACGCCTGTATTCCCCGAAGTTTAGCTCCCATGTAGTAATAGCAGTAGAGGCGAGTCGGGCAATAATACCAAACTTCGAGCCGCCACGGAGAAATTCATAGAATAACCCAATGACACTTTGCTTCACCCGGAAATCGAACCAAGTACCTCTAGGGTGGCAGTCGTGCTGAGGACCACTATAGTAGTGATATATTAATGAAGTAGTCATATAATATCCATTTTTATAATCGTAACGTAATTTTGATGAAAATAAAAAAAATCTGTAAATCAACGCCGTGCAATTAATTTGCCATAATTAATCTTATGCCGAAACAGTGATTTGTTTGCCTCCTCCGCTGTAGAGGGTGTCCATGGGCGGCGGTAATCGCTTACCATCAGGTCATCGGGCGATCTGCCCGTTTGCCCTCCTATCCCTTAGAAAAGTAGGTACTAAAGCAATTCCTATTTTTTATTCAAACGCGTCATCTAGCTTGAGCGCTGGTAAACGTAGGGACTCTGTCAACTATAGCTTGTAATAAACTTCCGAAAGATGTCACTTAACGGGGTGGCAGATTTTATTATACACAATCACTTAGTACGTGAATATATTGATAGAGGGCGTCAAATTTAAAACCTCAATAAAAACGCTTCAATTGGTTAAATTTAGAACATTTTATTGGTCTTAAAGTAGGTAGGGATGTTCGGGAGCCACCTTTCACCTTTAGGCTCCAAGCCAACCCTACCTGCCCGCGGTCA